>OZ024933.1:39629668-40978668 GCA_964017235.1 Sabellastarte sp. h YS-2021
CTGAAATCTGGTATATTTGGTCAAATAATTTTAGATTTCTTAACTACTGGTTTTATCAGTTATGAAAATGTCAGTAAAAGAAAATAATGTAGTCATCACTTCTTGGCACTGACAGCATCAGTGTTTTAACTGATGTAATTATAATCCTATGAAAATATGATATTGTCGTGCCAATTTTGTATCACCAAGATGTCTCCACAAGTTCATGTCGATATGTCCCAAATGAATAATTTTTGGAATAAATAATGATGTTGGTGCTGTATGTACAGGGGCCATGGTGGTACAGTGGTAACACACTCGCCTCCCATCTCTGCGGTCGGCAGTTCAAACCCTGGACCTTATGTGGGAAAGTTGGTAGTTGCTTACCGATGGTCCGCAGTTTACAGTACAGAACCTTGACCAACTGTGTGTACTGGTTTCCTCTACCCACAAAACTAACCGTTGTGATGTGATCTGTACAGTGTTGAAAGCGATGTAAAACCCCAAACAAATAAATTAAATACAAGTAAGTACATAGCAGTATGATGGCCCTGTTGTGTGTGTAGCCAACTAATTGGTCTGGCCTTAATTTATTTGGCAGACATGTAGCCTTGCTTGAGTGGGGAATCCCCAAATCATATCTGGTATGTTGGTGAATCAGCTGATTGATCTCCACTCTGCACCTTGTTACACAAGAGAGAGAACCTCTCTGGTATGTGATGCTTTCATCAGAAAATTGCGTTGTAATTTGGCAGTAGGGGATAAAGGCTTCTTTGTTGGTATGTGTGTGTTATGTGTATATAAATATATGTGCTTTCAATTTGTATAACGCATATAATTTTTTATGAGGTAGAAGGTAATTTTGAAGGAAAAATATTCTAGCATTCAACACTTTTAGGATAATTTAGTGTTGAATTCGCTAGTTTTTGTGGGTTTTTAAAAAATTTTTTTATATATGGATTATGATAAATTGTGTTTTTTTTTTGTTGAAAACTGTTTTTGGTGTGTGGGATTTAAGGTAGGTGTCCCTATAGCACTCTTTGATAATAATGAAATTTAATTTAATGTTGCTGTCATCTCTTATCAAATTTGAAAGGTAGCAGTGGCACCAAATTGCGCACTAACATTCAACTTGTTCCTGCTTCATGTGTCATTGGTTGAATTTTTTTCAAAGTAAGAAATACAAACACCAAACTATAATGTTAAATTGTCTATTATATACAAACTCTTCTTGTTTAGTCTACTCTTACATAACCTGGTTTTATTTGTTCAGTGAGTTTCTCTTATATCTCTTATTCCAGCATTTTAAGTTTTTCATTATTTGATTATTTTCCACATTTTTAATCACGATGTGAAAGCTTGGGTGAGATTATTATATTCCAAAATGAAGACTTAAAAATGATGGTCACTCTTTGTCCATTTGTTTTACAATGTTATTTTATAGCCTGAAGTCTCATATAGTTAACCTCCATGTTAACCTTCAAATCGCATACACACGTAATAATGTACTGCCTATATAAGTGCTCTTCAAACAGAACAATGCACTGCATGTGTAAAGAAAAAAAGATATTTAAAATCTGACAAGGAATAATGACTGTAGTCATTATAAATGAATCTAGATGGCATATTGGGAATATACCTGCTAATCCGATCAACATTGGAGAAGTAAAAGTCAATTTATATCTTTTTGTACCAACTTGTAGGTGTGTGTAGATAAGGTGTATCATAGCAGCCCCAATATTATTATCAACAGATAAAAATATATACAAAGAGTGTAAGGCATGGCATTTAATGAAAATGGTTACCATTCCTGAACAATTCTGCAGGTCAGGGTTAGGATTTTACTACCCTTTTAAAACAATATTGGGATCACAGGTTTTCAATATATTTGAAATATTGTAAATTGACTACAAAGCCATGACCATATAGTTGAGAACCTGCTGACCATTGCCAGCCTTCAAAACCACAAGGCTGGCACAAACCCCCTGTTGATTTCCTGGAACTTTCTTGGTGGTTTTACTGAATTAATAAATAGAAAAGAGTGATCTTGTTGGCACCTTATATTTTTGAGCAGCATCCTGTGTTGCCATTAATTTTTTTTCTGATTTCCAGGAATAATAAAATATATGACTTCTGAAAGAATAATGGGTTTTGTTTATAGAAAAAATGAAACGGCTTTCAAGAGATTATTGAATATTTCAGTGACATTGAAAAGTGGTGTTTTATTAAAGGTATTCTTCTATTAATTTGAAAAACTGTTAATGCAGGAAAACCTACATTCATTGTAAAGCCAAAAAAGTACATGTACATTAAAAATGAGATACCTGTCAGAATTATCTGATAACAAGTGCAGTAAGACAGAGACGAAAAAGCTTCAACGTTGAATCCCAGTATATGTTTTAATATTTTTTACCAAAGATTGACCAGATATCCTTTTAGTGCTCACCGAGGATGGGGTAAATAAGTACCCATTTTCAGTTTTGCAAATTTAAAGTTTAACATTGAAAAAATAAAATTTTCCATTTTACCACATATTGGTGAAGCTTCACCTCAGTTTTAATCCCCGCCCATAAAGGTGTTGGGTTATGGTCTTCCCTTACACCACATCATTGGCGTGGGCATAAACCTTCTGGGTACTCCACACTCCAAACTGCTTCACACATTTTCACCAAATTTTTAGGATGAGTTTTTCCCAAGAACTGGAGCAGATTAGCCTTTAAACAACATATGGCAACAACTGTTGCCGCGACAACACTGTTATGATTTTGGACTTGTAATTTTTTCGGTGCTCTGTAGTCCAAACCAATACATGAAATATTATCAGATTGTCAAATTATGTGTATCCCAAGAGGAACTAGAAGTGCTTAGGTTTCGGGCAACATGTTGCATTGAACTGTTGCCGTGGCAATACTTTTTTCGGTTTTGGGACTTCTAAGCTATAAGGTTGTTGGTGCTCTAAGAGTTTAAATGTATACATGGATTTTACCAGATTTTCACAGTATAGTTATCCTAAGTTAAACTGGAGCTGTTTTAATTTTGGGCTGGACTGGTATCCCTACATGATGAAGCCTGCTATTTTTACAATTTATCATAATCCAAATTCAAACATTGAATTAATAATATAATAATAATAAGTCACATTATGGTTGTTTTGAGTAAAATTTAAGTTACCCTTTTTAACATTAAACAGTAAAGGGAGCATGCACTTTAATACATGTGTTTGATTTAAATAGTGTTTTATGTTGAAAAAAATAAAGATCAGCTACTTTCACTTAACTGTGTATCATTACCCAGTAAGATATTCTGTAGAAAGTGTTTCTTGGGTGTTCTAATACCAGACTAGACCTTGTCGTTTAGACCTTGTGGTAAAATAGCAATGCTTGGCAAACTCATAAGCTATTGTGCTGTTTGCACTAGTGTCCGATAAACTATTTAACTGCGTAGAATATTCTCTCGTGAACTTTTCACCAATTTTTCAGATGCTTATTTGGAGTGCATTTTAAAGTACGTTGGTATGAGTATATTTTAAGATATATGTATTGGTATGGTTCAATAGGTGATGCTTTTGGATTGTATTGATCTGCAACAAATAATAATAATAATAATAATTTTGTCTGAATTGTTGAATGTGAGACACAGCCAGACTGGACATTTATTTTGGGGCAAAGATTCAGTTTTTGGGCTATGCAGTCTAGACAAGTGGGTGATAGAAAAAAAGGCAGAAAAAAGGACACCTCGCTGAACCCTGTGCTGTGTGGATGTTACAGTACCCACAAATCAATAGCATTTTCAATGAGAATGTCTGGGTTTATTATAATGTGGTCTTCATTTGAAAGGATTACTGTGAGTTTTCATGTGAAGCAGCTAAGCTCATTTTGGGTCTATTACTGAAGAAGAGCATTCTCTACTTAAAAATACAGGCATTTTAAATATTAGTCTTTGAGTAGTCCAGATTAACCAACATGAGCTTAATATTGTAATAGTGAGCTCACTACAAGTAACTAGATTTTTTATTTTACACCAATTGACTTAATATGGATATCCTTGTGCAGTCCGATATACACATAAATTAGAATTTTAGGTTGCTTCCTATTTAAGCAAATATCTGGATTGGTTGTTAAGTGTTTTCATATGGTTAAACTTTAAACTACTTATAACAATGAATTCACTGAATTGATTGCACTTTTGTATGTAACTATGTATCTACCACTTCCATGTTCAGTATTTGTGATCTGTGGGTGCCATTTGCTTATACAGTAGTTGGATCTCTGCACAGCTTTGTTATAGCAGTAACAAACTGCAAATCACCCTCAACTAAGCACTGACTAATTATGAACCAGAATGTAAGGAAATTGCAGTTGTAAATAGTGCTCTTGTACACAGAAAATACTTTGTGGTACATCAAAAATTAAGAGAAGAATTGTGGCAAATTGTTTGTATGGAAATGTACATTTAGATTGGAGGAAGGGGCTTGAATTGTAAACAAACATTATTTTTCAGTATTTGTGTGCTATGTTTTTTTGAAAGTGGTATAGTTTTGATTCTGGAACGTGATTTTTTTTAACTGTTGATGAACTCTAGATCATGAACAAATACTTTCAAGGGAAAGGCATGTTGAATTTGGTGCCACCAGATCTTAAGCAGTCAGTTAGCCCTGGTATCTCACTTGATTTATTTATTTGGAGTTTTACGTCGCTTTCAACACTGTACAGGTCATATCACGACAGGTAGTTGGAAGGGCAGAGGAAACCAGTACATACAGTTTGTTAGGGTTCTGTACTGTAAACTGCCGACCAACGGCAAGCTTTCCCACTTGAGGCTGTGTCGGGAATCAAACCCCGGCCTCAGAGGTGGGAGGCGAGAGTGTTACCACTCTGCCACCGTGGCCCCGGTATCTCACTTGAAGGAATTCTCCGTGTATTGTGCTGCATATGTCCCATCTGGAGGTATTCCACATTGAGACACAACATCTATTTCTATCAATTCAAACAACACCCAGTTGTAAATAATGAAGATTCAAAAAAAATTGTCAATGTATATTTCATCCTGGGCTGCAATATTTCATTCTGGGCTGCAATAAATAAGAAACTGGCTCATAGAACACTACATATTTTGGGGATATTGCAATATGGTAGATTTATGTATGATCTCTCTCTAGTGTTCTCTGTAACTGCTATGTTTTATTTATACGAAGTATATATCTCTCTAGGAGAATGTTTGGAGCTGAGTGAATCTGCATATTGATGGTGTATTGATCTCAATATATTCAGGAAAGAAGATACTGATAAGAGAATATCCAATAACCGGATAAATGTACTGTTAAAACCTACAAGTCTTTTTTCACAAAATTTAAATTGCATTCATGATTGCGCTGATTTCCTGACGTGACTGTAAATTATTAAGAATAGGTGGGGACTTTTTATAATATGATCTCCATTTGAAATAATCACTCTGATTTTCCATGTGAAACCACTCAGCTGAAGGCATTCCCACTATATAATGTTGTGTTTTAAATATTTATCTTCTAGTGATCCAGATTAACTCGCACATGTGTTATTGTTATCAACACCAAGGAGGCTTAATTAATCAGAAATATATTGAAAAATTTATGTGGACAAGCTAATTACCCTTATTATCCATGAAGACCCACAAACTCCAAATTTTGAAATATTTATAACAGGTTTTAACTTTTAACACATCAAGAATAAAACGAAACTAACCAAAAAAAAAAATAAATAAATAAATAAAAAAAAAATAAATAAAAAAATCAAGAAAACAGAACAGACACGGGAAAAACAACTTAAAATATTTAATTAAGCGTCCCTGAAAGGGCGCTTATTTGTTTTCGCCTCAGTTTCCTCGCCGCCGCCGCATTATGGTCTCCCTTGAATATCTCCCTTATTATTAGAAGGTTTCAAACCATATTTGGCACTTATATACCTTAGGCGTGGGAAAATTTTTCTGCATTCTTAAATTTGACCGTTGACCTTTATGAAGGTCACATGATCAAAAACAATTTTTTAAGTACACCCCCCCCCCCCCCCCCATCATCACAGTTCAGGAAAAAGTACTTGCTACACAGCCTTATAATTTGACACACCTGTTCATACTATCGAAAACGCGAGCTGATTAGATTTTGGGAGCAATCCCTTGAAAAATGTCTCATTTATGGGTGATTTCCTCACACCTTCCAATCTGAGAGCCTTAAATTTAGGTCAACCCCCCTATTATCTTCTTAAGTATTGCATTTAGAGCCATAAAATGTATTGGGAGGTAATAGGAAACCATATGTGGAGAGTCTAAATAGCCGGTCAGTTTTACCCCACGGCCCCCCCTTATGGGTCAAACTGGGGTCATAAAATAGTTGATTTTGAGTTTTTGCCTTATATCTCCTTTATTGTTGCTTTTATAGCTTCAGAATGTATTAAGAGGTATTGGGAAAGCATATGTGGAGAGTCTAAATAGCCGGTCAGTTTTACCCCACGGCCCCCCCTTATGGGTCAAACTGGGGTCATAAAATAGCTGATTTTGAGTTTTTGCCTTATATCTCCTTTATTGTTGCTTTTATAGCTTCAGAATGTATTAAGAGGTATTGGGAAAGCATATGTGGAGAGTCTAAATAGCCGGTCAGTTTTACCCCCCGACCTCCCCTTATGGGTCAAACTGGGGTCATAAAATAGCTGATTTTGAGTTTTTGCCTTATATCTCCTTTATTGTTGCTTTTATAGCTTCAGAATGTATTAAGAGGTATTGGGAAAGCATATGTGGAGAGTCTAAATAGCCGGTCGGTTTTACCCCCCGACCCCTCTTATGGATCAAACTGGGGTCATAAAATAGCTGATTTTGAGTTTTTGCCTTATATCTTCTTTAATATTGCTTTTGTAGCTTCAGAATGTATTAAGAGGTATTGGGAAAGCATATGTGGAAAGTCTAAATAGCCGGTCAGTTTTACCCCCCGACCCCCCCCTTATGGGCCAAACTGGGGTCATAAATAGCTGCTTTGGAGTTTTTGCCTTATATCTCCTTTATCGTTGCTTTTATAGCTTCAGAATGTATTAAGAAGTATTGGGAAAGCATATGTGGAGAGTCTAAATAGCCGGTCAGTTTTACCCCCCGACCCCCCCTTATGGATCAAACTGGGGTCATAAAATAGCTGATTTTGAGTATTTGCCTTATATCTCCTTTATTGTTGCTTTTATAGCTTCAGAATGTATGAAGAGGTATTGGGAAAGCCTATGTGGAGAGTCTAAATAGCCAGTCAGTTTTACCCCCCAACCCCCCCTTATAGGCTAAACTGGGGTCATAAATAGCTGCTTTGGAGTTTTTGCCTTGTATCTCCTTTATGGTTGCTTTTATAGCTTCAGAATGTATTAAGAGGTATTGGGAAAGCATATGTGGAGAATCTAAATAGCTGGTCACTTTTATCCCCTGATCCCCCCCCCCCCCCCCCCCCCCCCATGGGTCAAACTGGGGTCATAAAATAGCTGATTTCGAGTTTTTGTCCTATATCTCCTTTAATGTTGCTTTTATAGGTTGAGAATGTATGAAGAAGTATTGGGAAAGCATATGTGGAGAGTCTAAGTAGCCGGTCAGTTTTACCACCCGACCCCCCCCCCCCCCCCTATGGGTCAAACTGGGGTAAAAAATAGCTGTTTTGGAGTTTTTACCTCATATCTCCTTCATTGTTGCTATTATAGCTTCGGAATGTATTAAGAGGTATTGGGAAACCATATGTGGACAGTCTAAATAGCTGGTTAGTTTTACCTCCTGACCCCTATGTATGGGTCAAACTGGGGTCATGAAATAGCTGTTGCCTTTATTGTTGCTTTTATGCTTTCACAATGTATTAAAACCTATTGCAAAACCCTGTGGACAATCTAAATAGCAATACATACTTGCACACATGATTATATATGAAGTTATCAATACTCGTTACTGAAATGCTTTGTAGCATTTACACAAAATTTACTAAAGTTACATCCAATGTTGTACATCCAATGTACAACATTTTCTCCAGCTTGTCTATGTCTACAACGCTTGTTTATGTTGATTAAAGAAGACCTTTGTAGAATTTTCCTTGTCATGATATCACTAAGGGGGTTGCTTTATGTAACAGTACGGTACAGCTTTGTGCATTCTTAGCTTTACAGCATGCTTATTAAAACCACAAGGCATTTTAAACTCTCAGGGACGCTTCGCTTTTGTTAGCAAAAGCATTCATCTAGTTCCATTAGTTTCTTCAAAGTCTAAAAATCTGGAAAAAAAAACTGAATAAGGCAATTGACATGTGTTAATAAAATGAGTAATATATTAAATTACTCATTTGCTGTGCTGATTCAGTAGAAAAATGTTGAATTTGCCAGACGTTGTAAATAATTGAGTTGATAGTTCCCGTTTATTTTGACTCACTCCACTTGTCTGGAGACTGACAGGTCTGATACCAGTTTTAGCTTACTCACCAGTCAGCACCTTTATAAGTTTGTCATCCACACACACAGAACAACCTCTATTTTCAGACTTTCTGTTATCTGAATGTTGCATTTGATTGAACTATACCACTCGTATTTCATTTCCTACTTTTTAAGTGCTAGGTGCAACAAGGCTCGCTCTCACTTTTTTTCTGTCTCTGGACTTTCATGAATTGTGAATGTAGCGTGTTGAGTATCTGTCTCTTCACTGAAGTTAAGCGGCAATGGGCTACATTAGTACTGCAATGGGTGACTGCTTTGGTGCAGTTCTCCTGTCTCTGATGGCTCTGCAGGTCACGCTAGTAGACCGGAACCCCTTTCGGCCTTGTTTGTATCAGAATGTTTCTTGTATTTAACAAACCTTTTTAATTCTGGAGCATAATCTTATTCAATATTTTCAAAGTCATGTATTTTATCACTATCAATATTCATATGTTGGAAGGTTTACTTTGAGATAGTAATGATATGTTTGTCCAAAACCACTTTTGTGTTGTGATAACTTTGCTTGATTCTGGTATTATCTTTCGAAGTGTACATGACTAAATATTGTGCATTATGCTTTTTGCAGGATTGGTGAAAATAGCAGAAAACTTAGATCTGCAGTTGCTCGCACCAAGAAAGAAGATCACAGTTCTGCTAATTGGAAACCATTCTGCAGGGAAAAGTTCATTTATTAATTGGTAGGTATCATCAGATTACAAACTGATGATGGCATGTTACAAGTTACAACGTGTACCATCGATTTCCAAATACAGTATGTGTTCCCTAAGTTTTCAAAAAAAGTTTTGTTATCTCAAAAAGCAGAAAAGTACCAGGTTGATGACATATAGCTCAAATTATGCACTTTAAGTTAAGTCAAGGGAAGAGTTTTTGCTGGATCAAGATTTGATAACAAAATTATATCCACATTTTTTACTTGATAAGGTCTAAATCGTAAATACTATCAAATAAAGTATAAAATTAACAAAAATATGCATTCGAATCACCAAACTTTTAGCCTGTTATGTTTAAAATCACACATCAAATCATTAAAAATGAACATGCTCTTCAATGTATTTGACAAGTTTTTCCAGCAAAGAGTTATACTCATTAATTGCTCGAATGACGGTTATCAGGAAAATGTGATTATTTACATTTCATGACAAAGCTTCTTGAGACCAAGGTCTCAAGAGAATATAGTATAATAAAGGCCTTAGCTTTAGCTCCATGTCTTGAGAGCTGTTTGCAAATATAATGTTAGTTTTCTTATATGGGAGAATTTTCATTGCGATTTCATCTGTGTTAATAATGTGAAATTCTGTCCATCGGAAGCCCCCAGCTAATTAAGTTTTTGCATTTGTGGGGTGCCCTCTTCAGGAGCTATGTGGGGGAGGTAGGTGTGCAATGTCAAGGTGTCGCTGTGTATAGGTTCCAGTCCTACAGGGCCTCCATAATTTAAACCCCATGATTGTACGAGTTTTAAAACCATTCAACATTATAAACATTTCACAAAGGACAGAGAACTGCTCCAAAAGTGATCCTGTTGTAATCCTGTGATATTTGGGATTGATAGGGAGTAGTTTGGCATATATTTGGGGATAAATTTTCCTCCAAAACACAACAAAATGTTTTAAACACTGTACAGTGTACAATAATGATTATTTTTAAGAGTTGGTTTATGAACATGCTGGGAACTTGTGTTTGACATAATGCCAATCGGGACTTTCAAGAGCTCTCCAGAAATTAATGTACTGGGTTCAGGACAGTCACCATAAACCAATAATATTTCGAAGCAAGTGACAGACTGGTTAAATGACTCCTGAAGACACATACTTTTCACAAACTTTATTCAGAAATTCCTACCAGTGAAGTGGAAGAGGTGTATTCCAGTCACTCTTTATTTGGTTGCACCAACCTCCTTGTGAGGATCGGTCTCTCTTTATGCCCTTTTCTGGAGACTGCTTTCCTGGTGCAAGCTGAGACAAATAGTTGTGCAGGCCAGGCACATTCACCTAAATATGATAGCAGATGAACTATCCAGGCACAGACAGGTGATTCAAATGGAGTGGTCTGTTCTACAGGAGGTGTTAACCACATATCTTTCAAATGGCACACGCCTCAGGTGGACCTGTTTGACACCAGGTTCAACAACATACTACTGAACTTGATATCCCCTGTCCTAGATCAGAAAGCCTGGGGGTGGATGCTCAGCCTATCCTGGGAGAATCTGGATGCAAATGCATTTCTCCCAGTATCAGTCTTGGGAAAGTGGTCACCAAAGTGCTGGACCATGGATGCAAAAGAATGATCTTAATTCCATCGGGCTGGCCAAACTTGCCCTTTTTTGGGATCTTGTGAATTCGTCATTTAAAGCTCATGATATCCAAGCCTATGCGACATCTAAGGTCATCCAATGGGGGCTTCCTAAGACCAGACCCTCTCAGCCTGTCACTGAAGGTCAGATAGCATCTTCACACAATTTTATCTGAATGAACAGATCCACACATAAGGGCCACCAGCTTGTAAACAGTGTAAACATGTCTCTTTCCCCTGTAAAGAAGGGATCTTTCTCTTTTAATTTAGGATTTTGATCATTTGCCTTTGTGGTTATCATGAACAAAAATGGCAGGTGCGAGGTTTTATCCCTTTTCACCTTCCTCTGGAATCTCCGGGACTGAACACTGTTTTTCCTTCCTCCCTACGCTGGGTCTGAAAAAAAATGGAGGGCAACACACGGGTTAAGATGTATGAATACACTAAAATGGAAAATTTAATGAGTAAATTAAATTTTTACCCCACAGCCCTTAAGGGCTGTCAGGGTATTGTTTTCACCCATGGTGTCCGGATGGGCGGGTGGGTGGGCGGCGGGAAAAAGTTTGTCCGGGCTGTATCTCGGAAACCGTAAGGTGTAGGAAGTTGATACTTGGTAAGGACATTGGTTAGGAGGTGTAGGTGTGCAACGTCATGGTCTGACCTTGATTTGACCTTGCCGTAGTGACCTTGAGTTTGAAAATCTTGTCCGGGCTATATCTCGGAAACCGTAAGGTGTAGGAAGTTGATACTTGGTAGGGATATCGGTTAGAGGGTGTAGGTGTGCAACGTCATTGTCTGATGTTGATTTGACCTTGCCGTAGTGACCTTGACCTATAAAATCTTGTCCGGGCTATATCTCGGAAACTGTAAGGTGTAGGAAGTTGATACTTGGTAGAGACATTGGTTAGGGGGTGTAGGTGTGCAACGTTATGGCGTAACCTTGATTTGACCTTTGACCTTGCCGTAGTGACCTTGACCTATAAAATCTTGTCCAGACTATATCTCGGAAACCATAAGGTGTAGGAAGTTGATACTTGGTAGGGATATTGGTTAGGTGGTGTAGGTGTGCGACCTTGATCTGACCTTTGACCTTGCCGTAGTGACCTTGACCTATAAAATCTTGTCCGGGCTATATCTTGGATGCTGTAAGGCGTAGGAAGTTGATACTTGGTAGGGACATTGCTTAGGGGGTGTAGGTGTGCAACATCATGGTCTGACCTTGATTTGACCTTTGACCTTGCCGTAGTGACCTTGACCTATAAAATCTTGTCCGGGGTATATCTCGGAAACCGTAAGGTGTAGGAAGTTGATACTGAGTAGGGACATTGGCTATGGTGTGCAGATGTAAAATGTCATGGTGTGACCTTGATTTGACCTTTGACCTTGCCATAGTGACCTTGACCTATAATGCCTTGTCTGGGCTATATTTTGGAAACCAAAAGGTGTAGGAAGTTGATATTTGGTAGGGACATTGGTCAAGGGTTATATATGTGCAACGTCATGGTGTGACCTTGATTTGACCTTTGATATTGCATATCTGATGCTATTTTATGTCTCTACGAGGATATCTGATACTATTTATCTCTCTTATATCTCTCTTATATATTTTTACTTGAGTCTTGGTTGTTGCACCTTTGGGTGTCTTTTGGTGTAGATTAAGCACTGTTAAAGTCATATTAGAAGTCATTAACTGTTTTACTTTTGCATCTTCCCATTGTAACAGATGCTATTGCATCAAGTGAGCCACAGGTTTTGCCCCAATTCCACATAAAAGCATGTATTGCTACATCTGTATGTATGGGTAATATTCAAAACATCCAAACCATAATTCGACCATACAAATGAAAATCAAAATGGGAGAAGTCTTAAAGCTTCATAATTTTTAGTTTACTGAATTGTCTTGTTTTAATACTTATTCTTTACATGCAATTTCTTTTTCTTAGATGTTATTTTCTCTACTTAAACATTATTTGGACACTGACACTGCTCTGAAAGTATCCCAATCTGTGTACTGTTTCACTACTTCTATATCTCATGGTGTTGAAAACTATTTTCCCAGGCTGTGGGGTACGGGCATCTCTGATGCTATTTTTACAAGTTGAGGCTCCCAGTGCAGGAGTGAGAACTGCCACCCAGGCTGTTGACTCTCCCGGGGCAAATGTTGCCACCCAGCCTGTTGAGGCTTCCGGTGCTAGACCTGTGATCCACCCCTACGCTACCGGTGCCAGTGCTGAAGAAATACAGACCACCAGACCGGTAGAACAGTCCCTCAACGGTAAGAAGACTCTGCCGCCAGTTACTGCTACCGGTGTCTCTACTCACTTGGATGTGGACTGATGAAAATCGTTAAGTGAACTAGTATAGGGATCGACTGCCATGTGAAGGATCGATATCGAATGAAAATTTAGGGTGATAGATCAATCGATATTTCAATATCGGGAGCGTTAACATAACCCGTGGGCGATAATACAGGTTCTTTGAAAACGTGCACATATTAATTCACGAAATTATCAAAACATACTATTCATGCACCAAAAATATATTTTTATTTCATAAAAATGTGATATACTCTACCATATGAAAACACTTGGGTAAGCGTGGCTTGTCGTTCGGTGACCGCCACATACACCGTACATAGAATTTAAAATATGAGGAGACCCTCTTTAAACCTATATACTTGCTACCTTTGACACCTGGTGACCTAATTCACTCTGCCATGCGCAGTAATACAGAAATAGTTCATTCTTTTTGTGGCGGTTGAACTACCAACAGGTGTTTTTGCATTTACATGTTTTTGATGCTCTGTAAGTAGTTTTTTGCTGTTTTATTCACTCCTCCTCCATTTTATTTACCTTTTACTTCGGTTTCTGGTGAATTTATTGTGTACTTTGGGCAATATTTTTACGTATTTTTTCAAAATTCGTATTATCGCTCATCTAGTCACGTGGTGTTAGAATGTCGGATTGCCTTTGGAGATATTCATTTCCTTGGTAAATTAATTCATTTTATGCACTTCTACAGGCATTATAATTTTAATTTATGGTTTTCCTTCATTCTTTCAACGAAATTCTTCGTTTCACCGCGTATTTTGACTGTATTGTCACCTTGAGTGTGCATTGTTTTTCACGTAGTTACAAAGTTCGTATGATCGCTCATCGGGTCACGTGGTGTCAGAATGTTGGATATCCTTTGGAAATAGTTATTTCCGCAGTGAATTATTTCATTTCTTCACTTCTACTGGCTTTATAATTGCCAATTTAGGTCTTCCATCATTCTTAACACGAAATTCTTCGTTTCACCGCGTATTTGACCTTATTTTTGAGCTTCATACGAATCATCTCACCAGGTCACATGACGATGACGTCATACTTAAAATGGAGGTCAACCGATCGTTTGTCAGAAAATATTCATTTTCATAGTGATTACAGCATTTCCAGGTTTGTTTATGCATTCCTTCTACATAATTCTTTTAGTATTATTATGTCAGAGCATAATGTGTAATAATTTCCATTGTTAGCGCATATTTCATAGCGTAACATTACGGTATTTACTACCTACCATTCACAGTTGATTACTTGTACAGGCTCTTTCATTTGACATTTCTGGGATACGGATCCTGGTTTCAGTGTTTTTGGGTTCAATTCTGAACCTAGGGTCTCCATTTTCAACCTTTCCCCACCTTCAAATCTGGAGGATGGTGGTAAACAGTTCATGGGGTTGACTTGTTCTTCCCCTTTGGAGATCCATGTCACTGTTACTGGTTTCCTACATTCCAATTTTATGTCAATTTTTTGGTCATTTGGTTTCTCAGCCCATTATTAGTCCTTTCGCCTCTTTGTGCCTAAGGCCCAGCCTAATCAGGCTGTCTTTTTGGTGCTGGGATTACCTTCTCAAGACCATTTTTTGTAAGGGTCCCTTAAGAAGAGTTTATCAGTTGAATCCAACTGATTTTGCTACTTCCTAAACTCAGCTCCATTCTTTTTCTAAATCTAGAAAAATTTTTGTTTGGGGCTTGGTGAAAATCTTGTGTTACTCAACAGCTTTCTATTGATTTTCACCATTTTTTAGATCTGACTACCAATGGGCACATCTCCCTTTTGGGTAGGTTGGGGTCCCTCTGTCTATAGTTAACCTTTAGGCAGACTTCAGGGACCCTATTCCAACATTTTTGGTGCCAGTCTGTTGGACTATATGGATGCTTAGGACTTCATCCTTCAATCTTCTCCACAGAAGATTTTCAAGGCTTCCTGTCCAACAGAATTAGGGGATAAATTTGACTGCTCTTTCCTTTTGATCAGTCTTATTTTTCTCTAAGTCAACCATTTTTCCCAGGCTTAGAAGTTCCTTAATGGGGCCAGATTCTTTCTGTCATTCATTCTTTTGGGATCTTCTCATTCTAAGTTAAGAAGGTTGGGTAATTACCCAAGTTACCCTCTAAAACTTAGTTTTGCCAGGTACAAACCCTCTTCAGAGGGTTTTTTGTTTTGACTTGTTCAGGTTTCCGGACCTGGGATCTAGCCTGGTGGGGTTCTTAGCACCTTCTCTTCCCTAGGCAGAGGTCCTCTGCTATTAGGGGAGATCTAAGATTGACCTTCGGGTCCTTAGTACTGTGGGATTTTTTCCTTCAGTCCTGTTTTGTTGATCACTTATTCAAGTTGATTGACCAGGCAATACTTCTCAGTGGTCTTTTTCATCCACCATGCTTTGGACATCTTTTCAGTGGATCTTCCAGCTCCATTTTAGCTGGTTGATCTATGGCCTTTTTTCAGCCATCTTTGAACTTTGTTTTGAGAGATTTCTTTATCCATTTCCCTCACTTGTGCCTAGTCACTTGGTAGGGTAATTTGGGTTCTGCTCCCAACTAGGGATTCTTCTCTCTGACTTAGTGCTTTACGGATGTGGTGCCTTTCCAGGTTCCAACATTCTGATGGTGGAATGCCTTCCACAGGCAGAGGCTCAGCCTCAACCTCTATCATGGTGTCCTTCAGGAGATAGGAGTGTTTTGTTTTATTAAAACTTTCACTCTTACTTCCAGATCCCTCCACTTGTCAGTGGGAGGTCAACTGATTTCTTCCATTTCATTTGAAATGTTTGGGTGTCAGCCTTTCTTTTTCCAGAAACCTGGAACTTGGTTTTCACCTTCCAGTGGTCTCTCAGATTCCACTTTCCCTGATTTCATCTTCTTCAGCTTTTTTGCTTCTCCTCAGAAGTATGCTGCTCTTTGTCATTCAGCCTTACACTTGCTGTTCGTAGGAGCAGTTCAAGTGCCTGGGCTCTTTTTTACCTGATTTTCTCAGGACCCTTTTTCCTTGACAAAGAGATAGAAGACTGGAAACCAGCTTTGGATTTAGATCTTTTCCTAGATTTGGATCTTTTCCTGGTTCTCCAAACTATCAGGATGAAACTTTTCAGTTGATCATTTTCTCACTTCTAATTGGCCAGTGGACCACTTCTCTTCCTCAATATGCCTCCTTTCTCTCCTTTGGTTCACTCTTGTTCAGAGTTTTGCTTTTGGGCAGGGTGTACCACTTTGTGGCAGTTTCTTAGGGCCTACCCACTAGCCTTTCAGTATTTACTTCCTTAGTCAAGGAAGTAAGGAAAGTTGGCTTTGAGGTTGGGCATCTCGGTGCACATGTGACTACATATAGGCTCATTAGAGCCAATAGTTGTCAGAGGCTCATTTGCAACTCTCTTAGAGTTGACATTCAACTTAGAGTGGTTTTTAGCAGGAAGTTTTTAGATCTGTTCCTACAACAGGTCTCCTTCCTGGGACAGCTTTTTATCCTGTCTAAAGGTGTTCCCCTCAGGGGTAAGGTTTTCTGTCTATTCAGTAGCTCATCCTTCCCCTTTATTTTCCTCTCCAAGTATGCACCTTTTATATCTCTGGCTTCTACTAAGAAGCCACTTCTTCAGGGTCCTGCATGCTTATGACACTACTTCAGTGTCATCTAAGGATACCTTGCTTTTCCTTCTTAAAGGTGCTTTGGATGCTCCATTCTTGAATCCTTCTGTGAAGGTTTCATTTAAATGGTAGTTTCCCAGGAACTTTGTCTTTGCTTTCCTCCTACACCCTAGTTGTAACATCCACTAACATGGATGCCTCACTTCAGGGTTGGGTAGCTTTTGTCCTCTTTGGATCGCCTAAGGTCCATGTTTGCTGTTGCAGTCCAATCTGCTCATCAGTTTCTAGAGCTCATAGCCTTTCTGCTCTCAGACTTTTGTTCCTGTATTATCCTTTCATCAAAGGATGATCCATACAGCCTCAGACAACATGGATGTCTTGTTCTCAAGACATTTGTTCTTCCCTTGTCCTTTTTTCAAAGGATGCTTTAGATAGTCTCAGGCAACACTGTTGTCTGTGCTTTATCTTATAACAAGAGGGCTTCCTCTCTTGGGACATGTGTCACTCTTTTGGCACTTGTTTGCCAATTTTTTCTACAAGAACAAGTCTTTTCTTCCACCTCATGTTCCAGGGGCATGAATCTTTGGCAGACCATCTCTGGAGGTCTTATCTCACTTTTCATATAAAGTGGTCTCTCTATTCTTGGATCTTCAGATGGTAGGCTCAGACTTCTCATCTGATTTAGATCTCTTTTGCCATGTGATTCAATCACAAGCTGCTCTTGCATGTGCCTCCTGTGCTAGATCCTGAGGCTCTGGCAACAGATGCCCTGGAGTGCTTTGGTCCGGAGTACTTGTTTTACTCCTTCCTTCCTTCAGCTCTTTGTCCTCTATGGCCAGGAAGTTAATCAACTTTCAGAGCTGTACCATTCTTCTTGTAGCCTTCCTTGGCAAGTGCCAAGATTTTGGCCTCAAGATCTCCTTTAAGAAAGATATTGGCTCTTCCTCTTATTCTTCTATAACAATCTCATCTAGAGTTTTGTTATTAATTTTATGGAGTTCCTTTCTTCAAGCTTTCTGGCTGAAGTCTCCTTTAAGAAGAATTTTCACAGGAGAGGTCTTGGAGGATTTTTATCCTCCATAACTGTCTATGAAGCAATGTGGAACTGCTTCAAAAACTTGTGAGAAACATGGCCACTCTGCCATGCTTCAACTGTCCCATTTATTGCTGTTTGTTCCTTTTAAGGAATTATTTTTCAGACAATAGGGATACAGGTCAGCTCTCTCCAGGTACTACTTGGAGTTGGGTTCTTATAAGGAGCTTGGAAGTCTCTTTTAGAGCTTCTTTAAGTCCACAATAAGAGTAGTCATCACCTACCTTTTGGTACTTAAACCTTGGTTCTGCAGGCTCTTACCAAGGCTCCTCTTGAACCCTGTTTACTTGCTGAGCCAAGTTTTTCACATATTAGACAGTCTTTCTTACTCCCTTTCTTTGGGAAGGAGAAGGAGTGATTTTGATTCCTTTATTTAAAGGTTTTCTCTCACCCTCTAGGGATGGCCTGTCATCCTTAAGTCAGATCTTACTTTCCTGGCTTAAGCCAGTTATCTTCAGAAGGCTCTTCCTGCTTTGACTTTTTGTCTTTGGTCAGAATGACTTAGAGGACCTCTCCTTTCCTACAGTCAGATTCCTGAGATACTATCTATCTAGCTATTCAGACTTTCTTAGGAGGATTTCTTCTTGGTCTTTCTTCTGAAGTTCAAAGAGGGTGATATTGCTGCTCAGACAATATCTTTTTGGATAACATTTTATCCTTTATTCCCTCTAACTCTGTTCCACATGTGAAGGCCCATGTTGTTTTTGCCCAGGTTTCATTCTGGTCTCTTCGGTGGTTTCCCACTGCTTCACATCATGGGGGATTCCTCTCGGAGTTCTTGCACTTCACTTATTTTCCTTGAGATGTTGTTCTTAAGAATTTCTATGATTTCTTAAGTGTAGTGGACTTTTGTTTCCACTCAGCCCATTCTCTCTTTTCCACTTAAATTCCTTAATTTAAGTCCTTCTGAGACTTTTAGTTTCAGAAAAAGGGGGGTGGCATTTCCCTTTTAGGGAATCTGTTCTTCATCTCTATTTTCAGAACCGTGCTTCTTAGTGCCTCTTGGGCATGTTCCTATTCTGAGCACAGTGGCATATTTATGCCCTCTCCTTTGAGCTGACCTAATATGGTGTAGACAGCAGTGCTGAAGTTGTTGCAGTGGTTAATTCTACTCATTTAACTCAGTAGAGTTATTCCTTCAGCACAGAGGTTTTGGGTTCAATTGCACCAGGAAGTATCCGCTTTATGCAATTTAACCTTAGGGTGGTTGTCCTCAGTCTGTCTTTTTCCCACCATCCTTCCATGTGGGCATTCAACCCAAGTGTTTTCATATGGTAGAGTATATTACATTTTTATGAAATAAAATTTCATATTTTTAAATGTAAAATACATTTTTATGAAGAAAAATGTATATACTTACCATATGAAAACAGCAAATCACCCTCCCGCCTGCCCCGCTTTTAAAAGACCTTTTTCCAGCATTTATGTTTATTCACAAAAAGAATGAACTATTTCTGTATTACTGCACATGGCAGAGTGAATTGGGTCACCAGGGGTCAAAGGTAGCAAGTATATAGGTTTAAAGAGGGTCTCCCCTCATATTTTAAATTCTATGTACGGTGTATGTGGCGGTCACCGTACGCCAAGCCACGCTTACCCATATGGTAAGTATATATATTTTTCTTCATAAAAATGTATTTTACATTTAAAAATATGGAATTCTGCAATATAAAATAAAATAAAATGAACAAATATCGAATCAAATAAGAGTTTTCATGCTTTCTTGTGTACTAGTTGTCAGATTTTGTTTCTCTTCCGTGAAACTGGAAGTTGTCACTGACAGTGTAAACAAAGATGGTGCCTGACTTGATCCAGTTCTATTTCGGTTGTAAATGTTTCTTTTAAGCATTTATACAATAAATGTTTATTTCAGCAGTAAAATTACTCTTTTATTTTATTTTTGTCTGTTTTTTTATATGTGGTTTCGATATTGAAATGCTGGTAGTATGTGTCGATATCGGCAGTTCTGTGGGATGATCGATCGATATTGAAAGATCAAGCATCAATCCCTACACTACAGTGAACCAAGCTCCCCTCCTGGTGCCTTGGAAGAGGAGGGCGAGCTGTCAGACCGGGCCTGTATTAAAGATGTTCTGGACCAGGAAATTAGTGAAGAAGCTAATTAATGGGAGACCATGAGAGGGGTGAGGTTGTGCATAGGGTGGCACCAGGAATTTGACTCTTCCTCTTCATCACTAGACAACAACCCCTTTGCCAATACCGGGACACAGCCGACCAGCAAAGTTTCAGTCAAGCTGCCATCATATGGCTGTGAAAGAAGATGGAAAAGTTAAATATGACTATCACTGAAGGCTACCCATCACTCAGCTCTGAAACATCTGGCCTACTGAAGGACCAGTTTGTGAAAACACAGAAGACTCTTAAGTACGACATGTATACCGAAAAGAGGGACTTTTCACGTTCCAAGGTGTTTTCCTGGTCAAGTTATCCAGCTAAACTGAACAGTAGCTTCAGCAGGGTTGGGAAACATTCACTGCCATCAGTACCCTCATCCTGGCCTATCTACCAAGACACTCTCAGAAGATGGAAAGATCTGCCGGAATCAAATCTATGTGTGTAACTAAGCTGCTGGACTTAGCTGGTGCTTCACGAAGGTTCAAGAATCTATGGTCACCCAGCTGAAGGTTCTACATGGTTACAAGAGGAAAGGGCAAGTGTTCCAGTAAGACACAGCAAGCTGCTGATGAACTGGACTATTTGTTTATATTTAATAGAAGCATTACCCAGGTCATGGCAAGGGCAATGAAGGACTTACCAGAAGGTATATTCATCAACATGGCTAGTCTGACATTAGCCCACAGGGACAGTTACCTAGCCTATCTCAGACCTGGAATAAATTACTGCTCTGCGTGACCCACCACTGCATATGAGTTCCTTGTTTCCGGATCACTTGCTAGCCAAGGCAGAGGAGGAGATCTCACACCATGAAGAGAAGTGTTGTACTGGTAGTTCTCAGAAGAAACCCGGTTGCTACTATCCCTACGCTCAGTCTGGCAAGCAAGCACCGGAAGCCCAGTGTACCAGCCTGGAAACAAATCAAACACAGACAGCAGGGCATGAAAGGTCATGGTAAAGTCTCAAGCTATCAACACAAACCGGTCAAGGGGCAGAAATAGTATAAATGACAATTACTGTGTTGTAAGTGTAACTGGCAAGAAGAACTCTATTTGTGACCAGCAAGTCAGACACATTGAACAGTTGAAATGTAAATGTGGCCAGAGAGAAGGACTGTGCACGGTAAGAGAAAGACAGTGAACATTTTACTTGTAAACTCTTGTGTTGTAACTCGTGTTCTTTATACAGGAGCGTTGCCAAAAAAGAAAGACATAAATCCCGACATTGTTCAACATCCAGAAATAAAATATGTGAAAGGTGTGTAGATCACTTGAGTTTTGTCTAAAATGTCACAAATGTCACAATTGTTGCTATAGATCTACCTGTAGGGGCTAGATTACACCAATTTTGGGAAAATGGGCAGCCCTGGGTGCCAGTCCCAAGGTTATAACAGTGCCCAAGGAAGGCTACACTCTCCCCTTCCGGTTCTGGCCAAATCTGACAAGATCACCCACCATCATAAGTTCCAATGTAAATCCTCTCACAAGTCAAACATCTCTAAGTTTTTACAACCCGCTTTTCCTGGTTCCCAAACCCCAAAACTGGTGGAGACCAATACTGGACCTCAGTACCCAGAAGCAATCTCTTAAACCAGAGAAATTCAAGATGGAGACACCGGAAACCATAAGCACCACACTCCAGGCAGGAGAGTAGGTCACCTCCATATAGTGTTGTGGTTGAATGCGAATTTTAGAACAGGTTTCTGAAAGCAGAAATTCGGCAAAAAAAATGGGTACATTTGATTAATTAAACGCAAAGAAATAAGTTTTCAAATATGTACATGAGCCATAACTCGCATATAATAGAAGAACAACGATGGGCTTTTTGAAGATTTTCGAGGACAAAAGGGGTGATATATTGATAAAATATTATAAAATTTTCTGAAATATTTGTTGTGGTTGAATATTTTAGTAAACGTAAGTTAAAACAAGACCACTGCCGCGGTGTTTATCTCCCGCCGAGCATTAAAGGGGAGGAAATACCTTTTCCGAGATATTCACAATTTTTCATTTTCCACTAAAATCCAAGATGACATTTTTCCCCTAGGCACAGAATACTGTTGTACTACCCTGTGGGTCAAAAATTCGCTCGAAATCGCTCTGTCTGTTACCATTTCGAAGATATTTTCAATGTTTATTTTCTGCTAAAATCCAAGATAGCCGCCAAAAGTGGCGAAATTGAATTTTTTCCCATTTGCATAGTATACTCATGTACTACCCTGTGGGTCAAAAATTCACTCGAAATCGCTCTATCTCTTACGGTTTTCGAGATATTAAGACTTTTTCATTTTCCGCAAAAATCAAAATTTGCCATTACACAATACATGAAAAAGTAGGTGAACAACATATTTGACAAAAATCCTTTAAATTCAACAGTTTTGCTGTGATAAGCGATTTACTCAACGGAAAACCATGAAAGTAGCTATTACTCAGTTAGCTATGGACCTACAGCTCTGAAACTTTGCCATGACCCAGAACATTAAAAAGTACATGAACAACATATTTGACAAAAATCCTGTAAATTTAATAGTTTTGCTGTTATAAGTGATTTACTCAATGGAGAACCATCAAAGTAGCTATTACTCAGTTAGTTATGGACTTACAGGTCTCAAAATTTGGAGAAAGTAGCTGAACAACATATTTTACAGAAATGCTCTAAATGCAGTCGTTTTGGAGTTATGAGCACTTTACTGAAAGTAACCATTATTGCTATTACTCACTTAGCTATGGACCTAGGTCTGAAAATACAACATCAAATGAAAAGACATAAGCAATAAGGTCATAAAACATTGAAAAGGCCAAGGAGAAACTGGTGAGGATACCTGCAACACTTTTCTTTGAACAGACCTTTAGGCCTTACATTCTGCTATTTGCAGAGATTTGGCAAGGCTTTGGCGGCCATGTTGTTTTTCAAAATAGGCCCAAAATCAATACCAAGCAGGCTATTTTTAGGCTGTATAAAAGTGCAACTACACACTTATGGCAGCCATCTAAATCAACGAAAAAAAAAACCATGGCAGAACACCTGAAAAAAAACCGATGGCAGCCATCTTGTTAACACCCGTGGCGGCCATCTTGTTTTTCCGAATCAGCCGGAAAAGATTCCCAGGCAAGTTTTTCCAATGATGAATTTATCCTGCAAATTTGGAAGCTCTAGCTATAATATTTTAAGAGATAGAAAGGCTTTTGTAAAAATGTGACGAACGGACACACGCACGCACGGACAGAGGGCATTTTATAATCTCCCGTACCGGGCCTATCGGCCGGCGGGAGATAATAATGACTATATGTGGTGAAACCGGTTTTGGTTAGAGGAAAGCAAAATGTATCCAGATCAGTATTTTTCGATCTGCAAATATTTTTCTTGTTTACCGTCTTCAACCCTATCTCCATAGATTTTAAAGATATATATACTTCCATATACCGATTCACAGTCCAGAATTTACATGTGTTTTCATGTCCAGGGTCAGTCCTACCAATTCAAAGCACTGCCATTTGGTCTGTCCACAGCACCCATGGAGTTAACAGTAGTGGCGAAGGAGATGAAACTGATTGCCTTATAAAAGGGTGTAAGAATCCACCAATACCTAGACGAATGGTTGGTCAGAGCCAGTTCCCACCTGTCTCAAGCGTACACAAACTCTGGTAGGAATTTGTCAGGAGTTAGGTTAGTTGGTAAACATGGAGAAATCAGAATTTGACCCTTCTTTGACTTCTTAGGCTACCAGTTTGACTTGAAAGAGGGTAAGGGCAGACCCACCGTAGAGTGTTGGTAGAGCACCCACCTGTTCAGTCCGGCGTCTGATGTTCCTGATAGGGTTACTCACAGCCACAGAGAAGCAAGTCCATCTAGGTCGACTTAATATGATGCCAATACAGTAGCACTTGAAAAACAATTGGAGGGTACCCGAACCACAAGAAATGGTGATCCACAAACCCAGGTCGCTCCATCCCCATCTAAAATGGTGGCTGCAGGAAGACAATCAAGATCAACTATTATACCCACTAAAATGTGCTCTGCAAATCTTTACAGATGCATCGAAAGAAGGGTGGGGCGCTCACTTAGGGGAACACACTGCAAGAGGAACCTGGTCCCTTCCAGAAAGCAAATTACATATAAACTATCTGGAGCTAATGACGGTCTTTCTGGCATTAAAAGAGTTCCAAGACCTCTGCTTGAACAACATGGTTCTCATAACTACAGAAAACAACACAGTGGTTGCCTATATAAACAAGGAGGAGGGAATAAGTCATGTCCTCTGTGTGGCCTACTGTGGAGAATCCTGACCTGGTGCTGCAGAAAACAGGGGACTCTCAAAGCGCAACACATTCCAGGCCAGCTGAATGTCATAGCATACAAGCTATCCAGACTAGGCTAGACCATCTAGACAGAATGGTCCCTCCTTCCACAGATGTTCCAGTCAATATGCTCCCGGTGGTAGCAGCCTCAAGTGGACCTGTTTGTCACCAGGTTCAACAACAAACTGCCTCAGTTTGTATCACTGGTTCCAGATCCCCTGGCATGGGCAGTGGATACACTCAGCCTGCCTTGGGAGGATCTGGAACCTAATGCCTTCCCACCGGTAGCCATATTGGGCAAAGAAGTGGAAAAGTTGCAGGACTACCCATGCAAGAGAATCATTGTATCCCCGGACAAAAGTCGAGGATACTTAGGATTCAGTACGGTCACGTCGCCCCTGACGCAGAGATTTTCTTTTCGGACACGATAACTTAAAAAATATTTTAGTTAGACCTTTCAAATTTGGTATGTGGGCATATATGGGCAATGCCACAAATGCTATTGTTTTGTGACCTTGACCTTCAATTTCAAGGTCACTGTTGGCCTCTTAAAGGTCAGATTTTTTCACATTTTGGCCCAGTTCTCATATACAGAAAGTCGGATCATCCTGTGGCTGGTATATATAATACATATATATGTTCTCTGTAAGCATGCAGAAATTTGACCTTGAAGCTCTTCATTGAAGGTCATCCACAGACTGCCAATGTGCCTGACCGAGACCATTTTATGGCCTTTTTGGAGATATTTTCACACTTAATGCTGACCATATTGCATGGAAACTATTGAAAATGGCTTTGGAGGTTGAGTACATGATGGGGTACCAGCATCTAGGCTTACCAGTTACAGAGAAAATCTGCTAATTCCACAGTTATGGACAGGAAGAAGGCAGTTGTTTGATATAAGCTGAGATGTAGTCTTAATTCGCCCAGTTCTGCCAGCTCCTATGAGTTTTCGCAGAACTGTGGAGCCACAAGGAATTGGTTACAGAGGATTGCTTCACCTATAGCCGATTAGGCCCTGGTACTGGGCAGGTCCACAGGACTGGCAAACAGACCAGCAGAAGCCAGCCATTGGTCTCGGTGAGATGACTGCCTCAATCTACCAGACCAGTCAGCCAGCCTACTGTCAGGGGGGAACACTCTGCAAGGGGAACCTGGTTCCCTGGTCCAGAAGCAAGTATCTGGAACCAAGGCAGTGTTTTGGCCCTAAAGGAGTTCCAAGACCTCTGCTTGAACCTTATTGCTACCATAGCTATAGACAACACCATAGTGGTTGCCTATTTAAGGAGGGGGGGGGGAGTAAGTCACACCCTCTTTGTGCCCTACTATGGAGAATCCTCACTTGGTGCTCCAGGAAACAGGCTCAAGCCCGACACATTCACGCTTCAACCATGTCCCGTCCGGGGATACACATTGCGTCTAGTTCTGAATGCCCCAGGGTGGCCCAACATGCCTTGGTTTTGGGACCTAGTGGCCATGTCGAGCCAAATCCCATTGTGCTTGCCCAACCTGTTGACTTAGCCATTCAATGAGATCCTTCACAGGAATCTGTCAAACCTGAATCTTCATGCCTGGCTCCAGGACAGGAAGTTGCAGCCAAGTACCATTGATGACTACAGGTCAGCCATTGCAGACAAACTGGGAAATTTGGCCATTTATGTCAGCAACAATGACAATCGCACTCATCTCTTGGATAGTTTCCACAGAGACAGATCCAAGGGTCAGAGGGGCATCCCCTCTTGGAACCTTTCCCTGGTGCTGCACCAGCTTACAAAGGCTCCCTTTGAACACCTTAAAGAGGCTTCTTTGAAGCACTTAACCTTCACGACTGCCTTCCTCTCAGCTTTGGGTTCAGGCAAACAGAGGAGTGAGAGCCATGCTTGGTTAGGTAAGAACATCAGACACCAGTCAGACTGGTCCAAGGTGTCTTTCCAAGAGGCAGCTGGCTAAAGAGGGTCCAGATAGTGTGGCCCCGGTGGTGATTCCAGCCCTAGACCCAATTCTGGACAAGTCACTCAAGTGTGACAAGTCCTATGTCCAGTCAGAGCCCTGCACTACTATCTGGATAGGACCTCAGATCTCAGGCAGATCAATGAGCTGCTCTTTGTCTCCTCCAAGAAAAGCTTCGACAAAGACAGCTCCCCTACCACATACATTGTATGAGTATTGCTGCTGCCAATTAACAGTCAATAAATAGTCTAGGTTCCAGTTTGTGCCAAGTTACGACATAGAGCAGAATACAAACTGGATTCTTCTGAAAGATTTTCTCTTCAGGAATGTAATATGAGGGACTGAAATCAATTTGAATCACTAAGCTAAAATTTATGGCAACAAATAGAATATTTGTGCCAAGAATGACAGATTTGTTTCTGGTGTGGTGCAATATGTCTGCATAAACATGAGTTGCATGGGTTACCAGAAAGCTTATGAATCACATGGTATGACATCATGTGTTAACAGGGGAGCCTTTTTCATCAAAACATCATAAAAGTTTAGCTGCAGGCCAAAATACATTTCATTAAGAGGAAAGTAGAAAGGATTAGGTGTGAAATGTAGAAAGTACAAGTGTATTTGTCTTTGCCATACAAGTTAGCAATAAAAATGCTCTCTTTAAAATGTCATTGGGTACTGTATACTAGAAAGAGTAAATAGATTCTTTATTATCTTTGTGCATCAAAATATTAATGTGGAAAGTAGCCTTGAAACAGATGCCCTGATATGTTTGGCCTTGAAAAGCAAGTATAAAGTCAGAAATGTGAAATTTGCCACAGTATTTTAAATTCACCACTGAGTTCCAGCCTCTCAAACTAAGTCAGGTATTCTAAATGTTCACCATTTTCATATCACAGGGGGTCAGAGGACAAATATATTCACAACAATTCACACGTGTCAGGAATTTCCCACAATTCATTGAAATAGAAGGGGCCTTTTCTTACTGGTAAATTTCACATACTGTGGTGAATTTGGCATATCTTACTGTAAAAGGAACGCCTGTGTTGAACTGCAGTAATGTGATATCCTCCCACTATTCAAATGCTATGAATTGTATACACCTAGTCAATAGTCAGTCTCTATATAAATATACATGTAGTGGATCCACACACACAGCACTTGATGAATCAGATCACTTCATCTCATGGAAATTACTGTGCTGAGATAATTACAAGTCAGGTTTATCATGGAAGGACAAAAATATACATATGGAGAGAGGAGAACCTACATTGTGCCAATATGACAGATGCTATAAATGCTTTTGTGGATTGTGGAGGTGTACACTGATATATGCCATTCTGAGAAGTGGAAATAATTAATTGTAATTCCTTGGGGAAAAGTATGTGGATAAAAATCTGTATTCTAATAAACATATAACATATGGTAAGCCATTTTTGAAAATAAAATAACAATCAGAGAAAGGAGTATTTTTGTAGCAATGAATTTGTAAACAAAATACTGGTTTTATGCCTTTGCTAAAATTCGTCATTTTTATTTTACCACTTTCTCATATATATGTGTGATAGGAACCTTACAGGAATAACAGCTTGCTCGTCATACTGACAGAAAAGATTAGACATGTACCTAATCATAGGCAGTGTATAATTGCATTTGATTTTTTTAAAATAAATGATTGTTATTCAGAAAGCTTACTGTTCTTTAGATAACAAAATATTAAGTTTTTTTTCTGTTTATATCTCATTTTAAACAACAACCAACCAAAAAAAAAAAAAAAATTGACAATTTATTTTTGTTTATCTACACAGCCATGTTTATATAATATGGGTTTATTGGGTCAACATTAAATGTTAAAAACAACCGGAATTCTTGCAAGAGTGATGGATACAAATATGGTAACTGAACAAATTGATGAATCTATTGACCATCTGGCTTGATCATCCTTCATCAAATCCAAACTCCACTTTGAACAGTTTGATTGTATTATGATCTTGTAATGACAGTTAATGTTAACGATTCAAATTGAACTTGTTTTGCAGAGTTGGATGTTCCTCAACATCTCAGAATTATAAAATGATGGATCAGTGAAAGACTTTTCTATATTTTCTATACGTCAGTCTTTTCCTGTCTAGTGCCTGATGATCAATACATTATCTTTTGAGTTTAGACGGAGTGTGGGTGTTTCACTATGTGTATATACTTATATTGATTTGTACAGGACGTTATTGTGATCATGCGATGTAATTCCTTTGAAAAGGAGGAAAAACATTCTTTTGGAAAAAAAAAAAGAAAAACATCTGCCACCCGCCTACACATTGAAAATGTACATACACGTTTGTTCATCATTGTGAGGTTTTTATCACTAGTATTTTGTTTGGATTTCTATGGCTACATTTCCCTATATACATTTACTAATATACCGGTATGCATTCCTAATGTGATGCTTAAGATTAAGATTTTAAAGAAGCTTATGAACAGACTATAGAGCACTCTGGCTGTGACTTGGCATTAAAATTTGTAATAAATATTTATGAAGTCAGTGAAGAAGTAAAATAGAAAAAGGTAGTGGTGGCATCATTTACAAATATCAAAACTGGTAAACAGGTCTTTGAATCGAATGAAATCCAGTATTTCGTACAGTCTCGTCGAAGAGATTTTGTGAATATTAAACTCAAGCGTACAGTCTACATGAGCCATAATTTATAACGGGAAATGGGCTTTCCAAGATACTATGAAGTGAGCAGATGTGATTTTTACCCAGTATAAAGTGAAACTGTTACATATGGTACCAAATATATACATTTTGGGCGGGTTGCGTGTAACCAACCCACCTATTAGATTGATGTGTCCGACGTCCGTCTGTCCGTCCGTCCGTCCACAGTTTTGTTTCCGGACTCTAACTCGAAAACAGTTTGTCCAATCGAATTCAAACTTGACAGGGAGATAGATCACCATCATAGCTAGATTCCTTTCGAAATTGGTGTAATTCCTTCTGTTTGTCCGTTTTTTGTCCCTTTTGTCTGTCAGCATTTCCGTTGCCGGACTCTAAATTGAAAATGCTTTGTCCAATCGAATTCAAACTTGACAGGGAGATAGATCACCATCATAGCTAGGTTCCTTTCAAAATTGGTGTAATTCCGTTTGTTTGTTTGTCTGTTTTTGGTCCATTCATCTGTCCGTCAACAGTTCCGTTTCCGGACTCTAACTCAAAAATTTGCCTTTCGAATTCAAACTTGACAGGGAGATAGATCACCATCATAGCTAAGTTGCTTTTGAAATTGGTGTAATTCCATCCTTTTGTTTGTCCGTTTATAGCATAGATACAATTATGTAACCTAGATTACAAGTTTTACATTTCTTAGCACGCCTAACACATTCACCTTAACTGGGTGACCTAACATTTCTTTCCTTGTTTCTAAATTTAATTACAGCAGTCGCTAACCTTACTGCTGCCTGCGCAACGCGCCTTTTGGGGCCTCTTTGACCCTCCTGTTCATTGTTCGGATGAAATGTCGGCCATTAAAAAACTGAAAATAATAATGTTTTAAAAAACCAGTTCCTAAATATTCTTTGCAGATTTCGTTTCTACCACAATGAAATGATATGCCGTATACCACAAATACTGTGAAGTGTTCAACACTAGAAAAAGTTTTATTTGACTAATTTGGATTTGACACATTGTATGGGGGGTTTATATCATTTGAGTAGTTGAGGGATGAAGGAAAGCAGTGCATTCTAGACTTACTAGTTGGTTATAATTCTCCATCAAATACCTCCTGGCACCAACAAGTAAGTACCAGCTATTCTGGGAATTGAGCCCAGGATCTGAAAGAGGGGAAGCAAGTAGTTTACCCACAATATCATGTTGTGCCAGCTGAAAAGTTTACAGAAAGGCTGTTGGTTTGAGGGGTTTTGTTATTGATATCGAATGCTTAGTGTGAGCCTCAGATGCTATAAGAAAGTGTAAATTTGATATTGCTATTCATAACATTTAAGAGCTACTTTACACAATGTCTCTGTTGTGCTTGATCCCGTTTTCTCCGTCCCTGGATACTGAAACTAAACTGGTTGACCATTTCTGTGCTATTGCATCTTTGACTGAATAAAAGGGAGATTCAGTGCTATGAAATCATGGGCTGGAAGTCTTCTGAAGTGGTCAGATTGGACCTTTGGTCCAAAACAAGGACAGCCAAACTTAAAAGTGTTTATAACTCGCTTATCATTGGTCCTAGAGGTTTGTAATGTGAAACCAACCTTTAGGAAATCCTGGGCAAGGAATCTTCTGAAGTAGTCAGATTGAACCTTTGGCCCCGCATTCAAGGTCAAGCGAGGATAGCCGAACTTAAAAGTGCTTATAACTCCCTTATTATTGGTCCTAGAGGTGTGAGATGTGAAACCAACCTATACTAAATCATGGGCTGGGAGTCTTATGATGTGGTCAGATTTGACCTTGGGCCCCTCCTTCACGGTCAAATGAGGGTAGCCAAACTTAAAAAAGGTTATAAGTTAAAAAGGGGGATATTCAAGGCTATGAAAGTCCAATTAGAATTAGAACTTAATGTAGAGCTAGAGTGTACTTTAAAGAGTAGAGTCATTTTCAAAGAATAAACATAGAATAAACACTGCACTCCATGTAATGACCAAGGACTTGCATGTTAGATAATGTATATCATTTTCATACATTTGATATATAAATATAATGTAATTTCCATCTATTAAAATTAGTAGGTATGCTGTTTTTATGTCATCACTCTGCGGCGTGGGCGTCCGCGTCCGCGTGAACAACTTCTTCTCCAAAACTACAAGGCCATGCTGTTTTTTTTAAAAGATACCTTATCTATCGAGGATGAAAAATTGTTCAAGGCATGCAAATCTGTCTGTTCGTCTGTTTGCTAGTGACATTACAAGGGGGGTACCCCCACCAAAAGTGTGAAAATTTCAACTTTTTATCACAATTTTCTCAGTGACTATTACAGGGATTTCTCTCATATCTTGCATATATGTACTAGGCCAGAGGTAGATTCTCTTGTGTGAGTATGAGACCTGGATCTGTCTTACTTTTTTTTAAATAAATTTTTTTAATAATTTTTAATGCATTAAAATTCATGAAATCATGCACTAAATCACTTATAACTTCAAAAGTGTTGCATTTACAGCATTTTGTGAAAATATGTTGTTCAGCTACTTTTTTCATAGCTACAATATGGTGAGTAAGTTGGGTGTCTGTCTCAATAGCTAAGTGAGTAATAGCTACTTTTGGGCTTTTCAGTAACTTCCATTATGAGTAAAATCACTTGTAACTTAAAAACTATTGCATTTAGAGAATTTCGTATAAATATGTTATTCAGCTACTTTTGGGCCAGCTATAACATAGTAAAATTTCAGACCTGTAGCTCATGGCATAGCTGAGTAATAGCTACTTTTAAGTTATCACTGTTGAGTAAATCGCTTATAACTTGAAAACTATTGCATTTAGAGAATTTCGTATAAATATGTTATTCAGCTACTTTTGGGTCAGCTATAACATAGTAAAATTTCAGACCTGTAGCTCATGGCATAGCTGAGTAATAGCTACTTTTAGGTTATCACTGTTGAGTAAATCACTTATAACTTGAAAAGTGTTGCATTTAGAGCATTTTGTTAAAATATGTTATTCAGCTACTTTTTTCATAGCTACAATATGGTGAGTAAGTTGGGTGTCTGTCTCAATAGCTAAGTGAGTAATAGCTACTTTTGGGCTTTTCAGTAGCTTCCATCATGAGTAAAATCACTTGTAACTTAAAAACTATTGCATTTAGAGAATTTCGTATAAATATGTTATTCAGCTACTTTTGGGCCAGCTATAACATAGTAAAATTTCAGACCTGTAGCTCATGGCATAGCTGAGTAATAGCTACTTTTAGGTTATCACTGTTGAGTAAATCACTTATAACTTGAAAACTATTGCATTTAGAGTATTTTGTTTCAATATGTTATTCACCTATTTTGGGGTCAGCTATAACATAGTGAAGTTTCAGACCTGTGGCTCATTTCATAGCTGAGTAATAGCTACTTTGAAGTTCTCACTGTTGAGTAAATCAGTTATAATTGGAAAACTATTGCATTTACAGAAATTTGTGCAAATATGTTATTCAGCTACTTTTGGGTCAGCTATAACATAGTGAAATTATAGACCTATAGCTCATGGCACAACTGAGCAATAGCTATTCTCAGGTACTGACTGTTGAGTAAATCAGCTATAACTTGAAAAATATTGCATTTGGAGTATTTTGTTAAAATATATTGTTCACCTACTTTTGGGTCAGCTATAACATAGTGAAATTACAGACCTATAGCTCATGGCATAGTGGAGCAATAGCTATTTTCAGGTTCTCACTATTGAGTAAATCAGTTGTAGCTTGAAAACTATTGCATTTACAGTAGTTTGCTTAAATATGTTGTTCACCTACTTTTGGGTTAGCTATAACATACTAAAATTTCAGACATGTAGCTCATTGCATAGCTGAGTAATAGTTCCTTTGAGGTTCTCACTGTTGAGTAAATCAGTTGTAACTTGAAAACTATTACATTTAGAGTAATTTGTTAAATATGTTATTCACAGAATTTTTGGTCAGCTATAACATAGTGAAATTGCAGACCTCTATGTCATGGCATAGCTGAGCAATAGCTACTTTCAGGTTCTCACTGTTGAGTAAATCATTGTATCCACTGGATAGCCGCAGTGTGTAGAGAGAGATTTCACCATTACTGCTCTGATGAAAAAAAATATTATAGCTAGCTTTCTTAAGTTTGCAGTATATATTAATAACCATAAAATGTTGTCTGGGAATATTTTTGGCCTCATTTTGAGAAACAAGATGGCCGCCACAGGTGTTTTTTGTCAGTCATGAAAAGTGCTTATATCTCCCTTATTATTGATCCTAGAGGTTTGGGATGATAAACCAACCTGTAGGAAATCATGGGGTGGGAATCTTTTGGTGTGGTCAGATTTGACCTTCAATGACCCCTCCTTCAAGGTCAAACAAGGATAGCCAAACTTAAAAGTGCTTATAACTCGCTTATTATTGGTCCCAGAGGTTTGGGATGGTAAACAGACAGGAAATCATGGGCTGTGAATCTGTTGATGTGGTCCGATTTGACCTTGGAACCCTCGTTCAAGGTCAAATGAGGATAGTGAAAATTGAAAGTGCCTACAACTCGCTTATTATTGGTGACAGAGATTTGGGATGGTAAACCATCCCATAGGAAATCATTGGCTCGGAATCTTTTGGTATGGTCATATTTGACCTTTGGACCCCTCCTTCAAGGTCAAATGAGGACAGCCAAGCTTAAAAGTGCTTATAACTCATTTATAATTGTTCCTAGAGGTTTGGAATGGTAAACCATAGGAAACAAGATGCACTCAGAGAGAGCAAAACGCTCGACTCCATGTGACCAGTTCATCAAGTGATATAAAGTATTGTAAGGAAGACAATAAAATGAAACCAAACATGTAAATTAATCTTCATAGAAATATCAAGTAGAAAGCTAGTCATTTAAAATACATTGAAATGGGACCTCTGAAAAATCATGAATTTTTTGTATCCAAATTAAGATCCTGATCTTTCTTTTAGTAACTACATCCCCCCCCCCCCCCCCCCCCCCCCCCCCCACATACACACACAAAATAATAAATAAAATAAAATAAATAAACAATAAGCACACAAAAACATTAAACTGCTGGTGGAGGTAAAAATATTGCTTAAAGGTCACTTGGTGAAAATCACACATGGTAATTTTTTGTGATGGACTGTCAAGGAATTGAAATAAAAAAAGAGAAAATAAAACAGAAATAATAATTAATAAAAATGAATATACCACCTCCCTCTTTATTATGTTTATTAAAATGAGAAGAAATATTTTTACTTAAAGACAGCAAGTATCACAAGCTAGGTTTGTGACCTCACAATGACAGTTGCATTGTGACATCACGGAGTAATGACATCATCAGAAAGCAAAATATTGATTTTTTGACCTATGTGATGAAGAGAAGCAGTTTCACTGTGTATTCCCAATTAAAAATAAGAAAAACTCTCTCCTGGCTTTAATTTTCAAACAAATTACACCAAATTTGGAGAATCCGTCTGTTCCCCATAAAATACCTGCCCACTAAATTTGAGATTGATTAATGTTATAGTTTTTGAGTTATAAGGGCCAAACAGTGCACAGACAGAGAAGCAGATTTCACTGTAAAAGCCCAATTAAAAATAAGAAAAACTCTCTCCTGGCTTTAATTTTCAAACAAATTACACCAAATTTGGAAGAATCCGTCTGTTCCCCATAAAATACCTGCCCACCAAATTTGAGATTGATTGATGTTATAGTTTTTGAGTTATGAGGGCAAAACGGTGCACAGACAGAGAAGCAGAATTTTCATTGTAAAAGCCCAATTAAAAATAAGAAAAACTCTCTCCTGGCTTTAATTTTCACACAAATTACACCAAATTTGGAAGAATCCGTCTGTACCCCATAAAATACCTGCCCACCAAATTTGAGCTTGATTGGTGTTATAGTTTTTGAGTTATAAGAGCGAAACGGTGCACAGACAGACAGACAGACAGATGGACAGACAGAAACAAACTGATTACAATAACCCTCTCCTATCGTCGAGCGTTAATAAACATCAGTTTCAGGAATCTAGATGGCTGTTGTGTTAGATAGAGTAAAGTCTGTTGAGAACTATGTAACTAACGGGCCTTGCATATTAAACTGAATTCGATGCAACCTTACATGGTAAACAAGATGCACTCAGAGAGAGCAAAACGCTGGACTCGATGTGACCAGTCTCACAAGTGTTATAAAGTATAACACATATCCATCATGGTGGCATTTCCAGAAATTCTGGAGGCTTCTTGGTATCCAATATATTAATTGGATCTTTCCTAAACTATAATCACTCCTTCCCATGGCTAGTCCCTTCCTACTTCAAATTTGACATCAAAATTTATTAATTACTTTTGAAGAAATATGAAGTAGAAAGCTAAAATTATTAAAATACATTGAAATGGGACCTATGAAAATTCATGATTTTTTTGTATCCAAAATATGATCCACGTCTTTCCCAAAAATTAGTAATTTCTTCCTTTCACCAGGTCCTACTCACAAATTTTTTATAAAGATCTGTTCATTAGTTCTGGAGTAATCTAAACACCAAAAACAGGCAGACAAATAGACAAAAAAGCACACAACAAACATAAATTCCTGGTAGAGGTAAAAATATTGGTTAAAAGCCACTTCTTGGTCAAAATTACTCAGGGTAAATTTTTGTGATGGACTGTCAAGAAATTGAAACAAACAAACAAAAAAAAAAACAAAAAAAAAAAACAGAAATAAATAAACATGACAAATACACCACTTCCCTCTCAATTGTATTTATGTCAATTTCAAGACATAAATTTAATGAGAAGAAGTATATCACATGTATCACAAGCTAGGTTTTGTGACCTCACAATGACAATTGCATTGTGACATCATTAAGTAATGACATCATCAGACAGCAAAATATTGATTTTTTTTTACTTATGCAATAAAGAAAATCAGATTTCTCTGTATATGCCCAATTGATCTATTATTGTCCATCAAGTTGAACACTTTATCTTGGTTAAAGTTTTTTTTTGAACAGTAAAATTTTAGATGCTGTGTTTTTTTCTTTTCTTTTTAAAAGACCTTTAAAAAAATTGCTAAAAAAAACCTAAAAACAAAAATTAAAAAAAAAAAATTTAGAATTAACTGGTATTGAACCCCAACCATTAGATTACAAGTTCTACACATTACACTCACAGCCACAGAGGATATCTGATGAGGCAAGAATTTATGAGGAGGAAATCCTATCATCATATTGATTTTTGAAGACAAGTAGGTTTCACTGTATATACCCAATTAAAAATTTTAAAACCTGTCTCCTGACTTTAATTTTCAAACAAATTACACCAAATTTGGAAGATTCCGTCTGTACCCCATGAAATATCTACCCACCAAATTTGAGCTCGATTGATGGTATAGTTTTTGAGTTATAAGGGCAAAACGGTGCACAGACAGACAGACAGACAGACTGACAGAAACAAACTGATTACAATAACCCTCTCCTATCGTCGAGCGTTAATCATGGGCTGGGAATGTATTTGTGTGGTTAGATTTGACCTTGGACCCCTTCTTCAAGGTCGAACGAGGATATTGCATTTGTAGTATTTCTTTAAATATGTTTTAACCTATTTTTTACACTTAAACAATTACCTTGTTATTTTCCTTCATAATACCATTTACAGGGCACAACTTTTTTATCCTTTTCTTCTGTCAGCTTCGGAATTTCTTTCGAACTTGCTGTTCAGTTACCATTTACTGTATTTCTGTACAGCCCTTTTCCTGATAATTATTCTGTCCTCTAATCACCTTCACAAATCAAAAACACTCAGTCAGCTGACACAGTGCCCGTTCACGGGCACTCTCCTCTTGTTTCATATTGGCAATATTTATTGTTTTGGGACATGGTGATATCGTTGTTACCATGTTAAGAAAAACTGTAAGCTGACTTATTGTAAATAAAGCCTAAATCTGAAGAAATTGTGCACTTTTGTCTCACATTCTGGTTGTTTTCAATGTGTTTTTGATGGAAACTGCCATGTTTTGTTTGGTAAATTTTACTTCCGGTTAGCTGTTGGGGATATGCTATACTAGAACAGAAGTGTTTTTAGTATCCCGGATTCAGACTATTTTGATGACAGGTTTAACCCCCCCCCCCCACACACACACACATACACAGCCAATACTGACCGATATTGAATTATATTTACATTTAATAACAATACCCTACCACCCCACCCCCACACACACACACATCTGAGGTCTTCGGTTCAAACCCAGGACCCTGTGTGGGTAAGTTGGTAGTTGTTTACTGTTGGTCAGCAGTGAAGTACAGAACCTTGACCAACTGTATGTACTGGTTTCCTCTGTCCATAAAACTACGTGTTGTGACATGAACTTTTTTGTGTTGAAAGCAACATTAAATCCCAAGTAAGTTAAATTCATTTTATTGTGTTCTGTTAAGTTAATTAAACTCAAACATATTCAAAAATCATTAACATTAGTTTTAAAAAAAATTTTAAATTTGTAACGTTATGGAGATAGATTTTATCGAATGAGTCCAGTATCAATGGAGTCCTTTTTCAATGAATATTAAAAAAGTAATTTATGAAAAAGAATGTTTTGAACAATAAACTATTACCACTTTTACATGACCGTGCTAAGAGAGTAAGCTTGTGGACTGTTAATAATGGGAGGTTCATAAAGTAGATGTTTAGTATAACACTATAAGAAAATACAAATTTGGCAGAGTTGAAATGAGTTCTTAAAATTGAATACTTGGATAATAGAAGATCAGATAATGGAGGTGCTGCCGGTTTATTGATTTGGCTCAGTAACTGCTTTATAAATTAGTTAAATTCGCATCTGTCACTTCTGTATGTTAAGTCAGTATTGACTGTGAGCCCAAGTACTAGAGAAAGTAAGTCAATGTGGTCTGTTATCGTCTGTAAGAAAGCTTAGCACAATTTCTATTACAAAAATATTTCTTGTCTGAGCTGTGATGCATTTGGTGGGTGTCAGACTATAAAAACTGTACCCCTAGACAGGAGACTGGTGCAGAAATAGAGGTTACGACCAAATATGGCTTCCATTTGCAAGATGAATAAGTATGTTTTGACATTCTAGTTATTTTTTGTGTGTCCCAGTCTTGAACGACAGTCTTAATACTAGGACTGATAAATAATGGTCATAATGCTGAATCAATGATATTGATGTTTCTATTTAGGAGTGAAAGTCAGGGACATATTGCTTTTAAGCTTGTCACAGTGCCGAAGAAAATATTTGAGTTGGAGCTTTCAAAATTGTTATATGGTTCTATATTGACAAAGGAATAAAGCTTATAGTTTTGTAAGCTTGCCCAATAAGATCAGTAGTATCACTGGGAAGGTCTGAATGCCATTTTCTCACTTTTTGGCCTGGGTCCGTCATATTGAGGTATGGATCATCTTATCATTTGTTTATATATATAATAGATAATATCCATGTATGACCGTCATAAAGTTTCAAAGACTTGACCCGGCTGTTGAATGTGATGTAAAAACCATTAAAACCCAACTTTGACTTTTGCAAAGAATTGACTGGATATCATTTTCCTTGACCTCCTTGTTCATTTGACCTTTTAACTACTTCAAAAAGGTTTGTTTTACTAAATAGATCAAAGGGCCACGGTGGTTTGGTGGTAACACACTCTCCTCCCACCTGAGAACAGAGTTCGAATCCCAGCCCGACCTTGAGTGGGACAGCTGCTAGTGGCTTGCTGTTGGTCAGCAGTTTACAGTGCAGAACCTTGACTAACTGTAATTTAACTGGTTTCCTTTTCCCTTCCAGCTACCCGTAACAATATAACCAATCATAAAGCATGATGTAAAAGCACTAAATAAATAAAATAAATTACACTTATATAATATATATCTCCTTATTTTGGTTCTTGGTGTTCTAAATGAGAATGCGGTTAATAGGAATTCATGGACTGCAAACCTTTTTATTTTGATTAAAATTATACACTTTTTGTGAAATAAATCAGATAAAACTTAAGTAAAAATGTACATAAAAGTTCCTTAAACAATCTGGACTCTGCATTTTCTTGGAAAGGGTGGGTGTTTACATATATGTCATGTATTTGGGGGATGGGCGATAATCCAGTTAAAGAAAAAAAATCTGAGTTTCTTCCAGCTCTTTATTTTAAAACTACAATGCTGCAATTTTGTTCGGTAAACAAAAGAAAAGGCCAAATAGAAACTTCTAAACTTGGTCAATAATAGCTGTAATCTGTTCTTGGTCTGGCTTACTGGTAGATATAGTATTTGTTAATCTCCTTATAATGGACATTTTACTAATACCGGTAATAGTGTCAATTATTTTTCCAAAGTAGAGCGTCATGTTATTAAGAATATATGGTAATAAAAAATGACTTGAGTTTGTTGTAGACTTTATAATAGTTTATTAAATATAAGTGGAAATTCTTCTTTTCTGTGTAGATGCTATTCAGTGGACTTCATCTGTTCCAGAAACATAGAAAAGTATAGTTTTCAGGTTTTCTGCTTCAAAAACTATTTTGTGATAAGAATTTATTCAATTGAATAATTTATAACAAATTGACTTTGAATGCAAAAGTGTATTTCATATACTCTGACTGTATATTTAAATTTAATGTTTGATACATAGTTTAACTATTCTGATTTTTCACAAAAGAGTGAGATGATTTTAAGGATTATCATAATACAAATTTTCTTCTATAGTTTCTCAAGATGTACAATAAATCTTTGACCACATATTTCTCATTGTTGGTCCGTGGTGTGAAAAGTGTAAAACCATCTCACAGGAAACCATGCGTAATAAATCGTTTTTATCTTTGATTCCAACTTAAAGCTCAAATGGGGGCAGCTTGCAAAAACACCTTATAAAATTCTGCTTTATTGTGGGGACTTAAAATATGGAAACACTGCCAAACACCAAACGGGTTATAGAAAATTGTCAGATGTGATTCTTTTCACAGGTTCAGATTGATTGATTAACCAAACAAGGATATCACAGAGAAGTGCTTATTGTGTATACCTATTATCATTGAGTTTAGAGGAATTGAGAATGTGCAACTTACCTTTAAAAAAGGTCAAACATAGTTTTGATATCTAAAAATGAACCCCTTGCATCTCAATTTGTGCTCTTAGAGGTTTGGGACATGAAACAAGCTTCAGGAAATTGTTTTCTCTGATTCTTTTCATGGAGTTAGATATGACCCCCATAGAAGTTTAGATAATATGCCTGTGTGTATAAGCTGCCTACATCACCGTCATTGTTCCCACAGGTTTAAGAAGTGAACATTTATTCTACCTCTCCTCCCAAGGATGTTTTGCTATTGCAGAACAAAATCAGTTAATCAGTACAATCCTACCTGTCACCTTTGATGCATTCTATCCTTTTGGAAAATTGAGTCGTACTCTTAGTTGAATTGTTTGCAACCGAATATTAGTGGTGTAAACGGTAAACCGGTATACCGCATTTTGTTTTATTTAGGTAGAAATGACGAAATCCGCAAAGAATATTTAAGTACCGGTAATTGAAAACGTCATTATATTAGGCTTTCTACTGGTTAATAATTCATAAAAACAATAAAGAACATATACATTTAAGGAAACATCTTAATTTTTACTTTATATTCATGGTAAATGAACTTTAGAAACTTCAAAATATCTCGCGAATACATATTTCCTCTTGAGAATGTAGCTCATGTACACTCGCATAAAGCTTTTTATCATGTCTCTGTAAACTTTCGAAATCCCAGATTTCGTTCGGTTTCAAAGCCCCGAAAACCGGTTTTTATTTTCAGAACCGGTCCGACCACTACCTAATATAGAGAAAGTCCAGCAATTTAGTATATATCATCCTTGTGTGTACTGTGTATATGTATAAGCATTATTAAACAGCTTTTCTTTTGGGCTCATTTGTTAACGCACCTTTGTAGTAACAGGAAGATCATTGGTATGTATCCTGCCAGTTCCTCTGTTGATTTATACAGTATGAGTATATCAGTTAATTTTCAAAACTTAAAATGGTACTGTTGGTTTACCTCATTTTAGGTATATTGAAGAACATGTACAGAAGACAGGAGTGGCCATTGAGACACAGGGTTTCTCATTTGTTACAAGTGGCAGAAAACGGGAGTCTCTCACAGTAAGTTTCATTTGAAAGCTTGTATAATTACAAACAACTTTTGTTCCTCGTAGCTAGTATTACAATCAAAAGTAAATGTGGAAATTGGGTCCCGAAAAGAAAAATTCAGCAAAAACCAGATTTGTTTGAATTAGTATACAGTACTATACACCAAGCTGTGGTTAAACTATAAAATCTTCTGGGTGTGTACAACAATTACCTCTACTAAATTTTTTTTTTCTTTTAATAAAATCTGACATTTTAGATATTATTTCACTGTATATTGGCAAAATATTACACAAGTAAATATTTTTTATTAAGCGTCCCGCAAGGGACGCTTGTTTGTGTATGGGAGAGCTTCAGGCTCCGGCGGCTCCGCCGGCTCCGGCGGCTCCGCCGGCTCTGCCGGCTCCGCATTTTGTTTTCCTTATAACTCTGTAACCGTTAGGCGGATTCTTTTCAAATTTGGCAGGTTTAGGCAGTAGCCTTGGGGAATTTTTTTGAATATACTGCAGTGACATTTCAACCAATCAGAGAGGTCACATGACCAAAAATGTCTTTTTTCGATGGGGAAGCTTGTCCGGATGATAACTTGAAAGGAATTTTATCAATTCACCTGAAACTTGGCAAATACATTCATTCTATTAAAATCTGGAAATCATTAGATTTTGGCATTGATTGGTCAAGAAATGGCCGAGTAATTAATGATTAATTAATCATTACGAATTTTCCAAATAAGGAAAACACAAAAATGCTTATATCTCGAAAACCGTGCTAGATAGAGCGATTTCGACGAAATTTTTGACCCACAGGGTATCTCTGCAGAGTAGTTTTCCCAATTTTCAAAAAAATTTTCTCTCGCCCAAAATGGCGGCCATTTTGAATTTTCGAAATTTTCGCAAAAATTGCAAAACACAAAAATGCTTATATCTCGAAAACCGTGCTAGATAGAGCGATTTCGACGAAATTTTTGACCCGCAGGGTATCTCTGCAGAGTAGTTATCCCAATTTTGAAAAAATTTTTGTCTCGCCAAAAATGGCGGCCATTTTGAATTTTCGAAATTTTTGCAAAAATTGCAAAACACAAAAATGCTTGTATCTCGAAAACCGTGCTAGATAGAGCGATTTCGACGAAATTTTTGACCCACAGGGTATATCTGCAGAGTAGCCATGCCAATTTTCAAAAAAAATTTGTCTCGCCAAAAATGGCGGCCATTTTGAATTTTCGAATTTTTCGCAAAAATTGCAAAACATAAAAATGCTTATATCTCGAAAACCCTGCTAGATAGAGCGATTTCGACGAAATTTTTGACCTGCAGGGTATCTCTGCAGAGTAGCCATGCCAATTTTCAAACAAAAAATTTCTCGCAAAAAATGGCGGCCATTTTGAATTTTCGAATTTTCAGACCCATAGCTAATTACTCACCTACTCAAAATGAGTAAATGCGAATTATCTCTAAAAGTATTGCAGATAGCCAATTTTTCTCAAATAACTCATTCACCTACTTTTGGGAGAGCTTTCACTTGGTGAAGTTTCAGACCCATAGATAATAACTCACCTACTCAAAATGAGTAAATGCGAATTATCTCTAAAAGTATTGCAGATAGCCAATTTTTGTCAAATTAATCATTCACCTACTTTTGGGAGAGCTTTCACTTGGTAAAGTTTCAGACCCATAGCTAATTACTCACCTACTCAAAATGAGTAAATGAGAATTATCTCTAAAAGTATTGCAGATAGCCAATTTTTCTCAAATAACTCATTCACCTACTTTTGGGAGAGCTTTCACTCTGTGAAGTTTCAGACCCATAGCTAATTACTCACCTACTCAAAATGAGTAAATGCGAATTATCTCTAAAAGTATTGCAGATAGCCAATTTTTCTCAAATAACTCATTCACCTACTTTTGGCAGAGCTTTCACTTGGTGAAGTTTCAGACCCATAGCTAATTACTCACCTACTGAAAATGAGTAAATGCGAATTATCTCTAAAAGTATTGCAGATAGCCAATTTTTCTCAAATAACTCATTCACCTACTTTTGGCAGAGCTTTCACTTGGTGAAGTTTCAGACCCATAGCTAATTACTCACCTACTCAAAATGAGTAAATGCCAAATATCTCTAAAAGTATTGCAGATAGCCAATTTTTCTCAAATAACTCATTCACCTACTTTTGGGAGAGCTTTCACTTGGTGAAGTTTCAGACCCATAGCTAATTACTCACCTACTCAAAATGAGTAAATGCGAATTATCTCTAAAAGTATTGCAGATAGCCAGTTTTTGTCAAATTAATCATTCACCTACTTTTGGGAGAGCTTTCACTTGGTGAAGTTTCAGACCCATAGCTAATTACTCACCTACTCAAAATGAGTAAATGCCAAATATCTCTAAAAGTATTGCAGATAGCCAATTTTTCTCAAATAACTCATTCACCTACTTTTGGGAGAGCTTTCACTTGGTGAAGTTTCAGACCCATAGCTAATTACTCACCTACTCAAAATGAGTAAATGCGAATTATCTCTAAAAGTATTGCAGATAGCCAGTTTTTGTCAAATTAATCATTCACCTACTTTTGGGAGAGCTTTCACTTGGTGAAGTTTCAGACCCATAGCTAATTACTCACCTACTCAAAATGAGTAAATGCGAATTATCTCTAAAAGTATTGCAGATAGCCAATTTTTCTCAAATAACTCATTCACCTACTTTTGGGAGAGCTTTCACTCTGTGAAGTTTCAGACCCATAGCTAATTACTCACCTACTCAAAATGAGTAAATGCGAATTATCTCTAAAAGTATTGCAGATAGCCAATTTTTCTCAAATTAATCATTCACCTACTTTTGGGAGAGCTTTCACTTGGTGAAGTTTCAGACCCATAGCTAATTACTCACCTACTCAAAATGAGTAAATGCGAATTATCTCTAAAAGTATTGCAGATAGCCAATTTTTCTCAAATAACTCATTCACCTACTTTTGGGAGAGCTTTCACTTGGTGAAGTTTCAGACCCATAGCTAATTACTCACCTACTCAAAATGAGTAAATGCGAATTATCTCTAAAAGTATTGCAGATAGCCAATTTTTCTCAAATAACTCATTCACCTACTTTTGGGAGAGCTTTCACTATGTGAAGTTTCAGACCCATAGCTATTTATTCACCTACTCAAAATGAGTAAATGCTAATTATCTGTAAAAGTATTGCGGATACCCAATTTTTATCAAATACTCATTCATCTACTTGTGGGAGAGCTTTCACATGGTGAAGTTTCAGACCCATAGCTAATTACTCACCTACTCAAAATGAGTAAATGCGAATTATCTCTAAAAGTATTGCAGATAGCCAATTTTTCTCAAATAACTCATTCACCTACTTTTGGGAGAGCTTTCACTTGGTGAAGTTTCAGACCCATAGATAATTATTCACCTACTCAAAATGAGTAAATGTGAATTATCTCTTAATAGTATTGCAGATAGCCAATTTTTCTCAAATAACTCATTCACCTACTTTTGGAAGAGCTTTCACACACGAAAATGAAAAATTGTGAATATCTCGGAAAAGCTATTTCTTCTGCTTTAATGCTCGGCGGGAGATACACACCGCGGCAGTGGTCTTGACAAAAATTTTTGTCTCCCCAAAAATGGTGGCCATTTTGAATTTTCAAAGTTTTTGCAAAACACAAAAATGCTTATATCTCGAAAACCGTGCTATATGGAGCGAACTCAACAAAAATTTGGACCTGCTGGGTATCTCCAATTTTCAAAATATTTTTGTCTCGCCAAATATAGTGGACATTTTAAATTTTTTTATTTTTTGCAAAACACAAAAATGCTTATATCTTGAAAACCGTGCTAGATAGAGCAGACTGCGCTGACTTTGGTTGCCACAACAGTATAAGGCTAGAAACGAAGCATTTTCTTAATACTTTAGCACTCACCTTTATATCCTTTTCGGGACGCTTTGTTTTTGCTATGCAAAAACATTATCTTTTTTTTTTGCGAGCGATCCTCTAGTTTATTATTATTTATTGTTTCTGTGCAATATTTTATATGTTTGATGTGAAATATGTGACATTTCGGGAACCGGTTCTTGGACTTTTGCCACCAGATTTTGTTTATGTTGATATAAATCAGATAGAAACCAATTATCCGGTTTGCCATTTTTACCACTAGTGGTAGTGCCTGTGGGCCTTTCACTGGGAACTGGAATGGGGATGGGCAATAATACAAGCATGGTCGATACGGGAGCATGGGTGATACCTAGAATAAGCTTGAAGTGAGGCAGATAGTTAAAAACCAAATAACATGCCTCACAAAATAAAGAAATATTTTCTTTTTGTTTTTTTTTAATCCACATTTGACACCCCAGTATTTGTCTTAAATGTCTTTATAAAATAAATACTCAGTACATGATCTCGTGTACCAACAACCAATCAGTTGCCTTGTACCTGCCATAATTCAGCCAATCAAAACCCTTGAAACTTTTCAGTGTAGGGAAATCCCACTATTGTGCGGTTATACACGTTTTTGCAACATGGTTTAATTATTCACTTTTCATGACGTAAAGTGGATGAAGCTTAACTAAAATATACATAAAAATTCCGAAAACAATCTGGCCTCTGCTTTTTGTTGGAAAGGGTGGGTGTTCATGCATATTTCACATGTTTTTGGGGGATGGGTGATAATGCGAGCATGTGTGTTGCCGCGGATGATTTTGGTAGGATTTTATATCAGTGAGTATTTATATTGTATGGTAATACAGAATACATGGTCTTCTTTACTTTATTTGATTCATCCTGACTGCACAAGTACAACTCAAGTTCTCCAGTGACCTGCTATACATGCTTTAAGTTGAGTGAATCCAGTATAGAGACTGAAAATCAGGAGGCTTTCTGGTAAAGTGGGTGTCGAGTGATGCTGGTATTTTACAGCTTCGTGACTGCTACAACATCTTGATTCTTATTACGCAGCCATATTTTTCCAAAAGTTTTTAGTGTCTGCATGCTCATTGGATGTAATTAGAAAATTACATTCAATGTGTCATCTCTCTTACATCCTTCAGATCAAAACTTAAATCCCACGTGGACACCAAGTTTTATCACACATAGTTTCTGTTTGTTCTGTGGTTTCTGACCCTTTATGTTTCCCTGGATATCTGATTTTATGGGACTCGTGCTTGTGGATGTTTTACACTTTAGAATCTGCATTCTGCAAGTGATAAAGTATTATAAAAGTTACATCAGAATTACCCATGTGACTTGTAATTTCATTAAATGTTTAAATACCTCTATTTGAAGTACTGTTATGATAACATCATGATATGACATATAACAAAGATGGCTGTACTGGAGGACTATACTTATCAATATATTCCAATATCAGAATTCTAATACACGAATAAAAGTACTCTGATCCAGTGACATTATGTTGATCAAGGTCTAAGCTGGGTATATAGCAATTCACTAGAGTAATGGATGAAATGCCATTTAAATATCAATGTCAAAGTCGCATTTTTATCTTTGCTATATCAATTGGTACTTAGAGATCCCATTTTGAGAAGAAATATGCACAAAATGATAACTAATTCAAAGATATTTCAAAGTAGTCATAAATTACAGTCACGATTCAAAAAATGCTTTCAAAATGATTAAATTGAATCAATTATTTCAAGGATTTCATTAAACTTGAAGGTGTATATGTTAAGATATATAATTATATGACATGCTGTAGAGTTTCTGCATTGCAAGACTTTTTCGAAATTCTACTGGAATTATTGGAAACTATTTTGAAATGGATCCCTTACATAGAGTTCAGTGATAGGTTATTGTGGGGCAGTTTATTGCTGGTCAGGAATAAGGATGGGCTGATATCACTGGAATCTTAGTTTCAAGACTTTTCACCGAAATACTGAAAGGAAACATTGTAACTAGAATTGCAATTGGTTTTATTTTCCGTATAAGGTTTTTGGTTTCCAAGAACAACCAATATCCAGTTTCAAATTATCTCTGATAAAAATTTGTAAAAAAATGTCTCCAAAAACAATAAATGAACAATCGTCATATATTTTCATCAAGTTGGAAAATAGTGAATTAATATAATAGTTATGGTTAAAACAAAACCATTATAGTTAAACAATATGAATTATATGAAATAGCTAACCCTTTGAAACTTTTTCCAATCTTTCACGGACAAACCGTACAATAAATTTGGCCACAAATGTGTATTTTTACCTCTGCCAAGGAGAAAATGTTTTAAGCGGCACTGGTTTGTCTCTTTGCAGAATAACTTGAAATGTTATGAGCAGATTTTGTTAAAATATTCAAGAAATGTTGACAATGAATCAAGGAACAGATGATTTAATTTTTTCGTGGTGATCCAGGAATTCTTTGAAGGATCTTTTATCATTGCAAGATAGGCCATTTTTAATGTGTATATACCTCCATAATAAATAATACTTAGCTTGCTTGGCACAAAGTACAGGACACTCCCACAGTAGTGGTTATGATATTGGTATACCTACTGTATTTGTCCATATAAACGCCCTGGGGGCAATGCCTTTTTTTCCAAAAAAAGGGGGGGGGGGGGGGGGGGGGGTTTATTACAGATAAAAAAAAATATCAACTCTCGAGTCCAGTAGAGTCTAGTAGAGTCTGATCTAGAACAGGAAAAAACATGGGTGAAACTGAGCTGCTTGGTGGAGACGTGCACCCTTCTAGTGCTTTTCTAGTTGATACTGAAACAGAAATTAAATCACATGAAGTTATAACCTCATATCGTGTATTTTTAGAAGCTTTTATTAAGCTTTCATAGAGATTTTTATCAGCAAGGTTTTTTTTACAAACTGAACTTCCTGTTAGCGGGTCTATTCGATCGAGATAATTATAATACTAAAACAAAATATTTTTTGATATCTTGCAATTGGAACAGTTCTACATTGGTAGGATGTCAAACAACCCATCCATACCATAGAGTTAGTCTTCCTTTTTTCTGTCAAAATATATTTGTATTATATTCACTGTGTGAAGTAAATATGCTCTTAATTTTCCACATCTTTATGACTTCCAGTGTTAACTTCTGGGTAGCTGATTAAATTTTCTAAAAGCAGAAAAGAAAATTGCATTTCCTTCTTAACCACAAAGTCACACTCTCTTGGGCTGAAAAAAATACTAAAGAAAATTTATTTAAAATAGTAATAAACGTAGGAGTAAAACAGATACAATTAGGTGAAAGGATGGAGAAAATTATGAAAACTAAGAATAATGAAACTTCTAACAATATGTGAGTCATTACTGGAAAAATGCTCTTATTTCAGTTTGTATTACATTCTTAACATATTGTCATATTGGTGACCTTTGTGATGCCTTTAAAGAAAAATCTCTGAGATTGGAGTTCAAATCCCGGCCCGACCTTAAGTGGAAAGCTGGTAGTTGCTTGCCGTTGCTCGGCAGTTTACAGTACAGAACCTTGACCAACTGTATGTACTGGTTTCCTCTGCCAATAAAACTACCCGTCATGATATGACCTATACAACGTGTTGAAAGCGATGTTAAAACCCAGATAAATGAATAAATAAATTTTGTCTTTGGAGAAATTTCTGGCTAAGTTTGAGTATTTTCCAGGTTCCTTCGTTGGGCGTAGGTGTGCAATGTCATGGCATGACCTAGATTCAACCTTAGTGCAGTTGACAGTTTGATCTTTAAAATCTTGTCTGGGCTATATCTCAAAAACTGTAAGGTATAGGAATTTGATACTTGGTAGGGGCATTGGTTGGGAATGTAGGTGTGATTTGACATTTGGCCTCGGTGTAGATACATTAACCTTTAAAATCTTGTCTGAGCATTATCTTAGGAACTAAAAGGTGTAGCAGCTACTATACTTCAGTTAATAAATAGATACATTGATAAATTTTGTAGCTTCATAGCTTTCAGTTTTCAAGTTGTCTTGTTTTGACACTTTGCCTCCTGTACTCTTTACATACATTTTGTCTTTCTTAAGTGTAATGTCTCCTGCACCTTTACATAACTTTCACTGTCTGTTGTAAAAGACTCCTTATCTTACCAATTTTCACCTCTTCTAAATCTCTTGGTGTCAAATGCATCTGTAATGTCATTTTATTGTAAAAACGAGGCCCACCTCCCGTTATGAGTCTACTTCTGTCATCCTGCTTGATATGTCTAAAGCCTTTGATACATTAGACCTACTTGCCTTGATTGTCTTAATTCCTGGTTTTGGTGTGTGTGGAACAGCGTTACAGTGGATTACCCCTCACATGAGTAATTAGTGTTGGGTAATTAAGATCTACTACACTTTCAGAAGCATGTGAGCTCATTTGTGTGGCTCCCAAGGCTCAGTGCTAGGACCACTATTGTTTTCTCAATACATCATTCCTTTGAGCAAAGTTATTGAAAGACAAATTAAAATCAATTTATACACCTAAGACAAACTTATTTTGTATACCTGTCTTTGAAAACTGTCATTTCACTGTTTGTCTTCATGATGTTCCAGAATGGATGTCTTCCAGCAAATAAAAATTAACTCCTGATAAAACTAAGTTCATTATTTTTAGGTCTCCAATTCATCATTGGACTCTTTTTTTTTTTAGCGTGCAACTTTGCATGGAAATCTTTTGCCTACAGCTGAGACAGTGAAGGTTTTTCGTTTGATGCAAACTTCTCTTTTGCAGGCCATTTGTACAATGTTTGCAGGAGTTTTTTTCTGTGAAGTTGCATGATCTGAGGCATATTTGAAAATATCTGACAGTTCTAGGTGCTCTCCTTGCTACAAGTGCTCTTGTTGCCAGTTGGTTTGATTTCTACAGTTCCCTTTTCAAAAGCTTGTCTAATTTTAACCAACATAAATTTTAGTGCATCCAGAATATGATATGTCAATTGTCACAAACAATAGTAAGTACACTAGAGCTATCCCAGTCCTGAATTGTCTTCACTAGTTGCCTGTTATGTATTCTGTTATTCAACACTTGTCAACAAAATTTCTCAGATGTGGTCATCCTAGCTACTTCAGAATCAGTAAATTTTTACTTTCCTGGAGCAGCAAATACAACATGACAAGGAAGACTACATAGCAGATTTCTCTGGAGGTTCCTCATTTTAGTCTAACATTGAACAAATCTAAGAAGCAGATGCCTTTGATGCTCCTAGAATCTGGAATGTATTACCTCATGATATTGGTTCTGCTTCCTTTATCGTCTCCTTCAGGAAGAAACTCCAGTCATATTTGTTTGCTAAGGCCTTTACACCATAGATTTCTGATCCAGCTGGTGTCTCTTGTAGCAATCATTAACTTATGTATCTGAAATAAGGCTTATCGCTGTTAACCCTGAGTGTCTGGTTGAATGCAGAGATGAAGTGATATAGAAGTCCAGTACAGAATAGAATAGAATAGAATTTGAATGTTACAAGACATTGTGTTTTTCTAATGTTATGTCTTTCTATTTTCTAGGGAAATGCCACATTGCATCTTTATCCTCACTTCGAGCCTCTTCGTCAAATTGAAGGTAAAAAATTTGCTCTACATTTAACTCACTCTTTTGAAAGAAATATCAAAATTAAGATTTGGGTTCTAATTAAGCAGAGGATACTGTAATTTTCTTATGCAGAACATACTACTTGAGATATATAAAGGTAAAATTATCGTGGTGTAAGTTTTAATTAACTATCAAAACTTCTTCAAACATTGTCAGAGCTCTACTAATAAATAACTATATCTTGGAAAAAAATTTGTGGTCAGTGAACTGGTCAAAAGTTCTCGAAATTTTTAAAGAAAAGGTAAAACTATATTTTTACCCCACAGCCCTTAAGGGCTGTTGGGGTATTATTTTCACCCATGGGGTCCAGATGGGAAGGCGGGCAGCGGGAAAAAGCTTGTCTGGGCTGTATCTCAGAAACTGTAAGGTGTAGGAAGTTGAAACTTGGTAGGGACATTGGTTAGGGGGTGTAGGTATGCAACGTCATGGTGTGACCTTGATTTAACCTTACCGCAGTGACCTTGAGTTTGAAAATTTTGTCCGGGCTATATCTCAGCAACTGTAAGGTGTAGGAAGTTGATACTTGGTAGGGACATTAGCTAGGGGTTTTAGGTGTGCAACATCATGATATGACCTTGATTTGACCATGCCGTAGTGACCTTGACCTATAAAATTTTGTCAGGGCTATATCTCGGAAACCATAAGATGTAGGAAGTTGATACTTGGTAGGGACATTGATTAGGGGGTGTAGATGTGCAACGTCATGGTGTGACCTTGATTTGACCTTTGACCTTGCCATGGTGACCTTGACCTATAAAATCTTGTCCCTGCTATATCTCGGAAACCATAAGGTGTAGGAAGTTGATCTTGGTAGGGACATTGATTAGGGGGTGTAGGTGTGCAACGTCATGGTGTGACCTTGATTTGACCTTTGACCTATAAAATCTTGTCTGGGCTATATCTCGGAAACAGTAAGGTTTAGGAAGTTGATACTTGGTAGTTATATTGGTTGGGGGTGTAGATGTGCAAAGTCATGGTGTGACCTTGATTTGACCTTGCTGGAGTGACCTTGAGTTTGAATATCTTGTCCGGGCTATATCTCAGAAACCGTAAGGTGTAGCAAGCTGATACTTGGTAGGGACATTGGTTAGGGGTTGTAGGTGTGCAGTGTCATGACGTGACATTGATTTGACCTTGCCATAGTGACCTTGACCTATAAAATCTTGTCTGGGCTATATCTCAGAAACCGTAAGGTGTAGCAAGCTGATACTTAGTAGTTACTTTGAGTTGGGGTTGTAGGTGTGCAACAACATGGTGTGGTCTAGATTTGACCTTGCCTTACGACCATGAGTTTTAAAATCTTGTCTGGGCTCTTGAATTCCGTAAGGTGTAGAAGGTTGACACTTGTTATAAGGGACATTGGTTAGGACGTGTAGGTGTGCATCATGGTGTGAAGTTTATCCTTGGCTCTGCCAAAGTGTGTTCACCTGCCATATTTGAGACATGTTTCTCTCATGACAAAGATATGTGGATTGCTGAAACTGATAATTATATGTACTAACATAAATTTGCTATTTCCATTGACATCTATTCACCAGTTAATAAATTTTACAGCATCATAATTTTTAGTTTACTGATTGATACTGTCATCTTGCTATTGAACTGTCTTGTTTTAATACTTCATCTTTACACACATATTCTTTCTCCCAGACATTATTTTCTATACTTAAACATTATCTGGACCTTTATATAACTGACACTGCTCTAAATGTATCCCGATGGTTGTATTGTTTCACTACTTCCATATCTCATGGTGTTGAAAACTATTTCTCCAGGCTGTGGGGTACGGGCATCTCTGATGCTATTTTCTTTACATACACTTTCATTCACTTAGATGTTATTTCCTCTACTTAAACTTTATTTAGACTTATATATAACTGACACTGCTCTGAAAGTATCCCGATATTTTTTTACTGTTTCACTACTTCTATATCTCATAGTGTTAAAAACTATATCACCAGGCTGTGGGGTACAGGCATCTCTGATGCTATTTGTACTGTGCGTAAAGTCCAAATGGTGGATGAGAAACCTACTTCAAAGAATTTTTTTCCAGGTTTGTGACGGACAGTCAAATGTGAAACCATGGTAGAAATCTTGTATGTAATTTTGAGTGACAGGTGATACAATAGCTTTTGAATATCTGATATAAAAAATGGGGTGAAGTCTATTTAAATATTATAAAGCATTGCATTCCGTCACTGGGAAGAATAAAAACCACATTCTGGTGTGATTGATCAAAATACAACATTGAAAAGATTCTTCATAAATGAAAATATTGACCTGCTTGAGTTCAGGTGAAAATTATAAGATTAATGTAGTTCTGTTGATATGTATGTTGCATCCTTACTATGGATTTTTAGTCGAATCTTTGATTCGAGTTATGTACTGAGTTGCGGTCGCGATTTTAAAAGGGCCGTTTAAGCCCTTAAATATCAAATTCTTCATAATATTTGTTCACATATCGGTACATTAAGGTCTATACTATACACTCTGCCATTTTGAAGATTTTTAATGCTTTTATTCAGTTATATTTTATAAAGTAAAAAGCTTGTCTAGCACTTCGTCTGGCTTTCTCCAAGGACCCGTATGTCCTAGAAACTATTGTGTTTGCCATTGTAATGGCCTACTCGAAAGAGTCTTTTTTAACGGTTTCGTCTGCTGGTTTCTAGAAGTGAAACCCCAATTAATTTATTTGTCTGCAGGGTTTACCACGCAGTCACTGTTAATGTAAAATTGCTGTCTGCGCATCTACGTGTACTCCATTATTTGTCAAACAAATAAACCGCAAAGAAATTAATGAATGAAGTGACGTCACGGTAGTACTATACATTTTTCGTTTAGCCAATCAAAATCGAGATCACCTCTGGCAGAGACAATGAAATCAAACTCCGTATATCTACATTCAACCACTAGAAGGCGCTTTTGTATGTCCTAGAAGGTATCATGATGGGGTTTCTAAACGTGAGGCTACGATGGGGTTTCTAACAACATTTTACAAATATATAATCCAGCAATATTTCTGTCTTCTCGCAATATTTAAAACAAATAAAATATCAAATGCTGGTAGTTGTACACCCACACAGTGATGAAAACGTGAGGCTACAATGGTGTTTCTAACAATATTTTACAAATATGTAATCCAGCAATATTTTACTGTCGCCGCACCTCACTCTGTCTTCTTGCAATATATAAAACAAATAAAATATCAAATGCTGGTACTTGTACACCCACAGAGTGATGAAAACGTGAGGCTACGATGGGGTTTCTGACATTTTACAAATATATAATCCAGCAATATTTTACTGTCACCGCACCTCACTCTGTCTTCTCGCAATATTTAAAATAAAATATCAAATGCTGGTAGTTGTACACCCACAGAGTGATGAAAACGTGAGGCTACGATGGTGTTTCTAACAACATTTTACAAATATATAATCCAGCAATATTTTACTGTCACCGCACCTCACTCTGTCTTCTCGCAATATTTAAAACAAATAAAATATCAAATGCTGGTAGTTGTACATCCACAGAGTGATGAAGACGTGAGGCTACAATGGGGTTTCTGACATTTTACAAATATATAATCCAGCAATATTTTACTGTCACCGCACCTCACTCTGTCTTCTCGCAATATTTAAAACAAATAAAATATCAAATGCTGGTAGTTGTACACCCACAGAGTGATGAAAACGTGAGGCTACAATGGGGTTTCTAACAATATTTTACAAATATATAAATCCAGCAATATTTTACTGTCAACGCACCTCACTCTGTCTTCTCGCAATATTTAAAACAAATAAAACATCAAATGCTGGTAGTTGTACATCCACACAGTGATGAAAACGTGAGGCTACAATGGGGTTTCTAACAATATTTTACAAATATATAAATCCAGCAATATTTTACTGTAAACGCACCTCACTCTGTCTTCTCGCAATATTTAAAACAAATAAAATATCAAATGCTGGTAGTTGTACATCCACAGAGTGATGAAGACGTCAGGCTACAATGGTGTTTCTAACAACATTTTACAAATATATAATCCAGCAATATTTTACTGTCACCGCACCTCACTCTGTCTTCTCGCAATATATAAAACAAATAAAATATCAAATGCTGGTAGTTGTACACCCACACAGTGATGAAAACGTGAGGCTACAATGGTGTTTCTAACAATATTTTACAAATATATAATCCAGCAATATTTTACTGTCACCGCACCTCACTCTGTTTAGCGGGCGATAATACCAAGTTTACAGATTTCAACACCCACTGCTGTCCTAAGATTCGACTCCGTGGTTGGCAGAAGGCCAGCCACTTCACCCTAGTTTTTTTGTTTTATTTATATTTAGAATTCTGTAAATATGTACAGTTGACTCTGTGTAATACTAAATAGATCCTCTTTTGAAATTTGTTCTTGTTGTGGATAACTTCTACTTATAACTAAAAAAGTTAGGCATAATCTGATATTGGTTTCTATAGGATTTAAATGTAAATGACCGTGTGTGTTAGATTTAATTCACATCTAGGCTTCCAATTCACGGCAACATAGCCATTTTCATGTTGATGGAGATTGTGGAAATAATAATTATATAATTTGTACAGAACATGTGACCAGAAATTTGAAACATTATCGTGAACAGGATACTTGTACAATGAAGTAACTGTTGTTGGAGTACATGTATAAAAATTACTTAAGTTGTAACATTTAAAAATAAATTTACTATATAATCATGTGTGCCTTGTGGCACACTTTACATTAGAAAAAAAAATGGTTGAAATAATTGGAAAAGTGGAGTGTATATTGGACAAGACATGAGGCGTAAGTTCCAGCTACAATAAAAAGAGAAAATTTATTACCGGTAATAAATTAAGGTATTATTAAGATATTTGGACACAAATTCTATGAGTAAATAAAAGTAAAAATGAAGCATTTCTTCATATTCGCGGAAGTCAAGATGAAGCTTTTCACAAAAAAAAAAAAAAAAGTTTCAAACCAGTGTATAAGTTTACTAGATACTAGAATAAGTTTCCAGGTTCACCATACCTGCAACTCAAAAATGCTACATCTCTATAGCAAAATCTTGTCAGTCTGTTTCAGAATAGGTTAAATGAATTTTGAGTTTAAAACTGACCAAGTGGCTAGTGCTAAAGAAGAAATGTCTGTAGGTTATTTTCAATAATGGCAAGAATTTCTATTGTAGTGGCCCTAGTCCCAAAATAATTAGAGTAAGAAATCTAAAATTCGCCAGGAATCTAAAATTGGCCACCTCTAAAACCTTAGTTAATTTTATGAAGAAAATGATGTTTTGTCTGAAAATTGGCATTTTTCAGTTCCAAAAGCCTTAACTTACTGTACATTCAACAAAATCTCACCTCAATTCATATATTTTATTAGTATTTCCACATGTGGCGAATTCAGATATGTGGCGAATTTTAGATTTCTTACTCTAATTAAAAGAGAGAAAAAACTATATGAACAGGTTTCTTGAGTTACAGGACATCTGGGGCCGGTTTCATGAAGCATCCTTAATGTGAAGATCTTCCCCCTCCTTTAAAAAATCTCAGTTTCACAAAGCCTCCTTCCTTGAAGGAGACCTTGAAAACTGCCTTAAATTTCAAAGAAGCTAAGGACCTACCTTAAATTTAAGGAAGTGTCCTACAAGGAATTTTTAATAACTTTAAAGAACATTTCCTCCCTCCTTAAATTTTAAGGAAGACCTTTGGTAAGGAGAGTTAAAGGAGGCTTTGTAAAACTGAATTTTAAAGTTCCCTTCCCAAAGGAATAAAAATAACCTTCTTTACTAAAGGAGGTCCTTTCCAAAGGAGGCTTCATGAAACCGGCCCCTGGACCTGTAACATCTAGAAAGTAACAGGCAGGTCCATAAGAATATTAAGAATAGTTACCAGTTTCAGACAGACGGGTAGGTATAAATTTTGTGCACTCTTCCCATCTTAGAACTTTTCAAAAACTGGGCTGAAAAATGTGTAAAACCTCAAAGATTTGAAGTGATATATAAATGTGTGCTATGCTGCAAACATACAGGTAACTGCAGAAGGTGTCAAGAATTGGCAAGGTTGCTCTTCTCCTGAAAAAAAATGGCTGAAATCTTAGATCGTCAGAGCTTTGCACTAGACCATGGAAAGTTGAGCCTGTTAAAATATCAGAAGAGTATTGTGAGGTGTCCAATTTAGACAGTCATAGGATCACATCCCAACATTTGGTGTTTTCTTTACACAGCTATGTGTATGTTGTACATGTAGATTTGCTGAGATACATGAAAAATATTCACAGAGCTTCATCAGAGCATGCGAATCCTTTGTTTCACAGTACTTAAAGTAGAAATTTTTCTTCAGTCACTTTATGTCAGGTAACTATGGATAAGCACTGAGTGAGTCACTAAGGTTAAAGGTTGTTGGGCTGATGAGATTTGTAACAATGACACACAAAAGGTTTTTATGTAGCTACCACAGAGCAGATAAATCCTATGTTTCAGTGTACTGCAATCATGCATCAGGCTGGGAGTGGATATGGTCTTTATTTTCTCCACTCAAAGCAATGATGGATAAGCACTAGGCCTGGTGTCTCAGTATCAAGAGCATTCTACTGAAATATTGTGACAAGATTTTACAACCACCAATTGGCTTGTCAACATATATAATAGAAGGAAAACTTAAAGTATTGGATACGTACCCCAAATCTGAAGAAATACGATTAGTATAATCTTTTGTCACATATTTTTTGGCTTTTGTAGACTTTTCTTGTGATTTTGTTGAGCAGAACTGCAGTGTTTTAATAAATAAGTTAAGACACTTTATAACCTCCATCTTGCTTGTCAACACCTATAGTAGAAGGGAAACGTAAAATACTGGAAGGAAATCCCAACTTTGAAGAAATTGCACACTGTTGTCCTATATTTTGTACAGTTTGGTACTTGTATTGTGATAGCTTTGACAGGAAATGTCCATGTTTGATTGGGGTGTTTTAAAACACAAAGTTCCAGAAATGAAATGGTTTTGCATTGGCAACCTCCCTGTGTACACATTTTTGATACAGACAAATTTCTAATAAGCATCAGCTATGTGAGTCACTTATGCTTGAATGATGATTCAGCCTGTTGAGATTTGTAAAATGGTTACACCATAAAGAAGATAAATCCTATATTCTACTGCACTGCAGTTAAGTGACAGGCTGGAAATTAAAAAAAAAGGTTCATTGTCTCATGCCAGGTATCCCTAGATAAGCCCTGGCTGAGAAAATAACTGGGCTTGAAAGGTGACAGAGGATGTTGAGAATTGAAGTAGTGACATGCAGAGGTTTTTCACTGGGCTGCCTGTTAGGTTGACATTCAAGCTGCCTGGTGAAGAGCTGTCTGTGTGGACTACCTGACAAAGACAGCCTTGCAATAAAAAGGCTTGAATATATCTCCTACAGTATATAACTCCATTTAGAAGCCAGTAATGGTGTAATAATTACATCTTTATATACTTTATGACTGCAGTGATTGAGGATTGCTCAGGACTCAGGATTTGACTTCCAGTCCTGATCTTTAGTGGAAAATTGGTAGTTACTTACTGAAGTATTATGTGGTTTATAGTGCAGAACTGATATACTCTGCTCTCCTTCACTCCCTCTACTGCTCATTGTGAAGTGGTGTACAGTGTATGTAAAATGTCCAAAATGATGTTTAAACCAAACTCGGTAATTCCAGCAAAACTGTATCACAAATCAGGTCAGCTGACATGGTGCCCTTCGGGGAATGTAAGCTGTCCTTCCTGAAGAGTCAGTGCTACAGTTTCTACACAACATTCAACAGATGTGGATGTGTGACAATGTTTTAAATTTTTAAAAACTATTTTAAACCATAGTGTGATTCAGACAACTCTGTTACTCATTTCCTCATTGTGAAAGACAAAAGGAAGGTTTGGCATTGTGATTTGCCAATAGGTTGAAACGATGCAGACAGCTTTATTCTATGTTTGCCAATTAGTCACTTGACAACCACAGATGGTGGCTGTTTTGGGCACAACAGGCATTGAGGGAAAACTGGGATTGATATTGGCGGTCATCTGCATGGGCCATAGTCCGATTGAAGGATAAAAGTGGCATGTTCAGTGGCATGTCGGGGACATTCCTGCCATGTCATTATTCTCTGTAGTGTAGACTTTTTTTCTTTTTTCTTTTTTTTTTGGAGTACCGGAGGTTCAGACCTTTTAGCATGATGACACAACAGTGCAGAGTTTCTTCCACTTCACCATGACATTTTTGTACAAGTCACTTTCCTAATATAGAAGAGCCACCTCAGCCTATGCATATTTTATCATCTGCATACCCATTTGCATATATGCAAATATTTCAGAGAGGACTAGTGATTTTACATCACAATATAAATAAGTGAGTGAAGTAGGAAGTGTGGGGGGAGGAGGTGTTTGCATCTGGTTCCTGTATTAGATCAATACACTATTATAGATGTACCATAACTGCTGAAAATTTTGCAATAGAACAATTTTAACTCATGCTATGGTATTGTAGCAAGGAACAGGTATTTTGGTCATATTGAAGAGGAGATGTACATAGAAGTGTAGAAGTATTGCAGTAAAAAATTATATATTTAAGAATGTTGAAGAAAAACTAAAGGAAGTGTTATGACTATGAGTGAGATTTTTCAGTTTACAAATATAGCTAATCAAATTAAAATAAATTATTTCAAATATATTAGTTGACAAGATACACACGTGAAGAGTCTGTAAAGAGAGAATAGAATCAACTGCATCAAAACTTAATAGCATTACAGTATATTTTTGAATGTTTCTGCCAATTGTGAGGACATATGTAGCCTTAGGACGGAAAAATAAGGAGCTTTTCATCGAAAATTATGAGCGTTGCAGCGTGTCTCAGCATGATATTTATTGTAATATTTTGCAAAATTGTGATATTTATTTACAAACAGAGGAGAGGCAAACCCTCCAGAATGAGAACCAAAGGTAAAGTTGGGGATTTTATCAAACTTTTATGTCCCCTGAACTGTTAAGGTCATATCTGGACAGCTTCTCAGTGGATCATTTGTACAAACAGTTGTGAGCTGGGTTCAAACTCAATTGATTAAATATCAAACTTATTGACCACTTGGCCTCTAAGTACTCTCCTTTTGAGAGCAAAACTCAAGGTGTTAGTATATGAGATAAACAAAAACAACATTGAGTGAATGAGTCAGTCAGTGTGAATATGTGTGTCTGTACACTATACACTGAGACCATGCGGTGACGTCAGACAATCCCGTGGCAGTAAGAGCCTATTGCCATCTGTTGTGCACGTGATTTCACTCTACAGATCTTCCATATGAATAATAACATCACTGACCTTTTACACTGTCTCTCCATGACTTAATTGCATAATATAATACTTTCTCCCATTTAGTTTGTGTATTACTGGGCAAGTGTGGATGTAGATCAATTATAAGTATATATTATAACACAACAAATGTGTCTTTTTGAGCTAATTGATATAACAAATAGATGATTATATATGCATGTTGACACGGCATAGTATTAAGCAATAAAATTAACAAAGCTGGCATTTTCTGTAAATAAAAAGGAGACATGGAATTAGCCATGAAGAAATTATAGAGAGATCATCTCCTTGTGATCAAATGGCAAAGTGAACACAAAGCTTGCATTTTGTGTTGAATAAATTATCTATGGAGATTATCATCTTGCAAGACAGAATATTGATAGGAAGAGTGATAGTATGTCAGTAATTAGGATTCTTTTTAGGTCTGGAAAATGAAGTGTCTTCAGTACAGAACGTTGGCGGGTTCATGTTTTGAACATACATTCATACAAAGGTTACTATTTTATTTATATATATATTTTAATTGGCTGTGTGAACTTTAATGCGTCTGTTTAAAATTGTATAATTCTATAATAAAATTATACTCACAACTGTAAATTACATATTGACTATGAAAAATCCAGTGGAATTTTTGGTGCATACTAATAAACACACTGTAGAGTGCAGTGCACTTGGGAGTTGAGAAAGTATAATAACGGATGTACTTGTATATCACTACTGTAAATTTGGAAAATAGTGCCCAGGTTTAAAAAATTAGATACGTTCCACTTTAGGATTCACCATTCTCATTTATCAACTCTTCTCTTTGAAAAATAGTTTGGTTTCTAGTTTTAAATAAATAGTTCAGGTCTCACAGCTGGTCTTGTGGCATTTAGAATTTAATTAAAACCAAGGCTCTTGTTAAACAATGCATACAAATATTTGTATGAATGTAGACATTAGTAGAGATGAAGTACATGCACCTTTGACAGTGTCATATCTTGTCAATAATTGAGAGGCACATTAAGTGTAAAGTTAATGGATGAAGTACACATGAAACATTTTTAGGATTGTTGAACAAGGGAAATAGTTCTAGTTTTTAATTTATAGATAAATGATCAGCAACACTGAGTCAAGTTTAATTTTTCACATTACATTCTTATGTCGTAACATAACTTCTCTTCAATTAACTTATTTTAATTGGACAAGTTAAATTTATTTTATTTTTTACTCAAGTGGAAGGAGGAATGCTTAGAAGCATAGACTACGCACATAGTTTAATGATCTATCACAGTTTCTACATGCCTACCATATTTATTCGTATAAACGCCCCAGGGCCGATTAGTGATGAAGATGGTAAACCGGAAACCTATTTGCCGACCGAAAGACAGTGATCCGGTTACATTTCGTTTTCTTCTAACCAAAACCGGTTTCATCACATATTTCATTATTTTAACTTAAGTTTTCCAAAATATTGAACTACAACAAATATTTCCCAGTATTTTGTAATATTCTATTGATATATCACACGTTTTGTCCTCGAAAGTCTTAAAAAAAAAAGTCCCTTGTGGTTCTTATTTATATACAAGTTAAAGCTCATGTACGCGTTTCAAAAACTTATTTCTTCACGTTTTATAAATCAAATGTACCCGGTTTTTTCGCTGAATTTCTGCTTTTGGAAACCGGTTCCAAAATTCGCATTCAACCACAACACTAGGGCCGATGCATTTTTCAAAAGAGGGGGAGGCCAAAAACTAATAAAAAAAAACCAACTCTCGAGTCCAGTGGCATTCGGCGATAATGGACACTTTCAGAGTTGATCTCGCTTTCCACTATATATAATAGCGAGAGAGCTTATAATATTTAACAAACCTTAAATTTGGAGAAATTATAATGTTTATCTCGTATTTTTGCAGATTTCATGGCATCTGTAATGAAAATGGCCATCTTTTTTTTTTTTTCGATTTTCTTTATTTATGTAAGCGGTATTCAATTCGGGAAGTACTAAAACACATCTTTTTTCCAGAATCCCGGAATCGCAAAGGTGCTGGCTGTTGAGATGGATGTAAAACCCCGAAATATGAACTTTGCAAAGGTCGAGAAGAAGAGGGGGTCGATTAATAGTGAGGGGGTGATTATATGGATAAATACGGTATATATACTATTGCTGGACCTTGACATTTCACCGGAGTGACAGTCTGTACCTTGCTTCAAGGTTGTAAGTGGGATGAGGTATCTGGGTAAATTGATGTAATAATACACAGAATTTCAAGACCACACAAACCACTAAATGATAATTGATAATGGTAAATTTTTTATGACACTAGAAGAAATGATGTGATTTACATAAAGTGAAAGGACCCACAGTTATTACACTATCATTGCATACAATTATTTCTCTTCCCTTCAGGAGCATAATACTTAAGAAAAAAAATCATTAACTTTTATTATTTGTTATCCTAAATCTTTGTGCAATGATCTTGACTTTTAATGTATTGTTTATGATCCTTGATTGATTTCGTCAAAAAAATTTCTTTCTCAAAACTGATTATCATTATTAAGCATTTTTATCTTTGATCCAAAGGAAGTATAACTCCTAGAAGTTTGTGTTTATAAAGATATTATTTTTGTATATATCAAAAAGTATGGTTAATCATTAGGGATGCGACTGAGCAGTTGACACTCGCTGAGCGAAGCAAAGTTTTTAAGAAAATTTGTTCACAATTTTAAGGGTCAAGTGCTTTTGTATATATAACAACCTTTTAAACCGAGGTACCCAACTATCTGGTTACCATCTTTACTACTAGTATTCGGGCCACGGTGGCAGAGTGGTAACACTCTCGCCTCCTACCTCTGAGGCCGGGGTTCGGTTTCCGGCATGGCCTCAAGTGGGAAAGTACAGTACAGAACCTTGACAAACTGTATGTACTGGTTTCCTCTGCCCTTCCAACTACCCGTCATGATATGACCTGTACAGTGTTGAAAGCGACGTAAAACCCCAAATAAATAAATAAATACTACTAGTATTAAGCAGCAGTAGACAATATAGCCACTGATCATGCATTTGCCGCAGCCAAAAATTTTGGTGGGTGGTCCTTCTCATGGCCGCTAGTCCCTTGAATACTATTAAACTGGGAGCTGCCAAGTGAAGGGCTATAAGCCAAAATACACTCAACATATGACAGATACCTGGATAGAGTGAAAGTAAAATAGGCTTCATTGATGACAGGTTTAAATTAAAACCAAAACACTAATACAAAAAAAACTGTCATGTGAAGATTTGGGTTATGTTTTAACAAAGCAAAATGAACTTAACATGTCAAAGCTATGTGTACAGTTGAATATCATGTTCTTTTGCCCAAGAATATACTTAACTGGTGAAAGATATAGATATATACAGATGAATATTGTGTTCCTTTGTCAAAACATTCAACTTGTGAAAGATATATCTGCAAGTTCATAGGTATTTGGTGAACTTGTGCACACCCCTTTTTTACCAGTGGGAAGCTTTGGGTTTTTCATGGCCTGTGTGTTTAAATATTGATGTAAATGAACACAGATGACAAAGAAAAGTAGTCACAATATTTTACTATCCACCATATAAAAGATGTATATTTCATTTGTTATGTTTTCTGAGGTTATTTACAAAATCCAGAGCATCAAAACACTTTAGTCGACATGTTTTTATAACAAAAGCACACATATTCTCCATCATTGTTGTCATTTGAGGTGAAGGTCACAAATTGGAAAGCTCCTGGAGGTACCCTACTCATAGGTGGTAAATACCACCTGTGACATCGTTCTTTGCTAACTTACAGGCCGTGAACTCTTATATGACCTAATAGAATGCTGCATCTATATCAAGTTATTTTGTCTCTAGAGTATGATCAGCTGGTTAAAGATACTGAAGGGTTTACAAGCCTAAATACCCTCAGCTTCTGAAAGATGTGTGTACAGACTGAAGAGGTCCTCATTGGCCTAGTGATTAGCAAGTTTGGCATCTAACATCAGGCAGTCACCTCTGTGTAGGTTAAACTCTCATAAGTGACATCGCTGCAGAGGACCTTTCCCAATATGCCCCTGGCTGTTGAATGGGACGTAAAAACCCAACTTTAACCTTTGTACAAACTGAAGCCAGTATATTGTAGTTAAAACAGCTGTGTTAAAGCCTAAATGCACTCAGTTTTGTTGAGTTAAGTTAAAATTTTTGGTGCTTGAACACCTTGGTGTTATGTATCACTGTTAAGGTCATAACCTAGAAGCACAGTCAACAATCATTATATACATGTTTGTTTGAGGTGTAGTGACATCTAGACCAAAATACACTTAAATGTTGGAAGAGATATGTGTACAAAAAGAACATGTAGGTGAAGAATATGTGTTCAAAATAAAGTAACAATATCAATACACAGTACATATTCAAATTGTGACATATATATTTCAGAAGAGATAACAGTCCATTGGAAAGAGAAGAGCATACTATCCAACTGAATCCAAACAAACAATATATTTTCTTATATATACATGTATGTAAAAGAGTAGGGACATATAAACAAAAGAAGTTATTGGAGGGTAGATTTATTGCCCTAAATAATAGTAAATATGCAAATTGTGTTGGTATAAAACTAAGGCCATAAGAGAGTCTTATGACATGAAGAAACAAATCTAAACAGGACTTCAGTACAAAGGAAATGGTGTTTTTTTTTATACTGTGTACATTATGCGTTGCTGATAAATCATGACTAACTAATAATACAGGGGGGATCTGAGTCACAGATCACATTGCCAGTGAAATCCTCCCGAGTTACACCCAGCACTTGTATACAGATACATGGTAATATATGTAAATGAATAGCCTTCACAACAGGCCAGGAGGTGATCCAAGGCTTCTATTGATATATGTTTATGTAATTTTCATGTTATACCATATTTATATATATTTATAGAGATTGATTCTGATATTACCAAGGGTTCAGTTTACTGCACTTTAAATTTTAAACTTTTAAATCACACTTATTTGGTTTTTAAGTTATTATAGATAAATTGATTAACTATCCAGTAAAATAACAGGTAAAAGCCAAACAAAAAATAATAACTTTTATGTATCAATGAAACAGACTCCTCACAAGAGTCTTTCGTCTCATGACATTTCACAATAAAAGTAAATAAAACAAATTAATAAGCTAGTTCCTTGTTGTCTTTGCTTGGTACATAAAAAGTTAATTGTATGATTTTCTTTCTTAAATCTTTAAATTCAGCTTTTCAAGCCCTCCAAAACAATAAATTAATGCAAAGTGTCACCTTGGTATGTGTCATGTTTATCAAAAAAAGGAACTCAAGTGCATATCTCAAAATATGACAAAATATTTCATGCACATTAAAAAAGAATAAGTATTTTGAAAATGCCTTTTGACTTAGTTTATGTAACCTGATGAATAGATTATCATGTAATCTGAATTCCTAACTTTTTACAGTGTAACTCGGCACCAAATTATTCTGGGTGTTGTAAATGCCTCACAAATCATTAAGGAAAACATTACCCTTTACATATATATACAGACCAAAGTTCTAACCAGTATTGTAAATTGCAGAAAAATTGAAAATTTCAAGTAAATACAGAAGACTATATATTTCAGTTAAGTCAAATATTAATACACTCAGAAGACTCTGTAGAAGTAGAATCAGTGTAAGTATAAACAGGTTTGAAATCACAAAGTAAACAGATGTTTCATTTGTACAGGTACATTGTAGATGTAATGCCCAGGTCCCAGCTTTCCTTACAGTCGTATCCCAACGTATTTGATTTCCAATTGACGATCTCGTCCTTATGGCTCTGAAGAGATCTGATCTAATATCTAATGTGGCCTTTTATAGTTCTTAATCAGACTCTTAAGACGCATCTGAACATGAGACCTGATAGCTTGGTAGTACACATTGCAGAATGAACTGCCTTGTAAATCTCTCCACCTGGTCTTTAAAAATGATAATTGTTTATTAGTTTTTATGATCAAAACAAAGAATAACCACATAGATCCATTTTATATTTATAACCTTTTGGTTCAACTGTTCACCTCATTAGCATGGAGTGTAGTAATGTACTATTTACACATGTTTTTTTCAGGGGTGACCGATTACCTTCAGACAGAGATTTCTACATCCAAACAGAAGAAGTTCAGCCTTGTCACATTTGTAGACACTCCAGGTTTGGTGGATGGCGACATGAAGTATCCCTTCGATGTCAACCAGTCAATACTATGGCTTGGTAGGTATATAGTGGCAAAAAAGGATTGAAAGCTAGTTTTTCACTTTGTGTGTACAAGGTTTCTGTGATATTTCAAAGTTTTATTGCATTAATGTGCCCTTACTTAACCGACAATAATCAATGCCTAACATATGCCGGTTCCACCCAACCCCAGAAAAGACATCCTGAGCTTAGCTCTAGTAGGAACGCTAGTTCCCCAATTAATTACTAGGTGGTGAGTTTGTTGTAAAAATGTTGTCACCTTTTCATTTGCATGGAAGGGACAGTAACTAGTTTGAAAATAGTTTGAAAACTTACCTCTAATTTTTCTGTACTAATGACACGGCAGATCTCACAGCAGTAATGTAAATTTGTTCTAGATTTGAAAACCATTCTAAGGACCTCAGTAGTTTATATTCATTACATGTAACATTGTGTTACCATTTGGCATTTGAAATCAAGATATCGTGATTCCAACCTCAAGATTAATATGGTGTACCTTTGTTGCCAGTTTTAATGTAATTATATACATTTCAAATATTAGATGGCAGTTTTACATTTATATGCTTCTTTTATTGCGCTACAATGACTTACCATGTGGAACTGAATGCTTACTTGGGTGGCCGCAGGCATCTTGGCCAACATCCAAGAAAAATGGACGCATAATGGTGACAAGATGCCTTGGAATCGAGGTGACCCCAGTAGTGACATAGCCTTCTGCTTCCTGTTTCGAGTTGGCCGCAAATATGGAACTGTGTTTTTTTTATTGCAAGGAAAGAGATTTAATTTTATATGGATATACGTGTTGTTGGATACTGAAACTACATCAGTTTATTATATATCATAGAATCTTAATTTTATGTCAATTCACAGTACAGATAAGTATTTTTAACATATTTTACAGCTTAAAATGTACTTCCGGGTTCACGTTGTAAAGAAACAGTGGGTGACATCGACTCATGTATGTGGTTTTTATACAGGAATATATGCCTGTCGTAATAAAATATTTAACCCCTATCTGCTTCATTATTTGACCATTATAAGGGTTTAAAATATATAAATTAACCACAAAACAAGTCCTTGTTGAAAGAAATCATCGGAGACAACTTCCGTTTTTTTGTCTAGACTGCAATTGCTTGCAAACTAATGCACGACTCGTACATGTAGCTTATATACAGGAATATATTCCTGTTGAAATCAAATAAAATAAATACTTAAGGGTTTACCCCCGTTCAGCTACATTATTTGTCCATTTTAAGGATTAAAATATGAAATAAAGCACGAACCTAACTTGGGGAATCCTTGGGGAAACCCCTGTGGTGATGTCATCGTCTAGACAGCATGTTCTGAGAGACGCGTGTATGTAGTTTTTTATACAGGATCTTTACCTGTTGAAATAAAATATTTTATCCCTTATTTGCAACTGTATTGACCATTTAAGGGTTAAAACTTTAAAAATAAAGCAGTAAAACGAGTCCTTGTTCAAAATTGTCTTCATCTAGACAGTAGGTGCTTGCAAACCTTAGTTTGGCAATACAGCAAGTCGTCCCCCCTTTTTCTGTACATTTTATTAAATATTAAATGTATTCTATATGAACATGAAACTATCTTACTTATAAGGTATTTGTAAAATACATGAATATTAATGCACAATATCAAGGCAATTTCGAATGTGAACAATTATTTACATAATGCCTTCTCTCCTCAATTTGGCCTCATTTCAACAATAGAAATGGTTGTTAAACCAATTTGCAATAATGGGGAGGTTTCAGGCTTCTGATAGATTAAATCTGTCAGCCAATTCCAAGCGGGGGTGGATCAGATCTCCGCTCGGATCTGAAGCCTGGTCCAAACCTCCAATTGCATATCATCTGAGTTATAACCATCCAAGCCCTTCGGGTGTCTTGGATTTTTGAAGCCTGGTCCCAATCTCAGCTTGACTTATATTTACCTAAGTACTAACCATCCGAACATGGTTGGATGTTCGGATGATTGTTCAGATCCAATTTCCGAGCAGTTTCGGATGTTCGGATGATTGTTTTAGATCAGAACTCGAACAATCCTAGTTCCCACACATACTTGGACATATAAAAACATAAGTCAAAAAGTCCTCAAAGCCCAAGCGGGCTTCTTCTGAACAAGGTACATCTATTCAAACCCAGACCATGTAGTTTATAGGGAAGTAGATTTTTCTGACTTGCCCTCACAACATTCCGAGGACATTGAAACTTAGGCAGATTTTGAATCTTCCTGACCCCAGGGACAATATGCCTTGGTCCTTCACCGCAGTCTGGGCTCTGAATGATGTAGCAGGCCAACAGGAGCTTGGGCCAAAGGGCCCTGCAGCTATGCTCCCACTCAGTCCTATAAGATGTTTTTTGATAAATTTAAACAGGACATTCAGGCTGCTAATTAAGCGTCCCGCAAGGGACGCTTGTTTGTGTATGGGAGAGCTTCAGGCTCCGGCGGCTCCGGCGGCTCCGCATTTTGTTTTCCTTATAACTCTGTAACCGTTAGGCGGATTCTTTTCAAATTTGGCAGGTTTAGGCAGTAGCCTTGGGGAATTTTTTTGAATATGCTGCAGTGACATTTCAACCAATCAGAGAGGTCACATGACCAAAATGTCTTTTTTCGATAGGGAAGCTTGTCCGGATGATAACTTGAAAGGAATTTTATCAATTCACCTGAAACTTGGCAAATACATTCATTCTATTAAAATCTGGAAATCATTAGATTTTGGCATTGATTGGTCAAGAAATGGCTGAGTAATTAATGATTAATTAATCATTACGAATTTTCCAAATAAGGAAAACACAAAAATGCTTATATCTCGAAAACCGTGCTAGATAGAGCGATTTCGATGAAATTTTTGACCCACAGGGTATCTCTGCGGAGTAGTTTTCCCAATTTTCAAAAAATTTTTCTCTCGCCCAAAATGGCGGCCATTTTGAATTTTCGAAATTTTCGCAAAAATTGCAAAACACAAAAATGCTTATATCTCAAAAACCGTGCTAGATAGAGCAATTTCGACAAAATTTTTGACCCGCAGGATATCTCTACGGAAAATTGCAAAACACAAAAATGCTTATATCTCGAAAACCGTGCTAGATGGAGCGATTTCGACGAAATTTTTGACCCGCAGGGTATCTTTGCAGAGTACTTTTCCCAATTTTGAAAAAATTTTTGTCTCGCCAAAAATGGCGGCCATTTTGAATTTTCGAATTTTTCGCAAAAATTGCAAAACATAAAAATGCTTATATCTCGAAAACCCTGCTAGATAGAGCAATTTCGACGAAATTTTTGACCCACAGGGTATATCTGCAGAGTAGCCATGCCAATTTTCAAAAAAAATTTTGTCTCGCCAAAAATGGCGGCCATTTTGAATTTTCGAATTTTTTGCAAAAATTGCAAAACATAAAAATGCTTATATCTCGAAAACCCTGCTAGATAGAGCGATTTCGACGAAATTTTTGACCCGCAGGGTATCTCTGCAGAGTAGCCATGCCAATTTTCAAACAAAAAATTTTTCGCAAAAAATGGCGGCCATTTTGAATTTTCGAATTTTTCGCAAAATTGCAAAAAACAAAAATGCTTATATCTCGAAAACCGTGCTAGATAGAGCGATTTCGACGAAATTTTTGACCCACAGGATATCTCTGCAGAGTAGCCATACCAATTTTCAAAAAAATTTTGTCTTGCCAAAAATGGCGGCCATTTTGAATTTTCGAATTTTTGCGCAAAAATTGCAAAACACAAAAATGCTAATATTTCGAAAACCGTGCTACATAGAGCGATTTCGACGAAATTTTTTATCTTCAGGGTATCTCTGCAGAGCAGCTATCCCAAAGAGCTTTCACTTGGTGAAGTTTCAGACCCATAGCTAATTGCTCACCTACTCAAAAAGAGTAAATGCGAATTACCTCTAAAAGTATTGCAGATGGCCAATTTTTCTCAAATAACTCATTCACCTACTTTTGGAAGAGCTTTCACTTGGTGAAGTTTCAGACCCGTAGCTAATTACTCGCCTACTCAAAATGAGTAAATGCTAATTATCTCAAAAACTATTGCGGATACCCAATTTTTATCAAATAACTCATTCATGTACTTTTGGGAGAGCTTTCACATGGTAAAGTTTCAGACCCGTAGATGATTACTCACCTACTCAAAATGAGTAAATGTGAATTATCTCTTTAAAAGTATTGCAGATAGCCAATTTTTCTCAAATAACTCATTCACCTACTTTTGGAAGAGCTTTCACATGGTGAAGTTTCAGACCCATAGCTAATTACTCACCTACTCAAAATGAGTAAATGCGAATTATCTCTAAAAGTATTGCAGATAGCCAATTTTTCTCAAATAACTCATTCACCTACTTTTGGGAGAGCTTTCACATGGTGAAGTTTCAGACCCATAGCTAATTATTTACCTACTCAAAATGAGTAAATGCTAATTATCTGTAAAAGTATTGCGGATACCCAATTTTTATCAAATAACTCATTCATCTACTTGTGGGACAGCTTTCACATGGTGAAGTTTCAGACCCATAGCTAATTACTCACCTACTCAAAATGAGTAAATGCGAATTATCTCTAAAAGTATTGCAGATAGCCAATTTTTATCAAATAAATCATTCACCTACTTTTGGGAGAGCTTTCACTTGGTGAAGTTTCAGACCCATAGCTAATTACTCACCTACTCAAAATGAGTAAATGCGAATTATCTCTAAAAGTATTGCAGATAGCCAATTTTTCTCAAATAACTCATTTACCTACTTTTGGCAGAGCTTTCACTTGGTGAAGTTTCAGACCCATAGCTAATTATTCACCTACTCAAAATGAGTAAATGTGAATTATCTCTAAAAGTATTGCAGATAGCCAATTTTTCTCAAATAACTCATTCACCTACTTTTGGGACAGCTTTCACTCTGTGAAGTTTCAGACCCATAGCTATTTATTCACCTACTCAAAATGAGTAAATGCTAATTATCTGTAAAAGTATTGCGGATACCCAATTTTTATCAAATACTCATTCATCTACTTGTGGGAGAGCTTTCACATGGTGAAGTTTCAGACCCATAGCTAATTACTCACCTACTCAAAATGAGTAAATGCGAATTATCTCTAAAAGTATTGCAGATAGCCAATTTTTCTCAAATAACTCATTCACCTACTTTTGGGAGAGCTTTCACTTGGTCAAGTTTCAGACCCATAGATAATTATTCACCTACTCAAAATGAGTAAATGTGAATTATCTCTTAATAGTATTGCAGATAGCCAATTTTTCTCAAATAACTCATTCACCTACTTTTGGAAGACAAAGGTCAAAGTTGGGGTTTTACGTCCCGTTCAACAGCCAGGGTCATATTGGGACAGGTCCTCAGAATTGCCACTTGTGGGACTCGAACCCACAGAGGTGACAGCCTATGATTAGATGCCAAACTTGCTAACCACTAGGCCACTGAGGACCTCTACTTTTGGAAGAGCTTTCACACACGAAAATGAAAAATTGTGAATATCTCGGAAAAGCTATTTCTTCTGCTTTAATGCTCGGCGGGAGATACACACCGCGGCAGTGGTCTTGACAAAAATTTTTGTCTCCCCAAAAATGGTGGCCATTTTGAATTTTCAAAGTTTTTGCAAAACACAAAAATGCTTATATCTCGAAAACCGTGCTATATGGAGCGAACTCAACAAAATTTTTGACCTGCTGGGTATCTCTGCAGAGTAGCCATGCCAATTTTCAAAATATTTTTGTCTCGCCAAATATAGCGGACATTTTTAATTTTTTTATTTTTTGCAAAACACAAAAATGCTTATATCTTGAAAACCGTGCTAGATAGACTTTGGTTGCCACAACAGTATAAGGCTAGAAATGAAGCAGTTTCTTAATACTTTAGCACTCACCTTTATATCCTTTTCGGGACGCTTTGTTTTTGCTATGCAAAAACATTATCTTTTTTTTTGCGAGCGATCCTCTAGTTTACCTGAAAATTAATCTATAAACCCCTGGTTTCACCAGGGGGTACATTGGGACATCCTTGTTTTGAGGACAAATAAAATCTGTATCTCCCCTAGTCTCTCTGGGGCCCCTATGGACTAGGTCCCCTACTGGTCTAAGAGTTTGAGCATTTTCAGGCAAGGCGGAATCTCTGTACCCTTATTTTTGGCTGCTCTTACCTAGGTCCCTTTCTGAATTCAACCTAGTCACGGAAACTGTTGTGACAGTATCAGGGCTATTTTCAACAGGTCAACTCATTTTTCAAGGGTGCCTATAAAAATATAAATAAATATTAGTGATCTCAACGGGTACCCGGATATCCGGGTACCCGAACCCTGAATATTTACCCGAATCTGAAATCACATACCCGAGTACCCGAATCTAAGTTTTATTTCTGTCATTATCGCCCACGTTGGCTGACCGACTACAGACATATCTCGGTTCCATTAATTCACCTAAAAATTAAACTATTCAATTAAAATGCACAAGAATATTGTTTTCTCACCCTTGTACATCATTTATAGTATTTTATTTGTCTATTATTTTGATTGTTTATGCATTGTTAAATGCCGAAACCCTTTGAAAATCGTCAGTATATCAACACAGTTGTGTAATTCCGAGTCCATAAAACCCCTGTTTATTGGTTATATAATGACATATACTCCTTAAATAAATAAGAGGACAATATTGTCACACAGTAGTTGATAATTTTACGTTAATAAAATTCACTTACAAACCTGAAACAAAAATGTAGTCACAATTCCGAAACTATATTCGAGCAATAGTGTAATGCTTTTATGATAGGTCATGTGACTCAATTTTTATATAAACAACCGTGTTTTGAATGTACAGAATTCTTTTTCATTTAACATTTCTTCCATGTAATACTGTTTTGAATGCAAAACAGCGGCCGACAAGAAATAAAGCAAATGGTAGGATCCCATTATTTCTGTATGTTTAAATCTGTAAATATGGAGATTTTTGTAGTTCCTGCTATTATCGCCCATCGGCGCGAGTATCCGGGTACCCGTCCCTTCAAGTCACTACCTACCCGGTCCTACTAAAAAGAGTTTATTGAGAACACTAATAAATATAAATAAAACCAGCAGCCATAGATGATAATGAGAAGACCAGTGACTAGATATCCTGTATAAGAGGATTCTTATCCAGCAGAGTTCCGTAGCGTGTCAGATAAGGCCTTAAGCCCACTCTCCAGAGAGACTTATACCCTATGGGGAAATCAGGGGAGATACCAGATCTTAAGAACTTAGGAGTTCCCCATTCACAATTAGTTAAGGCGGGACAAGAGTTCCTCTTCAAGGCACCCATAGAAGCACTTAAGGTTTAGACTGTATGAAATCAGCCCTTTCACGATCCCCACAACCAAGAGGCTGCTACAGGAAACATCCCTATGGGGGTCAATCCATTCCAAGCAGTAACTATCGTTTCCCCAGGTAGGGGAAAATCGAGTAGCAGAGGCTCCATAGGTCATTTTCGACCTCACCCTAGGGGACGAGGTTGTGAAAATCCCTCCTTCCAATGACTCCTTGAAAGCCTCCCTAAGTCCACCAGTAGGAGACCTCCGTTTTTTCAGAAGAGACTGGCAAACAAACAAATGCTCAAACAATATGTTAAACATTCTTACCATTCATCACCAATCAAATTAGCCAGAGTTCCCCTGATTCACTCAGTATACAAGGCCCATCAAATTTCCAGCTCTGGCCTCTTATCCTGGTCTCTTTTGTCAAAGATTGCAAAAGAAAGTGGAAAATATAAAATCTCTCTGGTTTTTACAATCGCCTTTTCCTAATCTCCAGAGTCCATCAGGGCCTCTCTGATTCCAGGGGAATGGGTGTCCTGTCAGACCTGTCAGACGCGTACTTTCTTATTCCCATCCTCCTAGCTTAAGGAAGTTCCTGACACAGTCCTTAGGGTGGATTATAAATCAGGAGAAGTCCGCCCTTAACCTACTCAGGTGTTTCCGTTCGTGAGCTATGAATTTCACCTAGATTTGTCACCCTTGTTAACCCACTCAATTTTCAGGATTTGATCCTACACTAAAGTCAAACATGTTTTTAACTTCAGGATGTTTGATGTCGCTAATTGGGTTGCTTGCCTCAACAGAGAAAATGGTCCCGGAGGGACGCCTTCACTTGAGGCCCCTTTTCAGTTTCACCTTAAGGAGCACTGGAGATATCCTCAGTCATTGCACAGCCTCCTTCCTTGGACAGAGTCTTTTCACCTCACCTAGAGTGGTGGCAAGTCCCTCAAACTTGATGAAAGGTGCAGACCTTTATCCCAAGACCACAAGATCCAACTCTTTACAGACACCTCAGACGAAGGCTGGAGCTGTCACTTAAGCAAGCCTCTACTAGGGTCTGTGGTCAGACAGGAAAAAAGGCTATTCATAAATGTTTTAGAGTTGCAATGGACAACTCAACAGTGGGAGCCTACATCAACAAACAGGGAGGAACCCTCTCGGTGGAGATGTGCGCTCTCTTTTGGAAGATCATGACCTGTACCATCATTACCAGATAACCTTAAAAACCAGACACATTCACAGGATGTCTGAATGTGAAGGCCGACCTGCTGTCCAGGTCAAACCCAGTTCAATCAACAGAATGGTCACTGCATCCGCAGGTGTTCAACAGATCTGTCTAAGTGGTTCACCCCTCGTGTAGATCTGTTTGCCGCTCGTATGAACCACAAAATTCCACTGTATGTGTCTCCAGTCCCAGACCAAATGCTTGGGACATAGATGCTCTAAACATAACTGGTCGGGTCTCTCTGCTTATGTCTCTCCTTGATAAGGTGATCCAAAATCAGGCAATTCATTTGACTGGTCATTGTAATAGCCCCAGGCTGGCCAGGGATGCCCTGGTTTTGGGACCTAGTGTAGCTCTCAACAGAGATCCCACTTCAGCTTCTAGTGTCAACAACTCTTCTCAAACAGTCACACAATTATGTGCTTCACAGCAAGCCACTACATTTCAACCTCAGCGCCTGGTGTCTAGGAGTGGACAGCTCCAAGAACAACGCTTCTCTGTGGAGGTGGCAGAGAGAATTGCTGCCCCTCAAAGGTCTTCAACAAAGACCATCTGCAAGTCAAAGTGGCCCCCTATTTGAGAAATGTTGCAGAGAAAATTCGGTGGACTTCTCCACTCCCTCTGTGAAACAAGTCTCAGATTTTTTCATGTACCTATACCAAGTTCTAAACAGGCGCCCTTCGACCATTGACGGTTACAGGACGGCCGTTGTTGACACCTTGGGCCTAACTGGGCACCATATTCCCCAAACTCAGACCTTAACAGGTTACTGTCCAGTTTTCTCAGGGATCGTCCCTAAATTCTAGGAATCTTCCAAGTGGAACCTTTTCTGTCATGCTTAATGAGTTCACAAAAGCACCTTGTGCGCCTATGAAGGACAAAGACTTCAAACATCTTTTCTCTCAAACTGCTTTCTTGCTAGCTTTGGCCTCCGGCAAGCGCCGCAGCGAAATCCACGCCTGGGCTGCAAACAAGTATTTAATTTAGGCAAATAGGAAAAGGCTACCTTGTTCCCCTCTTCAGATTTCTTAGCCAAAAACCAACTAGCAAGAGAAGGTTCTCAAAGTGTGTCTCCGGTGACTATTCCTGCTTTGACTACTAGTGTAAATAGACTATTCAAGAAGTCAAGACCTTGTGTCCGGTATTGGCCCTGAGGTATTATCTGGGTCGAACCAAAGACCTGAGAGGGTCTCGATCCCTACCATTTAGTTCCTTCAAAAGGACACACCTCAGACATCAGACCCTCTTCGCTCTCATCTTGGTTAAAATAACTATCTTATTTGGTTTTCAAACAAGCAGACCATCAGCTGTGGACTTGGTCCAAGTGACATTAGGGCCTTCATGGTCTCTAAGGCCTTATACGGTGGGGTTTTTGGTGGACCAAATCATGTAAGCCTGTCACTGGAAAGTTCAGACACATTTACAACTATTTTCCTAAAAGACCTTCCTTTGTCAGATAACAACAATATGTATCTGGGTGCATTAAGAGCAGCTTAATAAATCCTAGACCCTCCCCCTCAGTCTAGTCATCCTTGGGAGGAAAAAAAAGGGGGGGGGGGGCGCACACCCACTTCAACCGAGTTTCAGGAGTCTAAATCCCAGGGTCTAGGTAAATGCCTAACTCGTCAGGATGTTTGGTAAGGTCTTTTAGCTTTGTATTAAGACAGTACTTAATATATATAATGTATTATGTTTTCCCCAGGTGACCCCATAATCCCCTTTTAGTTTTTCATCTTTTCGTGGGTGGGAAGATATGAGATTTCCAAGCCAGGGCTTGGTGTCATTGGTAGTGTAGCCCTTTGGGCTATTTATGCCCTTTTTAGTGAGCATGGCTTCACTCCTTCCTCCAAAATCCAGACATCCAGACACTATCGGTACTGTCATTTCAATTACTTTCTGGTTTTTGGCTTCTTACAGACCAAGTTTTCCGAAACCGGGGCACTGTAAGCGGGACTCAGACTGGTCATTCTAATTCATCCATTCCAATCTAATTCTTTCAAAATCCAAAAAAAAATTGACTAATACTTCCAGTCTCAGCTGTAATCCCTCCACTGGACGGTTTGATTCAGCATTCAGTTCCACATGGTAAGCTATTGTAGCACAATAAAATTGAAAATTTTAATTACTTAAATGTAGCTTTCATAGGCTACAAGCTTACCATGTGGACCTGAAGAGAGTCCCACCCTGCCTCCCCGCTGAATAACAGCTGAGGGGGTATGGTCAAATTTCCAACTCGAGAGAGGAAGCGGAAGGCTACGTCACTACTGGGGTCACCTCGATTCCAAGGCATCTCGCCACTATTATGTGTCCATTTTTCTTGGACGTTGGCCAAGATCCCTGCGGCCTCCCGAGTAAGCATTCAGTTCCACATGGTAAGCTTGTAGCTTATAAAAGCTACATTTAAGTAATTAAAATTTTCAAGTTTACTGCTGTTTGAAAACAACAATAATGCTATATTTTTGGAATAAAATGAAGGTGTAATTTTGCTATTAGAAATAAAGATGAGGTTGAGGGAGCTAGAGGGAGGGAGATAGAAATACATAGTCTTTTGAACCACTGTCTTTTGAACAGCAAATGCCATCCCAATGATAGAAAAACAGTCTCTCTCTCTCTAAATATATATACATATACATATCTAGTTTGGGTTTGCAGGCTGCAATTGAATATCAAGGAACTAGACAAATAGTTAAACTTAACTAAAATTCCGAGGTAATATTATTAAATTTCAATAGTGCTTAACTTCCAAGAGGCCAATATTTATTTCTATTTATATGGGAAACTTGGCTCTTCGAGAGTTCTACTAAAAAAAAAAAAAAACAGTTGCACTGTAAATATGAATAATACTGGCTTAAAGACTTAATGTAACCAGTCTAAGTATTGCTCAGATAATACTACTAAAGCAGCCATTGAGTAGGCGAGGTCTTTTGTAATAACACTCTGACTCAATAGATGGAATGACTGGGACCCTCGTGTTATTTAGTCACAAGGTTATTATAATCTACACGCCCCCACCTCCTGTCGTGTCACTCTCCAGGGCCCACTGGAGGTGGAATCCAACCTGCTACCCCATATCCCAAGTTCTTGTGAGCTCTTTAGTTCTCCCTGTCTTTGATTGGTGAACATTCAACAAAAATTATAATAAATGTCATCCTGTACTGTCATTGGTTATTTATCATATGAGCTTGCACTTCTTAGGGTCCTGCATTGTAACTGTTCCAGAGGACTTCAGCAGTTAAGTGGTAATGCCCCTCTTGCCACATTCAGGGACCGTCTGGGATAACCTCGGATCTCTGATCCATGGAGACCCCCTCTACACTGCCCTTACGAACACCTGCTGTGGTCTAGTGACAAGAGGAAATGCCAGATTTGAAAAACCTGGTCCCCATAGTTCTGATTACCCGCCGGACCAATGCCAGACATAATGCTGTTTGCCTGTGATTATCACCTTGGCTCTCCAACAGGTGGCCGTAGCTGCCTCCCTATGGCTAAAAGGTCAGCTATATTGAGCTTAATCTCACTTAGGATGAAGCACAGGCTATCTGGGCTCATGCCTGTGAGGCATCAGGTGCATACCCAATCATACTGATCCATACCTCTTGTTTCTTTGTGGGTGTAACAGTATAAAAGGGCAGCATTTTGGAATGAATCCAGGCAGTTTAATTTTTATTAAATTTTATTGACAGCACAGTATAGACAAATCAAATCCTCAAAATTTCGATAAAAATGTTGTCAAGGATGACTCAGGGTGATCAAAGGTCACTGTACATACTGTTGGATTTCTGGGAACAGAAGATGTCCTCTTCACCAACTGGGGAAAATTTGAAACCTGCTTTGAATCTTCCCAGACGCCAATTTGAAGCATTCTAAATAAAAGTCTAAAAATTAGGTACAAGTCATCAGAATTTGTGCCAGTTGAGAGTAGATACCTAATGTAAGAAAAATCACATATGTGTAAATATAGTCCCACAGGTCAAGAATTAGAATGGCATTTCCTTACCAGCAAACTTCATATACCATACTTTAACAAATTTCACTTTTCTGAATGTAACACATGCCACAAAAAGCAAAAAGAAAAAAAAAGCCATCTCATGAACATGAAGAAGATCCCACAGAATATGACATCGAAAAGTATTTATACTTACATACACACATATATTTGTTTACTTTTCTTTACTTGTGCATTCTGCTTGAAACCTTATTCTGTAAGACTTTGCCATTTTTATTGATCTTTCATTGCTAAGTGTTTCTGGTGTACAAGCTTGTGGCTTAATGAATTTCCAACTATAATTATGTCTTTCGGCCATACAATCTGTTAGTGACAAGATTAAGCGCTGTATATTAAATAGGATTAGATTAGATTCTCTTTTAGCTAGCTTTATACAAAACCATCATGAGAAAGAACCCCCCTTCAGGTGCTTCAATACAACATTTCTCTCAGCTACAAGTCCTGCAATAATCACAGACTAAAAAGTCCCATTAAAACCCATGATCTCTGTGAGATTGATTACTATATTTTCCCCGGCTAGCATTTCGTCCCCTTTTATGTCATCCTCCCTCGCATATGACTGTTGTTGGCCTTTTTTCTTAGAGTGGGGGAAGCATACTGTATAAAGTAGAAATTTAGCCTGAAGAAAATTTTACTCTTCAAATTTTAATAAACTTAATGGAATTAATTTTCACCACTGGACAGTTTCTACTCACAATATATATAAATTACAGTTTTCAAATTTTACTGCAAATAAAAAACTAAATTTTCGTTATCTTAACTCATTAGCTAAAATTAAGGCGATGTGAAAATTTCCATTTCTACATTTTTCTCCATCGTTGTCTCACTATTTCTGGATGTTGGTCCTTTATTTAGTGCAACAACTCGCTCTCTCTTGCTTTGTGCTCCAGTCTTGTAAATGGCTTTTGTTGTAATTATTAGCTTTATCATAAGACAGGGACCTTTGTGAAATGTATATATATAATATGATCTGAAAACATCTATGAAAGCATGTTGAATTAATAACACAATGTGTAAATTTTATGATAATACATTGATATTGAACAAGCATGAAGGCCCATCAGTTGATAAAATGATGAAATCCAATTTACAGGGAATTATGTCAATCCAGTAAATCGCTTAACGCTCTCATACCAAAATACCACATATTCATTATTTATTCACCAGTGGTACCACTGTCTAAATGTCATTTGACTGTAACAAATATTTAGTCAGTTTTAAGCAGGTTTTATGACACATGGTCTCCTAAGCCTTGGGTTCTGGGTTTTAATGTCTGCCCTCATCTTATATGGGAAGATTTTTGGTTGTGTACCATTGTCTGTTGATTTAGAATGTAGTTTCTTTACTAATTAACATGCATTACTTTCTTCCAAGTCTAGGAGGCTTCAGTGGCCAATCAATTAACCAAATCAGAGTTAGGGTTTTATATTTCGCTCAGCAAAATGGGTCATATTGGGACAGGCCCTCAGCATTACCACTTGTAGGAATCAATCCCACGCATCCAGTAACAGTGATTAGAGTCTAAACTCTTGCTATTGGTACTCTCATCAAAAAATGTACCACTTTTCAAGTAAACTCGAGCTGTGTTTCCAATATATCATGTTATTCGAATAGGATGGGTCGGTAGCCCGATATCGAGAGCATTTTACTAAAAGACCGTGATGAAATTTTAAAACTGCCATCTTGCTTGTCAGCTTCTATTATTGAAGGAAAACTTAAAATATTAGAATATAAACCCCATATCTGAAGAAATTGTACACTTTTATCCCATAGTTTTGTACATTTGCAGCCTTTTATAGCGATTTCATTGAGTAGAACTGCCATGCTTTGGTAAATAAGTTACAACACTTTATATCATTAAACCTCCATCTTGCTTATTATGCGTGGAAAATGTAAAATATTGGAAACAAACTAGAAATCTAAAGAAATGGCCAACTTTTATCCCATATTTTTGTGCGTTTGGGGACTTTTATAGTGATTTCGTTTACAGGAAACTGCCATGTTTTGCTACACATGTTTCCCTTCCTGTCCTAAATGTGGAGTCCCGGAATCGGAACAGTTTTGCATTGGTCACCCCTAATTTTGAAAAAAAGACTTAACACTTATCATAATTTTCATAAAGCATTACCATATCTGTAATTAAATCTTGCAAGCTATACATCAAGTATTGTCATGTTAAGTAATCATATGTTGGTAAGTTTTGTTGAGACAATATGGGTATTGTAACTCGGAATCATTCTTATCTATGTTAAAACATCTGTGTAAGATACCAATACCTGGGCCCGGATTTACAAAGATTCTTAAACTTAAATTCATGTTAAAACTCACCTATAAACTCATCTTTATGAGTTTATGCTCAAACTCAAACTTTTCACATTACAGAAAATTCTTAAACTTAAACTCACCTATAAACTCAGACATACTCACATTGTCTGAGTTTATGCTTAAATTCACATTTGTTGGTATTTTTGAAAATTCTCAGGCTGAGATTATGCTTAAACTCAACTAAAAATTTGAGTTTGCACCAGTGTAGACTCAAGAAATGAGTTTATGATCAATTAATGACAGTAAAGCTGAACCATAATACCTGTGGTAACCTTTTGGAGAAATTTACTCCTGCAATTTGATTATGGACCATATTGACAAAGATGTTACTTGTTATGTGTCAAGATTCACCCATTTGTCTTAAATTACTACTAAGAACAATGCAAAAATTAATTTCTTGTGCACTTCAAAATAAACCACAGTGGCGATTATTCATAGAGAACACCCTTATGGCACTCAGGTTAAATTCATATGTATACATAAGCTGAAGATTGTAGTTTTTTAATTAACTGAGAAAACAAAAAACATAACAATAATGATAAGACTCGAAACATGATTGAACTTGTAAGATAACCTTTGTACAGTTTTGCAAAAAAAGTCAAACAAAAATCTTTGTACATACATAAAAAGACCAAAACATAAATTAATGTAGTCATTCTAAAATCCATGTTAAAAAACATCATGGTCTTGGGTTTTTTTAGTATTTGTAAAATTTTAAGTGAAGTTTACAAAAAAATTTGTGCAGATGCTGCAATGTAACATGAAAACCCTCTACTCTAATTAGTATAAAGCCTCTGTGTTGTTCAGCAGCTATAAACTCTAGACTGAGTTTATGCATGAGTTTATGGACGAGTTTATGTGTGAGTTTACGAATTGCTTTGGTATTAACCAATGAAATGCTTGCTTACATATAAACTGAGTTTAAGTTTATTCTCACCTGAGATTACTTTTGAAAATACCAATTTCAGCATAATCTCACGTGAGACAAATACTGAGATTATGTGTCTGAGTTTAAGCATGAGTTTAAGAATCTTTGTAAATCCGGGCCCAGTAGTTTGGTAACCTATCAATAAAGAAAACGTGAGTTGTATAGAGGTTTGAGCAGAAAGCAAGACAGGTATTTGTGTAGGTGTGAGAAGTCGGAATTGAAGCTGGGAATGTGAAATGGAAGGCAACACACCCAGCATCATATGAAATTTATTACCGAGGGAATCTCCTGATATTATACATTGACTTGTAGAACATTCCTATGAAAAAAAAAATTGGAACAAATTTAGGGGATTTGTCTAATCTTTTCCAGAATTTCAGTAAATTTTGCTTTCTGTAAAAAAAATGTAAAGGATGTTCCTAAGTTGTGAATTTAATGTGCCATGGAAATTTTCATATTATTACTCAGATTATAGACATACCCATGTTTGTCATAAGGTTTGGCCCTACACTTAAGTGTTTATCACAAAGTGAATAGTCTGTGTATACTTATAATCTATGAAAAGAGTGGACAGTCCACCTACGCCTGTAATCACCAAAAACAGTGGACAGTCTTATTACACATCTATGATCATTGAAGAGTGGACATTCTAATAACACCTGCATTCAGTGTTATAATTATAGTTGACAGTCTTATTATGCCTGTAATTGATGAAAATAATGCACAGTCTTATAAAAAAAGTGAAAAGTTTAAAATGAAATAACTTTGAGCTGTCCAAAAATGAAGACGTCAATTGCAACGCCCTGCAGACAGTGACAATACCATTCATCTCACCTCATGTATTGATAAAGACACAATTAGGCTGCTGATACAGTGCTAAATATAGCGGGGACAAACCTGTCACCGGAAATTTTATTACGCATGACATTCAGATGTTTTATCATGATTTATTCAAATCACCTGCATTGTCCTCTAGTTTTTGATCTCTTCTATGTACATTAAAACCATTAGTTGTAACAGTTACTAAGATGATGTCATTGATGTTTAAAGTTTACGTGTGGGTTTAAAGTGATTCCAGCTATGACAACAGTTTTTAGGCATGATAGAAAAGGCTTGAAATAGGGTTTTGACATATGAAATATTGATTGACTTTTGGATGTTAGAAAATTAGATGTACCAAAAGAATGTATAGGTGAAAGTTTTCAAAGCTTTACTGAGCATTTTTAAATACCACAGACTGCTTCAAATATTTGATTAATCCTTACTGTTGGTTCGTGCTGCATTTGGACTGAATTTAAGCTTTTTGGTGAGGAGGATCTGTAAAAAGTTGTTCTGATAATTACAAAATTAGTATTTGAAATTTTGTATTAAATTGAAAATTTAAGGAACGTCAAAATAAAATTGACTCTTGATTTTATACAGATAATATAAAATATAATGACAATTTTTTATATAAAAGTAAGTTTAAGTAACGACACCTGCACCAAAGTGGGGGAGTTTTTCCTTCCCGAAAAAAAAAACATGATTTTTCTTAACATAAAAAATAAAATATTCTTCTTCTTCATGATTAATGAACATACAAACATATCATATAAATGTAAGTCAGAGTCTCTGTATTTATTCTATTAGTGATCTTCTTCATAAATTTTCAGAGATTCTGGGTGAAGTTTGAAAGAAAAAGCCTTCAAGGACTTGCCTTTTATTTCTTCTAAAATAAAAAGTATTGTAAGACCATTGTAATTTGTATCACATTATAATTTTATTAATTTAAGGTTGAGTTACACAACTATAAAATATATGAATCACATCTTATCTAAGGACAAACTCTGATCAGAGGTTTTCTGATTGTCCCTAATCAGAGTTTCTACTGTGACATATTCAGGTAACATTTTATACACTCTTTTTCAATTATATACAGATATTTGGTGTAATATTCATACTTTACACAAATTTTAGAGAATAAAGTTTATTCATTTATTAAAATGTCTAAACTTGTGTGTACTTTTATCAGGTGACTTGGCAGATCTCATCTTTGTGTTCTTTGATCCTATTGGTCAAGCACTGTGTAAGAGAACACTGAACCTGGTGGAGAAACTCAATGAGAAGCATGCAGAGCGGATGCGCTTCTATCTCAGTAAGGCTGATGAGGCGGGCCATGAAGCTGACAGACAGGTAAGAGGCATGACTATAGAAAGGGGGAGGAGCTTAATTTTGTTCTCCTCTAGGTCAAAGTTAGGGTCTTCCACCCCATTCAACAGCACCAGAAGACAAGTGATTACCAGAGTTTTATATAGAAAATTTAAAAGTACAAGTTTTTATATCTCATTCAAAAAAAGTGTCATTTTTGCACAGGTCCTCAGCATTTGCTACTTGTGGGATTTGAACCCACACAGAAAGTACAGCCAGTGATTAGATACCAAGCTTACTGACCAGTAGACCACTGTGAAGGGACAAGTGACAGATTACTTAATGTATGTGAAGGGGGCTTTTAAGGTGAAATGATTTTACAAATGAGAGCATTGGATGTTGATTATAATGTGAATAAGTGCTTTTAAGGTAGATTTGTGTGCAAACTTGCTTAATTAAGGCTTTTAAGGTGTTAGTGATATTTAAGGTGGAGGCCAATGTGCAAATTCATACATAAGACAGAGCTTGATTCTAACTCAAATGCTTTATGAACCATGGCATGGGTTGGTTATCAGGCAGTTGAGATGACTGGCAATATTTGAATTCATGTGCTAAAGGCAGAGTTTGATTCTCTCTCATAAAATTAATTTTCTAATGTTAATAACTGAGATAGTTTACTTTATGCAGAATACAGCTTTTAAGGCAGATCTGTTGCTCTATCCTAGTAAACTGATGAATCAAGGTACTAGGTGTTGATGGGTGAGAGGAGGGTCTAACAGGTGAAAGCACCAAAAGGAAGTAAGTTGGAAATTTAATGGTTGAATATTTTGGGTACCGACATAACTGACATTCTAAAATTGTAAATCACTGGATGTACATGTGTTGTATACTAATGACAAGAAGCCAGCAGATGACATCATTGATTTCATACAAATCAGACAAAGCACAACTTTTTTTACACAATCACAACGACAGCTGAGATGATCGATAATTATGTATGTATGTGAACTTTTTCAGCCAATGATGGGTAGTATAGCGGGAAAAAAAGGGAAGGATTTTATAGTTTAAATTTAGCATACTAGGTTACTGAACAGGAATGAAAGCTTTGTAGTTTGAATATCATATGATATGATGAATTTTACATTTCTTACTCTTAAGTGAACTGAAATTGCTAGTAAATATTAGGGCTGTGCACACCCAAGTACCAGTAAAAATATTGTGGTTACCGTTAGTTATTATAATAGTGTTGTTTTGGTATATAGCTGACAATGACTATCAAACTTATTTACTCTTTGGTTTATGAACCTCTTAATTTCTTTAATTTAATATTCACAATTTTACAATTGCAGTTTATTATTTTATGTTTATCTTTGTATTGCAGAGAGTGATGATGCAGATTGTACAGGAGTTGTGTAAGAGACCAGGGCTCAACAGAACAGGCTTTGATATGCCCACTATCTACATACCAAATCCTAACAAGGTACCTACTGGGTTACTTATGTCCAGACACTTGTATTAAACTCTAAAAAGGTCAACTTGTAGTCAATATTCACTAATATATCAGTAGTATAAGGCACTCAGGGATAAAAACAAGGCCAAAAAGTGCTATGGTTAACTGGTATGAGCTGCAAAGCGATGAAAGATACAAGTTGTGGAACTGTTGTGCACTAGAATTTATAAAAGTCTGGCAACAAAAAGAAATTTCAAATCAGATACATCCCATACCTGGACAGTCCTGCATCCAACTACCAACGTACACCATTGCTGCTTAACTTCAGTGATGAGACGGGTACTCATCATGTTATGCCACAATTCATGGAAGTCTGGTGATACCAAAAAGAAAAAAAAAAGAAAAAGAAAAAAAAAATGATCTCAAGAAGAATGAGCCTCGCTAGAACTCGGCCATAAAAATTATTATGTTATCTGCATGGTCAGGTATAGCACCTGGGTGAGAGTAAAAGTCATATCCCCAAGGATCGGAAAGTCAATTCTACCAAACAAGGTGTATGTGTAAGTTAACAGAGTGCGTCACACAGAACATTCCTCACTCTGAGCATGAATTTACTGTTACTGCAGGGATAACATGAATATGTAAGAAATAATTGTACTTGGTTGGTGAGTGACAATGCCTTAATAGACTTGGAATAGTAGACTTGGGTTGTTAACTTGATGGCCCACCTTAATTTATTCAGTACACTTTTGAGGTCTGTATATTTCTTATATTGACTGGTTCTTAAGTTATCTAAAGTAAATAGTGCAGTTTTTTTCAAACTTAATGAGCACTATATCTTCCAATTCACTTCCTTCAGACTCTGCTCCCAGACCTATTACTTAGTAGACTTGCCACTTTTGACTACAAATTGCACACTGACAGATTTGGCATTCTTTGATCATACCTGCTGTTTTGCCATTCAGGTTTATCTGTTTGCTATATTAAAATTCTTTGACTGTTCAGAATAGACTTAAGGTAGAAGATTTGTGAAAAAAAAAGAGTTAGCTTCAAATAACCATTTCATAACAATACATTTTTATTGCTTTTCCGTGAAAAATGACAAAGATTGTATCAATCTCACACTGCTTGTATAATTTCCGCTAATATCCATTATTTGACGCACATTGTAAAATAATGGTGTGCTATAAAAACCCCTCTGTAACAGACTTTGGAGTCTAATCATTGCGGATCTTATTTTCCAGTCAATTATGGTTTAAAAGAAAGGTTATATCAATCCGACAATGTCACTGGTGTGAGTGTTCATAGTCAAAGTGGCAGGTGTTTTGTTACTAAGTAATCTTCATTGTCAGACAGAGAGAAAAAAAACCCAGACCCATTACTTGTGTAAAATTATATGTATAGTTCCCGTGGTTATAAATTTTTAACAAAAGGCTACTGTCTTTAAAAAGTATCACTTTTAACCAGTAAATGATACAACTATACAAGAGTTGCAGGAACATTAGAAATTAAATAATGAAAAATTCTTTATTACACAGAGCTCAAATTATTCACATAATTTTTCATCACATTTTGTCAAATGCTGTTATTATTTTTTTAAACCTTAATGTCTATGGCCACTTTGTTGTTGCTCAACAAAAAAAAAAAGTAGGTATGCGTGTGAGGTGTTCCTTGTTAGCTTGATATAATGAGTAATTTAAAGAAATTAAATCATTGACAATAATAATAGATAAAAGCAAAAACTTTTATTGTAACTTGTGTTAAAAAGATGTCTGATTATATCCAGTTATGAACACTATAATTGCTAATATAGAGTTGACTGCTCTCACTTGCCACCCACACAAAATATTATGCAAACAAAAGACTGTTAGCTCATGTTTGTAAAGGGTGAATCATGATAGTGATAGAACAACTTTCTTCATGGAAGCCAAAGACAACAAAGTTTTATGGAGACTTTTCAACCTCACAAAATGCCATATGTACTTCAACTAAATCCTTTTTGTGACATATTTATTTGATGTTTTCAATCAAATACATTTTGTGACAAATTTGATTAAAGTTATTTAATTTTTTTTTTAAAGTAATAACAATCTATAAAGGGGTTTTATTTGATGTTTCCAAGAACCGGTTCTGTATAATGCTAAGCGGCTTTCCCCCATTTCTGCCACAACCAAACAAAAAGCAGGATACCAAAAAGTATCAAATGATTGCAAAATGTCAAAGTACAGTGTGAAATCACTGTATTTTACATAAGATTTAAGAGCCATTTTGGGACCTATATAAAGTTCTGCAAGGAATATATATATATGAAAACTTCATTATCTCAGTAATCTGACCTTGGTTACCTGTGTTCTCCATAGTGATGCACGTTTGCTCAATGGCTATGTAATCTTGAACAGTGAGTTATTGGTCTTATGTGCCTCCGATTCTTTTATCCATATCCTGACAATATGTGGGAATTATTGATGACCTGTTGAAATATGTCCATATCTTAAAAGAACATAAAAACCCTACTTTAGGATGTACTAGTCTAGAAAAACTGCGCACTACAAAGGTTGTTGCTGCCAACGGTAAACCGATGTAACTGGTTAGTCTCTTTCTAGGGCTCATATTTTCTGGGCAGTCAAAAAATTTCATTGAAATATCTTACAATTTTACTTTTTATATGAAGGTAAAAATGTGAACTAGTGACTTAATCATATCTCTCAGACTCTCAAGACATTTCCTATTTCAAATTATGGATTGTGAAAACCTGCATCTACTCTTTCATTATATCAGTGGCAAGTAAACAATATACTGGAATTTGTTCATTTCTTGAAGCCCTACAAATCTTTGGGATAAAAATTAGATAAAACTTGATGATGAACCAAAATAAATAAATCTTGTATATTTCATGTTTTAGAGCCGGTGTGTTTGATCTTTTTTAGCCGAGTCGCTGTGTGAACCAGATCGATGAGGTGGCAAAAGACATTGAGAAAACAATTAATCAGACAGTACAGAACACACTGAACTCTCTGGAGAGGGATTGTGAGACCATCGCAAGTCTCGTACAGCAACGACTGCAGCTAGATGCGTAAGTACAGGAAAATTTAATGAGAAATTTCATAAATGCCTTGTATCTCGATCATTTTAATTCTCTGCAACCGATTTTCCCACAAAAAATGAAAATTCAACAACCCAAAACAAATAATTATAATAATAATAAGAATAACAGTACTGAAACTTCAGGATTCAAGTTCTTGATGTAGATTTATTATATTTTCAGATTTATTTTCCATGATGTGAAATTAGAGATAATGTCTTTATCTCTGATAAAAATAAAATCCCCCCCAAAATTTTAATTGTTTGTTCTGTTGATTCTTTAAAATTCAAGTACTCACTTTAAGGACTGTGTATCCACTATGTTTCAGGTATATAATAAATAAAATTTATTCTCTTAAATTTCTAGGAGTCATATACTACCTGTCTTTCATGCCGCTGCCCCCCCCCCCCCCCCCCCACCCCCCCACCCCCCCACCCCCCCCACCCCACCCCCCCACCCCCCCCCCACACACACACACACACACACACACACACACACACACACACACACACACACACACACACTACCGCTGGATCTCCTCTGTATATTTTCCAGTGAGTCGAGTTCTCACAACTTCTGGGCACGCAGCAAGAGCTGCTGTTTCACCATGCTGGGCCTCTTGCTGCCGATACTTCTAGTTGTGAGCTTCCTGGCCAGTAGCGCTTCTGTCGATATCCTCCGAGGAATTCTGGGAAAAGACATGGCTCTAGAGGTCATTGCCTACTTGGTAAGAGATTTGAAAAGTCAGGTTCAGATGGAGAAACTAGTGTGATACATTTATAGTACTTCATTTCTGTGCTAGCAGATTTTATGGTGCATAAAGTGAAATTCTCTGTTTCAAAGGCTTGTTAGCTGTTTGATAACCATGGATTCCTATTCAACTTTGGATGTAACACAGTTGAAATGGGGAAAAAAACTGTTTCTGAGATAAGACAGAAGCACCTCTTTTATGCAAACATGTTGAGAGAGAGAGATATGATTTGAATAATAAAAGAGTCATAAATTAATACCAGAAGTATTTCAGTATAAAACAGTCTGCAAATAAAATCTGTGAGAGTGATGATGAAGTGTGATGATGAAATATGTGGGATCATATTGTGGTGCTGCTTAGTTAATGTAATAGATTTAATCCTTGTAAATCCTTTTCTTTTGTAAAAATTTAGGTTTTGGGTAAAGTTTATTTTGTAATATATTGTAGTACTTTGAAAGCTTTTATTTTCAAAATTTGATTTTTCACTTGGAAATCCCTTGAAATTTAATCCGATTATTTTTAATGCTGTACATGCAGAAACCAGTGACTACCCTGTGGAGTGTTGTGCCCACTGCTTATCACCTCTATGTCTGGGCGTCGTTTGGCGTGCTCACTCTGTTTCTCTTGCTCCTGGCAAAACTGTCATCAAGGAAGCGGCCCACGTTGTCAAGGAGACAGAAACGACAGCTTCAGGAGAACCGAGATTACGTCATTGATTTTGTCAAACGAAAGAAGGTATAATGTGAAAATCTTTCTCATCTAATATTTCTCTATTTTTTAATTGTATCCACCGGAAGCATCCGGTGGATACTTTGGTTTAACGTTTGCTACGCCGCCGCCGCGCATAGAGAGATTTTCGGCGTTAATGCTCTAAGAGGAAAACAACAGCAGCTAGGTTCACCAAATTTGCAGGATATCTTCATTGGGGGGTAAGCTTCTCTGGGAAGGAAAATAGCCTCATTCTGAAAAACAAGATGCCTGCCACGGGCATTTCTTTGAAAATAATCGACATTTTTCTACTGGCTGTTTCTCATAGGTAGAAGGTTGAATCTCTTCATAGGTTATATGTATAACAGATATACATGTCCTCTACAACCTTGCACACATTTGACCTTGAAGCTGTTAATTCAAGGTTATCCACGGAGTGCCGAAGTAACCCACATAGCGGACTTAAGTGCCTATATCTCCCTTATTATTGGTCCTAGAGGTTTGCACTGTGAAACCAACCTATAGGAAATCATGTGCTGCGAATCCTCTGATGTTGTCAGAATTGACCTTGGACCCCTCCTTCAAGGTCAAACGAGGATAGGCAAACTTAAAAGTGCTTATAACTCGCTTATTATTGATCCTAGAGGTTTGGGATGGTAAACCAACATATAGGAAATCATGGGCTGGGAATCTTCTGGTGTGGTCGGATTTGACCTTGGGCCCCTCCTTCAAGGTCAAATGAGGATAGCCAAAGTTAAAATTGCTTATAACTCGCTTATTATTGCTCCTAGAGGTTTGGGATGGTAAACCAACATATAGGAAATCATGGGCTGGGAATCTTTTGGTGTGGTCAGATTTGACCTTAGACCCCTCGTTCAAGGTCAAACAAGGATAGCCAAAGTTAAAAGTGCTTATAACTCGCTTATTATTGGTCCTAGAGGTTTGGGATGGTAAACCAACATATAGGAAATCATGGGCTGGGAATCTTCTGGTGTGGTCGGATTTGACCGTGGGCCCCTTCTTCAAGGTCAAACGGGGATAGCCAAAGTTAAAAGTGCTTATAATTCGCTTATTATTGATCCTAGAAGTTTACAGTACGAAACCAACTCATACAAAATCTTGGGCTAGGAATTTTCTGATGTTAGATTTGACCTTGGGCCCCTCCTTCAAGGTCAAACAGTGGTTCACTGGCTTTGGTGAGTTGTCTTGTCGGTGGATACAAATTTGCATCGGTCTCCGATTCGTAGGTCTAGTTACTAGTAGAGCTTGCTTTTGTCATTTTGTGTAGTAGATGCTGTATCAGTTAAACCAGTAGATACCCCATTGGAGACAGTGGAATCTTTATAAAGTAGAATCTTTATGTAAGTAAAACAAGCATTGCTTAAAAACACACACCTGCAGGTAGTGCTGAAAAACATTAAAAAAAAATCTGCAGACGATCAAAATCTGGATCCAGACGATGTTTGAGGAGCACTGACCCACAGGTAGAGCCCACGTTGCGTGCAATATGACCCAAATCTGATGTATAGTTTTCAAGTTTGTGTACGGACAGACAAACACACCCGATTACAATACTCTCCCCTTCCGTTGATGAGGGAAACCAGTGAAAGTAAAAGTTAGGTACAAGTTGCACTCCCAGTGTCAACGAATGCTATATTTTTGGTAAATATGTGCTTATATATAATACAATAGTAGATGAAGTACAGTCAGCCTATTAGCTAGTAGTTAGTTGGATTTATTTCTCGTTGTAGATAACACTTTTTATGTTCCAAAAAGGTAAAATTTAATAAGATTTGGTCCCAGAGCAAAAGCTTTTCCCCTTCAAAGGGTTGACTCTGTATGCCTATTTGATTGCATTCTTGTTTTTCAACTAAACCAAACTCTTACTAAAAGTGCAAGGAATTATTGATGTAAAGATATTCCTTTTTGGCAAATGTTTTCAACTGATTATTGGCGAAAGTGAAAACAAGTCAACCAAATTTTACGATTATCCTCGACAGCAAGTGAAAATACTTATGTCCCAGAAATTTGTGTAAAACAATTTTTCATGAAAGATGCAAGGGATTTCATGTGCTGACATTTTGTCCTTTTCTAATTTTCAGCAAACCTTGTACCAGCAGTATCTACAACAAAGTGTGGCAGAGCATGATCTGTGAATGACAGAAACATGAAGAACAAGCAAACAAGGACACTGACCAGTGGTCAAACATAAGTCTAAATAGATCTAATGTGTAGCGTAGAATATTTGAATGTGTGGTTTTGTTCATTTGTTCAAATTTGTTTGTTTATAGTTTGTTACCAAAGAAAAAATTGATAAATAAAGCTATGAACAAAGTAACATCTAAGAAACATAATTCAAAATTGTATTAAATTTGATGGGTGGTATTTAGAAGTCTTGGTCTGTCAAAAAGCAACTATTTATTCCTACTAAATACATTGCAGTTTTACTGAACGATGAAGACATAAAAATGACAGGCATTTATAAGATCACGATTACTCTACATATCCTGGTCTGGTTCTTGATTAAGTCTACTTAATAAACTACTTATGTTCTTATTTGTTTTAAAATAGACCAGTGTTTTTGGCACTTGAACGCTTATGGAGTAACCTAGAAGCTTGCGTTTGGCATTAGAATATCACAGTAGCAATGGCTTTACAAGTTTTGATTTATATTCAATGGATATTTTATTGTGTATATTGTATGATATAGGATATATTTTTATAATCTTCCTGTTATGTGGTGACCAGTTTAGGTAATTATATAATAGGTAATTGAAGTTCTTTTTCCTTTTGAATATAGGAGTAGTGCTATTAAATGTTCATTTATTTTCTCTCTTTGTGGTTTGGTTCAATTATTACCTCATTTTAGGATTAGTAAATTTTGAATTTGGTAATTATAAAAACTGTAGTGAAATATAGAATAGAAATAAGGACATCTTATTTAATTAGAAATTAACTGTTAATTAACTTGTCTAGATTAACTATTTCTGTTAATTTTTTTTTTTTTCTTAGAATATTTCCTGAACTTAAATAAAAAACCTAAAAAGTACTTCCTGGATGTATGTTGCAGACCTCCTAAACTTCCTATATTTCCTATATATACCTACATTTCTGAAGCCTTCTTGTATTTTCCTATATTTTTTATTAAAATTCCCATATTTTTGTGAAGATATGCCACCTTTAGTTAAAAGGAGAAATTGTGGTCCAGTTGTTTTTACTTTTATATTAATGATAAATTCTGTTGAGTCGATATGAAACCACATGTCTGGTAATTCCTACTCAAATAAAACAAGCAAAGGAGGGAAATGAATCCCATTTGAATTATATACAATTTCTTTGCTCAGGCTAGTGTAAAGGTACATCTAATTGAGAGAAAAGGGAATACATATTGTTACAGTCCATGGGGCAAGCACGGTAGCAGTTACCGGTTGCTCTCAAGTTGTATCAGGAAAAGACAAGTTTACTTAAGTTTATTTAACAATGAAAATAATAATTACAATCGACCGAGATACTCTAAATTGTTCATACAATAATGCAATCATGAAACCAATCTGACCTGACCACAGTCCTATGTGTTTAACAGTTAAAATAAGTTTGTCCACTCTGTCCAGCAATCTGTCCAGTGACCCATCCAGTGTTCACCAGTACAAAATGTCTATACCCAGCTGTTCAATTCGGTCTCTCCACTCTGATGTTTGCTCTAAGATGTGAACATTATCCAATATGCCACAATCTGCTCTGGTAGATCCAGATCCTGTATCCAGTTCATTTCAATAAGATTTCACCGCAAAATTTTAAAGTTCACAGTTTTTAGTCTACACACATAGTACTATTTTTCTGGCTTTTTAAAATTGTTAATACAAAAATCAACACCCCCCCCCCCCCCAAAAAAAAAAAAAAAAAAAAAAAAAAAAAAAACTCTCCCCATTGATTTTGCTTGTATTTCTCATGTGAGAGATTCGGTCAGTGATTTGTATATGTAGCAGGTTTGAATTACGTACCAGAAGTCATTGCATTTACACATGTACAGAACCATAGTTATATATGCTATGTATTATGCATAGAGTAAGAAATGTGGAATTCACTACAGTTCTATGAAAATGGCCAGTGAGGAAAGCTATTTTTCTGGAATTGTGGGAAATTCTTTAGATACATGTATTTGTAATTGTTGTGACTGTGTTAGCCCTTTGCAGGGTTCCCACATCCTTGAAAATCCTTGAAAAAGATTGCGTCATTTTCAAGGCCTTGAAAGTCGTTGAATTTGGCCAAAATTGAATAAAATCCTTGTAAAGTCCTTGAAATTGTTATTGCCCAACTTCTGCATCTGCATCATCTAGTTTTACGGCTATGGCAGACTCGGTCTGTCTTGTCTGAACAAAGTTTATGTTAAAATATTAAATGTGTTAACTAGCATTGTTGAAATGAGTTTTTAAAATGTTAAAATCATGTGACAATAAAGAACGGGGAGTTGAAGGAGGCTGTGCCTTAAAATATATCTTTGAGAATTGTTATTGTTGACCTTAAAAATCCTTGAAAAGACCTTGAATCCAGTTATCAAAAGTCTGTGGGAACCCTGTAGGTGTGCAATGTCATGGTATGACCTTTATTTGACCTTTGATCTTGTCGTAGTAACCTTGACCTATAATTTATTGTCTGGGCTATATGTCGCAATCGTAAGGTGTAGGAAGTTGATATTTGGTATGGACATTGGTTGTGATGCAAAAAACACAGATTATGTTGATTTTTATTACTTTTAAACGGTGCCCCACGCCCCCAACCCCTGGTGGCAAATTTTACAACTGTTGCAAATTTCACTCGCCTTACTCTGTGTGCTCCTCACCAAAGTTGCCTCAACAACTGGTGCTTATTTATTGCCCAGATTTATCTGTGGCTAGTGAAATAGTTAAATAATGAAATGCATTTTATGTACATGTTTAAAAAAAATGTATAAAATGGTTGAGTTCTGTGTATTCTAGGTGGAAATTTCCACTTGAAATTTAATTTAAGCTATTTTAACATAATATCTTCACTTTTAACAACTGATTTCTACTCTATTTAAATTTTACTTCAATCTTTTAATTTACCAAACTTAAGTGAATTTTTTTTTCAAAAATTTCTTAAAATTGAAATTTTTGAAAATGTTGGTTTAGTCAAAATTTCCATTTCAGTGGTATTCTTATTACTAACAAATGTAACAAATTTGTGTTTTGGATTATATTTTTTTCAAAATTGATGAAATTTTTGAACATTTATCCAACCATAAAATACAAATGGGAAAGCAAATTTAAGTACAATCTGCGTGACTGCATTGGGCTGAATACATTTACATTAATTTTTTCTTGATCCAAATAAATCTGGGGCATTAACAGAGACTAATATAACCTTGTGTATAATTCTGTGCAGCAATATTATTTATAGAGAGACCGTTTGTGTGTCTGTGCTAGAGAGTATACAACAGCAAGTATCTCTGTCATGTTTGTGAATGTATTGTCTTTTATGGGCTAGGAGGATGAAGTGATACACATGTCATAGTGACACAAAATCATTCCTCAGCCTTGTGGATGTGTAAGGAAATCTGTTCTTTTGCATATACAGCAAGACGTTTGAAGACGTTTATAAGGTATCCATTTGCCATGTATTATGTCGCTGAATTCCCTGAAATTTTTTTTTTCAAGGCAAATCCCAAACAGTGCATCACATTTTTTTTGTACATGTTGGACTTACTTCAGTTCATTATTTTCCTGATAATCTTGTTGCATCTGATTATAATGCCCCATCCATGAAAAAAAAAAGGTTTTCAAAGTTTGACAATTATGTAATGCAAGTTTTCAGTATACAGAAAAAACATCTAGTTCTGAATGCTATAGGGGAATTAATATTTCACCATGTTTCTTTTGTAACCATCATCTGTGTTTGTAAAGATTGAAAAGAATGTAGCTGGTGCTTTGTGAAAATAAGTGTATAGGCAAGATATTTGTAGGTCTTGTAGTTCAGTTAGTTACATTTCGACTTAATTGTGTTGTGTGGATCCCACAATTTCTCTACTTTGAGTTATTTCTTGAATGACTTTGAATGCAAAGCAGTATTACTGGCCTGTTCATTTGCATGGTGGAATATGTGTCATATTTTACAAGTATTTAATAAATGAGACCTGTGAAGTTTCACACATTTCTCTGAACAAGTTTTACCTAGTGTAAGTTTTGACATGCCTGTACAGTGTATTGCAGGAAATACTATCAAATGTTTGTCACAAAGTATTTAGAGTAGACTTGCAGCAATCGGTGCAAGTGTACATTTTCCACATTTTTTGATTGTCCTTAAATTTGAAAATACAAATTGCCAAATCCTGTCCTGTAACATTGACAATACTATGATTATGAGTACCAAGTTGTACTACAAATAATGGTCTAATGGGTTTTATCAAATGGTTTTGTTTATGGAAACATTGTTCTGATGTAGTGTAAGTTCACAAATATAAGTAATGCATGCATGTTTGCATGTAACTGCTGTAAATTTGAATGTATTAACAGTGACATAATAAAAAAGACCACATTTCAATTCAGTTTGTGTATAGGAGGTAATCAGTTTCAGTTCTCTATAGTTCTGTGTTATTATGTGCATGTACTATGAACTTAGGTGCAAGACTTTGTCATCAGGATTAAATGGTAAAGTTTGTTTTCACATGTTGCAGCAATAGTATATTATGTTTTACAATTTGAATTCTGTATGAATATATATCAGTTTGGTTATTAATAAACTATCTAACCTGCAAATGTTTTTGTTTTCTTTTTTCTCTAAAATGTGGCAATGCCTGAATGCTTATATGATACATAAACCTTTACATTACAATAATTTAGACCAAAAATTAGGAATAATCTGCTAAAATAGAATTACTGTGCAAACAATGAAAGGAACCAACAAAGAAAAGAAAAAAATTAAGAAATGGGAAACTTCATACTTAATTTAGAATTTTAGCAGCAATAGACAAACTTCATATGACATCATACAACATATTACATGGATGGCTAAAAACATTCACTGAAATAGATTTAGACTTGGTGATGATGTATTTTAACCAGTCTGATATTTAACTACTTAGTTTTCTCTATGGTCACAAGTTTGAATGTAGTCCATGGTGACATATGGGACACAGATGCCTTGTTCAGATATGATGTTAGCTGTTGAAATTAATGTAAGACCTCAACTTTAACCTTTGTTGGTGGTGAAGCTATTTGTCTTTGGTGAATACTGAATTTAGCCTTGGTAATATCTTGGGACTTGAAATGTTTTTAGAATTTGAGAATGCTTTCAACTCCATTTCTCAACCGTTTTCATTTTCCATTTCAAAATTTTTTCATTTTAGATCAGAATATGGACGGAAATTGATTCATATTTTTTTGCAAGAATATCAAACTTTCACGATATGATGCCAAAATTTTTTTTTTTTTTTGGAAAGAGTTACTATCAAGGTGGCTCAAATACAGCCTATTCACTTTTTTTTTTCTTTGCACAAATATTTTCATCGTCAGATGGGCACATTACTGACCTAGTGGTTATCAAGCTCAGCAAATGATCACCCATCTATCGCCTGTCATGGTGGGTTTACAACCAGCTCATTGCAATGTGGAAAATACAAACTGTGTGTTGCAATAAAACCCTAGCTGTTAAAAAAGACGTGAAAACATAAGTTTTACCTTTGTGTCAAAGGATTAAATTATGTCTGCCAGAGTCACTTGTTTGTTTTCAGGTCTGTTTCTTTTTATCCTCAACTCTATAGACAGCCATACCTTTTTCTTTAATAGCTTCTTATTGTCTGGACCAATTTGCCTTGTACTTACCATGTGTATATATCAGGCCCCCCAAAGTTTTCCAGATTACCTACTCTGACCTTTAACCTTTCTTTAGGTCGTATGACCCAAAAATCTAATTTACCTTTTGACTTTTCTCAGAAAGTGCAAAACGTCCGACTTTTGGTAGGAACTTCTTGAGGTAAAATTACAGGGCCCAGTTGCCTTTGGGACTGCAGTGATAAAAAAATGCCTGATTAATAAGCATTGTATTGTGTTAATACACCTTACCTAGTGAACAAATGCATTTGCCTGGCACCCTGCCGGTCTTGCTAAACATTAGATAAAAATATCTTGAGCTGAGCTCTGGCCAGGACCAGTAGTGTCCTGTTCATTCGCCAGGTGGCATGTCACCCCCAGCTCATCTGCTGCACATGCACGTGCAAGCGTACTTCCTTTGTTTGGCGCGAAGATAAGTAGATCATCTGTATTTTAGGAGATATTTTATTTGAAATATATTCTGTTTACAGAGCGTATTTTGTGAATTTTTGGTGTTAGAAGAGAAGTGTTATTGCTATGGCATCTCCTGGTCAATGTCACAGATGGTTTGGCCATATAATGGCTGGCTTTGACATGCATGATAAATGTGCCAGATGCCGTGATAAAGGGCTGGGATGTGATGCCTGTATAGTGGGAGGTGCGATCTGTAAAATATGTGAGGGATTTGCTGCTGTCCAACGAGAGATGCTGGCTACACTACAGTACCAGATACACAAGGACAAGAAGGCTGGGATCTTGGTGTCCCCCAAAGTGCGACAGTGTTATCTCCAGTGAATTCTACTCCACAGCAAGATGCCAACAGCACTGCACATGCTCAGACCCTCCCCGGGGGTAGCAAAACTAATTTTATTGCGTTAATACATCCTATCCAATGGACAATTTGCTAAACCGGTCGGCGCAGACCGGCCTGCCAAACGTCAGAAAAAGACGTCCTGTGTTTCCACCGGCTGGCCGGTCCGTAGTACTGTGCACTCCCCAGATGGCGCCTCGTACTTCCTTCCTGTCTAGACAACCTGACGTCATAGCATCTTTTTCGTATGGCGCGTGTACTGTGCAGACGTGTTTTTCAACATCTCCAGAAAGTTTGGATAATGGCGGATTTTCAACCTCAATTGCAAATATTTTATTGCAGAAATGTTATATACATACCAAGCACAGATTCACCTTAAGAAATCTGCTGGAAACGCTCCCTAGTCAACTCAATTTAACATTGATGATAGGGCAGTAAGCAACGAAATATGCGGATGGCCATGTTGCTAGTTTCCTCCCTAGTTGATGATAGGGGCAGTAGAAGATGGACTACAATGAAATATGGTGGATTATGCTTTTTAAAGAGTTTCCTTACCTTCTGCAAAGAACGCATCGCCTTCATTAGAATTCTTCATCTCCAGCAAGTGGCAGGTCGCTTGCGAGATCTATAAATAGAAATACTGTCTTCACTGTTAATTCCAGCATTGTTGTAAGCGGCCAGCAAGGAGACAAGTAGCAGATCGCTTGCGAGATTTATAAATAGAATTCCTGTCTTCACTGTTCATTCCAGCATTGCTGTAAGCGGCCAGCAAGTAGTCAAAAGGTCGCTTGCGAGATCTATGAATAGAATTCCTGTCTTCACTCTTCATACCAGCATTGCTGTAAGCGGCCAGAAATATCAGCCAGCCTCAAGAAACAAAACTGACATCTCCAGCCAAGCGGCCGGTGCACTGCGCATGCGTGGGATTTCTAAATATAGCACACAAGGGCTATCCCAGCAACTGTCAAATTTGGCAATGAAGACATGAAATCAACAGAACACAAGAAACAGAACTCGAGAAGTGTTGAGTAGCAACCTTGTGTTAGCGAAAGACAAGAAGATTAATAAGAGTTCAGAACAGTCGAGTATCACCTTTGGGGTAGGGAAAGACGGGGAAACTAAGGAGAGCACCAACCTCCACCGGCCATTGTTCATCAGCAGCCTGTTTACCGGCCTAAGACTGATAACAATCCGAGTAGTACTACAGACAGCACCAAATACAAGCCGGTTACAGAGGCTACTGACCGGCTGCCAGTTACAGAGTCTTCCGGCCGGCTACCGGCTACACAAGCTACATGGATCAGTTTGTTTCACACTAGCCGGTTACAGAGCTTATACAAACTTATTGCCTTCACACTAGCCGGTAGCCCAATAGCCACCCAGCATCAAGAATCAACCAACCAACAGATCATTGTATGAACCGGCCACTTCTTAAGCAGGGCTACCGGTTACAGAGGTCTACCGGTTACAGAGTATTGCCAGTTACAGAGAAATCTCATGTTCCCACCATTACTGGCAAGGAGAAGGCAGGTACAGGGCACATGTCCAGTGAGGACAGATCTACCGGTACATTAATGGAGGAAACATACAGCAAGCTGAATTCAACACAGAAGATAGTTGTAAAATTGCTTTAGCAATTGCTTACATCAACAACTGGTTACCGAGTGTACCGACTGGTACTGGCTACACAGTCTTTTACACTTGCTTCAACAACTGGTTACGGAGTGTACCGACTGGTACTGACTACACAGCCTTGTACACTTGCTTCAACAACTAGTTACAGAGTGTACCGACTGGTACTGGCTACACAGCCTTGTACACTTGCTTCAACCTACCGGTTACAAGTCTACTGACAGGGTGCTGGCTACACAGTCCTTACTGTACAGTGCCTCACCCCAACTGGTTAAGCTGGCCAAATGTAGACCAGTGGCTGTCTAAATTCATTGGTGATCCCAGCCTGCCAGTTTTGTGCCGGTTACAGAGAAATTACCAGTCATGGAGTCCTGGTTACTGGACAGAGTTGCCTAAGGTAGATTGGTTACAGAAAATTCTTAGACCAATCAGTGGCCTTGGTGATATGACTGGTAGATCATAGTTTTCACCTTTACAAACACAGATATGAATAACCAGCATGAAAAGAAATAGGTCTTATCAAAAAAAAGGTGGTCGATAGTCAGACAAGTTCATCATGTCCGACCAAGGGTCAGCAATCTCACAAATGACAATTACTGTGTAAATGCTGCACCTTGCAGGATGCTGGCCTGGGGCAAGAGTCTCTTAAATGTGAAAAGTTGTGTTAGCCCCACCGGACCGGACCACAGCAAGAACAGAGACTGTTTTCTTGGATCATTGTCACCAGACCGGACCGGAGGCCAGAGGGACAGAAATGTTTTGTCAGATTAGCAAATGTCCCAAACGTGGAACACATCTGCCTGTAGGGTCCAGACTAACCTCGTTTGGGAACTTAGGAAGCCTTGGGGGGCTGGACCCTAGGTAGTACAAATGTTGAAGGAGGACTACACTCTCCCTTTCCAGTCAAGACCAAGCTTGACAAGGTCACCCAAAATTATCAACTGCTTTGCACATCTTCACAGGAACCTATATTGGTTAGAAGCATTACATCAGCTTATGGACAAGAATGGTGCAGTCGAGCCAGTTCAAAATCTCTGGACGTCGTCAACCTTTCTTGGTTCCAAAACCACACAACCGTTGGAGACCTATTCTAGGTCGGAACAAACCAAATCTTTGGAGACCATCAGGACCACCCTCCCAACAATGGGAGTGGGTTACCTCAATAAATTTCAAGGATGTCTATTTCCATATACGAATACAGGAGCAGTCCAGGACATATCAAATTTCATGTCCAGGGTCGGACATACCAGTTCAAAGCACTGTCTTTTGGTCTGTCCACTGCACCCATGGAGCTCACTGTAGTAGCAAAGGAGTTGAAACTGATGGCCATACACAAAGGTATAATAATCCACCAGTACTTAGATGACTGGTTGGTGAAAGCCACATCCCACTGGATTTGTCTCCAGCATACACTAGATCTAGTGAAAATATGCCAAATTTTAGGTTACCAGTTCGACCTCATGGCCGGTTGGGTCCGACCTATACCGGACCATTGGCAGAACCTTCAGGACAAATACTAGAAATACTGTCACTATCGGTTTGTCCGGTCCAGCAGCTCATGTCTGATAGGTTTACTAACAACCACAGGAAAGCAATTTCACCTAGGCCGACTTCATAGGAGACCCATACAGTGGCATCTCAAAAACAACTGGAGGGTACCAGAGTCACTAGAAAAAGTGATTCCAATACCAAGGTGATTGTATCCACATTTACAAGGGTGGTTGCAAGAGGACAATGTCCTTACAGGCCAACCATTACACCCAAATAAAACATGATCTGCAAATTTTACAGATTCATCAAAAGCAGGGTGGGGTGCTCACTTAAACGAACACACTGTAGGAGGCACCTAGTCCCTTCTGGAAAGCAAGTTGCATATCAATTACCTAGAACTCAAGGCAGTCTTTCTAGCCTTACAAGAGTTCCAAGACCTCTGTATACACAATATTTGCCACGAGGTTCAACAACAAGTTGACCTTGTTTGTGTCACCGGTACCAGATCCCCTGGTTACAGCAGTGAATGTGCTCAGTCTGCCATGGTAGGATCAGGAAGCATACACCTTTCCACTATCAGCCATATTGGGCAAAGCGGTGATGTTGCAGGACTCCCCATACAAGAGAATCATTCTGATTGCTCCGGGGTGGCCCATCATGCCTTGGTTTTGGGATCCAGTGGCCATATCCAGTCAAATCCCACTGAGCCTGCCCAATCTGCTCAACCTGTTGACACAACCATTCAGTCAGATCCCTCACAGAAATCTGACAAATCTTAATCTCGATACTCGGCTCCTGGAGCCTCAGCATTTGAGGAGCAGGGCTTCGCTGAGGCGGTGGCAGCAAGAATTGAGGCTCCTCAAAAGGGATCAACCAGATCAGTCTATGAAGCAAAGTGGACCATTGTTACAAGTGGTACGTCACTAATCAGGTTGACCTCAGGGTACCCCTGTAAAGTCAGTTGCTGACTTCCTTAGGTACCTTATGAGGACAGGAAGATACAGCCCAGCACCATTGATGGTTACAGTTCAGCCATTGCTGATAAACTGGGAAATTCACCTTTCAACATCAGCAAGGACAAAAATCTCACTCGTCTCCTGGATAGTTTCCTCAGAGACAGACCCAAAGGCAGGAGGGGCGTACCATCCTGGAACCTCTCACTGCACCAACTGAATAAGGCTCCGTTTGGACCAATCAAGGAGGCCTCCTTGAAGCATTTGACCTTCAAGACGGTATTCTTCTTGGCCCTTGGGTCGGGCAAAGGCAGAAGTGAGATTCATGCTTGGCAAAACAAAAATATTAGACACCAATCCAATTGGTCAACGGTGTCCCTGTAGCCATTACCCAGCTTTCTATCCAAGAATCAGCTGGTCAGGAGGGTCCAGACAGTGTGGCCCCAGTGGTTATAACAGCCCTGGCCCCCTTCTCAGGATAGATCCCTCAAGTCTGACTGGTCCCCTTTTTCCAGTTAGAGCATTGCGCTTCTATTGGGACAGGACCTCAGACCTCAAGTAGAATAAGGAGGTGGTTTTTTCTTGTCTCCTTTAAGAAAGGTTCCGACAAGGACATCTGCCTCTATCTCCTCTTAGATCAAGCCGACTGTGATCCTATGTTATGAGCTCTCTGACCAGGAGGCCCGCTCTTTACGTCGGGTTAAAACCCGTGATGTCAGGGCCTTTGCTGCTGCTGAGGTCTTCCAGTCGGGAGTCTCCTTAGATCCAATCTTGTCAGCCTGCCACTGAAGACACATAATACCCTCACACAGTTCTATCTGAAGGGTTTGGCTTGGGCTGACTCAGAGCTTTACCAATTGAGCTCGGTAGTGGCTGCTCAGCAGATCCACAGGTGGGCCTTAGATTGAGGAGATTTGTATATACGTACATAGTATAAACATTTTCTACATGTACATAGTAAAAAAAATGTGATGTGCTTCCTTTGGGAGGTTTACTGACATTCTGGGACTGAACTCATCCTCTCTTCCCCCTACCTCAGAGCAGGTCTGTTAAAAGGGGGGGGGCGACGTCGGTATAGCCCCGGGTAACCTGCTGCTGGCAACCAACCATGACCTTACAGGGTTTCCTGACCTTAAGTTCAATCCAGGCCTGGGCCTAATGGTCTCCTGACAAAGTCAGCCTAGACCGTAGGTTAAAATTTGCTATTATGAGTTCACATATGTCCCTAGTAACTTACCCGCCGACCAAGCGGTAGTTATTCAGCAAATTGTCCATTGGATAGGATGTATTAACGCAATGAAATTGCAAATTTAATAAGTAAATTAAATTTTTATAAGTTAATACCCTATCCAATGGACACACAAGACCCTCCCACCGACCCCGCTATCAGCTTACTAGGGGTCTAAGAGGTTTAGACAACGAAAAAGATGCTATGACGTCAGGTTGTCTAGACAGGAAGGAAGTACGAGGCGCCATCTGGGGATTGCACAGTACTACGGACTGGCCAGCCGGTGGAAACACAGGACGTCTTTTTCTGACGTTTGGTGGGCCTGTCTGCGCCGACCGGTTTAGCAAATTGTCCATTGGATAGGGTATTAACTTATAAAAATTTAATTTACTTATTAAATTTGCAAGTTTCTGATTCTGCTGAATATGTTTCCAAGATTTTAATAACCTTACCGAACAGTTAGATGAGAGATTCGCATGCTTTGAAGCACTGTTATCATGTGGGAACAATTTGCTACCCCCAAAGTACTGGTAAATGTCATCAACCCACCAGTTTCTGAACAGCCATTTATAGATCCAAATGCCTCTGCCCAAGGCACCGGTCTGGTGCGGCCTCCAACAGAACAGGCTTCTAAAGGATCTGGCTCAAAAAGTAAAGATTCAAAGAAGAAGCACAAATCTTCTCATCGCAAATCTTCAAAATCAGTGGCAGTACCAGTTGAAAGCCTTCCTGGTACAGGACAGGAAACCACTACTGACACATTCCCTCAAACGGACCCAGTTCTGTTGATGTTGAGCCCTTTACTGGTTTTACTGGTCCGAGCGATCCGAGAACTGGTTGCACCGACTAATTAGGAAGAGCTAATTATGCCAGTGTCTCAGTTGTTACAGCCAGTTTTGAACACCCACCACCAGATACTGCAAATGACTTCCATGTTTCACTGGATGAACCTTTGGTACAAGCATTTCACATGAGGAGTAAGTTAGTGATGAGGGGGAACTCTCAGAGACTGCATTCTTTTCCGGTCAGAGTTGAGTTACTGTGAAACAGTATGTTCCATCAGGGCCTTTATGGGCTGGAACTATATTCCAGACTTTGAGTTAGAATACAGTGACCCGGATAAATCCAACAAAACATGGAAGGATAAGAACCCTAGGGCAATTTCTAAAATTTCTGTGGAGATACCAGCAGATGACTGGCTGTGGCTGGGTTAACCCTCTAGAGGTCACGAAGCTGGCGGGTTACGTACTGATCAGTTCATCCACACACCCAAGTCCAAGGATAAGTGGTACTCTATGCACAAGTTGAAGCCAGATGGTTCCCACCGACCGGGTGGAAAGTTATTCAACTGGCACTGATCTGAGGCAAAATGGAGGTCCTAGTTCTCAAGAATAGTGAAACCAGCTGCAATCTTAGCAATGGGTCCAGTGTCTAGACCTGTGGTATTACACAGATGGGAGAGGTGTACAAGGGAAGGCACCTACACCATGAACCATGTGGCTGGTTTTACCCGATGTGCTGAAATCCAAGATCAGATGGCAGGTCACATCTTTCTCCAGACACACCTCAGCAATGGAAAGTTAGCCAAGGAAGTGTCGGATACTCTGAAGAAGCTTTGGGGTTTATGTGCTTTTCACCAAAATGTCTCCATTTCTCTAGGTACTGCTTTACAACACCTAGCAGATAGTCTCTTTGTACAACTGGGCAATTTCATACTTACGCGAAGAGACTCATACTTAGACCATGTACGTCCTGTCATGAAAATGGACACTTGGAACGAACTTAGGAACACACCATTATTTGGGTATGGTCTTTTTTCTGATGCTGCTCTAAATGTCACGGAACAGGACATCAATAAATTTGAGGCTCAGAATGTCAGTACTTTCTCAGATTGGACCACATCATTCACACAAACCAAACTACTGCTACAAGCCTTATGAAGAAGGACTCTAAGCCTACTGATCAGACTTCAGCTCAGCCTAACCAACCTTAGAGAGAGTTTGCATCAAGAGGTCGTGGCCGTGGTCGTGGTTCAAATAGCTACCGTTTTTCAAAGCAGGCCAGGGGTGGCAAGAATTTTAAATGACAATTATTGCAACAAAGACCCACTGGTTCAGGTAGACTTAAGTGTGTTGGGTCAAAACCGAATTTATCAAGTCAAAGTTCCAAGGATTGTGTACTTAAGACCTGTTTTAACTCATGTTCCTTTTGTCATTGGTACAGGGCAGCTGCAAAGAAAGGCCCGCTCCTTGTCAGATAGAAATAAAACATCTAGAAAGTGTTTCTTTTGTCTCTCCTTTTGTCTCTCCAAGTGCCCCCAGTGTTGTAGAAAGTCCACCTCTGGGGTGTAGGTTGCAAAGGTTTTAGGAAACATGGTTCAATCTGCGTTCAAATCCTCGGGTGGTCTCCATCTTAAAGGAGGGTTACAACCTACCATTCAAGATGAGACTCCCCCTTGACAAGGTCAACTTTGATAGTCAGCAGATATGCCAACCCTCTCAAGAACAGCCACTTGAAGGAAGCATTGCAGTCCCTGATCACCAAGCAGGCGGTAGAAAAGCTTGCTAGCCTTTTACAGCCAGTTGTTTCTGGTTCCCAAACCAAACAACAAATGCGTCCCTTCTTAGATCTGAGCAAGCTAAACCTATTCCTCAAATCGGAAACCTTCAAAATGAAAATGCCAGAAAAGATCAGGCCCTCCTTCAGCAAGGGGAGTGGGTCACATACTTGGATTTCAGCGATGCTTACTTCCACATTCCCATCAATCCAAGGTTGAGGAAGAACCTCAGGTTTCACCTAAACAGTCAACCTTCCAGTTTACGGCTCTGCTGTTTGCACAGCTCTTTTAGAGTTTACGAAGGTAGTGAAGGAAGTAAAACTGATGGCTCAGGCCAGGGGTATAAGGATCCACCAGTACCTAGATGACTGGTTGCTTCGGGCCCCTTGTCAGGAGACTTGTTTACAACATACCCGGACCCTGTTGGCCCTGTGCCAGAACTTAGGGTGGGTAATCAATCTCAAGAAGTCAAATAAGGAATCTTATGATCAAGGACAGTTGTTCTGCCAATCAATTCCTGTCTCTCATAGGTCTGTTGACAGCCCCGAAGAAGCAGGTGGTTTCGGGTCGACTGCAAATGAGGCCCATCCAGTGGCACCTGAAGAATCATTGGCATGTCCAAGAGTCCCAGATCCATCTATCCCCACCTGCATTGGTGGCTGGAAGAAGACAATGTGCTGAAAGGCCAACCGCTTCATCCTCTGCAGCATGTTCTTCAGTTATTTACCAATGCCTCAAAAAAAGGTTGGGGTGTACAATTAGGCGACTACACAGCAAAGGGCGTGTGATCAGAACTGGAAGGCTGGTTGAACATAAATTTTCTCGAGTTAAAATCAGTGCTGTTGGCCCTCAAGATGTTTGAGCAACAGTGATGGGGCTAGATCATTTTGGTGGCCACGGACAACACAACAGTTGTGTCATACATGAACCAGGAGGGGGGTATGAGATCAGGCTTTCTCTGTGCCCTGCTCTAGAGACTGCTCTCATGGTGCAATCGCAGGCAGATCATGCTTAGGGCCAAGCACAGGGCGGCTGAATGTAATAGCAGACAAGTTGTCCAGAAACAAACAAGTTATTCAGACAGAGTGGTCTCTGCTGAAGGAGGTGTTCGACCACTTATGTGCGAGATGGCACACACCTCAGGTGGATTTGTTTGCCACCAGGTTCAACCACAAACTTGTCAGGTTTGTTTCTCCAGTACCAGATCCAAAAGCTTGGAAGATGGATGCTCCCAGCCTCCACTGGGAGGAGCTAGATGCTTATGCTTTCTCCCCTGTGTCTCTACTGGATCCAAGATCACCAAGATCCTGGATCAGGGTTGCCAAAGTCTGATCCTCATTGCCCCGGGATGGCCCAACATGCCTTGGTTCTGGGACCTGGTCAGTCTGTCAGAGCAGTTTCCTCTTTCCCTACCACAAGTAGAGAATCTTTTGACACAATGATTCAGCCAGTGTCCACACAGGGATCTCCCAGGTCTCAACCTTCATGCCTGGCTCCTAGAGCCTCTAGCATACAGGCGCAAGGGTTCTCTGAAGAGATGGCAACACGAATTGAAGCTTGTCAGAGACGCTCAACCAGAGCTATATACGAGTCAAAGTGGTCTATGTTCAAATGGTGTGAGTCAAACCAGGTGGACGTCTGGTCACCTTCTACAAGACACATTGCTGATATTCTCCAGCACCTGTTTCAGGAGAAGCATCTTCATCCTAGCATTATAGATGGCTATAGGATAGCTATAGCTGACAAGATTGGAAATGACAGGGTTAATATCAGCAAAGGTGAGAATTTAACCCGGTTACTGGACAGTTTTCATCGTGTTAAACCCAAGGGTCACAGAGGTATCCTTAGCTGGAACCTGTCCCTGGTTTTACATCAGTTGACCTAGCCTCCCTTTGAACCTCTCAGGAAGGCTTCCCTAAAGCACTAACTTTCAAGACAGTCTTCCTTCTAGTTCTAGGCTCTGGGAAGAGGCAAAGTGAGATTCATGCTTGGTCGCACAAGAACATCAGACATCAGGAGGATTGGTCAAATGTTTCTCTGTTTCCTTCTCTTTGTTTCTTGTCCAAGAATCAACTGGCTAGGGATGGCCCTGCTTCAGTTGCTCCGGTGATTATCCCAGCCCTAGCTCCTATGCTAGACAAGTCCCTTAAGGACGACAGAACTCTCTGTCAGTGAGGGCCTTGTTCTATTACCTGGACAAAATCAAAGACCTCTGTCAGGGCAAGGAATTGGGCTTTGTCTCCTACATGAAGAATATCAGTAAAGACATTGTCCTGCTACTGTCTCTTCTTGGATTAAACAGACCATTCTGTTGTGTTATCAACTATCGAATGAGGATGCTCAGAGGTTACATCAGGTTAAGGCCCATGATGTCCGTGCCTTTGCGGCTGCCAAGGCTATTCAAGGAGGAGTTCCTCTGGATCAGATTCTCTCAGCTTGTCATTGGAAGTTCCACAATACCTTCACCCAGTTTTATTTGAAGGATGTGGCATGGGTGGACTCTGAGTTGTACCATTTAGGGCCAGTAGTGGCGGCTCAGCAAATACGCAACTGAGGCCTATTTGGGCTGTATGTAGTGTATACAGTGTACAGTGTTTTCGTTTTTGCGAAGGGCCACTGTTTTTGTTGGCCATTTTGTTTTAGTTACAAGCTTTTCTCCTGGCACCTCAAACAGAAGGACAGGTGTGGAGAGTCTTGACTTTTTCCTGTTCCACTTCCTCAGGAATCCTTCGGGATGGAAGACTTATTCCCTTCCCCTCAGAACTCGGGTCTGGGGTCAGAAAAGGGGGGGGGGAACGACTTAGGGATTGGGTGCTAGGAAGCCCATTGCTCTACAGGCCTTAGGTTACTATGGGCCACATGTTCTAGCAAAGGTCCCTGTTTAGGTTTAGCTGCCCTCGATCCACTAGGTAGTTATTCTGCATTTGTGTACTAGATAAGGTGTATTAACGCAATAAAATGGAAAATTTAAGAAGTAAATTAAATTTTTATAAGTTAATACCTTACCTAGTGAACAAAGGCAACAGACATTCCCAGGAGACCAAAACAGGATGCAGACAAAAGGAGGAAGTATGCATGTGCGTGCACGCGCAGCAGACGAGCTGGGGGGCGACACGCCACCTGGCAAATGAACAGGATACTACCAGTCCCAGCCAGAGCCCAGTTCAAGACATTTTTATCTAACGTTTGGTGAGACCAGCAGCGCGCAAGGCAAATGCATTTGTGTACTAGGTAAGGTATTAACTTCTAAAATTTAATTTACTTATTAAATTTTAGATTTTACAATTTTCCTCAATATTTTTTTTATTGTCTGTATCTCAAAAATGGAGAGAAATTGAGCCATTTTGAATGAATTTTTAACCCACTGGGGCTCTCCCCAACTCTACTGTGCACCGTTTGTGCAAAACTTAACTGTTTCTATATTTAGGTATTCTATGGTCACTTGACTGAAAGAAATGGATTTTTTAAAAATGGCCAAAATCTGGAAGATGAGCAAGGTAGAGTGATTTAAGCATATTTTTCAACCGCTAGGGCTCTACAAAGTCTACTGTGTTCTATATGACAAATCTGTTTTTCCAGATTTGGTCTCAGATTTTGGCCTTCTAAGAGCCACCTAGATCTTCAAAAAACTTGGTGTTAAAAATTAAATAAGTTTCAACAACACATATTTCTGGCCCTACCAAATAATTTACCTCAATCACACAGTTCAAAGAATTCATACCACTTTCCCAATGTTTCAAAATGTTGTTTGTTTTTTTTAAAAAAAAACAGCAATATAATGTAGTTGTAAAAAATTATGTGGGACTAAGTGCTATCTTGGGAGGCCACTTGCAGCTCCAACTCAAGAAAAATACTAGTAAGCATAATATTGACCAAACCGCCTGTTTGGTGGCAGTATCTGCTGCATCAAGGTGACATAAATAGTGACATAGTACACAACTTCCTTCTTCAAATTGTAGTTTATAAAAGCTACATTTAACTAATTAAAATTTTCAAGTTAAAGGGCTTGAATCTTAAACCCCCAAGATTTTAAAATTAAAGTTGAACAGTTAGAACCCAAAAACTGAAATATTTTAGAACCCTGTTCCTCAATCAAGTTTACAAAATATATTTCCACATGATTTACCATAAGATTTTGGGTGTATTAAGGTGTGCATTTCTGAAAATTGTTTCGTGTGGGGCAGTTTGTACTATGGGATGAGGGGGTTTCCATAATTCTGTGAACACATAGCAATCAACTGTTTTGGAATAATGGAGTTGCCTTGAAAAGGGCTGATACTTGTAAGTCCTTCATAGGACTTTGCTTCAATCTTTGCCCTGCTGCCACACTACTGCCCCCTTGTTGAAGTACTGGACCAGCACCTCACTCTGATCTTTGACCTCTCTGGTGGGGTTCATCCTGTTCACTGCACAGTCATCTTGTAGTTGTGGTTCTACTATGTATTTGTCAACCACCAAGTGACCTTATTTAGTTTTCAATATGTTATGCAGAACACGGTATGCCATATGGTGATGGTGGCTGCCAGCTCTGGTTCTTGCTCTGTGGTTGACAGGAGCACCTGCCACTGGTTGCTGAGAATCCCAAAAGTATTTCCAACCAACATCATTTCGTGCTTATCTGATAGTTGTAAATCTTCCTTTTGGGAAAATGCCACATCAAGAGAAGGGTTTCATGAACCAGGGGTTTAGTGGAAATGTGCCTTTTGCCAAGAGGAAGAAGGGTAGCAGAGGTCTGTTCAGACTGATTCATTGGGGCATGGGGAATCCAATGGAGTTGTCTTCTATCATATCCCTTATTTCGCACTGATTGAATATCTGTGAGTCAGACTAGGACCTGCAGCTGTCGACATCCATCCTGGGGAAGCAGTAGTTGGCATCTACAACGGGCAGCAATACTGTATATAGAGTGGAAGCCCTTGCAGTTGATATCCTGACTTAAACCTCCTCTTAGACATCTGATGGCCATGCACTTGCCATCAAATGTACCAAACCCATTTGGGACATTCTACCTGCTGTGGGAGATACCTTCTATCTCTCCAGACATCTGGAATGGGTGGGGCTTATTAAGTACTCATCTTGTATTCCTCTATATTACCCTGGCACACATCATCAATCATCTTTGTGACACTGGACCACCCCACCCTGAAGTCAAAAGCCAAGTTGCTGGTCGAATCACATGTGATAAAAATCCTCAACCCACCATTAGCTTCAGTCCAACTTCCAAGGGGCATGGTACAACCTCCTGGTCCTCTACAGCCTACCTATCCTACAGCAAAATCTTGGACATCTCATTGATGAATTCAATGTCAATGTGTGTAAAGTTGCAGTGTCTATCACTGGCAGCCAAATCTGGCAGTAATTCTGTTTAGTGACCATGCATCTCTCTCTTAACATCAGGTCCTCTCTTGGACCTCTGCACCTGCAGATGAGTGTGCCAGCCCTATCTCTGGCCTGACCCCAAGCCTGATCTCTTACCCCTGCTATCCCCACTCACATGAGCATCACCATTTCCTGGATCATGGCCTTGAAAGTAATCAACATATTTGCAGCTACCAGAACTGTGGCATAGATGGCCACTGAAATTTTTATATTTTTTTATGATGTGTTTTCTATAAAAAGAAAATCTCAACTGTCTGTCCGTTTATACTGTCATTGTCTAAAAAACAAATTAGAAAAAGCACTCAAAGAGCGCAGACCTCAGGCCAGAGGGTAACAAATTATGTGACTTTAAGGTGGCCATAACTTGATAAAAATGAAACATTTAAGGTCACCATAAAATCAGATTACATACTTCTGATACTATGGCATATACACCATGTATGATAGAGCAAAATGAGCCACAGTGCGAGTTATGTGATAAAAACCTCATTTTTCAAATTTTAGATGGATCTAACACTGGTGGCGGTGACATTGACTCCAAAATTTAATCACTTCTTACTTAAGCATATATGGACACTCTGTAAATTTGAAGAAAATCCATTCCTAACTTTTTGAGTTACACTGTTCATGAACAAAAACAGACAGATAAACAAACCCCAATGACTACATAATCTTCACTGGTGTAGGTAATAAAGAAACAAAGGAGTGGATTAATGTCATTAATCCAGTCCTTAGTGACCACCTGGCCCGGGTAACCGTTGTTTCATCTTGAGTGATCTTGACATCAGTACTGGTGACCTTTAGCTAGCTAAAGGGTGACATTTAGACCTGGAGCAGTAACCATGGGAGAATCCAGGGTAGCCTGGGCCCTAGGACCCCCAAGGCAATGACCAAAGAGGTAGATTAAGGTGATATAAATGGGCACAAACTGTCATTCTGAGGTACATCCAGGAGCAATGTGAGCATCTTTCAAATTGTTTGACATTTTCTCTCCTGTCAGTGGATCAGCGGATCACACTAGCTGTGTATACAAACAGAGTGAGAGATCTCCTGGGATGCTAAATCCAGGGCTGCTCCCAGATGATCCAGATAGTGGGACAACCACATAAGGAAAACAAAAATATGCTTTTGGATGACAACAGTCAATAAAAGTAAGCTTTTGTATGCACTATGAACTACAAAAACCTTTTTTTTGGCCAAAAGATACAGGAACCCAATACGAATACCTTCATTCAGGAAATTCTAATAAGTCATATGTAACCAACAATTTCCGGGACCAGTCAAATATGACCTCAAATGCACACAATTGATGTAAAAGTAGTACAAAAGTCTATACAAAAACACCAAACCCACTTTTTTTTAATTCGTCATTTGTGAATGCCAATCAGACTTGCGGAACAGGATTAATATGACCAAGTGTAGTTTGGCATTTAATTTGGGATGAACGTTTGAGTTGGAGACAACTGAATGTAGTAGAGGAGTATTAATTAGCAATTGAACGCTCACAAAAAACAAAAGGTTGACAGATTAACATTCCTTGGCAGAGGTGATTACATGCATGTAAACTGATCACTCTGGCACTGGTATTTAAGGTCAAACTGGACATTAGGTATGCAAATAGGAAATTAAATGACCTACTGGGTTGTTTTCCAATGTATTTTAATTTTGTTGTTTTTCTCCCACTTTTCAAAGTTTATTGTCTTGTTTTCTCACTTGTTTGTAGAGTAAGAAATCTAAAATTCGCCACATATCTGAAATTCGCCACATGTGAAAATACTAATAAAATAAATGAATTGTGGTGAGATTTGTTGACTGTATAGTAAATTAAGGCTTTTTGAACTGAAAAATACCAATTTTAGGACAAAAACATCATTTTCTTCATAAAATTAACTAAGGTTTTAGAGGTGGCGAATTTTAGATTCCTGCGAATTTTAGGTTTCTTACTCTATTTCATGTAGTGTAATGACAACCTTAAAAAATTCTTTCTGTTGAAGTGGGTCATGCTTTGGCCAGATAATCATAGGATAATTATGATTTCAGTTATTGTTGAAATTTTAGATCAACTTTCAAGTAACCAAAAAAAAAAAAATCTTTTACATTAGCTTAACATTACAGATATGCAGTAAACCTCCTCTTTGAAGCACACCGGCTATTATTTTATATCTAATTCAACTCTGGGGTGAGCACCTTAGGGAATGAGATATTTAATGGTTAGAATTAGTAAAGCTTAGCTTTTTACATCCTGTTTACTAACTAGTGTAATACTTGGAAGAGCCATCGTTATTGGTGGCAGAATACCACACTGACAAAAAGAAAGGGCCATTTAAACCACCTTTGAAAATATACTTGTGTGTGAAACACCTATACAAAATATCTTGGTTCTGGCTACATCAGTGACTCCACTATGTACCTACTGCAAAGTCATATCCTATTAATGGTTTCTTTACCAATATATCCGAGTGTCAAAATTGACATCCCTTTTAAATTTAAAGAAATAATTTGACAAGAAAGGTCATTTTCATAAATGTAACCTTACATAGTACTTTACTTCATATCTTTGGCTTTAAGATTAACAAGGCTGTTCCACTCTGGTGATCATCTTCCCTATTTAAATAGGTTTATAAACCTGCAAATTTTCTGTTAAGGCCCTTGCACATATACGCGGCGCGGTGCGGCGCGGTACGATTTTTACTGCATACTGAGCAGACGAATTTTCTTTACCTTGCACATTTGGGCGATTTTGCCAGCAGTTTTCAGTATATTGACAAGATATTTTAACTAGAGTGAAAGTGAATAGAATAGTTAAAATAATCATAAACGTAATTAAAAAGCCAATACCCCACAGTACATATGCACACTCTCCTACCCTTACATGCAATTAATCTTATTACAATGAAAGGCCTTGACCAGTGTCTCTTTTATAGTAATGGTGATTACACCCCCTTTCAATTTATAAACTTCTGGCTGTATTGTGTTTACAGATATTGTCACACACCTAACATGGCCTAACATAACATCCCTCTGTCTATTATAAGGACATAATCCCTCCACAAACAAGACCCTAGACCAGTGTGTCCATTTTAGAATTCCTATTAATTGCAATCCTCATTCAGTTAAACCTTCTTATGTGTCTATATGGACACCCACCATATTTTGTCATCTGTCCCATAGTAGTTAATCCCTTCACAATGAGCCTGTGTGCTTGCATTTTGTTTTCCAATTAATATATTTGTATAAAGTTCTGTAATAGACTGCCATATTTAACCTGTGGAGAATCTAAATATCAATGAAAACTTGGGAAAAATAGTAAAAAAAGCCGCGCGGTTTTTGAAAAAATTAGAAAATTTTCTAAATAGAAAAATCTGCGCCGCACCGCGAACTGCCGCGCCGCACATATGTATAAGCAGTGAACTACTTCCATTATTTCTATTTTATTTAGCCGCGCCGCACCGCGCTAGTGTGCAATGGGCTTTAGGGAGGCAATCAGAACATTTGTAGAGTAAGGAATCTAAAATTCGGCACATATATGAAATTCACCACATGTGGAATTACTAATAAATTAAATGAATTGAGGTGAGATTTGTTGAATGTATAGTAAATTAAGGCTTTTTGAACCACAAAAAAAAAGTTCAAGACAAAACATCATTTTCTTCATAGACTTAACAAAGGTTTTCAGAGGTGGCAAATTTTACATTCCTGGCAAATTTTAGATTCCTTACTCCAATTCTGATCAGAATGTTTGTAAACCACAAGGTAGTGTTCATAAACCATTGACTACTGAGCAGAAATTTCGGATTGGAAACCAATTGGAACATTTTGTGGGGGGGGGGGGGAAGGTCCCAATTATATTAAAGTGGAAATAATCTTTTCCATCTAAAGTCAATTCTAAATGTTTGTAAATCATTTGGATGGATTGGAAAGCTATCACAAACTTTTCGGAGCTTTTCAAAAGTCTTCTTGAACCAATCACAATGTCACTTAGAAAGCTATCAGGAAAATATCACAAACCTGTCTAAAATACACCTATGGATCATAAATGGTTTTATGGATTGTACCGATGGAACAGCCCTATAAGAGCTCAGTTAAAAGATATCTAAAATGACTCCATGTAATTTGTAACTAAAAAAAGGTAGTGGCTAATATAGTAAATATATTTTACCTTTTATTCATGACAACAAAGTGCTCTATGTAAGTTAATTGTAACAAGAGCACTCGGAGAGCGCAGACCTCCACCAAGGCAGCTCAATTCTTAGACTATCATTAAAATCCACCCTAAAATTATCTGGCTATAACTTCCTTTAAAAAAAGCCTGGATCCAGATGATCCAGACAGTGATCCAGATCACTCTCAAAATCTAATCACTTATTCCTTGTCCCATTTAGAACATTTCCTGAAAATTTCATCAAAATACATCCATAACTTTTCGAGTTATCTGTCTTTAAAAATTACATTTCATGGATCCAGAAGATCCAGATAGTGATCCGGATCACTCCCAAAACTGAATCATTTCTTCATTTTACCTTTTCAGACATATCCTGAAAATTTCATCAAAATCCGTCCATAAGTTTTTTTAGTTATCTTGTTCACAAACGCACAAACAAACAAACTCACAAACAAATTCTAATTCTAATTCTAACTGGACTTTTATAGCGCTTAATCTCCCCAAACAAGAGGACTCTAAGGCGCAACAAACAAAAAGGAGTCAACAAAATTTCTGTATCCAGGGACATAAGAAGGGTCAAACCCAGGCGAAAACATAACCTCCATGGCGGAGGTAAATATGTTTAATGGTGATACAAATTGGAATTTTTGAAGATGTTTAATTATGACATATCATCCATTAAAACACAAAAAAATAGAGCCACAAGAACATATACACATTAACACACAATTATACTTACAATAATCAACAACAATGCAATAAATACATAACAACAAAATATGGAATCTCAGAAAAGATCTATTTAATTCTTATCATTTATAAATGATAGCCATGGTTAATAAGTTCCATACAATGATATTGTGAACAAGATTTCTTTGAAGTTAAATAAGAAGTACAAAGAAATACCTTTCAAAATACTAAATCAGAGGTTAGCTGGAGATTTCATATGGAGAAACTAAATGCTCTGAGTTTTTTTTTTTTCCATAACAATCATTTTATTGGCCCTTTTCCGTGCATGACCCGGGAGGGCGAGGGCTGCAACCCTCCATCGGGTGTTTCACAAGTGCTTGTCAAAACTTATTTGACATAACTTTACTTATTAACAAGTATGTATAAATGCAATTTACTAGAAATTTTATATACAAGAACAGGAAATTAGTCTTTCATTTATCGTGTGAAGCAACTTTTCAACATTTACTTATTTTTTCACCACAACTGAGAATGTTCATCAAAATTTTATATTTAAACTCTGCAAATTTAGGATATTTAAGTTTAGGATTTGAAACATATATATTTTGCCATTCTATTCTGGAGAATTTTGTATTTGTCAACTGTTCCCACATATGCTCAGTGTATGGTCTTGAATAATTTTTCATTAAAAGGGCAGAATAAAATGTTTTTGCTTTCAGACAATTAAGAGCATACATATTATTGCCGATAGCTACATCATGCATATATATATTTTCAGTATTTGTATATTTCCAGCTTTTAGTATCAAATTTTTTGACTAACTTTCGAAATACTTTCTTAAGAGACATAATCTCTCTTATCCAATCATTTTTTGTTTGTAATACACTCAGGATAAAGGCTTCATTTAACAATTCTCCATTCTCATTAAGTAAATCTTTTACAAATATCAACCCGCTTTTGATCCAATGTTTAAAGCATAATGGTGTATTGTTCATTTTGAATAATTCATTTCCCCAAATAATTTGTGTAAGGAATTCATAATTTGATAGTTTTTCCAGGGGTTTAATATATTTACAAGTGTTGTAGGCACTAATAATTTCCTTAAAGAAAACGGGTAAGCCAGTTAACATTTCAAACTTAGTTATGTCTCTGAAATTCATTTGAAGTAAAATAGGCAGAGTTATGCCACAGTTATTTAAATAATGTACAAATATATTATTTATGATACAACTTGGATCATATAATTTTGTCATCCAAACTGCTTTGAGAGCTTTTTCTTTTGCAAATATATCAACCACACCCAAACCACCATATCGTGGATAGCTTGTGGTGACATATCTTTTAATTTTGTCAGTCTTGCCCCATAGAAAATTAAAAATAAGTTTTTCGAAATTTTTTAATATTGAAAGTGGAGTATGTAAAATAGACATATTCAGAATTGTTAGTGGTATAGCTAAAGAATTTATTAACTTTACTTTGCCAAACAATGACAATTTGACTGATTTCCATTTTAAGAGGATGTTTTCAAATTTCAGTAATTTTGATTTCCAATTTTTAGTATTACATTCATTTTGGTCATATCCAACATAAATTCCTAAATATTTAATAACTTTATTGTCAAAGGATAAACCATTAAAAAATTTATCACCTGAGCATAATGTTCCCAACCACATACCTTCACATTTTGAAATATTTAAGCTTAAACCTGATATTAAAGAAAATTCATCAATTAGTGTTAATGCATTGATAATTGATTGTTTATCTTTTAAAATCAAAGCTGAGTCATCTGCATACTGAGATAACCGATACTCAACATTACCTATTTTTACTCCTGGTATTTCTTTGGAACCTTTCAGTTTTAAAGAAAGACATTCTACGCACAATATAAAAAGTAATGCTGACAGAGGGCAACCTTGACGGATGCCCCTCTCCATTTTAACAGCACCTGAAAACCAACCATTGTTTTTCACAACTAAGGAAGGACAACTGTATAAAGTTTTTATCCATGATAAAAAAAGACCTGCCAAGGCCAAATTTTTTTATAGCACTCTGCATAAATTTCCATTCCACACTGTCAAACGCTTTTTCAAAATCTAGGAATATGAGCGCAGCTGGTTTGTTGAATTTTTGACAATACTCTATTATACTATTTATAAGTACCACATTATCACTCATATTTCTATTTTTGATATATCCAGATTGATCTTTACTCACAATTAAATTCATAACCTTTTGTAAACGATTTGCTAACATAAAGGACAAAATTTTGTAATCATAATTGCTGAGAGATATTGGTCTATAATTTTTAAGATCAGTATTATCACCTTTTTTGAAGATTAAAGTTACGACAGACTGTCTCATTGAGCTTGGTAAAATCCCCTTACTTAAAGAATCTGAGATCATGTTTAAATATGGAAACTTTAATTCTGGCCAAAAGGTTTGGTAAAATTCTGGGGTCAAACCATCCAAACCTGGTGATTTATTACATTTTAATTTATTCACAGCATCTGCAGCCTCTGCTTGAGAAAAGTGATTTTCACAGAATTGCATGTGCTTTTTTGATACCGTCGGAAAGGTTAAACTATCAAGGCAGCTTTTTATGTGATTTTCATTTGGAATTTTACTTTTATATAATGTCTTATAAAATGTTTGGATTTGTGTCAAAATTCCCTTGTTATTACAGGTAAACCCATTTTCTGTCTGTATTTTACGAATAACATTGCTGCCTTGCCTTTGCTGTTCAAGTCCTAGAAATACTTTTGAATTTATTTCTCCTTCATTTATGGATTTTGCTCTAGCCCTAATGTAATATCCCTTTGCTTTGTTTTCATAATAATGTACCAATTTAGCCTGAATATTGTCTCTTTGCATTTCAAGAATAGCCTTTTCCCCTTGGTCATTTCTGCTTTTCATTATTTCATTATCTATGGAATCTAACTCATTTTGTAAACTCTTCACTTCAGCTTTTTCTTTCAGTGATTTTTCACTACTGTATGAAATTGAGAATTCTTTGATGTTAATCTTAAGAAGTTCCCAAAGTTCTGAACTATCAAGACTTGTAGAGTGTTTTGATATTGTTTCCTGTATAATTTGTTTAATGTTCTGTTGATATGGCTCATCCTTAATGATATCATTATTTAATTTCCAATATCCAGGTCCTCTAGCTTGTATATTTAATTTCAAAGTAACAAGCAAAGCTTTATGATCAGTTACATAATTGTCTCTGACTGGTTGCCTAATGATGACATTTTCGATATTACCACAACAATCTTTTGACATCAATACATAGTCTAATCTACTGTAACTTTTACATTTTTTATCATAATATGTAAAACCTTGGTCAGTTATGAATGAACTTTTCTTTTTAAATAACCAACAGTCTGTAAGCTTACCTTTACTTATCAATTCTTTAAATTGTGTCACACTCTTGTCATTGCTCTGAGTTGATAAAAACAGGCCTCAATGATCAAGTGGTTAGTAAGTGTTGTATTTAATCATTTGCCTGCTCCTTCTTGTAGTGGTGGGTTGGGATACAGCTCGTGTCCAAATGTGGGAGTCACTGTCCTGATATGACCGTAGCGGTCAAAAGGGATGTAAAACCCCTAATTTATTTTTTTTCTAATTGAACCCCCAAAATGGCTTTATATAACAGTCATTACAGTGATATGAAATACATTGCCAAAACATGCAAACTAATTTAAATAGTTACTGATTCACACCATTGTGGTTTTACATCCTTTGCAAGAGGTAAGGTCATATGAGGACAGTCCCTCAGTAATTGCTACATATTGCCAGGACAAGTGATTAGATGTCAAACTTATTAACCACTAGGTTACCGATGCTTCCATTAAACAGAGCAAATATTTATATCTTAACAAACAATAAAGTGTAATAGCTGGCAAAAGACATCTTTTTATTGTAATTCTATTTTTCATATAAATTGCTTCATTAAAATGTTAGATAACACAATGTATTTCAGAACAGCAATAATCAAAAGAGACTAAATTACAGAACAAAGTTTGGCTGACTGCATGTAAAGGTTCTGAAAAAATAGTGCAGTACGTGGTTAATTTAAAAAGGCTCTAGTAAACAATAATTATAACATCCCAAGACCTCTCACAGCTGCAAGGCCACTCAATTTCTAAATGATACTTTTGACTCCCATGCAGAGGCTGTGAGACAATTTACCAAGATGAAACACATTTTAAGAAAAAAATATTGAAAAATATTTTGATTCGACCCAATACCTGATAAAAATAACAATATAAAAATAAATACAGTCAATTAATTCTTGTAACATATAAAAATATCTAATCAGCCCACGAATACAAGCCTTCTGTAGAGTTTTATATGTTTACCTGTGTACACACTGAGTAAACCAAAGCAGTGGCCCCAGTGAGGATAAAATAAATAACAGCACAAAGTTTGCAAGTGGGAATAAAAGGGAGTGCCCCAGGGCATGCACTGCTGTGAATACTTCTAAATGCTAATTTTCACACTCTTGAATCCTGGTAATTTTGGTAAGACCTAGAGTTTTAATGGAAATTATAGCTGGAACAGTTTAAAGTTCCCTAGTTTTAATGAGTTATTTATAATCAAAGAAAAAAATGTGCAGATTATACAGGAAAACCCAAATGGATAAAATAGACTTATATATTATTATCTGAGTTTGTCCAATGGTTTTGTGATGTTGGAACACTGATTTTCTGTTTGCACAAAGATTAGGTAATATGAAATCTGATTAACCTTACTAGATGAGATTATATGACCAAAATTAAATTTGTTTATTTGCGGTACCAAAATAAAATAGCTTACTTTAATGCCATAATCTCGATAAAGTTGAAAAAAATTGAAATCTTTCCTTTATTAGTACCTTTTTTGAAAAAAAATGTTATCTCTGAACTCCTAATTGCAGCCACTTGTATCTCACAATAAACATTAATTATCACACTTTAGTAAGACAATAATAAGTAACATCAGGTGTACAGGTGTAAAGTTACTTCTATTGAATCAATGCTTATACCCCTGTTCCACATCCCTGAAGTGAGGTCCTAAATGAGACCCAAACAGTTTTTGTATTTTCCATTTTGAGAGATTCCTCTCTGGTTCTGGAGTCATCCCTGTATTTTAAGGAGCATTTTGGAACCATTCCTCAAGCAGATGAATTTGTACAATGCCAAAAGCTTCAAGCAATAATGCAATTATTGAGCTCAGTTCCTGATTGAGGACATTCATATTCCCATCATATAATTTATAATTCATTTTACAAGTTGACCCTAATCATTCTTTGATTATATGTAGCTGTCCATTACCATCTCTGGTATTTCTGAGTGTTACTTTGCAATTCTGTGTTGCTTTGATCATTATGTTCCTGAATATTTACAATAGTGGAACAGACCCATAAGATTTAGAAGGTGGAATATGCACCTGGGTTCATCTGACACACATTTAAACAAAGACTTCTAATTACCATCAACATTCTAAATCTCACCTGCATTCATATTAAATCTTAGTTGGAAATCAATACCTCAAGCTCGATGCAGATATATCTAAAATATTGTAGTTTCTTTCTTTTTAAGTACACTTATGTAATGTTTTTTTACATTAGTAAAAAGAAGAAAAAGATCGATTTAGAACACTAATTTTGTAATTTATATGCCACTAGTTATTATAAGTACCCTTTTTTGCAGTTCTTGTATCACTCATTTTTAATATGGATACATTTAATTGAAATATTTATAGTCTCACACATCAATATTTTTTTAAAAATTTTAAATGGCCACCTTACTCAAGTGAATACCAAATCTTAAGCTTATTGCACATATGTGTGACACAGGACAGCATGGATGAAAAATTAGAATCCACAACAATGCTAATCTTCTTTCACATTTATGTGTAGTGTAGCCACTAAAGGCACTTTCTATTTTGGGAAATTTTCTGACAGAGAGCTGCACAGCTTTTCATTACTATTTTTTCATCCCTAAGCATTTGTGCTTTGTTTAGATTTAAAAGATAAACCTCCATGCCTTTATAGTACACAATGAACGGAAATCAGTTAATTGAATGAAGATTGCACTTCTAGTATACTCTGGTATACCAAAAACACTGATTAAAGCTTTTGGATATGAAAGGATATTAAATGCACATAAAGGAAGGAAACATGCCTAGATATAGTATATGGGACAATATATGTACATAGCAAAGTGATTATTGCACCCTTGTGACATATTAAACCTGTTTTAATTTATATTTATGCTGAAAATCATTGTTAAAGGTTACATAAATGTAAAAGGCAAGCAAACATAAATAGATTAAAATTTGCACGTTACCACACATATGTTCAAGCTCCTTAACCTGTGTTTGAACTTAATTAAGGCTCAGGTCATATTCTCAAAAAAGTATGGTAGCTATGTTTTCTGTGCAAGAGATTAGCGAGAGAATAGCAAAGCTTTATAAGATTATTTAATCTGGCTGTGTAGTTTAATCTTTAAGCACCAAGTTATACCAAATACTACACACATTCCTTTCTGATTGTTGTAATTAACACAGAGGTTTCCTGATTACTTTATCAGCCGATGCTAAAAAGGAAATTCTTCCACTTGGTAAGCTACTCCACATAATAATGAAGTTCAGAATCTATGTTCTAATGAGGCTTTGCATGTACACACTGGTGGATACAAATTTATTTACAGATGGATTTTCATTGAAATTTTACTATAGTTAAACTGACTTAGTGGATGGAGTTTGTGAACATAATGTAGTGTATACTTGGATATTGAAAGAAAATACAAATGGGAGATTTAAACAGTGAAATCATTTATTGAATGTTTCCATGTAATTTTAAAGTAGTCAAATATTCTCGGAGATGTATGCAGTAGTAACAATATAATTATAGACATAAAACTCTCCAACATTCAAATGCTGTAAATAAATTTAATCCTGACATTCATTTGGTTTATTATTTGATGTGAATTAATCAGTTCATCAATATAAAACTTCTGTGGACTAACAACTTGCAAATGACTCTACACATTGAGATCTAAAATATCACTGCTTCTGCATTTATACACAATATTTCAATCTCAAATTGCTGTATATTTCAATTATTAAAAACCTATAATGTAAAAATAGTGAGTGTGAAGGTACAGATGTAGTATTTGTATCAGCAATAATGTCCAATTATTATACAATTATATAAAACTGAACTTTAATATAAGAATGTTATACAAATATGGACATTTTTTTGGTTTGTAAATTATTTGTTAAAAACACTTCCAATAAATCAGTGTAAATGGAGTTTGGATCACCCAAAAATCAAGCTAATCTAAGCATGAGATCAGATTCACTGAGCAATCTTAAAAACTTTCAAACCAATTAATGTTTTCCATTAAACTTTAAAAGAAGGCCTGGATTTTCAAATTTTCTTTGGAATGTATAATTACAAAGGTCAAGGGCAGGATACGATGTACAACAGCTACACAAGGAGGCGTGTCCGAGTGCTGGACTCGTATATTTACTATATTGACACAAGAGCTGGAGAGAATACCATTGTCTTCTTACACGGCAGCCTCACCACATCCTTTGTGTGGAGAAATGTGATACCCCACGTACAGGGATATGCCAGGTGTATTGCACCAGGTAACTATGTATAATGTCAATATCCTCAATGTATTTTAGTTCAGCACAAAAGTCACCAGATTTAAAACAGTTCATAAATGATCACAGTCTCTGAACACTGGTTTTTGAGTCAGCAGGATTTGTAGATATTCTGGAGCATTTCCCTGAAGGTATTTGTACACAAGTACAACAGTTTTGAATTCAATCCTGGCAGAAATTGGAAGCCAGTGAAGCAACTTTCTGGATTCAGTTGAGCTTTCATATTTTGTTCTGTTAAGGACCAATTTGGCAGCTATGTTTTGGACTCTTTGCAATTTCTTGATTGATTTTTGTGGTAAAGCAAACTGTACACTATTGCAAAAGTCAAGATGTGACATTATTAAGTATGATTCACAAACCTATGTGGCTTGCATTTTTACCTCTGACAAAGGAGGTATTGTTTTCACCACCTTTTGTCTGTCCTTTTGTGTATTTGTTTGTTAGCAGGATTACGCAAATACTACTGGTTGGAACTTCTTTGAAAAAAGACAGAAGATGAATCTTGGTTCACCTTAGATCCCATTTAATTTGGACAGTGATCTGGATCACCTTCTGGGTATATCCCCCAAAAATCCAGATTTTCCCATTTATTTATAATTATATGCCTTGGCAGAGGTCTGTGCTCCCTGAGGGTTATTATTGATTGATTTGGGTTTAACATATCACTTTCAACACATTGTAAAGATCTGCATACTAGTCAATCTGCACTGAAACCAATGAGCACTGGCAAGCAATTCCCAAGTTTCAGGGCTGGGATTCAAACCCAGGACCTGAGAAGTCAGGGAAGCAAGTGTTACCTAATATACTAATTTTTCTCCATGACTACATATGGGAAAAGTGCTAACATCTCAATCAAGGATTCACAGTAATCTATAGTTACAAGCCTATTATTTAACTTTCAAAAGGACCAGAAAATTACTTTTACTCAAAGACACTTACAAATTTGTCATATTTGTTTGACATTCTCTCTTTCAGTGACAGAAATAATTATACATATAAAATGTTTCTGTTCTGGTAACTGAATTCTGTTTAAAATAAGACTACCTGGGAGAATGCAGTCACTTTTGTCATGTTTAAACATTTCAAGCAAATATTACAGCATTGAAAGATGTATATGTAAACTAATCATTGAGCTCTGTTGAATTGAATTTCAAGGAATAAAAATACAGCTACATATCCAGGATTTCCTGCAAGGTAAATTTAAAAGGAAAAGCCATTCTAAGGACAACAGATATATACTGATATTAGGGAAGTAAGCCAGTCAGATTTTCACTCAAATGGATTTTTTCTTGCAATGGTGAAGACTATTTTAAATATTACCAATATGTTATATATATTGGTATAGATTTAGCACATTAGAATATCTATTAACCACCCACTTTTATCTATATATTCAATTCATTGAAATTATTCTCATTTTAAATTTGTATTTCCTTTAGTACATCCAATAGGTTATGTTTTTGGGTGCATTTATTTGTCTGTCTGTTTGTCTGTGTTTAAGATAACTCAAAAGGATTTTTGGAAATTATTTATATGGTTAGGGCATGTCTAAAGGAAAAAGCTGATTACATTTTGGTAAATATCCAGTCTATATTCAGACTACAAAAAATCCTGAATTTTCAAAGGTCCGGTTTTCAATGTATTTTCAATGACAGACTTTCTGGATGACTTTACTCTAAAAGCAATGGGCAGATCTGCATGAAATTTTTCTATCAGTGAGTTCAGATAACAGAAGTTGTATTCTGTACTGAGAAAGTCAAGGTGACATTTGTTATTACAACAGTTATTTGGTATACAAAAACCACAAAAACCTTCTGTGAGAAAAACTTAATTGGAATAAATTCTATATCTCACATGAAACTTTCCCTGAAGTTGTAAATTTAGCAGTTCTTTTAATAATTTATGAACATACTCCACTTATGGTAATGCAAAAACTGTGTCAATTTACTTGTACTTGGTGGCCTTGTATTTCTGTACACTGTTTTTCAGATTTGCTTGGTATGGGCAACTCAGGACAGTTACAGACTGGAGGTTATGGGTTTGAGACCCAGTATAGATACCTGGGTGCCTGGATGAGAAGCATTGGACTAAGCAATAAGCTCATCTTTGTGGGGTACGAGTGGGGAGCAGGTTTAGCAGCCAGATGGCTCTATGAAAATCCAGACAAGTCCAAAGGATTCATCCACATTGAAGGCATCCTGTCTCCAATACGCTCACTGAATGACATAAACTCAAAGACATTTCAGAAACTAGTGGAATTTGCCAAGTCTACAGAGGTCATACCAGACAGTCAGGACTGTATTAAAGTGATTAGAGAGAAGCTGAATTATTATGTATCAGAGATCAGTCTGACCAATATCCAGTTCTCAGAATCTGGTCCATTAGCAAACCCTGCAGACAGTGCAGCAGCCATCATAGCAGGACTAAGGGAAATGCCACTGGAGGACAGGTACATTAGATTTTGTATAAGTACAACCTGTGTAAGTCAAAAGAAGATATAAATCAGCCACTAAATGGAAACTTATATAGTTGAACCTCTATTAACTGTTCTCTGAATATTGGGTTGACTTAACTTCCACTATCCTAATTTGTATTTCCATATCAATTTATACCTCTTCTATTTTGTGAAATCTTGATCTCTGAAACATAGTACAATAAGAGGTTCTAATTTATTGTTGATACTGGAAGCTTTACTTAAAGTTTAAACCTCAGTCACAGTTGTCTGTTCACTGAAAGCTTAAACCCTGGTTTCTTTATTCAAGGAAAATTTAACACCTGTTATCAATTCTCCTTTCAGTGAAAGCTTAATCTCTTCTGTCTCTGCTTCTTTCAGTAAAAACTTAAACCCCTTTCTCACTTCTTTCAGTGAAAGTTTTAACCCCTGTCTCACTTCTTTCAGTAAAAGCTTAAACCCCTGTCTCACTTCTGCTTTCAGGGAAAGCTTAAGCCCTGGTGTCACTTTTCTAGTAGCTTAGTCTAGAATTGCTAATCCATCCCTCACTGTAGTTCAAAGGCTGCAGGCATAAAATATTGCATGGTTTTTAATATAATCAGAATTTAACAGGGGTTTTGGATATGAGGGCTCCTTTTGTACTTTCCCTGGCAAACTATGATATATGAAAGAGAAATGCTGCTCACACCTTAATGTTGAAGTGATGGACTGGTGTGTTACTTTTTCTTGCTTGTGATGAGTCTGCATTTCAAAATGGAATTCACCATTAAGAACACAGATTATTTAAATCTGTTGTGTCATCTGTTATAAAATTTCATTGAATTTGTTTGAGACACTATGACAGATTTTTCATATATATATATAGCAAAATTTCTGATGCTTTTATTTAATAACCTGCTACATATTTTATGTTTTCTGTGTCTGGTATAGTGTTTGAATTTAAAAGCTTCTTGTAGAACTTACCCTTACCTGACAAACTCTGACAGAGAAATATTGCTTATGCTACAGAAGGGATCATGCATTAATATTCTCAATATTGACTGGCATATATATAGCTTTCTGAATTTCAATATTGATACTAAGGGTGTCAATATAATATCATTTCAAGCCACCTACAAGCCATGATCTTGAAAATTTGGTTAAAGTTTACAGATTATTTATGTTGTAATCACCAATTTTATATATTACTAGATTTATTTGGAGATATTTTTATACAATTCATTTGTTTTACAGTCAACCTGTTTATAATTTAGGGTCAGTTTTAATTAGAGTTTGAAACTGATATTGAACATATATTTCAAACTCTATGCCAGCTCAATAGCTTATAGCCTAATGCAAAATTTAAAAAGACCAATGCAGTGGCAGGTATCTCCCATTGGGTATTCCTGTCGTTCTTATTCCTAGGGTATAGTTATACCAACAATCCAGATTTGAATAAAATCCACACAGTCATTTTGACATTATATGACTTTATAAATTTTGTAACAAGTTCAAGCCATTTATATTATCTATTGTAGAATTTCAGTGTATTTTTCTTGTTTTAAAGGTCAAATTTTACAGTTTTAAATCTCAAGCGTTTCATTTTCAGTGAGCAGGCTGAATCTGACATAGCTGCAGCATTGAGGGAAGTGTATGCCTGGCTCTCCAGGTCTATCAATCTGCCCAAGTTAGTGATTGAGTGTGATCCTGGGTTATTCAGTGCATGGGTGGTCAATACTACTGACAATTGGCCCAACCAGAGTACAGTGACTGTTGAAGCCAAACACTTCCCTCAAGAGAGCTGTCCAGAGAAGGTGGGCAGAGCTATCAGAGACTATGTGAAGAAACACTTCCAGAGCCAGACCTACAGGAGGTACCAAATGAAAACAAAATAGAGTATTGAAGACTAAAAGGAAAATAACAAGTAAATCTAAAAGGGGATTTAAAGGGGAAAACTGCAACTAATATCTATATCAGACTGTTCAGTGCTGACCTCATTGGCTTCATACAAAAGTAAAATATTTAACTTATCTGGACTCACATCTGGCTCTATGTGTTTGGTGTTTTAGTACTTTTCAAAAGGTTCAATAAGTCGGAATTTGGGTTTGGGTAGGACACATTCAGAAAAACACAGACAGCCTTTCAACACGCAGGAAATTTTTTGAAATGTTTGAAGGACCGCTCGCAAGCTCTCACATGCTAAACTATACATGTAATGTAAATGCCAGCTAGAGGGGTGAAAGGGAGGGTTAGAATGGCTTTTTGGGGTGGTTCATTTTTAAACATGCACTACCCACATACAAGGTCCATTTACAGAACAATAAGGTCAAGGTTGCGATGCAAAATTCAAATATGAGTAGTTACCACTGCTCGGAACAGCCAAGCACTTCCCACAGGAGAGCTGTCCAGAGGAGGCCATTAAGGGAAACTGAAACACATGGTAAAGTAATCAATGACAAAGATTGTGTGAAGAAACATTCTCAGAGCAAGACCTACAATGTATACCAACCAAAAGGAAATTATTTAAGGATGGACTGAAAGCAACACTTTAAGGAAAATAACAACTAAATCTTAAGGGGGATTTTAAATTGAGGATTGCAACTTAAAAAAGTGAGACAGGTGGTTAGGTAAGAAAGGCCATAGACTATGTGAAGTAACACTTTCTAAGCCAGGAAATATGAAGTGAAATATCCAAGCCCAAAGCTTGAAGTATTGATTCAAACTGAAAAGAGGCGAGCTTGAATGAAGAATTTGAAACTTAAAGGAAAGTAAAAGTTTAAAATATAAAGGATAAACATTAGGCTATATCATCATGGAGTCAGGGATTATAAGAAGAAACATTTCTAGAGGCACACGCTACAGGACATACTAACTCAGAAGATTATGTCAAAGGGAGTGGCATAGTTGAAAGGAAATTGAACTGTGCTAAACATTAACATATTAATTAAGAGGGAAAGTCAAAAGAGGGACTCCAACTAAAGGGACTGATTTAGCCTGAATTGAACAAGCTTGGGGGAGTGATGCAAGCCTTGAACAAGTGAGTAAAATTTAAAGGAAGGACAAGCTTGAAAAGAGACAGGAAGCGGACTTAAAAGGATGAAATGTGATCCATAAAGCAAATTAAAACATGGTATTTAGAAAATAAAGTTTGAACTGAAGCTCAGCAGAAAGAGTTAAAGGAAAGCCAAAAGATGTGGTTAAGAAAGAGATAATAAACTCCAAATAAAACAGGGAACTTCAATGGAGGGCAGAAACTGATATAGGAGCTGAATGAATGGGAGTCTCGCAGGAGTCCAACTTAAATGACGAATAAACAATTACTGGTAATGGAAACTGAAGACAAAATTAACACAATGAACAATTTTTATGGGTGTTGAAAATGTTAATCTTCATTATATTTAGTTTATATATCTATTAGTATAAAGAAAATTAATAAATTTATATAAACCTTTGTCCATATAAAGACTTTCATTATTCAAAGTGTTTTTATCGACAATTAATATTTTGTAACTTGCATCACACGTAAAGCATCTCACTCTGTTCTTCACACCATTTGGTATTGTACTGCTGTTGCATGGACATCTCTTTCATTGTTACTTTTTACAGACCTTGTCATACTGACAAAGGATTGAAATTTGTGAATAAAGTGACATTTACTAAACATTAAAAGTAAATAATAATAATTAATTAGCCCAGTGATAAGTCACGAGAAGGTTGTGTTGTCCCACTCAGAGCATGTTTCCTTCTCCTGACAAGGGGAATAGGCATATTTCTGAAATTTGGGTGTTGGAAGAGTTCTGGTAAGTTTGTGTAGGTACGGTCAGGTAAGATAGATGATTAAGATGACAAATTGTTTGAATGGATTATTAATAATAATTTTTAAGAAGTAAATGAATACAGTAAAAATATTCTTAGTTTCCTTAAATGAGTTTCATTTAATATGACTTTGTGAACCAATAAATTCAAGTGTTAAGTATTGAGAATCAGCTTTGGCCATTGTATAACAACTTATGAAAAAAAGGAAGTAATGTAACAAGATCTCGAAAAACTTTTTAAGTTTGATAAAGTACAATGTTATTCTTTAAGGTTGAGTAGCACACCCCAAACACAATTCCTGAGAGGGTTATATTTCTAAACCAGAATCATGTGAGCATGGGTGAAGGACACATGTGATTTACCTTGTCTGAGACAATTGACCCTCAAGACTAAAGCCCAGATCTTCTGTTCTGAGGATCAACACCCTCACCACTGGGCCAGTGACACCAATTTCTTATGATTCAAACTTTATACTTTTCCACCCTTTTAATATGATACACTATAGTCATATTACATCGTGTAAAAATATAAATCTGTTATCTAAATTATAAGAAACAATTGATATTCAAAATATTGCAACATTAAATACCAAATATTACATAAACATGTTAATTTTTTACTGTTACTTTTACCACTATGATAATGTTTTGTGATTATTAACTAAAACCTGCGCATTACATGGTTAACTTTATCCAGTTATAAGCTGTCACCTCTGTGTGAGTTCGACTCCTATAAATGGAAGTGCCACGATAAACAGGGTATAAAACCTTATATTTAAACTTTTGCAATTTCTGATGCTATTAATCCAATGACTTATTGCGTAAACAATTTAACTTAACTTAAATAATTTCCAAATTCTTGTAGTACCTCAAGTCTCAGGTCAGCAACATTTGATAAACCAATACTTTGTGTCCTCTCTACATGCTTTACAGTATGGACCATACCCTGATTCAATCAAAAGAAAAGCTTAAACCACTTATTACCTCCATCAAGAATGTTACATTTTGGGGTACCTTCATTTTTTTCTGTTTGTCTGTGTTTGCAACTACTCCAAAACTAATGAATGCAATTTTTTATGTACATAGGGCCTGATCCGAGGAAGAAATCATTAAGTCTTGGAAAGGATCCAGATAATATTCTGGATACAAAAAACTCAATATAGACTTGCAGAAGGCTAAAATCTGTACCATATCATTTCCAAACATCCATACAAAATTGGTATTCATAAACCACTCATACCGGTTGCAGTTCATTATCTGAATTTTCAATGCTTTTGCCTTCAAATTCATCATCACTCCAAAAGTAATCTATGGATTTTATGAAATTCTTTTTGGGTAGGAATAACCAAAGGAAGAAGTAATTCCATTTTAGGAAAAATCCAGATCATATTTTGGATATCAAAAAATCCTGAATTTTCAAAAACTCCCAATTCTCTGTATTTTCATGTTCATGCTATCTGATTATGCATGAAGATTAAAAATATAAAAGCAGTATCTGGATGAAGTTACAACATGGGGATACTCGGCTGACTCAGCAGAGTTTTGCACTCTTTCTACTTTTACTTGAGTTGATTGTACTCTTTCACCAGTCCACTTCTCTCCAATAAGAGAATTTAAATGTATTTAAATATTTTGGAAAATTAATTATTTCACACCATCTGCAGTTAAATATCTACAAAATATAAAAATTTAACCAAAAAGCTTCCTTTTCCAAATTATATACTCCAAAAAATTTCCGTGACTTTATTTTTGAATGGAGACTTGAGTACTCTTTAACAGCTCAAATTGAAAAAGCTATGACATCCATAAATAGCCTGCAGCTCAACTACAGTTGCTCAAATGCCAGACTTGAATTTTTCTGTCACATCAGAAGGAATGGCAATCATACCCAGAGCTTTGCTTTATCTTCAGGGTGCAAATAGATGACCTCGGATCTCCCTTGCATGAACAAAATTAGTTCAGGTATAACAATGGTGTGAGGGGAAACCTGAGGACAACTCCTCCTCTATGAGGTAGGTTTGTAATGGCATTGAAATTTAATATCCCAACTGCTTTGACTTCCAGGAATACAAACTCTTATTTCCCTGCTGTTTTTCACTAAGTTTAAAAATGCATTTTCTATTTTATCAACCTTCAATTAACCAAAGAAAAGGTTATCCTTACAAGATGTTTGTATCAAAGGTAAAGTTATTCTTTGGGCTGAATGGTCTATATGACTGGCGTTTATTTCCAATTTCTTTGGCATGAAGCAACTGATTACTTTTCCACTCCCCAGGATAGAATGTCAGCCTGTCATAGGTTTATCTCCTCAGCTATTGCTGGTACCCATTTGTACTCTTGGATGAGGAGAGACATGCATTTGTCAAGTCCAAAGGTACAATCTCCATGACCCAAGCACAGCTCTGAGGTCCATCACCAACACTACAAAGCCACGGAGATCACAACACATTTGTATACTAGTGGTTAGCAAGTTTGTAATCTAATTAACAGACTGTCACCTCTGTGTAGGTTCAACTTCCATTAATGGCAATGCCAAGCTGCACAGGATGTAAAACCCTAACTTTAAACTTTTGCAATTCCTGATGCTATTTAACTTATGTCAGCTGACACAATGCCCATTCATTGTTTTGGCAATGCAGCAGAATCTGGGATTTATATGGAGTTACAGGGTTCTTACCAGTTTGACTGTCACAAATTTATTTCCTATTTAAATTATCTCTTCTATTTTATAAATCTTCTATTATACAAGCAAAATGTCATTATCTCAGTATTTTCTTATAGCATAGGTTCAACTGTATATGTTTTCATTCAACCATACACTTTCGTTCTCTTTGAGTGAATATTTTTTTTTCATTTAACATTAAACTGTGACCGTTAACTGAGAAGTAAGACTTATAAAATGTGTGCGTCCAACAATTTTTTGAATTTAACATTCTCTTTTTAATAAAAAGCTGCAACTATTTCTAGGAATTAAAGGAAGGACTGCTTTAAAAATATTAAAATGAATTAAATGCAATAAACAATGGAACAACTGCTTTACTTCAGCAATGTCTTGTATATGGAACAGGAAACTCAAATTTAATATTCTATCTCTGACTCCCCCGCCCCCCACAAGTCTGGATGTAAAAATACATACAAGGAAGCAGAAATTTTCATGTCAATTTACAGGAAAAACTCCCGTATTTTATGTGTAGGAGATTGCCATTATCATGATTCATAATGTAATACTGTATTTCAAGAAAAAAAGCCAAATTATGTCTCCATGCCTGACCTTGTCAGTATAACCTAGCCGAAACTACTCTGATAAGTAAACTGTTTTATAAATAAGCTTGAAAATCAAAAGTGTTAAAGTTTAAAGGATGAGAAAAAAGAAATAGTATGTTTTTGAAAATTTCCTCACACAGAAATATAATCATCACAGAAGCACATAGATAAAATTATTGTTAAATATTAAACAGTGTAGAACAGATATGTAATTTTCCCCTGAGGTATGAATAATGAGAGGGAATAACACCCTGGCTGAAGGGTCAGGTTCCTTTGTAAATAAGGGAAAATATACATAAAAACTTTTCAACTGTACCATGACATATACACATGTTCGATATTACATCAGTTACTTCCTAACATGTACAAGTTCTCTATGAATAGAAGTGTACATGTTTGAAAGAGATATGGTAACATTTTAGCCTAAAGCAAGGCTATGAACAAATATCATATGCAGTTGTATATATGTCACGACCCAATTGTGTAATTGTCTATTTCATGAAATGGACAGCTATTTTCTCCATTTCATGAAATGGACAACCAAACTGTCCATTTCAGGGGTATATAAGTCCAGCTTTCTTGACTCCCTGTATATGGCTTCCTATACATCCAATACACTCAAAACCTCTAATAAACTCATAATATGTGGCAAAAAACACACAAAATCTTCAATTTCATGACCCCAGTTTGACCCATGGGGGGAAGGGGGTAAATCTGACCGGCTTTCTAGACTCCCTGTATATGGTTTCCTATGACCTCTCAATACATTCAAAAGCTCTAAAGGCAATGATAAATCAGATAAAAGCCCCCCTCAAAAAAAAAAAAAAAAAAAAAAAAAATAGCCAGCCTAAGCAGGCAAGAACCCCAGCCCGCAGGTACAGCTAAATGGCCAAAAACATTGAGATTTGGGAAAATCTTAGGAACAACATCTGCTGTAAGAAGTACAGAGAACAATGAGAATTTCTACAAAAGATTCACAGGCCATGATTTCTTGCAAGTAGTTTTCATATTTTGTAGCCCTAGAGGCAATTATAAGGGAGATATAAGGTCTTTTTGATATGATGACCCTCCTATTTGGTATTAAAGATGTGATATGGAGGTCATTTTGTTTCCAAAACAAGGACACAATTAGTCAATGAGAATTTCTACAAAAGATTCACAGGCCATGATTTCTTGCAAGTAGTTTTCATATTTTGTAGCCCAGAGGCAATTATAAGGGAGATATAAGGTCTTTTTGATATGATGACCCTCCTATTTGGTATTAAAGATGTGATATGGCGGTCATTTTGTTTCCAAAACAAGGACACAATTAGTCTCAGGCAAGCTTTCCTATCCATTTACATTTTGTGCAAATCTGATGAAGCTAGCTGCAATATTTTAGGTTACAGAATACATCAAAGATTTTAGAAGAAACTTTAAGACTCTGAAATTTTAAAGTGTTGACATGGCAACATTTGCCACCGGATACCCCCAAAACCTAATCAGCTGTAGATCCTCTTGGGATAAACATATTCTGAAAATTTGGTGAAAATCCGTGCAGGGGTTTAGTCTGTGGAACACCCGCAAACTTTAAGACCCGAAAATCTTAAAAGTGTTGCCATGGCAACAGTTGTTACCGGACACCCCCCAAAACCTTATCAGCTCTAGATCCTCTTGGGGTAAACATAATCTATAAATCTGGTGAAAATCAGTGCAGGGATTTAGTCTGTGGAACATCCACAAACATTAAGACTCAAAAATCTTAAAAGTGTTGCCATGGCAACAGTTGGTACCGGATACCCCCCAAAACCTAATCAGCTCTAGATCCTCCTGAGGTGAGCAGATTCTGAAAATTTGGTGAAAATCCGTGCAGGGGTTTAGTCTGTGGAACACTCATAAACTTTAAGAACCGAAAATCTTAAAGGCGTTGCCATGGTAACAGTTATTACTGGATACCCCCAAAACCTAATCAGCTCTAGATCTTCTTGGGGTGAACATATTCTGAAAATTTGGTGAAAATCTGTGCAGGGGTATAGTCTGTGGAATACCCACACACTTTAAGACCCGAAAATCTTAAAAGTGTTGCCATGGCAACAGTAGTTACCGGATATCCCCCAAACCTAATCAGCTCTAGATCCTCTTGGAGTAAACATCCCCTGAAAATTTGGTGAAAATCCGTGCAGAGGTTTAGGCTGTGGAACATGCACAAGCTGTATGCCCGCCGCTGCCACCGCCCGGACGGCACAGGGGATGACTATAACCCCAGCCTTTATGGGCTGGGGTTAAAAACCACAAAAGATGTGACTTTATGACCCCAGTGTGACCCATAAGGGAGGGCCAGGGGGTAAATCTGACCAGCTTTCTAGACTTCCTTGTATATGGTTTCCTATGACCTCCAAATATATTCAAAACCTCTAAAAGCAATAATAAAGGAGATAAAAGCCAAAAACACAAAATCTGTGATTTTATAACCCAAGTGTGACCCCTAAGGGGCAGGAGATAAATCTGATCGGTATTTTAGACTCTCTACATATGCTTTCCTATTACCTCCCAATACATTTCATGGCTCTAAATACAACAGATAAGAAGATAATAGAGATAATTGAATTTAAGCTTTCTGATTACTACCTGGTAAATGCCCATAAATCGCTCAATTATGGTCCAATCACTCCCAAAATCTTATCAGCTCGAGATTTTGATAGTACTGATATATATTCAAAACAACACAATCCTACTGTAAGAAGTTTTGGCTGAGCAGCAATGACGAGTGGGTATACATGAAGAAACCTATTTTTGATCATGTGACCTTGATAAAGGTTAAAAACAAGCATACAGGAAAATTTTTTCCCATGTCTAAGGTATATAACTACCAAAATTGGTTAGAATCCGCCCACTAATAAGGGATATATTCAAGGGAGACACTAATACAGCGGGGGCAGCGGCATTTGGGAAACTCGACATGAAAACAAATAAGCACCCTTTTCAAGGGACGCTTAATTAAGTAGACATATTTCATTGCAGTATTAACTGTTTTACTGTCATTATTACATAAACATCATTGCAATTCTCTTCCCCATTACACAGATAGGCGAAAGTTTGTGTTATAAATTTTACAATAAAATAACTATGAATAATAGGTTTTATCAATTTAAAAACAACTCATTTTAACACAATTGTCTTGCTCTTTTTGAAAACTCTATTACTTACAGTCATTATATGGAGACACATTACATCCAGTTACAATTATATTTATTGACTCTGTAAAGTGCTGTGTCAGTTTCTATTCTATTGTAGCCATGGATAGTTTCTTACCATATCAGATTATATAATAAACTAGATTGGGCCAACTCGGCGCCAACATATCCCCAGACAGGTCATCACTCACACAACATGTTTTCACTGGGTATTTTTGTCATGGGACCCCTCCTGTGTGATATAATTTTGAGGGAAAACATAATCAACCACTTATATCAGAACTTGAGTAATTCAATCTACAATATTTTTTATTTTGCAAGCAAAATGGTATCCCCAGACGCCTGATACGAATCCAAGAACTTTGCCCACAAGAACTTTGCCCAATGCAAACTCTATCCACAGGCCCTTTTCAATCACATCAACCAACCAATCAACCAACCAACCAACCAACCAACCAATCAATCAATACTCCATTCAGATAACTACTATATATATATAGTGTTGAAAGAGATAAACATTAACTGAACTAAAGTTGCACTATATAAAGTATGCAAGTTGATTTCATTAGCATTTAATTCACTGTTGATAGATTTACATAGTACTGCAAAATGGAAACAATAAAAATACCAGAGGTGGCCAAAACCTTTGCAATGAAGAATGCATACATACAAAAAAGGTTTCAAGAAAGTCCAACAGTCATTGAGAATATTACTACATGTACATTGTAACAGCACATACTTAAAATTTGATAATATAATAAGAAGCTGACCTTTAATATGGTAGATATTGTACACCTATACTTCAATAAAAAAATTAAAAAGCTAATTTTTTTGATATTATTTCATATTATTATTTTATGCAAAGTTCCTCCCCTGTAAAAATGTGGTGGGCAAAGTCCTTTGTGGGCAAAGGTCCTGTGGGCAAGAGTCCTTGTCGACAAAGGTCCACACACATGTTTATCTGTTTCTATGTTTTAATATATTAGTGGATAGATGAAACATTATAAAATATGCAATTAGATTTTGTTTTTTTTCTTCATAATTTGACATGTATCCTTCCAAGCCTTTTACAAAGTAAATTAAAGCTGGTTTCACAGTTTCATTTATAATAAGAAGAAACAGTAAAATCTGACAATATCACTTCTCAGTTTCTTGCAAAGAAAATGAAGTTTTAGTTTATATAGTGCTACATATGCCGGGTTTTAAACCAGCATACTGCTTAAACAAAGAGGATGGGTGCTTTTTTCATATATCTATGTAGAGCAAAAAAAAAAAAAAGAAGATATGGTATAAATCTGATTGATGTATGATGATCATCTAATTAAACATCTAACACTTTTACTGAAGATCTAACAAACACTCTGATATATATATATATATATATAAAAGGGGTAATAAAATACTCAGAAATCATCAATGGTTCAGCCTATCTATTTTATAAACTTGCAATACAAAAAGCTTAGTTAATCTCATGACTAATAAAAAAATCAAATATATAAATAAGGAATGTCCAACAGGAAAATTATGTCTCCAGATTTAAATGGATACAATTATTAAACCACAAGAACAGATTTATAATAATAATTCAGAATTGAGATTTTTAAATGTGTGATTATCAACTGAAATAAGTTCATAACTGTAGGAGCTGTGTCAAAATTAACTGAGGCAAGTTGAATAATACTGGGCTTGTTAAGGGTTAAAAATCCCCTATTTTTACTACATAAGGCTATAATTTCATTAATATTGGGACTTAAAGCTCACCAGAAAATAAGTGTCCATTTTACCTACTTTAATATGTATAACCAGTTTCATTTTAAAAAGTTAAAAACTCACTAAGCAGAGGGATAAAACACAAAAATAAGTTCTTAAAAGCCTAAGATGGCCATAACATCATTAATATTCAAAATTTAAATAGACAGGCACTTCCTTTGAAAAATTCAAAGATTTTAGCTCTATGAGTCACATAGTTCGACAGTTACAGGGCTTTAAAGTGGCACAATGTCCATAAATTGGGTCTCTGTGGGCATTTTAGAATTGTTAAAGTGACCTTAGCAATTAAACTACAGATCTGAAACTTTTTGGGGACACAGATAACAAACAAAAATTATATATAATACAGTTTAAGACTTGTCACATTTAGCATTTTCAAATAACAGGGCAAAATACAGAAAAAAATGTCAAAAAAGGTCACTTGGGTGAGTGTCTATGGTCCTCATACACAGGTTAAATGTCTACTAAAAGCCTTGATTTTCGGCACATGTTAAAAGAACATAATAATGTGGTATAGTTTCACAGTCACAGGGCTTAAAAGTGACAAAAAGTCCAAATATTGGGTCTCTGTGGGCCTTTTAGAGACCTCAATGTGACCTTCAAATTAAAGCTTCAGACTTAAAATCTGTCACATACAAAGATTACACGTAGAATTTATATCTTATACAGTTTGAAACTTCTCAGACTTACTATTTCCAAGTTACAGGGCAAATTATGTGAAAAATATCTTAGAAGGGTCACTCGGGTGGGTGTTTATGGTCCTCATACACAGGTTAAATGTCTACTTAAAGCCTTTATTTTTGGCACATGTAAAAAGAACATAATAATATATTCCCAGATGGGATTTCAGCTCTATCAGTCAAATAGGGATCTTCCTTTGGAGACTCTTAACATGTGTACCAAGTTTGAAAAAAAATACTGATCCGTTTTTGAGTTATCGCGTACACAAGGAAATTTCTACGGCGGCAGTGGCGCTACGGACCTGAATCTAATATATCCCAGACTTTCGTCTGGGGATATAATATGAAGTATTTATACACCTCTGTGTGGGTTTGATCCCCCCACAGTGGCAAATGCTGTGTACCTGTCCCAATATGACCCTGGCTATTGAACAGGATATAAAACACTAACTTTAAACTTTGAAGTATTTATAAAGTGTCAAATTGATGTAGACATCTAGGCACTGATGTCCATGAAGAGTTAGTTCAATTGCCAGAAAAAGTCCAGGTTCATATGAGCATCCGATAGTTGAAAAGACTATGGGAGAGGATAGGCTAATCTGAACATGAAAGTATTCAACTGTCATCTAAATCCAGTAACACTATCCTGGGTTTTGATGGCTTGAGGCAGCTCATTTCATTCAGCATGAGCAGCTGCTGCAAAGCTGTGTATCTCCATGTGTTTGTTGAGTCTGGTTGAGGAAATGGAGTTGCAGATGCCCCATGTGTGGTTACCACGCTTGATTAGAGATGACAGGTATAGGGTTTGGTTGAATTTTATTCACTTATATGCAAGAATATTGTATTTAAAAATAGCATCAGAGATGCCCGTACCCCACAGCCTAGGGAAATATTTTCAACACCATGAGATATAGAAGTACTGTACCAGTACAAACTTCAGGATACTTTCAGAGCACTGTCAGTTGTATAAAGGTCCAAACAATGTTTAAATGGAGAAATAATGTTTAAAAGAAAGATAATGCGTATAAAGATGAAGTATTAAAACAAGATAATTCAATAACAAGATGACGGCTGTTGAGTTAAACGGAAACGTCGTACTTATTCTCGCAATATTTGCAGACTATTAGGTAGATGGTAAATCAAGTACTAAAACTAACGGCACCTTATAAAGAGGGTAAAAACGTGTTCCATCACTTGTGTTGTGTGTGATAGGATGTGAACCTTTGTGTGAAATAAAAACATGGAATAAAAGACAATTAAAACTTATTCTAGATTATTTTTAATCTTCCCACAATGGCTACAAACATACCAACAGGTTATGGGCCCAGACTCCACTTTGATGGAGATCAGGATAAATATGAACTGTGGGAAATGAAATTTTTGGGACACATGAGACTTCAGAAAATGTATGGAATATTTCATGGAGCTGATGAACCAAGTCAAGCAAATAAGGCACTAGCATTTGCACAGCTAATTCAGTACTTGGATGACAGAAGCCTGAGTCTGATTATGCGTGATGCTCCAAATGATGGTCCGAAAGCATTGAAGATTTTGAATGAACATTACATGGGAAAAGGTAAACCTCGTATTATTTACCTGTACACTCAGCTCACATCACTACAGATGGGTGAAGACGAAAATGTAACTGACTACTTAATTAGAGCAGAAACTATCTGCAATTCTCTGAAAACTGCTGGAGAAAACATTAGTGACAGCTTGCTGATGGCAATTACCATGAAGGGGCTACCTGACAGGTTCAACACCTTCTGTACAGTTATGACTCAGAAAGATGAAGATTGTAGTTTCTTGGACTATAAAATAGCACTGAAGTCGTTCGAAGAGAATGAAAGGTATCGCCACAGGACTGCGTGTGAAAAAGATACCATTATGCAACTAAATCCAAGAACAAGCAACCCAAGAAGAAATATAACATGCTACACCTGTGGAGAACCCAATCATAAGTCCTACCAGTGTCACGTCAACAAGGGACAAAACAACGGCAACCAGAGCAACCGTAAGTGGTGTAATAACTGTAAAAGCTCAACACATACAACTGGTGAGTGTCGCAAAAACAAGAAGAAACCAAGCAGTGATACTGTGAAGACCGTCCAAGAGGATGCTGATGATCACTCATTCGTGTTTAAAGCAGGCTATGTACAAAATACTGACACTGTTTTGACTGATGTTTGTAACTCTATTTTGGTTGATTGTGGTGCTACTGCACATATTATTACTAGTAAAGAAAGTTTTCTTTCAATGCAAGATTTGAGTACTGAAAAACACGTCATTGAACTAGCAGATGGTAGTAGATCAGATAATGTAGTCCTTGGTAAGGGTAATGCATCAATTTCAGTGCATGACAGCAATGGTGTTAAACATGATATTGTACTTGAAAATGCTTTGTATATACCATCCTACAAGCAAAACATTTTATCTGTACAAGCTGCTGTTAGAAGGGGTGCAAATGTCAATTTTGGTCCAAACGATGCTCAACTAATTGCCCCAGATGGCACTGCTTTTGATATCAATCAATCAGGTCGGTTGTACTATTTGAACTCTGTGAAAGGTTCCGAAAAAGTATCCCGTAGTAGCAAAAATTGGCACCAAACTATGGGTCATTGCAATGTACAAGACATCCTAGCATTAGAAAACGTCGTTGACGGTATGAAAGTCTCAGATAAGTCAGAATTTAACTGTGACACTTGTACTTTGGGGAAGATGCCTCAATACCGAAATCGAAATCCTGACAGAAAAGCCAGTAAGTTATTTGAGTTGGTCCACTGTGATCTAGCAGGCCCAATTGAGCCTACTGCCCGTGAAGGTTTCAAGTATTGTCTGATGTTTGTGGATGATTACTCGGGTGTATATATGGTGTATTTCCTGAAAGCCAAATCTGACACATGTGAAGCTACTAAGAAGTTTTTGGCAGATATTGCCCCTTTTGGGCAAATCAAAACCTTAAGATCGGATAATGGAACGGAATTCACATGTAGCGGATTTGAGTCGTTGTTGGTTCAAAACAAGGTTAGGCACGAGTTTAGTGCCCCGTACAGCCCCCACCAAAATGGTACTGTTGAACGAGGGTGGAGGACAGTGTTCGACATGGCAAGATGCATGTTAATTGAAGCAAATTTGCCAAAGTTTCTTTGGACTTATGCAGTATATACATCAGTGTATATCAGAAACCGCTGTCTCAATCGGAGACTGGGGATAACCCCATTTGAAGCAGTTACTGGGAAGAAACCAAACCTCAGTAAGATGCAAATTTTTGGTACGAGTTGTTTTGCATACATACAAAATCAGTCAAAGCTAGAACCACGTTGTGAAAAGGGGGTGTTTATTGGTTATGATAAGTCAAGTCCCGCATATCTTGTGTATTTCAAGAGTAAAAATCAAGTCAAGAGAGTAAGATGTGTGAAATTCTGTGACAATGTAGTTCAGAAAACTGAAGCTTGTGCCATTGAACCAGTTCAAAATGTAGAACAAAACATTATTAAACCTTACATACCTGAGAATACTCTTGTTGAACAAGCTCAAGGTAACGACCAAAACAGTGTAGACCCAAACCTATCCATTGATGATGCGAATAGCACTTGTAGAAAGTCAGTCAGAAAGCTTGCTAAACCAGTCTATTTAAAAGACTATGTCACAATGGTTGATGCCCCCACTGATCAAAACATTGACTTTCTATATCAAATGGGTGATTTTGAAACTCCCAAAACTTTTGAAGAAGCAATTCAGAGTGAAAACTCTATGAAATGGCATCAGGCAATGAAAGATGAAATTAGTGCACTTGATGAAAATGAAACTTTTGAGTACACCAAACTACCTGCCGGAGCAAATTTGATTGGTGGAAAATGCGTCTATACTGTCAAAAGAGATTCAGATGGTGAGGAAAGATACAAGGCTAGATATGTTGCAAAAGGGTATTCCCAGATCCCAAATATTGATTACAAAGACACATTCTGTCCAACTGCCCGTATTACGTCCATTCGCATGTTGTTACAGATAGCCATGCAACAAAACCTAAAGGTTCATCAAATGGATGTCAAAACTGCATTTCTGAATGGGCCAATAGATTGTGAACTTTATGTTGAACAACCAAAGGGATTTGAAAAGATGGGAACAAAGGGTGAAAAGCTTGTTTGCAAGCTTAACAAATCTTTGTATGGGCTGAAACAAAGTGGGAGAATATGGAACTTACTGTTGCATGACTATCTCATTGAACAAGGTTTCAAGCAATCTTTGACTGACATGTGTGTGTACACAAAGCAAACTCATGACTGCTATGTTATTTTACTCGTGTGGGTAGACGATATCATAATAGCAGCAAATAGTGAAGATGTATTGCAAAATGAAAAGCAAACACTGAGCAAACGGTTCAAAATGAAAGACCTTGGTCAATTATCTCTGTTCTTGAACATTCAGTTTGACTTTGAAGGTGATTGTGTTACAATGCATCAAAGTAAATATATAGAACAGATGCTTGATAAGTTTAGGATGAATGACTGTAAGCCAAAGGCTGCTCCTTGTGAAATGAATGTGAACAAGTTAAGATCAAGTGACTCAAAGCCACTAGAAGATTCATGTCTGTATAGGCAAATTGTAGGAAGCCTAATATATCTGATGACATGTACAAGGCCGGATATATGTTATAGCGTCAGTATGCTATCTCAGTTTCTAGAACATCCAACAAAAGCACATCTGGAATGGGCAAAGCATGTCCTTAGGTATCTCAAGGGAACAAAATCTCAAAGTCTAAATTTCAGAAAATCAACAGGCGTGAAACTACAAGGCTTTAGTGATTCTGATTGGGGAAATCTAGAAGATAGAAAAAGTGTTAGTGGTTACTGTTTTATTATGAACACAAATAGTGACATGGTTTGCTGGAAGAGCAGAAAACAAACATGTGTTGCCCTATCCACTTGTGAGGCTGAGTATGTGGCCTTAGTTTCATGCGTTCAAGAAGCAAAGTTTCTGAGGTGTCTCTATGAAGAATTTTCAGGGGACAAGGTTAACACTGTTGACATTTTTGTTGATAATCAGAGCGCTATAGCCCTAGCCAAAAATCCTGTGCTTCACCAAAGGACAAAACACATAGACATTAAATATCACTTTATCCGTGTAGAAGTTCAAAAGGGCTATATATTACTGAAGTATATTCCATCTGAACAAAATCTTGCAGATATGTTTACAAAACCAATCACACGCAAGAGATTAGACAACTTATTCGTTTAAGGGGGCGTGTTGAGTTAAACGGAAACGTCGTACTTATTCTCGCAATATTTGCAGACTATTAGGTAGATGGTAAATCAAGTACTAAAACTAACGGCACCTTATAAAGAGGGTAAAAACGTGTTCCATCACTTGTGTTGTGTGTGATAGGATGTGAACCTTTGTGTGAAATAAAAACATGGAATAAAAGACAATTAAAACTTATTCTAGATTATTTTTAATCTTCCCACAATGGCTACAAACATACCAACAACAGCATTAATCAGTAACCTAAAATTCAACACTCTTTATCTACATCTGCATGGCCGAATTATGGTTTAGATGGTTTGAATATTACCATGCATACAGAAGTGGTAATACATTTAATGAATGCTTATTGTGGTGTTGGAGCAAAATCTGTGGCTCACTTGATGAAATTCTATCTCTTACAATGGGAAGTTATGAAAGTAAAATTCTTAATAAATTCTAATATGACTTTTGCTTAATCTGCATCAAAAGACAGACCCAAAGGTCCATGAAGATTTTAAAGGTCAAGGTCACTACGACAAGGTAAAAGGTCATATTAAGGTCACACCATGATAATACACACCTATAGCCCCTAACCAATGTCCCTACCAAGTATCAACTTCCTACACCTTACGGTTTCCGAGATATAGCCCGGACAAGATTTTATAGGTCAAGGTCACTACAACAAGGTCAAATCAAGGTCACACCATGATGTTGCACACCTACAGCCCCTAACCAATGTCCCTACCAAATATCAACTTCCTACACCTTACGGTTTCTGAGATATAGCCCGGACAAGATTTTATAGGTCAAGGTCACTACGGCAAGGTCAAAGGTGAAATCAAGGTCACACCATGACGTTGCACACCTACACCCCCTAACCAGTGTCCCTACCAAATATCAACTTCCCACACCTTACAGTTTCCGAGATATAGCCTGGACAACATTTTATAGGTCAAGGTCACTACAGCAAGGTCAAATCAAGGTCAGACCATGACGTTGCACACCTACACCCCCTAACCAATATCCCCACCAAGTATCAACTTCCTACACCTTACGGTTTCAGAGATATAGCCCGGACAAGATTTTATAGGTCAAGGTCACTACGGCAAGGTCAAATCAAGGTCAGACTATGACGTTGCACAACTACACCCCCTAACCAATGTCCCTACCAAGTATCAACTTCCTACACCTTACAGTTTCCGAGATATAGCCCGGACAAGATTTTCAAACTCAAGGTCACTACGGCAAGGTCAAAGGTCAAATCAAGGTCAGACCATGACGTTGTACACCTACACCCCCTAACCAATGTCCCTACCAAGTATCAACTTCCTACACCTTACGGTTTCTGAGATACAGCCCGGACAAACTATTTCCCGCCGCCCGCCCGCCCAGACGCCCGCCCATCCGGACACCATGGGCGAAAACAATACCCCGACAGCCCTTAAGGGCTGTGGGGTAAAAAGTATCCAATATTATATGGTTAGCCAGTGTAGTTTATTCAAGATGACATGGTCGCTTGAAAAAATGCAACAAATTCCAATGGATCAGTTGAAGTTTTTGATTTATTTATTACATTATGTTGAGAAGTTTACACCACAATAGCCATTAGGAGTCTATTATTATGAAGTCTATTATGAGTCTCCTGATATGTATACTTTTAACCTCTTCTATATATTATGGTGTTTATTGCAATTCCCCAGGTGGGATATGGGCATCTCTGATGCTATTTTAAGAGATATGGTGCAGACTTAAAATACAGTTTTGTTTCAGGTTTACACCTCTAAATGCAGGCATTACTTTGAACATGGGGTGATATTTCTCTGGGCACACATCTAGTCAAAGGTATATACATTACACAGCAGTTGTTGAATTTGGAGGAATCCTTTCTGGAACCTGCATTAAAATAAACAATGTGTTTTGTGAAGTTACTTCCTCTCAATTTCTTACGGATTTAATTTTCAATCTCCTTCTTTATTTAGTACCTACCTAAAACTAGTCTTTCTGCAATAGTAAATACCAGCAAACTCAGTTTTGTAACAAACAAGTTGGAATGTTGCAGCTGCAGGGTCATCTTAGTGGAGTAGATAGCCACTTGTATTCAGATCACAAACAATCCTGACTTCTCTCAGAAACAGACCAAGGATGCATCCATGCAGGCTTGCCTTCCTTTCAGCAAAACTATCTCCTAGTTACCTGTGCCAAGAAGGTATTAAATTCATGACCGTTTCTTTGTTAGTCTGTTTGTTAGCAGGATTATGCAAATAGTAGAACCTCTATTATCTGACCTTCTTGGGAGAGTAACATCAGATAACAGAAGGGCTAAAATAACAGGCTTAGATGGAGTTGGGCGAGTGGGTTTGAGATCAGATAATTCAAAATTCAGATAATGGTTCTACTGTACAACTTGTTGGATATTCATGAAAGGAATGAAATGGGTCCTGGTCCAAATTAAATCCCATTAAATTTTGAGAGTGATCTGGATCACCTCCTGGATACAAAATAAAAACCAAAGATCTGGATTTTTTCATTTACTTTTTATTGAACCATTTGTAAAAACTCATAAATGCCTTGGTGGAGGTATGTGCCGAGTGCTCTTGATGCAATTTTCATTGTTGACCTCTTTCATGCTGTGGGACTATCCCTTCTTAGTCAATTAACACCTTAAAGGTGGAAGTTTTCATCCTGGGATGAAAATCTCATTAAATTTCACTCTTGGCATATTTATCTGCCACTGTGGCCTAGCGGGTAACACACTTGTCTAGGAACTCAGAGGACGTGGGTTCAATCCCAGGTACAGGCAGATACACAGTGGCTCGGATGACCACTTAAAATGGCGGTCCTCTGTCATTGGGTCCTATCCCCAGTGGCAGGTTAAAGAACCCCAAGGACGTTGATAAATGGTCATCCTTGAGCCTCTATCTTCCAGTTAGGGGAATGTCAGTTACTTGTGAGTTGGGGTTGTACCTGTACAGTCGGATTGGTTAAATAGCGCTTTGAGTCCTGTAGTGTATGGAGATATTGCGCTGAGTATAAATACATAATAATAACTAGAAATAGGATGCCCTGTTGATAGTAGCTTCGACATATGAATAGAAACAGGATAGCATAGAAGGACACACATTATCATGTGTAATGTCCACCCCATGAACCTTTTGCCAAATTTGTACAGTAGTCTTACAAGACCCTGTTTCATTTGTAAAATATATCAATGATGCTTAAATATTTATTAGTGTAGATGTAAATTAGTTCAGCTTCATGCCTTTTTGCATTGGTTGGGTCGAAAATTTTGACGAAATCACTCTATCTTGCACGGTTAAGAAGATAGAAGCAAATTTCTGTTTTTCTACTTTTGGGAAAAATTCGAAAATTCAAAATGGCCGCCATTTTTGGGAAGAAGAAAATTTTTTGAAAATTGCCAAGAGTACATTTCTTAGATACCCTGTGGGTTGAAAATTTCGACAAAATCGCTCTATCTCGCACGGTTAAGGAGATAGAAGCAATTTTGTGTTTTGCCATTTTTGGGAAAAATTCGAAAATTCAAAATGGCTGCCATTTTTGGGAAGGGGAATTTTTTTTGAAAATTGCTAAGAGTGCATTTCTGAGATACCCTGTGGGTCAAAAATTTTGACAAAATCGCTCTATCTCGCACGGTTAAGGAGATAGAAGCAATTTTGTGTTTTGCCATTTTTGGGAAAAATTCGAAAATTCAAAATGGCTGCCATTTTTGGGAAGGGGAATTTTTTTTGAAAATTGCTAAGAGTGCATTTCTGAGATACCCTGTGCGTCAAAAATTTCGACAAAATCGCTCTATCTCGCGCGGTTAAGGAGATAGAAGCAATTTTGTGTTTTGCCATTTTTGGCAAAAATTTGAAAATTCAAAATGGCAGCCATTTTTTGGGGAGGGGAAAATTTTTTGAAATTGCCAAGAGTACATTGCTCAGGTACCCTGTGGGTCGAAAATTTCGACGAAATCGCTCTATCTCGCACGGTTAAGGAGATAGAAGCAAATTTATGTTTTGCCATTTTTGGCAAAAATTCGAAAATTCAAAATGGCTGCCATTTTTGGGGAGGGGAAAATTGTTAAAAAATTGCCAAGAGTACAATGCTCAGATACCCTGTGGGTTGAAAATTTCAATGAAATCGCTCTATCTTGCATGGTTAAGGAGATAGAAGCAAATTTGTGTTTTGCCATTTTTGGCAAAAATTTGAAAATTCAAAATGGCCGCCATTTTTGGGGAGGGGAAAATTTTTTGAAAATTGCTAAGAGTAGATTCCTTAGATACCCTGTGGGTCGAAAATTTCGACGAAATCGCTCTATCTCACACGGTTTAGGAGATATGAGCGCATTTGCCTTTTTCAGTACTCAAAATAGCCAATTACTCATTTATTTAATTAATTACTCACTGATCTATGAAGCAATTCCCCCCCAAAAGCAATCCCATACAAGCTATTAACCCAATAAACCTGCATGCGAAATTTGGTAAAGATAAGATAAGAACTGTTGCCTAAAATGTCTGGAAACCAAGTGGGACGCTGGAAAAAGCAAAAATAATATGTCCACCCCCCAGTGGGGTGGACATAATAATAATATAGGTGTTATCTAGATGAATAAATAAACCAAACTGGCTGTTGAGGTATTGCATATCATCTGTCTGATGGTGAAATCCTCTATAAACCTCTGTATTCCTAGCAGTGTTACAGCTTTGATATGAATATTTATTATCTGGCACTTGCCATGTATATAACAATATGTTTACTTTTGCATCACATTTGACTGAGCAATGACTGATTTTAAATGCTCTTTGACCTCTTCACTTATGGCTTTAAAGGATGTTCACATAAATTTGGCACTATACACATTAATTAAATCAAATCAAATAGTTGCACTGCTTCCCTGAAATATGACTTCCACAAGGTAGAATAGACACAGTGTCTACATCATTTCAAACTCTTCAAAAACAATCATAATAGAAAGACAAGATCATATGCTTACCTATACCTTTATTATATAATTTATAGATGAACTGACATATATAGGCATGAATGTGATGACTAAATACATGTGACATTACTTTTCATTCAAATCAATTCTAATAACATTTCAAACTGTAAAAACTTCATTTTCAAAATCTCTTTTATACTAATTGAATCTGTACACATTTTACATGTACAAACACATACAAATTCTATTATTTGGGACATTACTACAGTAGAACCTCAATTATCCGAACTTACTGGGAAACATAAAATCAGGTCGGATAAGCGGGGGGGGTTCGGATAGGTGAAATGGAGTTATGTTCGACCAAAAACTGGGGCAGTGTGGGCGATAATCGGTGAATTTTAGATTTTAGCAGAAAAATGGGGACGAGACATTATATCACAGTATAATTTGATAACTAACCAGTTTTTTTCAGTGTTCCATTGCTCCCCTGTCATTTTAAAGCATTATCTTACAACACATTAAATAACTTTATACAACAATATATTACATGGGCTTGAGTTGGGTGTGTTCGGTTTGGTACATGCATTAAAGAAGTTTAATTGTCGATAAACGTCGTCATACATTTTGTCAATTGAAAAACCCCGAGAGATTAAAATTATAAAACCCCAAGCAAACACGCCTTCAGTGACTGGGTATATTCGGATGGTAATGCATTGTGGACGTTTTTTTCTTTTAATACACATCAGCCTTTGAATCGACCTACTCCAGAAGATTATAAACTGCAAAACCCAATCGAACACGCAGTCAGTGATTGGTGCATTATCAAAGAAGTTGTGTAGTGGAGTCGTGTAAATAAATTGATCCCTCCCCAATTGAAACAATGGCATTAAAGATCAAAGAAGTTATGCGTTTCTGTGAATGGTACGTTTTAGAAAGTATTGGAATGATTAGTTTCCGCGAATGTGTAAAATCCTGTTATATCGCTCACACTAGACCGTGCATTATATGTACTGCCAGTAGGGAGACAAGATTTCGGTTCGGTTAATCCAGAGTTTTGGATTATAAGAGGACCAGATAACGGAGGTTCTACTGTATTCCAAATACATTTATATCAAGCATAACTGAGATGTTAAAGACAACACGCACACTACCCACGTATACTCTTATTTCATCAAATATCAAGCATATAAATATGAAGATACATTGCAGAGGAAACAATCGAGGGCAGAAATTCACAAAAGGGAACATAGAAAAGTTAGCTAAACTTTCCAGTTTTTCATTATTCACCTGATTATTTGGTCTAAATAGAGGTTCATACAGACTAGGATATATATGTTTTGTATACTGTAGTGCCACTTACTATGGATAGTTAGCATTTAAATTCATCAACAAGTGCCAATTCTTAGTAAATATTTAAGAAACCATGTAACCTACAAATATGTTATATACATCATTAGAATGGCATTTTTAGAGCTTCTGCTCGTTTTTATTACATTAAAGCCTGTACAGGAAATGTCTTGAGAACTCTCGGGGTAAAAATACTGTCACACTCATTAGTGGTATATGTATTTTCATATATGTCATTCAGGAAGTCTGTTCAGTTTACAATAAACTGTAGCTGGTGTTTGGCTGTATTTTTCAATGATCCTTTTTTAAATACTGTCCCTAAACATCAGTTAATGATGAATATCTGTCTTATCACTGCATCAGAGAAGTTTGGTTCAAACTAATGGTAATTCATATCTAATAAATTAACACACAACTATTCATTTCAATCAGCTAAGATTCTTTTTTCCTTGCATACGGGGTTTCTTTCTTCATTGGTATATTACCTGCAATTACATATATGTTCACACTTAAAAAGTAAGAAATTTCAACTTTATATTTGAATAATGGATATTACACGAGTGTTATAATGTCCTTAAAACAGGACTAAGAAAGGAAGTACATAGTGCCAATTTAAATTTCACATGTAGCTCATCTCTGTATGATAGGTAAAAATGTCATACTTGTTACATTTTCAGTGTCAAACTCTTAAGCTGTGTTCTCTTTAAAAGGTAACATAAATGCCCCAACAGAGACAATATGTAAAACTGAGAAGCAAAAGAGATTAGTCAATATTCGACAGGAAAAATACCTGAGTGGTGTGTATTTACATATTTTATCCCTCGAGACAACATGTTAAATACAAAATGAGTGATAGGTGCATTGCCTTTTGTACACAACCAAAATTCATGCAAAAATCTGAACACTCCTTTTGATATTCATAGAGTATGTCGAGAAATGATGCTAGGAGAAAATCCAGACCTTTGGTAAATATTTCAACATCGCTAAGTGAATCTTCCCCCATCTTATGCAGGTCAATGCTTTAAGATGAAGGAGCTATAATCAGGCCTGGGGTCAAGTACATGGAGCCAAGTACAAGTACAAGTACAATTACTTTGCCAAGTTGCAAGTACAAGTACAAGAACTGATCTCAAGATTCAAGTACAAGTACAAGTACTTTGAAAAATTGCAAGTACAAGTACAAGTACTTTTATAGCGTACGACCCCAAAACTATAATAACTAGATAATCACTATTTATTTAAAATTAATTATTTATTGAGACATACAATTTAAAGCAATCCTGCAACAAACACTGATGAGCTAAAATCTGCTCCATTACTTTTCTGGTTACACTTAATAAATACAGGTCTTTCAAAAATTTTGCCTGTGAGACTCACAGTGTGAGTAAACACCTGAATGCATGGAAATCCTGTCTTGCAATGCTAAAAAATCTGATTTCAAAAGATCCACTTGGACATCAGTATGCTTGTGTTGACAGATAATGAATTAGTTACTTGGGGCACATAAAACGTTTTTAAAGGGTTTGTACCAGTCCTTTATGTAAAACTGATATTACATATGGTTGGAATACATTTAATAAACTAGAAATAGGCCGCCCTGTTGATAGTAGATGCGAATAGAAACAGGATAGCATAGAAGAACACACATTATCATGTGTAATGTCCACCCATGAACCTTTTGCCCAAATTGTACAGTAGTCTTACAAGACCCTGTTTCATTTGTAAAATATATCAATGATGCTTAAATATTTGATAGTGTAGATGTAATTTATTTCAGCTTCATGCCTTTTTGCATTGGTTGGGTTGAAAATTTTGACGAAATCACTCTATCTTGCACGGTTAAGAAGATAGAAGCCAATTCCTGTTTTTCTATTTTTGGCAAAAATTTGAAAATTCAAAATGGCCGCCATTATTGGGAAAAGGAAATTTTTTTGAAAATTGCCAAGAGTACATTTCTTAGATACCCTATGGGTCGAAAATTTCAACAAAATAACTCTATTTTGCACGGTTAAGGCCAGTTTGTGTTTTTCCATTTTGGGCAAAAATTCGAAAATTCAAAATGGCTGCCATTTTTGGGGAGGGGAAAATTTTTTGAAAATTGCAAAGATTATATTCCTTAGATACCCTGTGGGTTGAAAATTTCGACGAAATCGCTCTATCTCGCATGGTTAAGGAGATAGAAGCAAATTTGTGTTTTGCCATTTTTGGCAAAAATTTGAAAATTCAAAATGGCCGCCATTTTAGGGGAGGGGAAAATTTTTTAGAAATTACCAAGAGTACAATGCTCAGATACCCTGTGGGTCGAAAATTTTGACGAAATCACTCTATCTGGCACGGTTAAGGAGATAGAAGCAAATTTGTGTTTTGCCATTTTTGGCAAAAATTCGAAAATTCAAAATGGCCGCCATTTTTGGGGAGGGGAAAATTTTTGGAAAATTGCAAAGATTGCATTCCTTAGATACCCTGTGGGTCGAAAATTTCGACGAAATCGCTCTATCTCGCACGGTTAAGGAGATAGAAGCAAATTTGTGTTTTGCCATTTTTGGCAAAAATTCGAAAATTCAAAATGGCCGCCATTTTTGGGGAGGGGAAAATTTTTGGAAAATTGCAAAGATTGCATTCCTTAGATACCCTGTGGGTCGAAAATTTCGACGAAATCGCTCTATCTCGCACGGTTAAGGAGATAGAAGCAAATTTGTGTTTTGCCATTTTTGGCAAAAATTCGAAAATTCAAAATGGCCGCCATTTTTGGGGAGGGGAAAATATTTTGAAAATTGCAAAGATTGCATTGGTTAGATACCCTGTGTGTCGAAAATTTTGCCGAAATCGCTCTATCTCGCACGGTTAAGGAGATAGAAGCAAATTTGTGTTTTGCCATTTTTGGCAAAAATTCGAAAATTCAAAATGGCCGCCATTTTTGGGGAGGGGAAATTTTTTTGAAAATTGCAAATATTACATTCCTTAGATACCCTGTGGGTCGAAAATTTCGATGAAATCGCTCTATCTCGCACGGTTAAGGAGATAGAAGCAAATTTGTGTTTTGCCATTTTTGGCAAAAATTCGAAAATTCAAAATGGCCGCCATTTTTGGGGAGGGGAAAATTTTTTGAAAATTGCAAAGATTACATTCCTTAGATACCCTGTGGGTCGAAAATTTCGACGAAATCGCTCTATCTCGCACGGTTAAGGAGATAGAAGCAAATTTGTGTTTTGCCATTTTTGGCAAAAATTCGAAAATTCAAAATGGCCGCCATTTTTGGGGAGGGGAAAATATTTTGAAAATTGCAAAGATTGCATTGCTTAGATACCCTGTGCGTCGAAAATTTTGCCGAAATCGCTCTATCTCGCACGGTTAAGGAGATAGAAGCAAATTAGTGTTTTGCCATTTTTGGCAAAAATTCGAAAATTCAAAATGGCCGCCATTTTTGGGGAGGGGAAAATTTTTGGAAAATTGCAAAGATTGCATTCCTTAGATCCCCTGTGGGTCGAAAATTTTGCCGAAATCGCTCTATCTCGCACGGTTAAGGAGATAGAAGCAAATTTGTGTTTTGCCATTTTTGGCAAAAATTTGAAAATTCAAAATGGCCGCCATTTTAGGGGAGGGGAAAATTTTTTAGAAATTACCAAGAGTACAATGCTCAGATACCCTGTGGGTCGAAAATTTTGACGAAATCACTCTATCTGGCACGGTTAAGGAGATAGAAGCAAATTTGTGTTTTGCCATTTTTGGCAAAAATTCGAAAATTCAAAATGGCCGCCATTTTTGGGGAGGGGAAAATTTTTGGAAAATTGCAAAGATTGCATTCCTTAGATACCCTGTGGGTCGAAAATTTCGACGAAATCGCTCTATCTCGCACGGTTAAGGAGATAGAAGCAAATTTGTGTTTTGCCATTTTTGGCAAAAATTCGAAAATTCAAAATGGCCGCCATTTTTGGGGAGGGGAAAATTTTTTGAAAATTGCAAATATTACATTCCTTAGATACCCTGTGGGTCGAAAATTTCGACGAAATCGCTCTATCTCGCACGGTTAAGGAGATAGAAGCAAATTTGTGTTTTGCCATTTTTGGCAAAAATTCAAAAATTCAAAATGGCCGCCATTTTTGGGGAGGGGAAAATATTTTGAAAATTGCAAAGATTACATTCCTTAGATACCCTGTGGGTTGAAAATTTCGACGAAATCGCTCTATCTCGCATGGTTAAGGAGATAGAAGCAAATTTGTGTTTTGCCATTTTTGGCAAAAATTCGAAAATTCAAAATGGCCGCCATTTTTGGGGAGGGGAAAATTTTTTGAAAATTGCAAAGATTACATTCGTTAGATACCCTGTGGGTCGAAAATTTCGACGAAATCGCTCTATCTCGCACGGTTAAGGAGATAGAAGCAAATTTGTGTTTTGCCATTTTTGGCAAAAATTCGAAAATTCAAAATGGCCGCCATTTTTGGGGAGGGGAAAATTTTTTGAAAATTGCAAAGATTACATTCCTTAGATACCCTGTGGGTCGAAAATTTCGACGAAATCGCTCTATCTCGCACGGTTAAGGAGATAGAAGCAAATTTGTGTTTTGCCATTTTTGGCAAAAATTCGAAAATTCAAAATGGCCGCCATTTTTGGGGAGGGGAAAATATTTTGAAAATTGCAAAGATTGCATTGCTTAGATACCCTGTGCGTCGAAAATTTTGCCGAAATCGCTCTATCTCGCACGGTTAAGGAGATAGAAGCAAATTAGTGTTTTGCCATTTTTGGCAAAAATTCGAAAATTCAAAATGGCCGCCATTTTTGGGGAGGGGAAAATTTTTGGAAAATTGCAAAGATTGCATTCCTTAGATCCCCTGTGGGTCGAAAATTTTGCCGAAATCGCTCTATCTCGCACGGTTAAGGAGATAGAAGCAAATTTGTGTTTTGCCATTTTTGGCAAAAATTTGAAAATTCAAAATGGCCGCCATTTTAGGGGAGGGGAAAATTTTTTAGAAATTACCAAGAGTACAATGCTCAGATACCCTGTGGGTCGAAAATTTTGACGAAATCACTCTATCTGGCACGGTTAAGGAGATAGAAGCAAATTTGTGTTTTGCCATTTTTGGCAAAAATTCGAAAATTCAAAATGGCCGCCATTTTTGGGGAGGGGAAAATTTTTGGAAAATTGCAAAGATTGCATTCCTTAGATACCCTGTGGGTCGAAAATTTCGACGAAATCGCTCTATCTCGCACGGTTAAGGAGATAGAAGCAAATTTGTGTTTTGCCATTTTTGGCAAAAATTCGAAAATTCAAAATGGCCGCCATTTTTGGGGAGGGGAAAATTTTTGGAAAATTGCAAAGATTGCATTCCTTAGATACCCTGTGGGTCGAAAATTTCGACGAAATCGCTCTATCTCGCACGGTTAAGGAGATAGAAGCAAATTTGTGTTTTGCAATTTTTGGCAAAAATTCGAAAATTCAAAATGGCCGCCATTTTTGGGGAGGGGAAAATTTTTTGAAAATTGCAAAGATTACATTCCTTAGATACCCTGTGGGTCGAAAATTTCGACGAAATCGCTCTATCTCGCACGGTTAAGGAGATAGAAGCAAATTTGTGTTTTGCCATTTTTGGCAAAAATTCGAAAATTCAAAATGGCCGCCATTTTTGGGGAGGGGAAAATATTTTGAAAATTGCAAAGATTGCATTGCTTAGATACCCTGTGCGTCGAAAATTTTGCCGAAATCGCTCTATCTCGCACGGTTAAGGAGATAGAAGCAAATTAGTGTTTTGCCATTTTTGGCAAAAATTCGAAAATTCAAAATGGCCGCCATTTTTGGGGAGGGGAAAATTTTTGGAAAATTGCAAAGATTGCATTCCTTAGATCCCCTGTGGGTCGAAAATTTTGCCGAAATCGCTCTATCTCGCACGGTTAAGGAGATAGAAGGAAATTTGTGTTTTGCCATTTTTGGCAAAAATTCGAAAATTCAAAATGGCCGCCATTTTTGGGGAGGGGAAATTTTTTTGAAAATTGCAAATATTACATTCCTTAGATACCCTGTGGGTCGAAAATTTCGACGAAATCGCTCTATCTCGCACGGTTAAGGAGATAGAAGCAAATTTGTGTTTTGCCATTTTTGGCAAAAATTCGAAAATTCAAAATGGCCGCCATTTTTGGGGAGGGGAAAATTTTTGAAAAATTGCAAAGATTGCATTCCTTAGATACCCTGTGGGTCGAAAATTTCGACGAAATCGCTCTATCTCGCACGGTTAAGGAGATAGAAGCAAATTTGTGTTTTGCCATTTTTGGCAAAAATTCGAAAATTCAAAATGGCCGCCATTTTTGGGGAGGGGAAAATTTTTTGAAAATTGCAAATATTACATTCCTTAGATACCCTGTGGGTCGAAAATTTCGACGAAATCGCTCTATCTCGCACGGTTAAGGAGATAGAAGCAAATTTGTGTTTTGCCATTTTTGGCAAAAATTCAAAAATTCAAAATGGCCGCCATTTTTGGGGAGGGGAAAATATTTTGAAAATTGCAAAGATTATATTCCTTAGATACCCTGTGGGTTGAAAATTTCGACGAAATCGCTCTATCTCGCATGGTTAAGGAGATAGAAGCAAATTTGTGTTTTGCCATTTTTGGCAAAAATTTGAAAATTCAAAATGGCCGCCATTTTAGGGGAGGGGAAAATTTTTTAGAAATTACCAAGAGTACAATGCTGAGATACCCTGTGGGTCGAAAATTTTGACGAAATCACTCTATCTGGCACGGTTAAGGAGATAGAAGCAAATTTGTGTTTTGCCATTTTTGGCAAAAATTCGAAAATTCAAAATGGCCGCCATTTTTGGGGAGGGGAAAATTTTTGGAAAATTGCAAAGATTGCATTCCTTAGATACCCTGTGGGTCGAAAATTTCGACGAAATCGCTCTATCTCGCACGGTTAAGGAGATAGAAGCAAATTTGTGTTTTGCCATTTTTGGCAAAAATTCGAAAATTCAAAATGGCCGCCATTTTTGGGGAGGGGAAAATTTTTGGAAAATTGCAAAGATTGCATTCCTTAGATACCCTGTGGGTCGAAAATTTCGACGAAATCGCTCTATCTCGCACGGTTAAGGAGATAGAAGCAAATTTGTGTTTTGCCATTTTTGGCAAAAATTCGAAAATTCAAAATGGCCGCCATTTTTGGGGAGGGGAAAATATTTTGAAAATTGCAAAGATTGCATTGGTTAGATACCCTGTGTGTCGAAAATTTTGCCGAAATCGCTCTATCTCGCACGGTTAAGGAGATAGAAGCAAATTTGTGTTTTGCCATTTTTGGCAAAAATTCAAAATGGCCGCCATTTTTGGGGAGGGGAAATTTTTTTGAAAATTGCAAATATTACATTCCTTAGATACCCTGTGGGTCGAAAATTTCGATGAAATCGCTCTATCTCGCACGGTTAAGGAGATAGAAGCAAATTTGTGTTTTGCCATTTTTGGCAAAAATTCGAAAATTCAAAATGGCCGCCATTTTTGGGGAGGGGAAAATTTTTTGAAAATTGCAAAGATTACATTCCTTAGATACCCTGTGGGTCGAAAATTTCGACGAAATCGCTCTATCTCGCACGGTTAAGGAGATAGAAGCAAATTTGTGTTTTGCCATTTTTGGCAAAAATTCGAAAATTCAAAATGGCCGCCATTTTTGGGGAGGGGAAAATATTTTGAAAATTGCAAAGATTGCATTGCTTAGATACCCTGTGCGTCGAAAATTTTGCCGAAATCGCTCTATCTCGCACGGTTAAGGAGATAGAAGCAAATTAGTGTTTTGCCATTTTTGGCAAAAATTCGAAAATTCAAAATGGCCGCCATTTTTGGGGAGGGGAAAATTTTTGGAAAATTGCAAAGATTGCATTCCTTAGATCCCCTGTGGGTCGAAAATTTTGCCGAAATCGCTCTATCTCGCACGGTTAAGGAGATAGAAGCAAATTTGTGTTTTGCCATTTTTGGCAAAAATTCGAAAATTCAAAATGGCCGCCATTTTTGGGGAGGGGAAATTTTTTTGAAAATTGCAAATATTACATTCCTTAGATACCCTGTGGGTCGAAAATTTCGACGAAATCGCTCTATCTCGCACGGTTAAGGAGATAGAAGCAAATTTGTGTTTTGCCATTTTTGGCAAAAATTCGAAAATTCAAAATGGCCGCCATTTTTTGGGAGGGGAAAATTTTTGGAAAATTGCAAAGATTGCATTCCTTAGATACCCTGTGGGTCGAAAATTTCGACGAAATCGCTCTATCTCGCACGGTTAAGGAGATAGAAGCAAATTTGTGTTTTGCCATTTTTGGCAAAAATTCGAAAATTCAAAATGGCCGCCATTTTTGGGGAGGGGAAAATTTTTTGAAAATTGCAAATATTACATTCCTTAGATACCCTGTGGGTCGAAAATTTCGACGAAATCGCTCTATCTCGCACGGTTAAGGAGATAGAAGCAAATTTGTGTTTTGCCATTTTTGGCAAAAATTCGAAAATTCAAAATGGCCGCCATTTTTGGGGAGGGGAAAATATTTTGAAAATTGCAAAGATTGCATTGCTTAGATACCCTGTGCGTCGAAAATTTTGCCGAAATCGCTCTATCTCGCACGGTTAAGGAGATAGAAGCAAATTAGTGTTTTGCCATTTTTGGCAAAAATTCGAAAATTCAAAATGGCCGCCATTTTTGGGGAGGGGAAAATTTTTGGAAAATTGCAAAGATTGCATTCCTTAGATCCCCTGTGGGTCGAAAATTTTGCCGAAATCGCTCTATCTCGCACGGTTAAGGAGATAGAAGCAAATTTGTGTTTTGCCATTTTTGGCAAAAATTCGAAAATTCAAAATGGCCGCCATTTTTGGGGAGGGGAAATTTTTTTGAAAATTGCAAATATTACATTCCTTAGATACCCTGTGGGTCGAAAATTTCGACGAAATCGCTCTATCTCGCACGGTTAAGGAGATAGAAGCAAATTTGTGTTTTGCCATTTTTGGCAAAAATTCGAAAATTCAAAATGGCCGCCATTTTTGGGGAGGGGAAAATTTTTTGAAAATTGCAAAGATTGCATTCCTTAGATACCCTGTGGGTCGAAAATTTCGACGAAATCGCTCTATCTCGCACGGTTAAGGAGATAGAAGCAAATTTGTGTTTTGCCATTTTTGGCAAAAATTCGAAAATTCAAAATGGCCGCCATTTTTGGGGAGGGGAAAATTTTTTGAAAATTGCAAATATTACATTCCTTAGATACCCTGTGGGTCGAAAATTTCGACGAAATCGCTCTATCTCGCACGGTTAAGGAGATAGAAGCAAATTTGTGTTTTGCCATTTTTGGCAAAAATTCAAAAATTCAAAATGGCCGCCATTTTTGGGGAGGGGAAAATATTTTGAAAATTGCAAAGATTGCATTGGTTAGATACCCTGTGTGTCGAAAATTTTGCCGAAATCGCTCTATCTCGCACGGTTAAGGAGATAGAAGCAAATTTGTGTTTTGCCATTTTTGGCAAAAATTCGAAAATTCAAAATGGCCGCCATTTTTGGGGAGGGGAAAATATTTTGAAAATTGCAAAGATTGCATTGGTTAGATACCCTGTGTGTCGAAAATTTTGCCGAAATCGCTCTATCTCGCACGGTTAAGGAGATAGAAGCAAATTTGTGTTTTGCCATTTTTGGCAAAAATTCGAAAATTCAAAATGGCCGCCATTTTTGGGGAGGGGAAATTTTTTTGAAAATTGCAAATATTACATTCCTTAGATACCCTGTGGGTCGAAAATTTCGATGAAATCGCTCTATCTCGCACGGTTAAGGAGATAGAAGCAAATTTGTGTTTTGCCATTTTTGGCAAAAATTCGAAAATTCAAAATGGCCGCCATTTTTGGGGAGGGGAAAATTTTTGGAAAATTGCAAAGATTGCATTCCTTAGATCCCCTGTGGGTCGAAAATTTTGCCGAAATCGCTCTATCTCGCACGGTTAAGGAGATAGAAGCAAATTTGTGTTTTGCCATTTTTGGCAAAAATTCGAAAATTCAAAATGGCCGCCATTTTTGGGGAGGGGAAATTTTTTTGAAAATTGCAAATATTACATTCCTTAGATACCCTGTGGGTCGAAAATTTCGACGAAATCGCTCTATCTCGCACGGTTAAGGAGATAGAAGCAAATTTGTGTTTTGCCATTTTTGGCAAAAATTCGAAAATTCAAAATGGCCGCCATTTTTGGGGAGGGGAAAATTTTTTGAAAATTGCAAAGATTGCATTCCTTAGATACCCTGTGGGTCGAAAATTTCGACGAAATCGCTCTATCTCGCACGGTTAAGGAGATAGAAGCAAATTTGTGTTTTGCCATTTTTGGCAAAAATTCGAAAATTCAAAATGGCCGCCATTTTTGGGGAGGGGAAAATTTTTTGAAAATTGCAAATATTACATTCCTTAGATACCCTGTGGGTCGAAAATTTCGACGAAATCGCTCTATCTCGCACGGTTAAGGAGATAGAAGCAAATTTGTGTTTTGCCATTTTTGGCAAAAATTCAAAAATTCAAAATGGCCGCCATTTTTGGGGAGGGGAAAATATTTTGAAAATTGCAAAGATTGCATTGGTTAGATACCCTGTGTGTCGAAAATTTTGCCGAAATCGCTCTATCTCGCACGGTTAAGGAGATAGAAGCAAATTTGTGTTTTGCCATTTTTGGCAAAAATTCGAAAATTCAAAATGGCCGCCATTTTTGGGGAGGGGAAAATATTTTGAAAATTGCAAAGATTGCATTGGTTAGATACCCTGTGTGTCGAAAATTTTGCCGAAATCGCTCTATCTCGCACGGTTAAGGAGACAGAAGCAAATTTGTGTTTTGCCATTTTTGGCAAAAATTCGAAAATTCAAAATGGCCGCCATTTTTGGGGAGGGGAAATTTTTTTGAAAATTGCAAATATTACATTCCTTAGATACCCTGTGGGTCGAAAATTTCGATGAAATCGCTCTATCTCGCACGGTTAAGGAGATAGAAGCAAATTTGTGTTTTGCCATTTTTGGCAAAAATTCGAAAATTCAAAATGGCCGCCATTTTTGGGGAGGGGAAAATTTTTGGAAAATTGCAAAGATTGCATTCCTTAGATACCCTGTGGGTCGAAAATTTCGACGAAATCGCTCTATCTCGCACGGTTAAGGAGATAGAAGCAAATTTGTGTTTTGCCATTTTTGGCAAAAATTCGAAAATTCAAAATGGCCGCCATTTTTGGGGAGGGGAAATTTTTTTGAAAATTGCAAATATTACATTCCTTAGATACCCTGTGGGTCGAAAATTTCGACGAAATCGCTCTATCTCGCACGGTTAAGGAGATAGAAGCAAATTTGTGTTTTGCCATTTTTGGCAAAAATTCGAAAATTCAAAATGGCCGCCATTTTTGGGGAGGGGAAAATTTTTGGAAAATTGCAAAGATTGCATTCCTTAGATACCCTGTGGGTCGAAAATTTCGACGAAATCGCTCTATCTCGCACGGTTAAGGAGATAGAAGCAAATTTGTGTTTTGCCATTTTTTGCAAAAATTCGAAAATTCAAAATGGCCACCATTTTTGGGGAGGGGAAAATTTTTTGAAAATTGCAAATATTACATTCCTTAGATACCCTGTGGGTCGAAAATTTCGACGAAATCGCTCTATCTCGCACGGTTAAGGAGATAGAAGCAAATTTGTGTTTTGCCATTTTTGGCAAAAATTCGAAAATTCAAAATGGCCGCCATTTTTGGGGAGGGGAAAATATTTTGAAAATTGCAAAGATTGCATTGGTTAGATACCCTGTGTGTCGAAAATTTTGCCGAAATCGCTCTATCTCGCACGGTTAAGGAGATAGAAGCAAATTTGTGTTTTGCCATTTTTGGCAAAAATTCGAAAATTCAAAATGGCCGCCATTTTTGGGGAGGGGAAATTTTTTTGAAAATTGCAAATATTACATTCCTTAGATACCCTGTGGGTCGAAAATTTCGACGAAATCGCTCTATCTCGCACGGTTAAGGAGATAGAAGCAAATTTGTGTTTTGCCATTTTTGGCAAAAATTCGAAAATTCAAAATGGCCGCCATTTTTGGGGAGGGGAAAATTTTTGGAAAATTGCAAAGATTGCATTCCTTAGATACCCTGTGGGTCGAAAATTTCGACGAAATCGCTCTATCTCGCACGGTTAAGGAGATAGAAGCAAATTTGTGTTTTGCCATTTTTGGCAAAAATTCGAAAATTCAAAATGGCCACCATTTTTGGGGAGGGGAAAATTTTTTGAAAATTGCAAATATTACATTCCTTAGATACCCTGTGGGTCGAAAATTTCGACGAAATCGCTCTATCTCGCACGGTTAAGGAGATAGAAGCAAATTTGTGTTTTGCCATTTTTGGCAAAAATTCAAAATGGCCGCCATTTTTGGGGAGGGGAAAATATTTTGAAAATTGCAAAGATTGCATTGCTTAGATACCCTGTGTGTCGAAAATTTTGCCGAAATCGCTCTATCTCGCACGGTTAAGGAGATAGAAGCAAATTAGTGTTTTGCCATTTTTGGCAAAAATTCGAAAATTCAAAATGGCCGCCATTTTTGGGGAGGGGAAAATTTTTGGAAAATTGCAAAGATTGCATTCTTTAGATCCCCTGTGGGTCGAAAATTTTGCCGAAATCGCTCTATCTCGCACGGTTAAGGAGATAGAAGCAAATTTGTGTTTTGCCATTTTTGGCAAAAATTCGAAAATTCAAAATGGCCGCCATTTTTGGGGAGGGGAAATTTTTTTGAAAATTGCAAATATTACATTCCTTAGATACCCTGTGGGTCGAAAATTTCGACGAAATCGCTCTATCTCGCACGGTTAAGGAGATAGAAGCAAATTTGTGTTTTGCCATTTTTGGCAAAAATTCGAAAATTCAAAATGGCCGCCATTTTTGGGGAGGGGAAAATTTTTGGAAAATTGCAAATATTACATTCCTTAGATACCCTGTGGGTCGAAAATTTCGACGAAATCGCTCTATCTCGCACGGTTAAGGAGATAGAAGCAAATTTGTGTTTTGCCATTTTCGGCAAAAATTCGAAAATTCAAAATGGCCACCATTTTTGGGGAGGGGAAAATTTTTTGAAAATTGCAAAGAGTACACTCCTCAGATACCCTGCGGGTCGAAAATTTTGCCGAAATCGCTCTATCTCGCACGGTTAAGGAGATAGAAGCAAATTACTCAAAAGTAGTACTGAAAATACACAATGAAGTACCTAAATGGCTATTACTCATGTACTGACAAAGCTATCAGTCCCAAATGCAATACCAAGCGAGCTATGGACATGACAATCTTGTATTCAAAATTGTAGTAAAATATCTTTAATTATTTTGGCTTAAATGCACGGAAACCAATGGGTACTGAAAATAGCTGTACTTAAGTATTACTCAGTAAGCAAAAGAGGTACAACAGCCAAAAGCAATCCCAAGCAAGCTACTGACCCAATAAGCCTGCATACCAAATTTGGTGACAATAGCTCTAATACTTTTCCTTTAAATGAGCGGAAACCATGCGTGACGCCGGACGCCGGACATCGGACATCGGACATCGGACAACGGACATCGGACATCGGACATCGGACGGCGAAAAAAGCAAAAATAATATATCCACCCCCCAGGGGGGTGGACATAATGAATGAATGAACAAATGAAATAAAACTTTATATTTAAGGGCAATTGTATAGTGTAAAAAGCCAAAGCAGATATACTAGACATTGATATTTGTTTATAAAGGGGTGTATTGAAATGAATGAGTCAACAGTTTATTTGTGTAAGGGATTAGCTTGTTTGTCTTACATAAACAAGTAATTGGCCCTCCTGTCCACTAAGCTTGGCATCAACACTCAGGCTGAGTGGGTCTTTTGTGTGAAAATGAATAAGGGTAGGTATATGACAAAAGCAAAGCTATGCTGTGACTGAGTGGATCTTTTGTGTAAAAGTGAAAAAGGATAGATTAAATGTTGTACCTTTATGATTAAAACACAGCTATATTCTGAATGAGTGGGTATCTTGTTTAAAATGTGAAAAGGTGTTGATTAAATGCAGCCTTGTTATAATTAAAGAAAACCAAAGTTCTGGCTAACTAAACAGCCCTTTGTACTTTGACAAAACAACACAAACTATAATCTATCTACACTCTGCTGAAAGAAACAGTAAAAATTTACACCTAATAAGTCACTTAATTAAAGTTATAAAACTACAAAATCAATGTACTTGGAATGTACTTGAAAGTAATTGAAAAGTACTTGGATATTTTAGCCAAGTACAAGTACAAGTACTTTTAATTTTCAGCTGTCAAGTACAAGTACAAGTACTTGAAAAAGAGTAATTAAGTACAAGTACCAAGTACAAGTACTTGTACTCGCCCCAGGCCTGGCTATAATGTAATGATATGTGTCAAAAGAATGTCAGAGTGAGTAGAAATCTGTTACCTGGCGGCACTATAAAGTACTCATCAAATGTTTTCTGTGCATTCTGAAGGATTTCTTTTCTGCAATTTCCGTCAGTTTCTTCATCAGCTCTCAGGTACAGTGAACTGTAAATATTGATAGCTGTCACATAAACAATGTAAAATACCCCATTCAGAACTTCTTTTATTTTTGTTAGAAGTATAAAATATTCTCACTAAATTTGTGACTTTCATGACCTTTTTGGCCATTTATCAAAAGCAACGCATAATTCCAAATAATTTGCCTTTTTTAGGGCTGAAGGGAGTTTGTGTTAACTTATATACTAATCAATAATTTTGAATAGCAAATATTATCAGCAGTTTTTTTTCTGCAACTGTTGACTCCTAAAAGACCTTATCTGCAGTGGACAGTGCAGTGGGCAGCAATATGTATTCATCAGTGCCATTTCTGTTGACATGCTGTCAACATCATAAATTATTATTTTACTCTGAAGTTCCTTCAGTACACCGTAATTAAAACTCTTTGTACATTGATTTTTTTTACCTAGAAAAGTCTATATGAGGGCATTATGGATGAAATGAACACTTGTTGCAGTTGTATACTGTTCCACTGGGGGTAAAGTAGACTTTCATCAAGTTCTTTTGTCCAAGGTATTATATGAGGACTGAATGACTTTTTTACCAGAATGTGGGGCTGACAAAAGCTTTTTTTTACTCATCAAGTGGGTTCATAAAGATTTCATGTATGTCAGATTTGCTGGAATGAGAAATACAAAGACTTGGATCAAATCTAGGGGTAAAGGGGTTTAATAACAATAATTGTAATTCTTGCTAAATTTGTAGATAAAATGAGTACTCTTCATAGAGTACATTAATCATAAAGAAGGCATACAAAGACTAAAATTATTACTAATTCCATCCTTTATTTTTTTTGTTTAGAGACTGTTCCCAATTGGCAAACTAGAGGATCGCTCGCAAAAAAAAGTGTTTTTTTACATTTTTTCGAAGCCAAATGTTGCAGAACAGTGATAGAATTTTTATATTTGAATAGCATTACAACATTTTATAAGCCATTTTGGAGTAACAATTTTCCTAAGAATACAATTTTATTCCAGTTTTTGTGGCCACCCACTTGTTTTCCAACACACTGGACATGGGTTCAACTCCTTCTGTGTCTACAAGATGTAACTGGTCAGCAAATCTGATTGCTGATTCCAGTCTACTGATGCCTTCCTCATTGGAGAAATCCACAAGTGAGAGACGTTCCAGATGTTCTATCATCTCATCTGAGATCTTGGTTTCCTGCATTGGATGAAAAAACACAAAAAAAGAGGTCAAAATGCACCAGTATTTTAATATAGAGTAAGAAATCTAAAATTTGCCAGGAATCTAAAATTTGCCAGGAATCTAAAATTGGTATTTTTCAGTTCAGAAAGCTTTAATTTACTATACATTCAACCAATCTCATCTCAATTCATTTATTTTATTAGTATTTCCACATGTGGGGAATTTCAGATATGTGGTGAATTTTAGATTTCTTACTCTAACAGTTTCAGTTTGTCATAAAAAATGTGTGAATTATCTACCAATTAATTATGGCTCTCGGAGTTTCTTATTTTTGTACTTTAGTAAGTTTTCATCAGTACTCTTCCCTTTTCTACTGACAATACAAACTTTGTCATTTTTCCCTTGAAAAGGAACAAAAATTGGTTCATTTTATGATGGTTTTCATGAGAATATTTTGACAACTGACAATGTTCCAGGAAAAGAGTATTTCTTTAAATTCCGTACTCTAAGTTTTATATCACCCTACTCTTAAACAGATGGTCAAAAACAATTTCATTGTCAAAATTTCTCCTTTTCTTAATCTTTTATGGATAAGCTGGATCATTATATATTAATGTATTTGTAAGTTTCCCTATTTTATTGCTTGATCAAAGTTAATTAAAATAGTTTACAAGAAACATATCTGCGTAAATTATTTTCCAGAGATTTGCAAATAATAAAAAAAACTTCTTAAAAAAGCCGGAGTAAAATATATAATGTAAAGCCTTACAGGTGGAAGCTTCTCTTCATCAATTGGCTCCCATGTTGGTTTCGATGGAACCTAAAAACATTGTGCAATACTGTCTGGCTACCAATTATCGTCGGGTACCAATTATCACCATACATAATTCTAATAGACATAACTGGACGAAAAGTACATCCCAAGTATACTAAATAAGGTAAAGCTGCTTCCTAAGTGAATGACACACAACAAAGACATTCAATATATGTGGAAATTACTGAAATCTGAACAATTTATATACTGGTGGCAATAATTGGTAGTTTATATCCGGCGATAATTGGTAGCAGTAACATTTTTGTAGAACAGTTTTCTGTTTCTTATCAATGACAATTAAATGGCACAAAAATCTAAACAACATACAAAAGAGTCAAACCTCCATAAAAAATACTTGGTTGAGCAAAATTACCTCTTACTTGGAAGCAAATGTAAGTTCACTCGAGAATCTTTGGATCAAAATTTGCCACAATATCTGGTAAGCACGGGCCGGATGCATGAACAGTACTTAGTCCATTCCTAACTTAGATTTTAAGTATTACTTAGATTTCAAGTAAGAAATTATGAAATTTTGATAAAATTAAAAAGAACTAATTTTCACTAATGGCTAGATTCCACTTGAGATATACATATAGATTTTCAAATTTTCACTAGCAATTCATTTTTCTTCTTCAAGCTTATTCGTTAAAATAGTTAAAATTAATGCCTGGTGTAAATTTCAACTTATACAGTAATATTGTGCATGTCCTAACAGGAAACGATTGCCAATTGATTGGGGCGAATTTTGTAATCTTTTTTTTTGGAATAATTTGCCATTTTTCAGCATGACACTTATTTAACATGAATTACCGTTATAGCTCTCACAGTATTATAAAGCCATAAGTAATATTCTTTGCAAAGGGTCACTATTGTAAATAGCCAAATAAAATTTTCCATATCTCTTGGCCAATTAGATTCAATGATACAACCGTACCTAAAGAGTTAGAAGAGGTTTTTTCCTTACTTAAAATATAAGGTGACCTTATCTAAGTATTATTTTGTGAATACCAATTCTAAGAAAAACTTAGTCAAGTAAAAACCTTCCCTTACTTAGATATAAGGCCACCTTATCTAAGTATTGTTCTTGAATCTTTGTGAAGTTCGTGAAATAGTTTTTCGTCATAAGAGAATTCACTTTACAAGGATTTACTTCATATTGAAAACTAGATTGGGCCAACTCGGCGCCAACATATCCCCAGACAGGTCATCACTCACGCCACAGGTTTTGATCGGAAATTTTTTAAAACATAATTACCCATTATTATATGAACTTCAGCACATCAATCTACTCTGTTTATATCTCCCCAAGGAAGATGGTGTATCCCCAGACGCCGAATACATAACTCAAATTATATTTTCAATCTTCCTGCAATGATAACTCTAAACCTATTTTCAAAGTATTTAAATGATTGATGATTGAATGTCCATTCTAAAATAATAATCCCAAAAGAGCATATCTGTTTCTATATTTGTTGACAAATAAAATATTATTTTTAACTCAACTCATCATATTTTTCAATCTTCCTTCAAAGTATTTAAATGATTGATGATTCAATGTCCATTCTAAAATTCATAATCCCAAAAGCGCATATCTGTTTCTATATTTGTTCACAAATAAAATATTATTTAAAAAAAAATTGTTTATATTATTATTTTATTATATTATTTTTAGAATTTGCAAATTGTTTTCAGTTATTCATTTCCTCTATACCTATATATGTGGTCCATATATATGCAACCTAAATATGTGACACAATCTCAGTTCTGACTCCCCTTTGTGTTATATGTAATGAAGCCCACCACCTCCCACCCCCACCCCTCTCCCCTTCTCCACACCTCTCTCACTATTACACAAGATCTGCAACCCCATTGAGTTCTTTGTTTCTCATCTGATATCATTAAATACCATTGTTTATTTAGTGTCACTCAATATAGCTGGAGGTCCCAGAGGTGGGTGGGGGGAATCCGGGTGGGGGATGTGGGTTGAGCATAAATGGTAAACAAACAATCTATATAAAAGGGGTACTCAAATACAAAAAGAATTGAGAATTTTAAGTATGTGATTATCAACTGAAATGAGTTCATAACTGTAGGAGCTGTGCCAAAATTAACTGAGGCAAGTTGAATAAAACTGGGCTAGTTGAGGGTTAAAAATCCCCTAGTTTTACTACATAAGGATATAATTTCATTAATATTGGGACTTAAAGCTCACTTAAAGTGTCCATTTTGTCTACTTGAATATGTTTAACCAGTTTCATTTTAAAAAGTGAAAAACTCAGCAAGCAGAGGTATAACACACAAAAATAAGTTCTTAAAAGACTAAGATAGCCATAACATTATTAATATTCAAAATTTAAATAGACAGGCATTTCCTTTTAAAAATTCAAAGATTTCAGCTCTATACCCCACATCGTTTGACAGTTACTGGGCTTTAAAGTGGCATAATATCCATAAATTGGGTTTCTGTGGGCATTTTACAATTGTTAAAGAGACCTTAGCAATTAAACTACAGATCTGAAACTTTTTGGGGGACATACATAACAAACAAAAATTATATATAATACAGTTTAAGACTTGTCACACTAAGCATTTCCAAATAACAGGGCAAAATACGGAAAAAATGTCAAAAAAGGCACTTGGGCGAGTGTCTATGGCCCTCATACACAGGTTAAATGTCTACTAAAAACCTTGATTTTCGGCATGTGTAAAAAGGACATAATAATGCATTCCCAGATGGGATTTCAGCTCCATCAATCACATAGTTTAACAGTTACAGGGCTTAAAGGTGGTAAAAAGTCCAAATATTGGGTCATTGTGGGCCTTTTAGAGATCTCGATGTGGCTTTCAAATTAAAGCTTCAGACTTAAAATTTGTTACATACTAAGATTACACATAGAATATGTATCTAATAAAGTTTGAAACTTCTCAGACTTACCATTTCCAAGTTACAGAGCAAAATATGTGAAAAATGTCTTAAAAGGGTCACTCAGGTGGGTGTTTAAGGTCCTCATACACAGGTTAAATGTCTACTTGAAGCCTTGATTTTTGGCACATGTAAAAAGAACATAATAATGTATTCCCAGATGAGATTTCAGCTCTATCAGTCACATAGTTTAACAGTCACCGGCCTTAAAATTGGCAAAAAGTCCAAATATTGGGTCTTTATGGGGCCTTCTAGAGACCTAAATGTAGCCTTCAAATTAAAGCTTCAGACTTAAAATTTGTCACATACTAAGATTACACATAGAATATGCATCTAATACAGTTTGAAACTTCTTAGACTTACCATTTCCAAGTTACAGGGAAAAATATGTGAAAAATGTCTAAAAATGGTCACTCGGGTGGGGATTTATGGTCCTCATACACAGGTTAAATGTCTTCTTAAAGCCTTAATTTTTGACACATATAAAAATAACATACTAATATCTTCTCAGATAGGATTTGAGCTCTATCAGTCACATAGTTTGACAGTCACAGGGCTTAAAAGTAGCAAAAAGTCCAAATATTGGGTCTTTGGGAGCCTTTTAGAGACCTCAATTTGACCTTCAAAATTAAAGCTTCAGACTTAAAATCTGTTACATACTAAGATTACACACAGAATATATATCTAATACAGTTTGAAACTTCTCAGACTTACCATTTCCAAGTTACAGGGAAAAAGATGTGAAAAATGTCTTATAAGGGTCACTCGGGTGGGTGTTTATGGTCCTGATACACAGGTTAACTGTCTATTAAAGGCCTAAATGTTGGGGCACATATAAGAAAACACATAGATATATTCCCAGATGATATTTAACTTAGATGAGAGACATAGTTTGAAAGCTACAGTGCTTGAAAGTGGCAAAAAGTGCATAAATTGGGTCTCTGTGGGCACTTTTGAGACCTTAAGTCGACCCCTTTGGGTAAACCTACAGCCCTAAAATTTTCTACAGACAAGGATTACATATCAAAGTTATACCTAGCGCAGTTTGAGACTCATCAGAATTATCACTTCCAAATTATAGGGCAAAATATGTGTAAAGTATAGCAAAAAATCCCTAAGTGGGGGTATTTATGGGCCTCAAACACAATTTTCTCCTCAACTTAAAGTCATGATTTTCGGCACATGTACTAAGAACATATTAATGTGTTGTCAGGTAAAATTTCAGCCAGCTGAGCATCATAGTTTGTGACCTACAGGGCTCTAAGTGGCCAAAAGTCCAATTTCTGACCTTAAGGTGGCCATAAGTTCTTTTTTACTGGGAGTTTAAGGTCACCTTAAAATAGGGATCTTCCTTTGGGCACCCTTAACATGTGTACCAAGTTTGAAAAAAAAATATTAATTTGTTTTTGAGTTATCGCGTCCACAAGGAAATTTCTACGGCGGCGGCGGCGCGACGGACCTGAATCCAATATATCCCCGACTTTCGTCTGGGGATATAATTATACAATACACAATAAAAATGTCATTGCATGTTTTCAACTGGAGTTATTTTTGGCTGATGTTCACAAAAATGCTGAAAAACATTCAATTAAGATATATATATGTTATATCCTAAATGCTATTAATTACAGCCATCTGAGACATGGCAATAGCGGGTATAGACAAACAATAGGAAAACATGGAATTAATTCAATTTGGTTCAGATGGTACACAGGTGGACATAAACAGACACGAGGATAAATGGTCTTCAGAGATTTGCATATCTTGATGGCTTAAAAAGGAAATTGCATAAACTAACTCACAGATGTCATGATAAACTTTTGTGTAATTTATTGTTTATACTACTTATATTTGAAAAATTCTGAAGACCATTTATCTTCGTGTCCAGTTTATCTTTGTGTCCACCCTTGTAGTGGCTATCAGCAAATGTCCGCCTACCAGTGAACGCCCGCTTTACTGTCAATTCTCACCAGGTACCAATTATCGGCAACAATAAATAAAATGTTCATATTTTAATAATGGCCACATATTTTGAAAGCTTTCTGTTGTGTATTTGTTCTAGTCATTGTGGAAACAGTTTTACCTTATTAAATAGACTTGGGATGCTACTTTTAGTTAGTGCTCTCGTGACAACTCGCTAACTCGAGTTTTATATCGTTTATTGTTCAACTCCTGAACGTGAGTTGGTCTTATTGCAAACTAGAGTTCCTTTAAAATACTACAAAATGTATATAAATAAACCACTTGCCAGTGTACAAAGATGCAATAAAAGCACAATTTGACTTGTTTACTTAATGTTTTCCTTCATATTTATCTATTATGATGTAAAGCCAATGATATCTCTCCATATATCTTACCTGGTAAAACAACCAATCAAAACATCTGTTTTATTTCTCAACATGGTGAGAATACTTATCCTTATTTTGCGGGTAAAATACGACAAATTTTGTTGGAATATGGTTAAAAATATATTTTATTATGAAAGGAATCATATTAGTGCGTATATATTTAAGGTTTGGGTGTTTTGAAATATTGTTATTGACTCGAGTTCAACTCGAGTTGACTCTTCGCTGATGCATAAAACTGAAGTCGGTACTACTTTTAGTCAAGTTATGTCTATTTTAATTCTGTTTGGCGATAATTAGTACCCGGCGATAATTAGTAGCAAGGCTGTATACATCTTTTATTAGAGGTTAAGGACAAATGCTTCTATTTCCAAACAAATGGGCGTTCACTGGTATTTCCTGTTTGCAGTAAACACGGCCGATAAAAGATATATTGTCAAAATACGTCACTTTCAAAGAAACGTTCCCCAGCATATTCAAAGCATAAATTTTCCTGAATGTCATTTGATAATTTGGCTCAAGAACATAAACCAAACCTCCAAATATAATATAAATGTTAAATATTATCTTCAACACAGGCGTTTACTGGTACTGCTACCCTGCATAAGTTGGCCACCCTCACCACACCTTCACTGGGCTTTAACATGAGCTAGTGGCCTACTACACTCTGAAATCATGTATTATTGTTAAACTTATCATATGCAACGGTTTTCATTGGTGTACAATAACCTATTTGTCTTTCTGGAGCCTGTACATAAGCCGTGGCCAACTTATGCCTGTGGCCAATTTATGTTGGGTAGCACTAGCAGTATCGTTGTGTCATCTATTATCGACGGTCATCCATTATCGACGGCCGCGCATTAATATATTGTAGTTCTGTGCACGTGCTTTTCATCTCAGTAAAAATTGGATAAATAACAGTATTACTCTTTATTTAAAATATATCACATGGCTTTTAATGCAAATATTGTTTTGAGTTTGATAAAATAAAGTTTCTTAATGCATGATGCAGTAAAATCCCGATTTTGTTAGTAAGTGAAATATTGTATCCATTTTTAAAGTAAAATAAAATATGGTTGTCATTGGCAACACTCATGAATTTCCGTGAATAATGCAAATTTTATCCTCATAAAATGAAATTACAAGGTTTATTGTAAAAGACAAAACGATTTATAATATTTGTTTTACAAAACACTACACATACATTTTTATTAAATTGACCTTAATGTGATCCATTGTCAAAGACAGCATGCGTTTGTTCAGCAGCAAATATAAGAAAAAATATGCCATAAAATATTTTTATTTTTGGAGGTTATAAAATAAATTAGCCATATACATGATCATTAACATAAAAACACGTGCTTTTGTGGACACAAAATAAGAAGAAATAGCCTTCAAAACGAATTTAAAAAATTAATGACACAATTTTCTAGGGAAATAACTTTATGTGTACACCTTCAAAAACAATGTTACTTGTACATTATTATGATATAATTGCAACAACTATGCCATTTATTTGTTAAATTACCAATTTACAGAGGACAATATGAAAAATAAAAAGTTTAGAATATATTTTGCATACCATTTATAGGTTCCATTTATATTGATTTTATTTTACCGTCGATAACAGACAACCATTTGTAAAATAAGAACACTATATGTACAGAAATTGAATCAAATAAAAAAAAATAAAATAACTTAAAATATTTATCCATTATTTTTGTTTTTGTCAATTAAACAACATTTTTTTCTAATTTTAAGTTTAAAATACATCAGGGAATGATGAAAGAAACAAAAATGGATTAAAATGCGTAAGACCGTCGAAAACCGGCAACGCAAGGATAGAATGCTACTCATACCAAAATGCTTCAATATCGCCCATACCTTTGTCCCAAAAAATAGCGTTTTTATGCCTTGACGCAACCCGCCAACTATGTGTCTAAAAGGTTGGGCGCGTGTAATAATCATCTATTTGCAAATAAAGTATTATCATTTCACAGTAGCAACAATCTTAAGTTGTTTTGTTTCTTCAACTGCCTCGGAAAATTTCGGTTTTGAAGATACCTCATAGGATATACTCTAGGTCGGAAAGTTAACTTGAGCCTTGAACGATAAAACCCGATTAATTTTTCATAAAAATCAGCCTACTTATTAATTTTATGAGCTTTAAACCATTCAAAGCACAACAATGTTTTTCGAAACACATTCAACTCTAAATTAGTAAAATCAATTGAGATATTGCTGGAATCATAAATATAAAACAACTTTAAAATCTTTAGTATATATAGTGTAATTTAAAGCTTCAGAGTTCAACACAAAATTTATGAAATTGCAGCTATCATTTCACACTTGTGAAATGAAATTCATGTATTTTCTGTTACATCTTGATGGAATGCTTTAGAGATTGTGGAAAACAATCCATGTGATGTGATCATAACTGTGCTGTGCTAATCAGTCTGAAATCAAAAACTCACATTCAAGCTTTATTCAAGATTGCTTTCTTTTTAAAATATGTAAATACAAAAATACTAACTTGACATCTATGAATTAAGTCTGATCAGCCAGATATAAAGATCTTTTATTGAAACAATGAAATAAATAACAAGCTAGCTCAGTTATCCTTGATACATTTTTCTTTGATAATATGTTCATGAACATACTAATATTGCCATAACGTGCTTGAGAGAGATATCTTGTTCTCAGTTCTTCATACAAAGGACAGATTAATAATACATGAAATTCATCTTCTATGTAATTTAGACCCCTTTTCAAACAAAAGATACAAACTCTCAAATTGTATGGCACATTTTGTTGCCTACCATTTTCCACACAAAGGTCATGATTTGAGCAAAAAATACTTAGACAACACAATTTTATGCTTTGTAATGCCACTTACTGATAAGTATTTTTCCATTTCAATGCTTTTGTACTTACAATAGAACTTTAGCTTTGATGTTTCATTTGTACTACTAGCCCATTCCCATTCCATTCTTTAGTTGTCTTTCAGCTTCTGTTTAATATACATAAGAACTGCTTTTGATCACCAACTTCTTGATATTCAAAGGCAAAACCAAAACCATATCTAACAATAATTTTTTAACATGTGAGACCCAATTATTCTTCCCTGCCTCACATAATGCTAAAGACATATTATAAGCACTCTTGGAACAATTACATTGTCAAAAATTTCAAACAGTACCTCTGGTGGAAGATTAAGGCATTTACTCTGTAACATTCTGATCATATGCAGGGATTTGCTTGATTGGACACTGAGAAATTTAGTAGAATAAGACCAGTTAAGTCTTCATGAGAAGAACAGGCCCAAATAATTGTAGTAAGAGACAACCTCGATTTTTTGTGTATTTAAAACCATCTTTCATTTTCTTCCACGATTCCATCATTTCTGAAAACAATTATTTGAGTCTTGCTAACATTTACTTGCATTCCCAACATAGTACAAAATGTTTGTAAGGTATTTATCTGGTCCTGCAAATACCAAATTGGAAAACTGGGCAAAGTCAGCATAAAGTAATAAAAAAAGGTTTGAAAACATCTACTACTACCATCATTATAGTTCAATTCAATATAACTATTTACATATAAAACAAACAAAAGTGGACTTAACATACATCCCTGTCAGGTTCCAATCAAACATTTAAAGAAATTTGTAAGACCTTTGCATGTGTTCACATAAGCAAATAATTGATTATACATGGACTTCAAAATTTTCAAAAATTTACCATTAATATCAATAGTAATTAGTCTATGGAACAATAACAGATGTGGCACCCTATCAAACGCCTTTGAACAGTCTATAAATAAGCAATAAAATGTTCCTCTTGGTTTACAAAGATATTTGCTTATGATAGTCTGTAAGATATATATATGGTCCACTGTGCTTTTAGATTTTCTAAAGCCGATTTGTTCATAATATAGTTTATTATTTTCTTCAACTCAATAGCTCAGTCTTTCATTCAATATTCTTGTAAATAGTTTACTTAATGTGCATAGCAATGATATGCCATGATAATTACTAACATCATTTAGATCACCCTTTTTCAACAAAGGTACAATTATAGCTTTGCCCCACTCTTCAGGGAAAATACCAGAATCTAAAATAATATTAAAGACATCAACTATATACAGTGTTAGGAATGAGAAACAGTGTTTAAACATTTCATTACACAGACCATCAGGGCCTCCTGCTTTACCATTTGGGAGCTTTCATATAAAATAATTCAGCGTCAGCTATTGTAAACTTTTTATTAAGGTCAACAGGCAAGTTTTCATTACACGACATACAAATTATGTTGTGGTTATCTATACTTGCTTTGACCTCAATCCAATAATCCTCATCTATAACACTTTCAGAGTTCAGTAGGCTATTAAAGTGATTAAACCAATCACTACCAGTAATTTCACATTTAAAACCTCTTCTCTTTGATACAACAGACTTAATAAGATTCCAGAAAGCCTTTTTATCTTTTGACTACATATAATTTTATCCCTTATATGTCTTTTATATTCAATTTTTTAAAATTCTACTGTTTTTTTAAACATCTTGTTTACATATAAGTATTCATTTAGACTTACATTACTCCTGGTATTACGAAAAAGTCTCAAAATCAAACTTATTCTTTTAAACTTTAAGTTACCCTGCTGGATAACCCACCACCTGGGTTGACATTGATGACTACAACTTTGATTTCCTACTCTATTTCTTGTCGGTTTCATATGTTCAGCAGCATATTGAAGCACAACAGTAAATAGAGAAATTGCATTATTTATTTCATTTAAAAACTTTCTTATTTTTTTAATTGGTCAAGTGAATGAACATTTATAAGATTATTTTTAAATATTTTTTAACCTTCAGCTGTCAATATAAATTTACTTCTATCAACAAGTATAGATTAAAATATATGGTGATAGAATTCTACCTTGTCTTGCACCATCACATGGCAGCTATCCGAAAAAAATATCCCATTTAACATGAAAAGTTTGTTGGGAATACCAGTGCATAATTAGTTTGACAACAAAAATAGGAACACCACATTTTCCAAACAATTTGTAATGATTTACCCTATCAAATGCTTTAGATACATCAATGACACAGACATGTGCTGCACTTGATATACTGACATATTAATGGACAATTTGTTTAAAGGAGAAGATATTCATATCTGTAGAAAGATTCTGATTAAAGCCAAATTGGTTATCACAACTGATGAATGTACTTTCATATCTATTAAGTATTATAAGTTCAATTAAATTTGACACAATAGTGGTTAGTGAGATAGGTCTATAGTTGCTTGCATCAGCTATATTCCCTGCACTGTCTTTCACTAAAGGCAACATCAGTGCCTTCATGCAGTCATGTGGTATATAATTATAAATAAACATACATGTGATACATATTGACAGGATGACAATAAGCTTATATGAGGCATATTTAAATGTACACTGCAACGATTGTCATGACCAGGAAATTTTCCATATTTTAGGGCTTTTATGGCATGCTCCAATTCTTCAGTGGTTACAATCATATCTTTATGGAACTCTTGATTGACAGATGTTAACATCCCAACATCAATCTTTTTATTTCTTCTTTGGGAGCACTAGAGTTTAGAAGATTACTGTATTATGATCTTTCCACATATCAGCAATGTTTTCGGTTCCAGACACACCATTTATAAATGCAGCAGTAGAGTTACTATATTTATTATTTTTTTTATTTCATGAAAGCTTTCATGTATATGAGCCTCATATGACCTAAAAGGTTATAAAGGTTAAACCTGCTGTACTGAAAGATCTGCAGTCCACAGTTTTAATGATGATAAATATGTTTTCCCTAATTATAAATTCTTAACAGGATCAAGTATTACGTAATATTTTGAAGTTAAATGTATGCAGATGCAGAAATTACATAGGTATTGTAAATTTTTCCTGACTATACAGAGCATATACATGGTGTTCAACTTCTTCAGGGAACTTCTGGTCGCAGTGTTCTTGTTTTGTGCTATTCTTTCAAAATAAAAGATCTGTAACTAATACATATTGATATCCTACTTTTGTATCTTCAGCAACATTCTGGAGTCTTGGAGGAGTTTTACACAGATCCTTTTGATGATGGATTCTAAAGGCTTGTGATCATTTTGAATTGATATTTTGTATCCAACATATTCATGGAAATTCTCACAAATACTACTAAAATAGTTTGTGGCCGTCAGTGAGTGCTTTTGCATTGCCAGCATTTATGCTTGGGGCACACAGGGATTGCTTTGTCCTTCTTCATCATCAATCCATCTTTGTCATCGTTACACTCCAATTCCAGACAGTATCTCAAAAATGGCTTGATGGATTAAATTTAAAGTTGGCATTTGGATGTTTCTGGATCTCACTGTGTTCCCTATTTCAAGATAACTTTAGAATCTCTGTAATAACAACATTATATTGAATTTAAGTCTTTTTTTTTGTTTCTGGATAGTATCTCAAAATTGGCTTAATGAATTTAATCAAATATGGCACGAGGACGTGACTAGTTTTCAAGGTATGCCCTATTTTAAGGTAAACTTAAACTTCCATGTATAAAAACTAACCTTAAACTCACACTAATAACACAGCTATACTGAATTTAATTTTTGTTTCCAGACAATAGCTCAAAATGGCTTGACGGATTCAATTAAAATTTGGCATGTGGATGCATTGAAATTGTATAGAAAAAGCTTTTTTTTTCGATTTCTATGTGGATGTAAATTGTCCTAAAGGTGTTCTCTATTTTACGGAAAAGTTAAATGCCCAGTGATAACATAATTATATTTAATTTAAGTTTCCATTTCTAGACAGTATCTAAAAATAACTTTACAGATTAAAAGTAAATTTGGCATGTGGATGTAACTGCTTACAGTGATATTCCCTACTTTAAGGCGACATAAACTCCAGTGTATAAAAAATTAATTAAATTTAAGTTGTTTGTACATTTTAACACAGTATTACAAAAATGGCTTGATATATTTGATCTATATTTAGCTTGTTCGAGTAACTGACCTTGGAGTGGTGTCATATATTAAGTAACCTTAAACACACAGTAATAAAACAATTATATTTACTTTAAGTTTGCAATTTTTAGACAATATGTTAAATTTTGTGCCATAGATTTTTAAGCATATTTAAGATTTGGATGTAACTAACCTCGGACAGAGCCTACATGCTAAGATGACCTTAAACTCTTCACAGTTGCAAACTTACATTGAGTTTCAGGTTTGGATATATTTTTCTGATGTTTGGAGAATATTTAAAGTGTTAGTTGAGAGTTTTCAGTCAAATTAAAGATGTAGACATATTTAGACCTAAATCAGATTCTTATCGTAAATGTAACCACAAAGTCATGAGAGTTAAAGAAACATATGTGTTTAAGTTTTATAACAGTTTTACTCGTTTTATCCACCTTGCTGGATGTGGACATATTATTGTTGCCTTTTCTCTGCGTCATTCTTTGTTACTGCTCATTTACAAGAACAGTACTTTACATATATCAGACAGATTTGGAAAGGAGGGTTATTTAGTTTATAGCATGTATATTTTAGCTTCTGTGACAATATCTGGCAACAACTGATGTCATGGCAATGCTTTTTCTGTTTATTGGACTTATAATTTTGTGCTTTACATTTCAAACTCATGCATGGATTTTATCGAAAGTTTCAAAATAAGTTTACTTCAATAGGAACTTTGGCTGATTTCGTTTGGGGCAACATCTGTCAACAACTTGCCATGGCAATACTTTTCCTTTTTTTGTTTTTCACTTGTAATTTTTTGGTTTCTTTCCATTCAAAACCCATGCAGAAACTCTAAACAGTATTTTAAAAATATATTCAATGCAAGAGGAACTGGCAGAGTAGTGATTATGTTTTTAGACAACATTTGGTAACAACTGTTGCCATAGCGACACTTTTTCTGTTGACTTGTATTTTTATGGTTACTTTACATTCAAAACCCATGCAAAGATATTAACCAAATTTTGTTTGTCCCAAAGGGAACGAGCTGATTAGCTTTTCAGCAATCTCTGGAAACAAGTGTTGCCACGGAACACTTTCTTTGGTTTCTAAGACTTGTAATTTAGTGGGTGATTTAAATGCCAAATTCCTGCACAGATTTAAGCTGATCAGCTCTCTGGCAAAATCTGGCAACTCTTTTTTATTTATATATATTGTGGTGACATTACACTCAACATGATTAGACAATGAAGTCACTTGTCTGATGTCCAGCAAAATGGCGGACAATAACAGACCCTTCTTTCCTCCACAAAGGGAGAAGGTAGACACAACAGAGAGGAGCCATCTTTAATGATGCATTACATTATATGGGCATAGGAAAAGTATTTTAAGAGTAGGTCACCAAAATGATGTATAACAGAAATTACTGATAAACAGCTGACATCTAGTAAAAGCCTTGCAAGTGAAAGCTTCATTCATATCTGTGTGCGTTTTGGGTTCCCTGTCTGCCCTTGCACATAAATCAAAAACTGTACATCAGATCATGATTATATATTTCAACAAAGTGTGGTCTAACGATGGCTCTGTCCTCATCAAAGATGGTTTGGATCTTCAAAAATACTGCCAGCCAATTGACTACTTACATTAGTCCAGCATAATGTGTGTGCTTTCGAATTTCATCAGTTTCAATCAATGACTCAAGCTGGCGAGACAGTACAATTCTACCGAATTCTTGTGATGAATAAGTATTTGACTTCTCATCTTGCATGAGTGATGCTCCTCCTCCCTTCTGAAATGCATTACACTGGATTGTAACATCTTTTGAGCTGTCAAAGTATATCAATACTGGGTTTTTACACAGTATACATGATCTTGCTATGGACTTCGCGAGATATTTTGTTCCACTGAAACTGAACATTCTTTGGGTGAAGCTGTCTTAGAGGTAAGGCAACACTGTTAATCATTCCTAAGAGGGTTTGAAATTCACTTTTCCATTCAGGTGCCTTTGTATTTGAAATTGCAGGGATATGTGACGGACCAGTCTTTAACCATCTTTGGAGAAACAATATCCATAGTGGTAAACTTCATCCATTTTAAAATTGTTTTGGCCAAGTTGAATTTTGCTCCATACTCGTGAGCTCTGTGAAATACCTTCTCAGAAGGTATTGTGTTCTTCTATAGGTTTTGAGAACATTAGGATGTCATCTACAACTCTTCTGATGCCTGATATATCTTGAAACTTCTCCTCAATCCTCTTCCGGAAGACATCTTGAACTGATTTTAGGTCAAAGGGGAGCCTGAGAAATCGATACCAAATGGTATGATGAAGGGTTTTTTGGTATGAGCTTTCCTCACTTAACCCTCATATTTTAGTAACCAGATCTTCCATCCACTTTTGAGAATATCTTTGCACCTTTGAACTTTGATGACTGAATTTTGAGATTTCAAGTAAATGCAAATACATAATGATGTTAACTGTGGTTTCTTGATGATGAGATTGGAGTTCACCCAGTCTGTTGGCTCATCAATCCTGGCAATAATCTCCAACCTTTGCATTATGTGCAGCTCATCCTTTACCCTTGAAGTAGACTCCATGAAGTCGGGGGAATGTCAAATTCCGTGAGGTGGATTGACCACTGGTGGGACACCAGCTGGGGTATGACTAAGGTGGGGCTTAAGCCAGTCTGTACAAGCGAGTCTTGAGCTGGCATCTAAAACCATTTATTGTCTGCTGGGATCTGACAGTTTGAGGCAGTCTCTTAAATTTCGACTGGTGCAGTGACTACAAAACCACACGTACCTATGAGCTGCTTTGGGCAAGTTGAAGAAACAGATAGCCTGTTGCCACGAGTATTACTACTGGACTTGATTAAAGCTGATAGATATAGGGTTGGGAAAAGTTGATAGCCTTGAAAACCAGAAGGTTGTATTTGAAAAGTATACAGTGTTGAATTGGAAGCCAGTGGAACGATATGGCAAGGAGCATTCTGAACTCTCTGTAGTTTAGCTATGTTAGATTTGCTGACCACATAAAGTAAAGAGTTACAGTAGCCCAAACAACTACTGACCATAGTGTTTGCCACAAGTATTGGAGTATCAACACTAAGGAATTTGCGACTTTGTCGCAAATCACGAAGTTGATAGTCACAAGCCTGGCAAACCTTAGCAATATGGAGTTGTCTGAGTCAAAGATAACGCCCAGATTCTTTACTTCCACCAATGAAGAGATATTATTTTGGAGGAATGGGACAAAAAATTGGTTACAAGAGACTCTCTAATCGGTTTGTCAAGTGATAATAAATTCTGTTTTAGCTTAACACCATCCATCCACCCCTGTACTGACTTGAGACACTCAGCTCTTCCATGCTAGAATCAAAGTTCCTGGAGTAGACTGCTAAGTCTTGGGTGTCATCAGCATACAGGTGGTGAATGGCATTGAATTCGGAAATGACTTGACTGAGGGGACTAGTCTAGAGAGTGAAAAGGAGAGAACCCAGTACAGAGCCTTGGGGGATACCGAAGGGGAGAAATACAGCCTCAGAAAAACCTGATCAGTTACAAAGTTTTGATCCATAACAATACAGTACCATCTAAACCAAACCAGTCATGCAAGCAATCATATAAAAGGGAGTGATCAATGGTATCAAAAGCCGTGGATAGGTCTAATAATGTTAGGGCCACTGCCTTTCTCGAGTCCACTGAGAGTGATATGTCATTTTGTATCTTCAGAAACGCAGTTTCAGTGGAGTGGGAACTCTTGTATGCATGGTTGACATTTAAGATCCCTTCCTGCGAGATGAATTTTGAGTATGTGTTTGTGTTCTGGCTTTTAAAGTGTCAACTGCAAAGATAACCTTGATCTAGTTTCAGTTCTTGACATTGCCTAAATCAAAGTAGAGGAACTGCATTTGTCTTCACCACAAAACAAAAAAAAAATGCTTTGCTTGCCTTTGTGTAAACTCTGAAATTGTCCTGCTCTGCTACATCTAGTTTTTTTGTTATATGAAATGAGCATAACTTCGCTTGAATTGTCTTGAAGACTTTCACATTTACTTCAGCTCCAGTATTAAACTTGAAGCTGACACTTTTATTAACTAGTTTTAGCTTTATAAATGTGGTGTCCTGATTGTTTTCTCATTTGGCCATATTTAATAAAACTGTATATTTTCTTCATAGAATGTGTATCTTCATCTGCATGTGTGTTATTTTCATCTATACCATGACGGGTAGTTGGAAGGGCAGAGGAAACCAGTACATACAGTTGGTCAAGGTTCTGTAGTGTAAAGTTTGTAAACCACTGCAAATGGCAAGCAAGAAGACTCTGTTCCCTTTTCTCTGTTTCTAGTGTAGCGACATGTAATGCATAGCATGAATATCCATAGCCTCAATATTAATTGAACCAAGATCCCTAGAAATAAGATGTCACCATGTAAAACAAGATGACACTATGTTTTATATTGTAAGTCGGAAGATTCTTTATTTCTCTCTTCCATGCATAGCTGTAACTTCTATACAATAGAATGGCATAAAAATATGGGAATAAAATTTAATCATTATGCACGATGAAAGGTATGTAACAATATAATGTAACATCAAAAATACTTAAAGAAAAGTTCCTAATTTGTTTCATTTCATATTTGTTTAAATGTTATTGCAAACACAAAATAACAAAGTGCTCTATCACTAAAATATGACCCACCCTATGGACAGGGATGCTTGGATCCTAGAAAAATTCAGTTTCCTTGATGAGCATATTGCCAGGATCCCATCACGACAATCTTGTCCTGTAGGCATGCATACTACTAAGGTTTATAATCATTCTAAACTGAATTAAAATAAAAGTGAAAAACAGAAAGGAAAGAACACATCTGACTGAAGCAAGAAATAAGCCAGTGGAAATGAATAATTCTATTGAAATGGAAGAAATTTCTCAATAATATTTTTAATGATTTTAGTCTTACAAAATGAGTGAGTTAAATCTGTAAATTGCTGTTCAGTTAAAAAATTAAACCCCAAACAGTGTCACACTCTTATATTTTATGAAATGTCATTATTGTGTTTTTCAGTTTTTACAAGCCAAATCTGCCATGGCGGTGGCTGTTCAGTCCCCAGACTGCAAAGGAAGAAATTGAGGTCAGAGATTCTACCCACAGGGAGGCAGATGATATTGATATTAGGGCGCCCTGGTCCAGTACCCCATGGAAGAACCTTCAACCTGCAGAAGTATCCCCCAGGTGGTCCAGGAACAAATGTTCAGACATACTGGACAAGATGTCTGCGAGGTCCGAGGCAGTCAGCAGTATGTTCCAACACTTGGACTGCATCAAAGCCACCTGTAGAGCCAGTCCTGCCTTCACATCTCCTGGGGCCATGGATAACTAGCGAAATATCAAACATATATCTCGAGTTATGGCTCCAGTTTCAATACAAGGCCATCAAACTGGAGCAGGATGGACTCCAGGACTCAGGCAGGCTCAACCACTGTGACAAGAAGTATGAAGGAGGAGTTTAGGCAACAGATGAGGCTGTACCAGCTGCAGCTGAAACAGCAGTAGTGACATATACATCAACAGCTCTACCGGCAGTAACAGCAACACTCTTTTTTTTACAGGCCTATGAGTACTTCTGGTTCACCTGAAGTCCCAGTATAAACTGACCAGGCCTATGGACAGCTGAAAACCATGCAGCCGGGTGATAGTTCCCCACAACAGCCTGACTCATCACAATCAAGCATGTCAAATTGTGGATCCAGCACTTTGGGTGTCTTAGTGACATCTCTGGCTTCTCAGGTTTGGAGAAGTCATTTTGACGGTGCCCATACCTGTGTTACTCTGATGGGAACAGACATAGCTATCAGAGGGCAACTTAGATGAAAAAAACATTCCTTTGGACATTTGTATCAAAATTTTGTGTACTATCACCAATTTTAAGATATATTGACTGTAGTGACTTTATTATGTGTAGTAATTTAACATATGGACTGTGATACTTTTAAGATATGGATTGTATATGGACTTGATAATCATGTAGGCCCTTGATACACTTATGACAAATCTTGTACTAATATTTTTATGTTCATGTTGTAATAAGACACTGTATAGTGGTTAAATTTGCTTTGTTTTATTTTTCCTTTTTTGGTTGTCATACAATGTATATAATTTTGAGTTATTTGTGTTTTCTCTACATGGTTTGGCTTGATTGAAATCAAATATCTTTGGTGAATTCTGATATGAAAAATAGCATCGGAGATCCCCTTACACCACAGCCCGGGGAAATAGTTTTTAGCACCATGAGACATAGAAAGTGGAAAGATCGTGATACTTTCAGAGCAGTGTCAGTTATATAAAGGTCCAAATAATATTTAAGCACAGAAAATAACCTCTAACAGAAAGATAATGTATGTGAAAATAAAGTATTAAAACAAAATAAATGAATAGCAAGATGACAGCATTAATCAGTAAACTAAAATTATGAAGCTGTAAAATTTATTAATTCAAGTATAGCTGTCACTGGAAATAGCCTAATTAAGTAAAAGTACAAATAATAATCAGTTGCAGCAACCTATATGTCTTTGTCATAAGACAAATATGTCTCAAATATGGCAGGTGAACACACTTTTGCATAGTCAAGCTTAAAGGTCACACCATGGTGGTGCACACCTACATCACCTAACTACTGTCTCTACCAAGTGTCAACTTCCTACACCTTATGATTTCCGAGACAAGGTCCACACAAGATTTTAAAGATCAAGGTCACTACAGCAAGGTCAAAGGTCAAATTAAGGCTACATCATACTCCACACCTACTATACACCTTGGACTACACCTTCAGTTACTGTAGCAAGAAATTCATCTGTGCATGCTCGCTTTCGTCTGTGCATATCCACAGTACCGAAATCAGAGGCAGAAATTTTAAACTTGTGTAGGATGTGCAAGGGAATGGAAGTTTTACCACTGTTGCACACAGTCACCTCGGATGGTAGTTGAACGACTGGGGCGTTTTACCAAACACAAACTACTGCGGAGGATACCACCTGTAATGTGAATGGGGTATAAATTGTAGTACTTATTGTTTCTGAATGGCAGTCTTGGGGTTTCAGTTGTTGGCTGTAATGGAATCAAAATCATCAAGGTTCGAAACCCTGCCTCCACTGTCCAGATAGTCTGTCAGCTACTCTGTCTCATTCATATTCTTTACCAAGCAACCCCTGGTATATACGTGGAGATTTGGACATATATAGTTGTCCAGATTTGTAGTGATGTGCATATATGAACTGAGCGATGTCTCTGTGCTGTCTTTAACAGCCGTAGGAAAGCCATTGTTCCAAGTACTTTTTCTTACCATATTCAACTATCCTCGCAAAGTGTCTTAAGTGTGGCAGCTTTCCATACAAGCACAACCCTATATCCTTCAGATGTCGTGCTGGAATATCTGTCACACCCCAGAATGTTCTTTGACAATCCTTATTTTTAGGTGGCATTAACTGCCGATAGGCGGAACGGATAATGCATAGTCATCATGTAAGACCACGTGACCTCTTTTCCCCACCTAGTTTTGGCATCAGACTTGTTATTTGTGGCTAGTCTTTATTGCTGGGGATGCCATAGTATAATCTTATGTGTGGGACACAGGCAGTACACACTCTCACACTCTCTGAGAGTCTTCGGATGTGTACACCAGTTTCTGGGTGCTTCACGTCTGTAATATACAGGTCATATCTACTTCCAAATTTATACCAAAAATTATCAGGGATTGGTAACCAACGATCAAATTTCCTATTCCCAATCAAGGGTGCAATTTACACCATTGACCCACTACACCACTGGCCACAAGTTATATTGCTTTGGCTTCCACATATGGCTCAACACAGACATACTGTATGGTTCTGCAAAGCTATAGTCACTTAAACATCCAATGTAGTTCTGTGTAAATTTTGCACAGAGATATTGCTGTGTTGACGTGAAGCCCTGCACATAGTGAATGGTTTAATTAGTATGGTGAAATGTAATGATATTAAGTTTTCATCTCCTGATTATATCATAACAGATCAGCCCTCCTGACATGTAAGAAGGATCGAAGATCGCTGATTGACACTAAGGAAGCTAGGAACCCCCAACCCCCATTTTTAGAAGTGAAAAAGTGTAAGGGGAAAAATCTATGACTGCTTATTATTATTTTTTTTTATTATTTTTTTTAAAGAAATATATCTTTATAAATAATTCATTTATTTTGATATACAAAATAATTGCATAAGACTTCAACATTTAATTTCTCTTATCTAATATATAGTGCTTGAACAAATATGATCAAGTGTTAACAATTCTCTGAGAAGGCCATTTGCTGGTCATTAAAATAGGGATTTCAGACGTGTCATTATACAGGCATTCCATTGCAGATGTTAAAACAGATGAAGTCTTGAAACAAAGAACATATGACTCACTTTCTTTCTATCAAGAGGTTATGTTATTAATAATCTGATAAAGAGCGCCTCATTTTCTGAACAAGTCAACAACAAAATTGATTCTTAGATTGAAGCATCCAATGGAAAACGGGTGTAGTATAAAGCAGGTATAGAACAATTTTAGCCTCTGAATAACTGATCTAGGTTTAAATATACTTTATATAAACTGTATAAATTTAATTATAAATGTAATACAGAGGTTTTGGAAATCGGGACAAAATTTAAAAAAAGTATATGTATAATAAACAAATGATAACCATTACACAGGATACTAAACAACGTCATTATTTTTAAAGATGCTGGGTGTGGTAGAATTGCTATGGTTAACACTAACTCTGTTTGTTGGCAGTATTAATTTCATTACATTGGTACAGCCAAACTGGATTATCAACCCCTTTACATCCGCTTGTTTTGGACCATTAACATTTTGTTATGTCCACAGATTACATTCATCTGTGGATATACAAGACAGGATTTGCAGTTTTCATGACGTTTACTATATCTATGCAGACTATCCATCTCTAACTTGGCAGTTTACATCACTTATATACACAATAGCTACTATGTTGACAAGTGCAATAGTAGCATTATTTGCAGTGTTGCTTTTGTCAATGGACACACGACATCAGATAGCATTTGCAGCCAGCTATTATCAAGGTTTTTCGGGTAAGTTTTGTTTACTCTGGTAAAGGTAAATAATCCAGGAAACTTATGCTAATTGTTAGTAAAAGTGACACATATTTTGTGGCAGTCTTTTGCCCTTACTTTTGTTACGAGGGATTGATTTAATGGCCAATAAGTCCATCATTACATGTGTATTGTAAGGCTAGCGTTGGCCTATTCAAAGTCAGTATACCTAGAATTGTTATTAAAATTTCACAGCAAGTCACATTATAACGACTTGTGATCAATCATTTTTGTTTTGACAATTAGCTGGACCAAACAAGTTTTAACAAATAAAAGTTTCAAATTTCCATGGCAGGTGTATTAAAACAAAGTAATACAAAGAGAAATTTATATGAAATAAAAAGTCATTTACATAATGAACTGTAATCCTACGTAGTGATTTATTAACTTCACGCCTGTAGGCTGCTCGAACATACTTACTGTTGTCCTTTAAAATGTTAATCTGGAAATTGTGTGCTGTTGAGCTCTTCCACTCTATTCTAAAGACAATAATGTTGTTCTTTTTCAATATTATTACCATCTGACGTCTACTTATCTTAAATACATGTGATGGCACAAATTAATGTGAAAAGTCATGGTGAAATAGATTTTATCAAGAAAGTTCTTAGAAGCGATAAATATAAATCATATACTGGTAACTCAGAGAATTATATAGGAAACTGATACTGGACACATCTTGACTTATGACACTGACCTGTAAGGGTTCTTACACTAATCAGACTTTTCAGAAGTTTTATCACCCTGCTAGACTCGAGAGTCACTGGAGAGAACTTAAATACTGCAATGAGTGTAATAAGGAAGTTATAGAAAACATTATCTATAGTCATGTAAGCTTATAAAAATACATTTTTCTTTGTTTCAGTGCTGTTGTCAGTCGTCACTATTGTTACATTCCCTCTGCTGTTGCACAATGATCGAGCAAAGAATATTTGCAGCAAAGATGCCTCAGCTTATTATCTTGCTAGCTGTCAACTGGGATGGTCGTATATGTTAGCTATAGCTGTAACAATCATTGGTGCCTTCTGTCCATATTTGGCACAACATACAGATGTTCTATTGCAAGGCATAGACACAGCTGAACAAGTATTCAGTGGGGAGAAAGTATACACAAGTGATTTAGTATATTGTGACCTAGTGACATATTACAATATCCATAAGAATAGGAGTACCAACAGAGGATGTGATAACGTTTAAAGTTTATTGTAGAATGAAGGTAACATTTTATTATTAAAGGTACGATAAGTTAAAAGCCAATAGTCTGTCTTCCAAAAGCCTAATCCGTTTGCTTCTGGAATTGTATTAATGCATTGCACTTTATAGTCAAATACTCGGAAGACTGTATAGTGATCAGCAACTTGACGAACGGTCACTTATTTGACTTTCTGTAGCCATAGATTTCTATTCTACTTTGAACAAAGCTATCACATGTATGACTAATTATGTGTTTTAGATGATAAAAGACCAAAAACAGCAAGTTTTGTATTCTTCCTGAGACAAGAATTAATAGAGTGATGTAAACCTGTATAGCATATATATGGGAGACTTTCAAAGAAATTACAAACAGCAACAAGGAATGCTATGTTTTATGGTGTTTGTATTTGCGATTACTTCAGAGCTTTCAAACACATCATCACAATATTTTTTTATGTGAGTAGGGCAGGCCTGGCCAAAGGCAAACGTGATTTATTTTTAGGAAAGATATATGTCATAATCTGGATATAAAAAAATATGGAATTTTCAACAATCCCATTAATTTGCAATAATATTGACTTTTGAGTTTGTGGTTGAGATTATCATGGTATTGATTTTCGATTATGAGGGCTATAATAAATTTTAAAAAAAAAGTACTTGGGTGAAAACGGGTCAATTATTGTAATCTTGTATTATGGACTCATGTTTACAAAAAATGTGAACACATTATAAAATACTTCTTTATATACAAAACAGGCCTTTAATATTAACAGTTGGACTTCACCAAAATCAGTTACTGTATGACTTCTTAAAGTTTAGCTGCAATGTGACATAACTAAATGACAAAGTTATATAAGTAGTAGGACTTCGCCAAATCAATTCATGCATGACTTATTAAAGTTTGACTGCAATATAACATATCTTATTGATTAAGTCATGTAAACAGTATCTTTGGAAATGACATTCTCATAAATACATTGTTTCTTTCAAAGGTCTGGTTGCTATCTTCTTTCAATTATAGTAAAAAATAAATAAAATCCCAATAACCCAAGACAGGGTCACATTTTCATCATACTGTGCCAGAATTACGTTTTACAACACTGAAACTTCTGGCATTTTACCAAATTTGTCATAAAAACATGACAACCATAAAATATGAAACTCTCCACATCTATAAATGAGATCAACCTTCATTTTGTTCTTATTGGGACAAAGTATATGCTCATCAACAACTATTTTAGTAAAGCTCAATACTGAGTGAGTTAGTCAGTGAAATAGACTGCAATCAATTCCACTTGCATTGGTATGTCATCAGCACAATGATAGAAGCTATGACTCAGTCTCCAACAGGACATTACAGGCTGACACAAAATTCTCTTGCAAAAAGAATACAGTCTAGATGCAATTGTTATGACTAAGTATGATATGTTTTTACCTCTACTAAGGAGGATATGTTTTGGATGGCATTTGTTTGTTTGTCTGTTTGCAAAATAACTGAAAAATTATGGATGGAATTTGCTGATATTATGGAGGATTTGGTCCCAACTTACAATGTCCACCACAGGAACAAATTACTGATTCATTTAAATATCCCACATTAGATGTGTTAGCGTGAATATACAACCTGCAAATATGGTGTATTTTCGGGATGTCATGGTCGCTGTACACACATTTTTTTTATCTCACATGCTTTCTTCACTTGACAGAAATTGTTCCTTGTAACATATAAAAATATCTAATCAACACATAGACCCCAGCCTTCTGAAGAGTTGTATGTATTTACCTTGTGTACACATTGAATAAACCAAAGAGGTGGCAACTGTTTAGATAAAATACATAACAGCACAAAGTTTGTAAGTGGGAAAAAGGAGAATGTCCCCAAGACTTATGTTGCTTGGAATACTAGTACATCTCAATGCTAATAGACTAAATGTGTGCCTGGGTGACCCCTGGCTCACAAAAACATTTTCAGGAAATGTTAACCTAAGGAACAGATGACTCAATTTGGGCTGTGATCTTTTTCACCATCTAGCTCCAGGAATTTTTTGACGGATTTTTTATCATTGCAATATAGGGCTATTTTCAGTATTTTTATGTACCTCCATAAAAAATCGTCAGACTGTCTGGCAAAAAATGCAGGACATTCCCAGAATAATTTCTATAATATGTCTACGTTTGATCAGATCCTAGCAAAATTCTCAATACTATGATACAGAACAAGGAAAAATAGGGATTGACTTGAGCTGTTTGATGGAGATTTGCATTCTCTGAGTGCTTTTCTAGTTTGTATTATTTTTCTGGTCACACAGAGGTCCACTGAATATCCTCTCTTCTACTCAGATATACCAGAAAGCATTATATTTTTACCAGTTAAATAAAGTCACATCAACAAATTCAATTTGTACATTGGAACCTTGAAAAGCCATTTACGTTAAAACCTGTTTATGCATGGATAATATGCAAACTCATTTTATTTTATTATAAAGTCAAAGTCTGAATTCCTATAGATACAACAACATTCAAGTAATTTGTCTGCTAATCTAGGTTACAGCCTTTTGCAATGTTCATTGAGTCATTATTGCAAGAAGCTGAAACTTGTGAACAGATGGCTGACAATGTATTAGGTTTTATGACCATGTCACCAATGTGGGGGGACTTAATCACTCCAGAACTATCATTCTCAGATTGTCCTGGTTCACTAAAGACAGAAATTGCTTAATAAAACAATAATGTAAGAAATGTGGACTTGCCTTTAAGGCCCATCTTACAAAGGGATTATCCAGAAAGTTAGAAAAGAGCTTTTATAGTTTCCATGCACATTGGGGTTGTGCAATTTTGTTTTGAAGTTAAGATTTTAATATTAGCAATTGAAGTTGACACTTAATCTTATAAATTTCTGAATGTATTTTTTTAAATTTATTATTCAGATAATACCAAGTCAGATAAAAGTGTGTTTATTGTACTATTTGATTTAATTTTCTAATTTGTCTGACCATCATATATATTTTTAAATAATACAATTGTACATACAATTAAATAATCTATATATTATATTTTTCAAACATACAAACAGAAACAAAAATATCAGTACAGTCCTGATGGGCTAACACAGCCTATAGTCAGAAACTTTTCAAAGATACATTTATTGGTAAAATATACAGAACCAGATGCAAAATGATTGTAAAGGTTCTTAATTTTAGGCCTTGTATGATCACTTCTTACATGCTTTACATTTAGTAAGTCTAATTAGAGAAAAGAACACATAACTATTATATTTTCTCCTTCAAATCCGGTCGGCATATGCTTGTAGGACATTTAACAGTGAAATTACTGGGATATCTACCTTCGACGACTTTAACCCCTTAACACACATTAGCTAATAATAGTAATAATAGGGCAAATTCACATTCATCACTTTTGTATGTCTTCCCTTTCTTTTGTATCATGACAAGATGCCTAAATCTCTGCTATCTCATGAGAAGCTTCAGTGACCCAGTGGTCAACAAGTTTAACATTTAATCAATAAGCTCTCACCCATGAGATTGTGGGTTCAAATCCGGCTTTTAGGAAAACTGAAAGACTGTTCTGATATAACCTTACCTGTGACAAGGGATGTAACTGGAAAGCTTTTGTTCCAAAATTGTTTAGGTCAAGTCTATTTTGGGACTTAAGTTTATACTTTGGGCAATGCTGACCATAGTTTATACTTTGGGCAATGCTGACCATAGTTTATACTTTTGGCAATGCTGACCATAGTTTATACCTTGGGCAATGCTGACCATAGTTTATACCTTGGGCAATGCTGACCATAGTTTATACTTTTGGCAATGCTGACTATAATTTATACTTTGGGCAATACTGACCATTTTTGGTCACAGCCAAAATCACTCCCTCAGTTGATGACACATGAACCAACCTATTGAATATATAATTCTGATATTTACAACATTATTTTTTGTCACAAAGTCATATTATTCATGTGTGACCATTTTGCACCTAGTCATTTTATGACTACAAGTCACTTCACTGTAGTGTTACTTCAGCTTTATTTCTTTTTGTTCAGGAAATCCCTATTATAATTTCTTTTGTTAATGTAGCACACTGAGCTCCTCCTTGTGGGGAAAATATTGCATCTGAAACCAATAGACTAGATGTTTACAAGAGCACCCAGATACCAGTCCACTGTTGGACCACCAGTGGGCCACCAGTACCAAATCCGTTGGCCAACCAGAGGCTACCATCGGTGGACCACCATCCTTTTGTCTGTTGGGCCAACGTTGGCCCACTGGTGACAATAGGCTGGTTGACATTATGCAATTGCATCAGAAAATCGGATTGCAGCAAGGAGTTATGTGGCCATTGTTGGGAAGATCTTAGCTAAGACAATCATTGATAATTCATATGACCAAAGATGTTATCAGTCGTACTACATATGGTCACAGGCAATTTAACATTAAGAATGGTGGATGGGAGTCCTAAGATGATATTACATAATTCATTGATAAAATTATAGTATATTCAATAACAACTTTTGTGTTGTGGTATTTATAATAAAAATATTGTTTTTATGTCTAAAATTGTTAAATAGTGAGTTAAAAATTGTGGGCTCACTGGAATGTCATTATTGGACATACAACAATAAATAAATTTTTACTAAGTGTCCCAAAATCTCTTACTATTGCACACCGCCATCTTGAACAAAATTCCACTGTTTGCCCACCGGTGGCAAATTCTGGAGACATATACAGTCTGAAAATTGGTTGGAAAGCCACCATTGACCTAACAGTGGAAAACTGCTGAACATGCAACCAATAGCCAACGGTGGCAAAATCTGCCGACCATATGCCATTGGGCCACTGGTTAAATGTTATCTGGGAAGCCATTTTTGAGAAACGCAGATTACATTAAACATATTCTATGCCCCCATATGACATGTATTTTGTTGCCATTTTACAGTTTCTGTTCATTAAACCCTTTCAGACACTGTGGCATGGATTAGAGCTAGTTATTATTACCAATTACCTATAAAGCACTTTGACTGGTCAAAAGACAAAACAAGGCCGAAAGGGGTTTCAGTCCACTAGCGCATGTGCAAAGACATCAGAAACATGAATAGTGCACTGAAGCGGAAACCCATCCCAGTACTAATTAGACACAGTCATTGTGGCCACATCATAATTCATGAAAGTCCAGAGACAAAAAAAAGTGATCTTTAGAAGTGCAAGGCCTCGCCAGAGATTGTGCTGAAAAAAATGTCAATATTTCTGACCTTTACATATAATTTATTCCATAACTTAGACACACAGTAATGGAATCATTTGTCACAGAAAAATGAGATAGTTTCAGTCTTCAAAGAATTGAAAACCTCTGCATGAAGCACAAGTACTAAGAGAGGAAGATCTGCTGGATGGAAGGAAATCCATAAAAGGTACATGAGAGAGGGATCCTTGATAGCATATAAATACAATGTTAGGATTCCCTGTTCTTATTTACTGTTGCTGTTTGTCAACGCACATGAACATTTCAAGAAATCCATTACTTGCCAACAAAACCATGCGCCACCTGGCGACCATATTGTAAAACAGTCATAATGTCTTCTTATTGAATACTTATCATAATAAATGTTCAAGGAAAAACTTCTGTGGTTAAGTTAAAAGGCACTTCCTGGAAGACCTTAACCTTATCACACATATATACAGAGATGAAGAGTGTTATACAGACATTACAGTCATAACAGACATACTGAATATTTCCTGTTTATCCATTATGACTGTCCTCTCCGTAAGACTGTCCATCCCTGTACATGTGAAATTTTCTTCGTTAGAGCTCAGATTAGTGGCACGCCCTTTATGTAGAAGTAACTAGTAGGTCCTTATGGCACACTTTTCATTGAAATTTACCATGATATTTCAGGAATTCCTTGTTACGTAGAAATATTTTTGTGGTTGTTTGAGTTTGGACTCTGACAGGGTTTTACTTGATGTAATGAAATAGTCAGTCAAAGAGAGTTTGTACAATGTGCATATTTTATTATAAGCAACTATGCAAACTGCTCTATGTAACTGTTGATTTTTAAACTGTGATATGTGGACTTTTTCACAATAAAATGTACTGTACAAAAACACAGTTATTTTTATATAAAAAATTTATTCATAAAAAATAGAAACATTTAGGAAATTTATAATTTTATAACCATAAATCAAATTTTTTGTTGTTGACTATCACATGAGTAATTTCAATGGCTCTCGACTTATTTATTAATTTAGTATTTGTTTAAAACATTGGACAATATATATATGCAATTAACTTTACCCATAAAATGTAATATAATTAGAGTGAAGAATACACAAATGTAATATTACTTTAAAGTTTTCCTTGCTACATATGGTGCTATTTTACAAGTAAACTTAGTCTTACAAAAACATAGTGTTAAATAATAGGATTAAAGCACATATGACACTATTTGTATTAATGAAGCAAGGGAATTAACATGTGCAGCATTCATTACTACAATAATTATTGAAAAAAAATCCAGTATCTTCTTATATATATTTAAAAACAAGTGACAATTTAAATTTAACAAGGTACAAAACAAATCTTTCCTTTTTTTTTTTTTTTACAAAGTATCTGTTTTTTTAGGCTTCACTTTTGCAGAAAATATAAAAAACAGGTTTCTTTTTAAGAATGTAAAAACAATTAAAACTTTGTGCTTGTGACAAGCTACCACTAAATGACTGTATTTTGGAAAATAATTGTCATTATACTGTATTTGAAAATGTGACAAATATATTATTGAAGGAAATTCATAAAAATATCATATACAATCAAATAACGAGTATTTTCTGATAGCTTGCCATTATTATACAGTAAAAACCATTAAAGTAAATTTTAAGTGTAAAAACCTCTTTACAGCAATAGAAGCTAACACCTATTTACACTTGAAAGACTTTGTGGCTTGTGTCATTATGGAGTAAAATAGGACAAATATAAAACTTGCAATGCCGTAGTATTGTCCAAAATATGGCCTTGGCCTCAATTTAAAATATATACATATAAAAATTAAAATCAATAATTTGACAATACATATTTGTTTGAGTCAGGCATTAATGCAAACCCAAGTGATATTTTTAGACATTTACGATACACACAAACCTCGGGTTTAGAACAAGAAATATGAAATGTACCACTGTATGTGAACTTTATCGGTGTACAAACCATTCTGTTTCCTTCACAAAATGGTTAAAATTGATATCACTGATAACACAGAAGCAAACTGTAAATTTTTAACCACAAACTTTTATAAATTAAATAAATCTTGCATAAATGTTATCATTAAAAGCTATACAAAAATAAAGCATATGTACCTAGTGTTTTTGCATTCAATCACCCAAGGTTTATTATATAGTACATATATTACACATTATTCAAGTACAATATGTAAGTAAAAATATGTACACATTTCTTTTGTCACAGTAGTATTTTAAATTTGTTAACATCTCAGCCAACTGGCTAGTAAGTTTTGAACTCTGGTACAACTCTTTGGATGTGGATTTAAACAAAATTGTGGATATTAAGGTTTTATTGTACAAGTACTAATAAAGTAAAGAACTATATGCAAATCTGATGAAATTATATATGTCCATGTCTTATTTTAAACTCATTTTAACTTAATTCACTTTATCCAAATTTCCATTTTCTAAAAATGTTTGAATGATAAGAATATGTTTCTTCAAAAGATGGCAATTATGCCCTTAGTATTGTCAGTAACAAGTGACAATCTCACATTCCAAGAGAGTTGAATAACCTCTCCAATTTCTGTTTAGCACGACTGATAATAGTGACATACTTGATTTAACAAAAAGTACACAAAAAGGAAAAACATGGGGTATGGTTTTCACATGTTATTTTGTCTATTATTTCTACCCAGATGGACCTTTAGACTGTAGATGACTTAATGATAGGCATGCCCGGCAGCATGTATTTCTCTGACCCCCGAGTTCTCTGCAGAATTGTGGGTAATCGCGAGTGATGATGGAGCAGGAAGTGACTGTTTCTCTGTAATCCTCACTGCCGTCAGGTTTGTAGTGGGTCACATAGTAAGGGTTCCTAGCAGACAGCATGTCTTGGCAATGACAACGACGGGTGTCTAGGTATATAAAAACATTTATTTGCATTCTATGTGTCACTGCAACAAACAGGTCAAAAGCGGGTGATAATTTAGTCAGATAAAATAATATTTACTTTGTTTAATTATTTATTTGTGTTCATATCAGTTTCAGAGACATATATGTGACAGGCCACTATGGATAGCAGTATGGTGAATACATGTGTATTGCTATTGTTACAATACTCCTGGTGACTGAAATAAGGTACCTCTTGCTGTCCATTTTCTTCATCTTGAACATGTCCCTTAAAAAGGCTTAAACCATACCTATTAACCAAGGTTTTTCAACCTGAATTTCTTCTTGGTTCAAATTCCTTGAAGTCTTTGGTTTACATTTGACGCATGTCTTATGGTTGAATATATTTTAAACTAGAGTTTGCGTATCGACTCAGTGTATCCCCGGACAGGATATGGTTGAAGCGTGACCTACAGAGTATTATGGTTGACACAAATATACCCCTGTGGGGAGGGGGCCTAAGTGTTTATGGGAGCAACTTGTACTGACACTAAGTAAACAAAATGTTTGCTTAATGAAAGATTCAAATGTAACTAGACATAGCGCATCGGAGAACCGATGCAAATTGTATCCACCAGAAAGTAAACTTGCCAATCAACCATCACTTAACCTTGAAGAAGGAGCCAAAGGTAAAATCTGACCACATCAAAAGATTCTTAGCCCATGATTTCCAATAGGTTGGTGTGACATTGCAAACCTCTAGGAACACGAATAAGCGAGTTATAAGCACTTTTAATTTTGGCTATCCTCATTTGACCTTGAAAGAGGGGCCAAAGCTCAATCACATCAAAAGATTCCTAGCGCATGATTTCCTATAAGATGGTCTCGCATTACAAACCTCTAGGACCAAGAAAAAGCAATTTATAAGCACTTTAGATTTTGCTATCCTCGTTTGACCTCGAAGGAAGGGCCCAAAGTCAAATCTGACCACATCAAAAGATTCCCATCCCATGATTTCCTACAGGTTGGTTTCACATTGCAAACCAGTATGACCAATAATAAGTGAGTTATGAGCACTTTTAAGTTTGGCTATCTCATTTGACCTTGAAGGAGGGGTCCAAGGTCAAATCTGACCACACCAGAAGATTCCCAGCCCATGATTTCCTATATGTTGGTTTACCATCCCAAACCTGTATGACCAATAATAAGTGAGTTACAAGCACTTTTAAGTTTGGCTATCCTCGTTTGACCTTGAAGGAGGGGTCCAAGGTCAAGTCTGACCACATCAAAAGATTCTTAGCGCATGATTTCCTATAAGTTGATTTACCATCCCAAACCTCTAGGACCAATAATAAGTGAGTTATAGGCACTTTTAAGTTTGGCTATCCTCGTTTGACCTTGAAGGAGAGGTCCAAGGTCAAATCTGACAATATCAAAAGATTCCCGGCCCATGATTTCCTATAAGTTGGCTTCACATTGCAAACCTCTAGGACCAATAATAAGCGAGTTATGAGCACTTTTAGGTTTGGCTATCCTAGTTTGACCTTGAAGGAGGAGCCAAAGGTCAAATCCGACCACACCAAAAGATTCCCAGCCCATGATTTCCTATAGGTTGGTTTCCCATCCCAAACCTCTAGGACCAATAATAAGGGAGATATAAGCACTTTTCATGACTGTTTTTCAAAATGAGGATGAAAATATTTCCAGTCAAGATTTTGTAACGCAGAACATATTCTGCAAATTTGAGATCTCTACCTATAATACCCTTTGCTCTAGACGGCCAACAAAAGTCCTTGCTTTAAGTCGAATAAACGTCCCTGGTGGCCATCTTGTTTTTCAAAATGAGGCCAAAAACATTCCCAGGCAAGATTTTATGGTTATGAATATATCCTGCAAATTTGAGAAGGCTAGCTGTAATATTTTTTTTTGTTAGATCGGCAACAGCCAATAATAAAGGAGGTATATGGCCTATAGTCTAAGATACCATTTTGAGTCATTTTAGCAGGCCTAAGGTGACCTTGAAAACAATAGCCAAGATCAACAAACTGGATGCTGGTACCCCATCATGTACTCAACCTCCAGAGCCATTTTCAATAGTTTCCATACAATATAGTCAGCATTAAGTGTGAAAATATCTCCAAAAAGGCCAAAAATGGCCTCGGTGAGGTACTTTGGCGGTCTGTGGATGATCTTCAATGAAGAGCTTCAAGGTCAAATTTCTGCATACTTCCAGAGGACATATATATGTATTACATAAATACCAGCCATAGGATGATCTAACTTTCTGTATATGAGAACTGGGCCAAAATGTGAAAAATGGCCAAAATCTGACCTTTAAGAGGCCACCAGTGACCTTGAAATTGAAGGTCAAGGTCACAAAACAATAGTGTTCGTGGTATTGCCTCCTTTCGTCCGGGGATACAATAATGATGGATTTTCAATGTCTTAGAATCTGCTGTTACAGGGATTAAGCATTATAAAGCATGATTAGATTGGAGTATCTACAAGTGTGCATATGAGTCAACAACCAGTGGACAAAAGTCAGTGATATCCAGCATAATGTCATCTATTATAAAGTGAAAGAAAATTGTGATATGTGATTATTGAGGTGTCCCCTTACTTTTAATGATCTTAGCTATGCAAATGGTGTATTTTTAGACATTTATCTAATCTTGTGCAAAATTTCAATGCATTTTAGTTCTTGTTTAATTTCAGGGGGGGTTGACCTAAAGACAAATTCACCATTGGTACCATTGTTAGCCATTTTCTTTACTTCAGTGCAAAATTTCTGTGAATTCTGCTTCAGGTTGCTTAATTGTAAGTGATTAATTCTGTAGGCTGTGGAATGTTTCCCATTTCTTACTGCTGCTATGAAAGTAGAGGACTCACCAACTTGTCTGCAAGTGTCACAGCAGGACTGGCTGACATGCAGACAGCGACAAGGATCCAAATACACATAATCACGACAGTTGTATCTCACACCATCAACCTCCCAGTACATGAGGGAATCATCTACACAACTCAAGTCTGAAATACACAGCAATAATTGTGAAAACTTATGACACAAAGCAGATGTATTCAAATTATGCATGGTATGCAGATGTATAGTCACCACAGCTATATCTCACACCATATCCATCTCCCAGTATATGACAGAATCATCTACATTACTCAGTTCTAAAATGTACAGCAATAATTGTGTAAATCTATGATATGAAGCCAATGACATATTCAAACTGAGCTTGAAATACAGACAGCAAGAAGGGCCAATATACACAGTCACTACACAGCTGTATGAAACCATCTGCCTCCCAATATATGAGACAGTTATCCACACAACTTGAGCCTGAAATGTATCGCCAACATTTTAGTGTAAATCTGTGATACAAACCAGACACATTAATTCTTATTTTACACTGACATGCACACATTCAGCTTTGATATCACTTTGCAAAAAGTTTTATTTATGAAAATACAAACATAGTTTAGAAAAATTTGGTCATGTATGGAAGAGTCACAAAGAGTGATGGGGCTTAAAACAGTCAGAACAGTTGTTCACAACTATATATACCTCTAACTTCTTAATAGAGGTAGGACAAAGAAATAGGAATGAGAGAAAAAGTTAAAGAAAGCCATCACCAGAAAACCATCCAGTCTTTTGATCTGAAGAACTTGAAGAAGTTTATTTCACTCAAGCAGAGCAGCTAGTGCAAAGTTGCATCAATTGATTCACTTATTCAGCTGAGTTGAAGAAAAAGTTATTTTGAGATCATTGTTTTATTTTACCAAAGCTTCTTGAAGTTGACTTTTGTTAGACTGTGTATAACATCTTAAATCATACACCAGTGCTGCATAATATTTTATTCAATTTATTCCAAATCTGTCTACAATAGACATAAACAAAACAAGAAACTAATGTAAATATTCTAAAGGTAATAAAGAAAATAAATATGTACTCAATCAAATTAATACAAACCTCCGACATTCTGACATGAGCGGCAACAGACCTGTCCTTGACCCCCATATGACTTGCACTGGTCTTTGTAGTCCCTGGCTAGCAGTCTGCAATCATCCACAGGCTTACCATTCAGGTAGAGTGGATACTGAGGAGAAAGCTTGTCCATACAGTTTGGCTCTGTAACCAGAAGGTCAAAGGTCAAATTTTTACATTGAATAGCTCTTTCAATAACAAGTGGACTTATTCCACACATTGACCTGAGCTGGATATGAACTCACAACCACTGAGGTGAGATTCCAAGTGATTGAACATTACATATGTACACCATTAGACCAGTAGGACTTTAGTCATACTCAAAAGTACAAAATACAAATAATAATGTTTTCCATACAGTTAGGCTCTGTAATCAGAAGATCAGCAGAAATAACACTCTGAAGTTGATTTCCACAACCTATTCCTATTCGAGAGACAATTTTTCTCATACAGCTAAGTTCTTTAATCAAAATGGCTAACTGGATCATTTGGGTTTAACATTACCATCAACACGTTGTATAGGCCATGTCACAGACAGTGTAATAGTGTATAAACCAGTCAGACTTTGTATTGCAAACAACTGGATATCAGCAAGCAACTGTAACTGAGAGGATTATACAATGAAACACACAGTATACACAACTTGAAAACCCCTATATTGACACTGAATATAATTACAAATGTCAATGGTATGTGTCATCATGTACATGCATGCTCTAATTTTATCTAATAATACACTGACCAATATGTGACCTCCTGCACATGTTACAACAGGACCCTCCAGATTTACCCAACTCATCGCAGAAGTTAGGATAACGAGAGATGAGATCATAGCAGTTTGTGAAGGTGATCTTAGTGTCTTCTGCATTCAGAGCATTCATGCCATCGGGGTAGACATAGTATGGGTAAACAGGAGAAAGAAGGTCTCTGCAGCTGCATCGCTCTGGAGTGAGCACTAAAACATAAAAAGGAATAAACTGTAATACCATCACATAAGCTTTAACTAATGTAACTGTCAGATGGTAGTCTGCTGCTGAAATTGCTATTTGTTGCTATAAAAACTTTTTATGTGGATATATGTGGATGATATATTGTGTATTTTCATGGGTCCTTTAAGCCACTGGAACAATATATAAAGTTTACAGGATAACTGCATTTAAAGTACAATCATTTAACCCAAAAAAGCTAATCTGCAGAAAAAGGTAAAGTAATTGTTTGGGCCTATTGGTCAATATCGCTCAGGATTAGATCCAGTTTCCAGACAATTTGAACTTCTAAAAAACGGGATGCTGGTTAGCTTTACCACCCAGTTACAACTGGTAGCCATTCATAATCCTGGGTGAAGAGGGATGCATATGTCTTAAGTTTCTCCTACATCCCATCATACGTGTAAAAAGATGTAAGTGTGTTACAAATATTGTTAAAAATTTAAGTGTAGCCTGGTAGTGGGGTAGTAGAGATTTGCACGTGCAAACAAAGTGTATTCTCCCAACAAGAGTGTCACTACTTGAATATCAAAGAACAGTCTGCAACTAGCTACAGGACGTACAGTGGGTTTGTATACAATGTCATGCAAGGTACACATGAGTGTGTCTTACAGCATTTCATGCCATCGTGCAAACCCTTTAAGTAACTGGGGAGAATGTGAAACACTAGAACGGAAAACGCATGTGCCCAAGTCTCTCATATATTCCCCTTGGGATATGGATGCATTTGCAGCCATGCTGCAAGCACGCAGATAATCATGTGCATGCCAATTTTCATTGCAGAGTCTCCGTAACCTCAAAATTCTGTTATGAAATTGCATGTGTAGCTTAAGTGTCCCCTGCAAATCAACCAATTTTTCTCTGTAACCAGTACATACATGCACATATGATAGGATATAAGAAAGGCTTTACATATATTTTCCAAATGTACAATAATGTCCACATCTTCCACAATTCAAATTCCTACAATTTGACTTCCAGGTCACAAAAAGCTTATCACCAAAAAACTGCATCAGAATTGCAAAGAACCAGGTATGTTTGACCATTTACACATCTACCAGAATATTTTTTTGCTGTACACATTTCACATGTACATACTCACCAATTCCTGCACAAGATGCACAGCACTCTTCTTTCACTTCATTACAGTTACAAGGATCTCTTGCAATGAAGTCCTGACAGGTGATTCCAGGGCCTTTTGACTGCATTTTTCCCATTTCTTTGTCCACACAAGCTCCAGCTAGTGACAGTTAAGCACAGTTGTAGGATTATAAATATTATAATGGAATAGTTTTTTGTTCAAAGGAGTGAACATAGACATATTAATGTATATCTTCGCCAATGCAATAATTGTAACAAATTTTGTCAATTGTAAAAAGGTTTCATTCAAAATATAATAAAGTTGACCACAAAGTGTGCTCATCAGTGACATATCTGTTGGTTAGTTGTCCATGGAACTGTGTGATTATTTTATTTCCTCAAATGGTAAGAAATGCCAAAATTGTCACTGTACATGAAATTGGTTAGTGAGAAAACCCCACCTTTGATTTCCTGAACTTGTGGAAAAAAAACTTGTTAAGGATTTTTGTGATTACAGGAGCCCTCTGATCTCCCTTCGCTGTTGCAAATCTGACACAATTTCTGAATATTTTTCCTTACACATAAAGGGTGCTTCAGATTTTTGGAACTCTTGGCAATTGTCACTTTTCTCATACTGCAATCTTGTAGCACTGAGCCACTTGGAACAGCAAGCTCCAGCTCAAAACTTTAACTGTTCATGTTTTGTGTTCAATTACATTGTTACATGAACAACTTACTATTTCCCAAACAGTAATATTAGTTAAAGACTTAAAGCCATTCAAGTTAATTTAAAATGTAAGTTTTAAAGCATGTTAATACCTTCATAAAGTCACAGGCATACAGTAATTCATTTTACTAGCAGTATGTCATGCAGCCAAAATCACTCAACAGATTAAAACACATCTACTTGGAGGATGGCCAACAGAAATAACAGTAAACAAACTTGGTCACATCATATTATGCAGTTCTGTTACTTAGTATTAGCATGTCTATGTTAACCACTGAATTGCAAAGGTTAAACAAAGAGCACATGTTAGGAAATGAGAGTTTACTATAAACCTACCACTCAAAAACAATCAATCAAAGACAACATTGGTCCAACATTGTAGTGCTATTTACCAGTATATTTATCCCATATTATTAATCTCCACTAAAATGTCCACGATATCAATGAATAGTGGGATAAGTTCTAAATTCTCTACCTCCACGTCCCTGAGGGTCTTCTTTGTCAACAGTCCCTCTGTCACCTTTACTCCCTCCATAGTCATAATACTCCAGCCGACTGCTGGAAGGCACATTATCATCGTCCACTACATCTTCATCTGCTGGAAACAGCACCTCATCTTCTGTACCGGTCACTTCAAGAAGCCCCTGACCTTGTTAATATATATTATAAAGGCATAAAAATTCTACTTTATTGATGACCAAAGTATTGTAGACAAGTAAAATGCCATTGGCATATCAGGGTCTCTGCAAATGGTAAAAATAAAGTTTTGTGAATAATAAACCATGCTGATCTTTAAGGAAAAATGTACCATGCCTAATGAGATGTGTAAAACTGTCATGTCTATAAATGCATGGCATAAAAGATGAACATTTTTGTATCATACAAATAAACAGTATTTTTGGAAATACAAAAAAAGAATATTAAATTGAACAAATATAAAGTAGATGTTTATATTTCATTTTGTTTATTTAAAGATCTCTGAATCAAAATGTGCCTACAATTACATTTACATGTTTTTAAATGTCATGTAGCTTAAAACATGGCCTGACTAAAGTTGCTTATAAGTACAAATTAAGCCTTTTTTAATTTATATGTAAACTGAATCATCCTTTTTTGTAAACCAATAGGATACTAAAGTAAACAATACTGAAAATTGAATTTTTGAAGACCATATTCTGATGAAAATGCCTAGCTTACCAAGAGAAACACCATGCATTAGCACAACAAATATAAATATAAAACTATTGTAAACAGATACTTCCACACCAAAAAAATAATCACTTATTTTTATTATATTTAAGCCAGACTCACCACTATTCAGCCTGCTGCACATCTTACAACAGGATCCACCAGGTCTGCCTATGTCATCACAGAAGATAGGATAGCGAGAGATGAGATCGTAACAGTTGGTGAAGTTTAGTTTGGTCTCTTCTGCATCCACTGCATACAGGCCATTAGGGTAGACATAGTATGGGTACACAGGGGCCAAAAGGTCTCTGCAGCTACACTGTTCAGGGGTTAATGCTGTATAATACAACATACATATATTTTAACCAAAGGGCATGTACAGGAACAATAGTATTTACAAAAGCATGAACATTTCATTATTTGAATACTGTAAGAATGCAATATGTACATACAGGGGTGAAAAGGTCTTTGTACCTACTTTGTTCTGGGGTGTAATATAAAACTCAGAAGTAAGTATATTAACAAAACAACAGAGTGCTGAGATCAGTATATGTTACAATTAATTGCCAGTAATGTATAAAATATACTCTTTAATCTTTCACTATTAATAATATGATTACTACTAAATAAGAAAATGTGCTCTTATTATTGTACCATGTAGATTTATTTAAACTAAAATGTTTCTAAAGAATTTTAATGTTTCACCACTTAGAATCCCATAACCATTAAATCTGAAGAATGTACTATGGTCATAAGAAAGGTGTACCAGTACTTCATAAAAAAATGAAAAAAATAATGTATAGATTACTGGACAGTATATCATGTTGCCAATCAGAGATAGCAAATGTTTCTGTTTTGTATCTTAACACACAGTAAGTCAGTAACCAAGCATACAATGTTTCCATTGGTGATTTTGCCCAAAGAATCTACACATCACCTCACTTGTAAATAAAGTTTTGTTGTTCAAAAGAAAAAGTGATTTTTTTTCAACCATTTATTTTCATTATGACAAAAATTTAAGAAAGATTCTTCTGAGACTATGGACCTTGTGATTACCTATTTGTAATCAATATCAGTTAAGTAAACTTTTAGAGCAATCTGGCTAACAAGTTGATATCCCAACAGTTAAAATAGACAGGGAAAAATGCATAATTCTAAAATATACGCACTAATTTTTGCACAAGATGCACAGCACTCTTTCTTCACTTCATTACAGTTACAAGGATCTCTAGCAATAAAGTCCTGACAGGTGATTCCAGGGCCTTTTGACTGCATTTTTCCCATTTCTTTGTCCACACATGCTCCAGCTAGTGACAATAAAACACAATTAATTGACCATAAATGGAATCAGACAATGGAATCAGATTACATAGAACATAGTTTATTGTTTTGTTGTGACAACAAAAGCACTTTTATATAAACATAAATTTTAACAACGGAATTGGATTTCACAAAATAAAAAGTTTTTTTTTTGCTTTTTAGTTAATATCCATTGGCCCTGTTTCTATTTGAATCCTTTGGTTGCAACAGGGTTAATGACCAATGCATTTTTTAATAAGGATATATTAGGCAAGTACCTCCAGGTCCTTGTGGTTGTGCAATGGTCTCCCTGTCTCCTTTACTTCCTCCATAGTCATAATAATCATCCACACTGTTGGAAGGACCCTGGTTATTGTATTCATCAGTTGGTAGCAACACTTCATCATCTGTACCACTCAGCTCCTCAGTTGCCTCTGGACCTTGTAATATAAAAAAAATACAAACAGGGGTATATATTGTAAAAATCATGTAGTTTAATGTAGTTGAAAGCTATCTAAATATTAGATTTCATGAATGTTGTTGTACCCACCCAGATTTATTGTTTTTATTTGTCTTGACTATTGCAGCATTGAAAAATGGCAATGGTTAAACAATTACCATTTCTGTATATATACAATATGCAAAGGTGTTATGCACAAACAGGTTGAGGATAAACAAAGGTATTAAGATTGATAAATACAAGGACTTTTCATTTAGCTCTCAATAAAAATAATATTTGCAACAATCTGAACTTGACCAAAATGTAATCTTTAGCGATGATTAACAAGGTTCTTTGGCAAACCTTAATCTCTCGAGATCATTTTCTTTTCACTATAATCTTGCACACATGGATATATATTGAAGCTTTAAAATAAGAATGAGAAATTTCAATTAATCCAATATAATATGCTTTCGTATTCTCTGATCTCTGTATTACCAGTTTCTGTCAGAAACAAAACCAAGTAATTGTTCCAAAATTATACTTTCTGTTGCATATTTATGTTCAGTACAATATCTCAATTACTACAGTACTTAATGCCAATCCTAATTACACAAGTACAGCCCAAGCTCTTGACTGACATTCCTCTAACTGAAAGACAGAGGCTCAGGGATAACCACTTATCAGTGTCCCTCAAGTTCTTTAACCTGTCACCTGGGGTAGGACCCAATGAGAGGACCTCCATTTTTAGTGGTCATATGAGCCACTATATATGTCTGTACCTGGGCTTGAACCCAGGTCCTGTGTTTTCCAAGGTAAGTATCTTACCCACTAGGCTCCAGTGGCAGAGGACAAAAGGACAAGGCTTGGGTCATTCTCATGGAGATGCAATTTTCTTTTTAAATTGGGCAATATGAGTGTGCTTGGAGTTATCTTCTATGTTGAATTCAGAAGATATATTAACTGTTTTGAGGGACGTTCAGTGATGTAATTACACTTACAATGCTTTTATAAAATTTGGGTTCTTCATAGATCTTTAACATAGAAGTGAAGTCAGCCATGAAGGAAACGTTACTTAGTGCTTCAAAACTGTGGACTGTTACTGAAACATAATTATCATCCATATTCACATATTCATCATCCTATTATGTTCTAAAAAATTCTTAAGCACATAAGAAAAATTCATTGTTCCAAAAGTGTCCAACTATTGGACAAGCATAGCTCACAAACAATCAATACAATTTTCAGCTTAGTTTGTACTTGGAGTTATTAGTAATTATCCTGACTCAATTAGTAACCTTCCTACTTGTTACTATAAACTTGTGGGCTTTCAACTGAGCCAATTACCTTGCACGTTATCATATTCCTCATCCCATTCCACTGTGCCTGGCTCTTCATCCATATTCACTGGACCATGTTCATCTACAAAGGTCACCTTTCTTCGGATCAAGTCATCTTGATTCTTTGTGATGTCAAAGCTATTCAAAATGAAGGATGAAAATTTGAATTCTAATTAAATTATCTGCTTTAAATGTTTGAACTTATGATTATGCCAGGATAAAAATACTTGCTGAAAGTTATTTTTCAGGTTAACCTCTCCAAGGCTACATTAAAGTTTCCCACAAGAGCAATTATTGCTGATTTTCCATTATTATTATTATTAGAACACCTTTGCTGAATGAAACTAACTAGCTGACCAGTAACCCAAGGCCTTTTCAAAAAGGCTAAATGTATTGTCCAGGAAGGCTGTATAGTGTGTGAAATGTTTAGGGATTAGATCCAGCATTTATGTATGGGTACCTTAGCAATGAGACATCTGCTGGACATGATACAGCATGAACCCGGTGAGGGGCAGACAGAATGTCTTAGCAAATAAGGTCAACATGTTATATGTATCTTTATTCATACGAATGTTTGTACAGTTACAAGAGAAAAAATAAATAAAATTATTGATATGAAAAATCAACAACCAAACATAGAAACACAGACCTCATCTAACAGAAATTATTATACCTCAAGTGAGTTTCAGCCAATCGGATTGCAGTATTTGCGGGCAATATGACATGATATTGCCCGTTTTGAACAAAAAATATCACACAGATGCCCTTTTCGTCTTAGAATGTAAACAAACTACGCGGATGTTGTTTACTAGATGCGTCATTGTCACGTCACATAATGACGTTATTCAGTTATTTGAGAACAAAAAGTTGGGGGGGTTATATTGATTTTCTTCAGCAGTAGAACTGGAAAGTGAATGACGTATATGGAGTTGGTTTGTGACATCACATTTCATCATATTTAAAGAGGGGGGATTTTCTGGTTTGTGACATCACATTTCATTGTATATTTAGCAAAAACATAAACGCAAGATAAACTAGACAAAAGTTTTTGTACACAAAAACAAAGCGTCCCTACAGCTTTTAAGCTTTATATAAAATGCTAAAGGACTAATGTGAAGAGGTAAATGTTATTGGTGAAGAGAAATGTTCGTGAAAAGGACCATGTTAGGATCACAAGAGTGACCTTAAAACGAAAAAAAACACTCAGTGCCTATGAACGGGTTCTGTATCAGCTGACTGTGTGTTTTCAGCTGCAAAGAAGAAGAAGCACTTTAAAGTTTGGCTATGCTTGTTTGACCTTGAAGGAGAGGCCCAAGGTCAAATCTGACCACATCAAAAGATTTCAAGCCCATCATTTCCTATATGTAGGTATACCATCCCAAACCTCTAGGACCAATAATAAATGAGTTATAAGCACTTTAAAGTTCCTATCCTCGTTGGACCTTGAAGGAGAGGCCTAAGATCAAATCTGACCACACCAGAAGATTCCCAGCACATGATTTCCTACATGTTGGTTTACCATCCTAAACCTGTAGGACCAATAATAAGTGAGTTATAAGCACTTTTAAGTTTGGCTATGCTCATTTGACCTTGAAGGAGAGGGCCAAGGTCAAATTCGACCACAGCAAAAGATTACCAGCCCTTAATTTCTACATGTTGGTTTACCATCCCAAACCTCTAGGACCAATCATAAGCGAGTTATAAGCACTTTAAAGTTTGGTTATGCTCATTTGACCTTGAAGGAGAGGCCCAAAGGTCAAATCTGACCACACCAGAAGATTCCCAGCACATGATTTCCTACAGGTTGGTTTACCATCCCAAAGCTCTAGGACCAATAATAAGCCACTTATAAGCACTTTTATGTTTGGCTATCCTTGTTTCACCTTGAAGAAGAGGCCCAAGGTCAAATCTGACAACACCAAAAGATTCCCAGCCCATGATTTTCTATATGTTAGTATACCATCACAAACCTCTAGGACCAATAATAAGCGAGTTATAAGCACTTTTATGTTTGCCTATACTTGTTTGACCTTGAAGAGGAAGCCCAAGGTCAAATCTGACTACACCAAGAGATTCCCTGTCCATGGTTTCCTATATGTTGGTTTACCATCCCAAAGCTCTAGGACCAATAATAAGTGAGTTATAAGCACATTTATGTTTGGCTATCTTCGCTTGACCTTAAACGAGGGGCCCAAGGTCAAATCTGACCACACCAGATGATTCCCAGCACATGATTTCCTATATGCTGGTATACCATTCCAAACCTCTAGGACCAATAATAAGCGAGTTATAAGCACTTAAAACTTTGCCTATCCTCTTTTGATCTTTAACGAGGGGCCCCAGGTCAAATCTGACCACACCAGAAGATTTCCAGCACATGATTTCCTATATGTTGGTACACCATCCCAAACCTCTAGGACCAATAATAAGCGAGTTCAAGGCTTAATCGTAGTAAATTTTTTATGAACTTATAATCAATCGCCCGTCAATCGCTCAATTATGGCCCGATTGATCCCAATATCGACTGGCGCTTAGATTCCTCTGTCAGGAATGTGCCTGATTGGCTCCTTAAGATACAGAGATTCAACAAGCAACACATACAATGCATTCAAATGTTTAAAGTTACGGGATATAATAAAATTCAAAACATGTACTCATATTTTCAAAGCTGATAGGAATTTGATACCACCTAAACTAATGGAACGATATAGATATGTCAAGCATGTTCATAACTAATAATACAAGGAACTGTGGAAACATTTATCAAAATATCCCCAAAACTTTCCAGAAAAGTAGATGTCCTAGTATTATAGGGGTTAAACTGTACAATCAAATTCCATCACATGTAAGATTGTTGCCATCTATAATAAGCTTCAAAAAGAGATTAAAGGAAGAATTCCTCACTAAATATAAAAAACCATTGCCTATCCAACAAATTATGGTATGACAAATGGAAGTTACGGATCTGTGTACTAAATCTGTGTGTATCTTAATCTATATTTTTACCATTAAGTACTTTGTCAAGTATGTTAAAATTTAATTAACAGACAAACAGTTCAAATTAGCATATTCATTGCTAAATAGCTTCTTTGTGTCACAAATCGAAATCTATTTTATCTGCTGTATTTCTTTCTTGACTTTCTGTTGTCAGTTATGTCCAAGTTAAGTAATATTTACTAATAAGTTCATTTGAACTTCAGACATTTCTGTTTAGTATTTATTGTATGTTCTTAACTTTATGTTGTCAGTTCTCTCCAAATTTAGGGATGTCTAGTTATAAGTTCATTTGAACTTCTGACATTTACTTTCAGCATTTATTTTAAATTGTTGTATTATTACATTGTAATGTAATGCTGAATAAAGATCTATCTATCTATGTATTCCTCCATAATAGTAAAACACCCGAGACCATGTTTATACATAGTTCTGCACAATGTGTGTGGTTTTATTGCTGTTTACCTTTATAAAAGGATCTTAGAGTTCAAGAGGAGATCATTCCCATAAACTGATACATTTGTTGTGTTTTTAACATCTGTATTTTACAACTATCTTAGTCTTTCCCAAAGTCTCTATTTATAACTATATACCTCGAAACAGGACCCAAGTCCAGCTTATGGTTCCCCTTAGGTTGGTTTCATATTGCAAACCTTAGGACCAATAATACGTGAGTTATAACCACTTTAAAATTTGTCATTACAGGTTAGGATGTTTGGTCAAGGTTACTGTAAATATAAACCACCAGCAATTAACCTTACTTATTTCAAAAACAGTTCTACAGCTTTAAAAATGAAACAATTATAATATTGTAGGTCATTGTTTTCCTTAACAAAAATATGTGTCCGGTGTATAAAAAAACAAATTATCTGAAAGCTATGTTATATGTAGATAATGTCAGTAGCACACGATATTATTTCTACAATGTTCTGTGACATACTACAGGAAATAAAATGATTATGATGCAATGTATATTATTATAGGGACTTGTTAAATATGATGCCCATCTTGGGCACATCGATCACCAATATTCCATCAGACAATGCCACAAAGTGATGTGATATTAAAAAGGTGATAAAAATGGTGATTTCAACAGAAACAATCTGTGCACCTGAACAAGGCTACATGATTGTTTTCATCCTTGAAGTATACAACAGTGTCTTTTCTCCAAATTCTCATTGAGTGAGTTAGCCTTGCTTAAGGCTCAAATTTGTACCATATGTTTTCATACTTGTACACAGATATTTGGTATTCATAAAGCACTCATGCATGTTTTGAGATATAAACTGAGCAGACATATCATGTGTAAAATCCAGTACATGTTAATTGTAAGAGTACATTATGCAAAATGACCATGTTTTCTGTATCTTTTCTCTTAATTACTAGGGTACTTGAGCCTTAAGCAAGGCTCTGAGTGAGTGTAAAGAAAAGGTTGAATCTACTATTAAGGTGGCATGGATCTGTATACTTTTTGAATATATGCAGTACATCAGACATTTACAACTGTAACAACTTACTATCCTAATATATATCATTAGAACATAATTCAGTGGTAATTCACTTCAAAATATGGTAAACTGAGTGAAGTTTCTATTTGTTGGATTAATGAAGGGGAAAGATTATAAATTCCTTTTTACAAATATAAAAGAAAGAGAACAAAGTAATATATAGAGTTGTTGTACTCTACAGGAAAAAATATATGTAACTTTAGTCAAAAGCAAGAGGTTGCAAAGTAAATACACTTGTCACAGATATGAAGGCCAACTGCAAAACATTTCAAAATCACAAATGAAAAAAAATTGCAAACCATGAACTCCTATAGGTTAGTTTAATATCCAAAATTTGTAGGACCAATAATAAGTGACTCATAAGCAAGTTATAAGCACTTTTAAGTTTGCCTATCCTCATTTGACCTTGAAGGAGGGTCCCAAGGTCAAATCCGATCCCAAGAAAAGATTCCAAGTCCATGATTTCCTACATCTTGGTTTACCACCCCAAACCTCTAGGACCAATAATAAGTGAGTTATAAGCACTTCTAAGTTTGCCTATCCTCATTTGACCTTGAAGGGGAGGCCCAAGGTCAAATACGACCACACTAAAATATTACCAGCCCATGATTTCCTGCATGTTGCTTTACCGTCCCATACCTCTAGGACCAATAATAAGCGAGTTATCAGCACTTTTAACTTTGACTACCCTCGCTTGACCTTGAAGGGGGCCCCAAGGTCAAATCCGACCACAGCATAAGATTCCCTGCCCATGATTTCCTATATGTTGGTATACCATCCCAAAGCTCTAGGACCAATAATAAGCGAGTTATAAGCATTTTTATGTTTGGCTATCCTCTTTTGACCTTGAAGGAGAGGCCCAAGGTTAAATCCGACCACACCAAAAGATTCCCAGGCCATGATTTCCTACATGTTGGTATACCATCCCAAACCGCTAGGACTAATAACAAGGAAGTTATAAGCACTTTTCAGTTTGGCTATCCTCGTTTGACCTTGAAGGAGAGGCCTAAGGTCAAATCTAACCACACCAAAAGATTACCAGCCCATGATTTCCTATATGTTGGTATGCCATCCAAAACCTCTAGGGCCAATAATAAGCGAGTTATAAGCACTTTAAACTTTGCCTATCCTCGTTTGACCTTGAATGAGAGGCCCAAGGTCAAATCTGACCACACCAGATGATTCCCTGCACATGATTTCCTATATGTTGGTATACCATCCCAAACCTCTAGGACCAATAATAAGCCAGTTATAAGCACTTTTAAGTTTGCCTATCCTCATTTGACCTTGAAGGAGGGGCCCAAGGTCAAATTCGACCACACCAGATGGTTCCCAGCCCATGATTTTCTATATGTTGGTATACCATCCCAAACCTCTAGGACCAATAATAAGCGAGTTATAAGCACTTTTAAGTTTGGCTATGCTCGTTGTACCTTGAAGGAGGGGCCAAAGGTCAAATCTGACCACACCAGAAGATTCCTAGCCCATGATTTCCTACATGTCAGTTTACCATCCCAAAGCTCTAGGACCAATAAAAAGCGAGTTATAAGCATTTTTATGTTTGGCTATCCTCGTTTGACCTTGAAGGAGAGGCCCAAGGTTAAATCCGACCACACCAAAAGATTCCCAGGCCATGATTTCCTATATGTTGGTATACCATCCCAAACCGCTAGGACTAATAATAAGCAAGTTATAAGCACTTTTCAGTTTGGCTATCCTCGTTTGACCTTGAAGGAGAGGCCAAAGGTCAAATCTGACCACACCAGAAGATTCCCAGGCCATGATTTCCTATATGTTGGTATACCGTCCCAAACCTCTAGGACTAATAATAAGCAAGTTATAAGCACTTTTCAGTTTGGCTATCCTCGTTTGACCTTGAAGGAGAGGCCCAAGGTCAAATCTAACCATACCAAAAGATTCCCAGGCCATGATTTCCTATATGTTGGTATACCATCCAAAACCTCTAGGACCAATAATAAGCGAGTTATAAACATTTTTATATTTGGCTATCCTCGTTTGACCTTGAAGGAGAGGCCCAAGGTCAAATCTGACCACACCAGAAGATTCCCTGCACATGATTTCCTATATGTTGGTATACCATCACAAAGCTCTAGGACTAATAATAAGCGAGTTGTAAGCACTTTTCAGTTTGGCTATCCTCGTTTGACCTTGAAGGAGAGGCCCAAGGTCAAATCTAACCACACCAAAAGATTCCCAGCACATGATTTCCTATATGTTGGTATACCATCCAAAACCTCTAGGACCAATAATAAGCGAGTTATAAACATTTTTGTTTGGCTATCCTCGTTTGACCTTGAACGAGGGGCTTAAGGTCAAATCTGACCACACCAGAAGATTCCCAGCACATGACTTCCTATATGTTGGTATACCATCCCAAACCTCTAGGACCAATAATAAGCGAGTTATAAGCACTTTTCAGTTTGGCTATCCTCGTTTGACCTTGAAGGGGGGGCCCAAGGTCAAATGCGACCACACCAGAAGATTCCCAGCACATGATTTCCTATATGTTGGTATACCATCCCAAACCTCTAGGACCAATAATAAGCGAGTTATAAGCACTTTTAAGTTTGGCTATGCTCTTTTGACCTTGAACGAGGGGCCCAAGGTCAAATCCGACCACACCAGAAGATTCCCAGCCCATGATTTCCTATATGTTGGTATACCATCCCAAACCTCTAGGACCAATAATAAGCGAGTTATAAGCACTTTTCAGTTTGGCTATCCTCGTTTGACCTTGAAAGGGGGGCCCAAGGTCAAATGCGACCACACCAGAAGATTCCCAGCACATGATTTCCTATATGTTGGTATACCATCCCAAACCTCTAGGACTAATAATAAGCGAGTTATAAGCACTTTTCAGTTTGGCTATCCTCGTTTGGCCTTGAAGGGGGGGCCCAAGGTCAAATGCGACCACACCAGAAGATTCCCAGCCCATGGTTTCCTATATGTTGGTATACCATCCCAAACCTCTAGGACCAATAATAAGCGAGTTATAAGCACTTTAAACTTTGCCTATCCTCGCTTGACCTTGAACGAGGGGCCCAAGGTCAAATCTGATCACACCAGAAGATTCCCACCACATGATTTCCTATATGTTGGTATACCATCCCAAACCTCTACGACCAATAATAAGTGAGTTCAAGGCTTAATCTTAGCAAAATTTTTATGAACTTATAATCAATCACCCGTCAATCAGTCAATTATGGCCCGATTGATCCCAATATCGACTGGCGCCTAGATTCTTCCCCCAGGAATGTGCATACCAAATTTGGTTGACCCACACCCAGTACTTTCTGAGGAAATCTAGTGAAAAGGAAGTAAATTTTTTTTGAATTTTTTATAATGTGACCTTGATAAAGGTCAAAGGTCAAATTTATGCCTGTCAAACAATTTCCCCACGCCTATAGAAGAACACTGCCACATATCATTTGGATAGGCCTAATAACAAGGGAGATATTCAAGGGAGACGATAATGCGGCGGCGGCGGCGGCAGCGGCGGCGGCGGCTGACTGAAAACCAGGGGTGAAACCAATAAGCGTCCCCTTTTCAAGGGACGCTTAATTATGATTTATTCTTTATAAAACTTGCAATTTTTTTTGGTAAGCATATTTAAAGAGACTTTACACAATTGTTCTACTCTCTTATCCTATATAATTTTATAGTGTCTAATATCTGCAAAGGCAGACTCTTGCACTTTGTGTACAATCACTGCTAAATAACAAAAGATGAAAAAAATAAATACTTTCGGTATAATAAACAGAATAAAACACTTCTTTCTGGGCAATATTGTGATTTATGAAGCCCTTGGCCAAGTGATATTGCCCTTGGGCCTATCGGCCCTCGGGCAATATCACTTGCCCTCGGGCTTCATAAATCACGATATTGCCCAGAAAGAAGTGTTTTATTCTGTAAACAGCACTCATCATATTAATATCATCTCGTGACAACATCAAACTTCTACATTCTCTCATTAGTGTACTAAATCTATTATATTTGACACAACTACATATTCATAAATACTTAAATTACTAAACTGCAATTTCATATTATTCATTGCAGTGACAGAGCTTCCAGCCTCATATTTTGAATATTTAGAACTATATTAATTTTATACCATATATAATTTATATATTTATGCATTGTAGAACCATTACCATTCAATGCCGTGTTACCACATACCGTAATTTAACAATTGTATTATCACTTGAAATAACAGATCTGAAACATTTTTAATAAAGGGAATGCATGAATTTGAATATCGACAGGAACATCTACAAAATGCAAATGTAAATAGCAACTGTCAGTTTTCTCAGGTACAATGACTAATGACTGGTTTTAAGGGTTGAAATAAAGATATTTCATGCATTGTGGGTACAGTGTGAAAATACAATCAAAGTATTTCTTACTTATTCTAGCATTAAGGTATTTTTTCTGTTGGATACATAATTTCCTGGTTTTTACTGGAAGACTGAATGTTAGAAAATATGCTGTACTTGATTTTGTATAAATGTACAGTTTTTGTGCTTTTGTATAACTACAGATGAATGCAGATGAATCAAATTCAGAAAAGACCAAAAATAGTTTTAGTTAGCAAGGACTAGTGCCTGCTTGCTATTTTTTCTGTGGAGTTTGTAATATACCTGACAGAACCATGGATCTGGCGGGCTAAGTCTTTCATTGCAGCATCCAACACTTCTGACTTCATCTCCATCACAGGGCCTTTAAAGTCCACAACATCCACCTCACCAACTACTGGCTGCTTGTCTATTTTATTCACTAAAGTAAACAAATAAGGTAAACAATTATGAACTTGGCCACAGTTTGTGAAATTTGGATCATAGAGTTGCCTCGTAAAAGTATGAAAAATGAATTTACCTTTTAAAAATTTTTTACTGTGATAATCCACTAAAATGCAACAATAATGCCTTACCAGTCATTAAACCTCCAGAAGTATGCTTCTAGATCCTAGATTTAGCCTCTGATATGTCATGTATAACAGATTTATTTATAATATTAAAACAGATGAATTGATTAAATGTTATCTAAGAACTCTCGCCTATGATGTCATTGTGCTGAGGGATCTGATTGGCGTCCTGGTTTCTACAGCTGGCACAGCAAGCACTGGCCACATCTACACACATCTCTGGGTATTGGTTAACTAGCTTGGGGCAGGAGTCCACACCCAGAGCCTCCGCCACTTCTGTAGGTAACCGGTCAAAACATGTGTCTGCAAAAAGAAATCACAATAAATGTATCAAATGCGGTCTTGTAAAAAAAAAAGAAAAAAAAATGTGTCCAGAAATACAGTCATAAGCCTGGGTGTGCAACACAGGTATTTGCAGTAAGGCTAAAGTATGTGTGGTAAGAGAACAAGAATAAAGAGCCCTCCAAAGACTCTGTTAGCCGACATTTAAACATAGCTCAAATCATTTGCTTGCTTGATCTGCCAACACTAATGTTACAAAAAAGGAGAGTTGGAAATCACTGTATCTCTTACCATTTTCAAAAAAATTTCAAAAGTGCAGTTGTGTGTGACATGAATCTACCCATAAAGGCATTGTTTTTTGTGTATTGGTTCCCAGAACTCTCAAGTATGCTGTAGGGTAAAAATACTAGTATTGATCTTGTAATTGCCATATCTGTTACACTGAGTAGTCTGAGTGGAAAAAGTAATCAGAAAAACAAAAACACATGGTGTGCAATAAAACTTTGTGTCTTTTTAGCAAGCAACCAGTCAGAACAAGTTTCTGAATGTTATTCAGGGCAGAAAAGCAGAAAGGCAAGGGAGGAAACATGTACAGTTACAAAGTCTTGGCTACTTGTGTGAACAGGTGGTCAACACAAGGATTATGGATGGATGGATGTTAAAGTACAAAATCTGAACTACTTTAATGGGTGTAAAGTTGAAAAGAGCATCTGATCAATGGGTAGAACAAATAGAAAATTCTTGTAGACAGCAAATTTGTCAGCCAGAAAAATGCAAAATAATAAATACAATAATAGGCACACTAATCATCCTAATCTAGTCAGTAAAATAGTCAGTAAAAATCACAATAATATGTAAATCAATTTTGTGATTATAAAATGAAAATAGAATGAACAATTACATCAAATCTGAAACAGTTATTAACAAAGAAAAGTAATGTTTTCACTTACCTCTAAAAAATGGTCAACTCATGGAATAATCATATGAAGGTTAGTCCCTTAAAAAGTAAATACATTTAAAGGATGTAAGTTTGTGTCACATACACATACATAATACATGTATTAGTATGAAAAAATGCAAGTTTTAAATTATATAGAGTGTTAAACTGTCTCATAATGTGTTATTAGTTTCAGTGAACACATATAACATGTTAGATATGCAAATAATGTTTCAGGTAAGGATGTTAATTTATTAATTTCTAGAAATGATAGAAAGTTATGGGGTAAGATATACATAATTTGCTACAGCATGAGAACTTAACCCTTGTTGCAATCCCATAGCATGAAGCTGTATAAATGGCCTAACTATTCACAAAAACCACAAAAAAAGAGTGTCACTCAAAGTTAGATCAAAGTTGCTGTTTTTACATCACTTTTAGCATCCAGGATCATTTCCGAACAAATCCTCTGCAAATACATCATATTAGACTGTGGGCTGGGGGAGCTCATTGGTAAGGTGGTGTAACACACTTGCCTCCAACCTCTGAGGTCAGCAGACCAATTAGGAGGAAAGGTTGATAGTGGCTTACCAATGTCCAGCAGTAATTACAGTGCACAATCTTTACTAACTAGTATGTACTGGTTTCCTCTGCCCTTAAAACCACCCATCATGTTATCACCTACACAATACGTTAGAAACTAAGTTAAAGTCCAATAAATCAAATAACATGAGCCGTGAGTTGGACTGAACCCCCATACTCACTGAGGTGAGAGCCAGTCAGTGATTTAATGTCAAATTTGTTCACAACTTGGCCAGTCTGAGACCCTCAAGGTTGTAAGGATTCCCATAATTCAAAGCCAAATATGGCTGGTTTTTTCAATAGTAAAGTTCCCATACTGTGGCTAATGTTAGAATTTTCACCATATATACCACTTACAATCAGCAATGATATGAAGCGCAGTGTTAGGTACTCTATTGCGTGTTAGGAGGTGGTTTAGTTAACCAGTTTACATAGACAGTAACATTTTATTTGGCAATCCGGCATTTCAGCTAAAAGTTTTGTTATTTGCTATCTTTTTCTCAAATGATTATGAAAGTTACATAAAAAGTTCCAACATATGAACAAGATATTTGTATCTGTTGACACAACTGGCTATCCAAAGATAATATAACCACAATTAACACTGTGTGTGTGTCTTTGTATTGCCAGTTTGGTGCAATGAGCAACAATAGAAAAGAGTGAAAAAGGTGAAATTTCCCACAGATATGTGAAGATAATAAGTGAGGCAACTCCCTCCTTTTCTGGAATTGTGTGACATTCTTAATATATTTGTGATTTTTGTTACTGCATAAGATTCCTGATGCACAATTTGTACAAAGTTTGATTAATGTGTTTTATTTTTAAAGGGGGGGGGGGGGGGGGGGGGGGCCTCCATGGGACAAATTTCATATTTTTGTTACTCCACTGAACTCGATGAATGTGGAGATTTATCAGACGGAGAGACTCACACAATTGGAAAAGAATGATTTCTACCATTTCTGTTGAAGCTTTTAAGTCAATGGCCAGGGTCATATTGCGACAGGTTCACAGGATTGTCACTTGTAGGGTCTAAAGCCACACAGAGGTGGGAGCACGAAATTAGATGCCAAACATGCTAAGTACTAGGCCACCGAGGACCTCGGGTTCTACCATTCAATGGTTACACTACTTGTACTTCTACATGCAGAGTAACTGTATTTTTAGATGTACTTAGTTTCCTTCAAGTTTTTTAAATTACATCTGAGAGTTTTTCTTTTGTTGAAAGTGTCCGATATCTTTCATTATTGGTGAGTTGTTCTGCTCTGTGATTATGGCCATGTAAAACAGTCCCTTTTAAACATTTACATATTATAATTAAATAATAAATTCTCATAAAAACCCCCCAAAATTTACCAGAAATATAGAAATAAAAATTAGTGATGTTAAACAATATCTTGAAAATTAAAAATTAAGGAAGGGGTGTAATTTAAATAGGTTAATAGTCTCGTAAGCGGGACAGCTTAAGCAGTCCATTATTTTCAAATATTGGACACTTACTTGGCCATTAACCTATACACAAAAAAAAATACTTAATTTAGAAGTAGAAGGGACAGAATACACTGCTGAATAAAACTATTTTAAATTGAAACAACTGTAATATTATTAACATGAACAACAACAGCAGAAAACTTTAACTTACAATCTTTTGTATAAATAAAAATTGATTCAGCAAACAACAAAACAATATCACATACTAATGAATATCACATTTCAACCCAAAAGCTTTAAATTAGAAGTCTGTGCTGTAAAGCAGATATCTTTGTTTATATAGCACAGTTTTACTTAAAATGTTCACTTCAATACATAAAAAAACATTGAAAGCAACCACTAAAAACAGAACCTTGGCTTACAGTGCTATGTTTTATAACATCAGCTTGTAATGGCTGACCTATATACTGCAGAACCTCTATTATCTGACCATATTGGCAGAAGAGAATTTTGGTCGAATAATAGAAAAGTCATACAGGAGAAGAGATATTTTAAAATTAAAAATGCCAAGTTTTTCTGAAATAAAGATTTGGGAGAGTGGAAATTATATAGTAATATATAATTATAAAATTAACTATTTGGATATTTGAAGGTTGGATAATAGAGATTCTACTGTAATTCTAACTAAACACTCCAGTTTTGCTCTCTAACTTGGCTAATAAACAGTACACATAAATCACTATAACTTAACACCATTTATATATGGGTTAAACCAAAACTTCTGTGGCCATAACTATTGTGGCACTAATGTGTAGCTAGTAGCAGCCTCTCTGTGGAAAAAGGCTTTTTCAGCACCGGGAACTTGTTCTAGTTCTGTACCCATATTTTTATAAGTATTTCTGTATCTATCCCATCTCTCTAAAATTAACAGGGTGGACTCTGTTCAATGTATCATTTCTGAGACTATACATATCTCCTGTATCTGTATAGTTTTGTCATTAATATCTCTATAACTATGTTATCACCCTATGTACAGTTTATATTGTGTTGTCTCTACTCAATATACCATTTCTGAGACCATTTGTATCCTGTTTTCTTCTTTCAATCAACTCCTGGCAAGAATGACAACAAGGTCCTTTCAAGGAAGTCATATTTCCAAAGCACACCCCTGGGAATCTACTCAGTAACCTTGAACAGGAAGTCACAAGCAAGGAACTCTGGGAAGTGACAGGAGAAGCAGTGGTCATGTGACTAGTTACATGGGTGACAGAAAGCATTATTGGATCCTCTGAAGACAAAGAGTCTACACAATCACATTGAGTCATATCTGAAAAAAGAAATTCCTAGGGTTAAGCCTTAATGGGGCTTTTCCATCTTGGCAATAATGCTTTGCGATAGGTTTACGACCCAAAATATTTGCCATTCAGGAGGTCGATCTTTTACTTTTCTTTTTGATCTTAAAGCCATTGTAAACCCATCTTCTATGGAAGATATGGTACTTCTCAGTTGGTTTGCTCCTGCATTAATCATTAATGCTATTGCCATGAGATCTTAAACCCATCTTAAACACATTTTACATTGAAATGAATATGAAATTGTCTCTTTTAGTATTGATGTTGAACCTCAAACCATTATTGATTCATACAGAAATACTGATACATCACACCAAAAGCGACAGTCAATGAGAGCAAATCTTACTTGCAGTTTTACAACTATGACAGCATTCTTGTTGATATTGCCTGCAGTTACAGGGATCCTTGTCTACCAGTTCCTTACAGGTGTAATACTTGTCTCCTTCAAGCCATCTCTTACCAGATACATCCTCACAGTCATCTAGCTCATCACCTTGGGTATTCAGAATGACTCACTTTAAATTAAGTTCATTTATTCAAGAAAAAAGAAAGAGAATACATCCTATAATATCACAGTTTCCTAAGAAAAGATAGGTGCTCCAAAACATTCTCTGATTGCTCCTGTCAGTCTTTTAAAACAGTCATAAAAGATTTATTTTCTTGAAAGGTCAATTTTAACTCAGGATTTAACAGTAATACAGATTTAAAATTTTACAAGAAATGAAATTTCACAAAACAAACTTATCTTCACCTCAATTCTTTGATGTGGCATGATGTTTTTACCCCATTGAAAAACATAATCCTAAACATAGCCAAAAGTCCTAGCAAGTGAATGCCTGGAAATTAATGAAAAATTCTACCCGAGTATTTCAAGTCAGAGCAAATCAGATAGTAATCTCGCAGTTCTAAGTATCGTACTTACTAGGTTCATGTCTACAGCTGAAGCAACATGTTCCATTCTCTTTCCCAATAAATGGTCGTCCACATAATGTGAGATTATAGTCCACAAGATGGGGACAGGAGTACACCTGTACACCTGTTCTGAGGATGATGCTGTGACTAGATGACAATGTGTTCTTGCAGGTTATGTTCCCTGTGTCTACCATATGAAAACTTTGGTCATCTAAACTTGTTATTATTATTTATATTATAATTATATCGCATGATGTATGTGTATATACTAGCAGTATATTTGTCATTCTTACTCATATGAAGTTGACCCTGTATAAGCAGAACTGGTGTAAGTTGATTGTAGGTATAAGTGGATTAACTACAAATGGGATCCAAGCATCAGAAAACGCTATATTTCTTGAAGGTACAGATGAAATTTGGCCATAATTAGAACCAAATTCTGTTAGACATGCTAGTTATACAGAGTCTACTGTATTGCACCACTGCATGGGGAGTGATACATAATAATATGTGAAAGCTTGTACTTAAATTCATAGATTACATTGCATATTTTTTTCAAAATAACATATATTTTCTCTCATACACCAGTATATTTTCGTAACATATATTAATAGATTTTCCAAGCATTGGCTAAGAAATTGTATTATGTGAGGACATTATAATAATATTATAGTGACAATATTATTTATTCCGTTACTCCAGAAATACATAGTTGGTACAGTAATCCTTACTCACACATACTCATTGCACTGATATAAGCATTTAAAGCAAAAGCTCTATACAATTATATATTTTCAAGCTTTAAAATATGTCCTTATCAAATATTTCACATTCATCAGTTAATATTTAAAATTGTTATATTTTCAAATGTATTTTACTTGGTTGAAATTCGAAGTTCTTCAGCAACTCTAGTCTTGTTTATCAAATATTTATTGTATAACTGTATGTATATTTGATAGCAGATGTCTAGAATTGGTGACAATTTTATGATTGCTTTGCTATTTATTTGCTGAAATCCAATATCATTGGATTTCTAACCCATGCAAGAAATTAAAGAGAAGAATTTGTAAAACAACAGCTAATGCTAGGGGAAGAAAAGTTCATATTTTGTAAACTCAAATTAAAATATTTTGTCTTTCTACAAAAGCTTCATGGGCTGACCACCCAGTCTTTTGTGAAACTTTTTTTCCTTTTAAAAAGGTTTTCAATACTTATTTTGTCATGTAAAAGTTAGCAATACTTAACAAAGTGATATATATCAGTTTAATGATTCTTTCATTATACTACATAGATCATATCTTATTGTAAACTGGAGGTCAGTAGTGAATGTAGTTAGTGTTTTAATTATTTAAACAGCAAAAACTTGCATTCATTCAAGTGTAATAGTTAATTTGGAATAAATTTGATATTTTATCACAGGGAATGCATTTTTCTTCTGTTGTCATGTAATCATGGTGTAAATACTGGAGTCAGTATTACCCACCAGAATTACTAATATAGTTAAAACATATTACCCACCATCCCACAAAGCCCTTTCATACTTGTCAAAATCTGGCAGACAGATTTTGTCATTAAAACTTTGAGATTAAAGGTTGTGGACAGATTTTGATGAAAATTTCTGGATATGTTGACAATTACACAAAGAATAGATGATTAAATCTTTGCTGGTTATCTAGATCACCATATGGATACAGGAATTTTTTAAATGATTTTTGAGATTTTGTGCTCTGAGTGCTTTTCTGCACAAAATTAGTGTTTCACCTTCCAATCAACAGCTAGGGTCATATTGTGACAGGTTCTCAGCATTGCCACTTGTAGGACTCGAACCACTTAGAAGTGACAGCCTGTGATTAGATGCCAAACTTGCTAACCCACTAGGCCGCTGAGGACTTCTGAGTGTTTTTTAGTCTACACTTTTATTCTGCTTGCTTTAATTAAGCTGAAAAATATTGTGAACCACTATAAATTCATGAAATAAGAAAAAAAATATCAAAAAAACTTACACAATTTAAAGTAGCCACAAGTGAGTTGTAACCATATAAAACAAGGGTTACCCCAGTATAAGTCTGTTGCATAGCAAATAAGGACAGAAATTGTTCATTTTTGGAAAATATTTGGTAATAAATTCCCTGTGTTTCGTACAAGTTTTGTTTCTTTCCCTAAACATGAAGGGCGCTAGTGTATCTAAATACTGATCTTTGCCAAGGAGGTTATGTTTTCGCCTGGGTTTGTTTGTGAGTTTGTGCATTTGTGAACACGATAACTCAAAAACTTATGGACGGATTTTGATGAAATTTTCAGGATATGTCTGAAAAGGTAAAGGAAAGAAATGATTAAATTTTGGGAGTGATCCGGATCACTATCTGGATCTTCTGGATCCATGAAATGTAATTTTTAAAGACAGATAACTCAAAAAGTTATGGATGGATTTGAGGACATTTTCAGGAAATCTTCTAAATCGGACAAGAAACAAGTGATTAGATTTTGGGAGTGATCTGGATCACTGTCCAGGAATTGAGCTCTCTTGGTGGAGGTCTGCACTCTCCAAGTGCTCTTGTTAATTATTATAATGCTACTAGTTTTTTAAACACATTTAGAACATTTGATTTTAAACTGATCAATCTTTAGCAAAGAAAGTAGCCTTTTACCAACAAGAATGATCTCAAAATGGTACAAGGAAAATCACATCTATTGAGATGTGGCTCAGTAGGTTGAAAAAGATTTTCAGGAAAGGGAAAACATTTGAAGTTTAGTATACACAAAAAATCTAAACATGCATGTTACAAAGTCATTACACTCTATTTTTGTTATAACATATGTCTGTGGTATGTTCAGTATGGAAATAACCTTTATATAGCTTACACATCTGAATATCTGAGCATGTTTATAATTCAGTGTATATGGTCTTTGTAATCTTTAAAATCAAAAGCACCAAAGTGCACCCAACAGAGTATCTGACTAAAGAAATATGTTGAAATCTTACCATAAAATTACACCTAGGTTTTTTAAAAAAAAAATTATACTATTATAGTAATAGGGTATGTGAATTTTTAACAAATAGTGTATTTTTTATGACAGGATAAACTGACTTCAATTAGCTTAAAATAATGCAGTATTACCCTTGATCTTAATTGTTTGCTTTGCATGTATTAAATACTTTACAATGTTTACACACAGCAGGAGTAACCTGCTGACAATTTACGATAACAGATTTTAAAGAACAACACTTTACTTTTTATTTCATATTACAAAGACAGAATGAAAGTTTCTCTAATATCCCTCCACAAACTAGGTTGTAGGATTGTAAAATATTGTTACATTTGAAGGTTCATACACACCATATAAATGCAACATGATCCCGTTAAAATTCAGATACTAATAGAACATACAGATCCAATAAAGTGGGAAAATTCTAGTCTAATCTAATCTACTGCTTTGCAAGCGCAATATCTTCCCCACAGAAGGGAACTCAGTGCGGTAATTAAACAAAATCATTATCATAGGGAGAGTCGAGGGGCGTTCAAGGTCAGTAATCCAGGATTGTGGGTGTGACCAGGAGGGAGAAAACTAAGTTGGGAAACTAGAGCTGAAGAGGTGGGTTTTGAGGTGCTTCCTAAAAGATGCAACAGAGGGAATATTTCTTACATGAAAGGGGAAAGAGTTCCACAGGACAGGGGCATAGTGACTGAAGGAATTAGAAAAGTGTTTGATTGATTTGTGAACTCTACGATCGAAAGTGGGGGTTTGAAGGAACTTGAGTTTGGGGGTACTTCATCTTGTATTTCTAGAAGAGGTATAGGGGTGGATTAATTCTCTTAGGTAAACTATTTGACCTTGGTTGAGAATTTTGTATGTAATAAGACCAATTTTAAATTGTACCCTGTATCTGACTGGTAGCCAATGGAGTTTTTTTAGTTGAGGGGTAATGTGAGAGAATTTAGAGGAATGGGTGACAACCCTGCAGAGTGAGTTTTGGACTACCTGCAATGTTCTTAACTCAAAATCAGTGAGCGATAAGAACAGTGAATTGCAGTAGTCCAACCTGCTGCTCACCAAAGCATTTGCTAACAGCACTGATGTATTAAGGTCTAGAAGGGGACGAATTCTGTAGAGGTCTCTCACATGTACTCTAGTGGACTTTATGACCTGTGACACGTGGTGTGAGAAATAGAAATTGGAGTCGAACACCACTCCGAGGTTCCTGACACTTTGTGCTGGTGAGACCTGATTTCCCAGAATATTGATAGGGAAGTGAGGGAGGAGTTGTTTATGATTCTTTTGGGAGCCTGTAAGAATAAACTCGGTTTTGTCTGGGTTAAGTTTTAATTTATTTGTAAACATGAAAATTTGAATGTCGTTTAGGCAATTCTTTAGTTTTTGGATAGAGTGAGAGAAATTTGCTGGTGAAAGTGTTATGTATAACTGGGTGTCATCGGCGTAAAAGTGATAGTTGATGCTACTGTGGGAATGAATAATTGAGCTGATTGGGTTAGTGTAAAGAGAGAACAGAATTGGTCCAAGGACAGAGCCCTGGGGAACTCCATACTGGAGTGCAGCAGGATGGGAGAGTGTACTACCTACCTTGACCGAGTGTGTCCTTCCCGACAGATATGATTTGAACCAACCAAGTGCTAGCTCACTGATTCCATAATAAATATTGAGTCTGTCCAGGAGAATGGTGTGGTCAATCATATAGAAAGCAGTGGATAGATCCAGAAGAGTAAGGGCAGTAACAGACCCTTTGACCAAATTAAGAAGAATATCGTTATGAAAATCATCTGGTGATCACTACAAAATAAACTGTGATCACTGGCTAAACTAGTGATATCAGAAGATCTCTTGAACATGATTTATTATTATCTTATAATCACTAATTGTGTCATGATGATCACTTAGAATTTTGTGATCCACGGTTTCTCTATTGTGATCACCACTACTATGTTGTATACATGAGCTGATTTGGTGGACACAAAATCTTCTTGTGTTCCCAATCTTCTCCTTTATTCTATTTTGGCCATTAAAATATGTACTCCTGAAACTTTGTGTTTACTGTGTGAATTGCAGACTAAAAATAATGTTGAATGCAAAGATTTTGCTTGGGACATTTAGAAAGATAGCATAATACAGTGAACAGTTAAATAAAACACTCAAGGTTCCATTCAATAGTTTAATACATCTAAGCCACCATAACACAATTATTACAAATGTAACCTCAACATACAAGTCAAAGCCAATCTTTTATAATATGCAACAGTTACATAAACTTTAGTTTATACACATGAAATAAATGCTTTCAATTATATATACTGCTGAGATATTGTACTTTTTTTGTGGGGGAAGAATTTTTCACAAAGTAACAGTAAGGTTTTCTATTATAAATTTATTTTTAATTAAACTTTTGAAGAAATGTATGCGAGTCTTCATTATTACTTAGTAAATAATTAATTGATAGATTTTCCATATATTAGTTTTCATTTAATTTTTTTAAGTTGTTGCTTATTATTAAACAAATATTTGATATATTTGAAACATTTTATACATGAAATATTAATCATACATTATGATATTTGTGTTGAGAAAGAATATACTACTTCACAATGGGTAGAAGCCTGCATTTATTGCCATTATTTTTTTAATATTTTGGCACTGAAATTAATGCATTGTATGTTATGACACTGAGTTCACTGTTTGAATTGTGAAATTAAAAAAAATGTCTACCAGATCATTAAAGGAGGTTTCAATGACACAACATTAAAACTTTGAAAGAATCTGAATACTCTAAAACTTCAATATCATGATCAACTTAATGCATCAAACCAAAAATCTTAAGATTTTTTAAAATTGATGAAACTACAGATATGACTGAGTGAATAAATTTCCGTATTATGCAATTTCAAATGTCCCACAACAAACTCAAAGCATTGAACTAGATCCCTCACCTTTGCTCACAAAATCTCTTCACACCAGTAAGTATTACAGCTGCTTTAGCATATACAACACCAAGGCACATGTGCAGAAAGCTGGTTGGCAAGCATGTAGCTACTATAATCTAAATCTTAAAACACAAGACTTTATGCAGATAAACTTCCACAGTTTTTGGAATTTGGCATAATTGAAATCTGGCCACAATAAGAACCAAATCCTGTGGATAAAATAGGTTCCAATTGTATATATACCTACTGTAATCCAATTTTGATCCTTTTTCAAAATTAACTGGTTATATTATGCCTCATTTCATATCATTTGATTAAAAAACTTCTAGAACCTTAAAATATCTACTGTATGAACTTTGGTGTGTTGTTTGTAACATTTTGTTAAAATAACATTAAAATAGAGCTGACATGTTGGTGTTTACAAACACAGTGTTTACTAAAGTCTTTTGTTTTATAAACAAACATTGAAAGCAAAACTGAATCGCAACATTCAACAACACAGAAGAGACTTCCTCTACATATTCAGCCAAGCTTGACAGTCAAATACTGTGTTCATAGAAATTTTACCCAGAAGAGAATTTCACCAATAACCAAATTTTGAAAAATTTTATTGGAATTAATTTCCATTAATATTAGTCAGTTTCTACTACCAATTAGAAAAAAGTGTCAAAGTAAGGGTGCTAAACAGCCAGAGTATTATTAGGACTACTGCTTCCCTGCATAAGTTGGCCGCCCTCACCACAGCTTCACAGGGCTTTAACATGAGTGGCCTACTACACTCTGAAACCATGTATTATTGTTAAACTTATTATATGCAACAGTTTTCATTGGTGTACAATAACCTACTTGTCTTTCTGGAGCGTGTAGATGAGCCGTGGCCAACTTATGCCTGCGGCCAACTTATGCAGGGTAACAGTAGCCAATCTGAATTGCCACTTGTGTGACTATAGAACCCACGCAGAGGTGACAGCCTGTGTCACCATCGGGTTACAGAGGAGGGCCTTACTGAAGAGATCAACAGAGATTTTAAAAATTGGGTATTAATTTTGACTAGCCAAAAGCATTGGCTAAAAATGCTAGAATGAATGCCTGGTGAAACCTTCCACTGATCCAGTACTACTATGTATGCCAGCAAAAGGAACATACAAGGAACAGAGTTATCTCTTTTGGTAAAAACATCTACACAAAAACCACCATAGCTCATCTCATACAAACACATGGATCATTTCAGTAATCTCTTTAAATGTGAGCTCTCTCTGAGACTCCCACTTCTAGAGATCAAATCTCTTCTTTGCTTTTTTTGTCTGCAGACTTTCCTATATTTGACACTACTCTAGTGCATTACTCATGTTTCTGATTGCTTTGAAGCTCATGCATTTAGACTGAAACAAATTTCGGTCTTGTTTTCATCGATTTCAATAGATTATATAGTACACATACCATTATGTGTATAATCAACAGGATAGGGCTCACCAGTACATACTAGTTGGTCAAGATTTTGCACTGAAAACCATTGGGCAGTAAACTTATTGCAGTGAAATCTATAATTTTGATTGCTGGTAGTTTAATTTAATTCCTAGCAGATAAGAAAGAAAAGTTGAAAATCTATTGCCAAATTTTTACCATTTGTTTCATGGAAGAGTGCAAACTGCACAAATGCTCATTAGAATATTTACAAATTCAGTTGTGTTTAGTTCTCATTATAGATATGATTTCATTGAGTGACTATAGATTTATTTTTTATTGGCATTGGTCATAATTTATGATCCATGCGTTCTCATGAGAAAAATTATACAGTATGCAGTAAATTCCATATTTCTCCGAAATATAACCTGGGAAAATTGATATAATTACAAACACTTTGAATTCAGCAGCTACTTTGACCCAGAGATTGATTTTTTCTAAATATTCAAGGTGATGCAGGTATTTATTTGAATTAGGAATTGTAACCAGAGATTATTTTTTTTTGTTCTAAATGTTACAATTCAAGAAAATGAAAGGATTTATTTGAATTAGGAATTGTAATCAGAGATTATTTTTTGTTCTAAATGTTACAATTCAAGGGAATGGAAAAATTTATCTGAATTAGGAATTGTAATTTAAACCCAGGTGACATTTAGGAAAGTTGTAGTACATTGTAATTATAAGATTAACAGCACACAAATTCACCACCAGTATTCACGAACATGGCATGGATCAGTGAAGATCAGATCAATTTGAACAAAAAGATCAATTTTGAATCAGATTTTGAATCAGCTTACATTGGTATTCAGGAACTATTAGATTTGAATTTTGGATTAAACTTTGGATGACTTTTGATTTGTGCACTTTATTGGTTTGACTTTTGAATCTAGACAGATGACAAGGACCAACACAGAGGCAGACTGACTGTATTTTACAACTGAATGAAACATTTAGACTTCCTAAGTGTTGAAGAACTCGATTCAAAATTGTGACCGATAAAAAAAGAGAGATCAAAATTTGATATTTTCAGCTCAAATGAACCCTGCTTTGTTAGTACCTATTTTATCTGCTGTCTCAGTTTTGAAACTTTTTTTCTCAAATTTGATCTGATCTTGATCTGATTGCAATTTATGTTAGTAAATTTAAGATTGGACCTGATGTACAGATAAACATGTGCTTCAATTACTAAGCTAAATCAGAAATATAACTTTATTCTACATATTAGTAACAAGAATCTAAACAGTTAAACTAATTTATATTATTATAGTTTTAACAAAGAGTTTATTTTTAATTTTAAGAGTAAAGGAGAAGAAATGCCATTAGTAACCACTAAAATTTAAAGTTAGCAAAATCTACAATCAACAACATAATATAAATACAACAAAGACTACAACTTGTGATCTAACAAGGTTCTATAAAAATGTTAATATAAAGCAACTAACATAACAAAGAAAAACAAGTTTGAATTTCATTTCAGAAACCCTTTTCCCAAGGTTTTTAATGATGATGTTTTCCACGAACATCTCAAGTTTAACTTGGACTTTAAATGATTTGAATTCTCAGTTTCAAAAGAATCTTTTCCTTTAACTGAAAACCAACAACAATCCTAACAAATTCAAAAAGGACAGTTTTCTTCATTTTTTTCTTGTCAACACTATCAAGACTAATGGAACTAACCAGTTTAGCCAAAATTTCAAATGACACAACAACCCTCTGAGTTAAACTTGAGTGCTGCTGAAGAACATCAGAACAAGAAATGCAATATTTGCCATGTACAGCTTGAGAAAACCATCACTGGAGATACCCATTGACATTTATATAATAAGAAGCAAAACTCACAGAAAGTCGGCAACACATGAGATTTATGACTTAAGGAAGTCACAAAAAAACAAAAATTTGATAGAATTTCCCATAATGCACAGTGAAAAAGGTAGTTTTCCTCAGTGATAGGTTCTCTATCTCCTGTCCTTCCCTCTACCGTCCTTTAGTGAACTCAGACAACCTACCTACTTGGCTGCAAGCTCTACAACATGACCTCCCATCCCCTCCAAGACGAGCACAGGCTTCTGGGTAATCCCGCGCAATCTCACTACAGGAAGTGATGCTTTGCCTGCTAACATCTCCTTTGGTGTTCACGTTTCTCACAACATAGGGAGTGGAGCTTGAAAGGGTGTCTCTGCACTGGCACTGACTTAGATCTGTTATCAGAGAGTCAGAATAAAGGTTAATGACCTTGGTGCATATGTGTTGAGTGTCAGGTTGATTTTTGTATCATATAACATACATCAAAGTTTTGACAAACATCTTGCAGGCTCACTCAGTCATCAAGTCAACCAACCAACAGTGAACAATTCACTCATGTCATTTATCAATCATTTGTTAGTTGGTCAATCACTCAACTCAACAATAGTCATTCATCTTACCAATCAATTAATCAGGCAAGTCAATCAGTAAGTTAACTAACCAATCAGTGAATCAATCTATAACTCACTAATCAATCAATCATTCTTAACACAGTGCAACTAAGAGGACAGCGAATGACAGAGTAATGAATGAATGAATCAATTAATCAATCAATAAATCAATCAATCAATCAATCAATCAATCAATCAATCAATCATTATTTATACATTGTACACTCCACACTGGTATTGCTTAGGTATGTTTTTAGTAAAAATATTTGTTACCATAAAGTCAATATAAGCATATATTGGTGATAATTGTTTTGTATAAGACATTTTATAGAATTTTGTTTTTCCCTCTTTTATTTTCTCAGTCACACAAAAAAATGGACAGCAAGCACTGACTGACTGAATCCAATTATAATTCAATTAACAATTATGTACAGGCTGGATCTGAATATGGTATCCATACAGATAATGGCTAAGATTTGCAAAATCGAAAGTGAAAAAAAAATTTGTGAACAATTTTATTTTAGGAAGGCTGATAAATAGTAAAGCAATACCATATTTAAAGGACTAGATAAGGATTGGGTAAGGTTTATTTAGTGCAATAAAAGCACTTTGTATCTTTTAACCACAGTGATTTCTCTCTGTAGCATCTTGTTAATTAATGTGATGACACAGGCCTTTTTATATAATATGCCAACATGTGTAACATTTGACATACATCAAAGAAGTTTCTTGATGAATTCACTTTGTCAGATCCTCAGCCAAGTAGTCAACTTCAAAATAATCAAGCAATATTGTCCAAGCCTACACACTAGACCATGTTGCTGTCACTGACTGTCACAGCTACTTCGCACTATTATATGGTTGATAGCCAAACATCAGTGTGATGATGGCTCTCTTGATAACAAAATCCCAGTCTAACAACATTACTTTATTTGTATTTTTTGCACCTACATCAACCAGAGTTAATCTTGACAAATCAAACAATTTTTACTGCACACTGACTGTAATGTAATTGTTTTTGTACACATTTATTGTATGTACTCACCGACATCTCTGCACGAGTGACAGCAGTGTTTTTCCACTTTCTGACAGTTGCAAGGGTCGGCGTGCACAAACTCGTGGCATCTCATCATGTTCCCATTGTTCACTCTCCACCACCTCAAAGCCTCATCCACACAGCTCAGATCTGAAAATATCAACATGAAAACTAGAAATAACACTCTGAGAGTGCAGACCTCCACCATGCAGCTCATTTTTACACCAATGTTTTATGCTGTTCAGGGGCAGTTTTCACTTAAAAAAATGATGGATGATAACAGCATCATGGCACCATCCAAATGCATCAAAGTAGTAAAGAATACTAACTGGCCAGAGAGGGAAAAACAAGTTATTGTTGAACAATGCACTGAAAATTCCAATGTTATTCACAGAACCATTACTTTGTCTGTCTCTGAAGTAGCTGATTAAAAGATCTGCCTTGATCCAAAAGTTAATCCATCAAAGTACATGGGTCTAATTTAGTCCATAATTTGATCAGAAAATCAAATCAAATGTTTCATGAATATCAGTCTTAGTTGACCCAAAAATTTGATAAAAAATCAATCATTTTTGCTCAAATTTATTCTGGTCTTCACTGATCTGTGTTAGCGAATACCACCCCTGGATTATAGTATCTGGAACTTTTCTAAAATCTGCATCAAACTCAGCTATATATATTATCCAGACTATTGTGAGAATGTTCTTTATTTTTTTCCAAGCAATCTGACAATATATTATGGAAGTATCAACAAATACACTGAAAATAGCCCTATTTTGCAATGCTAAATCCTTAAACCAATTCCTGGATGCAGACGGTGATCTGGAATCACCTCAAAAATCGAATTATCTGCTCTTTATGCCAGTGTCAACATTTCCTGAAAATTTCATTAAAAAATCATCCAAATCTTTTGGAGTTATTTTGTAAACAGACAAACAAACTAATGCACACCACCAGGAATACGACCTCTTTGGAGAGGTCATAATACAATGCACAAGACTGATATTAGGAAACCTGAAGCCAGACTCACAATAGGGGATCAATACAAGGTCAATCAAATGTATGCTTAAGCATAAAAAGCTATGTAAGTGGTTCTTGTATTTCTAATTCTAATTCTAATTTGACTTTTATAGCACTTAATCTCGACTGAGTAGTGGACTCTAAGGCGCAATAAGACCATAGCAATAGGCAAATTCAAAGTCCAGGGACAAAAAACAGGTCGGCACCACAGAGAAGCCATTTCAATGATCTTTGGCTAATCCATTTCATAAATAGTGGTTAGGGTATGCCATATCTACCAATATCAATCATATCAAAGCCTCATCTGCTCACCTGTTAGGTCTCCCTTACTGCAGCATTCACAAAACTATTTGAGTTACTTTGACTCCACAAGTACAGCCCAAGCTCTCTAGTAACTGAAATTACCTAAACTGAAATACAGAGTCTTGTTGATGACCTATTATAAATTTTCTAGGGGTCCTTTAGCCTTTTAACTCAGTGATGAAGGAATGCCATTTTGAGTGGTCATTTGTATCTGCCTGCCAGGTCCACTGTATTCCAAGGCAACTGTGCTTAAATTGTTATCAGTGGCCAATTTAACATTTTTTACAAGAATTATAATTTTAAATTTGTGTGGTAACAGTTTCGAAGACCTATCATCATCAAAGAATTATGGGTAGCAGAAGCCATTTATGCAGAGTTCTACTTGTCATTGAAAGAATAATCATTCACTAGGTGTTCCTGTTGGCATATAACTAAATCAGTCATAATAAAGGCTTTTTGATGACATTTTGACCTATATTGACAATTGTGTGAATGAATGTTGAAGGACTGCAAAAACGTACTCCACTACTCATTAGAAAATGTGGTAATAAGTAAAAATCTGAGTGATGAGTTCTGGTTAAATTTTACTATTTTTGTAGATATTCACCTGCCGATACATGTACCTTAAATTAAACAAATAAGTCATATTTATGGATTTAAAATGTTCTAATTTTGCTTTCCCTGCACAGACAACTGTACCCACAGTTTGGAAAAAAGCCTGTAAAAATATAAGAAAAACAGGTTTTTAATTCCAATTCTTCTTAAAATTTGTGTCTAAGAATGTAGATGGTGTTTATGGTGTTGTCTGTTTTGTGTCAAAAACAACACACAAGAAGTAATTAGTAATACTTAATTTTTGATCAACAGGTGTCATTCATTGACAAGCTTAATGTTTGTAATCACCTTTTTTGTGATTCTTTTATGGATTATGTGAAAGTAGGAGGCCACATGTGATATGAGAATAATTGAACAACAAAAACAATTGTATGTGTTTTCTTATTTAGTTAAAAGTCTTTATTTGAATATATGGTACATTTTGGGGTGGTGAATATATCGAGAACATGTTGTTTGTACATAGCACTATCATTCTGAGTAAACTTTGACATTTGACCAAAAATTCGAATATATACCTTTCACAGGTATCCACTAATGGCAAATTATACATACTGTGGTAAATTGACATTCCTTACTCTTCACTTACCTACTCCCTGACAGGAATGACAGCATAGTCCACCCTGTCCTCCATAGTCCTCACAGAACTGAGTGTAATCTCGGCGCAGGATGCGGCAGTCTGTGATAGTCTCATTGTTACTCAGTACAATAGGGAAATCCGGGGAGAGTCTGTCAGTACATGTCTGAGCTGGTCCTGAATAGATAAGAAAGTTATTTGATGATATTAGGAGCTAAACAAAGAATTAGTGTAGGCCTATATATCCATGTGGCCTGCAGCTTGAAGTGAAAATTAGAAACTGTGAAGAAATAAAAAGATTATATTGTTTCCCTGTATACAACTTGCACATGGCTTGTGGTTTACTTGTGGTTTATGCCTTGCACAATTTTTTTTGGCAGTGACCTGCCATTTGCAAGCTCCCACAGGTAACCTTGGGGATATATTGTAATAAGGAGATGACACTGCACATAATGGTGAAAATTGAAAAAAAATCAGACCACAAATAGAAATTGTATTTACATCTATATTAATTTATTTGTTGGAAAATTAAAACAAGTTTTCACAAAAGCTGCACCCCCAATCCATATACAAGGATAGACAAAAACATCTGCTTAAACAAGACTTCAAGATAAATGGGTTTATTTCAGTGGGTAATTACCAAGGGTCTTGCATAAATATCAACTGGAATTCAAACTTATAAAAATTTTCTGAATAGAAAAATCTGCGCTGTACATATGTATAAGCAGTGAATTACTTCCTTTATTACTATTTTATTAAGTCTCACCGCGCTAGTGTATAATGGGCTTTACACAGTTCTGCTCATGTGGGTTAAGTGCATTCCCTGTGTCCAAATTAATGCTTGGCTTAAAGCTGAGAGTCCTTTTATACGCAATGGCAGATACGTATGCGTATACGTGTACATATGCGTATACCTAAAAAAAATACCTCCCACTATTTTAAGTTTATGTGACTCCATTTATCCGTGTACTTACATCCAGGTGCGTATGCGTAAACAAAAATACGGATGCAATCACTTTTTGAGCGATTTTTTACGCATACGGATCATGTACGCATCCATTTGTCATTTACTTTTAGGAATTTCCCATTAATATATTTAACTTTTGTCACCTATTTATGATGATAGAAAGTAAAACTTTTGATAAAAAAGTGTATTACTAGCCTTCAAGAACAAATGAAAGCCATAGCTGAATGTGAAAGTGTCCTTGTAATTTTTTTCTCGCAAACTTTTTCTGTACTGCTAAGCTAGCAACAATTTACTGGCTGTTTGATGGTTTATATCATTTTTGGTGTGAATGTGTGAGAATTTAAGGTTACACTAGATATATAGTGGATTGTTTAGTAAATCCACCAGCACACACATGGGTTCACACTAAAGTTTAGCCTCACATGAGGCTTTGTACACAGTACTAAAATATTTTCTATATTACAGATCTTGGTGTAATGGTTGATCTTATTTTTGCGAAAAGGTTTCATCCCATTTATCACATTCACTGCTATTTAATATCAAGGAACTGGTTTAAATATTATATCTTTGAGAAATATTTTATGGAGACAAGTCTTTAGAAGGTTAATTGAAGGCTGGCTTGCAAGCTTGTGTGCACATGTTTCTGGCTTTCGTTATCATCTTTCGACACATTTTGTCTGAAGCTGAAATGTGTTTATTTTTCTTCAAAAGATAAATGTAAGCGGTTAGTCTTTATGTTATTTATAATTTACCATTTGTTGTCCTAGGAATATATTCAAACTATGGTACTGACAAAAATTGAGAGACAATTTTACTTCCTCATTTTTGGTTGGGAAATTTTTTTACGTGTGTAAATATACGTGTCAATGGAGCCATATATAACGCATACGGATAACGGATGGGTTATACGTATACGCTTACGTATCTGCCATTGCGTATAAAAGGACTCTCAGCTTTAGGCCCAGATATGAGAGGTCAAAAATATTTACAATTGCTCATTCCTCTGTCAAATACGATGCTAAAGTAAACATCCAAACAAACACAAGGACAGTGCCACATAATAGGTTTATAGAGAGTTTCACTGCCAAATAGATTGTATCTTTGAAGGAGATATAATTTTTAAAGCACAAAGTGCATTTGAATAGGTATTGTGGAGTCATTATTTGTGCCAAGTGAGTTATATTGTTGATACTTGAATGCAACAATATAACTCACTTGGCACAAATAATGACTCCACAATACCTATTCAAATGCACTTTCTACTTTCTAAATGACATCTCCTTCAAAAATTTCTGTACCATCACCCTCACCCTTACTTCTGGTTTATGTGACAAGAAGCAAATTTCTACTCTACTGTACAGGATGTTGCAGTTTCAATACTTCCTTCAACTTCGTTTGGTACTAATTTATGTGGTAAAGAGGGACACATGTGTATAAAGTATCTCACTGTGTTGGGAGGGTAACAATTAGATCAGATAATGGAAAGGTTAGATAATAGAAAGGTGAAATAACAAGCTTAAGAAGGGTTGGCAGAGTAGGTGTGAAGTTGAATAATTGAAATTTTGGATAAAGGAGGGTCAGATAACAGACTTTCTACTGTACCTTGTTCAAAGGTGTAAACCCCATGGTCTAGGCGAGGATTACACCCCAGACCTTCCACTCTGAATTTCAACAGTCTAACCAGTATTAAGCTACAGAAACCTAATTTATAAGTACATGTAGTACCAGCTTCCAATTGAGAAGGCGCATACTTACTTATATCTGCAGTTCTACATGAGCGACAGCAAGACTGGCCAGGGCCTCCAATCTGTGCACAGAAGCTTGGGAATCGGGAGATGAGGTCAGTGCAGGATGTCATCATAATTCTACGTGTCTCTAGATCTCCTGTACTGCCAGAGGCAGCACTTGCTCCCTTGTTGTTACCACTTCTTCCAGATACAAACACGTAGTAAGGATTGTTCTGAGTCAAAGTGTCTCTACACATGCAGTTTGCTTGGTTCAGATCTGGGTGAAAAAGTAAGAAAAACTAGAGGATCGCTCGCAAAAAAAAAAGATAATGTTTTTGCATAGCAAAAACAAAGCGTCCCGAAAAGGATATAAAGGTGAGTGCTAAAGTATTAAGAAAATGCTTCGTTTCTAGCCTTATACTGTTGTGGCAACCAAAGTCAGCGAAGTCTGCTCTATCTAGCACGGTTTTCAAGATATAAGCATTTTTATGTTTTGCAAAAAATTAAAAATGTCCGCTATATTTGGCGAGACAAAAATATTTTGAAAATTGGCATGGCTACTCTGCAGAGATACCCAGCAGGTCAAAAATTTTGTTGAGTTCGCTCCATATAGCACGGTTTTCGAGATATAAGCATTTTTGTGTTTTGCAAAAACTTTGAAAATTCAAAATGGCCACCATTTTTGGGGAGACAAAAATTTTTGTCAAGACCACTGCCGCGGTGTGTATCTCCCGCCAAGCATTAAAGCAGAAGAAATAGCTTTTCCCAGATCACAATTTTTCATTTTCGTGTGTGAAAGCTCTTCCAAAAGTAGGTGAATGAGTTATTTGAGAAAAATTGGCTATCTGCAATACTATTAAGAGATAATTCGCATTTACTCATTTTGAGTAGGTGAGTAATTAGCTATGGGTCTGAAACTTCACCATGTGAAAGCTCTCCCACAAGTAGATGAATGAGTATTTGATAAAAATTGGGTATCCGCAATACTTTTACAGATAATTAGCATTTACTCATTTTGAGTAGGTGAATAAATAGGTATGGGTCTGAAACTTCACAGAGTGAAAGCTCTCCCAAAAGTAGGTGAATGAGTTATTTGAGAAAAATTGGCTATATGCAATACTTTTAGAGATAATTCGCATTTACTCATTTTGAGTAGGTGAGTAATTAGCTATGGGTCTGAAACTTCACAGAGTGAAAGCTCTCCCAAAAGTAGGTGAATGAGTTATTTGAGAAAAATTGGCTATCTGCAATACTTTTAGAGATAATTCGCATTTACTCATTTTGAGTAGGTGAGTAATTAGCTATGGGTCTGAAACTTCACCAAGTGAAAGCTCTTCCAAAAGTAGGTGAATGATTTATTTGAAAAAATTGGCTATCTGCAATACTTTTAGAGATAATTCGAATTTACTCATTTTGAGTAGGTGAGTAATTAGCTATGGGTCTGAAACTTCACAGAGTGAAAGCTCTCCCAAAAGTAGGTGAATGAGTTATTTGAGAAAAATTGGCTATCTGCAATACTTTTAGAGATAATTCGCATTTACTCATTTTGAGTAGGTGAGTAATTAGCTATGGGTCTGAAACTTCACCAAGTGAAAGCTCTCCCAAAAGTAGGTGAATGATTTATTTGAGAAAAATTGGCTATCTGCAATACTTTTAGAGATAATTCGCATTTACTCATTTTGAGTAGGTGAGTAACTAGCTATGGGTCTGAAACTTCACCATGTGAAAGCTCTCCCACAAGTAGGTGAATGAGTTATTTGATAAAAAGTGGGTATCCGCAATACTTTTACAGATAATTAGCATTTACTCATTTTCAGTAGGTAAGTAATTAGCTATGGGTCTGAAACTTCACCATGAGAAAGCTCTCCCAAAAGTAGGTGAATGAGTTATTTGAGAAAAATTGGCTATCTGCAATACTTTTACAGATAATTCGCATTTACTCATTTTGAGTAGGTGAGTAATTAGCTATGGGTCTGAAACTTCACCATGTGAAAGCTCTTCCAAAAGTAGGTGAATGAGTTATATGAGAAAAATTGGCTATCTGCAATACTTTTAAAAGATAATTCGCATTTACTCATTTTGAGTAGGTGAGTAATCATCTACAGGTCTGAAACTTCACCATGTGAAAGCTCTCCCAAAAGTACATGAATGAGTTATTTGATAAAAATTGGGTATCCGCAATAGTTTTTGAGAAAATTAGCATTTACTCATTTTGAGTAGGTGAGTAATTAGCTACGGGTCTGAAACTTCACCAAGTGAAAGCTCTTCCAAAAGTAGGTGAATGAGTTATTTGAGAAAAATTGGCTATCTGCAATACTTTTAGAGGTAATTCGCATTTTCTCATTTTGAGTAGGTGAGCAATTAGCTATGGGTCTGAAACTTCACCAAGTGAAAGCTCTTTGGGATAGCTGCTCTCCAGAGATACCCTGAAGATCAAAAATTTCGTCGAAATTGCTCTATCTAGCACGGTTTTCGAGATATAAGCATTTTTGTGTTTTGCAATTTTTGCGCAAAAATTTGAAAATTCAAAATGGCCGCCATTTTTGGTAAGACAAAATTTTTTTGAAAATTGGCATGGCTACTCTGAAGAGATACCCTGTGGGTCAAAAATTTCGTCAAAATCGCTCTATCTAGCACGGTTTTCGAGATATAAGCATTTTTATGTTTTGCAATTTTGCGAAAAATTCGAACATTCAAAATGGCCGCCATTTTTGGCGAGACAAAAGTTTTTTGAAAATTGGCATGGCTACTCTGCAGATATCCCCGGTGGGTCAAAAATTTCGTCGAAATCGCTCTATCTAGCACGGTTTTCGAGATATAAGCATTTTTGTGTTTTGCAATTTTTGCGCAAAAATTTGAAAATTCAAAATGGCCGCCATTTTTGGCGAGACAAAAATTTTTTCAAAATTGGGATAACTACTCGGCAGAGATACCCTGTGGGTCAAAAAGTTCGTCGAAATCGCTCTATCTAGCATGGTTTTCGAGATATAAGCATTTTTGTGTTTTGCAATTTTTGCGAAAAATTCGAAAATTCAAAATGGCCGCCATTTTTGGCGAGACAAAAATTTTTTGAAAATTGGGATAAATACTCTGCAGAGATACCCTGTTGGTCAAAAATTTTGTCGAAATCGCTCTATCTAGCACGGTTTTTGAGATATAAGCATTTTTGTGTTTTGCAATTTTTGCGAAAATTTCGAAAATTCAAAATGGCCGCCATTTTGGGCGAGACAAAAATTTTTTGAAAATTGGGAAAACTACTCTGGGGCCGTATTCACAAAAGGTCTTAGCCAAGTCTTAGGCTTAAGTTGGCTATATTTTTATACAAAACTTAAGCCTAAGACTTGGCTAAGACCTTTCATGAATACGGCCCCTGCAGAGATATCCTGCGGGTCAAAAATTTCGTCGAAATTGCTCTATCTAGCACGGTTTTTGAGATATAAGCATTTTTGTGTTTTGCAATTTTTGCGAAAATTTCGAAAATTCAAAATGGCTGCCATTTTGGGTGAGACAAAAATTTTTTGAAAATTGGGAAAACTACTCCGCAGAGATACCCTGTGGGCCAAAAATTTCGTCGAAATCGCTCTATCTAGCACGGTTTTCGAGATATAAGCATTTTTGTGTTTTCCTTATTTGGAACATTCGTAATGATTAATTAATCATTAATTACTCGGCCATTTCTTGACCAATCAATGCCAAAATCTAATGATTTCCAGATTTTAATAGAATGAATGTATTTGCCAAGTTTCAGGTGAATTGATAAAATTTCTTTCAAGTTATCATCCGGACAAGCTTCCCCATCGAAAAAAGACATTTTTGGTCATGTGACCTCTCTGATTGGTTGAAATGTCACTGCAGCATATTCAAAAAAATTCCCCAAGGCTACTGCCTAAACCTGCCAAATTTGAAAAGAATCCGCCTAACGGTTACAGAGTTATAAGGAAAACAAAATGCGGAGCCGCCGGAGCCGCCGGAGCCGCCGGAGCCTGAAGGTCTCCCATACACAAACAAGCGTCCCTTGCAGGACGCTTAATTATCATAAATAGGATTCATTTTGATAGAATTGGTGTGATGTTGGCAGACTGGCTAGTATTATGTAAGTATAAGATTATCCAATTACAAAAGTATGGTGTCTGCTGCCGAACATAAACACATAATCAGGACTGGATCAAAACAAAGTGTCCCTGTTCATGCAGTTAGTTACATTCAGATGATTGGTGAAATAACAGAAAAAGAAGGGATTTAATTATTTTTATGAAATGTTGGCATATATATATACAGTCAGCTTGGTTCAAATTTTGTAGGATGTTGAAATAATTGAAAAAATGGAATTTAATTATTCATGAAATGTTATCAAACCCAGCTGACTTCATTTAGATATGAGTGATAAAGTAAGAATAATTACTATTGTTTAACTAATAGATTTAATGAAATATTGTCACACTGGTTATCTTGATGTAAGTTTAATTCGTGGAAAATTCTCTACACATCTGTCATTTTTGTGACTCGTTTAGTACCATTTTTGGGGACAAACCTTAATTATTTTGTTGTACTTTTAATTGTGCTCCAAGTGATGAATTTCACATTTTATGGCATTTTCATATTTTTTAATCTACTACTTACCAACTCTTAGACAGGATGCACAGCATTCTTCTGCCACTTCCTGGCAATTACATGGGTCCATGGCCACAAATTCCTGGCAGGTGATGCCCGGGCCTTTGGACAACATTCGATTCATTGGCCGGTCCACACAAGTATTCACCTGGGCCTGTCTCCCACCTGCTGCAGAGGCTGTAAATGTTTGGTTAGCAGGGTAATGATTGTACATAAATGTACGGGTTAATTAATATTAAACTTATTAAATTTATAAGAAATAACAACTAACAAACTGTGCTGCAGGCAGAATTTTATAATGATTTGAGGCTTATTTCCTGCAATCACAATAAAATTCTGCCCATGCCACTGTTTGTCAGGTGTTAGTCCTATTTTAACATGGCAAAATATTTTTACATTGTTAATATTTTATGAAATAAATTCTAATACAACAAAAAACCAGGCTGGCATCTATTATACTTTGCAGGGGTTATTATTGGAACATGTACACAAGGACTTTTACCACGGCTCTCAGCCAATCAGATTCCTGGACACAGCCATGTTATGTTAGATTATCATTTAAATAACTTACAAATTCAAAGCTTCAATTGTAGAGTAAGACAGTTGGAAATTACCACAGTATGTGAAATTCACCAATGAGAAAACTCACTTCTGTTCCCTTGAATGGTACATGGGAAATTCTTTACACATTTGTGATGCTTGTGACCAAATTATATCTCTGATCTCCCCTCGATGTAAAACTGACACATATTTTGTTTATTTTATCTCCTATCACAGGCTGCCTTCCAGTGGTGAATTTCATATTTCTTACTCTAATTATTACAATAAACAGTGAAGTTATTGTATTTATATATAAATTATAGAAAATGTCAAAGTATTCCAGGTTGCTATACAACTTCACCTGTGGGTTTTATGCAAATGTTGAGTATATGCAAGCAAGACTCATAGAATTCTACATACTTTAGTATAGTTTAAGATTTAAACTATTTTTTTCACTTAAGAATAACAGGCAGGTGAACAGTTTACATTTCTAGGCTAAAATGGTAAGCAATATACATGCATGTTGATAATTCATAACATTAATTTAAATTCTTAATTTATGTGATAAGTGTGTGTTGATAGGAAATTAATTCCTGTCAAAACAAAATCTTTCTAAAGTATTAGAGATATATTAATACAATGCATGATAATATCACCTACCACATTGAAATCCCGGCAAATCCTTAAGAATAGAAGTTTCTTTGCCAATGTCTAATGGTAACTGTTTTCTTCCAACACCACCCGTATACTACACTGTACTTCCTGTGCCCTAAGGTATACTGAATCTTGGCCAACTAGTATGTGCACTTCTCCCTTCCAAACCTTCAACTACCCATTGTGACATGACCTACACGATGCCCTAAAAGCAAGGTTAAACCCAATTAACTGATCAATAATCTTCTTTAAGTATACAAAGATACTTACGCCCTTTTTCCATCTGAGCAGGTCTTTGTCTCACTGGAGCAGTGGGGCCTTTGTTTTGCAACTCTTCTCTCCTCCTCACTTCATCAGTTGGTCCTTTGGCTTGGACTTCATCCACTCTCCTTCGTGTTTCTGCAGTTGGCCCTTTAGCCTGTACTTGGTCAACTCTTCTGTTGGCTTGATTTCTTCTGCCTTTTGTTCGGACATCTACTCTACTACGTGTTTCAGCAGTTGGTCCTTTGGCCTGTACTTCATCAATAACCCCTCTACTTTCATCTGTTGGCCCTTTGGCCTGTACTGCACTCTCCCTTCTGCGGCTCTCGTCCACTGGTCCTTTGTTTTGAAGTCCAGCCTGGCCTCCTGATACTCCCACTTGAGGTCCTGCTGGACCTTTGGCACTGACATCAACATCCACAATAACCTCTTCTTCATCTACCAAGGTTTCTGCTGTTTCTCCTTTGTTTTGTGTCACAGCCTCCACTTGAAAGTTTTTGCAGCTGTGGCAGCATAGGCTTCCTGGACCACCAAATGTAGCGCAGAGACCCATGTGTCTAAAAATATAAACTAGAGGTTAAAGGTCAGGATTTACATCTCTCTGGCAGACAATATAAACTACAGGTGTCACTCCATCACATTTTATTGTATATTGCCTACATGGTTGGCTTCTTTGCTTGGCAAATTTTTGCTATCATATATATTTGAAAATGATAGATCACTGAAGGTGTCATGTTACTTTACCTAGATACATGTGACATAATTAATTCACATCATAAAAGATTTTGACTATTGCATGTATGTCTAAAATATACACTGAAAGTTTGATACCATTCCAATTAATTGCATTTTTGTAGATTGAAGCTTCATAATACATGTACCTCTGCTCCACTTTCACAAGTTTGCCCCATGACTACCCCGATAATGTAGTTTTCAGTCTAATTCTTATTGCTTGTACAACTTATCTTTTCAGCCATATATGTTGGGAGCATAATTAGTAATTATGCTCCCAACATATATGATAATTGTAATTATTAATTACAATTATCATAAATGCTCATACCAAATATTGAACACATTTAAAACTATAAAAGTGTGCATTTCTGTCCTGAGTATTCAAATGTAAGTCCATATAAACTTGTCTCTATGGTATCACAGCTTAATTTTTTTTCAACAGGATGAGCTATTGCATCCCCCCAAGTTAAAAATAATACTCGACAAAGTGGAACAGTGGTAATACCATTTGACATTAACAAGTTAAATGCATGGAACAATATAGGAATTACAACTACATCTTCACAACATTCAGAACATCTAATCTTGGTGATTAACATGTTACAGAGGACTTATATTAGTCAGTAAATACATTGCTGACCTAAACAGATGGGTCATTGCTTGGGAAATGTAATCAAAGAGCATGCTAGGATGAGAAATCATTTTGGCCAACCCACTTCCATTTATTTACCTTTATTACAGTGCAAGAAATGCTATATGGTTAAGAGAGACTATTTTTCAGAGAGATCCTTATAATTGTTAACATCAATCTTTGAACAGTTAATTATGTTTAAAAATTGTTAAATATCACCATACAATTTTCTTTTACAGGGGAAAACTACTTCCTTATTGTAATGTAAAGATACCAAACAATGCAAGTTAGACTGACTTTTGATTATAATTCTTCACACACTACAGTTCATTAAATACCTTTCAGCAAGCTCCCTGCAAGAATTGATTCTTATTCCATTTTCAAACTTGATTGGATTGTTCTCACTCAGTTGATCAAGGCAGTTTGGTTCTGCAAGAAAAGAATACATGAAACTGTCATTTCAGTCATAAAAATGCTTCTCAAATAAACATTTTGCATCAGAACCCATGTTTTCATGAGAGATCACTGCAGCCCATTTTTAATTCACCGCTATTTTCTTTGAAATGTTTTTTAAATGTATTTATTATAAAAAAAAACAAGATCTGAACAATCTTCAGTAAACTGTTGCATTGTCGTTGGACATTTGGCCCAGTGATTGAAAAAGGTTCATTTTTATCCCAATAATAATATAAAAGCAAATATCATTGGCTTTTGATAAGATCTATGTTGTGTGTGGCTGCAGATTTCTTTTACCATATAAGGACATTGGATTATTGATTTTCTCTCTATTCTACAAAATGGATTTTCTTTGTATTCTATTGGTCTAGCTAGTACTGACCTTTTTGTACTATACTGAAAAAGTGATCTATTGAGAGATTTGAGTAAAATGGCATTAAGCTTCTGGAAACTTCTGGTGCCTCTACTGTTCATATTTCCTTTAAAAATATTCTAGAAGCCAGAGCAGTACAGAAAAGGTGAAAAAAACCTGACTACAGTGAGTGCTGAATAGGTGTGCTGTATGGACAGAGTTCTTTGAAATTGCTGTATTGTGGATTACTTTATTTGCTTGTCAAGAGGATACAAACTGCTTGTTATACATATTTTGTGATAAACTCTTATTAGAGTGAACTGGGCATAGTGTGTGGATCTGCCAGATACTGGATTTGCTGTACACTGGATATTGTTCACATTTTGGAGCAAACACAGTGGGGAAATATATACTGCACAATTGGATACAGACATTGGATTGCTGTAAATTGGATATTGTTCACATCCTGGAGCAAACATCACAGTGCAGACACTCTGGATATGGATATTTTGTATAAGTGAAGGCTGAACAGATCAAAGGGTTAATTACCTGGATACAACATTGGTCAGGTCAGATTGGTTCCATTACTGTATTGATGTATGAACTGTTAAGAGTATCTCAGTTGACATAATGTTCACATCTTGGAGCAAACATTACAAAGCAGACACTCTGGATAAAGACAGTTTGTATTAATGGACACTGAACGGATCATGGGACGGATTACAGAATACTGTGAACAAACTTGCTAAACTGTTATTTACATGAATACGACATTGGTCAGACCATATAGGTTTCATTATTGTATTGTTGTAAGACCTGTTAAGGGTATCTCAGTTGACTGTAATTATGATTTTAATTGTTAAAAGAAATTTGTAAAGTAAAACTTTTTGTCTTTTCAAGTTTCAACTTAAAAGCAACCAGTAATTGCTTCTGCACTTGCCCTTTGGACCATAGTAGTTCATTCTGATGATTTAGTTGCCTTTACGGTGAAATTTAAGGACATGTGTTACTCAGAGCTTGTTCACCTCTTATGGATTGTAGTTGATGTACTACAATTAACTCACCTTGCACCAAGCCCATATAGGATGTTATTAAATTGGTCATATGTAATTTTCACATCAAATAGAATGCAAGATTCCAGGTGTTGTAAGTAAACATTCATCCCATGCATCTATGCCTCCTAGGATGCCATATACCTCCTGAGATTTGGTGTATCATTTACACTACAAGTGGTGTAACCTGCGGTTATAAGCATTGGTTGAAATGTCCCTTTCCTTCAACTACCATCCGAGGTTCATATGTGACCTTGTGACACAGTGGCGAAACATCCATTTACCTCCACTCGCCTTATGTCGCCATGTTACACCCAAAGATGACTGAGTCACAACCTTGTATACACTGTGTACTTCACCTTCAGTTACAAGAAATTCATCTCCACATACTCATATTTGTATCAGCATGCCCACGGTACAAAATTTTAAGCTGTTTAAAACTTCTGTAGGATGCTCAAGGATTGGGAGAGTAGGCCACTGATTCGCAAGTTTGCAAACGGATGTCAGGTGGTGGTCCAAGGACAGGGACGTTTTACCAAACATGGCCTACTGCAGAGGATACTTACTGTAGTGTGAATGGGGTATTAGAAGGCAACTTGGTAAAGAGTACAGTGTGTGGAGGAGGAGCTTGATTAATCTCACTAAAAAAAGAACCTGAACTAATAATAAATTATAATTTTGTAGAGGTTATGTAACACTAAACATTGACAGTTATAAGTGGAAAAATCTGTTGTGAGGCTTCATATCAGCAAGGATGGTAGTTTCTAATACTATGGATAATAATTACAAGTTCCTGTCATGGGCTCTTCTTTCTCTTTTATAAATGCTGTTTGATCATATTACCACAAAACAGTACTTTTTATGTCTACATGTGTTGTTTTTCTTTGAATTTATTTGATCTTGTTGATCTTTGTTGTTGAATAATGGAGTGATTCATTACATCTGCTAGGAGGTTATGCTTTTGGTTCATTTTTGTTTGTTTGTGATAACTCCCAAAGTTAAAACATTAACCTTTACAAATTCTTTTATTTGAATAGGGCCTTGCCAAGGGAAGAATTGACTACTTTTTATGAAATATCTGAATCATATTCTTGATACATAAAAATTGGAATTTTCAAATGTAACATTTTTAATATGTGTTCAATGACTTTGTCTTTCTGCCGATGTGGCAGTGGATGAATTCATTCCACAAGTAATTTGGTCATATACATGAAATGTTTTATTTGGTTATGGTCTGGTCAAGGAAAGACATCATAACATTTTGGAAAAGATCTGGAACAAATTCAGGAATGACAACAATCCCAAAGTTTCAGAAAAGACACACAACAGAGGGCTGTGCTACACAAGTGCTAATATCTTTCTGTTATTAATATTTATTTTCCTATGGTACAGTATGTCACCTTGATGTTCATTCACCCAAACTGTAGTTACCTAATCTTCTGAAGAGATGTTCTAATTTAATTTGTTCTAAATGTGACAAATTATCAAGTAGCAGAGGTGGAAATAGAGAAGACTGGATGATGACTCCTGATTGTGCTAATTTGGTCTCATGACAGGCTCATGAAAGGCTGAAGAACCTTTGCGATCTGTTGATTTTCATTAAATAGTGCTCCCTCTTTAAGAAACAGACCCAACTGAGAATTGTATATACTGTAGCACAATTACCTTGTTAAAAATTTCTGTAATAATATATAACTGATTCATTTGTCTACTGGAATTCTTCTGACATTGCATGGGTTACCAGAGACTTGTCATGGCATCGCTGAATGTATGAGGAAATTTTGATGAAACTAAGAAGAATTAGTTACTAGCTTCAAATATTTTGGTGAAGTAAAATCTAAAAAGGCCCCTGAGTGAAAAAAGGAAACAACAATGTACAATACCGTCTTTATTTGCAACAAATAAAAAGTTTTTTATACAAGAAGAGAGAAAGAACAACATGCCATCAAATATTGTTTCTCAAATATTACAAAAATGGAACATTATGCAAATTTTAACTCTTTCACCCATGAAACATTTCACATTCACATTCAATGTTCACTCTCATACGCTTACTTTTTTAACTACTTTGTATACTCTCCATCTCTATTGATTATTGTTGTGGTAATTAAGAAGATGCATTATAATATCATAATACTTATCTGACAATACAAAAACTCATAAGTTATTAAACCATACCAAGTATACAAAATAGGCAAACCTTTGAACCTGACTAGATTTCTTTATGCATACAATTTCTCATATAAATATAGCTACTAATATTTACTGTTTTATTTTAATTCTTCTTTAAATGGAGTTAAAATTGGTCTATTATTATTTTTTTAATTTTTAGTAATCCGTGAGACATATTCCAGTATGTTGTACCATATATACACCAGGTTGTTTATATCAGTCTGAACTCCATCATAGCTGCAGCTGTAATATCTGATATTTCACAAAGACCGTTCTTGTTAGTATCATCAGTACTCTGTTCTCTCTTGATGTAAGGGCCCTTAAGAATTTATACAAAACTGTGCACTAAAAGGAATTATCAGCAGTTCTTTACATTGAAATAGCTTCCATCCTACAAAACATGTAAAAACATCAAGAATTAGTACACAACATATCCCATAAAATCTGTGGAAATATTACTTATTACACTATTAACACTTTAGCAGTATACTTATTTGTCTCATTAATGTACAATGAAATATCACTTGAAATTTGACCAAATAACCTACTGTACCTTTGATTTCCCCTGTTGCATAAATGGTACAAATTTTGAATATTTTGCATTGATTTTAAAGCCTGTGTCCAGTGGGAAATTTCCCATACTCTGGTGATAATGTCATATTTCTGGTTCTAGGGTCCTATAATTAATACAACCTCTGTTTTAACCTAAATGTTTGTTTCACCACAATTTTATACTAAATCCATTTTTACCTATCCCTTTTTCCTACTTTTTATACATTTTTTTACATCTGTTTTTACCTAACCTGTTTATCTATATTTCTTATCACGTCTTTGTACAGTAATTTGTTCTTAATTAAGCTGTTGTCCTATATTTCATATAGACAGGTCACACAGTACCTATATTCTTACTTAATCTTTTGCACAATACTTTTTGTCAATCCTTTTTCCTGTATATCTTTCCTTACCAACCCCTTTGATATGTATTTATTAATAGTGTTAATGGTATAAGTGTCGCATTGCTGGTAGTTGACAACTAATGCTTTGTGTATACTGTGTGACATGACTTTGTGGTAAAGAAAATGTTAAAAAAAATAGACTTTGGCAATATGGTGGCTTTTGTATCATCCACTGAATGACAGACTATGGCTATGATCAAAAATTCTCAATATTGTCTAAAGTGTGGCATAAATCTCCCAAATAATCTGGAATCAAATGGTTTGATATCAAATATATTTACCATTGATGACTATAAAACCCCTTAAACACACTGGCAATTCCTCCTTTTAAACTGTTCAGATTATATGTCACTTGAACACATTGGTAATAGTTTTGCCTTTGATGCTCCTATGATTAGGAATGACATACCAGACATTATAAAGACCGGAAATGCGCAGTGAACGAAAACACTCGTTGCTGCGCATCATTGCTAGTGTACATTATAATGCAAGGAATACAATGTTGTAAAAGTAGTCCAAGTGGCTGTAATTCAGCAAAGATATAGTTCCTAGACAACTACATTTCTTGACTGAATAAATAAACGTTTTTGTATTAAAATCATACCGGTCTTTGTAATAGTAATAAAGGACTTGGTCTGAGTACTATATCGTCGAAATAAATCACAAACATCCGGCCATAATGGGCTCCACCCTATCGGACTTCGTCCATTATTCCGCCCAGAAATTTGTGATTTATTTGCCGATACAGTACTCAAACCTTGTCCTTTATTGCTACAATATACGCGATGCAACATCTATCACCTCCTTCAGGAAAAATCTGAAAACCTACCAGTTTGATAAAGCCTACCAGCTTAGCTACCCCACCACCCCAGTGTTTCTCTGGCATGACCTGGCTATGTCAATGGACTCAATATGTTTATGTATAGTTATTCCTTAGAGTCTGTTACATGATGGAGATTAAGCACTATAAAAGTCCTTATTAGATAAGATTAGATTGCACATTACTGTAGTAGATGGCAATTCACAGACAAATCTACATGTATAACAAACACTTTGTCCTATATTTATTATGATCACTTCATATGTATACCTAATGCTTAGTCCTGTATTTCCTATGAACAATATATGCAATCAGTTTGTTGACTATCTCCTTATTATGACCATTACTGTACAGTAGTATCTTTTGGTATGCCTCTGGCCCTTTATCCAATATATTTTATAAATGATGTTTATTATTTATATTTATTATCAGTACAGTTGTTTATTCTGTCCATTTACACTTACCTAACCCTTGGTCTGTTGGTAGACTCTCTCCATCATGGTCCTCAATCTGTCAGGTCCTGCAGCCACCCTGACATTGCTTCCCTGGTTTCCTGCAGAAGAGCCACCTCCACGGCCTCCTCTAAGGGGACCTATTTGACCTGAAAGACCAGAATGTACCATAACAGGGCCGAAAAGAAGCAAACATTGAGAATTTGCATTAATGAGAACTTACAGAACGTGCCAAAACAAAGCCAAAAGAATCAGACACAGAGTAAGAAATGAGTAGAATGTGTGAGAATAGAGTCAAGCGAAACACAAACAGAGTATTTTATTAATTTATTTATTTGGGGTTTTCCGTCGCTTTCAACACTGTATAGGTCATATCACGACGGATAGTTGGAAGGGTAGAGGAAACCAGTGCATACATTTGGTCAAGGTTCTGTACTGTAAACTGCCGACCAACGGCAAGAAACTACCAGCCTTCCCACTTGATGTAGGGCCGGGAACCGAACCCCGACCTCAGAGGTGGGAGGCGAGAGTGTTACCACTCTGCCACCGTGGGCCCCACAAACAGAGTAAGACATGGGATAAGTGTACTAGAAAAGAGTCTAAAGAAATAATTATGTAGGGTTAGAGATGTGTGAAATTTCCCACAAAGAAAGCATCCTTATTTTATTGAATTATGGAAAACTATTGTTAAATTTGTGATTTTTGTAATAATTCTAAGCCATTATGTAGAGTTATGTTTTGCAGAATTTGCAAAATTAGATGAAATATACCACAGAGGGAATATAATTATTTTAATTTGAAGTTTGAGAAACTGTTATTAAATCTATGTGACTAGCTTACAGGCTGAAGTATTTTATTGCACAGTCTGTTGTAAAATCTTCACAAATTTGTTTCTTGATTGATAATTCTCATAAGTGACTCCCATTGGCAAAGTTGACAGGTTCTCATGACATTTTTAGATTTTTTACTTGAAATACCTGTAAATATCTGATGTTCAATCACAAGCAATCTACACATGAAATTTTTAGATTTTTTATTCAAAATACCTGAATATATCAGATGTTCAATTACAACTAATCTACACATGTTCAACAGTAAAATAAAGTAATAAAATTATTACTGTATGGCTCAGAATATTGGCCAATTTTAGATACAGACTTTCAAAAGTTGGAGGCTTATTATCACACCTTCCAAGTTCTTGTGTAAAATTTTCAATATATTTTGGTAAAAAATTATGTCAAATGATAACCTCTTGAAGAGAAGCAACAATGAGAGCAAGACAACCAAAATAAACAAAAGGTGACAGAGATGGCTATAACAATTGTACTGTGCATACCACAGTAATGTAATGAACTCAAACAGTTGGCTTACAATTACTGGTCACTAGCGGGAAAGAGGAAAGCAAAGAGACCACGTAATGCCAGGAGAAGAAAACGTGGCTGCGGAGCTGACAGGAAATGTTACACACCATGGAACGGGTGCAATACCTTACCACAAACTGGAAGCTGAAGTTACCAAAAAATTGTTGTGCCAAGATATATCCCACTCATTATAAAGAGGTTAAGTAAGTAAATAATACCCTGAGTGTAGAGGTAGCTAGTTTCTTAAATACAGAACTAGCAAGATCCCATTTCATCCAAACAAGAAAAAAATCCCAAACTAAACCTACATTACAATCCTTTATATGAATAAATTTACAATTTTTACTTGGCAATGTCATATACTGAGACTTGTGCCTGATCTGAAACTCAGAACAAAGCTGCAGTGTCGTCATGTTACATGTGATTGTCTGATTTAATAGCATCAGAAATATATCCCACATAATTTATACGTGTATCTGCATAGAGTATTTTTTTTTAAATATTTATATGATTGGAATTATACTGTTCTAAATTTCCTCTTAATTTATTTTCATGTACAACATTATGCAATGATATAGGTAAAAATCAGCATTCAAACTTTTTTTTTCAAAGAGAGCACAGTGATATAAAAAGCATTATTAATTACAAGCAGCACAGTTCCAGATACATAAATATTTTATACAAGACGATTTTGGTTATATGAAATATATAACAAAGCAGTCATACATAACATTGAATTGATGCTGCAAATGTCAAAGATCTCAGTCTATGCAGTATAACAGTACATCCATTATAAAATCCCAGGGTTGAATTCTCCATCTGGGTCCAGAAGGATAAACATTCTTAATATTGGAATTGTGACTTTTTCTTAAAAATATCTACATTTTGTTAGAAACTTCTTGGAATAAGAGTATTCCAGCAATAGCAATGTTTCTGAATATGGAATCAAATGTGAATTTTGCATCACAGTATGCTAGCTTGGCAGTGATAAAAAATTGTGAATATTTCTGATTATTTCAAGCCATTTATATTATGGCCACTAATTTGGCCTCTTTTTGAATAATTGTAGGGCATAGCTCAACATAACATACATGCTAAGATGTGTGAATTTGTTACAGGTAATCAAAATCACAGCTAAGTCAATCCCTCAGTGACTTTTGCTTTGTGTTGATGTATCTTTTTAAGGAGTTTAAATAAAGTGTTATATTTGACATCCTTTAGCTTATAATGGAATCTTTATTCATTCACAGACACAGGAAAGACATTATCCATATTTGATACCTTGGTTACCAACAGGTAAATGACTATACATAAAAACCAAGAACTGACAATACAATTACATCTAGTACCCCAAAAATAAATCAGACTTTAAACTTTGAACAACATGCCTGCTATTTTTTCAGTCAGGGGGAAAATAAGTTATCATTGTAATTCTCACTGACAGTTACTAAGACTTAGACTGGCACCCTGTGCTGAGGAAAGGAAAAATTCTAAATGACATTGGGCCAAAGAAACCAGAAATAAGCAATGGCCTTACGATCTGCTTGGCTCAAAACATTACTTTATACCTAAGTTCCACTGTCAAGAATTTGCATCCAATTGTCACAAGCTTGTGATTTGTGACCCAAATTGTGGAGATTGTGTGATTTACCTTTTCATTTTACAGAAGGTCAGGTGAACAACTGCAGGGTCTTACAACGTATCTTTATATGCTAGTATGACTGGTTAGAGCAGCCTGAAAATTAATTATAATTTGGGGTGGTCTTGTTATAAGTCTTAAAAATGCATGGAACTCACTCAACTCAGGTTTTAATGTTTGTTTCAGAAATAATGATGGTAAAAGTGATGTATCTGTCATATGATTTTATGTCAAGCGAGCTTAAAACCAGCATGATAAAACTAAGAGGATTTTTATGTAAAAACCAACAGAGCCATGTATCCATGGAGTTGAGTGTATTATATTCATGGATGTCATAATACATACATATACATATATATATCTATATATATATGTTCTTTTCTCTTTTGCTCATTAACCCTCTAATGACTTGGGCATTAATTCAGTTTAAAATAAAATAAACTCTTAGGTTTGGTCGTATTTATAAACATTTTCTAAAGATAAATTTAGTTTTAAAAAATAAATAAATACAATTTTCTTCTGCAAATTATGTAAAATTTAGAAAAAAAAACCCACTTAAGAATTAATTGTTAAGAATGTTGTCAAATATGTGACAAAATATATGGCAAGCTAGACATGACAAAATAACAGGTGCTTGAAAATGTCTTCAAGAAACATCAAGAACAATTAATGCCATTAAAGGGTTAAAGCAAAACACAACATACATAAAAGCTGAAAGGTTTGAACAGTAAAATAATACAACTTACCAGTTTGTTTATAGTTTCCAAACATATGGTTTCTGTTTCACAAATGGATGATCTTTGCCAGTGAATTTTAAAAACAAAAAGTGCTTCTCCATCTGGTTGACATTTTCCTTGAATATGTCACTAAAACATGATGTGTATAAAAAAGCTTCAAAAAGAGCAAAACAGATCAGATAGAAAAGTGCTGTCAGAACATGCTTACTGGTGACAAATCATGCACTGAAAAAGTCAGTGTCATCTGCAAATTGTTGCATCTAATTCATATGCAAGATGAAGGTTTTAAGATGGTCTCTTGCATTTATGGAGAAAGTATATATACACTAGTATATATATATATTGACTTATAAGGCCTGATTAACCCAGTCAAATCGAATCTATAGACTCCAGGAATTTAGTGTATAATTTCATTGGAATAAAAATATCTTTAAAGGAAAAATATTTAATTGTAGTGTTTCTATTACTGGAATAATATATGTTTCAAATTTTATTTGGTATTGTGCTTCTTGGTAAATCAACAGGGTATTTGTGTAAAACCACAAAGGTGTGGATTCATTATTCAACTTGCATGACACAAAATATATACATTGTAACATTCAGCTAAACCAGTTATCAGAGAGAGATTCCCAATTCAATAATAATGTATTGAAAAGCCAAGTCATATACAAAGAAGCAGTTTTTATGCTAACAGTTTTCTGTTAATACTGAAGCATGAAATCATGGCAAATTGGGATATAGTGGTATACAAAATACACATGTAAAACTTGCATAAGACCTTGGATACACTCTGACTTGCTGGGTGAATCATACATTTCTTTTGATAATGCACTAGCTTAAGTACTACTCTGCCCAGTGAAAATGGACCTTAAGCTTGAATAACTTAATATGTAAGTAGCAGATTTTGATAAGCTGGAACAAAATATGCTGAAATGTGGTATTAAAACTTACAATATGCTTAAATTTTCAAATAGAAATAATCAATAGCAAAACCATGCATTAGCTCGGGAGAATATTGTCACGAATTCTGAGGGTTGTTTCAACTGAAAATTATACATAACTGACTCTTTTTCTAGCTTTTGTAACAAGTATAATTAAACCCTTAGTTCAACCTCAATTGAAAAAAAAACTAAAACATTTTAAAAACCAAGATTTCTAGATAACAGTGTGAGTGTCCATAGGAAAATGCCCTATCAAACATTACTTTATGGTGCAAGTCACACTTTGTCAGGTTGTGGCAGAGATTCAGTAAAATTTAAATTTTAAAGATAAAATGTAAAACTAAAAAAAAATCAAAAAACATAAAGTCCCTGAAAATGGTGGTGGGATGTACGTAATATATCTCCATAGTATGCTGATAATTTTAGGTGCTAAATCCTGCAGTTGGTCAGTTTTCGAAACATCTTGGTTGTATCTTGGACTGGTACCACAATGTGTGAAGATATATAGAGAAGTGTTGTGTGAATTTTAAATTTGATGAAATATTCAAATGCATGTCACATATAAATCAAACATACACCAGTGCAGTATGGGCCACTTACTAGTAATCATGACACTGTCTTTCTTGTATTAGTTTGAGAAGCTTTGGTGAAGGTTAAAAAGAAGTTCTATTTAGGATGATAATTCTCTTTCAGCTTGACCCAAATCAACTACTGGGGCCTCCTTAGACAGTATGCAATCTCTGGCCTTTCTTATTACAAATCATTTTTGAAACAATGCAAACCTGGCATTTAAAAAGGTTGAGCTGAAGGGCACCTAGCTCATGTCTAAGCTATTGTTTTCACCTAAATAATTACACAAGCTTAATTTGGCTTTATTGCGATCAAGTGTACAGATATTATTATTCCCAATATACATAAGGATATTACAGACACATTAAAATCAGACTTACTTCCAATGGATCTGCAGGATTTGCAGCAATCACCACCAATTGAACCCATCATAGAACAGAGGCTTGGGTAGTTGTCAACAATCTCTTGGCATGATCTCACCTCAACCTCATCCTGGAAGCCGCTGATTAATCTGGGTCGGGTCATTGTATCTTCACAAGTCGTCACGACTCTGCTGGCTCCGCCGCGGCGTCGGCCACCACCACGCTTACCACCCCTGCCTCCTCCTCTTCCACCACCTCCACGGGTGACAGTTGTTGTGACAGTACGAGAGGATGAAGATCCAGCACCAGTGCTGCTGCCACCAGCCGCACCGCCACCACCACCGCCACCGCCGCCACCGGTTCTTACTACCTCATGGACCATAGCGCCGGCGCCACCTGCTCCTCCACCACCGCCACCACGGGTCACTGAACCTCCCACTGAGCCTCCTCTGTAGACAGAAAACAGAATATTATTTACTTAACAAGGTGATTAAGCACTGACTCTCTGCCACTGATTGGACCTCCAAGTTGTATTGACAACTGTAGGACAACTGTGCCATCTCTCTGTGTATTGATTGAATGACTGATTGATTAAATAATCAATACCAGTGGATTGCATAAGTCTTATTAGCTGGCCACTTAGGCACCTCTGTGAGAAGAAGGGAGGTTAATTAAACCTTATTGATGACGAACATTCAAACATGAACACATGATATTGCCTTCAAAACCCATCAAATGAAATTACTGGCAATATACAATTTAGGAGACAAGTTCAATGATAAACTGGGTATATAGTCACAAACATTCTTTATATTAGAATACACTTATTCCTAACATTTTCTCAGAAAATTACGATTTTTCTGGGAAAATATTTCGACATAATATTATATAAAGATTTGTCAGGTCTGCTTTGAAGAAGACTAACCATCATTGCTTACAGTTTGTACAAAAGGCCTTGTGTAAAACACTGTGAATATGAAACTTTTAATGAAGGAACAGATGAACTAAGACTACCTTTGTTGGAATCCTGATAAGGCTGCCTTTGATGAGGAATATCCATCATTGCTGCTCCAACTAGACTGTCTGCTCCAGGAGCCATCTCCATTTGTACGGTAGCTGGCTTGCCAGCCTGGACCAGATTGTTCATGAAGCCTCACCTCTCTGCTGGCTGGGACAGTACGGAAATAGGTGCGGCTGTGAAAAGAGATGGACAGCTGCTTTGAATCATGTCACTGACCTTGGCTTTTTCCTTGTACTTCTTGTTCTAATTTCAGTTATACAGATTGCTTCAATTAAAATTAGATCCATTCAATTTACAAAATACACCATCAAATGTTATTTTGGTATGTCATCCTCTTATCTTATTTTATCTGGACTTCAACACTGTGTCCCTTTTGGTTCAACTCCATGTTGTAGTGGTAGGAGAGTTTTTGCTTTATTAAGTAGAGTAAGAAATCTAAAATTCGCCAGGAATCTAAAATTCGCCACCTCTAAAACCTTAGTTAATTTTATGAAGAAAATGATGTTTTTGTCTAAAAATTGGTATTTTTCAGTTCAAAAAGCCTTAATTTACTATACAGTCAACAAATCTCACCACAATTCATTTATTTTATTAGTATTTTGACATGTGGCGAATTTCAGATATGTGGCGAACTTTAGATTTCTTACTCTAAATGCATACTTGTACTAGGCAGTTGCCTCATTGCAGCTGTTCATGAATTACTGTTATACTTTATAACAGATATATATAAAACAACACATTTAGATGTTTGAATCATCCATGTACATATGTTTTTATAAAAATGCATAAATTAAAAACCCAAAATACTGGGTGTCTATTCGTGTGCTCCATCTGGGTGCTTTGGCTGTATATTTGACCTTCGCTGTTGAGGTGAAAGAATGTTCATGAAACCTCACCTGTTGTCTCTGCTAACTGGGGCAATGTGGGAAATAGGTGAGGCTGTGGGAAATAATGACACTGAATAGAGTTGACTGGACTCAAATGTTAGATTTTCTATTTTCTTTTGTTAATGTCACCTCGGCCAAAAAGGTCAGCTGAGGTTCGGCTAAATCTTGAGATGGATGATTTAATGGTATCTTGTTACCATAAGACACTAAGCTCTTACTTCAAGATACTATCTCATTACCTACAGGATAGTAATTTTCTCTCAATGGAATTACTTGGCATATTCAGGGGAGTAAACAGGCAATACACTGGAGGACAATATGCTGGAAGACAAACCCCAGAAAAATGTAGCTACAAGGACAAAACCCCAGAGGTAATTTCAAGGAGAGTTGTAATTTTAGTAAAATTATTGCAAGACAAAATACAGTAAAAATATTTAATTTTTTCTTCATTAAATAATCAGTGATACATTAAAATCAGGTAAATATAAAAGTTTAGATCAAATGAAAGCACCATAACCCTGCAGTAACAAATTATAAACCATAGCAATCTTTAACAGTGTCCAAAATGTGTTTAGTTTAAAGAAATCCAAAGAAATCAAGAATTAATTTATAATTTACAAATTACTAAACTGGCTATTTAAGTCTACACAGGTGGTTAGTGTCTTTTAAATGTACATGAAAAGCAAAAGGGATTTGATAGAGACCTTTATTTTCAGTGCTCTATGATTTTCAAAACTTTTAAGTCTGCTTAGGTAGTGGTCTTTTAAATCTAGTAAATTTTTAAAAACTATGTTACCCGATTTTAATGTATAATTGATTATTTAACAAAGAATAAATATTTCTGTTAATATGAATTATCTTGTGATAATTTAACCAGAATTATAACTCCATGGTAATGTCTACCCCACTTGAAATTACCTCTGGGGTTTTGTCCTAGTAGTCATATTTTTCTGGTGTATTGTCCTCCCGACTATTGTCTGCCATTCCTTAAGTGGACTTTTAAAGTTACCATCTTGTGGGAATGATACAGTGTATTATATTAATGACTCACTAGCTTGTGTTTATGAGCCAAAAAAAATCTTTATCATTGCTGTGGCACTTTTGGGGCTCTGTAGATGCTTCATTTCTTATTCTAACACAAAATTTAACATACACTGATATATACCTGGATGCTATATTGGTTATGACCTGTTGTATGGTCATCTGTTTCTCTTTTCCTATCTACTTTGTGTTTTATAAATGTTTCTATTATTATCCCTATTGCTAATATACCAAATACATGTAATTAAAAATACTCTGATACAAACCTTGGTCCAGTTCTGTAACTAGAAGAACTAGAATAGCTGGATTGGCTTCCAAAACCTCTGCGACTAGCATCACCGCCACCACGGCCTCCACCACCGCAGCCAGTTTTACCACAGTCACTTGTTACTGAAAACACATAAAATGTCAAAAAACTGCATTCATTTAATATAATCTAAATAATCTTATTCATAGCATACCTTCATTCCAACAATTTTTGGAGAAAAGATGAATTTTCTAAGAAAAAAATCAAATGAGTCATTTCCTGTTAGTTTTAATAGAGTAAATTATTGGCATTTTCACTCTTAAAAAGTACTGGTTAAAGAATAGAATAACGATAAATAATAAAGTTCTTAAGGACAGAAGTTGCTAGTCATTCCAGTCTTAGTCACTGCTAGGCTTTCAGCATTGATCTACATGTAAATTTTACCTCCACCAAAGAGGTCATGCTTTGGGTGGGTTCGTATATCTGCTTCTCTGTAAGATGGTCTGTGTTCTCAATTACTCCAAAATTAATGAGAGGATCTTCATGAATTTTTTTTTATGTTTGTGAAGCCTGGCCTGAGCAAGAAGTAGAGTAAGAAATGTAAAATTCTCCACATGTCTGAAATTCGCCACATGTGGAAAGACTAATAAAATAAGTGAATTGAGGTGAGATTTGTTGAATGTATAGTAAATCAAAGCTTTTTGAACTGGTACGTACCAAGTTTAAGACAAAACATCTTTTTTTTTTCAAACAATTAAGTAAGGTTTTTGGAGGTGGCGAAATTTAGATTTCTGGGGAATTTTAGATTCCTTACTCTAACTACTTGTTTTGGAATGACCAGGCTCATATTGTGGATACAAGAAAATCCTGGATCTTTGGAAATGCCTCCTGGAGGAGGTCTGCACTGCATGAGTGCTTTCTAGTTTCTATTGTTGAAAAACCACACAGCTCTGCTGGCAACTACTTTAATGTTTGTTTCCCCCCTCCCCCTCGTTACCATGGCAATGGACACCAATATGTGTCTCAATTAGGCTGCCCCCGCCTCCCAACAGCCATTTTGTTATTTTGATTCCACAGCTTAATATTTTTTCTATGAATAATTTTTGTATTTACTTATACTTTCAAGCCTGAACACCTGATTTGTCCAGTCAAATGAATTACGGAGAGTCTGCCCTTAAACTCAAACAGAAACAGCTAGATCTTCATGAGCCAGATTCAAACTCATGTCCACAATAATGAGGGTCAATCAAATCAGTGATTTGATAACCACTTAGCAAATGCCACATTTATAGTTTTCAAAAAAAAGTAACTTGGATGCAAATTAATCCATATTACCAAATAAATGAAAAAACAACAACTAATAATTGGATTTGCTTATTAATTTTGATATTGTAATGTTCCAGAGAGTCTGTTATTTGTTTAATATGTTGTGCTTTTTTTTTTAATATCTGTTTCCGACTTCGCCTCATCAGAAAAATGCTCCTTTATTTATTACAAATACAATATTTTTTTTTATCCAAAGTAAACAAAAATAAACCAGAACACATTTGTTAAAAAGTTAAATAAATATGCATTGTTGTATTCTTTTCAAGCATTTCCTATTTGAATCTCTTTCAGAATGTCTTAAATATACAAATAACAGTGACTCTAATATGCACAAAAACAGGTGTTTGCCAAAACATATATATTAGCTTAGCAACATGAACAAAGTACTTGCACACAGCACTTTTGTTTTAAGAGATCTTTATATCACCAGGACTCTGTTGCAATTGTTGTATTTAATGTTTTGGTTATTTGTGATTTTTTTTTTTTTTTTTGCAGAAGGGAAATGAAATTATGTTACAAAATTTTTACAAGTTACATTTTTACAGGTGTATATTTCAAACTAGTGATGTGCAGGACTTTTTTGTATGGAGCCCTTAAAGTGACAGAAAGTGGAGTTTTTTTTAATATTTTTTCATTATCTCAAGCTGGTATATCGCTACCACAAGTTAGTAACTAGTTACCACAAAATAGTAAGTTATTACCATTTGTTAACAAATCATTATCATGAGATAGTAAGTTGTTACTACAAAAAATTGCCACCACAAAACAGTAAGTTTTTACCACAAGACAGTACATCACTACCAAAAGACAGTAAGTTGTTACCACAAGACAGTACATCACTACCAAAAGACAGTAAGTTGTGACCACAAGATAGTACATCACTACCAAAAGACAGTAAGTTGTTACCACAAGAGAGTACATCACTACCAAAAGACAGTAAGTTGTTACCACAAGATTGCACAGCACTACCAGAAGACAGTAAGTTGTGACCACAAGAGAGTACATCACTATCAAAAGACAGTAAGTTGTTACCACAAGATTGCACAGCACTACCAGAAGACAGTAAGTTTTTACCACAAGACAGTACATCACTACCAAAAGACAGTAAGTTGTTACCACAAGATTGCACAGCACTACTAGAAGACAGTAAGTTGTTACCACAAGACAGTACAGCACTACCAGAAGACAGTAAGTTGTTACCACAAGACAGTACATCACTATCAAAAGACAGTAAGTCGTGACCATAAGATAGTATATCACTACCAGAAGACAGTAAGTTTTTACCACAAGAGAGTACATCACTACCAAAAGACAGTAAGTCGTGACCATAAGATAATATATCGCTACCACAAGATAGTACATAAAATAGTATATCACTACCAGAAGACAGTAAGTTGTAACCACAAGATTATACATCACTACCAAAAGACAGTAAGCCGTGACCATAACATAGTATATCACTACCGGAAGACAGAAAGTTGTTAACACAAGACAATAAATTGCTACCAAAAGAGAGCCAGTCATTACCACAAGACAGTAGCCTGTCACATCTGTTCTTCAGAGAATGACTGTATCTTCAGGGATGTTTTGCAGCATCTTCAGGAATGACTTTAACTACCTTTACAGAATAAGATACCATCTTGATGAATAAGATACTGGTAGTTTTGTGAGGGAATAAGGTAATATATTGTAGTGACAAGCTAATATAAAACCTCTACTGACTTTGCTATGTCACTTCAGGCACTCCATATTTTTGTGATGTTGCTTTTGTATTTTTGTATTAGAGTAAGAAATCTAAAATTCGCCAGGAATCTAAAATTCGCCACCTCTAAAACCTTAGTTAATTTTATGAAGAAAATGATGTTTTTGTCTAAAAATTGGTATTTTTCAGTTCAAAAAGTCTTAATTTACTATACAGTCAACAAATCTCACCACAATTCATTTATTTCATTAGTATTTTCACATGTGGCGAATTTCAGATATGTGGCGAATTTTAGATTTCTTACTCTATAATCTCTGCCAGTCAGTTCTCCCAGCAAGATGCTGTCATTGATCACACTTATCTCCCACTAGCTACAATAATAACTAAGCATTTCTTTGAATTTTTGTTAATCTTTAACACAGATTCTGTATTTTTTCTTAGAAACTTTACCCTAAAGTATATTGTTGATAAAACATATAAACTTTGATTGTAGTACAATAAAAATGTTTTTGTATGTATTCTATTATTGTGACAAATATTGCGTCCAGAATTATAACTTATGGAAGCTTCAATATGCTAAATGGTTAGAAATGGCTCATTTAATAGCTTCCTTGAATATGTAATATTGTGACAGTAGTCTTAATTTATGGTGTATTTCCTCAATCTAATATAAGCCACTTACAACTGGGTGCCAGAGGTGAGTACAGGACTGACATTGGAACCAGGTGGCATTGGATTGATAATCTTTAACATTCAAAGTATTCATAAAGAAAAAAAGGGTGAAAATTGATTGGATAATTACTTATAAAAATTTTCAAAAATCTGTTTGTAAGTTACTTTATAATGATTTCTCTGGTTGTTTTTTATCCAACATGATATTCGGATCCAATATAAGCCATACAGCCTTTTTCTTTTTAGCATTCTGTTTGTATTTAACATTGCTTTGCATTGGTTGGGTTCTGGGTCTGTATTCACAAAGAAGAACCAAGCTGATGCAAAATTAAGATTTAAAAAGTTAACATTAATTACATGGCTAATCTTTAATTTAAATTAATATTCACAGAGTAAAGCTGATGTTGTGGTGAGACTAGAAAATTCAACCATGTTTGATTTAAACCACCTACCTGGGTGGACCAAAATTAATTCAAAAGTTAAGCCAAAAATCAGATCACCTTTGTAAATACAAATTTAATCCTGATTAATTTTTCCGCTCAACTCAATTTCTGCAAGTAAAAAATTTTTGAACTTAATAAGATCACTTCACCCTGCCTCAAGCGGAAAGTTTTCATTCTGGAAAAAAGTGATTAAAATTTTCCCTTTGATGTATTTGGTAATTTGCTAAAAAATGTTATTTACAAGAATAACCAAAACCATTGAATTTATCAACATTGAAAATTGAATTTATCAACTGCTGAGGTATTGCATCTTATCTATGTGATTGTAAAATTATCTATAAATATAAGTATATGCACAACAGTATTACTGCTTTGATATGTATGTTAATCATGTGACGCATAGATCTTACTTTAATATATCGGTAATATGTGATAGAGGGATAAACCATTCTGGGTTGCCTTTAACCTTTTAACTATGGGTTTTAATTGTCTTTACATTAGCTGCAGTACCACCCTCCATTAAAAATGTTTGGAGATACCATGATAAATGTGAAGTGAATATAAATTTACCATCTCTGCAAACAAAATGCATGTAGGTCTAACCAGACAAATATGTAAGGGATTGTTCTCATTTAAAAACATTGTTATCATAATGTCTTACTTGATTTGGTTAAAAGTGCTTTCTTTATTTTATGCACTATGTTTTAGCAAAGGTATATAGTACATTCTCTGATAAAAAACGTTTCCTTTGTAAATCTTACATGATTCTTCCTATGTCTGAAGAAATATCTAACCATGGTACCATTCTCCACAAAAATGGCTAAATGTCATCCCAAGACTCAGCCTTGCTAAGGCTTCAACATATGAGAAAATACAATTCAGTTGAAGTCATGAATCAATAGTTGACGTGAGAGTTTGATTTGATAAATGTACTTTATATACATTATGTAGATTTCCAATGCATTTTTTTATGCCTGGAAATATCTTTCTATTAGAAGTATCTTCGTTTACCCTTGAGATCTGACTCAAGAGGGTTCAAATGTACCAGTTGAATGGATATGTTTAAGTTTGTTTGTTTTTTCCAATGCTCAGAATTGCTACAATACTTAAAATTAGGAAAATACATTGCAGTACTATAGTAAGATGAGTTTAATAAAAAACGATTACATTATTATGCAATTATATATATTAAGTTGTATCCCTAGCACTATAAAAAATGTATAATATATAATAACAAGAAACTTTAAAACCTGTTGTAAAATAGTATAATGTTTCATCTTTACAATATTTGATATTGTTTAATCAAATTTATCAATTGAATGCAATCAGCAGATTTTATTATACTCCAGTTTCTTGAGAATATAAAGCAAGGAATGGAGAATGTTTTACCTTTTTTTTTCTTTATTTCTAGTTTTATTTTAACTTTGGGTCCAGTGACTCCAGTTTCACAAGGTTGAAAACTCATATTAAATTAGCAATTGACATTGCTGTATTCTTATTGCTCAAACTTGTCTTTTCGAATAAAAGTGAACCTTTGTAAACAGATTTTCTAAAAAGGAGACAAAAATATCCTAAAAATTAAAAAGTTCTTTGTACTAAAGATAAAAATAGATGAAAGATTTTTTTTTTCAAATGTGATCTCTTATTTTACTACAAATATTATACTATACAATGATTTCATATTACAAGCAAAAACCTATTCATGAACACTTAAATTTCATTCTGATTATGGCCTTGTTTTATATCTTTTCAGTCTACAGTCTTTTCTGTTTATAATATAGTAAGAATATTTTTAAAAACATTTTAAATGTGAATTCTTTAAAATGTACAAGAAATTCTTCAAACTGAAAAAAAAATAAATAAAAAAAATAAAGGACAGACAAGAATCTTTTTGCATATACTTCAGGATTTAAAGTTCAATTTTTTTTTTAAAAATGTCATGCAAAATAAATGAAAAAGGGTTCAAAATTAATTGCAAAATTTGTATCATAAAATCAAAGGGAATATTTCCTGTAACTGAATTTTTATTGTCAAGTTTAGAAAGTGCTTCCTTGGATATCAGATTATATTTATTTCTTATGTATCAAATGTGCAAGTATTAACAAGGAGACACTCTTGTTGAAACTTGTGAAATTTATACATTTTGTACCAAGGAATATAAATTATGATTACATATCCAAACCTCTGATATACATAACAATCAGGGCTGTATCCAATATCACACCATTTTCTGTATTTTAGCTAGCAGCTTATGTTATTCATTGGTAAAAATAATGAAAATAATTACATAATAATATGGAATTTCAATAGCATTGACATTTTGAAATAGCTTTTCTTCACAGGGCTCCATTTCAACACCCATTGAATCATATTTATGATGCTAAAGCTTATGAGAATACATATTGGTTTTATTTTACAAGGATCTGTTGCACAGAAAAATACCTTAGAGCAGCTTTATCTATCTCCAACAACATTTGAAAATAAAAACTATCAGTGTTTTAATGAGGCTTTCATGTTTGTCCAGACAAGTTGATACATCCTTAAAATGGTTCTACTTTGGAATGAGCCACACTAAACTAGATAGGAGAGCAGGTGGACAGTCTTGTAGTTTTAATTTCATGTTGTGATATTAGGATGAAAATGTAATTAAACATTTTTTTTTTGTTTTTGGCTTTGGCATGGCAGAATGTTAGTGTTTGTAAAGGCTTAAGCTTCTTTTAATCATGGAAAGCTTTTAGTTCAGATAATGAAGTTTCAGTTCATATAATGAACTCTTACATAAGCTGGTTTTTATATGAGCATACTGTTTAGTCTGTCTGATGAGCTTCTATCTCCTAACATGCATGAGTGCTTCATGAATACCAAATATCTCTGTAACATGTTTGGAACACATATGGTACAAATTTGAGCCTTAAATAAACTAACAAAATGCATAAAATTTTAGCAAAATGAGGACAAGATTTGGGCTGAATACATTAGAAAAGAGATGACATGTGACCCTCACTGAATCAAAAACTGCTCTGCTGCAGGTTTGTGCCATCTTAGTTTAGCTCATTTTAAACTAATTGTAGCAAATGAAGATAGATAAAAAACAGGCCTTAATTTCATTGTAAGTTGGGAAGTTATTTCTTTTACATAATTAGTTTTGGTTGTTATAATTTACATTTAAATATACTAGCCTTTATATAAGTATAATACGAAAGCCTGAAACCACCATCCAAATTCAAAATTCAAAATATGAAATATGCTATTTGGAATTCCAAATAGCGTACTTGGAATTCCGAATAGGGTATTTTGAATTCTGAATATGTATTTGGAATTCGGAATAGCATAATTGGAATTCTAAATACTGTATTTTGTATTTGGAATTCCAAATATGTATTTGGAATTCCGAATATGTATTTGGAATTCCGAATAGTGTATTTGGAATTCCAAATAACATATTTAAAATTTGTTAAGACATCCCAGTCTGGTGAATTCATATCATCTATATTGTATGAGTGCTTTATAAATACCAAATGTTTGTGTAATTTGAGCTTTATGCAAGGCTCATTTAAAGCTAACATAAAGGGTTAATTCTGTATTAAGTGAGAGGGACTAACATTTTTCAAGGGGAAGGGGATATCTATTAAAGTGTCAGAATGGAGAAATGAGACAGAGGTTACAGTCTCTATGAAGTACCATCTTAAAATGTTATGCCAACTGAAACTACTGTCAAAGTTATGATACCTTATACCACAAGAAGAGAGCTCATTTGTACCCCTATTAAAAAGAAAAGGACAAGAAATTCTAAGTAAGTAAGCTTAGACTTCAATGGGGGATATACTGCTTATATTTGGAGAAGTAACAGAGTTTAATATTTCTAATCTTTACATACTTCAACCTGATACTCTAGCAATATTGTTGTTATTGTTGTTGTTATTATTTGTGTTCTGTTTTTATCATAAGCTTTTCATAAAGTATTATATAGAATTACCTGTGTAGTATGGCCATCATACCAGATATCAGATTTTTACATGTGGCTGTACCATATTTTCCTTACAAAAACGACAATTATTTGAGCATTCTAAGTCTTATTGAGATATGCTGCAATTTTTACTCTAGGGAACAACTTAAGGACTAACAACTCTTTTCTCAGAAAAGACTTATTCCACGTTTTCTATGAAACAAGAAAAATTCCTAAGAATATTTCTTTTTTAAATTGACCAGAAAGTATATTTCCTAAACAGTTTTCACCACAAATAACACTTTTACACTTATCAACAATTAAAATAGTAATGGTATCTGTTTTCCACACAACTATTTTATCCAATTAGTAATCATTTTTTTTTAATTCTAAAACTTCTGACAAAAATTTAAGAATTCCGATGTTAGAATTCTTTTAAAAATAGGGAGAGGGGGGTTTCATTGGCTTAGATATTGTACTGCTTTTAATTAGCCTAGATATTGTACTGCTTTTAATTGGCCTAGATATTGTACTGCTTTTAATTGGCTTAGATATTGTACTTCTCTTAATTGGCCTAGATATTTTACTGCTTTTAATCGGTCTAGATATTGTACTGCTTTTAATTGGCCTAGATATTGTACTGCATTTTCAAAAGGCTTCAATATACCATCATTGACTAAATCCAAAGTGCAAGAAATATGCAATCAGCAAGGGTATGCAAAATTTAACACCAAGAAAACCCAACTTGTGTTTTTGTTTAGATAATGCTACCTTTTTGTCAAAATTGCATTTTAGTGACATATTTAAGGCTGTCTATCAAATCTGGATCCATATATATAAATGTTCTTCAAATTATTCTTATTCTAGAATTTACAAAACATAAGAGAAATGTCTAGGATAACCAGTACTTTAATTTGTAAGAAGTCTTTTCACAATCTAAAGAAAATAATGACACACTGGACAGGATAGCAAGAAGTATTGGTAAAATTTGCATTTAATAAGAAAATTATTCTAAGAATAATAATTTCAGTGAATATTGGCCCAAGTATCATTTATTGTATTTTAAATACCCCTAATATGTTCAATGTATTTTTAAAAAGTAACCACACAGATTATTGACCCTGTCAAGTTTTATCCCACTACGGGACCAGACAAAGGCTGATATACTTCAATAAGAATGTTACTAGAATTCCATTAGAATCTGATATTTATGTCCACCTTTGGGAGGATTGTGGTCCATGTGGTTTTGGGTGTTGGACTTCTGAGCAGAAGGTCTGGGGTTTGAACCTCTGCTGGGTCATGCCGACTGTAACTTTGGACAAGGTATTTTAAAAATATGTCCCCTCATCCAAAACTGGAAGGTCAAAGTTGGGGTTTTACGTCCCGTTCAACAACCAGGGCTATACTGGGACAGGTCCACAGCGTTCCATTTGTGGGAGTTGAATCCACAAAGAGGTGACTGCCTGTGATTAGATACCAAACTTGCTAACCACTAGGCCACTGAGGACCTCTCCCTCCTCATCCAGGAGTACAAATGGGGACTGACACTAGTTTTGGAGGTAAACCTGTGATAAGATGGCATGCTTTTCAAGAGAGTAGATATACTCTGAGTTGCTTCATGCTAAAGAAACTGGCAATAAGCACTGGACATATGGGTCACAAGGCCCGGAGAATGACTTTACATTTGTAAACTTTGGGAGCATTGATGTACATGTATTCATCTTCATTATTGATACTTTTTTGTATATATCTAATGAGGGTTATATTATCTAATAACTTATATTATTTACCATTCTGAAAGAATAATAAGTAAAATAAGTCCATCTTTAAAGAATGCTAAAAAAAAGACTTTAACATATATAGGGTCACAATTAAATGTTAAAACTTTATGTGCCATTTGTACATGAATTTTAATTTAACAAAAACAATCAGAAGCTCTGTAAAAATAGCTTTCTAATGGTTTGTACAACATATTTCTTGCATACATAATTAATGAAATATCCATGAAAAATCAGCACATGCTGACAAATTTGTTATATTTATGATCCATAGTGAGCTGGACCAGGCAATATAAAAATATAATGGTCTGTATGTCCCAGTGTTCTGCTCAAATACTGCTCATGGTGGAAAATAAAGGTTGATACAGTGCATACTGTTGAGCCTTACTAGCTAATTCTCTTTGTAAAATGCAATTAATTAAAAGCATTAAAACAGGCTCCCACTCAATGTCAGATCCCAATAGACCATTTCATGCTTTCAAAGCCAACTCAAGACCTACCTGTTTAGACTAGTATAACTACCACCCTAGTCATTCTACCTCCAGGCTACTTACTGGGTTATGACTTTGCTAGGTTTTACAACTGTCCCTGTCTGGATTTCAGCCCATCAGAGGATCCTCATCAATTTTGAACTATACAAATGTCTCTATTATTATTATTATATTATTATTATTTTATTAGTCTCTGAAAATAGGACCACTTGCTATAACAACAGTCCTTGAAAAAGTACAAGTTTGTCCACTGGCTACTACTAAATAATTGATTAATTCATATTTGGTTTATTTCAGTGACACTGGACGGAGAGCTAAGCTTTGTCTTTTTGCAAAACTTCATTTTAAATAATATTTCATAATACTTATCTAAGCATAAAATGTGAAATAATTTTAAATCAAATTAACTCTTATACACAGAAAGAATATTTTAGCTAAACCCTTCAAATGTATTTAAATAATTTTAATATATCTAATATATTTGTGTCATCCTGCAAATAACATCAGTTATTTGAGTTTTTATGTTAACCTTTCATTATATTAGATAAATTCTCTGTTATACAGATCACATACTAATCTCCATAAATAAATCTACAAAATTAGAAAAAGCAATTTGGATAAAAGGTACTCAGCCAATGGTTTATCTCAACTATCTGAACAGCTTTATACTGGTGAATGATTTAATTTCTGTTTTCACAATAATTTTTTCATGATAACATAATATTAACTGCTACATCTGTTGAGTTGTCATGGTTATTTATACAAAAATTAAAATCTCAGGCAAATGTATAACCCATCTCGATAAAGTAAAAGCCACACTAAAATGACAAACTGTCAGTTTGAATGTGCTAAAGTTTTCACAGACATATTGTTCAAGACTAATATTACTTTGTATTTTGATGGATATTAATATTTTAACCATGACTCACAAATCTTAGTGTATATCAAGGTTTAAACATGAACCTCATTTCATACATAATGTTGCAGAATATGCATTGCAACAAAAGAATTTCCTTTTGGTGATCACTCTGGTTAAAATAATAAACCTGACAAAGTTAAATTTAAACAGCTACATTGCAAAACTCTTTTATTTCATTGGGCCCTCCTAATAAAATCACAAATGCCAATCAATTATAAAAAAGATTGAAACTTCAAGTTTAATTCTGCTGCGATAGAAGATTAATTAGGTTAGAGGATTTACTTTTTTCAGATTTAGACAAATGTTGAAAACAAATTCACTGGAAGTAAGTTAAATTGTGTTCTTTAAACAAGGAGTTAAAGGACATATATAGCCATTTTCTTACTTTTTTATGAATAGTACACTATGTATAAAGTATAGCTTTCAGTATCCTCAAGATTCGGTTCCAGTTACGACTAATTTCCACTTAAAGCTACTAAAATACTTCATTTTCTGATGTTTGGACCTTAAAATTGGTTCCACTAACAACAAAATACTTCTACTGGTTCTACATATAGAGAATCTACTACATTAATATTACTAGTGTACACTTTCAATGCACTGAATTTAATTAAAATCATATGAAGAAATAATGAATAATAAAACAGACTGATCTTAAGGACTAACAAGTAAGAAATCTGGGAAATAAAACTGCATTCTTTTGAGAACAACTGACTGAATATAGTAATGTACACCATTGCTAGAACAGTAGTCCAACCATTATGTTTAGGAAATTTAATATACAATGTACATGTAACTTTAGTTCCCATATTCACTGCAAAGTACAAAGAGTTCAACTCATTTTTTTCGGTGAAAATGTAAATAACAGTTCATTTTAGGAAATTAAATTATCTTTCTATTGATATAGTTAACCTTTGACCTTTAATTATTTGACCTTATCAAATTTGATTCATTGTTATTTTAATGGCTGGAAGTTCAAACTTTTCCAGTGAATTTTATTATATATGAATATCATTTATAAATAAATAAAATATCTTTCCACATATCAACTAACCTGTGACGAAGAACAAGGCTGCTAGAAGGGCGATACAAGTCCAGCCGTTATCCATGATTGTGTATGTCAATCCTTCAATGCATACATCAGACCTGACCAAACCTCAAAGCCTACTGCACTTATATACACATCTACACCCCTCTACAAAAACAAGGCACTTCATTACACTACTCCACAAAAAAACTAGGCAACACACAAGAACCAGGGGCTGAGACTATGTGTAGAGATACTTCACATAGAGATCTATAAAATGTATCAGGTTTTCTGCATACATTAAAATATTTTTATACTTGATTATCCCATCATATCGTGTTGTAGATAATAGATGCCATTCTATATATTTGTTGCCATGGTTTCCTCACAGATTTGAGTTATACACAAGGCAGTTACAGTAAGATGACCATAATTTAAGTGTAGTTTTATGGTCAAGTAAGTGTCCAATATTTGGACTGAGTCAACAGACCATTATAATTCAAATATTGGACGCTTATGAGGCTATTAACCTACTGAAATTACACCCCTCCCTTAATTTGCTGTTTTAAAGATGTTGTTTAACCTTCTTGCCTTTCATTCCTATACTTCTGACACGTACTTTTGAGTTTTTTTTATTATTATAGTTCAAATAAATGTGAAATGGTTTCTTTGAAAATGTGTAAAAAAGGCTTCTATATATGATAAAACCACAGAGCGGAACAACTGCCCATTAGTGAAAGATATTGGACACCTTTAACAAAAAAAAACTCCCAGGTGTAATTTAAACTTAACTAGGTAAAGTTGCACGTTACATGGACCACAAATTTATACTTAAGCAAGCAAAGTCACATCTCGAGGAACTAGAAAATTACACTTAACCAGGTCTATTGGTATCTGAAAGAACCACAAATATATACTCAAGAATGTAAATTTGCATCTTAAGGTACCACAAACATATACTCAACAAGGTAAATTTGTGTCTCAGGGGATCACAAATATATACTCAACCAGGTAAATTTGTGTCTCAGAGGATGACAAATATATACTCAACAAGGTAAATTTGTGTCTCAGGGGATCACAAATATATTCTCAACAAGGTAAATTTGTGTCTCAGAGGATCACAAATATATACTCAACCAGGTAAATTTGTGTCTCAGGGGATCACAAATATATACTCAACAAGGTAAATTTGTGTCTCAGGGGATCACAAATACATACTCAACCAGGTAAATTTGTGTCTCAGGGAATCACAAATATATACTCAACAAGGTAAATTTGTGTCTCAGGGGATCACAAATATATACTCAACAAGGTACATTTGTGTCTCATGTGACCACAAATATATACTTAACCATGTAAATTCATACTTGCAAGTGACCACAATTTTTCTTGACCAAGTAAATTCATATCTCAAGAGACCAGAAAATTCTACTTTAACAAGAAAGCACAATAAATGAATAAATAGTAATTAAAAATAACTGGAATAAAAACGTTATCAGTAATTAAATATACATAACCAGAAGCTACAAAGAAGAACATTATGGCATATAATATTAACATATCATATTTTTAGAACTAAAAACATGCACAGACATGCACCACAACAATGTATGTTAGTGTATGTCTTCAAAAACCTTTGAAATATTTTAATATATAACTTATTCTGGCATTGTTTTAGGGCCAGAAAATGTTTTAATTTTTTTTTCTAGTTGAAGATGTAACATACTTTGTTTTCATATGACTATAAAGCACCATGGAATCAGTAGGAGTAATAAACCTTTAATCAGCCCTGCCATATAAAATTTGCCATTGGGGGGGGGGAATTATTAGAGTAAAGACAAAAGAAGCAGAAATTCATGGAAGTTCTGCATGGGATAAATTGGATTGAAAAAGTACAAAAATATCACAATACGTCAGGAATGATTCACAATGCCAAGAAGTGGAATTCCTCAGTTGTGAATGTTGTGTACTGTGGTAAATTTTACATTTCTTATAGGGCTGTTCCACTTTTCATTTTAAAAGAAATAGCACAAGCATGGTGAACTAGTTTGGTAACTAATGCTTGCTGCCAGGGAATGAAAGTCTTCAACAGAATTTCACTCCAAAATCTGTAAAATTAAGGTTTTCTCTTAATGTAACAACATTGGTCATTAATTTAATTTTGGTTTTTAAAGTATGGGACAATATAATAAATGATGTGGCTTTTAAATAGTTTGTTAAAGAATGTAAGATTCACCAGACTTTATCGAATACATTGAGACAATAACATTTTGGATTGTTTAGATGAACTGAAAACTTATAAGTTAAGGTTGATGTACAAACCTCAGGATAATAACACTGACAATTAGAATGTTCCAAAATTGGCCGGTCCAAACTTTCGTTATTTTGTTACATGTACCTAAAAATTATGTCTTTAGATTTTCAGTTGCATAAAGCTGAACATATTTTAAGTGTACTTTATGTATGGTTGTATAATAAATAATTTTCTAATTTAATACATCTTGTCTAATTTTTTTCTGTTACTTAGACATAACCATTTTTCACCATTAAAATTATCAAACCATATCACCAAAATAACAAAATCTCTCAACCAGCTTGGGAATTCTGACAGAGACCAAACTAAGGTGATATAAAGTCAGTGATGTAGTTGAAACAACTTCACCAGTGTTTGTGACAATGTCATTCAAAATGGCAAAATGTTGAATTTAGAAATTATTTGCTATTACTGAAGCTGGAGCAATATTTTTATTAAATCCTTAAGGAATACAAACTTAACTTGAGATGTTTTGAAATGAAATTTCAACACTTTCTAATCTACTGATGCTTCTTTGAGTTATAACAAACTATAAAAAGTACAAGTTGCCACAATATATGATTTACCACAGCTTAAAAATAAGTGAAAAGATGTAAAAATTTAAAAGATTAAATGACTACCTTAAATAGTCATAAAAATCTCAAATTTGGTCAGAAAGTCCCATAATTTAATAAATAATAAGTGAATTTTACTGAGTGGTAGATTTGATATATGTTACTTTATGTATATCCTTTACTGCTGAAGTGCAGGCCCTGTACCTCTAACAAGCTGTGGCAGCTTCCATTCAAGCCATATGTGGTGGAGCTGGGGTGTGTATGTGGTCTGGCTCACATGTTATTCAGCCCACCACTAGCTATTTTTGTGAAAGCCAAAAGCCTCCAGATCAAGCATAGTTAGCCTTGTTCTGGGGTACAGTTTGACATACAGTTATCTTTATCATCATGATATCATGACATAAAAGAGAATGCTTTGTATACGTATGTAACATGTTTTTCACCAGTTTTTAAAGACAGTGTGGATTTTGCTTTCATCCATGGCTTTCAGCTTGTTTGGTTGGCGGGCAGTGCTAAAATTCTTATCCGGGTTATATCTCAGAAACTGTGAGGTATCGGATGCTCAAATTTGATACGGATATTGAGTTAGGGGTGTAGGTATGCAAGTTTATAGTGTGACTTTGGTGTGACCTTTGATTTTGTTGTAGTTACCTCGAAAGAGTGAGGTGTATGAAGCTGATAGTTGGAAGGGACATTGATTGGGAGATGTTGGTGTGCAATCTCATGGTGTGACCTTAATTTGACCTTTGACCTTGCTGTAGTGACCTTGATGTTTAAAATCTTGTTTGGGTTTTTATCTCAGAAACTGTAAGGTGTAGGACATTGTTAGTTGGCAGGGATTTTGGTTGGGGGTGTAGGTGTACAACATTATAGTGTGACATTGATTTAACTTTTGACCTTGCTGTAGTGACCATGATCTTTTATATCTTCTCCAAGCTATAGATGTAGGACATTGTTACATGGTTGGAGGGTGTAAGTATGCAATGTCCTGGTGTAACATTCATGTGACCTTTGACCTTGGCCCAGCCAGAATGTTTTCTATTGCAACTTTTGGACATATTGTTTAATCTTTTCTTCAGTACTACCCATGGGCAAGGAATTTGCATTCTTAGGCCTTCTGTTCAATGCAAAAGCAATAAATGTCAGAAACTTGTGGCCATGGAGACCTGTAACTTCCTGGAAGTTTGTTGCCTAAAGCCAAGGCTGGGACTCAGACACTTAAACTCAGAAGTGAGAGGTGTGTGAGAGTAAGAAAAATGCAATTTGACACAGTATCACCACTGGTGGGCACAATTAAAGTTAAAGTAAAATAATGAAACTTGTACTAATTGTGTGTCAGGGGAGATCAGATGCGTTATGTACTCATAAGCATCACAAAGGCCACCAAGGCAGATAGGCTTTTGCTAAAAGGTAAGTTTTAAGCTTGTAGCTGAAGGAGGCAATGGAGGTGGATTTATATATGTTATCAGGTACATCATTCCAGATTTTAGGTGCATCAAAGGCAAAACCGTTGCTAAAAATGCTTGATTAGTGAACAGATGAGTGAATGTGGAACTGCAAAGTACTTCCAGTCAGGATGACCATGCCTGCTGTTATAGCAGCAAATTCCTCCAGAGATTTTTTTTACTACTTTATCAATCAGCTCACTAAATTTCCTTCAACGCATAACTTGGTACGTGTTGTGATAAACAATTCTGGGATGAACCAAATATCACACATACACAAAAACTTAAAAGTAAGTAATGTTATATTTAAAAACAATATGATATGAAATGGGATTAGCCAGCTCATTTTGTCTGGTCTGAAAATAGTGTGGTAAAGAGCATTTTTAACTTTCTAAAGTTTAGTAACACTGGTTTTGTTGACCATGGAAGTTTTGAAATACAGTGGTCTAGTCGACTACTAACCATAGTGTTTGCCTTCCACTGCAGTATCCACAGTAACGAAATTACAAAAGCATCGCAAATCACTGAGGTTACAGGAACAGGTATGACTGACCTTGGGTATATGACTGTGAAAAGTGTTTTCTGAGTCGAAAGTGACTTCTAGACTTTTTTCTTCCACTGCTGGCAGAAGAGCACTTTGAAGGAATGGTATAAGGAATGATACATAAACTTAGCGATTTTGCAAAATACTGATCAAATAGAAGTAACTTTCCCATTTACCATCATATCTAAAGCACAATGTCAAGGGTGGATCATCGTTGCCTGTAGATTGGACAGAAAGTTAACTTGGATTATTATTTGAAGAGGGCAGTTTTAACACTATTACACCAAATGGAGATGTTCAGAATACTATTACTACTAGATCAGGACACATATTTACATAACATGTGGCTGAGATGAATTTGATCTTAAGTCTTCATGGATGTACTCCCCAGATTCATTTTCACAATTCCAACATAAACAAATTCACATGATCTCAGATATATTAGAAGAACATTCTAAAACTCAAACTCTTTTCACATTTTTGATTTGTGTTTCTGCATCAGGGTGTAAATTTTACACACAGTGGTCAATTTCATACTTCTTACTTTGAGGGCTTTAACTCATAAAGATGTACATTCAACTGATAAAAAGTGACCATATAAAAGGCCAAGTAAAATAGCTTTGCAGACCTTGTATACTTTCCTGTGAACAGTTTTCTTATCTTAAAACACTTGGACTATCAATGAAAACTATATGAACTGATATAATGACACAGCCTTGAAAGTAGGGTCAGGAGCCAAAAAATCAGTCAAAGGTCAAATACATGTACAATGAACTCAATTTCATTTGGAGAACATGATTTAGTTTAACATTTAAAATATCTGCTTAGAAATATTATATGGAAAACTACTATCTCAATAAAATATTCTAATATAAAAATATTGTTAACAGAAATTAATTCATTGAACTTGTAGCCCAGAGCAAGTCTAGTGGATAGGTATCAGAGGCCAAAATATCTTATATCAATAGGTCTGAAAAAATATAAACTTTTTTATACAAATATAAAGGGAAAATATGTATAACATTTTCATCTACAATAAACATCCTATATGATGAGAGGCTATCTCATTCAATTTGATGATACCACATTGCACCAAAGAGAGAAATAAAAACAGCCGTGGGTTTTTAACCCATATCTAGCTTGGCCAAGGTTAAAAGTCTGGTTTTTGTACCTTTAACAAGGGCAGTTCAATTCTACTAATGCAGAAATACTTATTAGTACTAGTAATGATAGCTTTAATGTAATTACTACCCAATATATGTATTACAATGTTGAGTGGAACTGAATTGGCTCAACATACCTGTCCAGTATATTATGATTGATAAATCATTGTTATAGAGTAAGAAATCTAAAATTCGCCACATATCTGAAATTCGCCACATGTGAAAATACTAATAAAATAAATGAATTGTGGTGAGATTTGTTGACTGTATAGTAAATTAAGGCTTTTTGAACTAAAAAATACCAATTTTTGCACAAAAACATCATTTTCTTCATAACATTAACTAAGGTTTTAGAGGTGGCGAATTTTAGATTCCTGGCGAATTTTAGATTTCTTACTCTAATAACATTGGCTCAGGGGCTATTTCACTGTCATGAATCCTGCTCCTACACAGGCTATACAGGATAAAAATTCCTCTGGTATGGCAAACCCCTCCTGACCACTTGAAGAATCCTTTGAACCACCACTGAGCACCAAAGGAAAAGATCCCCCCCACCAATCTGCGATGATAAGTAGTGATGTAGCAACAATTCCAGAAATGCTGCTTAAGTGATCTGGTGATATTCAGGAAGAATCGGGCATAGTTTGATATTAGGGATCAAGCCCTAGTAAAAGACAATAGAATTGATGAGGAATGGTGCAGAATGGTTTTTATAACAAAAATCAATATGCTATGAACCTTCTCAAACCTTTTCTAACAGTATAGGACCCCAAGAGGGGTACTAGTAGAAGATTGTAGCTTTTCGGCACTGCTCCCGATAATTATGTGTAACCAACATTCTTTGGAGGGGGCACACTTGACAGCCAAAGACCTTCTCAAACCCCTCAAATGCACATAATGAGTCAGAACATAGTACAGTGTTCACTAACATTCTTCTACTTAGAATAAGAATATTTTTGTAAGCATATACTGATAAAAAAAGTAAGAGTAAGAAAAATAATTTTTAAATTTGTGCAAAAGTTTTAGATTTCCTGATGTAATAATGACAAATTGGATGCGATAGCTGTGTAGAAAGTAAATATTATTATTACTTTAGTTGTTGATCAATATGAAGGTATCATTTGCAGGTAAAGTGACTGTGTTGTCCTGATAAAGTAAAGATGTCTATACTCCAGGAAAATTCTTACTTTGAGAATAAGAATGTTAATGAATATAACGGACTCAGAACACTGTAGAAAAGGGAGTTCCATTTGGAAAAGATGGTGTACGGTAATTATTTATTGGTGGGTGAGAGATGCCCATTTGGGATTAAACTGGGACAGTGTGTATACACATACTTACAGTAAGAAAGTTAAATGTATTGTAATTTATTATCCACCACAAGATGTATTTGGCCTCTACCGGGGGATTATTATACACAGAGCGGGATATATTTTTTGAAGTATAACGCGCCTCTGTACCATGGATAATAAGTGTCAATAACTTCTGGTTTTTCACTAATATCTCAGAAGCGATGTAACCTACAAATATGTATTATATATCATTTGAAATGTTGTTTTACAGAGCTTCTGCTCATATTTTGTTGCATAATATTTATTCAAATGACTGAGATATTGCTAGTTAAAGTTTTTATACTCACTGTTGCCCATGCTTTTTAACAGCCTTTTTCACATTCTGTCATTAAATATTCATTTATGTAACTCATAAATCATACAAAATGGTGGATAATTAAAGTAAAACATCCCTCATTAGAAATATACTGGAAAATATATCCCTCATGAAGATTAACAACATAATACTTGTGCCATGCACTTGTACAATATTGTTATCTTCACATGTGATATATTTTTCTGTATATGCCATTCGGGAAGTTTTCCTATTATCCTCACCTGTATCAATTCTGTTGATACCTGGGCTTCCAAGGATACTTCTGTGTTAACCAAAGCCACTGGGATTGAGTCCCAGCAGAGACAATGGATAATTGCTTTACAGTATCTACCTTCAAACTTTAACATTTTGGTTTTTCAAGTTAATTGGGATGCTCTGTTTTTGTTTTTAAAAACCTTTTTTTAATGCTCGACGATAGGAGAGGGTTATTGTAATCAGTTTGTTTCTGTCTGTCTGTCTCTCTGTCTGTGCACCGTTTTGCCCTTATAGCTCAGAAACTATGATATCAATCTCTCTCAAATTTGGTGGGCAGGTATTTCACGGGGTACAGACGGATTCTTAAAATTTACCTGGTACCTCTCACAACTATGAGCGGTGACTATTTTAGTCTATGTGGGGGTGAGAGTGTTGTCTGCCGCTCATCACAGGGGGTGTAAATATAATCCCAAATTGTAAATATAATGTTCTTTATTCAGATAATATAATCACATAAAAATAAAAACTATAATTCACTGTTATCATAGATCTTCCATTGAATTTGTATTCTTGAATTATGAAGTCAAACTTGTGTAGTTGAAATATTAACATATATAGAAGTTGCTGCTTTAAGTAGTTTGATTGTTCTGTGTTAGGTTCATAGAACTGATGTAAGTGTACGTACACATGTATGCGGCTTACGACATGTTTTGATGAATCCTGGTCTACAAATTACATAGATTAACTGTCAGTGTGTACAGGAAGTCATAATGATTAATACAAATATATACATGTCTAGGCTAAGGGAGAAATCTTAGTTCAACATAAAATTATTTACTTTTTAAAATAAACCCTAAATACACATAAAATACAGTAAATAAAAATCAATATTTTGCTTTCTGATGTCATTATACTTAATGATATCACAATGCAATTCTCATTGTGAGGTCACAAACCTAGCTTGTGATACTTGCTGTCTTTAAGTAAAAATATTTCTTCTCATTTTATGTCTTGAAATTGACACAAAGATAATAAAGAGGGGGGTGGTATATTCATCATTTTTATTAATTATTATTTCTGTTTTTATTTTCTCTTTTTTCTTTCAATTCCTTGACAGTCCATCACAAAAATTTACCATGAGTGATTTTCACCAAGAAGTGACTTTTAAGCTATATTTTACCTCCACCAGCAGTTTATGTTTTTGGGTGCAAATTGTTTGTCTATTTGTCTGTCTGTTTTATGGTGTTTAGATTACTCAAGAATTAATGAACAGATCTTTATTAAAAAATTTTGTGTGTAGGACCTGGCCAAAGGAAGAAGTTACTAAAAGAAAGATCTGGATCTTATTTTGGATACAAAAAATCAAGAATTTTCAGAGGTCCCATTTCAATGTATTTTTTAATGAATTTGGCTTTCTACTTGATTTTTCTTCGAAAATTAATTTACATGTTTGCTTATATTTTATTGTCTTCCTTACAATACTTTATATCACTTTAGAGACTGGTCACATGGAGTCGAGCGTTTTGCTCTCTCTGAGTGCATCTTGTTCTAGTTGTTTTACAGTGCAGTATCTACCATTAAACCCCTTTAAGTAGAATTCATTTAACCAGAATCACCTTCCATTGAAATGTACTCTAGTATTTTTTTCTGATCTTTTGAGATTTAAAACTGTATATCTACTATGATATAACCCCTAACATAACACATTCCAGCTCCAGTCAAACTACGATGTTATAGCACTTAAACTCTGTCCTTGCAAATTCTGTGGTGCATCAAACAAAACCATTAGCCAAATCATGGTTTTTAAGGCATTCAGATGCCAAGTAATTAATGTATAATGATATTGTAAACTCCTCTGAATAAGTAGTTAAGCCAAGGAGTTAAACAGGTCAAAGGGTTGACAGCACGAATATCAAGAGACAAATTAGTCTAAAGGTTTCAAGCTTTTCTCTCTCAAAAATAAGAATTGTGTGTTAGGTTATCGGTTTGACTGTGGGCCCTAAATGGGAAAGGGTGTGGTGCATTTATATGTGCCTGTGTGCCCATATGGGGGGGGGGGGGGGGAGTGTGTGGGTGTCTCAGGACAAACACTTGCTGGTCTCCCTTGACAAAAGTTGTGGATTCAAGTTTTGGCACTTATTGGGAAAGATGGCAATGAAAAATCTCACAAATACTCAACATATTTGACTTGTGAAATATGTTTTGGGGAAACCCCTCAAACTTTAGCAACAAGAGTCTAGAATTAGAATTAGAGTTTTAGAATTCTCAAAATATTTGTGACAACCAGATTAGCTGTGTAAGAAACAGGTAACATTATTACTTTGGTTGTTGACAAACATAAAAGTAATATTTGTGTTCAAGCTATACAGAAAAATGAGAAAGTAGTCCATTGAGGTAATTTTTTTAAAAAATTCTTATTCCTGAAAAATGTTTTATTCTCAGCTTTTTGTCAAAGAATGGACCCAAATGTGTGAAATTGATAAAATATTAAGCCTCTTACTCAAAGAAAAACAATTGGGGCTGTGTTCCTCTGAGTTGCTAGAAAGCACCTGCTGGAAAAAAACATTCAAATAGTAGAATATGTGCAATTTTCAGATATAATAATTCTTAAAACTGTAATAGATTATCTTAGGGTATCTAACTAAAAGAATACAAAAGTGAAACATCCCACATATATATTATGAGCTTATTATCAGACAAGAGTTAACATTCCATTATTCTATATATACATATATGATGAGGCATTGACATAGGAACTCCCAGCTGTTTTTACATAATACATCACCCCATCCCATTTTGTTTATATTGTTTCTTGATATTCTTGTAAAAATGTTACATCTTTCCTTTGTACTTCTTTCTATTCATAAAAATTTGTACAAAAAGCATTTGTATCAAACTGATTCAACTTTTAATGATGTTTTTGGTGGCAGTAACCACATTTTTATAAACATTGCCAATCTATTTAGAGTCTATCTTTTTAAATAGACCTTCTTGTTTTTCATATTGGGACCCTGTCAAATCAATTAGAAATAATTTAATTTCCTGTGAATCACAAAGATTGTTAAAATGATACACAGGATATACAAATTTGTCTTCTGGGAACCTTCTTTTATCAGTATGTAAAGCAATATATTTCAGCTGCTTCCTCAATTTTAGCTACAGTCAAATATCTTTAAAAAAATAGAATGTTGGTTAAAGGGTTATTAGAATTACTGATTTCCTATCAAATGTGATGCTAAAATAAATATCCCAACAAATGCATGGCAAGTGTGGGATAATTGTTAATCATGGGTCGTTAATCATACCACAACAATTACACTGTTTAAAAGCTATAAAGCTTTATAAAGGACTTCACTGTCAAGCCAATGTATGTAATACTCCTGAGTAGCCAGTTGTGTAAGTTACTGTTGTGTACGGATATTGTTATCCCTTTTATCTGTCTGTCTCTTTGTTGTTGCACCACTTAACTTGAAAACTATATATCTAATTAGGGTCAAATATTCATACATGATGGGATCTATCTGTGACTTAGTCCAAAAGGTGATCTGGATCCGCATATACACCAAGACTTGCGAAGAATTTTTTAGGCATTTTTTGACAGTATCTACTCTGTACCAACAAATCCCCAATTAATCGCATTGGGGTCTTATTTTCACATGATTTGGAGTCTGTCACTAGTTTGGTTCTCCTCAGAGATGGTGTGGATCCACACATAGGGACTCCAGAATATTTAACGGATATCATGTTTTGAGTCATCAGGTGAGGGTATGCGCTCCCTCTAGCTCTACTTGTTTATTCTTGTAGATAACACCTTTAAATACCCCCCAAAAGTGAAATTTAATGGGATTTTTTTTCTGGAAAGAATATTTCTCCTTATAAGTGTCACTAATGGGGAGAATTTCCCATTTGTAAGTAGAAATAAGTATCAGTGACTTGCTTACATTTACCCAAATATTTATGACAAATTTTATAAACTGTAGCAAATTTCATATGTATTTTACTGTGACAAATTTCACTTTTTTTTAGTCTACAAAATGAAATACTTGTTGTTTAATATGTTGCAGTTTTAACAATAGTTATGCATGCTTTCAAAATCTTTTATGAAAACCAGAAGAATAACTTTTGGGGTCACTCCCCTATAAATATAAACAAGTCACACCTTGAATCAAAACAATAATTTTTTTTCTTTGCACAATCAAAAATCAAGGTCACCGCTTGTCTATGGTAGTTTAGAGCTGCCAGTTTACTCTGTTGTGTAAATTTGAAGAGCCACGCAGCTGACTTTCTTCTCAACCTGCAGCAAGCGGTGCCTGAGAGAGCATAAACTCTTATTTAGGGATCCAGATATGGGGGAAAATCCCCCCCAAAAAACAAATATTCTACGGTCTCAGTGCGGATCCAAATCAACTTTAAGGAGGATTGAGCCACAAGTTTGTGCCACCACCCATCTTGTGTTAAAATATGACCCTTATCCAATATAAAGTTGTTGAGTTAAGTATGTGGACAAACTAATACGTGAGGATGATGAGATTTGCAAAAAAAATCTAACCTGAGGACAAAAAGTACTCGGGTAAGAATTTACCAGTCAATCAAAATTAAGGTTTTTATATACTGACTGTGTCAAAGTGAGAAAAATGTGTTAAACCTTTCTAGAAACAACAGATGCATTTGTCCAAAATTTAATTTCCTTTCAAGTCCCCTCTTTCAACTAAAAACCTCTATAAATCCCCCAGGAAGCATATTAAGACCCACCTCTTCAACTGAAGCTTTCCATCATTCACACCCATAACTCTGGTTTACTGACCAGTACAATGTCCCTTGACTGTCGTTTTCGTCAATTGTTTTGTTAGTTTAGTGCACTGAATATCCCATGTGTGGAAGATATTATGCCTGCAAAGCAGAAGATTAGAACTGTATCTCACCCAAGACAAGACTTAAGTCAAAAACTTAGTCTGGGACCTTTAGTAAATTACAAGTGAGAAAAAACTTGGACAAATGTTAAATCTCAGATTTGAGATCTGAGACCTTTCATGAATCCAGCCCATATGCATTATTTATCTAATCTAATCTAATCTACTTCTTTGCAAGTGCAATATCTTCCCCACAGAGGGGAACTTGGTGCGCTAGTTAAACAAAATCATTATCATAGGGAGAGTTGAGGGGCGTTCAAGGTCAGTAATCCAGGATTGTGGGTGTGACCAGGAGGGAAGAAAACTAAGTTGGGAAGCTAGAGCTGAAGAAGTGGGTTTTGAGGTGCTTCCTAAAAGATGCAACAGAGGGACTGTTTCTTACATGAAATGGAAAAGAGTTCCAAAGGACAGGGGCATAGTGACTGAAGGAATTAGAAAAGTGTTTGATTGATTTGTGAACTCTACGATCGAAAGTGGGGGTTTGAAGGAACTTGAGTTTGGGGGTACTTCGCCTGGTATTTCTAGAAGAGGTATAGGGGTGGATTAATTCTCTTAGGTAAACTGGTTGACCTTGGTTGAGAATTTTGTATATAATAAGGCCAATTTTAAATTGTACCCTGTATCTGACTGGTAGCCAATGGAGTTTTTTTAGTTAAGGGGTAATGTGAGAGAATTTAGAGTAACGGGTGATAACCCTGCAGAGTGAGTTTTGGACTAGCTGCAATCTCCTTAACTCAAAATCAGTGAGCGATAAGAACAGTGAATTGCAGTAGTCCAACCTGCTGCTCACCAAAGTATTTGCTAACAGCACTGATGTATTAAGGTCTAGAAGGGGACGAATTCTGTAGCGGTCTCTCACATGTACTCTAGTGGACTTTATGACCTGTGACACGTGGTTTGAGAAATTGAAATTGGAGTCGAACACCACTCCGAGGTTCCTGACACTTTGTGCAGGCGAGACCTGATTTCCCAGAATATTGATAGGGAAGTGAGGGAGGAGTTGTTTACAATTTTTTTGGGAGCCTATAAGAATAAACTCGGTTTTGTCTGGGTTAAGTTTTAATTTATTTGTAAGCATGAAATTTAGAATGTCATTTAGGCAGTTCTTTAGTTTTTGGATAGAGTGAGAGAAATTTGCTGGTGAAAGTGTTATGTATAACTGGGTGTCATCGGCATAAAAGTGATAGTTGATGCTACTGTGGGAATGAATGATTGAGCTGATTGGGTTAGTGTAGAGAGAGAACAGGATTGGTCCAAGGACAGAGCCCTGGGGAACTCCATACTGGAGCACAGCAGGATGGGAGAGTGTACTACCTACCTTGACTGAGTATGTCCTTCCTGACAGGTATGATTTGAACCAGCCAAGTGCTAGCTCACTGATTCCATAATGAACATTGAGTCTGTCCAGGAGAATGGTGTGGTCAATGGTATTGAAAGCAGCGGATAGATCCAGAAGGGTAAGGGCAGTAACAGACCCTTTGGCCATATTAAAAAGAATATCCTTATGACTATTAAGGAGGGCAATTTCAGTAGAATGGTGTTTTCTATAAGCCGATTGGAAGGCAGTCATAAGGCCGGCTTCATCAAGATGAGTTTGTAGCTGGATGGCTACTATCCTTTCAAGTATGTTTGAGATAAAGTCTAAATTTGAGGCAGGCCTATAGTTTTTGAAAACTTCTTTGTCTAAGGATGATTTTTTGAGGACAGGGGTAACATGGGCCTGCTTAAAAAAATTTGGACACTTTCCTTGCTCAAGAGAAGCATTGATTGTTGAAGTGATGGGAGTAATGAGAATATCGAGATAATTCAGAACAAGGAAAGTATAAACTACACAACATTTGGTTTCTTTGTTAAATGAGCTCCAAGGCTCAGCTACACAACATTTAGTTTCTTTGTTAAATGAGCTCCAAGGCTCATGCTTCTAGAGATCACTATTTTTTCAGATAATTTTTTTCATACTTACACCCTAGTCTACTGGCCACTTTTTTTCTTAAAGTTTGCATTGGTAGCCATGCATACAGAACAGAGATTCTGACCCAACAAGGCATGTGCAGATTCCTCACTGGAAACACAAATTCCATAAAAGTCTGATGACTTTTTTTGTCATCAGACTCATAGAATTTATGCTTCCAGTGAGGAGTCAGTGCCCTTCCAGTGTACACTTCTGCTGTTTCTGATTGGTTCCAAGCTCTGATGTCAGTGACCTACTGATGGTTTTGCAGCTTGCACCTATAGATCGAAAAACTTTTCAGCCTTGCTGGATCAAAATTTCTGTCCTGTATGGCTACCCATGCCAAATTTTAGAAGAAAAAAAACAAGGTCAAAAGGTGCTTTGGTCCCCTAACGCGAGCCCAAAGCCATCAGAGACACGAGTAGTGCACTAGAATTTATGCAAGTCTAATGGCAGAAAGAAATTCCAGCTTAGATACATCCCACAGCTGGTCCCGAACTGAGACGGTCACCCATGCAAGTACTAACATAACCCATTGCCGCTTAACTTCAGTGAGCAGACAAATAGTCTGGAGATAAAAGGACATATGTATGGGAAAAAGCCAAAAGGACATGTGTCCTTTTAGCTATTGGATAGCAAGAGAGGCAAATTCAGAATCCATAGGTGTCAATTTCATCAAAGTCTGGAGATAAAAAAAAAAAAAAAAGTGACCTGTAGAAGCGCGAGCTTTATCGAGGCTCACGCTTAAGAAACACAGTAGACTAGGGTGTAAATTAAGAAAGACTAAAAAGTAAAATATTTTAATATAAATACTTTGTGAAAGTTAAAAAAGCTTTCTAAATTATTCCACATGGTAGATTAGTAGATTAACAATTTAAGTGACTGAAAATGGGTTCATGAAATTCATGGCTTGAATGTAAGACAAGACACAGCTTTAATTTGTTCAACCACTAAAAACAGATCCACTGAATAAACTAAAAAGGATTTGAGCAACTGGCACGATACGTTCTTAAAACTTTTCAAGGTTTTTAAGGCATACTTTTGCCGTCTTCAGGTTTTAATTTAAGTTAATATTAGTTTAAAATTCTTCAACAGCTATCAGTATCAGTTATCCATTAATGTTTTGTTTCTGGATAATCTAAATTAACCATGAAAAAATCTTCAATTTCAGAACCTGGCTTTCTAGGAATATTGAACAATGTACATAGTTTGTTCTTTTTATGATATGTTAAATATAACTACACAAAACCGAGTAAGAAATATGAAATTTGCTAGTTCAACTTATTTAGAATGTATGTTAAGGTTATTTTAACAGCCCCTAAAAATCAGATATATTTGCTGGAACTGATCTATAAATAGCAAAAGTTCACCTTTAAGTACTGTGATTTGGCATACATACAGTCATAAGAAGTACTGACATACATGAGATGTATATGTTTTAGTACAATCATACTATCAACGTATTAAAGTGTTAGATTGTAAGCCACAGTTACAGGCCAATATATTTACTGCCATTATTATTATTAAGCTTTGGGGTGCAATTTTTTAAAATATGAAGTACTAGATTTTATACCAAACTTTTTCAAATTGAGTTTTCTGAATTTTCCCTTACATCTGTCATTGTTTTTGTAATAGGTCTGTTGTACACATTATTTTAAACAAGAAAAACTTGTTTGTTCATTGTGTGGCCAAAATTCAACTTTTCAATATCATTACACAGGTTTCTGCCGGACATAAAATTATTGTATTATTTTTAATTAATAAATACATATTGTATAAAATGATTTACATCATTCCTGTTAGACTTGCTCATCCCAGAAAATTTACTATACCATACTATATGTTTAAATAGTTCTTAAAATTTCTCTACTTGTTGCTCGTGCCATGAAGAAGGAAATAATAGTGTTTGAACAACTTGAACAAGATTATGCTGTCAGCAGTTTAGATAGTGACTTTTACATTATCTGACATATTCTACTGTAATCGCTTATAATACTGGAAAAGCAGATGGTAGGAGCTCAAGTCTAAGGAAAAAATCTTGTGAAACGGCATTCCCTAATGCCCCTGTTCCACCAAAGGACTAAGCCTCGATCCTGTCTGTGACCCTTAATCGTGGGCAGTCGGTGAAGAAAATGGTAAAATGGACGGGAATACTGAATCGGTATCAACCAACAAACAGACAAACCCAATGCCCAACATAATTCACCCAACCAACAGACAAACCCAATGCAAAACATAATTCACCCAACCAACAGACAAACCCAATGCGAAACATATTTCACCCAACCAACAAACACACAAACCCAATGCTAAACAGAATTCACCAAACGAACAAACAGACAAATCCAATGCAAAACATAATTCCCACAAACAAAAACAGACAGACAAACCCCATGCCAAACATAACTTGGTAAATGGAATAAATATTGCATATATTTGGAAATCTACACCCTAGTTTCACATTTGGCTTTTATTGTGGTTTTATTGCAAATTCGTTTGTCAGTTTGTTGGTTGGAGGTTATGTTTGCTATTGGGTTTGTCTGTTTGTTGGTTGGGGGGTTATGTTTGCTATTGGGTTTGTCTGTTTGTAGGTTTGTGGACATGTCATAACAGATTTTTTTTTACCTCTAGGGATGGTGTCAGTATTGGACTGTTTCATTACAGAATTAAAGCTATCCCATGGATTTTAAACTACAAATAGGCAGATTATTGGTCATATTGGGAGTTTTTTTTCTATGTGGCCCTTTTTTTGTTATGTGTATTACCATGGGTTATTTCTTTCATGTTTGGGGTGGTGTGGGTGTTGGGCTTTTTTTGTTTTTTTTTGTTTTGTGATAAATATTTGTACTGAACTGTTATGTTTTGGGAGGGGAATTTGAACAACTTGCAGCTAAATAATTGTTTTTGGAAGATTTGGGCGGCACTGAAAAGGGCCTATGGGGGGTACGAGACCCACCCGGACTGGCTGGCTACTGAGGAGGCTGCTGCTGTTGAGGCGGTGCTGTGGTGGTGATGGTGTAGAGCAGCTGCTGCTGCTGTTGCTGCTCAGTGATCTGTGTTGTTAGATCTGGTAGCTGGCTTAGTATTCCACTTAAGTTGTGTCTGCTGCCCTCATCCTGTAATGTTAGCACTGATGGAGGGTTTCCAAAGCCAATGGGGCTGGGTGTATAGTAGACATAACTGTTGGAACTGCTGCCCGCTGCAGCCTGGGTGGAACTAGATGCCTGTTGAGTGGTTGTTGGCAGTATCCCGACCCTCTGTGACTCCCTGGTAATAGTGGCTGATCTCTTGGGTAGAATTTGACGTCTATGAGTGTTCTTTACTTCTTCAATGTCTCTAAAAATTCTGCCCTTGAGATCCTCAAATTCCTCTTGGGTCATCTTTTCAGCCTCTGATGCCACGTAGTCAAAGAAGGGCTGCCTGTCTGACTTCTGCTGCAGGAAACCTGAGATCAGTGTCCTCATCTGGTCGAAGTGCTCGAGTATCTTTGAATCTGTGGAAACTGGTGTAGATGTAATAATTGGTTGACTTGCACTCTCCCTCATGACACTGGACTCGAGATGTTCTGTATCAGTAGTAGATCCATGCGATTCTTCATGCCTGCTGGTGTTAGGACTGGCCTCGAACCCAGAACTTCTGTTGGCCCCCTTGCGTCTGATGTGGGTCTTAAGGAAACCCATCTGCTGGTAGACCCAGGACTGTCTCTTGGTCATCTCCCTTGGGGCTTGGCCAGACTTTAGCTTGGAGACCTTTCCATAGCGAGTTCTCTGTGACTCAAACCACCTTCTGATATCAAAGGGCTGGAGCTTCAGTTCTGCAGAAATTTCTGCCCAGAGAGCCTCCTTCCTATGTCTGTCGTGGAAACGTGCATGCTCCTTGTCGTACATCTCTGGGTGCTCCTTCACAAACTCAACAATGGCAATTTCTTGGCTGTCAGTGAATGTAGCACAAACCCTGGCTCTCTTGGCTGCTGAGTGGCACTCTGAATCTTCCTCACACCTCTCATCTTCTTCGCAAGCTTCCTCAGTAACTTGTAAGCCTTCCTCTCTCTCCTCTATCCTTTCTCTCTGTTCTGTACCCTCCTCTGTCCTTTCCTCTGTCTTTTCCTCTGTCATCTCCTCCAACTCTCCACCTTCCTTCTCCCTCTCCTCTTGCCTCTCATCCATCTTCTTCTTTCCTCTCTTTCCTCCTTTCTCTCTCCTCATAACTCCAGTGAATATCACAAAAAAGTAAAAAAACTGAAATGTGTCTCCTAACTGTTAAATTTGCCCAAAGCTCAATTAAAATGTGAAATATTAAAAAACTGAAAACCCCTAAGCAGTAAGTGACACACGTCTCTCAGTAGCCAACCAGTATAAACACAGAAAGCGTGTGCGCGGTCACTTATATAGTCCCAGACCCCCCCTTGCCTCGTTTTGGTTTCAGACACGCGGAAAACAGTTGGTGCTTAATCGGTATTTAGTCCCAGGCCTCCTGGGGCGTTCTCAGACCATTGCAGACTAAATTTCAGTGGTCCCAGGTGGCCTGAGGAGGCCGGTTTGGATCGGTTTGGATTGGCTTCTCTTAGTCGGGGCTTAGTCCCAGACCCAGATGTCTTAGTCCCAGGACACCTGAGACGGTCTGAGGCTTCCTGGGACTAATGAAACCGATTCCCTTTCACACGCATGAAACTTCAAAGATCTGTTATGAGTCGGGGACTGACAAACAGGCTTCCTGGGACTAAGCTACGGACGCCTGGGCTTAGGGTCGCAGGAAGCCTCAGACAACCTAGGACTGTAAATTTGGGTCTGAGGAGGCCTGAGGAAGCCTGGGACTGGACATTTTGTTGACGGCGGGAAATGAGAATCGGTTTGGATTGTGAGAATATCAAACATGTTTGATATTTCTCACGGCCCCAACCGACAACTACCGATCCATACCGAACGCCTGGGACTAAGCAAATATTTGAAACCGACTACAAAAAACCCTTAATCCGGAAGCTTAGTCGTGTGGAACTCCTTTGAACAAAATCATTTTGTTCTAAAGATCAGCGTCAAAAACTAGTACATCATGTCACAGTCAATATCTCTTGCACCCTACTGATAGTGTACTGGACAGGAAATATTGTGCTGAGTACAAATATAAAATATAATACAATACTATTTATCACAATATTTTACTTATGCCAGTTCTAGCATTGCTAGTCTAAGTATATTATGCTTGGTAAATGCCATTCAACTATAGATGCCCCAGGGATATATTTGTTCATCCAGAGAAATGTAAAAGCCCTGAGAAGACACACATGTTTAGTGATACATTACCACCAAACTTTCATTGACATTTTATAGTTAATGATGTCCACAGCAACTGAAACACTAAACTGGGTGCTAAGTTTGATAATGATAATAATAACTCTGTATAAATAGTAAAGCCTGCAATATTGCCAACACACCACACTGGTTTTGATCAATTTGTCAGTAGCTGTTGCTTCTGGTACCACTGACCACCAGCTTCTCTTTGGTTACCTTACAACCATGCTTTGGTGTCAGTCATAACACGCTCAAATGGTGTGCTGCCTGCTTGTGCCATCATTATCCGGCCATCAAGATTGGCTCTGTACTATCTGATTTACATATAATCATCAATCGTGTCCCCTAGGGCTCAGTCCTGGGTCCTCTTGTTTTTCACTTTTTTGACTCCTTTGAACAAAATCATTTTGTTCTAAAGATCAGCGTCAAAAACTAGTACATCATGTCACAGTCAATATCTCTTGCACCCTACTGATAGTGTACTGGACAGGAAATATTGTGCTGAGTACAAATATAAAATATAATACAATACTATTTATCACAATATTCTACTTATGCCAGTTCTAGCATTGCTAGTCTAAGTATATTATGCTTGGTAAATGCCATTCAACTATAGATGTCCCAGGGATATATTTGTTCATCCAGAGAAATGTAAAAGCCCTGAGAAGACACACATGTTTAGTGATACATTACCACCAAACTTTCATTGACATTTTTTAGTTAATGATGTCCACAGCAACTGAAACACTAAACTGGGTGCTAAGTTTGATAATGATAATAATAACTCTGTATAAATAGTAAAGCCTGAGTATCCATAGGATTTGTTATGACTAACCCACACTATTACTAATATAATTAAAGCATTTTCTAATGCTAGGATCTTAAAAATGATTCCGCTTTCATCTAAACTTGATTTTAACTAGTTTTATTTCAGAGAATTTCTGTAAAAGTGAACCTAATTATTCAATATATTTTTTACCAATAAATAACACTTTTCATTGCTTTGACAGATTTTTATTATCTAATTGATAGAACAAAGCTTATGTCCATATCACACTACCAGCAGTAGTTCCCTAGGTTCAATTACAGGCCCTGAATGCCATGGCTCATTTTAAACCAGCTTCAGACCTCTAGTAATAGTTTTCTGCAGAATTAAGCAGGACAATCGGCATGATGTGAAACAGAACAAGATACTGTGAACATACTCCTAGACTGATGGCTCAGAAAGAGACAGAGTGACACTGAATTAACAGGAAAGACAGCAGAAAAGCTGCAGGAAATAGCTACATTAGACACAAGACCACTGCCATGGTGTCTGTCTCCTGCCACATATCTTTTGTGCAAATTTGAAGAAGCTAGCTGCAATAGTTCAAGTTTTAGAGCATCTTGATGATTTTCAAACAATCGGTAATTTTGCAGCCATTTTTTGTTTGTTTGTGTAGATATGTTTTCATAGCTATAAACATTCACTGCAAATTTGGTGAAAATATCTTCATAATTGAATGAGATATAATGGTTTGTGTAAAAACATAACAGATGGACGTATGTATGGAAGGCATTTGATAATCTCCCGACCACAACATTCGGCTGGTGGCAGGAGATAAAAATGTCTATAAATGTGGCAAATACTGCCTGTAGTGTGACTGGGGCATTTCAGAAATACACCAAGAAATTGTGTCTGCTTGAAATAAAAAGTTCAGCAAATACAATTGTTCAAGCATGTCAGATTGACATTCCAGGATGTCATACAGTCAGACACTGAGTTGAACTGTGGGGGTGTAGGTCTAGGTTTAACATAATAAAGAGAGCTAAAATTGCATAAAGTCTAACATTTGTGCTTTAAATAGAATTTGCTACCCTTCATTGATAAAAATAAAATCTGTTTATGAGTAAAGATGTTAATGCTAATTATTGAATAGTTTGTTTAGAGATTTGTGAAACAATAATAAATACCACATTGAAGGCTTTGAAATGAAACTTGAAATTGTTTTGCATTAAACAATATTTTGTAGAAAATTTGTGAATTTTAGTTCAGTCAATTGAATGCTAAAGTAAGATATATTTTGTTCCCTCATTCAGCACATAAATTGTGCATGTTTATTCACAACAAAATAAAAAAAAAGCATTTGAAACATGACCTGAGAGTTAATTAGAGTCTGGGCTTGTATACTCGATCACCAGTATTTTTTATTGTCAGAATTTTCTTGCAAATTAGACATTTTCCATGAAAAAATTCTTTGAATAAGAAACAGAAAAACCAAAGAAATCAATTACAATTTAACCTCTGTTATTCAAACATGATAGGAGAGTGGCATGTTGGTTGGATAATGGAATAATCATAAGGAAGAAGTATTTTTGTGTAAAAGAATATGAACTATCCAATCTGGGATAATGGAATCATAGAATAGAATATTGAATATTATGATAATAAAAGGTCTGAGACTTTAGGTTCTGGCATTCTAACCTGAAATGATATCTGGAAATATCTGTTAAAACCATGGACTAACCATAGTTACTGAGTCCTAACCATGGTCACAGCCTGTGGATTAAACATGGACTTGTACCTCTGGACATCCATAGACTTCCATGGACACTAAACGTGGTCAAAGTGAATAGATAATCATGTGAAGATCATGCATTAGGTCATGGTTCCTCAGTTCCTGGATCATGACTTTGTAGGTCAAAGATTACAGTTAGGTTTTGCATTGTAGTATTATATTACACTGTCAGCTTAATCAGCTTAATCCGTTTTGAACCAACAACCACAAAGGTGAGAGATAAAGACTACATGCCAAACCATTACCAGTACCTCAGACCATGGTCAGTAATCATGAACTAAACCATGGCCAGTGGCTAAAAGGCCAACATGACCTTTGACCATAATGCCATTTAAGAAACATAGATGCCCATGGGATTGTGCCCTGGACATCAATGAAAGTCCATGGTCAAAATGAATTATAATTGCAGGGATGGGTTCCACAGTAACTGACATATCTGCTTGTCTCATTAAGTCACAAGCCTATGTAAAGTCAGCTGTTGTTTTAGTTTTTGACAGGATATACAGATACCTTTCAATATCCTTAAACTTTGCTTTTATAACTTGTTTTTCAATCAAGGTTTGTATTTTTGTAATGACTTCATCTCAACAAAAAGTGGTGTGTTACACAGAATGAACAAAAAATGATGAAACTAAATCACAAAGATGTACAAATTACCTGATGATTAAGAAGAAAACCACAAGTGAACACAAAGATAACAGTATATCTTTCATTGTGCAAAAAACATTCCCGGAAGAAAGATTTGACCCAGATAATATAACTTTGATGAAGTTTAATTTATGTTTTGAGGCCCCAGTGCAAGATTATATTGTAATGGTGTAGGTGGAAGTGGAAATTAGTCAAATTGAGATGACATGGATGAAATATTATTTATTATAGTGGTATGTAACATAAACAATCAAAAAGCAAGACAATACAAAATGTGCTACCCAGCCCACCAGGGTTTATATTTCACTTTAAAAAGAACAATAACTATCTAGGAAAAATTAAAGAATACCACAAAATTTAATTTAAAACTTATGCTAAGTGAAAACATGAACTTTTTACTTAAACAACCTTTCTTTTTTAATTTTTCAAGAAGCCTGGAACAGCCTTCCAAATTAAAACTTTAAATAAACTATTTGGAATTACAAATACACTATTTGGAATTCTAAATATATTTTTAGAATTCCAGATACACTATTTAGAATTCCAAATAAATATTCAGAATTCCAAATACATTTTTTTTTGGAATTCCAAATAGTGTATTTTAAATTCCAAATACATGTTTTATTGGGCTACAGTTACATAGTATTTAGCATAGAGGAGGAATTTCAATTTGTTTTATGAAAAGTGTTGGGTTTTAACAGAAAAACAATGTACTTATAAAATCAAATGTTGTGGTAATTGGTATAAGAGAGAGAAAATTTTTTATTTATGGTATGTGTGGTATTATACAGTGTTCAAGATCTCAAACTAAGTTGATTTTCTGAAAATAAAATTAAGTAGGTGAAAGCCAATTATAAAGACCGGAAGTGCACAGTGAACAAAAACCCGTGTGCGCATAGAATCAGCTGGGCATAAAACCTGTGATAACCGCCCACTGAAAAACGGAAGTGCTGTTTCAGATTGCTTGATTATATGATGGTAGTAAAATCATCTGCTTTTACGAGAGGGATCATGCATTCAAAACAATATGGCAGCGTCCTTGTTCGTGTCACCTCATAAAAATAAAGGGATATTTCTTGAAACCAGGTAGGCTGGTCATTATGATAGTAATAAATACCTCATGCTCGGGCATTTGTAACAGGATATACGTCCGGCAAAAATTCCTTAATAATGCCCTCACGCCTAACGGCGCTCTAGCTGGCATTATTTGGAAATTTGCCGGGCGTACAGGGGGGGGGGGGGACAGCGATTCGCCCATAAAAACAGCAAAATGCAGTTTCCTGAGAACAAATATGCAGTGTGGTTTTATAAAAATTATCAAAATGAAAAGAGGTGTAAAATGATAGTAGCATCATAAAATATATTTTGAGATAAGTACAAATACACCCATAGAACTTGTCCCATGGCAATAAGATTAGGGCTGTTGGAAAGTGGACAGCATTTCGCCGATTATTTTATACTGTTCCCAAAAAAGTTACAAAGACTGTTAAACACTTTGCAAACAATGATTAAAGCTAAAGATCAATTCTTCTTATTGTATTCTAGCACTTAATGAAGTTATAAATTGTATTTATATTGACCCCAGACACAGTTTAGAGAACATACAGCCCTTTGCATCAGTCAGATGCAGTTTGTTAGACATATTTTTCACTAACATATAAACTTTTTTATTCATCTTTATAATCCTGCATGCTGTCAGTTCTAAAATCTTAGAAAAGTATCAAGACATGTTGCACACTTTTCTATGCTATAAGGCACCTTCAGTATCAACACAGATGTTAGTTTTAAATGAGGTACAATAGAAATTGGCGAATCGCTGTCCCCCGCGAATTGCTGTGCCCCCCTGTATATCCTGTAACAAACGCCCTCACAATCGGTATTTATTACTACATTAATTAGGTGAAGTCCAATGTCAAGAAGTTTAAAGACTATTTAAAATCCCTCAAATGTGATGTAATGTTATGGATACTTTTATAGCAATTAATCTCCATCATATGAATAATAAAGGGAGAAAGAGAAGATCAGAATCAAGAGACAATTGGCAGCCATTAGACATGCAAGGGAGAGGGGAGAGCTATGGAAAGTATAGGCTTTACTGAATAGGCATGTCTTCAATTGCACTTTTAAGATAACAGAGAAACTACTTTTTGGATATAAACATCTTAATACATACCTGACAACAGCCACTTCATTAGTGTACAAACTAAAGCTGTAATGCCCAGGTCCCACAGTGGAGATCGAGGTTGCTATGATGGTGTCGGCAAATATAAAAGACTAGAGGGAACTTCAAATTTGCAAAAATTTGCTGAAAAAAGGTGGGAAAGTGTGGTCACATGAAAAAACATCTTCATACTTCTACGACTCCTCTACAATGTTCTACGATGCTTTTCGACAGTCCTGAGATTAGCCCTTGACAAAGTAACAATACACTGAGAATACCCTACAAACTGGTGAAGATATCTGGCGATTTCACTACAATTACCCACGAATTAGCTATAAGTAGGGGAGAATGAATGCGATCTTTAAAGAATCTTCTACAACAAAGGAAGAACCAGTTGAGAACAAGGAAGAACATCTGGCGAATTTACTGAGAAGAAAAAGGTAGTATGATTTGCTGGCGAATGTTCTACCACAGAGCTATGACGTAGAAGAATCTGCTACCAATAGTGGTGAATTCTCATGGCACACTAAAAAACCGTCAAAAATCAGCGAATACTGGCGATAGTTTGAATATCAACTTGCTGTCACCATGAAGTGGCGAATTATGAAGAAAACTGAAGACAAATGAAGAATAATGAGGAATCTACCAAGAATACTGGCAAATTCGTTATTCATGAATATTCGCATTTAAAATTCACCACTGTGGGACCTCTGCTTTCAACTGCTGTAAGTAAGGGGTTTACAGAGGTTTTTCACTGTCAAATGTGTGGTTTGTAATACCTCAGCAGTCACTCATGGTTATTTTTGTTGATGACACCTATGCCAAAAGTAAATTTTACAGGATTTTAGTGTGCAATAAACATTTTAAGGACCCCTTAAATTGGATATTTTTATTCACCAGTGTTTGTCTGTATGTCAGGTTAGACAGCATTACTTGAAAAGAACCAAATACATTCCACTGATTGTGTGGTAATGCAGCTTAGCTTGAACAAAGATATCTTTTTTTGCAATTGTTTTATTATTATTAGTGATTAAAATTTGAATTGATGCATGCCCAGTCTATTACTAGACTTAACACATAAAAAACTAGACCTATCGCATCGGAGAACCAATGCAAATTGTATCCACCAGAAAGAAAACTCACCAAAGCCATTCAAACATTGCTTAACCTTGAAGGAGAAGCCCAAGGTGAAATCTGACCATATCAAAAGATTCTTAGCCCATGATTTCCTATAGGTTGGTGTGACATTGCAAACCTCTACGAACATGAATAAGCAAGATATAAGCACTGTTAATTTTGGCTATCCTCATTTGACCTTGAAAGAGGGGTCAAAGGTCAAATATGATCACATCAAAAGATTCCTAGCCCATGATTTCCTGTAGGTTGATTTGATATTGCAAACCTCTAGAACCAATAATAAGTGAGTCATCAGCAATTTTAAGTTTTGGTATCCTTGTTTGACCTTGAAGGAGGGGTCCAAGGTCAAATCTAACCACACCAAAAGATTCCCAGCCAATGTTTTCCTATAGGTTGGTTTACTATCCCAAACCTCTAGGATCAATAATAAGCAAGTTATAATCACTTTTATGTTTGGGTATCCTCATTTGACCTTGAAGGAGGGGTCCAAGGTCAAATCTGACCATACCAAAAGATTCCCAGCCCATGATTTCGAGTAGGTTGGTTTACCATCCCAATCCTCTAGGACCAATAATAAGCGAGTTATAAGCACTTTTAAGTTTGGCTATCCTCATTTGACCTTAAAGGAGCAGTCCAAGGTCAAATCTGACCACACCAAAAGATTCCCAGCCCATGATTTCCTATAGGTTGGTTTACCATCCCAAACCTCTAGGACCAATAATAAGGGAGATATAAGCACTTTTCATGACTGACAAAGAAACGCCCATGGTGGCCATCTTGTTTTTCCAAATGAGGCCAAAAATATTCCCAGTCAAGATTATATAATGAGGAACATATCCTGCTAATTTGAGATCTCTACCTATAATACCCTTTGCTCTAGAGGGTCAACAAAAGTCCTTGCTTAAAGTTGAATAAACGTCCCTGGCAGCCATCTTATTTTTCAAAATGAGGCCAAAAATATTTTCAGGCAAGATTTTATGGTTATGAATATATCCTGCAAATTTGAGAAGGCTAGCTATAATACTGTTTTCGTTAGAGTGGTAACGGTGAAATCTCTATACACACTGCGGCGGTGGCAGCGTGTGCGTAACGAAGTAAAATCCATAGTATCCACCGGATGCTATCCGGTGGATACAATCACCTACCATCTAACTTGCCAGGGGAAATCTTAAGCAGCAATACAATGTAATACAATTTCTACATGAAATCAGCATAAGGTAACTTTGAACAAAGTCAATCCACTTTTAGATCACCAATGTTTAAGGCCTGTTCACATTGTTCTGTGCAGCCATAAGAACTCACATTTATACAAACACATTAAGCCATAAATGAGCCCAGACAAATGGAATATTTTCGGCTCATATGTAGCTTGTAAGGACAGCAGTGAATGGTGTGAACCTGTTTGTGGCTGATTTAAGGTGTGAACTGAATTACTCCACAGAACACTTATTACAAAGAGAAAGAAATATGATATTTACCATTTGGACCATCACGGCCTTTTACTGATTCAGGAAAAATATGTTATAAAATAACATTGATGCATTTTAAGTTAAATGTATTTGTTTATTTTGGTATAGCATCGCTTTCAACACTGTATAGGTCATATCATGACAGGTAGTTTTATGGGCAGAGGAAACTAGTACAAACAGTTGGTCAAGATTCTGTACTGTGAACTGCAGACTATCGGTAAGAAACAAGCAACTTTCCCACATAGGGTCCGGGTTTGAACCACCGACCTCAGAGGTGGGAGGAAATTGTGTTATCACTACGCCACCATGGCCTGTTCAAGTTAAATATATTACATGTAAATGAGGAAAAGAAACTATGGCTGCACTTTGAAAGTACAAAAGTATGAGTAACAGGAACATGAGTGAGAAAAACTTTCATAGCTTTTACAACTTCATGGAATAAATATTTATTGAAACCACATACAACTTTACTACTTTGGGAGAGGAAATACACTGTTTTAACACTTTTTTTGCATTCTTCCACATGTCAGAATTTTGTCAATGTTTCTATAAGGAAACCACAAGTAAAGTATATCTTTAATTTATTTCTTTAGACACACAACAAGACCTTAGAAATGTGTAACTATTAACCTGCCCACACACTGTGCATTACAGCAGATTCTGTAGAACTGGCACCTCTAATAATCACACATCCATAATATTCAAAATTCTCAACAACCAGGTTATACTTTCATCAGAGTTTGTCTGTTGCTCTTTAGTAGGGTTTGTTATAGGCTATGAACAAAATATTAATGAAATGTTTAAAGATACAGACTATTTATCCATAACTTAACCTCCAAATATGCAGGTCATAATAGGTATCATTAAAAAAATAACCAATACACCTATGAAAGTAGCGTACAGTTTAAAAGATCATTTAAGATGGACCTCATAATAAAACAGTTGACAAGTTACTGACCTGAAAATGCCAATTACTGACTTAACCATACAAATTAATAACATCAATATATCACTAACTTGTAAGTACCAATTTGAATTTGACATTATGGGTACTCTAGAATACAAACCCCCACACAGATTTTTACCAAATATTCAAGATAAGTTTATCTTAGGAGGAACTGGAGCATCTTAGGTTTTGGGTAATATCTGACAAACACTGTTGCTGTGAGAATGCTTTAAATAACTGGTATTTTATGAATAGCCTGTGAGAGCTTTAAAAATTGCAACCTGTGAATCAAATTTAATGATTTATTAGGCAGATAGGTAATATTTTACAATGTTTCACTATTTTGGGTGAAACAAGGAGATAAATATGAACCACCACCCCCCCCCCAAAAAAAAAAAAAAAAAAAAAAAATAAACCCATTTGCTGCTGTAAGTAAAACCTTAATGCCTACACTTACCAAGCTGATATGATATAATTCATTCAGATATGAACCCTTAATACTGAATAAAATGGTTAAAGTTTTTCTCAAAGTTGGAATAGAAAATAACAGGGTTATGGTCTTCATTACCTGTTTACAAAACCCTATCTGTCTTAGCCAGTCCATCCCCCACGTGTCTCTTTGGTATGACTTGGGTGTAACCTCTGCCAAGGAGGTATTAAATTTATGACCATTAGTTTGTTTGTTTATTAGCAGGATAGGATTACTACTGGTTGGATCATCATGAGAAAAATGAGAAGATGGGTCCTGGTTCAACATAGATCCCATTAAATTTTGAGAGTGATCCGGATCACTGCCTAGATACAAAAAATATGTCAAAGATCTGTATTTTTGTATTTACTTCTTTTTGAGCCATTTAAAAAAGAAATCATACATGCTTTGGCGGAGGTAATGCACTCTCCAATTGCTCTCGTTCAATATGTTTATGTTGTTGCACCTGAAAGCCTGTCACATGATAGAGGATTAAACACTATAAAAGTGCTTGTCAGTTACATTAGTTAGATATACATGGAGCTATGTGATGCATGTTGATGATAAGAACTGATACATTAAAACTTGGTGCATTCTTCAAATAAATGTTGTGTGTTATTGTATCAAATCATTTCTGGTGCATTTAGACAAGGTATCTTATTTAGACAAGGCATATTTCCAACTTCAGATTATACTGGTTCTTATGGTATTGTCATCGGTACAAGCACACCTTTACTGTGGTGGTAAAAGGGTTAATGTTTTATTGTACCTTTCACAGTATGAAAGATGTTTCACTAGTGTTTTGAAAATTAATCAACCTAGTCGTAGATAAATACATCGTAGTCAGGATACCAGTCTCTTAAACTTGAGGTCACTGACCTGAAAGTGTTTCACCTTCCGAAACAACTTTATTGCAGCTATTGCACATTATTTGGTGTTTCTGCTGGAACTTGTGATATTGGGATATCTAAGAATTTTATAATCTCAAGAGTTAATAAATTTACAGAAATTACTAGTAATCCCTGTTTAATATTGTAAATTCATTTAAAGTATAAGAAATTCAGAAACTCAAGGCATTTAGCATGTTCTTTCACATAAACATGGGATTATAAAAATAATTCAAGTATTTTATTCATTATAAATAAAACCCTATTTTTATACAGCTATAGATATTATCATGCATAATCAAGTGTTGAGAAAATACATTTGAACACTATCAAGTAAAATCTGAAGGAACCATAGAAACACTTCTACTTAACTAGGATTTCCAGATAACAGGCTAATGTGAATGGGAAAATTTCCCACAAGGGACCAATAATTTCTAGTTAAAGGAGAAGTTTACTAATCAGTGTTCTAGTTAAAGGAGAAATTTACTTATCATAGTTTTCTGTAAAGGGGAACTTTACTTCTCAGAGTTCTATTTAAAGGAGAACTTTACATATTAGAGTTCTATTTGAAGGAGAATTTTACTTATCAGAGTTCCAGTTAAAGGAGAGCTTAACTTATCAGAGTTCTAGTAAAATGGTAACTTTACTTATCAGAGTTCCAGTTAAAGGAAAAGTTTTTTTAATCAGATTTCTGAGGGTTCTATTTAAAGGGGTTCTATTAAGTGTGTGGAAGACCTCACCATTAGGTTTCCCGAATGACAAATTCAGAAAAAATATATCACGAATGAAGATAACAATATTATACGAGTGCGTAGCATGAGTATTACATTGTTAAAATTCATGAGTGATATATATTTTTTCTGTATATGTCTAATGAGGGATGTTTTACTTTATTATCCAACACTTTGTATGAGTTATGAGTTTAAAAAGGAACATATAATGAGAGAGTGTGAAAAAGACTGTCAAAAAGCTTGGACAATAGTGAAAATAAGAACTTCAATCTTTAACAGGCAATATCTCAGTCATTTCTGCATGGAGTTTTTTGCAACTATTGCATAGTTTCCGATATATTAGTAAAAAACAGGAAGTTATTAATGCTTATTATCCATGGTATGGAGGCGCTATTGTTTACAAAAAATATATCCCACTACATATACACCTTTACAGAGCAAATATGGTGCGTGGTCGAAAATAAAATTAAAAATGCCCTCCAAGGGACAATTTCCAGTTAAAGGTGGAGTTTACTTGTCACAATTGTATTTAAGGGGTTCTTCTTAATGTATGAAAAACCACGTCATTTAGTTTCCAGATAACAGAATCAAATTCAAAATAAAAAGCAAATTAACCTCTACACAAATGGAATTCTTTTAAACAGAGATCTACTGATTGAATCTCAACTCTACGTCTGTTTGCTTATATTCTAAGCCAGAACAATTTTTTTTGTGACAGTCTGTTTAAATGATTAATATTTAGGCTTATAATCATATTCAGAACAAGAATCATTATAAAAAATTGTTTTAGATAAATAGATTAAATAAAAATATGCATAATGTTAATAGACTGTGTCATGCTATGATCATTTTTTTAGAAAAAAAAATGCATGGAACTTCTGTTATTTCCATTCGTGGAACTATTCTATCATAATTGTTCTGTTATCTATTTAAGTTGCAAGTAAATAGCCATGTCTGCTTAAATATACTGATGTATGCTTTCAACTGTGAAGTTTGGATTCCACAAACATGCGATACCCATATATATATATTCCTTCTACTGCAAACACAGTTAACTGTGCAGCCATTTTGGTAAAACCCTGCTTTCAGTTGAATTATATGAATTCATTTTGCAATAATTAGTCACTGAAAACACATATGGAATCTTATTGTCACATCTGCTAGTTGATATAACATCTACCAACTGAAACTTTGAGATTAAATTGCCTGGTGTTAATCAATATACTTTTGGAACTCTATGTTCTATGTTCCTTAGAATCAGTAAATCCAGACCTTATGCATACCTTTTCTTATGGTCATTTCTGTACACATATTTTTTTCTGGTTGACATCAGGGTCTTTATGGCAACAAAATAAGACCTTGTATCTGTTCAGAGCACATTGAACAACAAGCAGCCATGTACATCCATCCTGTGTCCCACTCACCCCTTCATCCTGTATATTTAGTGCAGCTTATGAAGAGTCACAGAGGTCACAGTGGTGCAGTGGTAACACACTTGCCTCCCACTTCTTAGGTCTATGGTTCAAACCCCAAATCCTGTGTGGGAAAGTTGGTAGTTGCTTACCGATGGTTAGCAGTTTACAATACAGAACCTTGACTAACTGTGTGTACTGGTTTCCTCTGCCCATAAAACTACCCATCATGATGTGACCCTATACAGTGTTGAAAGAGACGTTAAAACACAAAACACAAACATATAAACAAGGTGGTCCTGAATGCAAAATATCTTTGGAGTTGTGTCTGATGACACCTAACATATAAACACAAACATATAAACAAGGTGGTCCTGAATGTAAAATATCTTTGGAGTTGTTTCTGATGACACCTAAGGCATCCTTCCAAAATATGACATGGACCAACCTACAACTGAACACAATCAAAAGTACACAAGCCGCATAGACAGGTGTGACCCAGGTCTTAAGCACAAATAAGGTCTGATTATATTGAATTTTCATTTATAACAGAGTAAATATATTTTGCAATTGTCACTTTTAAAAATAAAGGAACTACAAATAAGGGCAAAGAAAAATTAAGGTCTTTTGTTCAAGGACTAAATTTTATGGGGTGGAGACAAGTTGTACATTACAACTGAAAAAGAATCTGCATTTGAAATACTAGTCATTAACAACCAAGTCACCAAACCCTAAAATTAATACATTACAGATTTAATTCTGTAAAAGTTTACATTTTCTCTAGGTATTAAGATCTAACTATTTTAGCTTAGATAAGAAAAGTTAATTTCCCCAGTAAAATTCTCAATCATTTTAATAATAAACAAAACACCTTGTCATAACAAGAAATTAATTCTGGTGAATTTTTGAAAATTTTTGGAATTTGAAAATCAGTGAAATTTTCGTCTGGATAAAATTGCTATATGTACAGTATGTTTACAGTATTCTGAGACAAATCATACACAGAAATCCTTTATCTGTCTGCAAGTGAATCAATACTTTTTTATTAATGAAATGTGTTAGTTTATGTTAGTAATACATTTTTTCAGACTTAAAATACAAATTTTCAAAGCTTGAAACACTTTTGAAAGGATTTCATTTCGTTTGTTTCTATTCTTAAAAAGAATAGTATAAATAGATTTAAATCAACTGAACATGTTGGGTATGAACTTATTTTACATCAATGAAGTGTAACTTCTTTGGTCTATTTATGTGGGGTTTCATGTTAAACTCTGAAAGTTACATTGTTTGATGTTTATTTAAGAGTAAAGTATGTAAAGGCAAGTTTACAGTACTAAGGATTCATTAAAGTTGTATTCACATTGCTCAAAAATTACATAAATGTATGTTAACATTACACACAGGTTATATAAAGGTGTGTATACATTGTAGACAGGTAATATAAAGGTGTGTTCGTATAGATAAATGTAAAATTATAAACATGAAGTACATTTAAAACAGAATTTATGAAGTACTGGTAAATACATATTATTCAAAAATAGTTAAAAGCCTTTCAACTTTGCTTGTGTGGTTTTGTGAATCTTACATTTAATTAGATGAAGGATTAGATGACACTATAATATTTCACTACATGTATTACCGTATTTACCATAATTATTGGCTAGGCATCAATTACTCCAGAAATATTAGCATTTATTTCATCTTTTTTGTTTATGTCACAACTAGTACCTTTGATTGGCTATATTGTGAAGGGTAGTTAGACGAGTTGATGAAAACTCGTACATAAAGTTGGTCACAGTACAATCCTGTAAACTGCTGGCCAACAGCAAACAACTACCAGCTTTCCCACCTGAAGTCTGGTTGGGCTGGAATTCTCACAGCAATCTCAGATGCCAATGTGTTACCACTGTGCTACTGTGGCCATTGAAGTAAATAGACCAGTCATCAGTTTGAATACTATCTATGGTATCTCAAATATTAAATATTCAAAATGTATTAAAATAAAACATAAGTTAAAGTATTCTTGTCCTTTTTGTTTATGTGATCGGGTAGGAGCTGGCTGGTGAAGTAGGTAATACACTGACATCCCACCTTGGGGACCTGGGTTTGGCCTGAGATATTATTCAATGATAATGACATATGAGACAGAGAGTAAAGTAATATAAAGAAAAATAGCATCAGAGATGCCCGTACCCCACAGCCTGGGGAAATAGTTTTCAACACCGTGAGATATAGAAGTAGTGAAACAGTACAAAGTGTCAGTTATATAATGGTCCAATTAATGTTTCAGTAGTGAATTAAGGTCTAAGAGAAAGAAAATATATGAAACAATAAAGTATTAAAACAAGACAACTCAATAGCAAGATGACAGCATTAATCAGTAAACTGAAAATTATGAAGCTGTAAAATTTATTAACTGGAGAATAACTGTCAATGGAAATAGCACAATTACGTAAAAGTACATTATAATAATCAGTTGCAGCAATCCATATATCGTTGTCATAAGTGAAACATTCCTCAAACATGCCAGGTGAATACAATTTGGCAGAGCCAAAGTTAAATGTCGCACCATGATGCACACCTACACCCCCGAACCAATGTCTCTCCCAAGTTTCAACCTTCTACACCCTACAGAATCCAAGAAAAAGCCTGGACAAGATTTTAAAATTCATGGTCACTAAAACAAGGTCAAAGGTCAGATCAACATCACAGCATGACGTTGCACACCTACAACTCCCAACCAATGTCCCTGCTAAGTAATAACTTCCTACACCTTACAGTTTCCAAGATTTAGCCCGAAAAAAGAATTTATAAGTCAAGGTAACTACGGCAAGGTTAAAAGTCAAATCAAGGTCTTGCCAACCAATGTTCCTGCTAAGTAATAAATTCCTACACCTTACGGTGTCTGAGATATAGCCCAGAGAAGATTATATAATAAATTAGGTCAAATTCACTACAGCAAGGTCAAAGGTCAAATCAAGGTCGTACTATGATGCAGCAGACCTACAACTCCCAACAAATGTCCCTACCAAATATCAACTTCCTACACCTTACCGTTACTGAGATATAGCCTGGACAAGGTCGAAGATCAAATCAAGGTCACATCATGATGTTGCACACCTACCAATGTTCCTACCATGTATCAACTTCCTACACCTTACAGTTTCCAAGACTGCCTGCCTGACCGACCATCTGGACACCATGGATGAAAACAATACCCCGACAGCCCTTAGGGGCTGTGGGGTAAAAATGGGAAAAGTTTGTAGTTTCTTGCATATCCCTGATAGTTTTCAGTACAGAATCTTCACCAGCTATTATACACTATTATCCTCCATCCCAATAGCTACCTGTCATGATATAATGAAAATGATCTTAAAAGCCATAAGGGGTCCTAGATGGCTTACCTGTTGGTAAATTTGACATCTTATCACAGAATGTCATCTCTGTGTGGGTTTCACTGCCATAAATAGCAAAAAATGAGGGCCAGTCCCAATGTTGTCCTGGCTGTGGAGCTGAAGACAATTAACTTTGACCTTGACATCAAACCACAAACAATCTATGAATCATTTATGTTAGTGCATAAATTTAAAGTTCAGTAAAAAATAAAAATTGCACTTGCAATGTTATGCGGGCATTGCATTGTTCCACTGTCAGAAACAAGTGTTAATTTTATGTGGGTGATATCTTGGAATTTACAGTAATTTGTTTTCCTTTTTGACCTTGCTGAAGAAAGCCGTTTTAATTAAGAAAATAGTTCCTTGATTTTGACATATGTCTTTGCACTTTCTGACGAGTTCAAGAGATGCATACTAAAATATCAGTTAACCAATGAAATTAGAAAAAAAGACACTTTTGTCATGTCATATACTTGTGTAAACTGATAAACAGCCATTTTACATGCAAGAAGATTTAGTTTTGAAATAACCAACATTTGCAAAGAAATATAATCTTTTATTCTGAAGAAACCCATTTTAATTATTTTCATGTATTATTGTCACTTTGCTGGTTGTAATCACATTCATATTTGTATTCAATATAAACAAAAGAAACAACAAATAATTCATATTATTAAACACAGACTGAATAGACATACACTAAATTAAGCCCTGGTTTGAATTAACTCAATATCATAGAAGACTTCAGTGAAGAAATCAAGAACGAGAGAGTGTACTTGGTTGATAAATAAAGGACAGCCTTACATCACAAAAATGTACAAGGGCTGTTGGGCACACCACACATGTGAATACTCAGCTACTAGCTAAGTGAAGGTCAATGGTTAGAGTTGGGGTTTTACATTCTGTTCAACAGCCAGGGTCATACTGGGACAGTTCTTCAGCATTGTGGCTTGTGGCAGTTGAACTCACAGAGAGGTGAAAATTACTGGCTGATTAAAACACGTGTTAGTTAATATTCAATTACTGGTAAAGATAAACCACATATTACCACACGTGTTAGTTTCTGGGTAACTGTTATTACTGCACAAGGAAAAATATGTGTGGCATAGTTTAATACTTTAACCTCCACTGGTGGCTGAAGTCAAATTCAAAGTTGGGAGTTTTCAGTCGTAGACAGTGAATCGGACAAGACAGTGGTGTCAGACACCAATATTAATTGTACCAGAGCTCTCTTTAAAAGCATAAATACATATCTGAACTCATACACACTTTTTGTGTTTTATATTGTTGTTGAATGGCTTTATTTCATTTCAACACTGATATTCAAGAAAAATACATCTGTCACTATATATTTTGGTGTGCAACAGGATTGTCGTGTCCGATTTACTGTCCACGGGTGCAGCATTCCTTTTAACAGTTACAGTCATAACAGGGTAAGTCCTCAGTGCAACCCATCTGTTGTGATGAGTTGGATTTGAACCCAGCACCACAGCCAAGTGATTTAATGCCAAACTTGTTAAAACTTGTAAAATACTCGATACTGAAGCTTCTGACAATGGTTAAAAACAACATCTGAAAGTCAGATTGACAGTTTGCTTTAAATACACTCCTTGTTCACTAGTGTGTGAAAATAACAAACTTGGAACATAACATCAAAACAAAAAGACACATTAAAAATAGATCTAGATGTCACAATTACAAAAAAAAAACCAAAAATAGAAAAACAAAACAAAAAAACAACAACCTCAAAATGATCAAATAAGTTTCACCTGTTCAACAGATAGAAGGCCAGTTTTGTCAGTATAAGTGGTATACATGACCTTCCGAGGTCCCATCTGAAAGAAATAGCAAAATTTTGCAATAAAAAGACACTCTAAGATAAAGTGTTAAAACAAATTATGCAATTGATTGAAGTCTTTAATGTTGGCTGTTATACAGCATCTGTTAACCTGACACATTGTTTTCTGTATATGCCCTTTAAGTCTTTCACATTAAGTTACATTTTTGTCTATGAGAACGAAACACTTTCAATGTTAAAGGAAGCTTTGATCATTTAAAAATAGGTTTAAAAATTGTAGTATACAAAGTAAATAGAGTTCACCTAAATAATTGAAATCTGTGCCTTTGAACTACACTAGTTCTGCAAGGCCTTGGACTCCAGGGGCTGCATTCACTAAAAATCTCGACCACATCTCAGGCTTAAGTTGCCTGTATTTGTTGACAAAAGCTAAGCCTAAGACTTGGCTCAGACCTTTGGTTACTGGGCCCCTGTTCCACTGCCCCAAATGGCAGTTCATGAGGATTCATGGATATTCATGCAGAGTTCTGATCCAGGAGGCATGTGGTAGTGTCATTGATCATTCCCAACAATTGTGCATATCACCATTGCTATATCCATGGCCTGATGAAATGGTGTATGGCTTGCGGCTGTTAGGAGTCTGTCTGAATGCTGAGATTAATTGCTACAAAACTTTAGAATAGAATCAGGTTATTACAGCAATCCCCTAACAGCCATCATTCAAGCTGTTTATCTCTTGGGTTCCTGTATCATTCAGGGAGGCAGGATGGTTTGTAAAGGTTTATAGTATGGTCATAAGCTTACACCTTTATCTATCTTTGTCATCGTAAAGCATTCTTCATTGTTCCATAGCAATCCTGTGTGGCCATTTGATCCCTGAATGAAAGACTAAATGGCTGTTGGGAATCACTCTGAAAACAGTTCTTATGTCATTGGGATTGATAGGGACACATAGCTTATCTTTGAGACTCACTCTTTGGTTTTTCTTGAGAGTGTCAGGAGTAGTTTACAAGCAGATAGTAAGTTGAACTCCAGCTGTGCACACATTGCACAGTTTTACTCCACATTGCTGAGGAACTCTAAAATATGGTCACTTGGGAACTTCACCCACCATATGGTGAAACAGCTCCATAATTTTTATGACTTGTTTCTCCAAAAGCTTTTTGTTTGTGTGTCAGGAGAATGTTTCACTGATTTTGGTCATATTTGCAATGCCCAGAATGACCTCAAGATAAAGTGATCAGCTTTTAGTGACAATCTGAAATTTTTTTATTATTTCTGCCAATTATTCTATATACTATGTCAAGCTTTTGCTAAAATGTTTTTGTTTGTTTGTCGGTCTGTTACAGGGAATGTTTTTTCAACAAGGTGTGGCCCAATATAAACATATGTATCACTACATCATCATGAACCCACACAATATTCATACACATCTTACATGCTTCAACATTTTGACCACATATTGTTTAGAGTTGATCAGGTTTTGGTGACAACCTGAAATCGATACACACACATAACAGTGGTTTTAAATAGTTTTACTGGGAAATAGTGCCAGTTTTTTTAAAAGTAAAATGTATTATTCCAATACCCTTTTGATCCAGAAAAAGAAATCATCATCACTGAAACATCAGTTTGTGCTTGGAATTATAAATTTTGAGTGAGTAGAATAGCATTCATAAAATAAAAAAACATAAATTTTATGGAGGTTTTACACCATATTTTTCTGTAACTTTCAGTGTGTGGTAAATATAAAAGTGTTCACACTTTTAATTTCATAATACTGTTTATTTAGTTAGGTAATGAGAACCTGAAGTTTTGGAAATGTAAAGAAAGTCTCTGTAATGAGACAATTATGAAACTATCTTTTCTTTCATGGATAAGGAGCTGAAGAAGAATGTACATTTTTCTTGTCTAGCTATAAACCATTCATTATCAGGCAGTGACGTATTTCAATCTGTGTAAGTTTTTGCTATTATGGTGTTCAAATTGTGTATGATGTATTACAGTAATCAATCTCATTCACAACCACTCGCATAGATGGGAACACATCTTTTCTGTTTTGACCAATGTTTTTCATCCAGGATAAAATCTTACTGAATTTGAAAACTGAAACACATTTATTTAAACAAGGAGCACAATAAATGTTGAGTATCCTTCCTGGAACAGTCAGATGTAAAATCCCCTGTAATGCCTTGGTTACACCTTTCCGTACAGTCGTATTTGTACATATTTGATTTCTGCTTGACCTCATCTTTTAAGGCTCCAAACAAAGGTCAAAGTGGGGTTTTATGTCCTGTTCAACAGCCAGGGTCATATTGGAACAGGTCCTCAGCATTGCCACTTGTGGGGGTCGAACTCACACAGAGGTGATTAGATGCCAAACTTGCTAACCACAAGGCCATCAAGGACCTGGGCTCCAAACAAAGACCTCATACCTGGGTAGCAGATGTTGAAGAATGAACTGCCCAATGTATCCACCCTGCCATCCCTTCACCCTCCATATTGTATATATTGTGGTAAGGCTTGTGGGTGAAAAAAAACATTTTAAAAAATCCCCATAACACAGTTTACTGACCAAGTTGTGTCAACCCAACCACATCCTTCTCAATTGCCAATCTCACCCAATTGCACAGAATGTGTCCTACCCAAATAGGAGGCTGACTGAACCACAGCCAAAGGTACACCAGCCTATTTGGTTTGTAGTTTTGTGACCCCAGCATTTAAATGTATGACCTACGTACAAGACAATTGCACTGGCTGTTGAATTGGATGAAAACCCTAGCTTTTACCTTTGTAAGATCAGGTTTTAAACTCCACATTTTTACAGGGTGGTTTAAAAATGTTGAATACGGAGAACTAAATATATTGCCGAATGTCTAGATGACATTTCAGGAGTCAAAACCAACACAAGTAATACACTTAACAGAGTATCTGTATTTACATCTTTTAAAGTAGAGAATGTGGACAGTAAGTGAGACTATGACGTCATCTGGTGTTCAGTGTTGATTCACCAAAATTACACATTGCATGATTTGAGCATAATATTATTATATCATATAATTGTTATTTACATTTAATTATCATTCAGGGGAAGAAATGGGACATTTATTTGCCAGTGCGGAATCCCCCTTTACATTCATTGCTTGTGTATTTTGTGTATTTATTTTTATACTCATTGCAATATCTCCATATACTACAGGACTCAAAGCGCTATTAACCAATCCGACTGCACGGGTACAGTCCCAACTCCCAAGTAACTGACATTCCCCTAACTGAAAGATAGAGGCTCAAGGATGACCATTTATCAACGTCCTTGAGGTTCTTTAGCCTGCCACTGGGGATAGGACCCAATGACAGAGGACCGTCATTTTAAGTGGTCATCCGAGTCACTATGTATCTGCCTGTATCTGGGTTTGAATCCACGTCCACTGAGTTCCTAGACAAGTGTGTTACCCGCTAGGCCACAGTGGGAAGTTTGTTACTTTTGAGAGTACATCTGTTTTTCTGATCTGTTCTTGACAGAATATTGCCATAAATTTAGATGATTTTATCCTAATTTATGTGGTGAATTTTGCAAACTGTGGCAACACAGTTTAGTGGTACACTGGATGTGTCTAGTATTAACTATTTAATTTAATCTAAAGAAAATTCCACATTTTTGAGCAGAAATGAGTTGACAATTTAGTTAGATTACCTAATTCTTGATTAAATTCTAACATGACAACTAAAACATCATCCCTTAATGGGCAGTTCTTCAGATGTAAATTTTACTTTCTACACACTGAAAAATACCAATTTTAAGACAAAACATCATTTTCTTCATAAAATTAACTAAGGTTTTAGAGGTGGCGAATTTTAGATTCCTGGCGAATTTTAGATTTCTTACTCCTACTTCTCACAAAAACTCAATATCTTGTTATCACAAATGTGCTTTTAATACATAAAAGTCCAAAATCTATTGAAGAAATTCGCTACATATCTGAAATTCACCACTTGCGAAAATACTAATAAAAATAATGAATTGAGGTGAGACTTGTTGAATGTAAAGTAAATCAAGGCTCTTTGAACTGAAATATACCAACTTTAAGAAAAAGCATCATTTCTTCATAGAATTAACTAAGGTGGTGAATTTTAGATTTCTGGCGCAGTTTAGATTTCTTAACTCTATAACCTCTGTCTCACTTCCTCAGTTTGGTCCCTCAGTATAACCCCATTTGGAAACAGAATGTGAACATGTAAATCCATCCTTAAACTAAACATAAAGATCACTTTTATGTTTTTCTTGTCATTTAACTGACAATTTAGTCTATAAATTTATAAAACAGGACACCCTTTGATTCAGGGAGGGTCATGTTTTATTTGGGTCAATATTGAGTAACATTCTTATATTTAGAATAGTCTTATTCTGCAAATTTTCTTTGAAAATAAGTATTTTCTAATAAAACTTTTTTAGAATAAGAAAAATTTCTAAGAATTTTTAAATTTGCCACAAACAGGAATTTTCCATACAGTCTCCAGACAAACAAATACCGTTATGCATCTCCATTACTAAAATACTGATGCCAGCCAATTTCTGTACATTATATTGTATCAAAATCTTAGGAATTTAAACATTGTTCTATGAAATTTTTCTTATTCTGAAAATTTTTCTTTGAAAAAAAAAATGTGTTCTTAGATTCTTGAGAATACATATAGTAAATATTATAAGAATAAGATTAGGAATATAGTCCTATTACTCAAGGCTACCTCACAACTACATTGTCTAATAGATATATATTTTTTTAATTTGTGTAGTAATACTCACTATCACATCAGAACTTTATCAGAGCTTAAATTACACCTGAGAGTTTTTCTTTTGTTAAAAGTGTCTAATATCTTTTATTAATGGGCAGTTCCGCGCTGTGATTTTGACCATATATAGGAACCTTTTTAACACATTTCCAAAGAAATACGTTTACTTTTATTTCAACTAAAATGATCATAAAAGTGCTAAAATGCACTGCTAAAATATAGAAATGAAAAGTAATGATGTTAAACAACATTTTTAAAATTACAAATTAAGGAAGAGGTGTAAAATAAATAGGTTAATAGCCTTGTAAATGTCCAATATTTGAAAATAATGCACTGTTGACCCGGTCCCTTCCGGATCTTGTAAACTATCCATTATTTTTAAATATTGGACACTTACTCTCCATTAACCACTACTTATACCTAGTGGGAGTCATGGATGAAAACCAAACAGGCCCTTGTACTTTGATTCTCAGTTTGAACCACTATATATTTCATCGCGTCGTGGGGATTCACATTTGAGTAGAGGACATCCTCATTGGCATTTGACACAACCTGGCAAATGTTTCACATTCAGCAGCGCATTTTTAATTCTTTCAATAACCACACATGAGCCTTCATGAGCTGTAGAGAAATATACATGCTGGAGGGGTGGGAAGGAGAGCTTGGGATGAATGTTTTGAGGTGGCTCACTTTTCTACATGTACTACCAACATTCAATCTTACAGTAATTAAGAAGTACCATTTTTATATAGTATACCCTCTATTGTCCAAATATGCTTTGAGAGTAAGCTAGTGGTCAGATGATGAAAGGTTTGTAAATAGAAGAGGCATTTTAGTACAGTATGATAAGGAAATACAAATTTGGGAGAGTGGAGATATTAGTTCATAATATTACATAATTATACTGACAGCAGAATGTCATTTAACAGAGGTTTGACTTTCTAGGTTTAGTGTGAGCCATTATCTGTAGATATTTGAAAAAAACAACAGGTATGTTCTTCTGGAGGTAGAAAGTCTTGTTAGAAAAAATGAAACACCTTTGTTTGTATAGATTCAGTCTCTTTCCTTGACCTATGGGCAAAAGTGACTGTATAACTTACACCTTTACTTGATTGCAATTAAACAGAAAAAAAGATACCGCAAATGGTTCAATTTCCTCTTTTAAATACACATGAAATATCCACTGAACAAAGTCCTGAGCACAAAGTAAAATGCATTCAAGAGCTAGATGGTATTAAATATCTCATAATTTTTATAAAGTCTTTATAATTTCCTACAGCTCAAACAGTTAAATAAAAATTAATATAACTGCAGCTATGCACATAGTTTTGTTCAGCAGTACTAAAAGATACTAATTAAAAAAGAAAATTAAGTGTACATTTACCTGAGAATACCTAATGCTAATCTAAAGGCTCCAATAACAACCCCCTGGATATAGTTGTAATTGATGTAATAGAACTTGAAGATTAGATAATAACATTTCTTTTAGAATTTCCCTTCTGCTCTTCCTGTTTGAGGGCATCAGTATTTGTTTTGCTGAAATCTGAATGTTTAATACATCTTTAACCTTTTCAAGGTGCTACTTTTACCATTCATTAATTTCTTTTAGATAATTACTGACATACACTGTTCAAAGCTTTGGTAATTAACTACAAACTACTGCATTTTCCAACTTGTAACACAACATATTGGTTCTAGTAAACATATGATCTTAATCTACAATGTAACAGTCAATTAATTGGAGTTTTCTTAAAATTGGTTAGTGAGTAGCTTACTTGGACTGAGCCCTGGATCAAACTGTGACTCATCCATGACTTCTGCATGAGGATATTTTTATATTTGAAATATTTCTCTCTTCTGTTCAGACTTTCTTCATTGTTAAAGTTATTATCTTATTCTGGTATATGCTGTAATTAGTCTTTGTATAAATAGAGGTCCTTGGTTGCCAGGTGGTTAGTAGATTTGACATCTTATTAGTCTATCACCTCTGCATGGGTTCGATTCCCACAAATGACACTGCTGAGAGCCTGTCCCAATATGACTCCCTGGCTGTTGAACTGGACATAAAACAGCAATACTGAACTTCTTTATATAAACAATAAACTATATAACAATTAAGAATGAATAAAAGAGACACCAAACTGTATAAAGTAACAAGAAAGTCTTGAATAAAAAGGTCAGAAATAAAACCCTGGACATATTGGAGTTTCAGTCAAAAGCTTTCATTTCCGGTATGAAAAAGTGCAAATAACACCAGGACTAACCACTTCTACATATGGCAAAGTATTTTGCACCAAAAGTAACTGGCAGTGAACATATTTAGCAGATACCTAACCTTCTTAAGTCATTGGGAAGCGATGGGACACAAAACAACATGAATCATACATGTGCAATATTCCCAGTGATCTATAAAGTTCTACAAAAAAAAAAAATAAATTGAGCAGTTTATGCTTACCTTACATGCACTCAGCACTTAAGATGCAGAACACTGACGCAGCAACGCATCTTATGCCCCTGTTCCACCAAAGGACTAAGCCCCGATCCTGTCTGGGACCCTTAATCGTGGACAGTTGGTGAAAAAAAAGGTAAAATGGGCGGGAATACTGAATCGGTATTGAAGCCGGGGATTAAGGTCAGATCGGTCTCAGGAGGCTCCAGGCGGCCCCAGACAGTCCCCAACTGTTCTGGCACTAAGAACCGACTAAGCCAGTTTTCTGGTCGGTTTGAAGCACGATCTTGTCGCACACATACTGACTGGGTCCCAGGACGCCTCAGGCCTCCTGGGACTAAGCCCCGACTAACCCCCGATTAAGTCCCGGCTTCCTCAGGTGTCCTGAGGACTCTTCAGTCTTCCCCAGACCAATGTGGCCGATTCTTGTTTTGCAATGGGACTAATGCCCCTGTTCCACTAAAAAGGACTAAGCCCCGACCCTGTCCCCGACCCTTAATCGTGGACAGTCTATGACAAAAAAGGTAAAATGGGCGGGACTACTGAAAGTCTGTGATTAAGTTCAGATCGGCCTGAGGAGGCCCCAGACTGTCCCCCAGAGTCCCAGATTGGTCTGGGACTAAGAACCGATTAAAACTGTGTAAATTTGGTCTGAGTAGGCCTGAGGAAGCCTGGGACTGGACATTTTGTTTATGGCGGGAAAAAAGAATCGGTTGGGGTCAGGAGAAATATCAAACATGTTTGATTTTTCACACGGCCTCAACCGACAACTACCGACCCTTACAGGACACCTGGGACTAAGCAAATTTTTGCAACCGACCCCCCAAAACCCTTAATTGGGAGCCTTAGTCGTGTGGTGGAACACCCAGATAAGGGTCGCAGGAGGCCTGGGACTAAGGAATAGAGGGTCTGGGACTAAGGGTCGCAGGCGGCCTGGGACAACATAGGACTGTGTAAATTTGGTCTGAGGAGGCCTGAGGAAGCCTGGGACTGGACATTTTGTTTATGGCGGGAAAAAAGAATCGGTTTGGATCGTGAGAAATATCAAACATGTTTGATATTTCTCACGGCCCCAACCGACAACTACCGACCCTTACAGAACGCCTGGGACTAAGGAAATTTTTGAAACCGACTCCCACACGATTGAGCCTTAATCGTGTGGTGGAACACCAACATAAGAGGTGCAATTACACTTTTCCAAAGGTACATCAGGGATTAAGTTAGCCTTAAAACTCCAGTCTCTGATTAGAAAATTAAAGGATACTATATTATTATGTAAACTAACAAGTGCCCACACCAACAATAAAGACAGAATATTTCAGTTTGAACAAAATGTATAAAAAGAAAAAATAAAGCTATGAGTAAGAATGTATGGTAAATATTGGTTCAATAGTCTGGTTTATACATAGAGTACACTGCTGAAATTTCAGTCAAGCCATATAGCACTGAGGAATTTGTATCAAAGTTCTTAATTTAGCAATTGCTTTAAAATACAAGAACTGATGAGGTTCACTAAATAATATCAAGAAAGAAACACTTGAAATGATCAGGGGCTATTTGATGCATTGGAACTCATATGAAGGTCAAAATTGTGCTTTTAGATTCCATTCTACAGCTATGATAGTCATACATTGGCATAGACCATCTGTATGTCCAATATATTCAAACCCACAAGTAGAGCGGTGACAACCAAATAATCATTAACTAAACGTCATCATTGATTGAGACATTAAAAATTCTTTCTAAGTCTAATCCATTAACTATATTGTAAAATATATGGTGACTATTTATTCACAAGCAGCTTTACATAACCACCACTTGTTGAGCTTGTACTTCACATGGCTTGATTTCCTTAATGAATTGAAAGTACTAATCAGTACAGTTTTACCTACACTTAAAATCAGTGCAGGAGTCAGATAAGGCAAAAACACTACTTGGTAGGCCTAAGCATTCCAACATTTTGCAAAATGTGAAAGCTAGAGGGAACAGCAAAAAAATAAAAAGAGAGCAACCTACATTTTTTGCTGTTGTTTGAACATTTTTGCCTGAAATTTAAGTAAAGCTGATACAGCTGTGATACTTTTTAATTTTTTTCTCAGTTTAAAAGGTTAACAAATAACTTTTTTTGCACCAAAGTGAAAATTTAATGCTTTTAAATTTTTAAAAGAAAAACAATAGAACACCCCCGAAAATTATTTTAAAAAGATATTGTACAAAATATCAAACAAAACGTAAAAAAGTCCCCACATAACAACATTGTAGACTAAATAGGGCCTTCATTGAATTTTTTTTTCAAAATTGGGCCTAGCTATTCGTACCAAGCAGGCCATGAAGACAATATTTTTTTTTTGTAAAATTTGGTGATGAAATCTTTAATATTCAAGACTTTCATGAGACATCCCTTAAACAGAAAACAAATACTCACTTGGGTATTTTTCTTAATGTGAACAAACCCTTACAGAAACCCCCAAATTGTGGGTGCAAACAATTTAAAGATCTATTTGGGAATATCTTATTGCTAAAAGTCAGAAAAACTACCATTTTTATAACAGTAATCTTCAGGTAGGAAACAATTATTGTCAGAGAAAGTTGAACACATGGAAAGTGATGCATAAGCTGGACTTGACTGTACACACAACAGTTTCTGAGATAGTTTCTTTATTCTCTTGAATAGTGGAATCACCGATTATCCCTGCTCTGGGCTTGTTAATATCTGTTAATTTTAAAATTTTCAACTTGAAAGTTATTACTTTGCAAACGAAGTTTTTGTGTGAGAAAATATGACTTGATTAACAATTTTGAAGTTTCCCAGAGACTTTGGCTGATAAGTATAAGTATATTAAACATGAATAATTTAATATGAAGGATAGGATATCCTGTATACTCAAATTATGTTTTTGGAAATATATGTTCTGCCAAATTTGACCATATTTGTTTCACAATGCAAGGACGATAAGGTAATAATAAGACAACATAACCTATAAAAATATATTCATTGCAACAGAGGGCCATTCCATGTTGCCAAGTGGGTCATAAACCTACCCTCCCATTTAGGAAAAACCCACTCACGATCCATGGGTGGATTTTACGATAAGTTTTCACTGAAGTTTTTTCCACATAACCTTACCATTAGGTCTAGGAATCTTCTGAGTGGTACTTGAAAATGTTTTATAATCCAACAGATTGGTGCCCGAAACTGTTCTGATTGGCTCTTGATTCCTCCCGAATGGTTTACAAAGTCATGGAGGCCTGTAAGATCACTAGGTTAAAAGTAACAACAAAAGCTTGCTTTATGAATGTTAAAACAGCTTTCAGATACATTTGCGATTGGGTTCCCAAATGCGAGATCTCATAAGGTTTTGAAAGTAAATCGTATTCTGTCTCAAACATTCTGATCCTGGTTTACAAGCAGTTCGAATGGAAAGATCACCCTCCAGAATGGACAAGTTTCATATTGGAGAGGTAGGTTTACAATGTGTAAATGTGAATAGTTTGAAGTAAGGAATGTACACGCGTGTGTACCTTAATGGCTAGGTCACACCCATCCCTATGGTTGTCTCTGTATTTGATTTCAGCTTGAAAACTTCATCCTTACTAGTGCGAAAAGAGATCTTGTATCTTGGCAGTATATGTTGTAGTATGAGCCAGCCAGTATATTCATCACTACCCCCTCCACCCCAAACAGAATAAGAAATATATGGCCTTAACTACTGATCACAAAATCTCCTTAATTTACACTGAATTTCCTTGTGATTTGTTGGTTTGTTTACCCTTTCGGTGTAATCACTTCATTGAGAAAAACCATGGGAGGGCAAAGAGTGCAAACCCTTCTTCAGGGCTTTAAATACAGACTTTGTACACAGACTCTACACTAATTCAACTTTGTCAGTGAATAAATTTTAACTTTATAGTACATTCTTATCAAATTTGCGCTTTGAGGCAATTGAAGAATATCAATTAAAACTACATCGAACTAATTAATTTTAAGGGGTTATTCTTGTGAAATTCCTATTTGTTAATTGTTTTGTACAGTCTTGTGGCATTGTCTGTGTACAGTCTAAGAAGATTACTGGAAAATTTTACAGGTCCAAATGGATTGTAACTCAGAAATGTTACAAGCCCATAGAAAAAGTTGCTGGTCCATATTTCAATGTAGGCTAAATCAATATTGAGTTTCAAACTTGAACAAGTGGCAAGTGTTGAAAAGAAGAAATGGTTTAACATTATTTTCTACAACAGTGCCCTTAAGAGTGGCTTTTTCAGTGGCCCTAGTCCTGAAGTAATTCTGGTGATTAAAAAATATCAACAGTTTTCTTACAAGACATCCAGATCTGTTACTCTAAACAGATACAGATCCATGAGAATAGTTACCGGTTTCGGACAAGGGGGTAGTTGTTAGTTTCGTACACTGCCTGTGCCGATAGACATGCTGTATTTCACACGAGTTTCTACTTTATTACCTCTACCAAGGACGTTATGTTTTGGCAACATGCATTTGTTGGTCTGTTTGTTTGCAAAATAACTGCAAAAGTTGGGGATGCAAATTTGATGAAATTTTCAGGAAATGTGGACAACTTAGGTACAAGAAATAGATGATTTGATGTTGGTGGTGATTTGTATCACTGCTAGTTAAACCAGGAACTTTTTAAAAGATTTTAGAATCATTACACCAACAAGTAATATTAGAGGTGCTGGGTCTTAGCAGGGGTTTGCACTCTCTGAGTGCTCTCTGTTATCACACTGGATTAGCTCATATTAGCATCAGTGCTCACAGGCCTTTTCTCCAAAATTCCACTAGTACACAAACATTCATAAAAATCCCTTCATTTATAATGTATTGGACTTTTCGTACCTTTTTTTTGAAAATCAGCCAGTTCAAACTAAAGTATTTGTATTTCCACATATACTGTCACTTGTTCTGGAATTCATGTGTCAAAGTAAACTCTGGGGCCTAGATGAGACTTCTGTCACAGATTTAAGTTCAAATTATGTTGTGGGATTCAAAGAGTTGAGCCATTTTGGGAATTTAAGTTCTGGCTTAACTTTGAGCCTGACATAAAGGGGACTGAAGCCTTTTAAAGTAGTTCAAATATTTATGTATGTCCTTCATTATCTGAAAAAGGTGACTTAAATATGCCTATATCATAAACCACAACAATGTGGTAAAAGTAATATTTGTTTCGATAATAGATTGGCTAAATAAAAGCTGATGACAGTTAATTCCTTTTGTGAATTCTATTTTTGAAAAAGCCAAAGGCAAACTAAAAACTCTTTGAATGTAGTCCACCCTAGGTTTTTGCATTTTTTTTGCATTAAATGGAGTTTTTTTTCCCTGTTCATAAATATTAACATAATTTTGATGTTTTGACTGTATTTATATGAATGTAAGCATTACATATTAATAAATGGTACCCAGCCAAGACATAAATCTTGACTAAGTTTAGGCTTAAGTCCTTTGGTGAATCCCAACTTAAGCTCAAATTTAACTCAGACAATAGTGTTACACCAAAGTCAGGAAACTAGGCTTCAGTCAGGGACTTAAGTCTGAAATTTCAGTTCTTCAGAGAATCTGGTTCATGTAAGTTTCAGAATGAAAGTGAAAATGTAGTCGGCGTCGGTGGGCAAGAACCCCAGCCCGCAGGTACAACTAAATGGGCAAAAACATTGAGATCTGGGAAAAGCTTAGGAACAACTTCAGCTGTAAGAAGTATACAGAATCCACAAAATGTTGTCCGATGCAAGATTTACAGGACATGATTTCTTACAAGTTGTTTTCATATTTTGAAGCCCTAGAACCAGTTATAAGGCCCCTTTAGCATGATGACCCTAGAAGACCTTGAAGCAGGGGTCAAAGGTCAAATTTGACACTTGCAAAAGATTTGGAGACCACGATTTCCAAGATGTTGTTTTCTCATTCCAAACCCCTAGGACCAACGAAAAGGGGGACGTTAGGGTGTTTTGATATGCCCCCTATTTGACATAAAATATGTGATATGGCAGCCATGTTCTTTTCAAAACAAGGCCAAAATTACTGTTAGACAAGCTTTCCTAGCCATTTACCTTTTGTGTAAATCTGACACAGCTAGCTGCAATATTTTAAATTTTGGAACATATCAATGATTTCCGAGCAATTGGCTATGGCGGCCATGTTTTTTAAAAAAAAAATGAGTACCATAATTTTTTACAGACATGTTTTCACAGCCATAAACATTCTTTGCAAATTTGGTGAAGATATCTTCATAACTGAACAAGATATAAAGCTTGATTTAAAAATGTGACAAATGCACACACGCACGCACAGAGGGCATTTCATAATCTCCCAACTTGGGCCTTGGCCGGAGGCAGATTAAAATGCAACTGTGGAAACATCGGTTTAATAGCGCCCCTTTTTCAATTAAGAAGTTAAAGAACAAAAAGTATTTAAAATGTTGCCATGCATGGGTGTTGTCAGATAACCTCCCATACCTACTCAGCTGTAGATCCTGTTTCGGTAAACATATCCTGAAAAATTGGTGAAAATCCATGCATCAGTTTAGACTGTGGAACACCCACAAATGTTAAAACCAAAAAATTTCAAAGCATTGCCATGGCAACAGTTGTTGCTAGATACCCACCAAAAACTAATCAGCTCTAGATCCTCTTGAGGTAAACATATCCTGAAAATTTGGTCAAAATCCATGCATGGGTTTAGGTTGTGGAACACCCACAAACTTTAAGACCCCAAAATCTTAAAAGTGTTGCCATGGCAACAGTTATTGCCAGATACCCCCCAAAACCTAATCAGCTCTAAATCCTCTTGGGGAAAACATACCCTGAAAATACGGTGAAAATACCTGCATGGGTTTAGGCTGTAGAACACCCACAAACTTTAAGACCCAAAAATCTTTAAAGTGTTGCAATTGGAACAGTTGTTGCCGGATACCCCACAAACCTAATCAGCTCTAGATATTCTTAGGGTAAATATACCCTTAAAATTTGGTGAAAATCGGTGCATGGGTTTAGGCTAAGGAAGACCCACAAATGTTAAAACCCCAAAATATTCAAAGTGTTGCCATGGCAACAGTTGTTACCAGATCCTCCCAAATAACTAATCAGCTCTAGAACCTCTTAGGGTAAACATACCCCGAAAATTTGGTAAAAATCTGTGCATGGGTTTAGGCTATGGAACAGCCACAAGCTTTAAGACCCAAAAAACCTTAAAAGTGTTGCCATGGCAACAGTTGTTACCGGATCCCTCCCATAACCTAATTACCCCTAGATCCTCTTGTGGTAAACATACCCTGAAAATTTGGTGAAAATCTTTGTATGGGTTTAGGCTGTGGAGCATCCACAAACTTTAAGACCCAAAAATCTGTGTTGCCTTGGCAACACTTGCTGCCAGATATCCCCCAAACCTAGTCAGCTCTAGATCCTCTTGGGGTAAACAAACCCTGAAAATTTGGTGACAATCTGTGCATGGGTTTAGGCTGTGGAATACCTACAGGCTTTATGCCCACTGCCGCCGCCTCCCGGATGGTGCAGGGGATGACTATTTATGGGCTGGGGTTAATAAAAAAGCCAGTCACAGAGGCATCTTTTGGGACTACTTAACATAATTTTTATAATGTTAATGTATACATTTTGGTCACATACATGTGTAAATAAATCTCACTTGTTAATATATGTTTAAGTATATTTATTACAAAAATATATCAGAGATGCCTGTACCCCACAGCCTGGGGAAATAGTTTTCAACACCATGAGATATAGAAGTAGAGAAAAAGTACAAAGATCGGGATACTTTCAGAGCAGTGTCAGTTATATAAAGGTCCAAATAATCTTTAAGTAGAGAAAATAGCATGTAAGAAAAAGAAAGTGTATGTAAAGATAAAGTATGAGAACAAGACAATTCAAAAGCAAGATGACAACATTCATCAGTAAACTAAAAATTATGATGCCTATCTACAATCCTGAAGCAATGTCCCTACCAACTATCAACTTCCTACACCTTATGGTTGCCAAGATATAGCCCGGACAATATTCAATAGGTCAAGGTCACTATGTCAAGGTCAAATCAAGGTCACACCATGACATTGCACACCTACACCCCCTAACCAAGTGTCAACTTCCTACACCTTACGGTTGCCGAGATATAGCCCGGACAACATTTTCAAACTCAAGGTCACTGCTGTAAGGTCAAATCAAGGTCACACCATGATATTGCACACCTACACCCCCTAACCAATGTCCCTACCAAGTATCAACTTCCTACTCCTTACGGTTTCTGAGATACAGCCCAGACAAACTTTTTCCCGCCACCGGCCTGCCCATCCGCCCATCTGGACACTATGGGTGAAAACAATACCCCAACAAAAATTCAAATGCATCCAGGCCCTTGGGATTACACTCGAAATTTTCCCATTTTTCTGTGAACTGATCTGGACTTGTGCCGACTGAACTTGGGAGTCCCCAGAACTTTTGACCCCAACTTATTCGATTTTAATATGATTTCTATATGATCAGATGTTTTTCAGATACAGAATGGCAGATTGATATTCCCAAACCTCCCTAAAAAAAAACCAAATAAAGCAAGCATGACAAGCACGTAGCCATTCCATTTTATTATTTTGGTCAAAGTCAGGGCCACAAAGACCCTGACTTAAATTATTTGAATATGACTGATCTTGTCATGGCAGTATGGTCTTGTCATGACAATATTATATTATTCCCCATAGGATCTGACTGGAGTGGATTCTAAACTCTACAAGAATTCAACAGAATTGTACTGTGTTACCAGCTTTGGTTAAAGACTGAAGCGGATGAAATTCAAAAGGACATAACTTATGCCAGGTAGACAAAAATAGTTGACGTGCAGCATTTTTGCAAATCCAGACCATCTTTCAGAAGGACAGAGTCATGTTGAAGCCCCACCTTGTTGAAAAATATAACTTAAACTGCTAGTCATATGACCATACAAATTAATGCATTGTGCAAGATGTCCTGTCTTGTCTGCTTCCTCTCTTCATGGAGCAAAGAAGGACTTCTATTTGTTCAACTCCTCTCTTCATAGAAGAAAGAAGGGCTTATATTTGTCCGCCATTTTGTGGGAGAGCAAACAAGCAAGATCATTGTCTATCAATTCTGCACTGATAATCCACTAGTAAAGCATGCTCAGCTAGTCATAATACATGTAAATGCATTGTACAAGATGGGTCATGTCTTGTCTGCCTCGTCTCTTCATTGAGGAAAGTAGGACAGCTATTTGTCCACCAGTTTGTGGGACAGCAAACGGGCATTGTCTAATCGTGTGGAGTGTTAGGTCACTTTACCATACAGGTTTCTTCAGGACTTTTTATATGCACAACGGATAAAGAGAAAAAACTGTTTCCATGGCAACACTAGCTGCCTGATATTGCTGAAGAAGCTAACCAGCTCCTATTCATGCAGGGGTTTGGAATGCAAAAAATCCACAGGAATGTAAGTCAAAGAAACAGAAAAAAAGTGTTGCAACGGCAACACTTGTTGCCAGGTGTTGCCGAAAAACTAATCAGCTCCAATCTGTGCGGGGTATGGAAAACAAAGAACCCATAAAAATATTTGTAAGTCAAAAAAAAGAAAAAAGTGTTGCCATGGCAACACTTGTTGCCAGGTGTTGCCGAAAAGCTAATCAGCTGCAGTCTGTGCAGGGGTATGGAAAGCAAAGAACCCATAAAATATTTACAAGTCCAAGAAATCAAAAAAAGTGTTGCCATGGCAACACTTGTTGCCAGGTTTGCCGAAAAACTAATCCGCCCCAGTCTGTGCAGGGGTATGGAAAGCAAAGAACCCATAAAATATTTATAAGCCCAAGAAACAGAAAAAAGTGTTGCTATGGCAACACTTGTTACCAGGTGTTGCCGAAAAACTAATCAGCTGAAATCAATGCAAGGATTTGGAATGCAAAGATACCCGAGAAAAATTTTTAAGCCCAAGAAACATAAAAAAGTGTTGCCATGGCAATACTTGTTGCCAGGTGTTGCTGAAAAACTAATCAGCTCCAATCTGTGCAGGGGTATGGAAAGCAAAGAACCCATAAAAATATTTACAAGTCCAAAAAAAAGTGTTGCCAGGTGTTACCGAAAAACTAATCCGCTCCAGTCTGTGCAGGGGTATGGAAAGCAAAGAACCCATAAAATATTTATAAGTCCAAGAAGCAGAAAAAAAGTGTTGCCATGGCAACACCTGTTGCCAGTTATCATTATAAAACTAATCAGCTCCAATCCATGCAGGGGTTTAGAATGCTAAGAACTCCCCAAAAGATATTAAAGCCCAAGAAACATGAAAAAGTGTTGCCATGGCAACACTTGTTGCCAGATATTGCCAAGAAAGCAATCACATACAAACTCTCATGCCATTAAACTTCCACACCAAATTTAGCTGAGACATAACATGCCAAAACATCACAGAAATTTGTCCTAACCTTAAACTGAATGTAAGTCAATGCAAATGTTAAGAGTTTAAGGTCATGTTAACCATGTAGACTCTGTTCAAGGTTACTTATAGCCAAAATTTAAATGTGCTTAAAATATATTGCACATAATTTAACATATTATCCAAAATTTTAAAAGAAAAGTAATTATAACTAGAGGAATGCTTTTGCTAACAAAAGCGAAGCATCCCTTAAAGTTTAAAATGCTTTGTGGTTTTAATAAGCATGCTGTAAAGGTAAGAATGCACAAAGCTGCACTGTATGCTTTCCCAATACCTCTTAATACATTCTGAAGCTATAAAAGCAACGATAAAGGAGATATAAGGCAAAAACTCCAAAGCAGCTATTTATGACCCCAGTTTGGCCCATAAGGGAGGGTCGGGGGGTAAAACTGACCGGCTATTTAGACTCTCCACATATGCTTTCCCAATACCTCTTAATACATTCTGAAGGTCTAAAAGCAACAATAAAGGAGATATAAGGCAAAAACTCAAAATCAGCTATTTTATGACCCCAGTTTGACCCATAAGGGGGGGCCGTGGGGTAAAACTGACCGGCTATTTAGACTCTCCACATATGGTTTCCTATTACATCCCAGTACATTTTATAGATCTAAATGTAATACTTAAGAGGATAATAGGGGAGTTGGCCTAAATTTAAGGCTTTCAGATTGGAAGGTGTCAGAAAATCACTCATAAATAAGACATTTTTCAAGGGATTGCTCCCAAAATCTAATCAGCTCGCGTTTTCGATAGTAGGAACAGGTGTGTCAAATTATAAGGCTGTGTAGCAAGTAGTTTTTCCTGAACTGCGATGACGGGGTGGGGTGGGGGGGTGGGGGGTGGTGTGTACTTCAAAAAATTGTTTTTGATCATGTGACCTTCATAAAGGTCAAAGGTCAAATTTAAGCATGCAGAAAAATTTTCCCACGCCTAAGGTATATAACTGCCAAATATGGTTTGAAACCTTCTACTAATAAGGGAGATATTCAAGGGAGACCATAATGCGGCGGCAGCGGCGGCGAGGAAACTGAGGCGAAAACAAATAAGCGCCCTTTTAGGGACGCTTAATTATGCCATTACCGAGAGTTACATTACAACATCAGTTACATGTACCTGTAAAATATAGATCAAATATGTCATGCCATTTTGGTATACTTTGTGGAATCATAGAAAAAGTTGAGCTCAGTAACATTCTTTTACACATGGGAGTTTAAGGTCACCTTAAAATAGGGCACACCTTCAGGACTAGATACATCAACATACCAAATTTAAATTAAATCTGTCATGCAGAATTGAATACTCTCCAGAAATTGAAAAACTTAAATTCAATATAGTTATATTATCACTACGAGTTTAAGGTCACCTTAAAGTGGGCCACACCTTGACCAGTTACATCCACGTACCAAATTTGTTTTGAATCTGTGAAGCCATCTTTAAGCTATTGCCCACTAATCGCAAAAGTAAAAATCAATATAAATGTGTTATAAATGGGAGTTTAAGGTCATCTTAAAATAGGGTACATGTCGATGACCGGCAACACCCACATGCCAAATTTGAATTTCATCCTACTTGCAATTTTTGACATATTTTCCAGAAACAAAGTGTGATGACGATGCTGGTCCTATAGGTGATTCATCACAGCTGAGTGACACCAAACTGTTACAACCTTAAACTCATAAGTTTCTAAAATCTCAGCAATTTATTGTAACCTTACAAAGGAGACCTATTTTTTGGTCTAAATATATGTACATGATGAATATCGATGAAAAAATCTCAGCACATCAAATATCTTCCAAACACCAAAACAATTGTCCTAACCTTAGAGTCAATGTTAGTTTAAGGTAAGGAGTTTAAGGTAATCTTTTCCTGAAGGTTCTGTTCAAGGTTTGTTACATCCACAACTGAAACATGCATAGAATTGCACAGTATTTGAAATACTGTTTAAAAATTGTCAAACTTAAAGTGAATATAATTCTGTTATTACTGGTAGTTTAAGTTCACCTTATTGTATGACACTTATCTATGGCCAGTTACATATACATGGCAAAATTTGGATGAAATTTCTTAACTTATTTTCAGTGTAATCTATGGAAAAATAAAAAATGTAAACTTAACAAATAGCTTTTTAATATGTGTGAGTTTAAGGTCACCTTAAAATAGGGCACACCTTGAAACCCAGTTACAACCACATGGTAAATTTGAATTTGAATCCATCAACCCATTTTTGAGATACTGTCTGGAAATGAATAACCTTAACCTCAATATAAGTATGCTACTACTGGGAGTTTAAGGTTACCTTAAAATGGGGCACACCTTGAGAACCAGTTACATGCACATGCCAAATTGGAATTTAATCCATTATGCCATTTTTGAGATACTCTCTGGAAAGGATGTGTGACAACGACACTGACCATACTTGTCCTCAAACATAGCTGCTAGTGACACAAAAGAAATGCAACCTTAAACTCATAAGTTTATGAAATATCAGGAATTTACTATAACCTTACAAAATAACTTTTTTGGTGTAAACAGATATATATGATGAATATCAAAGAATAAAGTCTTAATTAGCACATCAAATATCTTTTAAAAACCAAAAAATTGTCCCAACCTTAAACTCAAAGAGTTAGTTTGCAGATGTGAGAGAGTTTAAGGGAATCTTTTCCTGTAGTTTTTGTTCACGGTTTGTTACATCCACAACTTGAAAGATGCTTAGAATTGCACAGTGTTTGAAATACTGTTGAAAAATTGCCACACTTAAAGTGAATATAATTCTGTTATTACTGGGAGTTTAAGGTCACCTTATTGAAATGCACTTACCTATGGCCAGTTACATATACATGCAAAATTTGAATGAAATTTCTCAAGTTGTTTCCAGTATACTCTATTGAAAAATAATGTAAACTCAATATAACCTTTTAATACATGAGAGTTTAAGGTCACCTTAAAGTAAGGCACACCTTGAAAACCAGTTACAAGCACATGCCAAATTTGAATTGAATCCATCAACAAATTTTTGAGATACCGTCCGGAAACAAAAAACCTTCAAATCAATATAAGAATCTTACTACTGTGAGTTTAAGGTCACCTTAAATAGGGCACACCTTGAGGAAAAGTTTCATCAATATGCCAAATTGGAATTTAATTCATCAAGACATTTTTGAGATACTCTCTGGAAAGTAAGTGTGAAGACTACTCTGACCATGCATGTCTTCCATCAAAGCTGTTGGTGACACAAAATAATGCAACCTTAAACTCATTAGTTTATAAAATATCAGCAACTTACTACAACCTTACAAAAGAGACCATTTTTGGTGGATATATATGTACATGATGAATATCGATGTAAAAAGTCCTAATTAGCATATAAAATATCTTCCAAACACCAAAAATATTGCCCCAACCTTAAACTCAAAGTTTGTTTGCACTGCTGTATGTTAGCGAGTTTAAGGTAATCTTTTCTTGAAAGTTTTGTTCAAGGTTTGTTACATCCACAACTGAAACACCTAGAATTGCACAATATTTGAAATATTGTTCAAAAGTTAGCAAACTTAAAGTGAAATAATTCTGTTATTAATGGGAGTTTAAGGTCACCTTATTGTGTGGCACTTACCTATGGCCAGTTATATATAATTCCAAAAGTTGAATGAAATTTCTGAAGTTACTTTCAGTAAACTGGACATAAATTTTTTATATAAGGGAGTTTAAGGTCACCTTAAAATAGGGCACACCTTCAAAACTAGTTACAACCACATGCCAAATTTGAATTGAATCCATCAAGCCATTTTTGAGATATTGTCCGGAAAAGAAAAAACTTAAATTGAGTTTAAGTATTTTACTAGTGGGAGTTTAAGGTCACAAAACTATACAGCACACCCCCAGGACCAGTTACATCCCCATACCAAATTTGAATTAAATCCTTTTTGGAAAGTAGTTTTTACATATTATAAAGATTATGTTCAACATCTTAAATTCAAAACTGGTCAAGATATATTGTCTAGTTGTATATGGTATAATCGACAAATTGGAACTGAAAAAATATACTTTGTAGATTGGTTTAAACATGGTGTACGCATCATAGGGGATATTGTAAATTCTGAATGGAAAGTAATGTCCTTGGAACAAATCAAGACAAAATACAAATTTTCTGTGAATATTTTGAACTACTATTCTGTTAAAAAGCTTGTAGAAAAGTTTATAACAAAGATTGAATGTAATTTTCCCTTATCCATTGACAGACCACATATACCTTTCCACATAAAAGCTCTCACAGGACATATTCTTGGAAGTAAATCCATATACCTCAGGCTTCAAGAATCTAACACTCCAAAAAATAAAATTAAAGTGGAATTTAATTTTACATATGGAACCAAGCCATAACCTCTGGAGAGTAATATATAAGAACTGTTTCTATACCATAGACGACAATAACTATATTTGGTTCCAATATAGAATTTTGCAAAGAATTATTGGTGTTCAAGATTGGCTTTTTAAAACCAAAATTTCAGACAATGCTGATTGCAGACTGTGTAATCAAAACACAGAAACAATAACTCATCTCTTCTCTGAGTGCCCTATATCAAATAATCTTTGGGAAAATGTGATATCGTGGATAGAAGCACGTACTCAAGAAAAAGTCAACATAACCAAAAACATGAAAATTTTAGGTTGTCTTGAATCCCTATCTTATTTCTGGCCCCTCAACTTTATCTTGTTAATTACATGATATTACATATTTACCAGGACAAGGCTATCTCAAGATCTTAACATTTACCACTTACAAAAAATAATAAAGACCAAATATTCTGAGCAAGAATCCCTCTCTAAAATGAAAAATTCCGGTCAAGAATTTATGAAAAAATGGTCAACCTGGAGCATAGTTTTCCTTGATATTTAACAATCTGAAATAAGAGAAGTGATGCCCGAATACCGGAACTTGTATAAGGTCGAATTCAGTTTCTTTAGATACAAATAATTGGGCCAATGTATAATTTTTTTTTTCTTTCAGAAAAACTTATAAAGTAATTAATGTACATCCTAAGTAAACCTATATATCATCTGTAATAGAAGTATTTTTGGGCATAAAATGATTGACAACTACTATCTGTGAGGCTAAACTAGTGAAATCTGCCTTTTTTGAATGGTGGCATTACAAAATAATACAATGCATGGTGGTGTTATAATAATGTATCTTGTTTCTCGTGAACATTGAGAATGTAAAACCTTTTTGTCTCATACATATGTTTTTTCATTGTACTCTTGTACGCTATTGTTTAAATTGAAATGTCATGTCATGTGTCTGTATATCTTTAAATAAAAAAAAAAAAAATAAAAAAAAATTTGAATTAAATCTGACAAGCCATTTTTGAGATACTGTCCAGAATACAAAGTGTGACGACGACAGACGCCGACACAAAATTGGATGACGAAGCGATCCCTATATGCCACTCAGCATAAATGCTGGTGACACAAAAAATTGGACTTAATGACCTCAAGATAAGTACGCCTAAAGATCCCACTGGGGGCACGAAGCAAAGTCACCAACTTTTCCAAAAATACCAAACATGTTTGATATTCTCCTGACTTTGACTGTCCTTCCAAAAGCTTACTTCCTGGGAATACGGAAGCACCACTTAAGTTGAACACCCAACAAGATCACACTTGTGGGATAGGATAATTAGGGCAGTCAGGAGGCAAATTTGAGACAGTGGAAAAGGGGTATTAAATGAATCTCTAGCATTTCAGGTTTAGTTTATTTGGGGTTTAATGTCGCTTTCAACACTGTATAGGTCATGACGGGTAGTTTCATGGCCAGAGGAAACCAGTACACACAGTTGGCCAAGGTTCTGTAAACTGCTGACCATCAGTAAGCAACTACAAACTTTCCCACAGAGGGTCTAGGATTTAAACCACAGACCACAAGAGGTGGGAGGTCAGTGTGTTACCACTGCGTCACCTGGGCCCCCAGCATTTCAGGTAGATGTAGCAATTCCAATGTCATGGCTGCATGTGTGCAACCATGCTTTGATTTAAGTCACTAGATCAGTAACTAGATGATTTAGCTTCTTGACAAATGAAAAGCCTTGATTTAAGGTCACAAGTTGTTACTTGGTGTAGAGTAAGAAATCTAAAATTCGCCAGGATTCTAAAATTCGCCACCTCTAAAACCTTAGTTAATTTTATGAAGAAAATGCTGTTTTTGTCTAAAAATTGGCATTTTTCAGTTCAAAAACCCTTAATTTAATATACGTTCAACAAATCGCACCACAATTCATATATTTTATTAGTATTTTCACATGTGGCGAATTTCAGATATGTGGCGAATTTTAGATTTCTTACTCTAGTAGTTTTGACAGATATGTTTCAGTTGTGCCTATGTGATGCCACATTTTGGCCCTGAGAGAGGGAGGCATTGATCCATGTTAGTGTGTGGGTTGGAGTAGACATAGTTTTGCTGCGAATCTCATCATATGCATCAATATGATACTTAAAGGTAGATGCAATGTTAAAATAAATGTCTATTTTATTTTTCACTAAACAACATTAAAACTAGCCAGAATCCCAGTGGTTATAAAAGACCAATGGTGGTCTCACAGCTGAAAGATTATGAAACAGTGACTTTATACTCTCTTCTCACTACAGGCGGTATCACCCGCAGTGACCTGCCTTTGGAGAAACGTCTCTTCCTTGATGTCCATATGCAACCTTGCGAGTCTGTGGAGAACTGTCCATTGCCTTAGAAGTCCTACGGAAGTTTTAAACTGTTTAAAATTTCTGCCTCTGATTTCGGAACAGTGAGCATGCGCAGATGACTTCACATGACATGTGCATTTCTTACTATGGTAGCCGAACTTGTGGTCCACGGTGTACATAAGGTTCTGATTTAGTCACCTTTCAGTGTTATACAGCGACATAAGGTGAGTTAAGGTATTGGTCGTTTCATCCGATGGCTACCGAAGATGAGTTGAGGTTGCTTCAAGGTTCATTGTTTGTAGCACTGTCGTTCTACAGTTATTGACGGTTAAAACACAGTGTCCATTCAGTGGCCGTCTGCCTGTAGTGTGAACAACTCGGACAAAATGGAGCGACTTGGGAAGTGGTTCCGCCGCTGATAAAAACTTTTAACCGTGGGATGACCGCCTGTAGTGTGAAAGGGGCATTAGGCCCAGAACCTGCTCATTTAACTTTGAAAATGAGATATATTCATTTGACAAGTTGTGTACTAACATAACAAAAAAGTTTTTAAATGGAACCAAATGAAGCTGAGAAATGTCTTTAATCTTTCATGATGGTCAATTCAAAATAGAGATATTTGCCAGGGCACACAGTGACAATTTTTTGTGTTTTAGTGTTATTTGCATTTTTTTACACATGTTTCTAACAAATTTAATGGTTAATTCAATTTTTCATTGACAATATTTTCCATTTCCTAAAATTAAGTAGTTGTTGATCAAACTAATTTTTCAATGCAGACATGCAAATTTAAAGTTTTAAAACAATCTCAACCAGGCCAGTGAAAACTTAAGTAGTCAGTCTTCCTGCACACTGGTCACAAAAACTGTTCATGACCTGTCAGTCCAATGTGGGCAAAATAACTGTCAGGGTAGAAAACTGTTTTAATCTATCAGTCCCATTGACAGAAAATATTTTTCATAAAATAGAACCCAGTTAAAAGTGAGACTTAAATCCTAGTTTCCTATTTATCTCCATAGTATTATGCTCAACAACCTTAATGGTAAAATATTGCAGAAAGTTCACAAGAGTGCCAGATTATCTAATATAGTAAGCAGTGGTATGTTGTTATAAATATTGTGGTGTCTTTTAAATTTAACAATGGACTGCCACAACTTATTTCAATATTAAATTTTTGGAGTATCAAATTGTCTTAAAAACAATTTTTTGTGAACTTCTTTCCCTGGCCAAGAGGGTTATGACAAGAAAGAACTGTTTTAGGATGCTCATGAAAAGATGATATGACTTTAATACTGATAAATCTGTGTACAAGCACATGGGGAGCACGAGATGTAAAGATTAATAAAAGTATGTACATTTTTACGAGCATTATATAATCTCTCATGGGCAGCCAGGGAAAACAGGCTCTCTTGAGATATAAACACATAATTAATTCAATTTTATCATTTTATTAGTAACAATCTTTTTAACTTGTCTGTATACTCTAAGGAATATCAGGTTTTTCTAATGATTTTATCAACACGTTTGTCTCTCTTTCAAAAAGACTGTCTAGAAAAATAAATTCTACAAAATATAAAAACCAGTGTACAACAATGAATTAGATAAACGGTATGTTCGATCTTGATTTTTTTTCAGTTTTACTATTGTTGGAGATCTAGTAGAGTGCATTACGGAATGTAGATTTAGTAGAGTGCATTGTGGAATATAACTTAAATGTGTGCCTTTTGATACAGTAGACTGTTATCTAAGCATTCCATTTTATGCACCCATTTCTATTGTCACATACTTGTCAGTCCCTGTTGTTGTTACATTCAAATATCTTTTCTATCTTATGAACCTTCTATTAACCAAACACAAGCTGACTCTCCCAATATGATTGGATAACAGATTATTCCAGTATATTTTATTTCCACCTGCAGGAACACTCTTTTATGTTTAACTCTGCTTCCCTTTTAAGTGGAAGTAAATAGCAGGTCCTTATATGGCTTCTCTCTGTTGATATTTAACCCTGTTATTAGCTAGACAATCTGGATAAGCAGACATATTTTTCCATCCCTTGGAATTTGACTGTAATAGGATTCAGTTGTATTTCTAACTTATTATATTATTACTCAATTACATTTACTCATTGCAGATAGTTAACATTGAAACATACACTTTGAACTGAATGACAAACTTTGCAACAATCTTGGTGTAAAGGATTACATCTACAAATTACTTATTTTTGTAAGGACAAGACTGGACATAAATAAATGTATAATGTTTAACATTAATAAAATCCTCTTAAATGACCATCAAAACTAACTGCAAAAAATACTCAAAAAATATAATAAAACCTTTGGCATAATAGAAAAGGAAACACAAGCAAATACACAAACTGATCAAAAGTGGTATGAAGGAAAAAACTAAACTGATTTTAACTGACAGTTATAAAAAATATATTGAACTGTTACAATTATAATTAATTATAAGATATTTGTTAGTACAGTAGAACCACTATTATCCAACCCTCTATTTTTCGAATTTTCGATTATCCAACCTCAAACTCACTCTCCCAACTCCATTTAAATCTGTTACTTTAGGCTTTCTATTATCTGACATTCCTATTGTCCAATCTAATTGTTACTCCCACGAGAGGGCTGGATAATAGAGGTTCTACAGTAATTCTATGAAATTTGAATTGGACATGGAATTGTACCAGTGTGTAGCACACTCCTCTCTCACCAGACAGGTCGTAGCCTTGATTCTTAGCCAGACCTGAAGTCTGCTTTCTGATGCCTGATGGTTTACAGTGCAGAATTCTCACCAACTAGAATGCACTGTTGTCCTCTGTTCCTTGGACTACTTGTCATGATATAGCCTACACAATGTATTGAATGTTAAATATGGCAGTTGATGCTGACCAATTTGTCAAACTAAAATATTAAAATATCTGTAAATTTAGGTAGAAATTCACTAAATTTTGCCTGTTTTCTTAACAAATACGACTCATTTTTGTGTACAGGGTTAGTCTTTCACAATACAAAATCAAGAGGGGAATCTTCAGAAGTGTTTACAGATTGGATATACTAATATACTAAGCACAGTACAGTATACATGCACAAGGACAGTATACTCTACAACGTAGAAATAAACATCAACTTGACAGATTTTATCTGCGATTTCTGGAGTCCTTTGTTTTGGACTATTTTGTAATTGTATCCCTGATAAAGTCCAAGCAGGAATACCTTTTGAAACGTGACACACTTACTTGTTGGAAAATTGACTTTACTTCACTGTTATCTATTTCAGTTTATGGTAAACATTTATGACAATTAATAAAATCAACTTGTGTGTTTGTCAATGATGCAAAAAATTATGCAGAAACAGAAAGATGTTAGTGTTTACTCAACATGTTTACCTTTTATAATACTGCATAAATGACTGAATATAATCCATGAATTATAGCTGATTATAAAGACCGGAAGTGTGCAGACCACACAAAACAATGCAGTGCGTATATTTTTGCGTACATTTATCTGAGGCAATAAATGGATGATCGCCGATAATAGAGAACCCAGCGATACACACAAAATATAGTCCAACAAATAGGTGTGTATAACAACATATTTACAATAATATTTATGGATTAATAAAAGAAACCGGTCTTTATTTTAGAAATAAAGTTCTCAGGTTCAAACTTTATGACCCCTATAAAAGGACGGAACATTGTCCGCCGCAAGTACCGTCCTTTTATAGAGGTCATAAAGTACGAACCTGAGAACTTTATTTCTACAACAGAGGTTCCATTGTATGTAGGAAGTAATTATTCCAAAACTGTATAAAATTTAGAATAATCAACAAGGAATAACTTATATAACTTGGTTTCACTGTTTCATACAGTTTTAATCTGTACCAATATCTCCTTTATTACAACTTGATCCATCTTTCTGTTTCATTATCACTGATACTGTAGTTCACCAAATGTAACTAAATCACTGGTCTAAATGCGCATCATTATACCGTAATTACAGTACATTCATAATAAGCATCAACTAGAAAATATAATATATCTTTATATACTTATCTTTCATGTGCAAGAAGATTTAATATTCAAATTACCATGATTTACTTCTTTAGAAATTTAAACTTTATTTAAAAAAAATTACTTTCACTGGCTTTCTTAATCATATTCATATTTTCTTTCAATATAAATCCAATAAACAACATGAGACACATATTCAAGCATATTTGCCTTAGAGTGCATTTTCAAAATTGTGACATCATGGATGAAGAAAATGTCTTATATTTTGGACAAATATTACACCCAATGATAAACATGTATAAATACTGTGACAAAATACGCATAATCTTATGGAAATGTGTTTAAGAGTTGGCCATGTTTCTACTTAAGCTTTATTCAAAATCAAAACTAGAAAGCACTTTTAGAGCACAAACCTCCACCAGGATGTGCTTCTAAAACTTCTGGATTTTGTTTATGTCCAGAATATCATCTGGATCATTCTTAAAATTTAATCAATTCTTATGCAGTCCGGCCCTACTCACATTTAAAATTTCATAAAAATCCACTCATTAGTTTTGAGGTAATGTCAATCAAAAAGCCAAAATCACTTAAAATATATTGGAAATGGGATCTTTGAAAATTCAGGAGTTTTAAAAACAGAAAACGATCCAGAGCTTTTCCAAAATTGTAATCGTTTCTTCCTTGGTTTCTGGCCCTACCCACAAAATAAATTTCATCAAGATTTGTTTATTTTTTGTGGAGTTATTGCAGTTAAATGGGAAAACCTCAAAACATAACTTGCTCATGGTGGTAATGGACACACTGTAGTCCTAAACGTGTCACCAGTTTTGAAGGAAATACAGTCAGAACGCCACCAAACCATAATGCCACCCCAAAACGCCACTCCATAACGCCACCACATGTTCTGACATATATCTGAGTTAACCTTGCTCTGCAATGGTGGGAGCTTATTGTGGGTAAGCAGGGGATAAATAATGTAGAAACTAGGTTTAAACAGAAAAGATTTTCACATCTTATATAAAAGATCACAACTAAAGCTCATGAAATGCTGTACATATATGCATAAAGAAAATGTGTTAAACCAAAAATCATATATTGCATTGTGCTTTTTAACTGTGCCAATGGAAATTTTATTTATTTATAATTGTTTTTTTGACAGGTTAATTGTAACTCTGTTTAGGAAAATAAATATTATTAATACACATTATGCACCTGCATATTCTGTATATCAATGTTGATTAGTGGTGGCGTTGTGGAGGTGGCGTTATGGTTTGGTGGCGTTCTGACGGGTTTCCTTTTCCTTTGAAAAAAATATAGTGATATTGTAATACCAATTTTAATACGTAACGCCCATTTAAATTTTGGATGCACTCAACAATATTATCATCATGCAAAATTTAACATAGTGATGTGATTGCATTTTCAAAATTGCGACATCATTTATTAAATTTTTTTACAAACTACATATTTTTAAGGCAAATATTACACTCATTCAGTATGTAGATACTTTAAACTGGAAGATTTTATTAAAAACTGCGCATACATCTTGCTAAAGGTTTTGAAATTCCTTTACCCCGTCAAAATTAATATATTCTTGTCAACAAGATTAAAATATCATCAATTTTTCAGTTATAATATTATAATTGTGAAAATTTGGTAATATTGTCACACCACTTGTGTAGTGACACCACTTTTTATCCCCAGTGGATACCTTTTCAACCCTTGCAACACAGATAGCTGATACAGCAGTGGAACTATTTTGACAAACTTGGGAAGAATGCACACCAGTCCTATCTATCAAGTGTTTGCGTTTTTTTTTTTGCCCAATAAATTGGCAGATTTTGATTTAATGTGAATAATTTCAAATGGATGTGAACATGCTCTGAGACACTGACTGTCCAAGAAGGGATATCCCAAATGTTGGCTCGTCCCCTGAAACAACTCCAATGTTTATACAGATCCTACAAAATATACATATTTCTACACAACATATTACAGTACAAATACTAAAATTTAGCATTATGAACTTTGTAATAAACATGTTAAGGCACTGCAGGGAAGTAAGAAATGAGCACTGAGTACTACACATTTATACATTTATTGCTCATTCTTACAGCAAATAGTGGTGAACATTCAAAAGATTTTATTATTTTATTATTATTATTGTATATTATGTAAAATTACTTGGTTCCTTTAGGAAAAACACACAGTATCTTCTACTGCTCAGGCAGTACATCAGATAATCCATGACAAAACATTAAATTTATCAGACATTTTAAACTCTACATAAACAACAGCTTTTCTACCCCCTCCAACTGATATTTCAGTCTTGAAAATTGTGGGGGATAACAGGTACTCAAATTTGTTTTACACAAATTATAGCTTACTTTGGGTATATGGATTTTACAGGCAATTAAAGCATAGCCAGTATTTGCTGTTGTTAATTGGTCTTCAAATTACTGCTTGCTAATCAGAGAGTCAATAACATCTGATATATGTTTTTCCAGCATTACACAAATCAAGCACTAAATAAATGCGACTGAGATTTTGCATTAGTGAGATATAAAAGAAAGCTATCTGTACATTTAAAAAGGTGTTACTGAAACTTGGCTAGAGTATTTAAGATTAGGCTCATTTACAGCAATATCTCAAGTAAAAGAAAAAAATTCTGCTAACATGGTGAATTTTAAAATTTGTTTATTGAGAAAATATAAAAAAAATTATGCCATTTGCAGGGTTTGTTACACATTGTACCAGTTCTTATTAGATTTTGTTTTCTGTATCTCCCACTATCTCCTTGTATGTTGGTGGTGGGCCAGACATATCCGTCTTATTGTGATGACCATCCTTTGTGTCCACTATGGCCAATCCAGAAGAGATGTACATGTCTCCCATGTCAATCTCTTCACCGCGGTCTTCGAGGTCATACTTTGAGTCCACCAATGGCCGAAATGAATTGACAAATTTCTTTAATGAAATAAAAAAAAAACATTTTACCAGTTATTTTCAACAGCACTGTCTTTTGTAGATTTTTCCAATTAAAGTAAAAGAAATTTAACTGTAAAGGGTGGATTGAAATGCCAAATTTCGTCAATGATAAAACAAATAAATTATTTTATTATCTACTGTGCACCGTATATGACCAGTATAGAGAGACATATGGAGCGGGATGTATTTTATTTGTATACAACGGCACCTCCGTACCATGGATAATTAGTGTCAATAACTTCCGTTTTTCACTGATATCTCAGAAACCATGTTACCTACAAATTTGCAAATTTTAATTAGTAAATTAAATTTTTATTAGTTAATACCTTACCTACCAGACGATAGCTATAGCCCGGCGCCAGCCGGTCCCGCCAAACGAAAGAAAAAGACGTCCCGGGTTTCACCCCCGGCAGGACCGGCACACTACAATCCACTCGCCAGGTGGCCTAGTTCCTGCCTCACTCGCCAGAGGGACGTGACGTCATAGCATCTTTTTCGTCCCTAAGATTGAATGATGAAGGCTGGAAGCGGGGAAGGCCGGGTGGGAATTTCCCGTCTGGTAGGTAAGGTATTAACTAATAAAAATTTAATTTACTAATTAAAATTTGCAATTTCATTGCGTTAATACATCTTACCTACCAGACGATAGCTAGAATAACTACCCAGTGGAAGGAGGGCAGCCTTCTGAGGATTGGAGAAACTCTTATATTATACCTAGGTGTGAGGTTCTAGTCCTTTGAGGAGACATGTTAGTCTCAAGGGTAACTAGACCCGCCTGCCCCCCCCCCCCCCCCCCCCCTTTTTGACTGCTCTGAGGGGAGGAAGAGAGTAAGAGTTCAAGTCAATGATTCCCACGGTTAACCTGGAAGAGTAGGGAAAATCCTATACCCAGAGGATTACTCTGAAGTAAAAGACTTTGAGAAGCCAAGGCCTAGGCTAAAAGTGAGCCTACACCTAAAACTAACTAGTATGTACACTATATATAATTATATACAAAGAAGCTTAGGGGACTAGTGGTGGATTTGCTGGGCAGCCACCACAGGACCCAAGTGAAAAAGCTCCTTATCTGCCCAGGCAACATCCTTAAGGTAAAACTGTGTAAAGGTGTTGTGGGACTTCCAGTGGCATGCTGCTAGAATCTGGTCCAGAGATATGCCACCTTGAAAGGCTTTGGAGGCCGCAAAGGCCCTAACATCATGGGCCTTAACCTGATGTAAGGTCAAGGAATCTTGGTCAGAGAGATCATAACAACACTACTGTTTGTTTGATCCAGGACGAGATAGTGGCAGGAGAGATGTCCTTGTTAAAACCTTGTTTGAATGAAACAAAAACTAACTCCTTTCCCGTTCTTAGGTCCTGCGTTTTGTCCAGGTAGTAGCGAAGAGCCCGAACGGGGCAAAGGGATCTGTCTTCCTTTAAAGACTTATCCAGAGTGGGGGCTAAGGCTGGAATGACCACAGGGGCCACGCACTCTGGTCCCTCTTTTGCCAAGTGATTTTTCGCCAAGAAGCTTGGTGAAGGGTAGAGGGAAACTTTGGACCAGTCAGCTTGGTGTCTGATATTTTTGTTTAACCAAGCGTGAATCTCACTCCTGCGTTTTCCTGAAGCCAGGACTAGGAGAAAAACAGTTTTGAAAGTAAGGTGCTTCAGAGAAGCCTTTCTGAGTGGTTCAAAAGGCGCTTTTGTAAGCTGGTGTAAAACCAGGGAGAGGTTCCAAGCAGGAACCCCCCGGCGCCCTTTGGGTCTATCTCTGTGAAAACTGTCTAGCAGTCTAGTCAAATTTTCATCCTTGCCGACATTAACCGAGGTATTTCCCAGTTTGTCTGCAATGGCTGACCTGTAACCATCAATAGTGCTGGGCTGGAGATTCTTCTCCTGGAAAAGGTGCAGGAGGAAATCTGCTATTTGTTTTATAGATGGGTTCCTGAAGTCCACCTGACTTGTTTCACACCATCTGACAAAAACGGCCCACTTCGCTTCGTAGACTGTTCTGGTTGAACGTCTTTGAGGCGCCTCAATTCTTGACGCCACTGGGCTAGAGAACCCCTGCTCCTTGATTGTCTGGGCTCTAGGAGCCAGGCATGGAGATTTAGGTTTGTCAGATCCCTGTGACGTGCCTTGTTGAAAGGTTGGGTCACTAGATCTGGGTGGTGTGGAAGACAAAGAGGAACCCTCGCAGATAGTTCCACTAGGTCCCAAAACCAAGGCATGTTGGGCCATCCCGGGGCAATCAGGATTGCTCTGCGATACCAGTGATCTGACAGCTTGCTGACCACCTTCCCCATCAGAGACACTGGGGGGAAGAGGTACATGTCCAGGTCCTCCCAGGATAATGTCAGAGCATCCACTGACCAGGCCTTTGGGTCTGGAATTGGGGACACAAATTGAACTAGCTTGCAGTTGTACCTTGTTGCAAACATGTCCACTCGGGGATAATGCCACGTTTGACAAAGGAGGTCGAAGGTCTCTTGATGGAGGGACCACTCCGTCTGAATGACCTGCCTTTGGCGAGACAATTTGTCTGCAATTACATTCAGACGGCCTGGAATGTGTCTGGCCTTCAGTACTATTTGATTGAGGCTGCACCAACATAGGAGCCGCCAAAGAAGGGCACAGAGTGAGCCTGACCTCATACCTCCTTCCTTGTTGATGTATGCCACAACCGTGGTGTTGTCTGTGGCAATCAGGACGACCTTTCCTTGCACTAAATGTTGGAATCTTTTTAGTGCTAACAACACGGCTTTTAGTTCTAAGAAGTTTATGTGCAACTTGCTTTCGGGCACTGACCAAGTACCGCTTGCTGTGAAGTCGCCTAAGTGAGCACCCCAGCCTTCTTTTGAGGCGTCTGTAAAGATTTGAACTGCGTGTCGCAGGGGGTGTAAGGGCTGACCCTTTAGGACATTTTCCTCTTGGGTCCACCACTGCAGGTACTGATGGAGAGACCTCGGAATTGGGATCTCCTTTTCCAGAGATTCTGGGACTCTCCAGTGTTTCTTGAGGTGCCACTGAATAGGTCTCATGTGCAGTCTGCCTAGGGTCACCTGTTTTTCTGTCGCAGTGAGAAGACCTATAAGAGACATGAAAGTTCTCACTCGGCAAGATCTGTTCTGTAAAAGCACTGTTATTTTCTGTTGAAGGGCTTCCCAACGATTTTGAGTAGGCCTGACTACTCCGTTGAGTAGGTCGTACTGGTAGCCTACGAAGTCGAAGACTTGTTGGGGTTCCAGTTCTGATTTTTGCATGTTTACCATCCAGCCCAACTCCTGGCAAAGGGCTAGGAGGGACTGGGTTCCCTGGTGGCAAGATTCTTTGGTAGGGGCTCGAATCAACCAGTCGTCTAGGTACTGGTGGATTCTTATACCCTGTGACTGAGCCATTAACTTGACCTCTTTGACCACACCAGTGAACTCCATGGGAGCTGTTGACAGGCCAAAGGGAAGTGCCCGAAACTGGTACGACTGGTTCTGAAAGTGGAACCTGAGGAATTTTCGGGATGTGTAGTGAATTGGGATGTGGAAGTAGGCGTCGCTGAAGTCTAGCGATGTCACCCACTCCTCTTGTTGTAGAGAGGTCCGGATTGTCTCTGGAGTCTCCATTTTGAATGTTTTTACGCATAAAAATTGATTTAGAGTACTGAGATCCAAGATTGGCCGCCACTTGTGGTTCGGCTTTGGGACAATGAACAGTCTGTTGAAAAAGGCTAGTGAGGTTTGAACCCTGACCCTCTCTACTGCCTTTTTCTCGATCAGAGCTTGTACAGCTGCTTGCAAGTGGGAGTCTCTGATGGGGTTTGCATAGCCACTTACTATCAGGGGATCCCTTACTAAGGGAGGTCTTACTTTGAAGGGAAGAACATAACCCTCCTTTAATATGGACACTACTTTTGGGTTTGCACCTTTGTGAGCCCATATTTCCCAAAAACTCTGAAGACGTCCCCCCACTGGTTGGACACTTGCAACATTGGGGACATTTGGAACATTTGGAGCAGAAACAAAGTGACCGACAAAAGAAGCACTTTTCACACACTTTATTTGACTTTTGATTTTGGCCTTATGTCTTTCTTTTGCGACTGCCACCTTGTTACAGTAGGTACACGACATACAACATGATAAGAAACATTTGTTGGAACAGATACAAAAGAGTTTCTTGTTATGACACTTTGTACAGAACTGACTGGCCGGGCCACCGGCACCGGACTTGACTTGCAGTAATTGTCATTTATACTGTGTCTTCTCATGAGCCATCTTGGTACCACGTCCGGGTTGACCACCCCGGCCTCTGCCCCGGCCTCTATTGCGGGAACCAAACGCTTTCCAAGCTGGTAGTTCCTTTCCGGCTTGAGAAGTTGTTTTAGCAGTGTCTTGAGGTTTCCAACCAGTACTGTAGGGTTGGTATCTCTGTTTTCTGCCTCTACCGGCGAACCCCCCGCGGCCCGGGCCGGGCTGGGAAGTACGTCGGGAAGCTTCTAATTGGTTTATTTCATCCTCAGCTTTTCTAATAGCAGCATCTGGAAATAACCCATATCCATTCAGGGGGCAATTTCTCAAGGAATTGAAAGTATCTGGTTTAATCCCCGGTTTCACAGCTTCCAAGTATGAATCCCTACGGAGTAGGGTCAAATTTGCCATCTGCACAAATGTAAAGTCTGCCAAATGTTGTAGAGATTTACCCATGGCGAAACTGACATTCTGGTTAAATGAAGATAAATACAAAAGTTCATCCAATGCACCTTGAGCTTTGACAGAAGACTTGCCTTTCTTAAGTTCACTTTGTAAAATATGCAATTGTTCTTGGAAGGCATCCTGTATTTTGGTAATACAGCGATTAAACCCCGCTGACTGGTTGCAAATATATGAAGACTCTTTTGCTGCTTTTCCCACTTACGCATAGTGTCTTGTGATAGTGGGCGGGATGGAGGCTGAGGAGATGCAGAAGATATGGTTGAAATCCTGGGGAATGAACTATTGATCTTCGCCGCATCATTTGGCCAAGAATTCACTGATTTACCCGGCCTAGTTGGATCTGTAGGCTCCGCCGGGTGTATCCCATACCATCTGCTCTGGGATTTGGGGGGTCTGAGGAATTGGTCCACATGCAGGCCACCTGGATCACTAGATTTTGAAGGATATCCTTCTATCAGTACAAGGTTTAGAGTTTCTAGTTTTCGGCACAACCAATCTTCCGGAGGAAGATCCACAGAAATCTTGCCCACAGGTTGAGAACGGTGACCTGCCCAAGGATTATCAGTGCGGGATTGAGGAGAAAACTCCAGGTCAGGAATGTGTGTCCATCCCATGAACGCGCGGACGCCTCTCACAGTCTCGCGGTAATTTTGATCTTCACTGAGGACCCGGTCCGGGTCTGAGGTTTCTAAGTCTGGGGATTCCTCTGCGTCAGATAACTCACCCTCTTCAAATGTTTCCTGAGGATTGACATCGCGGAAGGTGACCGGCCCGGAGCCGGAAGAAGGTTGTTGAAATGCAGCTTGAGAGGAAGCAGACATAGCAGCTGACGACACAGTAGCCACCGGAGCAGGGTGTTTAAACATAGGTTCTGCTTCCGGGTAGAGGTTTTGAAGTGGAGATTGTCTGTCAGCAAATGAAAAATCCTGATCTCTAGGCTCATCCGGGCCAACAGCCGGACCGGCTGGGCCGGAAGAAGCCGAAGTAGAGACAAAAAAGGGTGTCTGGGAAAGAGCACCTGCTGGAGCAGCATGAGAGACCGGTACTTTGACCGGAGAAAATGTTGGATTTTGTACAGAAGGTGAGGAGCGATGTCCTAAAGTGATAAGCGCCTCAAGCCTGACCATACGAGTGGCCCACTTTTCGTCCAGTTCCTGAAGATCTTTCTTAAACTGAGGCACAGGAAGGGACAAATCCGGAGCAGAAGAAACAGATACAGCAGGTTCTTGTTCTGGCTGGGCATCAAGTACTACCACAGAAGACGGATCGACTAACACTTCCTTTGCTTTAGCCTTTTCCTTTCTGAGTTTATAGGTAGGAGTACTTAACTTGAGCACTTGCTCCGGGGTAAGGACACTGCAAAAGTCACACTGCAGATTTTGAACACAAGGGTCATCACCCTGTCCTTTCTCGCGACAACGCGCACACCTACTATGTTTGTCAAATGAAGCCATAATATGGCCACACGCACCCTTTTTCTGTCCTGGAGATGCCATGATAGAACAGTTAACTAATGGCAACACTTCCGACACAAATTAAACAGATATAACACAAATATAAAAACTAAAGAGTTCACAGATAAAAATCCACAACTTTAAATATCGCGCCAAACGAAAAAGATGCTATGACGTCACGTCCCTCTGGCGAGTGAGGCAGGAACTAGGCCACCTGGCGAGTGGATTGTAGTGTGCCGGTCCTGCCGGGGGTGAAACCCGGGACGTCTTTTTCTTTCGTTTGGCGGGACCGGCTGGCGCCGGGCTATAGCTATCGTCTGGTAGGTAAGATGTATTAACGCAATGAAAATGTATTATATATCACTGGAAAGGTCGTTTTACAGCGCTTATGCTCATGTCTGTTGCATGAAAACCCATGCAGAAATAAATGAGCTATTGCAAGTTAAAGATTGAAGTTTTTATATTCACTGTTGCCTGTGCTTTTAACAGCCTTTTCATATTCTCTCATTAAATATTCATGTTATTTAACCCATAAATTGTACAAATGGTGGATAATAAAAGTAAACTATCCCTCATCTGACATATACATAAAAAATATATCGCTCATGAAGATTAACAATATAATACTCATGCTTCGCACTCGTATGATATTCTTATCTTCATTCGTGATATATTTTTCTGTATATGTCATTAGGGAAGTTTTCCTGTTATAGTTTCTTCTGAAATGTTTTCTAGTTTTTGAATATAAATCAGGAGAAAGAAAACCTTTTTTCAATCACTATGAATAAACGCATCACACAATTACTCCTTTTATTACTTTTTCCTGAGTTATCAAGAAGAAAAATAGTTAAAATAGCCAGCCTCGGCAGGCAAGAACTCCAGCCAGCAGGTACAGCTAAATGGCCAACAACATTGAGATTTGGGAAAATCTTAGGAACAACTTCTGTTGTAAGAAGTATAGAGAACCCACAAGATGTTTTACAAAAGATTCACAGGCCATGATTTCTTACAAGTAGTTTTCATATTTTGATGCCAAAGTAACAATTATAAAGGAGATATAAGGCCTTTTTGATATGATGACCCTCCTATTTGCCATTAAAGATTAATTTTGTTTCCAAAACAAGGACACAATTACTCTCAGGCAAGCTTTCCTATCCATTTGCATTTTGTGCAAATTTCATGAAGCTAGCTGCAATATTTTAGGTTACAGAAAACATTAAAGATTTTAGAACAAACTTTTTAAGACCTGAAAATTGAAGTTTTACCAGATACCCCCCAAAACCTAATCAGCTCTAGATCCTCTTGGGGTAAACATGACCTGAAAATTTGATAAAAATCCATGCAGGGGTTTAGTCTGTGCAACACCCACAAAGTTTAAGACCCGAAAATCTTAAAAGTGTTGCCATGGCAACAGTTGTTACCAGATACCCCCCAAAACCTAATCACCTCTAGATCTTTTTTGGGTAAACATACCCTGAAAATTTGGTGAAAATCCATGCAGGGGTTTAGTCTGTGGAACACCCACAAAGTTTAAGACCCAAAAATCTTAAAAGTGTTGCCATGGCAACAGTTGTCACCAGATACCCCCAAAACCTAATCAGCTCTAGATCCTGTTGTGGTTAACATCCCCTAAAAAATATGGTGAAATTCTGTGCAGGGGTTTAGGCTGTGGAACACCCACAAGCTTTATGCCCGCCGCCACCACCTAGACAGCGCAGGGGTCAACTATAACCCCAGCCTTTATGGGCTGGGGTTACATGGGCTGGGGTTAAGAATTAAAAAAAAAAAAATTTACTTTCATATGTAAACGAACAGAAATACTCACAATTATTGTGCAATTTAAAAGAAGCAATTTTCATTGTCACCGGCTGTTTGATCACTTATTTAATCATACAAACAAACATAAGTACAAATAACTACTCACCCTATAGATTGACTCTCCCGCTGTCTCACACACTCCTTTGATCATACCAATTGGTAGACAAACAAGAGACAAACAAGCCAGGCCCCATCCAATGCCCTCCGCCCACTTGGGGAACACATAATCCCCATACGTCACTGGGCTGTAGTTTATCCAGTTAAAGATCATGATAATCTGATAGAAGAAAAATAAACCATTATAAAATTAATTCGCTTTAACAAGTGGTCACGACACAGTGTCCACTTTCCGAAATCATTTACCTCTTCAAATAAACTCATGCCCGATCCAAATCAACTCTGCCTGTTTGCTTACTATTTGTTTATGATCTAATGAAAATGGACTTCTCATTGGAGATGAGCACTTTGGAGGTGATTTTTGTATCACTTGAACACTTTATAAATGATTCTATTATTGTCAAACTAAAAAAAGAGTTGTCTTGTGCTGGTCAGAGTTAAGCGCCTGATATATTGCTGATACTTTTTAGCATATATTTCAACCCTCTTGGGTTAGAGTATGGTCTCATCAGAGGTTGAGGTAATCAATGATAGGACCCCTTAACATACTAAATATGGCTCGGGCAGGCTCCATCCTTGCAGAGCCCCGCACAGTGCACTTTATTGACTCTTCTATAACTACTTTGTAACCAATTTTTATTTTGGTAATTTTGGGCTTGATCAACATTTATAACCAAGGTAGGTAAATAATGTGATAATTATACTTTAGCATGGTTGCCATAGTAACCTGAACTCAAATTCACTCTGTCCCATTGCCTCTTTAGCACTTTAAGGAGGTTACGAAATGGTTATGTCTATTGGGTACTGGAGACTCTGTATAGATAGAAGCCTTCAATACCTCCAAGGATTTGGGGCTAGATATGCCTAATGTCCACTTATACCAACAAAATTGAAAATTTTAATTACTTAAATATAGCTTTTATAAGCTACAAGCTTACCATGACCAATCGCCCTACTTTCTCGTTGAAATTTTTTAGTTTACAACCTACCCCTCAGCTGTAAACAGTGGGGAGGCAGGGTGGGACTCTTCTAAGTCCCACATGGTAAGCTTGTAGCTTATAAAAGCTACATTTAAGTAATTAAAATTTTCAATTTTATTACGCTACAATAGCTTACCATGTGGGACTTAATGCTGAATGCAACCGCCCGGTGGCGGGATTACAGCTGAGACTGGAAGATATGTCATTTTTTCTAAGATTTTGAATTAATACGTAAAGAATAGTGCCAGAAATACCAGTCTGAGTCCCGTTTACAGTGCCCCAATCCTGAAGACCGGGCCTGTAATGAGCCAAAAACCTAAGTAAAATGTGAGACAGTGCTAAACTGTCTAGATGTTTAATTGTAGGACGGAAGTGCAGCAGTGGTCACTTGAGGTCTAAGGGTCCCTGAGGGACTTTCACGAGTGACTGACCAACCCAGTGGTTGGATCTCTCATAAATTTTTAACCTGAATATGAGATTAATGACAACTTAAGAAGTCCTTAATACAACTTACTTGATAATTAAAAAACAAAAATGACCTTACCCGTAACATCTTGAAGGTAAAGGAATACCTAGATCCTGGGAGAGACTCCTGAAGACTTGGTTGTAGCGGATGTGCCCCCCCCTTTTTTCTTTCTGAGGACAACTGGTCTGAGGGGAAGGATCTAGGACTTGTTGTGCCGCCACCACGGGTCCCAGATACAAATTGTTGTCGGTGTCCGACCAAGTAAGGTCTTTCAGATAAAAATTTGTGAATGTGTTGTGAGCTTTCCAGTGACAGGCTTGCATGATTTGGTCCACCGATACCCCACCGTAAAAGGCCTTAGAGGCCGCAAAGGCCCGGATGTCATGTGCTTTGACTTGGACCAAGTCCAAGGCTTGTTGGTCTGCTTGTTTGTAACAAAGTAGGATGGTTTGTTTCAACCAGGAAGAGAGAGTAGCGGGTCTGATATCTGAGGTATGTCCTTTCTTGAAGGAGATGAAAAGGAGAGAACGAGACCCTCTCAGGTCTTTGGTTCGGTCCAGATAATACCTCAGGGCCCGTACCGGACACAGGGTCCTGTCTTCTTTGAATTGTCTATCTACAATGGTAGTCAAAGCAGGGATAGTCACCGGAGACACACTTTGAGAACCTTCTCTTGCTAGTTGGTTTTTGGCTATGAAATCAGAAGAAGGGAACAAGGCAACCTTTTCCCATTGGCCTAGATTGGATACTTTGTTTGCGACCCAGGCATGGATTTTGCTGCGGCACTTGCCGGAGGCCAAAGCTAGCAAGAAAGCAGTTTTAAGAGTGAGATGTTTGAGGTCTGAGTCTTTCATGGGCTCAAAAGGGGCTTTTGTGAGCTCATTGAGAACAACAGAAAGGTTCCACTTGGGGAGATTTCTGGAACTTTTAGGACGATCCCTGTGAAAACTGGAGAGTAACCTATGAAGGTCTGCAATATGTTGGGCCGTTGGGCCCAAAGTGTCAACAATTGCAGTCCTGTAACCATCAATGGTCGAGGGGCGCCTGTTCAGGTCTTGGTACAGGTACATGAAAAAATCTGAGATTTGTTTCACAGATGGAGTGGAGAAATCCACCGAATTTTCTCTGCACCATTTTTCAAATAGGGCCCACTTTGACTTGTAGATGGTCCTTGTTAATGACCGCTGAGGGGGAGCAATTCTCTCTGCCACCTCCACAGAGAAGCCTTGTTCTTGGAGTTGTCCACTCCTAGACATCAGGCGTGGAGGTTCAGCTGCTGGGGGTTGTTGTGGAACACATACTTGTGGGACTGTTTGAGTAGGGTCGTTGATACTGGAAGTTGTAGTGGGATCTCTGTTGAGAGCTGCACTAGGTCCCAAAACCAGGGCATCCCTGGCCAGCCTGGGGCTATCACGATGATCAGGCAATGGCATTGCCTGGTCTTTTGGATCACCTTGTGAAGGAGAGCCGTAGGAGGGTAAGCATAGGCCGTGAGGTTGTTCCAGTTTATGTTTAGAGCATCTATGTCCCAGGCCCTTGGGTCTGGGATAGGAGACACGTACAGTGGGAGCTTGTGGTTCAGGTGAGTGGCAAATAAGTGTACATGAGGGGTGAACCACTTCTGGCAGATCTGTTTGAACACCTGTGGGTGCAGAGACCATTCTGTTGACTGCACTTGGTTGGACATGGACAGTAGGTCGGCCATCACATTCAGGCACCCTGGAATGTGCCTGGCTCTCAATGTTATGTGGTAGTGGTGGCACCAGGTCATGATCTTCCACAGGAGAGCACACTTTGTTTGAGGCGTCGGTAAAGAGTTGGATACTGTGGTCTTTGGGATGAAGGTCTGCACCTTTCATCACGTTTGCGAGATTTTGCCACCAATCTAGGTGAGCTGCAATGGCTTCTGTCCAAGGAAGGAGGTTGTCCAGCGACTGAGGATATCTCCAGTGCTCCTTGAGATGAAACTGAAAGGGCCTCATGTGAAGGCGTCCCTCCGGGACCATTTTCTCCATTGAGGCTAGCAACCCAATTAGAGACATCAAACATCTTGCAGTCAAAACACGTTTTGACTTGAGGTGTAGGATCAAATCCTGAAGTTTGAGCCATCTCTCTTGAGTGGGTTTTACAAGGGCTGAGTCTAGGTGGTATCCGTAGCCCACGAACGAAAACACCTGAGTAGGTTTCAGTTCTGATTTTTCCTGATTTATTATCCACCCCAAGGACTGGGTTAGGTCTACCACCGCCTGTGTGTCCACTTGGGCTTCCTCCTGAGACTGGGACCTGATCAGCCAGTCGTCCAGGTATTGGTGAATTCTGAGTCCTCTTGAGAGGGCCATGAGTTTCACTTCCTTTACAATCATTGTAAAGACCTGGGGGGCTGTGGCCAGTCCGAACGGGAGGGAGGTGAACTGGAACACCTGAGCTTTGTAGCAAAACCTTAGGTATTTCCTTGAGTTTGGGTGGATGGGGATGTGTAAGTAAGCGTCCGACAGGTCTATCGACGCTACCCACTCCCCTGGAATCAGGGAGGTCCTGATGGACTCTGGAGTTTCCATTTTGAACTTTTCTACGTGTAGAAAAGTGTTGAGCCTGCTTAAGTCTATGACTGGCCTCCACCTTTGGTGAGGCTTGGGTACTAGGAACAGGCGACTGTAAAACCCGAGAGATTTTACATTTTCCACCCTTTTGATGGCGTTTTTTGACAGGAGAGACTGGATACAAGAGGCCAAGGCTTGGTCTTTTTGATGGGCCTTGTATTCTGACAGGATCAGAGGAAATCTGACCAAGTTTGGCTTTGAACGGAATGGCAGAACGTAGCCACTGGTGACAGTGTTTAACACGTTTTGAGAACATTTGTTTGTTAGCCAGTCTCTCCTGAAAGAACGGAGGCGACCTCCTACTGGTGGACTGAATGAGGCTTTGGAGGAGTCATTGGAAAGGGGGGTTTCCATGCCCCCTTCCCCTATTGTGGGGTCGAAAACGACCCCTGGAGCCTCTGAAGTTGGGTTTTCCTCTTCCCGAGGGAAAGGATTGGTTACTGCTTTGAGAGGAATTGCCCCCATAGGGGCGTTTTCTGTAGGAGCCTCTTTTCTTGTGGGGACCACAAAAGGGCTTATTATGGTAGGGGCAAAACCCTGAGAATTTTTTGAGGTGCCTTTTTGAGAAGGAAGTCCTCACCTTCCTTTACGAGTTGAGACTTGAACAGGGACGCGTCCCAAAAGGACGAGTTCCTCAGTTCTTGACGTCTCGTTTCCCCTAACTGGGGAGTGTCATTTCGGCTTCGCGCCTAAGCAAGCCGGTGTTAGCCATGGAATACAGCTCCCTCTGGAGAATATGGGCTAGGGATTTGCTGAGACATCTGAGGGCCCTGTGCTGAATAAGCACGGTCTTGTTCCAGAAATCCATGTACTCAGCTACTTCCTCATATCCGCGCTTTGCCGCTTTCTCAGGATTGGCACCTTTCTGGATCTGAGATTTTATCTTCTTGACAGTGGATTTAATGCTGTGCTGGCATTTCTCCAGCGAGGCATTGCAAGAAGAGGAGGTTTTGGCAAAAGCCGCGGTGAAATTCAGGGTAGAGATATTTTGCCTAGCCTGATGTTCCAGCTCCTTGAGAACTGGCAGGGGAACTTTGGCTACAGGGGCCCCAGGAGGTTTAGGAGTAATGCAGATCTTAGCGAAGTCCGTATCCAACTCCTGAATTTTATCTTGAAATGTAGGCTGTCCCACCTTGTACCACTTAGAAGTGGAAGGAGGAGGCTTGACATATTTGCCCTCAGCTAAATTGGCCGCTTTGAAATCATGTTGGAATTTATCAAAGGCGTCTTTGATAACTGAGCTAAGGGGTAGAATAGAGGAAGGACCTCTAGGTCTGAGCTCTTGGCGGCCTTTTTCGTCATCCAGACCCAAAACTGAAGTTGAAGACCTGGGCATAGAGTCCCTGGGGTCAGGGAGAGAAAGAATACGCCTGAAGGTGTCTATCTCTTCAGAATATTGTGAGGGAATGTCAGACAGAGCTACTTCCCTATAATAAGGGGGGTCTGGATCATGTTGTGGCAGATCTTGGTCAGAAGCTGCACCTGAGGGCTGAGCCCTAGAGAGCTTAGAAGACCTGTGTCTGGCTACAGGGGACTGATCTTCCTCTGAAGATGATGACACATACCTGGACCTGGATTTGTGTTTACTCTTGTCAGAGTGTTTCTTAGGTCTGGTAGAAGGGATCCGAGGTTCATCGGAATCCTCATGTAGTTGGTCCGAGGCAGAGCCCAGATCAACTGTTTGTCTGTAGCTTTGCTTTTGTGAGTACGAGACCTCTTTCGGACGAACCTCAGAGGGGGCAACGTACTGATCCGAGGTATCTGGATTAAGTACTAGCCGAGGAGGGAGGGCTGGACCAACGTCCACATCCATAGCCTCTGTATGAATGTTAGTACTAGATCTCGGAGGGGGTAGGTCCAGGTTTGCAGCAGTGTTACTGGACGTGCCAGGGTTGGAAGTAGGAAGCGAGGACTCAGCCTCGGCCTTCTTTTTTATGGTTAACTCATCTCGGAGTGATTGAAAAGCTTCCAACATGGATGCCTGAAAAGAACCCATTTGCTGCTGTAATTGTATATTTATGGAATCACCCAGGGATTTCTCAATGTTTTTTTGAATTCTATTTTGCAAAGCTGTACCTGGGGTGGGTGGGACAGACTTGGCTGGGGTCTTTAGTGACAATGAACTGAAGGCGAGAGGTTGAGGACGGGGGCGAGAGGTGAAAAGGTTATCGGCAGCACTCTCTAGGTCTGCATTGGAACCAGTAAAAGAGTCCCCGTCGCCTTCACCCAAAAGGTCTAGTTCATCATCTTTAGAACTACTTGCTGCTTTTTGCTTTTTAAGGTACTTCTTCCTGTTTTGAATTTTATTCAGCTGTTCATCAGTAAATGATGTACAGAGCTGACAGGGGGCTTCAAAGGTGACACAGGGGTCATCTCCCTTACCAGCCTCCCTACAGGTAGGGCAATAGTTATGATGGTCGAAACTGAAGCAAAAGTGGTGGCATTTGAGAGCTCTCGGTTTGTCTGTATTAGCTTGGTGGAGAGACATTTTACACGCAATAAAAAAGACGTAGATTAAATAGCCTGAACCGAGGAAAACTCAAAACACGCGAAAGCAAAAGAAATACTTATCCTGTGAAAATTATAATTTTACAGAATGATCTATGATATATATTCAAAGAAATATCCAAATATGAGCCTCCAACAATAAGTAAAGACTGAGAAATAAATGAAAATGTCTGTATATTTACAAACTGCTACCAGTCATCGTGGCCAACGAGAAAGTAGGGCGATTGGTCAGAAGTTATCAGGTGACGACAACTACCAGTATATCCGGTGGCTAACAAGAACGATCTTTTTTTCTAAGACGTTGGCCCCGGGTGTGGCAACCCGAGAACAGCATTAAGTCCCACATGGTAAGCTATTGTAGCGTAATAAAAGCACAGCCTTTTCTGACATATGAACCTCAGAACTAACCACACTTACAACTAAATTCTAATTACACTTGTTTTACTTATTGAAAGACTACTATACAGCAACTCAATTGTAGTGGTATCAAAGAAAATCTTAGAAACTATCTCTTCAACATGGCTTTTCTATCTCATCATATTTATAGACTCACTCTCTTTGCTTAAGAACCCTTCCCCATTCAAGAATCTGTAAAAAAATCCTGGTGGAAAAATTGGTGGCAGAAAGAAGTGGAAAGAAAGCCTGGTCTGTTTTGGAAAAGATGGAAAATAGCATCAGAGATGCCCGTACCCCACAGCCTAGGAAAATATTTTTAACACCATGAGATATAGAACTACTGTATCAGTACAAAGTTCAGGATACTTTCAGAGCATTGTCAGTTACATAAAGGTCCAAACAATGTTTAAATAGAAAAAATAATGTCTAAGAGAAAGATAATGCATGTACTTTATCTACATCTGGCATGGTCGAATTATGGTTTAGATGTTTTGAATATTACCATGCACACAGAAGTGGTAACACATTCAATGAATGCTTATGTGTGGTGTTGGAGCAAAATCTGTGGCTCACTTGACTTAATCAGTGCTTAAAACAGTGCTTAATCTGCATCAAAAGACAGACCCAAAGGTGCAACAAGATTTTAAAGGTCAAGGTCACTACGACAAGGTCAAGGGTCAAATCAAGGTCACACCATGACGATGCACACATAACTCCCCCTAACTAATGTCCCTACCAAGTATCAATTTCCTACAACTTACAGTTTCCGAGATATAGCCCGGACAAGATTTTATAGGTCAAGGTCACTACGGCAAGGTCAAAGGTCAAATCAAGGTCACACTATGACGATGCACACGTAACTCCCCCTAACTAATGTCCCTACCAAGTATCAACTTCCTACAACTTACAGTTTCCGAGATATAGCCCGGAAAAGATTTTATAGGTCAAGGTCACTACGGCAAGGTCAAATCAAGGTCACACCATGACGTTGCACACCTACAACCCCTAACTAATGTCCCTAACAAGTATCAACTTCCTACACCTTACGGTTTCTGAGATATGGCCCGGACAAGATTTTCAAACTCAAGGTCACTACGGCAAGGTCAAAGGTCAAATCAAGGTCACACCATGATGTTGCACACCTACGACCCCTAACTAATGTCCCTAACAAGTATCAACTTCCTACACCTTACGGTTTCTGAGATATGGCCCGAACAAGATTTTCAAACTCAAGGTCACCACGGCAAGGGCAAAGGTCAAATCGAGGCCACACCATGACGTTGCACACCTACACCCCCTAACTAATGTCCCTACCAAGTATATACTTCCTACATCTTACGGTTTCCGAGATATATCCCAGACAAGATTTTATAGGTCAAGGTCACTACGGCAAATTCAAAGGTCAAATCAAGGTCACACCATGACGTTGCACACCTACACTCCCTAACCAATGTCCTTACTAAGTATCAACTTCCTACACCTTACGGTTTCCGAGATATAGCCCGGACAAGGTTTTATAGGTCAAGGTCACTTTGGCATGGTCAAAGGTCAAATCAAGGTCACACCATAACATTGCACACCTACAACCCCTAACTAATGTCCCTACCAAGTATCAACTTCCTAACTAATGTCCTTACCAAGTATCAACTTCCTACACCTTACAGTTTCTGAGATATAGTCCGGACAAGATTTTATAGGTCAAGGTCACTACGGCAAATTCAAAGGTCAAATCAAGGTCACACCATGACGTTGCACACCTACACTCCCTAACCAATGTCCTTACTAAGTATCAACTTCCTACACCTTACGGTTTCCGAGATATAGCCCGGACAAGGTTTTATAGGTCAAGGTCACTTTGGCATGGTCAAAGGTCAAATCAAGGTCACACCATGACGTTGCACACGTAACTCCCCCTAACTAATGTCCCTACCAAGTATCAACTTCCTACACCTTACAGTTTCCGAGATGTAGCCCGGACAAGACTTTATAGGTCAAGGTCACTACGGCAAGGTCAAATCAAGGTCACACCATAACGTTGCACACCTACAACCCCTAACTAATGTCCCTACCAAGTATCAACTTCCTACACCTTACAGTTTCTGAGATATGGCCCGGACAAGATTTTCAAACTCAAGGTCACTACGGCAAGGTCAAAGGTCAAATCAAGGTCAGACCATGACGTTGCACACCTACACCCCCTAACCAATGTCCCTACCAAGTATCAACTTCCTACACCTTACAGTTTCTGAGATACAGATACAAGGTTAAGGGCTGTGGGATAAAAATTGAATATTTATGTAACAGAAAGTCAGATAATGGAGGTTCTACTGTACTTACCAGGATCAGCAGAGGAGCGAGAACATACCAGCAGGCTGTGAAGTAAAGGTAGGGATGCTTGCCTGTCATCTCTTCTATATCTGATCCCAGTCTCTTAGCGCCTATAGTAACAAATGTGCAGGTACTAGTTGTGGAATGATTCGGCATGCACTTGACTGATTAGCATTAGCTTAGTATAAAATCAATGACAATTTTTTTAAATAATCTATAATTTTTCAGAATTTTACTTTCCTATAAATAACAATATATCCAGACAATTTTTGGTGTTTTTATCTTATTTAAAACCATTTTTATGTAATAACTGTAGGTTTTTCTTCGTTTACATGTGCCACCATACAGTAACGGGAATTTTCAGTGGATGCTACATATGTGAATCAGTAACTCTTACCAAACTGATCTACACTTCAGGAGACAGTGTATCATACTATAGTCACCAACAAAATAAAGTGAATAATTGATTCTGGATGGATCCTTGCTCAACAAAATGGATCATTAATTGATTTTGAAAACTGGGGTCATTTGGAGTTATTCCTCAGCCAAGTACCTCAGTAACCACATAGTTGATAAGTTTGGCCTTTCTTTACTTAGGGCTCTATGGTGGTGGATTAGGGTCCAGGTCACAGCAACATGAGAATTGCATCATGAGCCTGTCCAGTTTTGTTTTGACCTTTGTCTATCGACAAGTCCTGTCTTTGTAAATCCTGATGCCACCTTCAAATATTGATGAGTTTCATAGTCTGATAAATTTCATGTTTTCTTTTAGGGATGAATACACACTAAAACACCTGGGAGCAGCAATGACTTTAAATGAAATCCAAACCTATTATTAGTACTGGTAGATATACACACTTTACACAAGGATGGGTCAAAGTTCAGACTTGCTCCAAGTCTTTGTATTGGTATCCATCAATGACTTAAACAGTTAAATTTAAACTGGAAATTTATAAGAGTTCATTGTACCACCAGCACCCTGGAGTTAGGCGGGCTGACTGTTTCTCCAAGAGTCATACAGTACCCATATATTACACAAAAGAGAAAAGGACTCGGTGAAAGTCTAGTCAAAAAGTCGGTGTTTAACATCCCTCTGAACAGCTAAAGTCATATATAATGACAGGCCCTCACTGAATTCCATATGCTGTCATGAGCTGGATTTGAACTTAGTATGACAGAGTTGAGAGTCCAGTGATTAAATACCAAACTTGTGAACCACCCAGCCACTGATACTTCTGACAACACTGCCAAAGGTCAAAGTGTTGGGGTTCCATGTCTCTTTTAATAGCTTAGGTTGCTCTGTTTAGTATGGATGAGAGTGATTAATCTTGTTAACCACTCAACCACTGTGGTCTTTAGAATAATACAATACATACCATAACACCAGGCCACAGCCACAACTTCAAACAATGCTATAAGCATCAAAGAGATTCCAGAGGAATAATAATCAATGATCTTAAAGTAGTAAATTCCACCCTAAAAAGAAGAAATATAAACTGATACAGTAAAATACACTTTTCAATTTCAACATAGCATCCAAAACAGTTGATATGTAAATTTCCGTTCTGCATGGCAACATTATAGAATTGTTAAGTGTGAATTTAAGGAAACAAATTTTTCTAGAACATATTATCTTTTTTCCATATTCTTGATATTGTAATTGCTTTTTAATGATCATAAAATCTGACACCATGACTTACATTGGTAATGGTTGGAAATCCCATGAAGTAGGACACAACGCACACAACAAGAACCAAGAACTCTCGTCGTTTTAATACCTTCATGATCTTAAGGCCAAACTGGTCCTCAATACTGGTGATAACCACTTCAACAGAAGCAAACTGTGAAACGGAAATACAGGAAAACCTTTACTGTCTTAGAGGAATAAAATACTATGGGCATTTAAACTACGAAGAAATTTACCTAATTCTCAATAGTTTAAGAAATTCACTTGAATAATTTTTCACTAATGGTAAGTATCTGTTTAAAATATGAAAACAGATAATTAAAACATTCCATTTGGTAAGGCCACGAGTTGACATAACCATCCTCTAAGGCAATGGAGCCTGAAAAGGCAGTGTCGATTTTCCTGACTAAAGCTGTCACATAAAAAGACAGCATTGACTAATGGATGGCTATGATGCAAGATATTCTAATCTAAAGAGGAGTGTCTAAAGTTTGCTTCCAAAATCAATTATAATCTTTGGTCTCTGATGGTCTTGCAGAGTCCATTCCATTTAGATGGTGCAGCATGAATGAAAATACGCCAACATTTTCCTTTGGTTTATAGGGTGTATGGCAAGTCAATTTCCACGAGCAAGATAACTTGGGAGGTTGGCTGAAGATAATGGACTTATAGACCAAAAGGTTGTAATTTACAAGATTATTTACTTGATGGGGGGAGCCACTATAGTTCCTTTCAGTATTGAGAGATATGAGAGAACCTATTCAGCCTGAAAACAGTGTGGCATGGGGCATTCTGTAATTTTTCAAGCTTATGGATGTTTACTTGACCAACACCTGGTAAGTGTTTCTATTCAATTAAACTTTCTTTAAAAGATACACTAGTTTTTTTTGAGCAAAACTAGTGAAACACTGATGCTGATTAAGTATGGGGGTTATGTCACAAAATAAATAGAAGGGATAAGTTACACTAGTATGCATAATGTACCAATCCATGACCTACCTTCTGCAGACAATGAAATCAGGAAGTATTGTTATTGAATTATTATTATCATTAAAGTATATTATTTTTCACTATTTTTATTTTCATCAGTATTGAATGGTCAATGAGACCTTTCTAATCAGAGCCATTAAAAGCATTAATACAAAACTATAATTATATAAGAATGAAGTATTTGAGTATAAAAACAAGGCTAGTATATACCTGACTGTCAATAGCCAAACAAATCAACATGAAGAAGAAGAGGACAGCCAAAAACTGTGCCACTCCTGTCGGCATGGAGACAAAGGCTTCAGGATAAACAATGAACACAAGACCTGGTCCTTGATTTTTGTAAAAGAAAAATTAAGATAGCAATTGAAACGTGTGTAAAGTGTCAACTATAGGAGAAAATCCTTAAGCCCCCTAAATCAGCACAATTTTATTTTTATTTTTGTGTACATGCTCAGATTATAGACCCCTCCCCCCTCCTCAAAAAAAAAAAAATAAATAAATAAATAAAAAAAAAAAAAAAAAAAATTCACACATTCTTTCAAATAAAACACAAAGTCCTGAGTGTTCGATGGTTTTGTATATATATCTAAGTTTCCTCACTTTATAATATAATCGTGTGCTGTCATATTTTACTTTTGGACAAATTTGAGCTAATATTATTCACTTGTTTTTTGCCAATTTTTTGTCCAGTCTGTTACCCTAATTTGAGAGATTTGTATGGGTAACACTATAGTACTAACACAAAGAGTGCTTGCATGTATTAATAAAATATGTTTTAGGTGTTTACCTACTTATTCATCAATTAATTTTATTTCTGAAAATTTCGAAACACAAAAAAATGGCCTTGAAGTACACATACCTTCAGTGACCACATCACTGACTTCTTTGCCTTGGTTGTGGGCAATGTTCCCCAATATGGAGAAAACAGCAAAACCAGCCAGAATACTGGTCATAGAGTTGAGGACACATATCACCAGAGAGTCCCTGAAAAAATACTAAGAGGATGCCACCCTGAATGTAAAAAAATAGCATCAGACATGCCCATACCCCACAGCCTGGGGAAATAATTTCAACACCATGAGATATAGAAGTAGTGAAACAGTACAAAGATGCCGATACTTTCAAGGCATTGTCAGTTATATAAAGCTCCAAATAATGTTTAAGTAGAGAAAATAACATCTAATGCCCCTGTTCCACCAAAGGACTAAGGTCCGATCCTGTCGGCGACCCTTAATCGTGGACAGTCGGTGAAAAAAAGGTAAAATGGGCGGGAATACTGAATCGGCATCAAAGCCTGGGATTAAGTACAGATCGGCCTCAGGAAGCCTGAGGCCCCAGGCGGCTCCAGACAGTCCCCGACTGGTCTGCGACTAAGAACCGATTAAGCCAGTTTTCTGATCGGTAAATCTGACCAGCTATCTAGACTCTTCACATAAGGTTTCCCAATACCTCTTAATACATTCTAAAACTCTAAAAGCAAGAATAAAGGAGATAAGAGGCAAAAACACAAACTCGGCTATTTTATGACCCCAGTTTGACCCATAAGAGGGGATCCGGGGGTAAATCGGACCAGCTCTCTAGACTCTTCACATATGGTTTCCCAATACCTCTTAATACATTCTAAAGCTCTAAAAGCAAGAATAAAGGAGATAAAAGGCCAAAACACAAAATCGGCTATTTTAAAACCCCAGTTTGACCCATAAGGGGGGATCCGGGGGTAAATCTGACCAGCTACCTAGACTCTTCACACAAGGTTTCCCAATACCTCTTAATACATTCTAAACTCTAAAAGCAAGAATAAAGGAGATATAAGGCAAAAACACGAAATCAGCTATTTTATGACCCCCAGTTTGACCCATAAGGGGGGGTCCGGGGGTAAATCTGACCAGCTATCTAGACTCTTCACATATGGTTTCCCAATACCTCTTAATACATTCTAAAGATGTAAAAGCAAGAATAAAGGAGATAAAAGGCCAAAACACAAAATCGACTATTTTATGACCCCAGTTTGACCCATAAGGGGGGATGCAGGGGTAAATCTGACCGGCTATCTAGACTCATCACATAAGGTTTCCCAATACCTCTTAATGCATTCTAAAACTCTAAAAGCAAGAATAAAGGAGACATAAGGCAAAAACATAAAATCAGCTATTTTATGACCCCAGTTTGACCCATAAGAGGGGGGGGGGGGGGTCCGGGGGTAAATCTGACCAGCTATCTAGACTCTTCACATATGGTTTCCCCAATACCTCTTAATACATTCTAAAGCTCTAAAAGCAAGAATAAAGGAGACAAAAGGCAAAAACACAAAATCGGCTATTTTATGACCCCAGTTTGACCCATAAGGGTCTGGGGGTAAATATGACCGGCTATCTAGACTCTTCACATATGGTTTCCCAATACCTCTTAATACATTCTCAAGCTCTAGAAGCAAGAATAAAGGAGATATAAGGGGAAAAGATGAAATTGGCTATTTTATGACCCCAGTTTGACCCCTACAGGTGGGTCGGGGGGGAAATTTGACTAGCTTTCTAGACTCTCCACATATGGCTTCCTACTACCGCCCAATACATTTTATGGCTCTAAATGCAATACTTAAGAAGATAATGGGGGGGGGGGGGGGGGGGGGGGGGGGGGGGTTCACATGAATTTTAAGCTTTCTGATTGGTACCTGTGAGAAAATCACTCATAAATCGGTCAATTTTCATCGGATTGCTCCCAAAATCTGATCAGCTCACGTTTTTGATAGGATAAACATGTGTATGAAGTTACAAGCCTCTGCGGTCAGTAGATTTTCCTGAACTGTGATGACGGGCGGGTGTACCCGAAAAAACTATTTTTTGATCATGTGACCTTGATAAAGATCAAAGGTCAAATTTAAGCATGTGGAAAAATTTTCCCACGCCTAAGGTATATAACTGCCAAATATGGTTTAAAAGCTTGCAATAATAAGGGAGATATTCAAGGGAGATCATAATGCGGCGGCGGAGAGGAAACTGAGGTGAAACCAAATAAGCGCCCTTTCGGGGGACGCTTAATTATCATTACTTTTATGGGAACACAGCAGGATGCCACCTTTTAATGGAAGACAGCTTCAGCAACAACTTAGGGCTTTTTTGATTTATATTCAGTTACAAATAATGATGTATTTGCTATTTCTACATCGACCACAGCAACCACCACAAGCAGCACCACCTCCATCACCACCAGCCATAGAGACCTAGAAGAAGGCACAACATGTGGGTCAGGCCATGGCTACTGCAGAGAGAGGAGAGGGGGGCCTACCACAACATTATGGCTGAACTGTATGCCACAGACATTCCAGGATTCACCAACTACATGAGGATGACCCCAGAATTCTTTGAAATGATAAAGACCAGACTGGAACCACGTATAGCCAGGCAGGCCACCAACTACAGAGCTCCTATCAGTGTTGGGGAGAAGTTAGCCCTCACCATCAGATATCTGGCCACTGGAGAGTCATACACATCATTATCCTGTCAGTTCAGGGTTGGCAGATCCACCATTTCCAAGTTTCTACTAGAGGTCTGCAGGGCCATCCAGGATGAGTTCACCAGAGTACCTCAGATATCCTACTACTCCAGATGAGTGGAAAGAACTGGAAAGGGAATTCAGGATCAGGCGGAATGTTCCACATGCCTTGGGAGCCCTTGACGGCAAGCATGTGGCCCTGAAGAAACCCAAGAACTCTGGAGCCCTGTACCATAACTACAAGGGGTTCTTTTCCATAGTAATGTTGGCCTTGGTAGATGGGCAGTACAAATTTAGATGGGTGGATGCTGGTACAGCTGGATCTTACTCAGATGCCCAGATATTTAATGCCTGTCAGCTGAAGAGGAGGATTGAGGATGGCAGGATAGGCTTCCCTGACCCAGCTCCTATAACCCAGGGTGGTAGAGATGTCCCCTACTTCATTTTGGCAGATGATGCCTTTGCCCTGAAGACCTGGCTCATGAAACCCTACGGCAGAAGGATGTTAACCAGAGAGGAAAGGATTGCCAACTACAGAATATCAAGGGGCAGGAGAGTTGTTGAGAACACTTTTCGCATCCTGGTCTCAAGATTCAGAGTGATGTTGACCACTATTGAACTACCTCCAGAAACAGTTAGGGATGTGGTCATGATCTGTGTGGTTCTGCACAACATACTGAGAAGCCAGTATCAAGGTCAACATGGTGGTCAAGAGCCTAGGGATGATGATGATGATGATGATGATGGTGTGCCTGGTGATTGTCGACTGATTGGTGGTGCTGCTGGTGGTGGTCCAGACAGAAACCCTGCTAGAGAAGCCAAAAGACAGAGGGATTACCTCAGGGACAACTTCAATAATGAGGGAGCAGTGGCCTGGCAAGATGGCAGAATATAACTCCTGCTGCAGTAACCAGTCCTTTTCAGGACTAATAACCAGTCCTTTTCAGGACTACCAAATATTCCAAAACAATTAATCAGCTGTGCTTGTTGAAAATATCACAACCATTTCCTACCATAATTCACCCACCTAACAAACAGACAAACCCAATTCCCAACAGAAGTCACCCAACTAACAAACAGACAAACCCAGTGCTAAACATAATTCTCAAAAGAAACACACAAAGCCAAACATAACTTTCTAAATGGAATAAATATTTCATATATTTTGAAAGCTACATCCTAATTTTACTTACATTTGGCTTTTTTAGGGGAAAAGTATTTGAAACAAATGTTTTCCTGGAAATCTTAAAATTAAAATCTTTTGCTCCAGTTCACAAATCTTTAGGAAATATAACCACTAAACAGGTTTTCTTTACAATGATGGGGGTTATGTTGGCAAAATAGTTTGTCAGTTCTTTGGTTTGGGTTCTGTTTGCTATTGGGTTTGTCTGTTTCTTGGTTGGTGGTTATGTTTGGTAAGTATGTGATAATGCCTTTTAACTATAGGGATGGTGTAAGTGTTAGACTTTTTTATTAAAGATTTTAACCAATCCCATGGATTTTAAGCTAAAAATGGGCTGATTATTGGCCATATTGGGAGTTTATTTATTTTAATTTTTTTTCTATGTGGCCTTTTTTTGGTTATGTGTGGTACCATGGGTTATTTGTTTCATGTTTGGGGTGGTGTAGGTGTTGGACTGTTTTTTTTTCTTGTGATAAGTATTTGTACCGAACTGTTATGTTTTGGGAGGGGAATTGGAATAACTTGCAGCTGAATAATTGTTTTTGGAATATTTGGATAGCCCTGAAAAGGGCCTGGCAGGTCAAAGACCCGCCCTGACTGGATGGCTACTGAGGAGGCTGCTGCTGTTGAGGCGGTGCTATAGTGGTGATAGTGAAGAGTTGTGGCTGCTGCTGCTGCTACTGAGGCTGCTCAATGATCTGTGTAGATGTCAGATCTGGTAGCTGGCTTAGTATTCCACTTAAGTTGTGTCTACTGCCCTTGTCCTGTACTGTTAGAACTGATGGAGGGTTGCCAAAGCCAAGGGGGCTTGGTGTGTGGTAGACGTAACTGCTGCTAGCTGCTGCTTGTGTGGAAGTAGACGCCTGTTAAGTGGTTGTTGGCAGTATCCCGACCCTCTGCGACTCCGTGGTAATAGTGGCTGATCTTCTTGGTAGTGCTTGACGTCTACGGTTGCTTTTAATGCTTTCAATATCTCTAAAAATTCTGCTCTTGAGATCCTCAAACTCCTCTTGGGTCATCTTTTCAGCCTCTGATGCCACGTAGTCAAAGAAGGGCTGCCTGTCTGACTTCTGCTGCAGGAAACCTGAGATCAATGTCCTCATCTGGTCAAAGTGCTCGAGTATCTTGGAGTCTGTTGAAACTGGTGTAGATGTGAACATAGGTTGACTCCTACTCTCTCTGAGGACACTGGACTTGAGGTGTTCTGTATCAGTAGTAGACCCACGAGATTCGTCCTGCTTGCTGGTATTTGGACTGGCCTCGAACCCTGAACTTCTGCTGGCCCCCTTGCGTCTGATATGGGTCTTAAGGAAACCCATCTGCTGGTAGACCCAGGACTGTCTCTTGGTCATCTCCCTTGGGGCTTGGCCAGATTGTAGTTTTGACAGCTTGCCATAATGCGTTCGCTGAGATTCGAACCATCTTCTGACATCAAAGGGCTGGAGCTTCAGTTCTGCAGAGATTTCTGCCCAGAGAGCCTCCTTCTGTCTGTCGTGGAAACGTGCATGCTCCTTGTCATAGAGCTCTGGATGCTCCTTCACAAACTCCACAATTGCAGTTTCTTGGCTGTCAGTGAAAGTTGAACAGACCCTGGCTCTCTTGGCTGCCGAATGACTCTCTAAATCCTCCTCACACCTCTCTTCTTCCTCGCAAGTTTCCTCAGTAAGATCTGTTATGAGTCGGGGACTGCCAAACAGGCTTCCTGGGACTAAGCTACGGAGGCCTGGGACTAAGGGTCGCAGGAGGCCTGGGACAACATAGGACTGTGTAAATTTGGGTCTGAGGAGGCCTGAGGAAGCCTGGGACTGGACATTTTGTTGTCGGCGGGAAATGAGAATCGGTTTGAGTCGTGAAAAATATCAAACATGTTTGATTTCTCTCACGGCCACAAAATACTGACCCTTACTGGACGTCTGGGACTAAGCAAGTATTTGAAACCGACTCCCAAAAACCCTTAATCGGGGAGCTTAGTCGTGTGGTGGAACACCCACATAAGAGAAAGAAATGTATGTAAAGATAAAGTATTAAAACAAGAACAACCCTTAACCAATATCCCTACCAAGTGTCAACCTTCTACACCCTACGGAATCAAATAAATAAACCAAGACAAGATTTTAAAACATGGTCACTATGACAAGGTGAAAGGTCAAATCAAGGTAGCACCATGACGTTGCACACCTACAACCCCCAACCAATGTCCCTACCAAGTATCAACTTCCTACACCTTACGGTTTCCAAGATATGGCCCAGACAAGATTTTATAGGTCAAGGTCACTACGGCAAGGTCAAAGGTCAAATCAAGGTCACACCATGACATTGCACACCTACTGCACCTAACCAATGTCCCTGCCACGTATCAACTTCCTACACCTTACAGGATCTAGAGCTGATTAGGTATTGGGGGGTATCCGGTAATGCCATGGCAACACTTTTAAGATTTTCAGGTCTCAAACTTTGTGGGTGTTCCGCAGACTAAACCCCTGCATGGATTTTCATCAAATTTTCAGGGGATGTTTACCCCAAGTGGATCTAGAACTGTTTAGGTTTTGGAGGGTATCCGGTAATATCTATTGCCATGGCAACACTTTTGAGATTTTCAGGTCTTAAACTTTGTAGGTGTTCCATAGCCTAAACCCATGCATGGATTTTCACCAAATTTTCAGGACATGTTTACCCCAAGAGGATCTACAACTGATTGGGTTTTGGTGGGTATCCGGGCACCACTGTTGCCATGGTAACACTTTTAAGATTTTCGGGTCTTAAACTTTGTGGGTGTTCCACAGACTAAACCCCTGCACAGATTTTCACCAAATTTTCAGGATATGTTTACCCCAAGATCTAGAGCTGATTAGGTATTGGGGGGTATCCGGTAACAACTGTTGCCATGGCAACACTTTTAAGATTTTCAGGTCTCAAACTTTGTGGGTGTTCCGCAGACTAAACCCCTGCATGGATTTTCATCAAATTTTCAGGGGATGTTTACCCCAAGTGGATCTAGAGCTGTTTAGGTTTTGGAGGGTATCCAGTGATATCTGTTGCCATGGCAACACTTTTAAGATTTTCAGGTCTAAAACTTTGTAGGTGTTCCACAGCCTAAACCCATGCATGGATTTTCACCAAATTTTCAGGATATGTTTACCCCAAGAAGATCTGCAGCTGATTAGGTTTTGGGGGGTATCCAGCGGCAACTGTTGCCATGGGCATACTATTAAAATTTTCGGGTCTTAAAATTTTGTTCTAAAATCTTTAATGTTTTCTGTAACCTAAAATATTGCAGCTAACTTCATGAGATTTGCACAAAATGCAAATGGATAGGAAAGCTTGCCTGAGAGTAATTGTGTCCTTTTTGAAACAAAATTGCCGCCATATCAATCTTTAATGGCAATTTTGTGTTTTGCCATTTTTGGAAAAACTTCGAAAATTCAAAATGGCCGCCATTTTTGGGGAGGGGAATTTTTTTTTTGAAAATTGCCTAGAGTACATTGCTCAGATCATTACTCATTTTGGTAGCTATTACTCAGCTATCCAAAGAGCTACAGTTCTGCAACTTCTCTATGTGGTAGATGACCCAAAAGTAGGTGAATGAGTTATTTAGAAGAAATTGCCTATCTGTAAAACTTTTAGAGATAAAAGACATTTACTCATTTTAGTAGCTATTACTCACCTATCCAAAGAGCTACAGTTCTGCAACTTCACTATGTGGTAGATCACACAAAAGTAGGTGAATGACTTATTTAGAAGAAATTGCCTATGTGTAATATGTTTAGATATAAAAGACACTTACTCATTTTGGTAGCTATTACTCAGCTATCCAAAGAGCTACAGTTGTGCAACTTCACTATGTAGTATATCAGCCAAAAGTAGGTGAATGACTTATTTAGAAGAAATTGCCTACCTATAATACTTATAGAAATAAAAGACATTTACTCAATTTAGTAGCTCTTGCTCAGCTATCTACTCACTTAGATATTGACGTACATCTGCAAAAGCAACAAAAATATAAAGGACACAGGAAAGTAAGGTTTTGAAAAACTAGATGAATAACAAATGAACAGATTTGCCTAACTTTCGTACTTGTGAAGGTATTTGACATTTATTTCCATCATAATTTTGCTACAAATAAGAAAATAGCTATTGCTCACTCATGACATGCAATGGAACCCCAAACGATATGCCATCTTATAGTTAAGGAAAAAGTAGCTGAACAAATTATTTTAGGAAAATCCTGTAACTGCTGTAGTTTTTGAGTTACAATGGATTTACTCAACAGTCACAATTTCAAAGTAGCTATTACTCAGCTATCCAATGTGCAACAGGTCTGAAGCTTTACTATGTGATAGCTTATCAAAAACTAGATGAATAACATATTTGAAAAGAATTCCCTAATTTTAATACTTTTGAAGATATTTGAAATTTACTCATGTCGTTATTTTGCTTCAAATAAGGAAATAGCTATTACTCACTTATGGCATGCAATAGAACCCCAAACTATATGCCATCTTATAGTTAAGGACAAAGTAGCTGAACAACATATTTTAAGAAAATACTCTAACTGCACTAGTTTTGGAGTTACAATGGATTTACTCAACTGTAGAATTTCAAAGTAGCTATTACTCAGCTATCCAATGTGCAACAGATCTGAAAATTTACTATGTGATAGCTTATCAAAAAGTAGATGAACAACATATTTGAAAAGAATTCCCTAACTTTAATACTTTTGAAGATATTTGACATTTACTTATTTCATTATTTTGCTACAAATAAGAAAATAGCTATTACTCACTTATGGCATGCAATGGGACCCCAAACTATGTACCATCTTATACCTAAGGACAAAAACGTTAGGTATTTCCTGAAGTCCATAAAACTGACCAGACCCATTAAATTACCTAACAGAAATGCTCACACACTTTCCAAACTTATTGTATTGTGTGATTCAATATATATGGGGAGAGTTTTCAAGGCAGTTTTCTTACTGGGGTTCTTCGGTTTCTTGAGGCTCTCTAACATAGCTCCTCATGCAGCGTCAGCCTTTGATCCCACTTGTCATTTAACTGCTGGGGATGTAATTTTCTCCAAACATTTCATGAAAGTCATACTTAAGTGGTCAAAAATCAATCAGTTTAGAGACAAGGCTCATATATTGTCACTTCCGCGTATCAGGGGTTCAATATTGTGCCCTCACAAAGCATGTAGAGCTGCATTAAAACTGTATTCTGAACAACATATTTGAAGAAAAAGTTGTAACTGCAATAGTTTTTGAGTTATGAGCCCTTTACTCCAAGTAGCTAAGATTGCTATTACTCACTTATCTTTAGGCCTAAGTCCATAAAACCCAAAAAATTTTCGAGGGTGTGAAAATTCATTGGGACAATTAATTTACCAAAAATCTGTAGCTGTAGTAGTTTTGGAGAAATCTGCGTGACTAACTAACGCACGCACGCACACACAGGCATCATTTCATAATCTCCCTCCCGGGCTAAAGCCCGGCGGGAGATAACAAGCCGTAGCAGGTCCCGACAAGCTGTACTGACAAACAGACAGGACTGGAGAAATAGACAGAATCACCCCAACCAGACGTGCAGTCGGTATTGCAATACAGTTTTTGATAAATTTTTGGGAAAACATAGGATCAAGTGTCGACCAATAAACAATTCTTAAACTAGGTCACTAGTAAATATTTGGATTGTTATTTTAATTATAGTTTCCACGTTTTTGCTTTAATACTATATAAGAAATAAATCAATGTATGTCTGCTGCAGATTATGAATGAAAAAGCCACTTAAAATATGAAATTTTCATTTAAAATGTTATATCCTGTGCAAACAAGCAGAGAGAGGTGTGCTTCTAACAATATCTCACGTGACAATGAAACCCTTTTGCTTGTTGCTGCCTTTTATACTCCAAGTTCGAGCTTCTGGGAAAGACCCTATTCTCGTGAAGGCAATAAACTTGCTGTAGTTCTGGTCACATGATGGGATCCAAATATTTCCTGTTGAACTACTTTTAGGTTTGATTGGTCGACACTTGATCCTCTTTTTTCCCAAAAATTGCTAATGGGTTTTCACAGTGAGAAGAAATATCTTGTGAATGAATCCAAATAGTTTGTCAACTTTTATTAAATTGCTCTGGTGAAATAGGCTGAGAATTTGATTATTATGTCACCAAATAAAACACTTGACTGTTCAGGTCTCTCAATTATTTAAAGCATACATGTGGGCCTTTTTTGTCTCTTTAACTTTGAAATTATGATCACTTGCACTGTTTCTTTGTCATTCTTGACATAATCTTTGAGCATATTTTTACCTCATATCATGCTGGAAATGGACTACAAATGAGCAGTAACTAAGTTACAAAAGACAAGCAAGCTTCATGTTACGACAGGCATGCAAGTGATAACGACAAGTCTGGAAGGGTTACAGACAAGCCTTGAAGTCATAGGACAAGATGTGAAGTGACTAGGACAAGCCGGTGTCCAGGGGGGGGGCGCAGCCTAGGTGGGGACCAAGAGTCGGGGAAATATCAAACATGTTTGAAATTTTACCGTCTCTCCCCGACAGGCTGGGAACTTACAACTGACCCTAACCGACCATGTAAACATTGGTCCCGACCTTCCAAAAATGCTCAGTTACTGACCGGTTGGCTCCAGTGAAACACCTGCATAGGGGACACCCTTTAAAAGTAAGACAGAAAAATCAAAATTTTGCCAAATTTGAACAAGGAGAGAGAAGAAGTCCAATGTTGTCATAAAAATCACACATTTATAAAGAATTGATAGATACACTGATACAAGTTTAAGTTATATGTGTTATTTACACTGGCAATATCGGGCGAAGATACCATCTAGAGGGGCTTTTTAATGGTTGATACACAAAATTTCTACCTGAAATCTGCACTCTATATTGGCACATGTCCAATCTGCTTACAGCTGAATTTTTTATCAAAAATTCTGATTGGCTAGAGGCTGAACTCATTATTCTGTTCCTTTTTTGTGCCAATTTGAAAAGTGAGTCACCACCAATCTAGGCTTTGGCTTTTTGTTTCTTAAATTTTACGACATTACCTCAGTGTGGCAATGCTATGGCACATTTCACATTTCTTGCTTAATAAGTACTGACCTGAAAATATTGGTGTCCCGTTTATTATAGCTCGAAAAAGCTATCATACTTCCAAAGGCAATTCCTATGGAGTTGAAATTCTGGGCGGCAGCATTCACCCATACCTAGAAACAGAGCATGATCCTCTCTTATCCAAACACACTGGGATAATTTGTTTGAATAGCAGAAAGGCATAGAGTAAGGAATCTAAAATTCGCCACATATCTGAAATTTGCCACATTTGGAAATACTAATAAAATAAATGAATTGAGGTGAGATTTGTTGAATGTACAGTAAATTAAGGCTTTTTGAACTAAAAAATACCAATTTTAAGACAAAACATCATTTTCTTCATAAAATTAACTAAGGTTTTAGTGGTGGCCAATTTTAGATTCCTGGCGAATTTTAGATTTCTTACTCTATATCACATGGAAACTAGTACCATCCCATCAGCCCAAGTATTCTACGTAATGGTTAGCAATTTTATCAGTCAGTCAGAAAAAGCTATGAATATATGAATATATTGCAAGTGTCAAAAAGTCATAAAACTTTGAGACACCAGTCTCAAAACATTTTCACTTAGAAGAACACTCACACATGAAGAGAGATTTAGTGTGATACAATAGTTGGGCACTAAAATTAACCCAAATACCCAAAATAAGCGCAGAGCAAAAGAATTGGAATTTATTTGTGATGTGCCCACTGTTAGCGAAATTGGCATCAATCAATTTGTGTAAATAATTCCTCTTATTGATATACTTGGTGCTCCTATAACCCCTTTATCTGAAAAGTACATTGTACTACTGAAAACATAAAAAATATCTATAACTAGAAATAGGACGCCCTGTGGATAGTAGATGCGAATAGAAACAGGATAGCATAGAAGAACACACATTATCATGTGTAATGTCCACCCCATGAACCTTGCCCAAATTGTACAGTAGTCTTACAAGACCCTGTTTCATTTGTAAAATATATCAATGATGCTTAAATATTTATTAGTGTAGATGTAAATTATTTCAGCTTCATGCCTTTTTGCATTGGTTGGGTTGAAAATTTTGACGAAATCACTCTATCTTGCACGGTTAAGAAGATAGAAGCAAATTCCTGTTTTTCTATTTTTGGCAAAAATTTGAAAATTCAAAATGGCCGCCATTTTTGGGAAAAGGAATTTTTTTGGAAAATTGCCAAGAGTACATTTCTTAGATACCCTATGGGTTGAAAATTTCAACGAAATAACTCTATTTTGCACGGTTAAGGCCAGTTTGTGTTTTTCCATTTTGGGCAAAAATTCGAAAATTCAAAACGGCCGCCATTTTGGGGGAGGGGAAAACTTTTTCAAAATTGGCAAGAGTAGAATTCTCAGATACCCTGTGGGTCGAAAATTTTGCCGAAATCGCTCTATCTAGCATGGTTAAGGAGATAGAAGCAAATTAGTGTTTTGCCAGTGTTGGCAAAAATTCGAAAATTCAAAATAGCCGCCATTTTTGGGGAGGGGAAAATTTTTTGAAAATTGCAAAGATTGCATTCCTTAGATATCCTGTGGGTTGAAAATTTCGATGAAATCGCTCTATCTCACACAGTTAAGGAGATAGAAGCAAATTTGTGTTTTGCCATTTTTGGCAAAAATTCTAAAATTCAAAACGGCCGCCATTTTGGGGGAGGGGAAAACTTTTTCAAAATTGGCAAGAGTAGAAAATTTTGCCGAAATCGCTCTATCTCGCACGGTTAAGGAGATAGAAGCAAATTAGTGTTTTGCCATTTTTGGCAAAAATTCGAAAATTCAAAATGGACGCCATTTTTGGGGAGGGGAAAATTTTTTAAAAATTACCAAGAGTACAATGCTTACATACCCTGTGGGTCGAAAATTTCGACGAAATCACTCTATCTCGCACGGTTAAGGAGATAGAAGCAAATTAGTGTTTTGCCATTTTTGGCAAAAACTTGAAAATTCAAAATGGCCGCCATTTTGGGGGAGGGGAAAATTTTTGGAAAATTGCAAAGAGTACACTCCTTAGATACCCTGTGGGTTGAAAATTTCGACGAAATCACTCTATCTCACACAGTTAAGGAGATAGAAGCAAATTTGTGTTTTGCCATTTTGGGCAAAAATTCGAAAATTCAAAATGGCCGCCATTTTTGGGGAGGGGAAAATTTTTTGAAAATTGCAAAGAGTACACTCCTTAGATACCCTGTGGGTTGAAAATTTCGACGAAATCGCTCTATCTCACACGGTTAAGGAGATAGAAGGAAATTTGTGTTTTGCCATTTTTGGCCAATATTCGAAAATTCAAAATGGCCGCCATTTTTGGGGAGGGGAAAATTTTTTGAAAATTGCAAAGAGTACACTCCTTAGATACCCTGTGGGTTGAAAATTTCGACGAAATCGCTCTATCTCGCACGGTTAAGGAGATAGAAGCAAATTAGTGTTTTGCCATTTTTGGCAAAAATTTGAAAATTCAAAATGGACGCCATTTTTGGGGAGGGAAAATTTTTTTTGAAAATTGCAAATATTACATTCCTTAGATACCCTGTGGGTCGAAAATTTTGACGAAATCGCTCTATCTTACACGGTTAAGGAGATAGAAGCAAATTTGTGTTTTGCCATTTTTGGCAAAAATTCTAAAATTCAAAATGGCCGCCATTTTGGGGGAGGGGAAAATTTTTGGAAAACTGCAAAGAGTACACTACTTAGATACCCTGTGGGTTGAAAATTTCGACGAAATCACTCTATCTCACACAGTTAAGGAGATAGAAGCAAATTTGTGTTTTGTCATTTTGGGCAAAAATTCGAAAATTCAAAATGGCCGCCATTTTTGGGGAGGAGAAAACTTTTTCAAAATTGGCAAGAGTAGAATTCTCAGATACCCCGTGGGTCGAAAATTTTGCCGAAATCGCTCTATCTTACACGGTTAAGGAGATAGAAGCAAGTTTGTGTTTTGCCATTTTTGGCAAAAATTCTAAAATTCAAAATGGCCGCCATTTTGGGGGAGGGGAAAATTTTTGGAAAACTGCAAAGAGTACACTACTTAGATACCCTGTGGGTTGAAAATTTCGACGAAATCACTCTATCTCACACAGTTAAGGAGATAGAAGCAAATTTGTGTTTTGTCATTTTGGGCAAAAATTCGAAAATTCAAAATGGCCGCCATTTTTGGGGAGGGGAAAACTTTTTCAAAATTGGCAAGAGTAGAATTCTCAGATACCCCGTGGGTCGAAAATTTTGCCGAAATCGCTCTATCTCGCACAGTTAAGGAGATAGAAGCAAATTAGTGTTTTGCCATTTTTGGCAAAAATTCGAAAATTCGAAATGGCCGCCATTTTTGGGGAGGGGAAAATTTTTGGAAAATTGCATAGATTGCATTCCTTAGATACCCTGTGGGTCAAAAATTCTGTCGAAATCGCTCTATCTCTTACGGTTTCTGAGATATTAGCAAATTACTCAAAAGTAGTACTGAAAATACACAATGAAGTACCTAAATGGCTATTACTCATGTACTGACAAAGCTATCACTCCCAAATGCAATACCAAGCGAGCTATGGACATAACAATCTTGTATTCAAAATTGTAGTAAAATATCTTTAATTATTTTGGCTTAAATGCACGGAAACCAATGGGTACTGAAAATAGCTGTACTTAAGTATTACTCAGTAAGCAAAAGAGGTACAACAGCCAAAAGCAATCCCAAGCAAGCTACTGACCCAATAAGCCTGCATACCAAATTTGGTGACAATAGCTCTAATACTTTTCCTTTAAATGAGCGGAAACCATGCGTGACGCCGGACATCGGACGCCGGACATCGGACAACGGACATCGGACGGCGGAAAAAGCAAAAATAATATATCCACCCCCCAGGGGGGTGGACATAATAATTTTGAATTGCAATAAACATAGGAGTAATAATCTTTAGTGCTGCTATAAATATATAATCTATTCAAATTCTCGACACTTATGCATCAAATAGATATATGGCTTAAAACTGTCATAAAAATTCATAATATGTTAAGAATGGCCATAATATTTGTAATTTTTGGTTACAATACTTTTGACCACTGACTCACATCAGGTTCCTTCAGCAGCTCCCACTCAGGATTGATAAAGAAGTCGATACCGAGCTCTGAACCTGGCAGTGTAACTCCCCTGATAATCAACAGCACAATCACTACAAAGGGAAATGTAGCAGTGAAGTACACAATCTACAAGGAAAGACAAGGGTTTGTTATATTAACACTCGCCCTGTTAGTTTCACTGTCACCAGTATATTTACTCAAACTGACCTCTGGTCTTAGAGATAATGGACAAATGTGAGTAAACATAACAAAGGACACTCAAATAATCCTGGATTGAAGTCAGAGATTAGGTTTTCACATCCCTATCAAAAGCCAGGGTCACATTGAGACAGGTCCTCAGTTTTACCACTTGATGGGAGTTGGACCAAGGCAAAGGTGACAGCTTTGATTAGATGACAAACATGGCACTGCATAGTTAACTGAATGGATGTTTTAAATAACTTGTTGTTCCCGCCACGGCCTCAAGTGGGAAAGCTGGTAGTTGCTTGCCGTTGGTCGGCAGTTTACAGTACAGAACCCTAACGAACTCTATGTACTGGTTTCCTCTGCCCTTCCAAATACCCATCGTGATATGACCTGTACAGTGTTGAAAGCAATGTAAAACCCCAAATAAATAAATAAACAATTTGTTGCAATTAAGATAGAAAATCAGTGTTCTGAGAGATACAGAATTTATGTATATACGAGTTAATGTATACATGTTCAATGTGGGGATAAGTGATGGTTTAATTTGCTGCCATGGGGTGCACAAGAGTTTAAAACCAAAACATTAGTTTATTGAAACCTGCTTACCAAATTTATATTACTAAAATAACACAGTTTTAAAATACTTTTCATAAATATAGCACTAGAGATGCCTGTACCCCACAGCCCGGGGATATACCGGGTAGTATTGGAACACCATGAGATATAGAAAAGGTGAAAAGGTTCAAAGATAAAGAGTGTTTCAGAAGTGCATAAGCTATGCAAAGGTGCAGGAGAAATAATACCCAAAAAACAGATAGTATGTAATGCAAAGAGACAGTACCATAAACAAGACACTTTAAAAGCAAGATGACAACATTAATTTGTAAACTAAAGGTATGAAGCATTAAATTTATTAATTTATCAATTTGTTAATTGAAGTATAGCTTTTAATGAAGAAAGCATAACCAGCACAAATGCATACAATAATCAGTTTCACATATCAATATGTCTTTGTGATGGGAGAAACAAATCTTGCCAACCAATAAACCTACCACTGGCAAGTAACAATTTCCTACCGTTACAACAGTCAAGATCACTACAGCAACACTATGACACACTATGACACTGATACCCCAATACCATTATCCATGCCAAGTATCAACTTCCTACACTAAGAAGGTATGAATAGTTTAGAAAGCTTAGGGTTTTAATCTTTTTATTTGGAAATGCGTCTCCTTATATCTTTACATCAACAGCATAGACAGGCAGTCAACCAACAGGCTCAGGCTTGGGCTAGAGAAAGAAGAAGAAACTGCAGAAGAAAACCAAACACAAGCACCACCCCCACCTCCAGAGGTTTGGGAGTAATTAGCAAAGAGGAAATCACCTGTCCACTGGGTACACCCCTGGATTCAAAGGAGAGAGCGAACCACAGATGCTATACATCCTTACTCACAGAGTCGAGGACCTGGGATGAACAAGCATAGGGATATATTTCCTCAGGATGACTCCCGAACTTTACAATTAAATCAAGAACACAATAAATTTATCACTCACTGTGTTGAGTGTACATCTGTATTGTCTCAACAATTGTCTTAGAATGCGTGGTTAATGTATATATAATGCGGTAAATGTGGCAACTCTGATTTCTTTCTCCTCTGAACATTTAAAAAAAAAAGGCACACTGTGCAGATGTGCAGGGAAGTAAGGAATAAGTGTTGTAATGTAACTTATAATGGGGAACTGTGAAAAGCTGTCAAAACATGAACAAGTCTTATGAAGCTTCATTTCCACCATTATAATTCTCAAATGTGTTTGCAGGAGATGCAAAATGTATATATTTGACATTAATGCCAACCTTTTATTTAGAAATTATTGAATAAAAAAATTTGGGGGGGGAATTTACACAACATTTTGGACAATATTGGTCATGTTAAGTTATTCCCCAGTCTGTCTCAGGGCTGATGAAACAAAAATAATCATATTACTTTATATTTAGAGTATTTCCAAATCATAAAGTCATCTTATACATTGTAAAATAACCCTGTTTTACATATAAATATTTACACCTAAATAATAATAGCGAGTTTGTTCAAGTAACTTTTGACGGTTTGTTCAAGGTGTTGACTCTTATAGATCCTGTAAGATTAGGTTTCATATGAAGATTGTGACTCTCATAATAAACATTATGTATGGAACAACTGTTTTACTTTCTGTCCAATTTAAATAATTCTTTTACCTTTTCATCTGATGATTATGTGACAGTTCCATTGATTTTGACATTTTGTGTCTGTGTTTAAGCAAAAATTAAAAACACTGATCAACCGACTGGTATTGACCACTTTTAGAGTAAAGACCAGGGCTGTAAAAAACGCCCCCCTTTCAAGTGACTGGCCAACTTTGAAATTTTCATTGTAGCATGGAGTCAAACATTTTAAAACTGTGTTGTCATTTTCAAAGCTTGAATGAGTAATAGACATTATACTTTTGAAAGCAGACTCTTTTAAAGTATAAAAATAGCCATAATTTGCATTATTTTCTTGTGAATATTACAGCAAATAATTCATTTGAGATCAGTTGTATAAAATTCTTTGCAAAACCAGCGATATCTACAGCAAACACCCCCCCCCCCCCCCAAAAAAAAAGAAAAAATAAGTTATCTTTTTAAATTGTGTATAATAAATAGTTTATTACCCAAGACAAGGAGGTTATCGAACTAGTAATGTGCATTTGTTTGTTTGTTTGCAAGATAATTAAAAAAGTTATGGACAGATTTTGACGAAATTTTCACGAAATAAGGACAAGGGCACAAGGAGCAAGCTTGTGAGATTTGGTGGTGATCTACACATCATCGTCTCCATTCAGGGATTTTTTAATAAATGATTTTTTATCATTGCTCTCATAAGCAATATTGGCCTCGGCAGAGGTATGCACTCTTCGAGTGCTCTTGTTACTACGTTCTTTCACAAATTCTCATCACAACACAAAAACTAGAACTTTAAACCAGCACATTTCAATCATTCTTAAAATATTCTTTGTAGTTTTTCTATTTCTACCTTATGATACGAAAAGTAGAATACTGGTTTACCTTTTCATCAATCTGAAGAACTGTTTCTTAACCCTTTGAGTTGTACTACTTTCAGGGTGTTAACTGCACAGATTATGTGACATAAGGTTTCAGGTGAAGACGAGATATAACTGTTTTACCTGTAGTCTAATTTGTGTACATTTCATCACCCTTTAATTGGATACAAGGTATGAAGCATCGTAAATCATTTGTTCTTACTTTACCAGTCCACTGTATCCCTCTCCAAAGACAGAAGTAGACAATGATCCAGGAGAGAAGCAGCAACAAAGCCAACTCCCACACAATAGTGCCCTGCTCCTCAATGCCATCAGACTGCTTCAACACCTGGTTCCTGAATATACATGGTCATCACTCATACCGCAAGTTCACCCGACAAAGTGGACCAAAGTTTGCTTTAAAATAACAAACTTAGATCAAAAATTGGATATTTACTTCAGTTTTAATATAACTGCATGATCACCATGGGAATAAATGTTAAGGTTTGTTGACAATGTTATCTGGGAATTAAACTTTTACTTAATATTGTGAATAATATAACCATCTAATGAGCATGGCAAGTCAGGTATTTTAGTTTATACTGGTACATGTTTTTGTGGGATATTTAGAGGTTTGACAAGATTTTAAAGCTCCAATTCTAATTTGTTTGTCATTACACAAGCCAGACTTCATTGAGATTCAGCATTTCATTGAAACAGTTTAGACACAGTGAATGCTGTTGGGGTAATATACATCTCCTAATTTAACTTTATGGTTCTTAATCTCTAAAAGAAGAGATTTTAAGGCACAGAAACAAAATCCTAATTTAAAATACATCTGCCATTTCCTGATTCATCATCTGAGCATTATTGCATAAAATGGCCTCTAACAGGAAGTCACTGGTAATACTCCTGATTTGGAGTCATCATCTCATTTGGTGTGTACAAAGAGGCATTCTCTGACAATACCTGTATAAAATGACTACACTTACTCGTAATATTCCTGACTTGGAGCCACCGTGTCATTAGGTCTGTAGAAAGAAGCATTCTCTGAGTAATCGTCCCAGCAATCGTCTGTATTCCACGAGTTGTTACAATGCCCCCATGGCAAGGGGTTCTTAAAATACAATGATGAGATGGTTGTAGGTTTTTTCATTTTTCAGCTAAGGGCAATTCAGATAAATCATATCAAAATATTCAACCTAAAATATATTCCAAGAACCAACAGTGTAAACAGAATTTCAAGAAACCGGTGCCAAAATTTAATGTCTGGTTTATTTTCATATTGAAAATTGTGCACAAATATAGTTAAAAAGTTTTAGATTTTTCACTCATGGTTAAGCTATATTCTCAAAATAACTCAAGATATATTTTATGCTCATAAATACATCATCATGGTACTAAAATAGAACTGAGTTTTTTTTAACTGTTTTGATACAGCAATCTCATTGGTGATATCACGATGCCACTTCTGGCATGATATCGCTGAATTACAAATTTACCCAATAATTCTAAGGCTGTGATGAGTGGTTAAAATCCACCATTGGAGCTGAACTACCCAAATTCATCTCACAACTTGGTATTCAAATAGTTTATTATTAACATTTTTTTCCATAAAGCAATGGTGGTTTCCACAAACAATGTCTTGGCATTAAAAAGAAACTCCACAACATACGAACAAAGTATTCTGACTTTTTGCTATGTTGCAATGCTTTGTCATACTAAAAACTGCGACATAGTGGGTTACAATATAATAAGTTGAAGCAGTATTAATGACTATCAAGTGGACCAGTAAGCACTCGAGATCTTCCCAAATCAACCCAATTGTGAATACCAACCACCCAGTCACAGCCTTACGTAATTCTATCCCTACCTGAAAGCTTGCCACCAGGTAATACATGGCCCATGACAGGATCACATTGTAGTACGAAGTGAACAGGAAACTGAGCATAACTGTGGCCATACCAGCTCCTATAAGCACAGAATAGCATAATTTATTTTTTAAATAAGTTTTATTGATAATTATTTTGAAAATAATGCCCCCTTAGTAGAGGTAATAAATAGAGGCATATATGGAACAATCCCACCATTTCCCCTGTTAGCATAAATCAATATGTGTGAATTTTGTCTCCTATCATTGTGGCATGATGTCCAGAGGCCCCTCTCTACATGTTCTATTGTGAGACAATAACAGTCTACTTTTTGGGAACTACAATATAATTTAATTCTGCAGTTTAACTGTATATCCAAACAGTGCTTGAAACTCTGTTAATGTAAGTCACCGAATCACAATTCTTTACCATGATGGAACATTGGGTATAGCTTCTTGAGCAGTGGAATTTTCTTAGAATTTTTGCTTCAGTGAAATATTTCAAATAGTTCTTCATAGTTTAACTAGGCTTAACTATGCAAGAAAATATAGGTTAAAATACTGTATTTACTAGGAATGGCAAGAAGGCATTTACTTTCTGGACAGCTGTAAAATTTCCTGCTACATAAAATTTCTAGTTACTGGGGCATGTACCAGTTAAACTAAAAAATCCTTTTGGATTATTAAATTTAACAGAATTTAACTGAAAATACAGATTAAGATATTATAGTACACTAGTTACATTACCTTACCTTGAAAGAAAGGACATAGCATCTTTAGAGCACCTATGGGTCCCCGCTGAGTGAACTGACCAACACCTAATTCCATGAACAAGAGAGGAATCCCACATACCACCAGCATGATGAAGTAAGGGATCAGAAAGGCTCCTGAAAAGTATTAATGCAATTCCATTAATTATCTTATTTAATCTTATCTACCCAAAAGGCACAAATCTGTGTGCTAAACTAACAAAAAGGGATCATCAAGGGATAATATAAATCAGTAATCCAGAGTTGTGAGTGTGAACAGAGGGAAGAATATTAAATAAGGAAGCTGTGGTTGAACAGGTGAGTTTAACCTGCTACAATGTCCAGATACTTAACAGACGTTATTCCTGGAACCACACTGAAATTGGGATAGGAGACGAGACAATTTACAGGTGCAAATAATTGTTTACAAACATCCTATTCAGTCATGGGGGTTTGCTAAGTTTAACTTTGAATTGGTGACAAACAATTTGGCTGGGGGTCAAACAGGAGGGAATTTGTGAGGTAAACAAAGTTTGTTTTATCCCAGCATTTAAGTGGCAATAAGTATTTGTAAATTTGCCCAGCCATTCAAACCAACAGAGACAGAGATGATATTCCTTTTCGTATGATATGTCAGGCCGAGTTAAACTGAAGTTAATCCAATGACCATTTGGCAAAAATCTTGAAGCACACCTTATTGTTCCTAAAGTAAAGACATAAACCACAGATTTGATAATTATTATTTTAATTGCTTGTTTCTTTCCTTTATTTCTAGAGGCTTTGTTGCTTGTTTACTTTGTTTTTATTTTATGTTTTAAGTCTTTTAATATATATGTCGTTTCAAAGTTCTATTATAAGTATCACCATACAATGGCATGTAGCTCATAAAAGTGTTGACCACCTTAAATTCTATAAATTTGGAATTAACCTTCACACGGTTGTCTGGTGCTTCATATCGGGCTTTATCAATTTACTTTAAGGTGACCTTTAATTTGCAGGTTATTAAGAAAAGTACTTTACATAAGTTAACCTTAAATTGCTTGTATTATGTAAGTTGAATTATGAATCTGTCATCATAAATTTAACCTCAATGTTAGACGAACGAACCCTAGATTTATGGCAATCTTATAATTTTGGTGTATCTTCTTTGAGTTGTAACTATTTTTATATAGTCTGACCACAATCAGTTGTATAATCATGGTAGTGTATTATGTAATGAACATTATTTTCTTACTGTGAGTTACCTCTGACTTTGGAATCCTTGGGGAATGTTAAGTTTTTTTAAGGACTGGTTCTATGTGGGGAGGAAGAGAAGTCTGATGCTTGGGGGATTTGTGAATTTTATGGTCGAAAGAAGGTTAAGAAGAAAGTACCGTAGTGTAGTTTTAATTTTTAAATGTTCATCACAAGATGACAAGTCAATGCAGTCCCAGTATGAAGGCTTAATGCTTTGTCCATTTATAGATTTTGCAAAAATAATTTAGCTTTTTTACTTTTTAACTAGGTAGTTTTAGTTTTTATTATAAGAAGGTGTCTCCCTCATTTCCACATGGATTTCATGGAAATAAAAACAAGCAAAAGTACTGTAAATATACTTGACTAATGATGCATACTACATACTTGCAACTTATATGACAACTATTTAGAATGACCTGAGATAATCAATCACACATACAAGCACACAGGTTACATATGTCATAACCATGCTGGATAAATACGCTTATTCTGACAATACTGAACTACAGAATACATAATATCCATATCTATTTTTGGTTTGTTTGTTGCTTGCTGTATCTTTTATATTCTACACAAAATGCAATATTAACTTCTGTGTAATATATGTCTACAACTGGAACATAGGGTTATTTATATCTAAAAAAATGATACTCAAAATGATCTCACTATCCTGCCCAGGTTTTGTTAACTGTTGAAAAACAGTGAAGTTGTGCTTGTTATTTTTTAACCTTTCACATTCACGCTCTTTCTGTGGAAAGATCAGCAAAATACTGGGTTGATACCCCTGTTCCACTAGAGCCGACCCTACAGCCGACCCTACGACTCTAGTCAGGGACAAAAATCCACAAAAAAGGGCGGGAAAAATCAGGGTCGGTTTCACCTCCCCGACAGGATGTGATACATCCTGGCTTGTCTGGATCTAGAGGCCGATTAGACTGGAAACTACCAGGACAAGCCGTAAATCCCTAACAAACAAGCCGTATCAAGTCCCGGCATGCCGTACTGACAAACAGACAGGACTGGAGAAATACACAGAATCACCACGACCAGACTTGCAGTCAGTATTGCCATCACAGTTCTTGATGGATTTCTGGGAAAATAGAGGATCAAGTGTCTACCAATAAACAAATCTAAAACCAGGTCAAGGCTGAATATTTGGATCCCATCACATGACCAGAACGTCCAAATTGACATTTTGTTATTTTAATTATAGTTTTCAGGTTTTTGCTGTAATATTTTATAAGAAATAAATCAGTCTGTCTGCTACGGATTATGACCAAACAAGCCACTTAAAATAGAAAATTTGCATTAAAAATGAAACAAACTGTGCAAACAAGCACAGGGAGATGTGCTTCTGACAATATCTCACATGACAATTAAAACCCTCTTGCTTGTTGCCACCTTTTATACTCCAATTTTGAGCTTCTAGGAAAGACCCTATTCTCGTGAAGGTAATAAACATGCTATAGTTTTGGTCATGTGATGGGATCCAAATATTTACTATTGAGTATTGACCTAGTTTAAGATTTGTTGATTGGTCGACACTTGATCCTCTTTTTTCCCAGAAATTGCTTATGGGTTTTACAGCAAGAAAAATTGTCAAGTGATGGGATCAAAATAGTTTGTTGACTGTCCTTAACTTGCTCAGTTGAAATAGGCTGAGAATTTGATTATTATGTAACCAAATAAAACACTCTTTTACGTTTATTAATTATTTACAGCATACATGTGCACCTTTACTATCTGTTAACCTCAAAATTATGAACATTTGCATTGTTTTTTGCAATTCATAACATATTGTTTGTCATATTTTCACCTCACATCATGCTGGAAATGGGGTGAAAATGAGCAGTACTAAATTGCAAAAGACAAGCCAGCTTCATGATAGGACAAGCCTGGAAGTAATAAGGACAAGTCTGGAAGTGATACAGACAAGCCTTGAAGTGATAAGACAAGACGGGAAGTGACTAGGACAAGTGAATTACCAGGTGGACGGAGCCATTGTCTGTAAGAATAGTCGGGGAGGTTTGGGTAAATATCAAACATGTTTGATTTTTTACCGACCTGCCACGTCAAGCCGGAAATATAAAACCGACCCTTACAGACTATGTAAACAATGCTCCCGAACCTCGAAAAATGCTTATTTACCGACAAGTCAGCGCAATGGAACACTCACATCATGACATCCAAATAAGAAGATTGTATATTTAGCACAGAAATACCGTTTGATCTCCCTTCTTTCAAGTTGTAATTTTTCCCGTACCCCCTCAGCTGTAATGCAGCAGGGAGGCAAGATGGGACTCTCTTCAGTTCCACATGGTAAGCTTGTAGCTTACAAAAGCTACATTTAAGTAATTGAAATTTTCAATTTTACTGCGCTACAATAGCTTACCATGTGGAACTGAATGCTGAATCCAACCGCTTGGTTGAGGGATTACAGCTGAGACTGGATGTATTTTTTCAATTTTTCTTGGATTTCTAATTAATTAGATTAGAATGAATACTTTAGAAAACCCAGTCTGAGTCCCGCTTACAGTGCCCCAGTTCCGGGAACTGGGTCTGTAAGAAGCCAAAAACCAGACTATTTGAATGAATGACAGTACTAAAGCTGTGTGGATGTCTGGTTTTTGGGCTTCAGGGGCTTCACCACGAATGAAAAACAAGCCCTTGGCTTGAAAATCTCATCAACTTGAAACCCTTATGATGGGATTATGGGATCACCTGAATAAATACTTAATACATTATACATGTTAAATACTGTAACTGAAATAAAGATGAAAAACCTTACCAGATATCCTGAGGAGGTAGTCATATACTTAGACCCTGGGATTTAGATTCCTGAAGACTTGGCTGCAGCGGATGTGCCCCCCCCCCCCTTTCTTTCCGAGGATGACTAGTCTGAGGGGAAGGGTCTAGGACTTGTTGAGCCGCTATTACTGGACCCAGATACATATTGTTGTCGTTATCTGACCAAGTAAGGTCTTTTAGGTAAAAAATTTGAAAATGTGTTGTGAGCTTTCCAGTGACAAGCTTGCATGATTTGGTCCACCGAAACCCCACTGTAAAAGGCCTTAGAGGCCACAAAGGACCCTAATGTCATGCGCTTAAACTTGGACCAAGTACAAGGACTGGAGCAGCGGGTCTGATGTCTGAGGTATGCCCCTTCTTGAAGGAAATAAAGAGTAGTGATCGAGACCCTCTCAGGTCTTTGGTTCGATCCAAATAGTACCTCAGGGCCCGTACTGGACACAGGGTCCTGTCTTTGAATTGTCTATCCACAATGGTAGTCAAAGCAGGGATATTCACCGGAGACACACTTGAGAACCTTCTCTTGCTAGTTGATTTTTGGCTATGAAGTCTGAAGAGGGGAACAAAGCAACCTTTTCCCATTGGCCTAGATTAGATACTTTGTTTGCAAACCAGGCATGAATTTTTGAGTGTAAGATGATTGAGGTCTGTGTTTTTCATAGGCTCAAAGGGTGCTTTGTAAGCTCATTAAGAACTACAGAAAGGTTCCACTTTGGTAGATTCCTGGAACTTTTGGGAAGATCCCTGTGAAAGATAAAAAGTAACCTGTTAAGGTCAGAGCTTAGAGAAATATGGACCCCCGCTGGCCCCAAGGTGTCAACAATGGATGTCCTGTAACCATCAATGGTTGACAGATGCCTGTTTTGATCTTGGTAAAGGTACATGAAAAAGTCTGAGACTTGTTTCACAGAGGGAGTGGAGAAATCCAACGAATTTTCTCTGCACCATTTCTCAAATAGCAGCCACTTGACTTGTAGATGTTGAGGATTGCTGTGAAACACTTGATTGTGGGAATGTTGGAGAAGTGTTGTTGACACTGGTAACTGGAGTGGGATCTCTGTTGAGAGCTGCACTAGGTCCCAAAACCAGGGCATCCCAGGCCAGCCTGGAGCTATTACAATAATGAGGCAGTTGCATTGCCCGATTTTTTGGATCACCCTGTGAAGGAAAGCCGTGGGAGAGAAAGCATAATCGGTGAGACCCGACCAATTAATGTTCAGAGCATCTATGTCCCAAGCATGTTGGTCTGGGACTGGAAATACATACAATGGAACTTTGTGGTTCAGAGGATGAGTGGCAAATAGATCTACATTCTAATTCTAATAGTACTTTTATAGCGCTCAATCTCTATCTATTGACAGACTCTAAGACGCATAAAGCCAAAAATCAGAGATCGTAATCGTTAAATCAGAGACATTGCAGGGGTCGGCACCACGGAGAAAGACGAAATGAAAACAGAGGAAAAAACTAGGGTGGGTAGGCTTTTTCAAAGAGGTAAGTCTTCAACTTCTTCCTGAATGAGGAGAGAGATTTAGCTGAGCGTACGTCATCAGGGAGATCATTCCAAATCATTGGAGCATGGTATGCAAAGCTAAGGCCAAATTGCTTTTTTGACTTGTATATTGATGCAAAATGTGGGACCTCAAGCAAAACACCCTGAGATTGACTTCTACGCGTTCTGTACATACTGTGTCTAGGTTTAAGGAAAGGTTCGAAGTATTTTGGATGGCCACTATGTAGAAACTTGTACACCAGAAGGGCGACCTTGAAAATAGAGCGATGCATGATAGGCAACCAATGAAGACTCTTTCTTACAGGAGTGATATGTGAGTACTTGGTGGTATTCGCCACAATTCTAGCTAGACTGTTCTGAACACATTGGAGCCTACGAAGGTCAACAGCAGAGAGACTTCTGAAAAGAGAATTACAGTAGTCAAGCCGACTTCCAACCAAGGCATTTGCAGCCAAGAGAGCAGCTTCACGTGTAAGATACCTTCTGAGTCACTTTAAATCCCTGATATGAACAAAACAAGCCTTGCAGATATTCCTGACATGGCAAGAGAAGGAAAAATCTGAATCAAACCAGACACCAAGGTTCCTGATTGCCTCAGCAGGTGACAGGAGGGTACCAAGTATATTGACTGGGAAAAATTTGCCAAGTTTTGTATGGACATTTTTTGAACCGAACAGAATAAACTCTGTCTTATCAGGATTAAGTTTGAGCTTGTTTACTGAGAGCCACTTTCTAACATCATCCAAGCAGTTTTTCAGCCTTTCAAAGGCCAGAGTGGCATGCTTGTGTGTGAGATGAACGTATAACTGCGTGTCATCCGCATAAAAGTGGAAATGTATGCCAGGGTGATTCTGAATAATCTTGCTTAGGGGTGTAGTGTATAATGAGAAAAGGATCGGACCCAAGACAGAGCCCTGGGGCACACCATACAATAGCCTTTTAGCATCGGATAAGACAGAGCCGATCTTGATGCACTGATAGCGGTCAGAAATGTACGATCTGAACCAGTCCAGAACCACACCACCAACACCATACTAGGAACTCACACATTCAATGAGCGTACTATGATCAATGGTTTCGAATGCGCCTGGCTCTTAGAGTCATCTGGTAATGATGGAACCAGGTCATAATTTTCCACAGGACAGCACACATCTCCACCGAGTGGGTTCCTCATTTGTTTATGTAGGTTACTACTGTTGTTGTAGAAAACCAACACTGTTTGGTTATGGCACTGGTCCTTGAACCTTTTCAGGGCCAGAGGAAATGTCTTCAACTCTAGACATTTATGTGTAGCCTTTTTCCCTGTCTGACCACAGACCTTTGAGCGTGAGCACCCCCACCTTTGTTTGAGGCATCTGTAAAGATTTGGATACTGTGGTCTTGGGGTGAAGGTCTGCGCCCTTCATCACGTTTGGGGGGATATGCCACCACCTAGGTGAGCTGAAATGGTCTCTGACCAACGAAGGAGGATGTCCAACGACTGAGGATATCTCCAGTGCTCCTTAAGGTGAAATTGAGAAGGGTCTCATGTGAAGGTGTCCTTCCAGGACCATCTTCACCATTGAGGTGAGCAACCCAATTGGTGAAATCAAACACCTTGCAGTCAAAATATGTTTTGACTTTAAGCGTAGGATCAAATCCTGAAGAATGAGCTATCTATCTTGAGTGGGTTTTACAAAGGCTGAATCTAGGTTGTATTTGCAGCTCACGAACGAAAACATCTGAGTCAGTTTGAGTTCAGACTTCTCCTGATTTATTATCCACCCTAAGGACTGTGTCAGGTTCTTCCTAGAGTTTTGGTGGATGGGGATGTGAAGGTATGCATCTGACAGGTCAATTGATGACAACCACTCCCTGGAATCAGAGAGGCCCTGATGGACTCTGGAGATTCATTTTGAACCTTTTTACCAGTAGGAAGGTGTTGATCCTGCTTAGGTCTATCACTGGCCTCCACCTTTTGTAAGGCTTTGGGACTTGAAACAGGTGACAAAAAATAGCATCAGAGATGCCCGTACCCCACAACCTTGGGAAATATTTTCAACACCATGAGATATAGAAGTACTGTACCAGTACAAACTTCAGGATACTTTCAGAGCACTGTCAGTTATATAAAGGTCCAAACAATGTTTAAATGGAGAAATAATGTTTAAAAGAAAGATAATGCGTATAAAGATGAAGTATTAAAACAAGATAATTCAATGACAAGATGACAGCATTAATCAGTAAACTAAAATTCAACACTCTTTATACACATCTGCATTTCCGAATTATGGTTTAGATGGTTTGAATGTTACCATGCATACAGAAGTGGTAATACATTTAATGAATGCTTATGTGTGGTGTTGGAGTAAAATCTGTGGCTCACTTGATGAAATTCTATCTCTTACAATGGGAAGTTATGAAAGTAAAATTATTAATAAATTCTAATATGACTTTTGCTTAATCTGCATCAAAAGACAGACCCAAAGGTGCAACAAGATTTTAAAGGTCAAGGTCACTACGGCAAGGTAAAAGGTCAAATTAAGGTCACACCATGACAATACACACCTATAGCCAATAACCAATGTCCCTACCAAGTATCAACTTCCTACACCTTACGGTTTCCGAGATACAGCCCTGACGATTTTATAGGTCAAGGTCACTATGGCAAGGTCAAATCAAGGTCACACCATGATGCTGCACACCTACACCCCCTAGCCAATGTCTCTACCAAATATCAACTTCCTGCACCTAACAGTTTCCGAGATAAAGCCCGGACAATATTTTATAGGTCAAGGTCACTACAGCAAGGTTAAAGGTCAAATCAAGGTCAGACCATGACGTTGCACACCTACACCCCCAATCAATATCCCTACCAAGTATCAACTTCCTACACCTTACGGTTTCTGAGATATAGCCCAGACAACATTTTACAGGTCAAGGCCACTACGGCAAGGTCACAGGTCAAATCAAGGTCACACCATGACGTTGCACACCTACACCGCCTAACCAATATCCGTACCACGTATCAACTTCCTACACCTTACGGTTTCTGAGATATAGCCCGGACAACATTTTATAGGTCAAGGTCACTACGGCAAGGTCAAATCAAGGTCACACCATGGCGTTGCACACCTACACCTCCTAACCAATGTCCCTACCAAATATCAACTTCCCAAGCCTTACAGTTTCCGAGATATAGCCCGGACAACATTTTATAGGTCAAGGTCACTACGGCAAGGTCAAAGGTCAAATCAAGGTCAGACCATGACGTTGCACACCTACACCCCCTAACCAATATCCCTACCAAGTATCAACTTCCTACACCTTACAGTTTCCGAGATATAGCCCGGACAAGATTTTATAGGTCAAGGTCACTACGGCAAGGTCAAAGGTCAAATCAAGGTCAGACTATGACGTTGCACAACTACACCCCCTAACCAATGTCCCTACCACGTATCAACTTCCTATACCTTACAGTTTCCGAGATATAGCCCGGACAAGATTTTCAAACTCAAGGTCACTACGGCAAGGTCAAAGGTCAAATCAAGGTCAGACCATGACGTTGCACAGCTACACCCCCTAACCAATGTCCCTACCAAGTATCAACTTCCTACACCTTACGGTTTCTGAGATACAGCCCGGACAAACTATTTCCCGCCGCCCGCCCTCTGCTACTCGATTTCCCCCTACCTGGAGAAAACGATGGTTACTGCTTGGCATGGATTGACCCCCATAGGGGTGTTTCCTGTAGGAGCCTCTTGGTTGTGGTGGGGACCATGAAAGGCTGATTTGATAGGGCCTAAACCCCAGGTGTTTTAGGGGTGCCTTGGAGGAGGAACTCTTGTCCCTCCTTAATTAATTGTCAATGGAACAAAGGAGATAGACAGCATGCCTCCAAAAACCCAACCTTCTTGGTGGAGATAAAGATGGCCCTCTGTATTGTACCAATTTAGTACAACCTTGAGGACTTTTTTCTTATTTGTTTGGTTTTTTGTGTACAGTGCATACATACATCTGTTAGGACATTTACATTAAGTATAAAACTTTTTATCAGAAAAACTATTATCAAAAGAAGAAATAGTAAATTACAAAACATAGGTCATACACTGACAAAAGGTAAATTACAACTACTAATCAGTCTTTTTACTCAGTTAGTGTAACAAAAATTTTTAATTTAAAGTCAGCAAAGAAGAATGAGCTCGCAAAAATTAAACAACCCTTGTATCTGTAAATACACTTAAGATATACACCACCTCATTTTTAAGAATTACAACTCTAACACAAGCTTTAAGAACTCTTAATATAGGACATCACATACAAAGAATTAAATAATATACTTACTTTAATTATGGTAAATATATAGCCATAATATCACAATTTCAGAAAGTATTTACACTTGTAATTACAAGTACAGAACATCAAACATGTCATTACAGGCTGACAAGCTATCGTTATAGAAATATATGTTCTTTTCTATATTAAGAAAATATCGTAAAATTTGTAAGAACACAAAAAAAAAACAAGTCATTTTGGTTTTGTTTAAAAGTTTTTATAAAGTATTTTCCAATCAATATTACACTGTTTATAATATCTTAGACTATTAGAAGAAATATTTGTTGCAATTTATACACCCCAAAAGAACTTCTAAAACAGTCAAGCTGTACGTGTAATCAATATTTTCTGATAACCATTTTTCAACTTGGGTCCAGAAAAAGGAATATTGGTCACAATAAAAAAGAAGTGTTCAATGTTGTCAATTTTCTGGCGAGTCAAGAATTTTCCAGTTAAAGATGTTGTAATGACAATTAAAGATTCTGTGGATAATTTTAAGCTGAAAAGTTATTTGTAATGTACTTCCAGCTATTTGAAATGGTAAAAGGTAAATCTTTTTCCAGTTTATTGCTTCAAGAAAAGGATAATTTCTACCCATTAATTTTGACTTGCAGGAGTTCTATACATTAATTTTATTTTGTACATATATACTAGTTTACTATTACTTTAACAATATTTTTTAAACATATTGTTGGATACTTGTTTCTAATAAATAAGTATTACTTGATGGGAGATTCCTATTTTGGATTTCAATGAACTAATAATTTTATTGTATTTCATGTTTGGTATAGTTATGTTGTAAATAGTTTCCAATTCTAACTTGCTCTTGAGTGAGCAGTCATGTTTCAAAATATCACAGACCAGTGATTGTGCTACATGAAAAGTCCGGCTGGACATTCTGTCCTAAGACTAGGAAAACGTTTAGGACATTTTCGAAGAATTTAGGACAGAATTCTTGTCAATAAATTTTTCATTCTACAGGTTGCTAAAATTAAGTCATTAAAGACAATGACCCTATAAATGAATGGGAAATAAAGTAAAATTTACTGAATCGTAATAAAAATCTCAGTTTAGTTAAAATGTCAAAAAGTCTTTAATATAATGTTCAATGATCATGTATCACTGAAATGAGAACTCACAGCCATAGAACATAAGTACGGTGATCCATGGGTTTTCATGCTATTAAAATGTTCACTGGCAGTAAACATTACAGCAAATAAACTTTCAATCTGATTGTTTTTCAGTGAATCATAATTTGTAGGAAATTGTATCCAACATGACAGAATTTTTTTATCTTAAATTTTAATTCACATTTTGAAGCCAAAAGATTTTGAAAGCAAAGGGCGATCAAAAACATTTACTGTGGAGTTTTCAGGTCATGAAGCTGTTTACAGGTGCTCTGAATTTAAAGTTTTTAAAATATTTTTTATCAAAATATAACTTCAAATACATTAATATATATCACAATGCCATGGTGTCATGGAATAACAATGAAAACACAATTTTCTTTGTTAAGTTTAAGCATACAATTATTACATTTATAACATGTAAATCAATGTTCCAAGCACCAATCACCTGTAAACTCGATTTTCAGTATTATTTTCATTAAAACATCATGCAATTATTAATAAAAAGAAAAATTAACTAGAGGATCGCTCGCAAAAACAAAAGATAATGTTTTTGCATAGCAAAAACAAAGCGTCCTGAAAAGGATATAAAGGTGAGTGCTAAAGTATTAAGAAAATGTTCCGTTTCTAGCCTTATACTGTTGTGGCAACCAAAGTCAGCGCAGTCTGCTCTATCTAGCATGGTTTTCAAGATATAAGCATTTTTGTGTTTTGCAATTTTTGCAAAAAAATCAAAAATTCAAAATGGCTGCTATATTTGGCGAGACAAAAATATTTTGAAAATTGGCATAGGTACTCTGCAGAGATATCCAGCAGGTCAAAAATTTTGTTGAATTCACTCCATCTAGCACAGTTTTCGAGATATAAGCATTTTTGTGTTTTGCAAAAACTTTGAAAATTCAAAATCGCCACGATTTTTGGTGAGACAAAAATTTTTGCAAACAAGACCACTGCCGCGGTGTGTATCTCCCGCTGAGCATTAAAGGAGAAGAAATAGCTTTTCCGAGATATTCAAAATTTTTCGTTTTCGTGTGTGAAAGCTTTTCCAAATGTAGGTGAATGAGTCATTTGAGAAAAATTGGCTATCTGCAATACTTTTAAGAGATAATTTGCATTTACTCCCAAAAGTAGATGAATGAGTTATTTGATAAAAATTGGGTATCCGCAATACTTTTAGAGATAATTAGCATTTACTCATTTTGAGTAGGTGAGTAATTAGCTATGGGTCTGAAACTTCACCAAGTGAAAGCTCTCCCAAAAGTAGGTGAATGAGTTATTTAAGAAAAATTGGCTATCTGCAATACTTTTAGAGATAATTAGCATTTACTCATTTTGAGTAGGTGAGTAATTATCTACGGGTCTGAAACTTCACCATGTGAAAGATCTCCCCCAAGTAGATGAATGAGTTATTTGATAAAAATTGGGTATCTGCAATACTTTTACAGATAATTAGCATTTACTCATTTTGAGTAGGTGAGTAATTAGCTACAGGTCTGAAACTTCACCGAGTGAAAGCTCTCCCAAAAGTAGGTGAATGAGTTATTTGATAAAAATTGGCTATCTGCAATACTTTTAGAGATAATTAGCATTTACTCATTTTGAGTAGGTGAGTAAATATCTACGGGTCTGAAACTTCACCATGTGAAAGCTCTCCCAAAAGTAGATGAATGAGTTATTTGAGAGAAATTGGCTATCTGCAATACTTCTAGAGATAATTCGCATTTACTCATTTTGAGTAGGTGAGTAATTAGCAACGGTCTGAAACTTCACCATGTGAAAGCTCTCCCAAAAGTAGATGAATCAGTTATTTGATAAAAATTGGGTATCCGCAATACTTTTACAGATAATTAGCATTTACTCATTTTGAGTAGGTGAATAATTAGCTACAGGTCTGAAACTTCACCAAGTAAAAGCTCTCCCAAAAGTAGATGAATCAGTTATTTGATAAAAATTGGGTATCCGCAATACTTTTACAGATAATTCGCATTTACTCATTTTGAGTAGGTGAGTAATTAGCTATGGGTCTGAAACTTCACCATGTGAAAGCTCTTCCAAAAGTAGGTGAATGAATTATTTGTGAAAAATTGGCTATCTGCAATACTTTTAAGAGATAATTCACCATCTAGCACAGTTTTCGAGACATTAGCATTTTTGTGTTTTGCAATTTTTGCGTAAAATTCGAAAATTCAAAATGGCCGCCATTTTTGGTGAGACAAAATGTTTTTCAAAATTGGGATAGCTACTCTGCAGAGATACAATAAAAATCACGTAATCTCACGAGATTTTAGGGTTGTAACGTGACTTCATATTTTGTAAATAAAAACACGGCTAGATCTTCTATTATCGCTAATGGATATGACTCGGACAATATGTCCTAATATTCTATTTAAAATTTGGGGTTTTGTTGCAAAATCTGGTCAATGACCGATGGCCGACACGAATCTGAAACCCTGCAGACTTTAGCTATGCCCCTGTGCTGCCAATCAGAATACTCAGCATCAATAGCCCTGTCACCTATGGCAATTAAATCATTCTGAAAAAGGTTTTCTTTTAAAAGCTCTTTGAATGTCATTGGTTCAACAGTAACAAAGTTGAACCAGATGGATAGAAGGTTTGAATAAAAAGAAGTTTGTGGTTTAAGCTTAACATTGTTGAACATAATTTTGTAAAACAGTTGTTCCCTACTTAAACCCATAAGATGTTCAGAAAGAACTTTCCATTTTGCATTTCTTCCATTACAAAACCTTTTAACCCACATTATTTTGACAGTTTTTACCATGTCAGTATAGATAACATTTTTAATCCCCCCATTTCACAGACTGTAACTATTGATGAGCTTTTGATTACTTATGGTATAATCAAGCAAAAGAAACCTACCATTACTATCATTTAATGTAGAATTTATATTTATATACAGGTTCTTTGTGACTAAAATTGCAACAATGCATTGGGTTCACCATGGGAAAAATATTTTACTAGCCCATTCATCCATCCTTTTTGATTCAATGTTGCAAGTAGAGTGTGTTTCCTAGAGTAGATATATGCCTTCACCTTTTGTTTTAAGCCACAGAAATATAGCTACTCTTTTGGAAGTGGTGCCCAAACCTCTAGAGTTGAGATTAAAGAAACTAATACTCTTGTATATTCATTGAGTCACAGATATATGTATTCAGACAGCAATAACATTTATCATGATTGCAATACCCTTTTGTTAACTTTACCCTGTTCAAGTCTACAAATACAAGTATGCAACGTGTAGTAGAACCTAAAAACATGTCAGTCAGATACAATGAAAAATAAAAAATAAAGGAAACAAGAGTCTCAGTGAATTTGACAAATGATAGCACAAGACTTAACTCTGGTTTTACTGAACTCTGTAGAAAACACAAAATAAAAGTAAAAATCAAAAGTTGAGTGTGACAATGAAGAACACAGTATTTTAACAAATTTAAATGTAATTAGTATTTCAATTCTAATTATTTCCAACTGCAATTTCTACTACATAGTGTTCAATGCTACAACGAACAAAATAAAAGTAAAAATAAAAAGTTGGGTGCAACAACGAAGAACACAGTATTTTAACAAATTTGCGATGTGAAATGCAACCAAGGAATTTAGTTAGTATTCAAATTCTAATTAATTCCAATTGCAATGTCTACTACAAAAAGTTCAATAGTACAACGAATTATGTAATAGTTAATAGTTTTACTTATTACAAAATACATATGGTAATTTGTAGATATGTCTATACCACATACAACTGTATTTTGTAATGTATGTCAAATTTAGCTTTACAATGTGTAACAAGGATGAAACATCTATAAAGCAACAAAGAGAGGTTTTTGGAGGCAAGACTTTATGAAAGTGCCAGTCAATTTCATTTTTTTTTGCCCGTGGAAATGTTCACCACAAGCTATAGAATAATATAATGAATTATGTAACAATACATAATAAAAAATTTTTTCCAGTTGACATGTTTACCACAAGATATAAAATGGTACAATGAATTATGTAACAATACATACTACATAATACATACCCTATTTGTAAATATCAGCATACAACAAAAAACTATATTTAACAAGGTATGAAATTTTTTGTTTTATTATACATAACAATGTAAAGATGAGGCGACTATGAGAAGCAAAGAGGAGTATCTTAAATTTGGTGAAATCAATACAAGTTTTAAGAGAAACCTTATAAAAATGTCAGAAAATACATGGATACATACACAATACAGTACATATTTGTGTAGATTGCTATACAGTTTTATTGTAACAGATTAAACTAGAAAAAGGTTTTTGCTGACAAAAACGAAGCGGCCCTGATGAAAAAGTGTGAAGTAAGGCGTAAAAGATATCAAGATATGCATCACAAGGAATAGAAAATGTAAAGTTTAGTGCATTGTGTATGTTACCATATTTAACAAATGAAAGAATGACCACAGCTTGACGGAAGAGAAATTGTAGGTGTGAAATTTACTTCTCAAAAGAACGTATGTCCGATGCGTAGGAAAAATGCCTCCTAGGAAATGTACCTCCTAGAAAGAATGCCTCCTGAATATTTTGTGACCAGGAAAAATACCTCCTAAGAAAAAAAGTTCTTTCAAGTATTATAACACTAAAGGTTCACATTACAACTTCAGAGGCATCTTCATTTTTCCACTTGAGTCTTATAGTCGCCAATGCCTGTCAAAAACTGACAGTCTTTTACCCATTTTGCTTAGCTGTACAAAGGTACGTAAGTTTCTCTTGTAAGGTTTTGCTGGTGCTTCTCACTGTTTTGGCTGGCTGCTCATCCCTGGCTTCCATTAACATGTTTTTGATATTATACGTTATAGGTTCATATGTAACATGTTTACAGGTTGAAATAACTTTTTTTCCTCAGGAGGCATTTTTTCCTAGTCACAAAATATCCAGGAGGCATTCTTTTTAGGAGGCATTTTTTCCAGGAGGCATTTTTTCTGTGAGGCATTTTGTCCAGGAGGCATTTTTTTCCCAGATTCTGTATGTCCTACATTCTTTGGTAATGTTCTCGGAGAAGAGGTCTTGAGTGAAAGGGTACATTGACCACAGACATTTCTGTTCAAAATGTCATTAGTATCAGACTTAAGTATAAAACACTAATTGAATGCAGTGAACTTGTGCTTCAACTAAAAACTTAACAAAACCACTAATAAAATCCAGTGAACCAAAGTGCCTTAGACTTTTTGTTCAAAAGTTAATGATTTTGCTTCAGAGTTATTGCTTACAAGAAAAATCAAGTTACAAACAAGTCAAGCTATAGCTCTAGAAAAATGTTACTGGATTTATTGGGAAAGAAAAGTATGAGTTTATATATTGCAATATTTATGAATGATTTAGCAAGTGAAATTAAAAATCTAGGCTTAGGAATAAGAGTAGGAGATCATGATCCATTCCACACTTCAATAATGCACAAAATTAAGACCAAACAAGTTACTGGAGTTGTTGTAGCTGTGGAAAAAGTAGCCTAATAACATATTTTAACAAAATACTGTGAACGCAATACTTTTCAAGTTATAAGTGATTTAGTGCATGACTGCAGGAATTTGAATGCATTAAAGTTTCAAAAATTCATTTCCCACTTGAGCTAAAATTAATTAAATATAGAAGTCTAAGTGAAATGGAAGAAAGAAAACAATATACATTCAAAACAACAGCATAAATATTCCACTTTTTTTTTGTTCCACTTTTCCTTCACACACACATATATATCTCTATCTATCATCTCCCTCCATCAACCCCCCCACCTCCCCCACTGAGGCCATTCTTTTTTTTTCCACTTGCTTTTTATGTGCACTAAAGGGGAGTTGGGGGGGGGTTCTTTCTGCATAGAAATACTTTCCATGATATCACAGAAAAGAATTGGGGAGAAGAAGAAAGGGACAAGTCATTCATTTCCACTCAGCTGGAGATACATAAAATGCTGTACAAGAGAAACTGTTTATGAGAAAGTTTTTTTTGTTTCAGGCATCTTATATTGTGAAAGAAGTCAGGTGTATACATTTGACCAATTTACATAGTCTATGTGAGCAAGTAGGTAGATCATCAACTCCTTCTACAAAAGAAAAGTTGAATCAATTGAAGCTTTTTTTTCCAAAAAGGAAAAGTTATATCCCCACAATTCCAAAAGAATGGAATCAGAAGAATGTGTTTTTTTTAATCTTCCTAAAATTGGGAATTTATATTATGTGAACACTGATCAGTTGCAATATGTTAATAACCACATCAGTGCATCATAAATTCGAAAATGTCATAACTTCATAAACACTAAGAGATTAGGTTTGCCAGACAGCACAAATATTTTTAAGTATACATATGCCAGGTGTGGTTTCAAAAAGTGTTAAAATAAATGAGGAGGGAGCAAGAAGTATATATTTATCATGTTAACATGGCCAAAGCCTCTTAAGTACAGGAATTTTAAGTGAAATATTATACAAAATCTTACTTTACTATAATCAATGTCAAGTTAAACAGATGTTACTGAACAGTAAATCAGTTAGGGGCTCAAAATCCTCATTTTCACGTCAAGATGGCCATGACTGTACTTGTATTGGAACTTCAAGGTGGAAAGAAAATAAGAATGTCCCTAATGTCATCTTTAAAAGTGTACAAAATTTAACTGAGCTCTGCTGAAGAATACGATAGCTGGAGATTAAAAACTCCATAATTTCACTGCAAGGTGACCATAACTTCATGCATATTGCGACTTTAAAGTGACCATAAAATGAGAATGTCCCTTTTGTCATCCTTTATAAGTGCATAAAGTTTAGCTCAGGTCAGTTGAACAATAAGATAGCTGGAGGCTGAAACTTCATTTTTCACTGTAAGGTGACCATAACTTCATTCATATTGTGACTTTAAGGTGACCATAATATGATAATGTCCCTTCAATATCAATATATGTTAGATATGGAAAAAGAAAAGAGCCAGACGGCTTTATTCAAATGTTATGACTTTAGGGAGGCCAAAATTATATTAACAGTTTAAGGTCACCATAAAGTCAGGATAACCCTTTGGTTTGCTATCCTTTATAGATGTGCAATGGTTAACTGAGGTCAGCCGAACAATAAGATACTTGGAGGCTGAAAACCCCCTTATTTCACTTTAAGGTGGCTACAACTCCATTCATACTGAGAGTTTAAGGTGACCATAAGTATTATTTTTATCTACTTTAATACCAGTGATAATTTCAACATAAAAAAATGAAAAAGAAAGGAGCCAGAGGATTTTATTCCAATTTGATGACTTTAAGCAGGCCATATGTCCATTAACATTTTCAGTTTAAGGTCACCATAAAGCCAGAATATTCCTTTGGCGAATCTTGATATATGTGCCAAGTTTGGTTGAAAAAAGTGAAAAACTAAGTGAACTGGAGGGCTAAAACCCCCTTTTTGGACATTAAGGTGACCTTAAGATCGCAGATACAGGGCTAAAACTTCGGCATGTGAAAGATTATCAAAAAGTAACTGAATAAGTTATTCCAACAAAATGCAGAAATCCTAACCGTTTTTGAGATACAGACCAAGTACCCATTTTTAAAAAAATTACGAAAATAAAACGCCTGCCATTCAGGCATCTATGGTCCGATTGATAAGAAAATCCTTTCCGACCTTGGAAATTTGGTCTAGAATGTACCTGATGAATTTTACAGCACAGGTGTGTGTGGTTTTTTCCGAAACGCGATGACGGGGTTGTATTATCCTTGGGTTCATAAGAGTATTCAGAGAAACACGTCTATACACTACTATATTTATTAGAAGACTGAATCAGTAAACTGTAGATATAAGCTGTATCATCAGTAAGCTGGTACTATACAAAAACTGGAGTGGACATGTAGATGCAGCAACTGTTACATGCCCCTTCTTTAATTTAAAGATTGTTAATTACAAATGTTCATAACTCTGAATTTTTTTTTTTTTTTTTTTTAAATTATCTCAAAATAAAAGCCTTATGCTTCTATTAGGTAACAACAGTTTTTTTTTTTTAGTCAACTCTCAGTGATCACATAACCATGCAGCTGTAAATGTGTGTTTATACAAAGTGGTGATTGACTGATGGCTGTGTTCACTCTCTCTCTCTGTTCACTTAATACACTGCAACTGTAGGTGTCCTTTTGTACATTAAATTGATAAATAGGGTTTGGGTTTACCTGTATGCACTGGGTAACATCAGTGGTTGTAAACTTGGAAAGTATAATCATGGCAATGCTACTACTACTAATGGCTGTTTCTCTTTCTGGAGTTATGTACTTTTTTTTTTTTTTTTTTTTTAAACTTCAGGAAAGCTATGCATTGGTATACTACAAAATAGGGAATGGACTATGTTGACTATGAGTTGAATGTTACTTTTTTTTTTTTTTACTATAGATTTAAAGGGTTTCTTATACTAAATAGCACATACAATGAAAAAAAAACAATAAAAGTGTCTATATAACTATTTACAAATTTGTGTGTGCAAGTGGGTAGACTACCACTTGTCACTGTGGCTATCACCAAGGGATTATTCTGCCCTTTGTACCAGTGATAGTGTTGCTTTAGCTCTTAACAAACTTAGTAGATTTCAGCATGGTGACCATCTCTCTGGAGGTTTGCTTGTTCTGCCACTGTGTGTTTGTACTACTTGATCTTCACACTTGTCTTTTGTTTGGAGTGTCTGTTGTTCGTCTGTTGTTGCCTCCTCATATATTGGTGCAGTTTCAAGTGATTCTTTGCTAGGGTTTAACTTAACACGATTTCTCCTGTATACATGTCCTTCCTTTGTTTTAACTGTGTAGGACCGGTTGCCATGGTAATGTTGGACTTTTGCCGGAATCCAGGTTCCATCCATCTGCTGCATTCTCACATTTTGATTAGTTTTAAGTGGCTTCAGTGGTTTTGCACTTGCATCGTAAAATTTCTTTTGGCGACTTTGTTTCCCAATTAATTTGGATTTAACTGCTGTTTGTTTGATGACATGTGGCTGGAGCTGTTTTGTCCTAACAGGCAGGATAGATCTCAGTTCTCTGCTCATAAGTAATTGGCTCGGTGATCCTAGCCTGTCGAGTGGCGTATTTCTGTACTCCAGTAGGGCTAGATAGATATCTTGTTTGCTATCCTTGCACTTTTTCAGCATGTTTTTTACTATCCCCACGGTTTTTTCTGCTAATCCATTGCATTGTGGGTGTCTGGGACTGCTAGTGGTGTGTTGAAATCCATAGCTTAGTGCAAAGCTCTTGAATTCTTCAGAAACGAATTGTCTACCATTGTCCGAAATCGTTTCTCTGGGAATACCGTGTGTTGCAAATATCCTCTTCATTTTGTTGATAACTGCTTTGCTGGTGATAGAATTCAGCTTTTCAAATTCAAAGAACCTGCTATAGTAGTCAACAATAACGATGTAGTCTTCGTTGTGCAATGTAAACAAGTCTGTTGCTACTTTTTCCCATGGTGTTGAAGGGATTTTGTGTGGAATTAGTGGTTCTTTACAGTTAGATCTCCGATAGTTCTGGCAGACTAAGCACTTTGACACCATGTTTTCAATGTGCATGTTGATATGTGGCCAGTAGAAAAGCATTCTGGCCCTCTCCTTACACTTTTCCATACCCATATGGCCAGTGTGAATCTTATTCAGCATTTCGCTTCGCAGCGACTTGGGCAGGACTATCCTTTCACCTTTGAAGACTATGTCATTTATAACGGACAAGTCTTCTTTTACAGTCCAGTATTCACGGACATGTGCTGGACATTCGTGACGATGTTCTGGCCATCCTTCATTGATTACTGTGGTCAGCTGTTGAAGTTGGCTATCCTTCAGTGTCTCTTGTTGTACTGATGCTAATTTGCTATCACTGATTGGCAAATTTCTGACTGTCACATGTACCTGGGCCTCTAGGTGTTTGTCAGGCTTATCCATGATGCTAAGGTATTTGCGTGACAGCACATCAGCAAGAGGGATTTCTTTTCCAGGCTTGTGAATGACAGTGATATCATATTTCTGCAAGCGGAGTAGCATTCTCTGTAAACGGGGCGGTGCCAAGGCTAGACACTTCTTCATAACAGCTTCAATCGGTTTGTGGTCAGATTCCACAGTGACTTGGCGCCCATACAAATATTCGTGAAACTTTTCACAGCCAAACACTATTGCCAAGAGTTCTTTTTCAATCTGAGCATAAGCCCTCTGTGACTCGTTCAGTGATTTTGATGCATACGCGATTGGTCGGCCGTTTTGCAGTAACGTAGCTCCCAAACCGTTCTTTGATGCATCTGTCTGCAACATGATATCTTTAGCTGCGTCGTAATATGCGAGAACTGGTGCTTTGGTGATTACTTCCTTCACCTCGTGGAACACTGTCTATTGTAGCGTTCCACGTATAAACAGAATTTTGTTTCGTCATTGCTCGGAGGGGTGCAGTTATCTCAGATAGCTGTGGGGCAAACTTCGATAGGTAATTGATCATACCTAAAAAGGTTTCCAGCTCTGTCTTGTTTTCAGGTTTCGGCATGCCTTCAATAGCTGCTATTTTCTCGGGATCTGCTTTCACGCCATCTCTGGAAAGTATGTGACCAAAGAATTTCACTTCTGTGAGCTGAAATTGGCATTTTTCTTTGTTGAGCTTTATACCCTTTTCTCTGGCTCTCTGTAACATTGCCCTCTGTCTTTCTTCATATTCTTGCTTAGTGCTTCCCCATACCAGGATATCATCTGCTACTGGTTCTATACCCTCTAGACCTTCAAATGCTTGGTCAATCTTCTGCTGGAATATGTCTTGTGATGAAACTAATCCGAAGGGTAAGCGTAGAAATCTGTATCTCCCGAATGCAGTGTTGAATGTGGTTAAAAAACTGCTTTCTTCATCTAACTTTATTGTCCAGTAACCACTGCGTGCATCACATTTTCCAAAGAACTTTGCTCCAGTGAGTTTGGGGGTTATGTCTTCGAGTGTCCTTGTTCTGTAGTGTTGCCTCTTTATTGCTTTGTTGAGGTCTTTTGGATCTAGACAAATCCTAAGGTTGTTTGAATTAGGCTTCTCTACGACAACCATTGAATTGACCCATTCCGTAGGTTCATCAGTCTTTTTGACAACTCCCAGTTTCTCCATGCGATCAAGCTCGGCTTTGACTCTTTTCTTCAGAGCATGGGGTAGTCTCCTTGGTGGGTGCACTACTGGAGGATAGTTTCTGTCCACATGGATGTGGTGCTGGGCTTCAAATTTCCCTAAGCCTTGAAACACATCTTTGAATTCTGTGAAGAAGTTTGTTGGACCTTCATTTTTCACAGATAGTACAAGTTTAATCACACCTAGTTTGGTACAAGCTTCCAAACCAAGAACTGGTGGTGACTTTGTATTGACAATGTAGAACTCTTCCCTTTGACTGGCTGCTTTGTACTGTATGCTCATTGTGCACACACCCTTCACCTCCAATGTGTCACCACTGTAGCTCGTCAGCTTTGTGTTAGTTTTTTGGACTGACATTTTGCAGTTCATTTTTTTCCACAGTTTATGTGGAATCACATTAACTTGAGCTCCGGTGTCAAGTTTGAAGTGAATCTCTTTCTTTTTGTTGCCAACTTCCCAAACTTTCACTGGCACAAACACTTCATTTTCTAACTTTTGGGTGGTGACCTCTCCAATGTGGAATTCATCCTGTGAGTCTTCTGAGTCATCAGAGTTGTCTTGAATAGTGTGGATTGTTTCTTTTGCTCTGCACACAGAAGCAAAGTGGTTAAGTTTACCACACTTGTGGCATTCCTGTCTCATTGCAGGACATGGTTTTTGTTTTGTGTGGCTGTATCCACACCGACCACATTCTGGTGTGTTTCTCCTTGTGGGCCTTCTCTCTGTGGTTGCCTCATTTCGCCGTTTATGATCTCTGTCTTGTGATCTCTGAGTTTGTTTTGTGCGGTGTGTAGGCCTTTTCTTTAATGCATGGACATCGTCTTGTTTTGCCTCAATAGTTTTCAGCTGCTGCTTTGAAGCCTCGTGTGTTTGTGCTATCTCTATAGCTTTTTCTAGTGTCAAAGCATTACCTTTGTTAATCAACTTCTCCCTTATTGTTGAACTTGTGACACCAAACACAATTCTGTCTCTGATCATTTTGTCAGCATCATTGTAAGCACAGTCTTGCACTAGCAATTTGAGATCAGTGACAAAGCTTTCAACTGATTCACCATTTGACTGTACTCTTGCGTGGAACTTGTATCTGGCAAATACTTCATTCGACTGTGGAGTAACATGCGCCTTGTACTTATCATAGTACGTTTTTAGCAGCTTTGCCTCAGCATCTGTGAGAGTCCAAGTGCTTCTGATGTCCCTGCCCTTTTCTCCAACCCAAATCAGTAGGTAACTGATTTTTACAATTTCGGATTTTCCAGCTAAGGGTCCAGAGAACATCAGCTGGACATGTGTTTCAAATTTTTTCCATTGTTCTGGGAGGTTCTGGGACTCCCAGTTCATACACGGGACTTGTACTGTGTTATCCATGTCTTTATTTAACTGTTTTATCCAATATTTGTTTGACACACCTTTCTTTTACACAGTTTCTTCTGACACCATGTATTATCCTTGGGTTCATAAGAGTATTCAGAGAAACAGGTCTATACACTACTATATTTATTAGAAGACTGAATCAGTAAACTGTAGATATAAGCTGTATCATCAGTAAGCTGGTACTATACAAAAACTGGAGTGGACATGTAGATGCAGCAACTGTTACAGGGGTGTTTTGGACTTATGCTTAAGGTTACCTTAAGTAAAGCTTAAGGTCTGCGCAAAGTATCCCAAAAATTTTTCCCGCCCCTATAGTTTTAAAGAAAGATAAGAAGGAAAGAAAAATTTGAAAGGCTAAGAAGTTATTCAAGGGAGACCATAATCCTGCGGCGGCGGCAGCGGTGATCAGTCGAACTTCAGTGAAAACAAATAAGCGTCCCTGACGGGCCGCTTAATTAGACATTTATTGGTACATAATAGTCCAAGGCATAGCACAAATGCATGTATAGACATAAAACTGTATTTTTTATTATTGTGAGGTTAATTTAACAATTAATTTAATTGTTTTCCAATTTAAGGGAAAGAAAAACACAACTCTTTAGAAACTAATTACTAGATTGCCTCTCTGACTGCTTCCAGATTGTTTGCTGAATGAGAGGTGAAAAAAGCAACACTGTTTCCATGTGACACTGGTAAGAAATGAAGCTTCAAATCTTCCGGTAGTTTATCCAAGTCCTCGATTGTGTATAGTTTGCAGTTCAAAAGAAGCTTATTAGCTACCAGTCTGGCCTTGTATTTAGCAGATTTATACGCAGCCTGAAGAGTAGGAGTGAAAGTCTTTCTACGCTTTAATAGTTCTCTTGGGTAGTCCTCAAGAACCGTAATTCCCTTCTCCTTGAATCATTCACATTCTGCAAAAACTTTCTGTCTTATCTTGTAATGGCAGAACTTCACAAAAATGGGGCAAGAAGCAACTTTCCCAAGCCGATGTGCTCTTTCAATGGAGTATTCTGGTAATGGTATGTTTATTTTAGAGCACAAGTCTGAGATTAGCTCTTCACAATTTTCTGGGTCAGAGGTAGCTGCTCCTCTAATAGCCAAAACTAATAAATTTCAGGTTAGATATTCGCGAATATGAATCCATTTTCAAGATTTTTTCCTCTAGTTCAAGATTATTATTTTGCTCATGTTTTGCAAGAATTTTATTTATGTCATATTTGTGTCATACTTTTTCGCAAATTGTAGCACCTTTCCATTTAATGTGGCTATTTTTTCAGAGTTAAAATACAAACTTTCCTTGATCTAATTAATATCATCTGTTATTGGATCAAGCTCCTCTTTTTACAGCTGGTGTATTCCAATTAAATTCAAATGAATATCTGGTGATGCTGGAGAAACTAACTCAAAATCATGTTTCCTGCTTTTTTACAGGGTTCTTATCGTTGGACTTCTTGCCAACCCCTTTATTGCTTTTTTTTTGTTTCACTATCTGACATTTTTACAGCTGGTTTTTAATAACACTAAAGTTCAAACACAAAAAATATATATTGCTGGACTTTAACACAAAGTCATTGCACTCAAAACTACAAGGCACTACCAATTTATAAACAATATTCAACATGAGGTTTCTACACTGAAGAAAACAAGAGAAGTCAGCTGGCATAAAAATCAGTCAGAAAAGGGATCTTGTAATAGCCTTTCAGTTAATATACATTATAACTGACTTATTGAATATGCTGACAACTATAAGATTGTTAAACCCAATCGTGGTAAAAATTGTCACAAATTATACAAAGAAAACTAACTTACTACATGACTATTTATCAGTATTTAATGTAATAAATCATTCACAAGAGTGTGTACTACTGACAAATATTTATACATTAAAGCTCCCTGTAAATATTTACAAGTCAGAAAACAACCCGTGTAATTTTTTGTCCCTGTTTTGGCAACTTGACATGTGTGCTATCCTATGGCCCACTTTAGTGAAGAAGAAAAACTTAACAGTACTTTTTTACAAATGTCCCAATAAGAATTCAAACATCCTAGCATGTACCAATGAATAAAACAGACCGACATAATCCTCCACAAATTTTGTAATTACGTTTTAAAGTAAAACTATGCTGTTTAAAATTAGACCACCCAATTAAAGTAGACTTCATTTTAAATGGTTTGTATCCAACTTGCTAAAAATTTAAGAATACAACAGGAAGAGTGTTGTGATGGAAAAATCTGTTGGCAAATGTTGCCTAAAACCAAATCACAACAAGTTCCTCTTGTAATAAACATATTCTGAAGCCTTGGAATTATGTGAAAAACACCCACAAATTTACAAGATCAAGAAGCACAAAAAGTTTTCCCTTTGACACACATGCATGCACACACACACATGGAAGGTGTTTCATAATATCCCAACCCTGGTCTTAGGCTGGAGGGATCTAAAAATGCAATTGTAGTAAGATTGGTTTAATAGTCCCCCTTTTCCAATAAAAAAGTTTAACACCAAAAAGTATTTAAAGTTTTGCCATGACAACAGCTGTTGCCCAATACCCTCCAAATCCTAATCAGCTCTAGATCCTCTTGGAGTAAACATATGCTGAAAATTTGCTGAAAATCCATGCATGGGTTTAGGTTGTGAACACCCACAAACTTTAAGACCCAAAAATCTTGATAGTGTTGCCATGGTAACAGTTGTTGCCATATACCCCCAAAACCTAATCAGTTCTAGATCCTTTTGGGACAAATATATCCTGAAAATTTGGTGTAAATCCATGCATGGGTTTAGACTATGGAACACCCTCAAGCTTTATGCCCACCATCACACCGTCGACGATGCAGGGGATGACTATAACCCCAGCCTTTATTGGTTGGCGTTAAAAATATTGTAACCTTAAACTTGTATCTTCAAATTAAATTGTATCTTTAACTCTCAGGTCTTTAAAAAAGATATTTTTGGTCTAGATATGTGTACATCTTTAATTTAAATGAAAACTCTGAACTACACACTGTCCAGTAACTGTCTCTGAACTACACACTGCACAGTATTTTGAAATACTGTTGTAAAATTGCTGAACTTGAAGTTAATATTTAAGGTCAGCTCAGTGCATGGCACTTATCTATTGCCACTTTCATAGACATGCAAAATTTGAATGAAATTGCTCTAGTTATTTCAGTATACTCTATGGAAAAATAAAAAAAAACTTAAACTCAACATAAATCTTTTATATGTGGGAGTTTAAGGTCATTTTAAAATATGGTACACCTTAAAAACCAGTTACAACCACATGACATATTTGAACTGAATCCGTCGACCCATTTTTGAGATACTGTCCGGAAATGAAAAATCTTAATATAATACGTTATTACTGGGAGTTTAAGGCCACCTTACAAAAGGGTACAACTTGAGGACTAGTTACATCCACATGCCAAATTTGAATTTAATCTGTCAACCATTTTTGAAATACTCTCTGGGAAATGAAGTAGAATGATGACGATGCCAACGTCACAGGTGAGAGGACAATGCAATCCCTATATGCCACCAAGCATAGATGCTGGTGACACAAGAAGCCTTTTGAAATAATACACGCTGAAACTCACACACCACCCTCTCTAGCCCAATTTCTGGAGCCTCATTATTACTTCAGGTGTATAACTCATGCTGAAAGTTAGTTTGATATTATTGCACTTTATGAATGTTGCCTGATTAAATATGTCTAAAGCCAAGAGTTGAGAGATAAAAAAATCATTTAAAATAACTCATTTTGGTTGGATGTGCTGCTAAAACAAACATATATATACTCATCTGCTTTTTTTTTTGTTCACTCACACTTGTGGATGTGTTGTGTCTTTGGAATCTGCATTTTGCACATATTAAGTGCAATAAAAGTCACATTACCATTAGAATATGCATACCAAGTGCCTAAAATTTTGGAATGTTGGAATTTGTTGTTGAACATTTAAAAACAGAAAGTTGCGTAAGATAATTGTACACAATAAGAAAATGGCTTCAAGACTTGATTCAGTTCTGGCAAATTGATTATTAGTTACACCTCTGCAAGCAGTGCTGATTTTTTATATTTCTAGGTAAGAACTCTAAATTTGAAAATTTTAATTACTTAAATGTAGCTTTTATAAGCTACAAGCTTACCATGTGGGACTTAATGCTGATCTCGGGTTGCCACACCCGGGGCCAACGTCTTAGAAAAAAAGACAGTTCTTGTTAGCCACCGGATATACTGGTAGTTGTCGTCACGTGATAACTTCTGACCAATCGTCCTACTTTCTCGTTGAAATTTTTTAAACCTACCCCTCAGCTGTAAACAGCGGGGAGGCAGGGTGGGACTCTTCTAAGTCCCACATGGTAAGCTTGTAGCTTATAAAAGCTACATTTAAGTAATTAAAATTTTCAATTTTATTACGCTACAATAGCTTACCATGTGGGACTTAATGCTGAATTCAACCGCCCGGTGGCGGGATTACAGCTGAGACTGGAAGGTATGTCATTTTTTCTAAGATTTTGAATTAACATGTATAGAATAGTGCCAGAAATACCAGTCTGAGTCCCATTTACAGTGCCCCTATCCCGAAGGCCGGGCCTGTAACGAGCCAAAAACCTAAGTAAATGAGAGACAGTGCTAAAACTGTCTAGATGTTTTATTGTAGGACGGAAGTGCAGCAGAGCTCACTCCGAGGTCTGAGGGTCCAAAAGGGCCCTTCACGTATGACTGACCAACCCAGTGGTTGGGCATCTCATAAAATTTTTACAACCTGAAAATGAGATTAATGACAACTAAATAAGTCCTTAATAGAAATTACTTGATAATTGAAGGATAAAATGACCTTACCCGTAACATCTTGAAGGTAAAGGAATACCTAGATCCTGGGAAAGACTCCTGAAGACTTGGTTGTAGCGGATGTGCCCCCCCCCCTTTTTTCTTTCCGAGGACAACTGGTCTGAGGGGAAGGATCTAGGACTTGTTGTGCAGCCACTACGGGTCCCAGGTACAAATTGTTGTCGGTGTCCGACCAAGTAAGGTCTTTTAGGTAAAAATTTGTAAATGTGTTGTGAGCTTTCCAGTGACAGGCTTGCATGATTTGGTCCACCGATACCCCACCGTAAAAGGCCTTAGAGGCCGCGAAGGCCCGGATGTCATGCGCTTTGACTTGGACCAAGTCCAAGGCTTGTTGATCTGCTTGTTTGTAACAAAGTAAGATGGTTTGTTTCAACCATGAAGAGAGTGTAGCGGGTCTGATGTCTGAGGTATGTCCTTTCTTAAAGGAGATGAAAAGGAGAGAACGAGACCCTCTCAGGTCTTTAGTTCGGTCCAAATAAAACCTCAGGGCCCGTACGGGACACAGGGTCCTGTCTTCTTTAAATTGTCTATCCACAATGGTAGTCAGAGCAGGGATAGTCACCGGAGACACACTTTGAGAACCTTCTCTTGCTAGTTGGTTTTTGGCTATGAAATCAGAAGAAGGGAACAAGGCAACCTTTTCCCATTGGCCTAAATTAGATACTTTGTTAGCGACCCAGGCATGGATTTCGCTGCGGCGCTTGCCGGAGGCCAAGGCTAGCAAGAAAGCAGTTTTTAAAGTGAGATGTTTGAGGTCTGAGTCTTTCATGGGCTCAAAAGGTGCTTTGGTGAGCTCGTTAAGGACAACAGAAAGGTTCCACTTGGGTAAGTTTCTGGAACTTTTGGGACGATCCCTGTGAAAACTGGAGAGTAACCTATGAAGGTCTGCATTGTGTGCAATATGTTGGGCTGTTGGGCCCAAAGTGTCAACGATTGCAGTCCTGTAACCATCAATGGTCGAGGGGCGCCTGTTTAAGTCTTGGTACAGGTACATGAAAAAATCTGAGATTTGTTTCACAGATGGAGTGGAGAAATCCACCGAATTTTCTCTGCACCATTTTTCAAATAGGGCCCACTTTGACTTGTAGATGGTCCTTGTTGATGACCGCTGAGGGGCAGCAATTCTCTCTGCCACCTCCACAGAGAAGCCTTGTTCTTGGAGTTGTCCGCTCCTAGACACCAGGCGTGGAGGTTCAGGTGCTGGGGGTTGTTGTGGAACACCATCTTGTGGGACTGTTTGAGTAGGGTTGTTGACACTGGGAGTTGCAGTGGGATCTCTGTTGAGAGCTGCACTAGGTCCCAAAACCAGGGCATCCCTGGCCAGCCTGGGGCTATTACGATGATCAGGCACTGGCATTGCCTGATCTTTTGGATCACCTTGTGAAGGAGAGCCGTAGGAGGGTACGCATATGCTGTGAGGTTGGTCCAGTTTATGTTCAGAGCATCTATGTCCCAGGCCTTTGGGTCTGGGATAGGAGACACGTATAGAGGGAGTTTGTGGTTCAGGTGAGTGGCAAATAGGTCTACATGAGGTGTGAACCACTTCTGGCAGATCTGTTTGAAGACCTGTGGGTGCAGAGACCATTCTGTTGACTGCACTTGGTTGGACCTGGATAGCAGGTCGGCCATCACATTCAGGCACCCTGGAATGTGCCTGGCTTTCAATGTTATGTGGTAGTGATGGCACCAGGTCATGATCTTCCACAGGAGAGCACACATCTCTGCCGAGTGTGTTCCTCCTTGTTTGTTGATGTAGGCTACCACTGTTGAGTTGTCCGTCGCAACCAACACTGTTTGATTCTGGCACTGGTCCTTGAAGTCTCGAAGGGCCAGGGAGACCGCCTTCAATTCTAGGACATTTATGTGAAGCCTTTTTTCCCGATCTGACCACAGACCCTTGGTAAAGTTTTGGTCTAAGTGAGCGCCCCAACCTTCGTTTGAGGCGTCGGTAAAGAGTTGGATACTGTGGTCTTTGGGATGAAGGTCTGCACCTTTCATCACCTTGGAGGGATTTTGCCACCAATCCAGGTGGGCTGCAATGGCTTCTGTCCAGGGAAGGAGGTTGTCCAGCGACTGAGGATATCTCCAGTGCTCCTTGAGATGAAACTGAAAGGGCCTCATGTGAAGGCGTCCCTCCGGGACCATTTTCTCCGTTGAGGCTAGCAACCCAATTAGAGACATCAAACATCTTGCAGTCAAAACACGTTTTGACTTGAGTCGTAGGATCAAATCCTGGAGTTTGAGCCATCTCTCTTGAGTGGGTTTTACAAGGGCTGAATCTAGGTGGTATTCGTAGCCCACGAACGAAAACACCTGTGTAGGTTTCAGTTCTGATTTTTCCTGATTTATTATCCATCCCAAGGACTGAGTCAGTTCTACTACTGCCTGAGTGTTCACTTGTGCTTCCTCCTGAGACTGGGACCTGATCAGCCAGTCGTCCAGGTATTGGTGAATTCTGAGTCCTCTTGAGAGGGCCATTAGTTTCACTTCCTTTACGATCATTGTAAAGACCTGGGGGGCTGTGGCCAGTCCGAACGGGAGGGAGGTGAATTGGAACACCTGAGCCTTGTAGCAAAACCTTAGGTATTTCCTTGAGCTTGGGTGGATGGGGATATGCAGGTAGGCGTCCGACAGATCTATCGACGATACCCACTCCCCTGGAATCAGGGAGGTCCTGATGGACTCTGGAGTTTCCATTTTGAACTTTTCTACGTGTAGAAAAGTATTGAGCCTGCTTAAGTCTATAACTGGCCTCCACCTTTGGTGAGGCTTGGGTACTAGGAACAGGCGACTGTAAAACCCGAGAGATTTTACATTGTCTACCCTTTCGATAGCGTTCTTTGACAGGAGAGACTGGATACAAGTAGCCAAGGCTTGGTCTTTTTGTTGGGCCTTGTACTCTGACAGAATCAGAGGAAATCTGATCAAGTTTGGCTTTGAACGGAATGGCAGAACGTAGCCATTGGTGATAATGTTTAACACGTTTTGAGAACATTTGTTTGTGAGCCAGTCTCTCCTGAAAGAACGGAGGCGACCTCCTACTGGTGGACTGAGTGAGGCTTTGGAGGAGTCATTGGGGAGGGGGGTTTCCACGCCCCCTTCCTCTATTGTGGGGTCGAAAACGACCCCTGAAGCCTCTGAAGTTGGATTTTCCTCTTCCCGAAGGAAAGGACTGGTTACTGCTTTGAGAGGTATTGCCCCCATAGGGGCGTTTCCTGTAGGAGCCTCTTTTCTTGTGGGGACCACGAAAGGGCTTATTCTGGTAGGGTGGAAAACCCTGAGAATCTTTTGAGGTGCCTTTTTTGAGAAGGAAGTCCTCACCTTCCTTCACTAATTGAGACTCGAACAAGGAAGCGTCCCAAAAGGACGAGTTCCTGAGTTCTTGACGTCTCGTTTCTCCTAATTGTGGATGTAATAGAGTCATCTCGGCTTCGCGCCTAAGCAAGCCGGTATTAGCCATAGAGTATAATTCCCTCTGCAAAATATGGGCTAGAGATTTGCTGAGACAAGTGAGGGCCCTGTGTTGAACAAGTACTGTCTTGTTCCAAAAATCTAAGTAGTCAGCTACTTCCTCATATCCGCGCTTTGCTGCTCTCTCAGGATCGGCACCTTTTTGAATCTGAGATTTAATCTTCTTGACCGTAGACTTGATGCTATGTTGACATTTTTCCAATGAAGCATTGCAAGAAGAGGAGGTCTTGGCAAAAGCAGCGGTGAAGTTGAGGGTAGAGATATTTTGTCTAGCCTGAAGTTCTAGCTCCTTGAGAACTGGCAGGGGAACTCTGGCTACTGGGGGCCCAGAAGGTCTAGGAGTAATACAGATCTTAGCAAAGTCTGTATTCAACTCCTGGATTTTGTCTTGAAAAGTTGGTTGTCCCACCTTGTACCACTTTGATGTTGAGGGAGGAGGCTTGACATATTTTCCCTCAGATAAGTTGGCAGCCTTAAAGTCATGTTGGAATTTATCAAAGGCGTCCTTGATAACTGAGCTAAGTGGAAGAATAGAGGAGGGACCTCTAGGTCTGAGCTCTTGACGGCCTTTTTCATCATCCAGACCCAAGACCGAGGTGGAAGACCTGGGCATAGATTCCCTGGGGTCAGGGAGAGACAAAATACGCCTGAAGGTATCAACTTCCTCAGAGTATTGTGAGGGCATGTCAGACAAAGCTACTGCCCTATAATAAGGGGGGTCTGGATCATGTTGTGGGAGGTCTTGATCAGAAGCAACTCCTGAGGGCTGGGCCCTAGAGGGCTTAGAAGACCTGTGTCTGGCTACAGGGGAGTGATCCTCCTCTGAGGTAAAAGACACGTATCTAGATCTTGATTTATGTTTGCTCTTGTCAGAGTGCTTTTTAGATCTAGAAGAAGGGATCCGAGGTTCATCGGAATCCTCATTTAGTTGGTCCGAGGCAGAGCTCGGGTCAACTGGCTGCCTATGGCTTTGCTTTTTGTGAGAGTACGAAACCTCTTCGGGATGACCTTCAGAGGGGGCAACGTACTGATCCGAGGAAGGTTGAGTAGATACTAAACGAGGAGGAAGAGTTGGACCATAGTCCACATCCATATCCTCGCTTGCAATGTTAGTACCAGATCTCGGAGGGGGCAAATCCAGAGGGGCAGCAGAAGAACTGGACAAGCCAGGTTTTGAAGCAAGAGTCGAGGACTGAGCCTCGACTTTCTGTTTTACAGTCAACTCCTCTCGGAGTGACTTAAAAGCTTCCAACATGGATGCCTGAAAGGAACCCATTTGCTGCTGTAAATGTATATTTAAGGAATCACCGAGTGATTTCTCTAAATTTGACTGGATTTTATTTTGCAAAGCTGTACCAGGGGTGGGTGGAGCGGTTTTTGCTGGCGTTTTCAAAGACAGGGAACTGAAGGCAAGAGGTTGTGGACGGGGGGGTGAGATAAAAAGGCTATCAGCCGCACACTCGAGGTCTGCATTAGACCCAGTGAATGAATCCCCGTCGCCTTCACCCAAAAGATCTAGTTCATCTTTGGAACTAGTTGTCGCTTTCTGCTTTTTCAAATACCGTTTCCGGTTTTGGATTTTCTGAAGTTGCTCATCTGTAAAAGACGTGCAAACTTCGCAAGGGGTTTCAAAGGTGACACAGGGGTCATCTCCCTTGCCAGCCTCCCTACAAGTAGGGCAGAAATTATGTGTATCAAAACTAAAGCAGAAATGGCGGCATTTCTGCGCTCTCGGTTTGTCTTTATTTGCTTGATGTGTAGACATTTTGTACGCAATAAAAGACGTAGAAAGAATTAGCCTGAACCGAGGAAAACTCAAAACACGCGACTGCAATAAAAATACTTATCCTGTGGAAATGAAACTTTTACAGAATAATCTATGATATATATTACAAGAAATATGCAAATATTAGCCTCCAACAATAAGTAAAGTCTGAGAAATAAATGAAAATGTCTGTATATTTACAAACTGCTACCAGTCAATCGTGGCCAACGAGAAAGTAGGACGATTGGTCAGAAGTTATCACGTGACGACAACTACCAGTATATCCGGTGGCTAACAAGAACTGTCTTTTTTTCTAAGACGTTGGCCCCGGGTGTGGCAACCCGAGATCAGCATTAAGTCCCACATGGTAAGCTATTGTAGCGTAATAAAAGTATCAAATTTATTGTCCAGTCAACTTTTTTGGCCTGGAATGAAAACAGCAACTCACCCCCTCCACTGATGTAACAAAGGTAGGGAAACCTCCACAGATTGCCCAGGCCCACTGCATTGCCTACTGCTGCCAGAATAAACTCGATCTCCTTGCCCCAGCTGGCACGTACTACTGCATAAACAAAAAAAAATAATAGTTTGTTTTCAATCCACAGGAATATATACTGTGATATCTTTACTAAGAATAAAGAACAAAAGCTTATAATTTCATATTTTGTGAAAAAAAATTGTTTTTTGACAAATTTTGCAAAGTTTACTATCTATTTATCAATAGCAGTAAATATACATGGCACTGGTTGTGTTGAATCTCAAAAGGACAAGAACACTACTTCCATAGGATTTTAAGATAACAGGTTATATTTTAATTGAAAGTATCATTTTAGAACTTTATATTTACTCGAGAGGTCCTCTGCAGCCTAATGATGAGCAAGTATGATACGTAGTTACAGGCTCTCACCTCTGTGTGTTGTTCGACTCACATTCGTACAGTCAAAATTGGGGTTTTATGTCCCGTTCAACAGCCAGGGTCATATTGGGACAGGTCCTCAGCATTGCCACTTGTGGGACTGGAACCACACAGAGGTGACAGCCTATGATTAGATGCCAAACTTGCTAACCACTAGGCCACTCAGAATCTCCCCACTCATATAAGTGATAAGTAAATGCTTTTGACTTAACTCAATATGACCCTGGCTGTTCAATAGCACATAAAACCTAAACTTAAAATCCCAATGTTCTACCTGAAGGTATTCAGCTATACACAGATTGTTTAAGCATTCATTAGTTACTTTATGGACATAGTAAATACGGTATCTGGTAGTCATGCATTTTAATTTGTTCATGTAGTTCACCACTGGAGAAATACGTGTCTCAAATTATACAGCAGACTCCGTACATGTTGATTCAGTGTAAGGCTGTAAGCCAAATATAGTCCAATGCAAACAGGTTTGAGGTTAAAGCATCAGAATTACTATATTTTTAAGGCATACAATGGAGCTAGTCATAGCTGTCACCAAACCCTGTGTATAACAGAGGCTTTAGTAGCCTTGCCACAGGCGTTCATATGTATATTATAGACACACCTGTTTGACTGCATTATAATTATTTTTCATAACGTTGAGATAGCCTGTGGAATGCCAGGCTAAGGTTTTAGTTGGACAGAGCCTCCCATACTCAAGAGCATATTTGATATTATAATAAAACTCTAAAGGTTGTTAAGCACTCACAAAGATACTGTTATGGCCGTTTTTCCTTGGTCATAACACACTTTAGGGGTTGGGATCTTATTCCCATATAAGGACTGGTAATCTCATCAGTTAAGTATCCAAATTGTTATTGTAATAAACAAACGAACCAATGATATCCAATCAGTTTATTTTTCATAGCAAAGATTATCAGGTGACAATTTTACCAAAGATAATTTTAATAATTTCACCATTTTTAGAAAAACTCAACACATAACCAACAAACAAAATATAACATGTGTTACCTTTTAACTTCATGTGTCATTTTAATCCACATTACTCTAGATTTAATAAAGTCTTTCCAAATGAAATTGTTAAACATTTCACAAGTCCACACTTCACAAATAATTTCTAAGTCCCAATGAGTGAGTATTTTTCAAAGTCCAAAACAAACAGATATTTACTAAGTTCAAATGAGTCAGTATTTCACAAAGTCTAAATCATGAATATTTTACAAGTTCTTATGCTTGATCTTTCTAACTTTGTATCCATGTGTGTTCCTTTTTCCCCAACTAACAACTTGGTCAAAAGCTAGGGTTTATATAGACAATACTTACCATGTGCTTTTCAAAGCACATGGAAAGCACATGGAACTTGTAAATAAACAAGGCCACGTGGACTTGGCAGGAGTCCACAGCAGAGGGTTATAAAAACCCTTGCTGCAGGAAAACTTCCAGCAAATGACACTGGATATTGATTGATAAAGATGTTTGCTAATGGGCGCCATAGAGGCTCCCTTAATTGGGAAGATGTGTCACTTGATATTTTCCCAAATATATTCAGAAGTCTATTATGGATATAATATTTTTAACTTATTATTTTTAACTTATTATTCTATTTATATATGGATGTGATATGATGTGAAATTTAAAATTTATTTTTAAAGAAACTGCAATGGAATATTTGATAATATATGGAATTTCACTCTAGCCCCAGGTAAGGGTATTTTGTGTCATAACAATACCCTGGGCACACAGAAAAGCTGTCCTCAGCTTTTAAAGATTGGATATCAAAATTTTTCTTTTGTGCGAAACAACAGCAAAAACATTTAACACCAATAAATTGAGAACAACATAATGCCCACTTGAATTAATAAACAAACTGCTTTCCTGCACCTGCGGGGACCAGCCCCTTGACTCTTAACGAAAGACAGGGCATCATTTCCTGAAGCCATAAAAGGGCAACACAACAGATATTGATTAAATAATGCACTATCCTGCTGATTAAATAATTCACTGCCCTACTGATTAAATAAGTCACTGCCCTACCTGGTGTCAAAAGACACACCAAAATAAATACATGCCTAGGTGATTATAAAGAAACTAACCGGTGTCCAAAGACACACCAAAATAAATAAACTTTTAGCCAAGTAAACCATGTCACAAGCATAAATGTATAACACATCAATTACATAGGATAAATACACCAATTATATAATTATGTGAGAAAAGATACATAGTTAAAATACATAAATAAGTTAATTGTCACTGTAGAACAACACTCAGCCTTTGTTAAATGAAATATCCCAATATTTTTATATATATATATACATGTATATATATTTAGAACACCTTTTTTTTTTGTAATGCAAAATTCAAATGTCATAATATTAAAGGCAGGTTGTTGCTAACCTGTTGAAAGGTATGAAAATCTTTGACACATTTTTTTTTATAAAGCTGAAATATTATGAGAGTTTATGAGTCAAAAGAAAAGTCTTGGTGATTGAAGCCAAGTAACTCACTGAATACTGACTGGATTGTAAGGTGATAGTTCCTTTGCATCTGGCACATGAGTACATGATATCCATTGTGACTAGAGAATTGCAGTGATGGTTAATAAAGTACTGGAATGCACTATATTTGAAATCCTTGGGTTGCTTCAAACGGGAAGGGTCAAGCAAAACTAAATTTCCATATAGTAGGCCATAGGATGAAGTAGATTCCATGGCAGTACAAACATTGCAGGACCCATGAGTCACATGTTGAACTGAAGAAACGGATTGGGTTGGTTGAGTTGCTGGTCTTAAAACTGACTGAGTTGATGTTTGAGTTGCAGTGACAGGAGGTGTAGATATGAATGAAGCCATGCCCGTGTTTGAAGTAGTTGTCACAGGAGGCATGACAGTGGAGGTTGCAATAGAATTTATTGAACCATCATTAAGGGGGTATAAGTCAATAAATGGTGGATCGATATCCAGTGGGAGAAGAGCATCAGAAACAGCAAAAGAGGTCATGTTGTTGAAGTTATCACTAAAATGCTGATGCACTGTGTTGAGAAAATCACAAATATCCACACTAATTTGAAGATATATTTTAATCAGTGTAGTTGGTCCATAAGCTGCACGTTCTAACACGGGTCTCATACACAGTTTTTATGTGATGTAGGTAGCCTAAAACTTCAGCAGCCTGAACAGAGAGTTATTGTCTGATGTCCATAAAATGTGATGTGCCCTAGGATGGTAGAATCACTGGATGTCATAGGCAAATATGTAAAAGTTTCTGTTCTTATTTCATTTGAAGTGTAAATGAGTGTCACAGTATCTAGCCCCCCTTTTTTTTTGTTTCAAAGAAAATAATAAATAAAATATCCCATAGTAGGTTGACGGAAAAAGTGATCACCTCAAAAGTTGCAGCCCTATATATAGTGAAGTTGAGTGGTCATTAGATGCTAGCGCACCAGAAAGGGGGTATTAATAATAATTATAGCCACTAATGACATTGGGATGACTTTAGTATGATTGCCTGCTCATGCTGAAATTTGAGTGGTCAGTCTGTAAAAGGGCAATAAATTCCCTCCAAATAGAAAGATTAATTTATATGCCGCCCCTTTTTAGCTGACATAGATATGAGAGTTGATGCTGTTATTAATACGCTAATCCTTTATTGATGAGAAAAGATGGAATAGATATTGATAGGCAATTACACAGTAGTTCTATTAAAAGAGGCACTATTATTTGTATCGGATGGACATCCTGAGTGACTATGAATATAAATGACTTGGAGATTGATTGGTAAATTGTGTGAAACAAAACAAAATATCCTCTACATGATTTCCACATTGTTGGAACAACAACAACAACAAAAAAAAAGGGTTTCACATTTTATTCTATTAATGGATCGGGAGGCAATGGTCTTATTTGCTGGAGGGGGATATAATCAGTGTGCAGTTTAAAGGGTTTTAGGTTGTGAGACACAAGATCCTTTATTTGGTCACCTGTCTGCATTGTCATTCTTAAGATAAAAGTCCCCCCTTTGATTTTCCAATATTTTAAAGCAAAAATAGGGGAAATGAGAAAGGTAGATGGTAATTCTACTCTGCTATCAGTTTCAGTGCAAGATATTTTGAGGAAATCCCAATCAAAATTTAGCTGTGGGAATGCCACACAGCAGTGTGACAATTTTGGAATGTTTATCTTGTCTTTTAAAACTTCAACTGATATAAGCGAGCTTGGAATTGGCAGTTTCTTTACACAGAGCTCTACAGAGCTTGTCAGATTAGTTAAGGTCACCTTAATGAATGTTTCTTGATCATTTGGAACAGACTTAGCACACTGTTTTTCTGGGATACAGTACTTAACAAAAAGAATGATCAAATGGATTATTACTGAAATACTGACTATAGCCAAAACTATAAGGAACAAATATAACAAATCTGTCTCAATTTCCAAAGTATCCTTAAAGTCAATAAGAGGTAAAGCTTCTGTAGTTGTGGGAGCTAGTGTGGCAAGGGTCATAAACTCTGCAACTCTATGAGTGAGAGTTCTCTTAAGGGAAACCTGTGTCTGATACAATTTAAGTATAAGTGCAAACTCAATGACTACAATAATTGGAATTATATAATTGGAAAAGAAATTTGAAATAGAAGTAGCAAAAGTTGACTCATGTATGGTACCAAGTGTCTGACTGAAGAAAGCATCAAAAGGAGTAGCATACAGGGTTTCCTTGTTGTTAATAGCCCTTAGAGTTTTCTTTAAGTCAAGTAAGGTCTTTTCATGATTTACCAGAGTAAGTTTTGGTCCAAGTTCTGCTTTTGTTAAAGTGATTTCTGGTAGGCTAAAATGATCATTGTTTAAAATAGACCTATTGGACAATAAGTTTGCTTCCTTTTTAATTGATTTAAAATAACTCCAGATTGCCATAATGTTTGGAACCTGCTTTTGGTTGGGAAAACCTGGATAAGGGCATGTTTCAAGACTTGGGGGTATATAAAAACTGTTTGCCTTTAGGCTACAAGAACATTTACGAATGACAACACAATTTGTGCATCCCTCAAAAATTCTTGGAGGTATTGATTCACAGGTCTCAACCCAATTAGTATCTAGAGTACTAATTAGTACTTTGTCATCTTGCAAGTCAATAAAATAGGATTGTTTAGGATTTGGTTCAGGGTCTAAAATAATTTTGCAGATATCATACACTTTTTCTAGATCATTTGTGAATAAAGCACTGGCACAACTAGGTTGGGTGCTTTCTGAAATTTTAAGTGTACTCTGGCATCTTTTTAACATAGTGCCAGGGCAAGTTTGGAAAGTAACATCATCAATCTCAATATAAAATTTATTATCAGTGCTTACTCCTAAGTAAGGTGGTAAGTCACTAATATATGTGAAAGATTTGTTGCGGTTCCCTGCTACAACTGGTATATTTTCTACCTTATATATATTAAATAGTAAATTAGTGCTTGATATTGGAATGTTTAATTTAATGTATAAGTTGTTTTTAGTCCTAGCAAAACTTATGCTATGTGTCTGATAATATACAGTTGGATTTGTGTGCAATATATGGAATGCAGGGTGATTAAGCCTTAAATAATCAGTAATATTCCTGAGAATAGTGTGTATCCTGTCTGGTGGAATTAAATCCAATGGTAGATATCCTTTTAACAAAACATTGTAACTATTTATGAGTTTATCCATTTCAGTTATCATCAGTAACATTGTGGACACTTCATGAGCATTTATAGAGTGCATAATCGTGGACACTTGACCCAATGCTTTCACGTTAGCATTCACATCCTCTATATCCTGAGACCAATAGTACTGCAGTCTATCCATTTGCTGAAAACTTTCATTAATCAACATTTTGTTTTTATTAACACCATCCAACAGCACTTGAAAGTTTTTGTGTGATTCAATTTCCAAAGAAGATAGTTGATTCTTAAACTTTTGGAATCCTGCAAATGCTTCTGGGCTAGTTTCTAGAGCAATTATATGAGACTTTAATGCTTCAACATCTTTCACAGTAGCTGTCCCGAACAGGTTTTTAGATACAGTTCCGATAAAATCTAATGGGGATCTCTTATTATGCCTTTGTTCATTCAAATTATCTCCTTGTTTTATCACTTTGCCAGCTGGTATTAATGCATTCATAATGTTTATTTTTTTATTCAAGTCTTTCCTCAACAATGCTCTGACTGAATCATATATCCCCAATGTGTCTCCATAATTACGGCACAGGTCTGTGACAAAGTCCTCCTGTCCAGGATAAGACTTTTCTGTGCAAAAAGAACTGTAACCACTCAGAGCAGAAAAATCTGGTAATGGAACTACAATTGTATGTCCCCAATAAGAGATGGAGTTATCCAACATCGCAACTCTTCTGAAGACAGTTCCCAAATGTTCCTTAACAATGACTTCCGGAAGTCCTAAATCATCTGAATATCCTCCTAGAATCAGGTTGAAGCCAAGGAAGAAGGTGGCCAGCCTATTCCACATTATGGCTGTCATGATTCCTGGGTATTCTAATGCACTAATTCTTCAAACAGCTGGCAGTTGCTTCATCTCTCTTTTAACTTCATGTGTCATTTTAATCCACATCACTCTAGATTTAATAAAGTCTTTCCAAATGAAATTGTTAAACATTTCACAAGTCCACACTTCACAAATAATTTCTAAGTCCCAATGAGTGAGTATTTTTCAAAGTCCAAAACAAACAGATATTTACTAAGTTCAAATGAGTCAGTATTTCACAAAGTCCAAATCATGAATATTTTACAAGTTCTTATGCTTGATCTTTCTAACTTTGTATCCATGTGTGTTCCTTTTTCCCCAACTAACAACTTGGTCAAAAGCTAGGGTTTATATAGACAATACTTACCATGTGCTTTTCAAAGCACATGGAAAGCACATGGAACTTGTAAATAAACAAGGCCACGTGGACTTGGCAGGAGTCCACAGCAGAGGGTTATAAAAACCCTTGCTGCAGGAAAACTTCCAGCAAATGACACTGGATATTGATTGATAAAGATGTTTGCTAATGGGCGCCATAGAGGCTCCCTTAATTGGGAAGATGTGTCACTTGATATTTTCCCAAATATATTCAGAAGTCTATTATGGATATAATATTTTTAACTTATTATTTTTAACTTATTATTCTATTTATATATGGATGTGATATGATGTGAAATTTAAAATTTATTTTTAAAGAAACTGCAATGGAATATTTGATAATATATGGAATTTCACTCTAGCCCCAGGTAAGGGTATTTTGTGTCATAACAATACAATACCAGTTAATAATAAAGTTGGCAATGAAGTCATATAAACACAACTGAAATGAAACAACCCAATGTGATTAAAAATAATCTCTCCAATTTTTATCAGCCTGTTTCATAATTTGAGCATACACCACAGGACATCAGTTAATATAACAACAACTACCTTATTTACATTATGGAATTTTGTTCATTTTAAGTTGGTTTTGTATCATAGAGTATTGTATTGGATGGCATGGTATCAGCTGGATGTGTACAGACGTTAAATAACACAGGTAGTCATGAAGTCTATTGAGCTTTCACTCGGTAATGTGCTATATAACTGTATGGCAATAACAGTCTGACAAGGCTATGAACACATGTGGATCCCACACTTTCTCCGCAAAAGTCAGTCAAACTTCAGTCTATTTTAGAAGTAAACACAAGAGAAACAGTGGGTATGGTGTTTGTAAATTATTTATGTACAGTAGAATATAGCAATTTTTCATACAATATAAACCATAACTCCACTTACCAAACTCTTTTGAAGTTAAATTTATGTCAAGACAAATAGGGTACTTTTCTCACTGTAATAATTTGGACCCCAGACCCACATAATGTCAGATGGCATACATTTCAAGTTTTTAAGATAGCTATGTGAAATAAAAAATAGTCTGGCATGAGATTATAATGTTAATAAACAGTAGACAAAAGCCCCTTCCAGTTTTGATAATAGATCATCATAATTGATGTCAAAACAATACAATTACTGTGGTGCTATATACTAGTGGTATATTACATATTTATTTCAGGAAATCAGCATCATAAAAAAAATAATGGACATCGATTTTTGCCTCCCATAGCATAAGAGATTATAAAATACAACTAATGTGCAAGAATATGGGGGGGGGGGGGGGGGGGGGGGGGCATCCAGATAGGACAATTCTCTTTGAAAACTTCATCTGAGTTCATATATGGAAGGCATAAAATTGATATAGTTAGGTCTTATAAGTATCTAGGGGTAATATTTGATGAATTTATGGAGTTTAATGAATGTGCAAAGACCCTCTCAGATTCTGGTGGTAGAGCTTTGGGTGCTTTAATTTCAAGATTCAAAGAATTCAGAGATCTCGGCTTTAAAACATTCATGACACTTTTTAACTCAGGGGTACAACCAATCTTAACCACTGGATCTTCAGTGTGGGGTATGCAGTCATACAAGGATATAGACAAAATTTATAACAGGGCTTGTAGATATTATTTAGGGACTCATAAATTCACACCTAGATAGGACAATTCTCTTTGAAAACTTCATCTGAGTTCATATATGGAAGGCATAAAATTGATATAGTTAGGTCTTATAAGTATCTAGGGGTAATATTTGATGAATTTATGGAGTTTAATGAATGTGCAAAGACCCTCTCAGATTCTGGTGGTAGAGCTTTGGGTGCTTTAATTTCAAGATTCAAAGAATTCAGAGATCTCGGCTTTAAAACATTCATGACACTTTTTAACTCAGGGGTACAACCAATCTTAACCACTGGATCTTCAGTGTGGGGTATGCAGTCATACAAGGATATAGACAAAATTTATAACAGGGCTTGTAGATATTATTTAGGGACTCATAAATTCACACCTATTTCTGCAATGTATGGTGAAATGGGTTTCTTACCTGCTATTTTCCATAGACAAGTTAATGCTCTAAGACTTTGGAATAGAATTCTAGGCATGAGCCCAGAACGTCTCACAAGAAAAGTACTATTGTTAGATTGTCAGAGTTCAGTGGGATGGAGTAAAGATATTAAATTATTATTTGAATGTATTAACATGGGGGATCTATTTACAAACCTTAGTAAATGTGATATTAACCAAGCAATTATAAAGATAGAACAGTACCATGGAGATAATTGGAAAGATGTGGTAAACAATAAACCCAAACTAAGAACATATAAAAAATTCAAAACATCTCTTGACCCTGCAAATTATCTCACTTGGAATTTACAAAAGTCTGAAAGGTCTCTTTTTGCCCAATTTCGGTGTGGAATTTTACAGTTAAGGGTGGAAAGTGGTAGATTTTGTAACCTTGAGCTTGGTCAAAGAATTTGCCAAATGTGTGATAATGCAATTGAAGACGAGTTTCATTTTGAAGTTAAAATTCTATGTATTTGTCCTATATACCAAAATCTTAGAGAAAATCTGTATTCATCATATTATAATATATCCAATGATTTTATTGATTTATCCGATGACCAAAAATTTGTTTATATGTTGAAACAACCTATACATAACCCAATTAAATATGTAACTTTAGCATGGAATTTAAGGAAAAGTAAGTTATTTTATTAAATATTTATCTGGTTTTACAAATTCACCACACAGTACTAATTTACAGTTTTATTTTCAAAGTGACATATAAGCCCATGTGGGCTGGGTAACTCATCATTATGTATTTTTTTTGTTGTTGCTGTTATATAAATTGTTACATGTCACTATAATAAATAAACTCTTATGTCTTATAATGTCTACGTATAATATCAACCTACTATCATGGTGCTGCTTACTTGTCTGCAGCTTTTGATACTATAGATCATTATGTCCTGTTAGACTGACTTCCCATCATGTAAGGAAGATTAAGCACAACTAAGGAATTGATCAGATTATATGCAAAATACTTAAATGTTTTTCTCCTTTATATTACTATAACATAAGCCATATCTCCACCAAGGCCTATGTGCAATGGATCCAATACAAATGATCTATTGAAAACACATGAATTGATTCGACATGCTTTTTTCTATCCATTGACAATACAAACAATTCGTATTATGAAGAACTTTCTAATTGTTACCTTATTAAGTAGATATCAACATGATTGTACATCTTAGAAATGCAATTAATATGACAAGAACATCATTATTTTTGGATCAATTTAAATATTTTGTTTTTTTTCACCAATTTCTTCAATTTGAAGAGGAACGACAACTGACTGTTTCATATTGGATCAGTTTTGGGCATAGGGACCTAAAGGCTTGAGGTTAAAAATAAATTTTATACCTTTTTCTTCCATATTTTGGTAAAGTTTTCAGTAAAAATCCTGAGAGAATTCTGTCAATGGAAGTTACTTCTGCTTCTTCTTTCATAAAATGTCACAATAAGTGCATGCCAATTATCTAAAATAATTAAATTATCCTTTTTTTGTATTTTAGAAAATCATATATTCATAATACAATGTATAGTGAAGAAATAACAAGTTCTCACAATATACGATTTTCACCTTACTATGAAAACATTCTGAAATCAAAGATAGCACCTCGCTGAATTATAATGCTTTTTATAACACCTTTCTTTTCAGTAACACTACAGAATATTTGCCAAATACTCGCATATCATCAAGTGTCCTCATGAATAAATATCATCTCATCCACATCAGATCAGGTGGGCTTGCTTTTTACTTTATACTTTAGATATTTCCTACTCTGAATAAACAGTAAATTCTTTTTTCCAATACAAATCAGCAGATAATACCTGATGTCACATAATCAGCCAGTCTATTGTTTATTCTGTAAAAAATGACACTAAGTTTGAATTGTGATCATATTATATACACCTTCACTTGACACCTTAAGATATTTTTGAGTTTTATCTGCAAGTTTTCGTCAACATGTTGTACACTGACTCTTTATAATACGGTAGGTTACCAATAATTTAATACTGAATTGAAGAACCTATTTAGTCATATATTAACAGGATCTTATTATAAAACAGAAATGATGAGAGCTTTAAGTTCTGTCAAAGTTCACCAGTTATCACTGATCTATTTGTCAGTGCAGAGTCAAACTATCACAACCACAAAACAATTACGATGGCCTTTGTTAATTTAAGATAGACATCCACTTCAATTATTAAATTACTACTGAAAAAATAAACATGCCTACGCAGATACCTTAAAATGAGGACACAAAAATTCGTGAAAAAAAAGGATGCCTAAGACCATGAAGCCTGATAAATGCCTAGAGTGATTTCCTAAAACTAAGCATGGCTAAAAATTCCAGTACATATGATCAGGACAAACATTTTAGGAGAAATGGATATGTATTAAAGGCAACCCGTAAGTAATAACTGACCACAGGTACATGTGTTGAATGTTGATTCTGGATGGCAAAGTTTGTCTTTAGCATATTCAACACATTCAAAAGAGGTAAACATACTGGAATAAACTAAAATACAGTAGAACCTCTATTATCCGACCCTCTTGGGAGAGTAACAATTAGGTCGGATAATAGAATGGTCAGATAATGGAAAGCCTAAAATAACAGGCTTAAATGGAGTTGGGAGAGTGGATTGGAGGTCGGACAACTGAAAATTTGGATAATAGAGGGTCGGACAATAGAGGTTCCACTGTATAAGCTATAACACTAGCCCTGTACAAATATAAAGGAACACCTATTGGAGAATCTTAATCCATGTAATAGTTTTTATTAGAATAAACTGGTTTTGTGTCCAGTATTCAGTCTAATTATAATAGCTGAAGCTTTTCATTCCATGTCAAGCACCAAAAGTTTATATACCCAAAAGTTCAATTTATCACCCTAGCTAACAGTTTATATAACTGTAACAATGATCAATGTTATCAGATCATCCAAGTTACCTTCATCATATTATAAATAGCTAGTGATGGATTTACATTGTACTTCTATGGTTAATCATTCATTAATCATCGTGACAAAGCAATAAAATTCTGATAATGATGTGACAATGATAAACAAAAGCTTTAATTCTACAACTATATGACCATAGTTTAAGATTACTGTCATTTATTTAAGTATATGCTTAACCTTTGACATGAGTAACCCACAACCAAATTAAGTTATGGCCACCTTACCGACTTACTGCTATCTCTTGCCCTGTCAAAATTTTAAAGAAAATTACTACAATAATAATTAAGATTTAAGTTATCTTTAAGTTAAACTACACTGGTCACAAAAAGTACTACATCAATTTAAGGTCAAGGTTCAGTCAGAGTCATTTTGGGTGTCAGCCCCTCAGCTTTGACACTTATGGGAGTTGAACCCACACAGAGGTGGCAGCCTGTGATTTGATGCCGAACTTGCTGACTCTAGGACACTAAAGACCTCTTTATGTCAATGTATTGTAAACCATCAGCACCATCCCATCTGTTAGAGTAAGAAATCTAAAATTCGCCAGGAATCTAAAATTTGCCACCTCTAAAACCTTAGTTAATTTTATGAAGAAAATGATGTTTTTGTCTCACAATTGGTATTTTTCAGTTCAAAAATCCTTAATTTACTATACATTCAACAAATCTCACCACAATTCATTTATTTTATTAGTATTTTCACATGTGGCGAATTTCAGATATGTGGCGAATTTTAGATTTCTTACTCTACAGTATTATGCAACTTACCGTAAATGACCTATTTAGTGCAAAGTGTGCTGAGAAAAGACTATTTTTATTCAATCTTTGGTGGGAAAAAGTGCCCCTTTTAGCGCACCCATCATGAAACACTTTCCGGGATGAAGTATGGGTCAATCCGGTAAGAATAACGGTGTTCCGATATTTAGAATCTACTAAAAATACCCACTTCCTGTAAATATGGCGTTAGATAAACAAACTCAAAAGTCATAGCAAAAATGTCAATTTATTAAGTAAAAATACATACAATATATAAAAAATATGTGGATATTTTGCACTGTCACCGACGATATTGCCAGGAAAAAGAGATAGTGGTGGTGGACCAGTTCACGCCCGGGTACCAATTCACGCCCACCCCTAAATTTATCCAAAACAATTACAGTTAAACAATAAATAACAAATGTATATGATCAATTTGATAATTATCTATGATGTGGTAAACATCTTCTCCATGAAAAATTATTACTCTTCAAGAAAATTGAGGGTGGGCGTGAATTGGTACCCGGGCGTGAACTGGTCCACCACCACTAGGGTGCGGTTACAAGGGCGGATCCGCTAAATAGGTCATTTACGGTATAAACACATTTTAGATCTGCACTGATTTCTTCACAAGAGACTGATCATAAGTGAAAACTTTTACCTGTATTACACATAATAACCAATTAGTACACTTCAAAATAAAGTCAAAACCACTCAGGCAAAAAGTGATACTTGGTCCAGATTCACTACATTTTAGTTACTTTTTCTGAATACTTGGATTGTGATGCTTTTGAAGAGAATGTAAGTTTTAAAGAAAAATAATTAAGATTCAAGCAAAACTTTTAAAACATGAATTATTCAATGAAGTGATTTCTATGTGACTGCTCACACTCAAATAGTGAATATTTTAATTAGACTTATACAATTTCTCAAGAATGATAAAAATATTGCAAATGGTTGATTCAGTCACTGCCCTGCTACCATTTATCGCCGGGTAACAAATATTGCCAGGCATATTTCAAATAAACAAAATTTGGAAAATAGTCATGTCTGAAACTTGTTCATTGGGTAGATCTTTTTCTAATCCGAGTACAAAAAATACACATCAAAAGGCCCCTGAAGCTATACAATTGTAACAGAAATATGAACATTTTATTTAAAAGTGGCAGTAATTGGTACCTGACGATGATAATTGGTCACAAAGCAGTACACTCAGTCTGTTCTTTTGCCCAAAAATGTTTTGCAGAAGAAATAGACAACAGAAGTTTGCTGGGAACAAGATATTTCTAAAGGTAAAGAGACACTGTATTGTGACACCTTGCACAACTTTCACTCTAAAACTTTCTACATCTCCTGAACATTTTCATTTTCTCAAAAACACTTAAAAATATATAAAACGAGTGAAACATGTAACAGAGTGGCATGTTTGTAATGATACTTGGCTTAAAAAGAATCACTCAATGATAAACCATGACTGAAAGTTTAAATGAACAACAGTTACTGCTTATACAATAAGTAGAATTCTGCAATGTAATGATGTACCATACTGAAGTGTGCATTAACATCAATTTCTTATGCAAGACTGTTTATTCAAAGCGTTACTTTTTCTCTTAGGTTGAATACATGACGTTTCGAGCTATCTATGTGAATTGAATGAAAATGACAATTAATATTTCAAAAATAGCATCAGAGAAGCCAGTACCCCACAGTCTGGGGAAATATTTTTTAACACCATGAGATCTAGAAGTAGTGAAACAGTACACAGATTGGGATACTTTTAGTGCACTGCATGTAAAGATTAAGTATTAAAACAAGGCAATTCAGTAAACTAAAAGTTATGAAGCTGTACAATTTCTAAACTGGAGAATAGCTGTCAATGAAAATATCATAATTATGTATGGTTGAATTATGGTTTGAATGTTTTAAATATTACCCATACATACAGATGTAGCATTACATGTTTATATGTGGAGTTAGGGCAAAACCTGTGACTCACTTGATGCAATACCATCTGTTACAATGGGAAGTTGCAAAAGTAAACCCTTAATGATTTCTAATATGACTTTAACAGTGCTTGATCTACATCAAAGATACCCATAGGTGCAACAACTAAGATTCAAGGGAAAAGATATCAGAGATATAACATAGATAAACTAGTATCATTTATCCCTGTAGAGAGATAAAATAGCATCAGATATACAAGATCAAAGGTCAAATCCAGGTCACACCATGATGTTGCACATCTATAACCTCTGGCCAATGCCCCTAGCAAATATCAACTTCCTACACCTTATGGTTTCCGAAATATAACCCGGACAAGGCATTATAGGTCAAGGTCACTACGGCAAGGTCAAAGGTCAAATCAAGGTCACACCATGATGTTTTACATCTACACACACTAGCCAATGTCCATACCAAGTATCAACTTCCTGCACCTTAAGGTTTCCGTGATATAGGCCAGACCAGATTTCATAGGTCAAGGTCACTATGGCAAGGTCAAAAGTCAAATCAAGGTCACACCATGACATTGCACACCTACACCTCCTAACCAATGTTCCTACCAAGTATCAACTTCCTACACCTTACGGTTTCGACATAAAGCCCGGACAAGATTTTATAGGTCAAGGTCACTACGGCAAGGTCAAAGGTCAAATCAAGGTCACATCATGAGGTTGCACACCTACACCCCTAACCAATGTACCTACCAAGTATCAATTTCCTACTCCTTACGGTTTCTGAGATATGGCCCAGACAAGATTTTCAAACTCGAGGTCACTACAGAAAGGTCAAATGTCAAATCAAGGTCACACCATGACGTTGCACACCTACACCCCCTAACCAATGTCCCTACCAAGTATCAACTTCCTACACCTTACGGTTTCTGAGATACTGGCCGGACATACTTTTTCCCACTGCTCGCCTGCCCATCTGGACAGCATGGGTAAAAAGGAGAAAAGAATAGGCCAAGTGAACTTTCTCCCCAAACAATTAAGGTTTTGGGTGTTAATGTAACTAAAACTAGAGGATCGCTCGCAAAAAAAAGATAATGTTTTTGCATAGCAAAAACAAAGCGTCCTGAAAAGGATATAAAGGTGAGTGCTAAAGTATTAAGAAAATGTTCCATTTCTAGCCTTATACTGTTGTGGCAACCAAAGTCAGCGCAGTCTGCTCTATCTAGCACGGTTTTCAAGGTATAAGCATTTTTGTGTTTGCAATTTTTGCAAAAAAATCAAAATGGCCGCTATATTTGGCGAGACAAAAATATTTTGAAAATTGGCATGGGTAATCTGCAGAGATATCCAGCAGGTCAAAAATTTTGTTGAATTCGCTCCATCTAGCACAGTTTTCGAGATATAAGCATTTTTGTGTTTTGCAAAACTTAGAAAATTCAAAATCGCCACCATTTTTGGTGAGACAAAAATTTTTGAAAACAGGACCACTGCCGCGGTGTGTATCTCCTGCCAAGCATTAAAGGAGAAGAAATAGCTTTTCCGAGATATTCACAATTTTTCATTTTTGTGTGTGAAAGCTCTTCCAAACGTAGGTGAATGAGTTATTTGAGAAAAATTGGCTATCTGCAATACTTTTAAGAGATAATTCGCATTTACTCCCAAAAATAGATGAATAAGTTATTTGATAAAAATTGGGTATCCGCAATACTTTTAGAGATAATTAGCATTTACTCATTTTGAGTAGGTGAATAATTAGCTATGGGTCTGAAACTTCATCAAGTGAAAGCTCTCCCAAAAGTAGGTGAATGAGTTATTTGAGAAAAATTGGCTATCTGCAATACTTTTAGAGGTAATTCGCATTTACTCATTTTGAGTAGGTGAGTAATTAGCTATGGGTCTGAAACTTCACCATGTGAAAGCTCTTCCAAAAGTAGGTGAATGAGTTATTTCAGAAAAATTGGCTATCTGCAATACTTTTAGAGATAATTCGCATTTACTCATTTGGAGTAGGTGAGTAATTATCTACGGGTCTGAAACTTCACCATGTGAAAGCTCTTCCAAAAGTAGGTGAATGAGTTATTTAAGAAAAATTGGCTATCTGCAAAAGTTTTAGAGATAATTAGCATTTACTCATTTTGAGTAGGTGAGTAATTATCTACGGGTCTGAAACTTCACCATGTGAAAGCTCTCCCACAAGTAGATGAATGAGTTATTTGATAAAAATTGGGTATCCGCAATACTTTTACAGATAATTAGCATTTACTCATTTTGAGTAGGTGAGTAATTAGCTACAGGTTTGAAACTTCACTGAGTAAAAGCTCTCCCAAAACTAGGTGAATGAGTTATTTGAGAAAAATTGGCTATCTGCAATACTTTTAGAGATAATTAGCATTTACTCATTTTGAGTAGGTGAATAATTACCTATGGGTCTGAAACTTCACCAAATGAAAACTCTCCCAAAAGTAGATGAATGAGTTATTTGATAAAAATTGGCTATCTGCAATACTTTTAGAGATAATTCGCATTTACTCATTTTGAGTAGGTGAGTAATTACCAACGGGTCTGAAACTTCACCATGTGAAAGCTCTCCCAAAAGTAGATGAATCAGTTATTTGATAAAAATTGGGTATCCGCAATACTTTTACAGATAATTAGCATTTACTCATTTTGAGTACTAGGTGAATAATTAGCTACAGGTCTGAAACTTCACCAAGTGAAAGCTCTCCCAAAAGTAGATGAATGAGTTATTTGAGAAAAATTGGGTATCTCCAATACTTTTAGAGATAATTCGCATTTACTCATTTTGAGTAGGTGAGTAATTAGCTATGGGTCTGAAACTTCACCATGTGAAAGCTCTTCCAAAAGTAGGTGAATGAATTATTTGAGAAAAATTGGCTATCTGCAATACGTTTAAGAGATAATTCGCCATCTAGCACAGTTTTCGAAATATTAGCATATTTGTGTTTTGCAATTTTTGTGTAAAATTCGAAAATTCAAAATGGCCGCCATTTTTGGTGAGTCAAAATTTTTTTGAAAATTGGCATGGCTACTCTGCAGAGATATCCTGCGGATCAAAAATTTCGTCGAAAATGCTCTATCTAGCACGGTTTTCGAGATATAAGCATTTTTATGTTTTGCAATTTTTGCGAAAAATTCGAAAATTTAAAATGGCCGCCATTTTTGGCGAGATAAAATTTTTTTCAAAATTGGGATAGCTACTCTGCAGAGATACCCTGTGGGTCAAAAATTTTGTTGAAATCGCTCTATCTAGCATGGTTTTCGAGTTATAAGCATTTTTGTGTTTTCCTTATTTGGAAAATTCATAATGATTAATTAATCATTAATTACTCGGCCATTTCTTAACCAATCAATGCCAAAATCTAATGATTTCCAGATTTTAATAGAATGAATGTATTTGCCAAGTTTCAGGTGAATTGATAAAATCCCTTTCAAGTTATCATCCGGACAAGCTTCCCCATCGAAAAAAGACATTTTTGGTCATGTGACCTCTCTGATTGGTTGAAATGTCACTGCAGCATATTCAAAAAAAATCCCCAAGGCTACTGCATAAACCTGCCAAATTTGAAAAGAATCCGCCTAACGGTTACAGAGTTATAAGGAAAACAAAATGCGGAGCCTGAAGGTCTCCCATACACAAACAAGCGTCCCTTGCGGGATGCTTAATTGGCTCACCACATATGTTACAACACCCTCTTACAACACTCAATAGATACACTTAACAAAGGACTTCCAATTTAACATAATTTAGTGGATTTAAAAATTACAAGAGTGCTCTGAATAATACATAAATAGGAAAAGCTGGATCTTTGATATTTTTTGTGCTAGTTTTTACTTAACCTGTGTCTTACTTAATTACTTAACAATTTATAAACCAACAGTTATCAAACAAGTCACATATGACAAGCATTCTGACGCATGCAATTATCCCCCTCCGTATTAATTAGATGTACTAAAGATAGTGGAATATAAACTTTATTGTGAGATGGAGGCACAATAGAAGTGACAACAAGCAAGAGGCAGGTGAATGACTTATTTTGAAGAAATAACGTATCAGCAACACTTTAGAGATAAAAGACGTTTATCCATTTAGTAGCTATGACTCAGCCATTCAAAAAAACTTCAGATCTGCTTCACCATGTGGTACATCACCCAATAGTAGGTGAATGACCTACTTATCACTGAAATTGCTCGATCTTGCATATCCTGAAAATTTCCTCAAAATCCGTCCATAAGTTTTTAAGTTATCTGTCTTTAAAAATTATATTTCATGGATCCAGAATATCCAGATAGTGATCCGGATCACTCCCAAAATTGAAACATTTCTTCCCTTTACCTTTCCAGACATATCCTGAAAATTTCATCGAAATCCATCCATACGTTTTTGAGTTATCTCTCTTTAAAAATCATGTTTCATGGATCCAGAAGATCCAGACAGTGATCCAGATCACTCCCAAAATTGAATCATTTCTTCCTTTTACCTTTTCAGACATATCCTGAAAATGTCATCGAAATCCGTACATAAGTTTTTGAGTTATCTGTCTTTAAAAATTACATTTCATGGATCCAGAAGATCCAGAGAGTGTTCCGGATCACTCCCAAATTGAATCATTTCTTCCTTTCACCTTTTCAGACACATCCTGAAAATTTCATCGAAATCCATCCATACGTTTTTGAGTTATCTGTCTTTAAAAATCACATTTCATGGATCCAGAAGATCCAGACAGTGATCCAGATCACTCCCAAAATTGAAACATTTCTTCCTTTTAGCATTTCATACATATCCTCAAAATTTCATTGAAATCCGTCCGTAGGTTTTGAGTTATCTGTCTTTAAAAATTACATTTTATGGATCCAGAAGATCCAGATAGTGATCTGGATCACTCCAAAAATTCAATCATTTCTTCTTTTCACCTTTCCAGACATATCCTGAAATTTCATCGAAATTTGTCCATAGTTTTTGAGTTATCTGTCTTTTAAAATTACATTTCATGGATCCAGAAGATCCAGATAGTGATCTGGATCACTCCCAAAATTGAATCATTTCTTCCTTTCCAGACATATCCTGAAATTTCATCGAAATTTGTCCATAAGTTTTTGAGTTATCTGTCTTTTAAAATTACATTTCATGGATCCAGAAGATCCAGATCGTGATCCGGAGCAATCCCAAAATTGTATAATTTCTTACTTTTACCTTTTCAGACATATCCTGAAAATTTCATTGCAATCCTTCCATAAGTTTTTGACTTATCTGTCTTTAAATATTACATTTCATTGATCCAGAAGATCCAGATAGTGATCCGGAGCACTCCAAAAATTGAATAATTTCTTCCTTTTACCTTTTCAGACATATGAACAACATATTTGAAAAGATTAGCCTAACTTTAATACTTTTTAAGATATTTCACATTTACCTCTGTCAGTATTTTGCTACAAATAACAAAATAGCTATTACTCACTTATGGCATGCTATGAAACTCCAAACTATATGTCATCTTATAGTTAAGGACAAAGTAGCTGAACAAAGTATTTTAGGAAAATACTCTAACTGCAATAGTTTTGGAGTTACAATGGCTTTACTCAAAAGTCAGAATTTCAAAGTAGCTATTACTCAGCTGTCCAAGGTGCAACGGGTCTGAAACTTTACTATGTGATAGCTTACCAAAAAGTAGATGGATAACATATTTGAAAAGATTTCCCTAACTTTAATACTTTTGAAAATATTTGACATTTACTTCTTTCATTATTTTGCTATAAATAAGAAAATAGCTATTACTCACTTATGCCATGCAATAAAACCCCAAACTAAGTACCATCTTATAGCTAAGGAACAAGTACCTGAACAAAATACTTGAGGAAAATACTCTAACTGCAAGAGTTTTGGAGTTACAAAGGCTTTACTCAATGGTAATGACTTCAAAGTAGCTATTTTTCAGCTATACAATGTGGGACAGCTCTGAAACTTTACCATGTGATAGCTTACCAAAAACTAGATGAACAACATATTTGAAAAGATTAGTCTAACTTTAATACTTCTTAAGATATTTCACATTTACTTCTGTCATTATTTTGCTAGAAATAACAAAATAGCTATTACTCACTTATGGCATGCTATGGAACTCCAAACTATATGTCATCTTAGAGTTAAGGACAAAGTAGCTGAACAACATATTTTAGGAAAACAGTCTCTAACTGCAATAGTTTTGAAGTTACAATGGCTTTACTCAACAGTCAGAATTTCAAAGTAGCTATTACTCAGCTATCCAAGGTGCAACAGGTCTGAAACTTTACTATGTGATAGCTTACCAAAAAGTAGATGGATAACATATTTGAAAAGATTTCCCTAACTTTAATACGTTTGAAGATATTTGACATTTACTTCTTTCATTATTTTGCTACAAATAAGAAATTAGCTATTACTCACTTATGGCATGCAATAGAACCCCAGACTATGTACCATCTTATAGTTAAGGACAAAGTAGCTGAACAACATATTTAAAGAAAAAGTTGTAACTACAATAGTTTTTGAGTTATAACAAATAACAAAATAGCTATTACTCACTTATGGCATGCTATGAAACTCCAAACTATATGTCATCTTATAGTTAAGGATAAAGTAGCTGAACAACATATTTTAGGAAAATACTCTAACTGCAATAGTTTTGGAGTTAAAACTACAACAGGTCTGAAACTTTACTATGTGATAGCTTACAAAAAAGTAGATGGACAACATATTTGAAAAGATTTCCCTAACTTTAATACTTTTGAAGATATTTGACATTTACTTCTTCTGTTATTTAGCTACAAATGAGAAAATAGCTATTACTCACTTATGGCATGCAATAGAACCCCAAACTAAGTACCATCTTATAGCTAAGGAACAAGTAGCTGAACAACATACTTTAGGAAAATACTCTAACTGCAATACTTTTTGAATTACGAGTCCTTTACTCAAAGTAGCTAAAATTGCTATTACTCACTTATCTTTAGGCCTAATTCCACAAAACCAAAAACATTTTCAAGGGCATGAAAATTCATTAGGACAATTAATTTACAAAAAATCTGTAGCTGTAGCAGTTTTGGAGAAATCTGCGTGACACACTATCGCACACACACACCCACCCCCACACGCACTCACAGAATACATTTCATAATCTCCCTCCCGGGCTAAAGCCCGGCGGGAGATAATTATAATCCAATGTCATTTCTATATTTCTCTTTAGAAGTCTCAATTTCAAGTCTCTTCTCAATATCAATATCAACTATCAGTTACTAATATATTTCCTGCAATGAACTTTTCTCTTACTAATTTCATCTCATATTCCAATATTCTATTTTCCAACTCATCTCATATCTGTATTCTCTCTCTAAATTTGATCTCACATAAAGCTCAAATATCCCCTGTTTTATAACTAACCATACCAACACCTAAACTAGAAAAAGGTTTTTGCTAACAAAAATGAGTGGCCTGGATGGAGAGCTGTAGCAGTTGCAGTATGAGACTGTAAGCAGAACATAAGCTTTAATGTGTTTTGTATCTGATCGGAAAGTGGATTATTTAAAAAGCTGTAGCACTTACAGTATTAAACTGTAAGCAGAATGTGAGCTTTATTGTGTTTTGTAAAGTAGTATATTTTATGAATCATTTTTGCTACAGATTGACTGAAAAAAAACTGTAGCTGTAAATGTAGAATTGTAAATTGTTTCCAGGATATATTTAATTTAAGGCTTTTTCCATTGTCTCAAAGCAGACAAGACGCCACAGAGTGATACCATAATAAACCAAAACCATTTGAAAAAATACATTAAAATTTCACATTTGAAAATTCAAGGTTTTTGTATCCAGAATGTGATCTGGATTTTTCACAAAATTTTATTTCATTTCCTTCAGTCAGGTCCTATGTACATAAAAAAATTTCATTAAGATTTGTTCTTGTCTTTTCGAGTATGGTACCAATGAGAACATATATTAGTATAAGGTAATATTTCTGAATATGTCAAAATATGAATTTAAAATACTCTTCATTGATCATATACAAATTGTGTCATGGAGAAAGCACAAGGAACAGTAGATTCGTAGATACGAATGTACGAGGGCCGAAGGCCCGAGTACATTTGTACTACGAATCTACTGTTCCAAGTGCTTTCTCTGACTTAAAATACTGTTTAATAATGATAGTAGTTTTTTGGTTTCAAGTTAATTCCACATTTTAATAGACATTTCTCATAGCATGGAAATATTTTTAGTTCCTTTCCAAAATAATCACATCATCATTACTGGTTGTAAATATGTCAAATCATAAACACTTCAGCCTAACTAAGATCTTAAATACTTAAACTGTATAAATTAGAATGCCAAATAGATCTGAGTATACATATTACACATAGTCTTGCAAAACATAATGCCCTGAAATATTGCTATATTTAATATTTTCTCTTTAAAGTTTTGCACTACAAAAAACAAATGTAGGTAAATGTTAACATTTTTACATACTTCTTAAATCCCAACTTGTATTACATAAAAATACGAATATTACACACAAAATAGTCTATCTTGAATGCATTTTTAAAGAATGTAAAATACTGATACAGGAATTTAAAATGTAGTGTTAATTGAAGGCTAAACTGTAAATGGTCAAGCTTTGTACCTTGGGTCCCTTTACAAAAACAGTAGAAAAAAACAGCACATTCTGTTGTAGGAATCTACTGTTTTAACAATAGAGTGACGTCACTACTGTATTTTAATTTCTCTGATGCAGAATTTGCACAGATCAGAAAATGTGGCCAATGTATAGTTTTATATACAGCTATTACATAATTTTGCAATCAGCTACAAGTCTGAAATTTTACTATGTTATAGCTGAAAGAAAAATAGGCAAAAAACATATTTAACAAAATGTTCTAAATGCAATACTTTTTAAGTTATAAGTGATTTACTGCATGAACTCCTGAGTTTTAATGCCTGCAAAAATTATTTTAAAAATTCATTAAAAAAAATTAGGAAAGATCCAGGCCTGATACTCACACAAGGGAATTTACTTATGGTCTAGTACATTTATGCAAGATAAGAGAGAGATCTCTGCAATAGTGAATGAGAAAATTGTGATAAAGTGTTGAAATTTTCATACTTTGAGTAGGGGTGCCTCTCTTCTAATGGCTCTAGCAAACAGACCAACAGACTGATCTGCATGAATTTTACAATTTACATCCTCGATTGATAAGGTGTCTTTTAAAAGTAACAGCATGTCTCTGGGTCTTGTGGTTTTGGAGGAGAAGTTGTTCACAGAGTGATGCCATAATTTCATCTGACTGACAAGTTAACTTAAAAACTACGTGAACTGGAGGGCTAAAACCCCCCTTTTTACATTAAGGTGACCTTAAGATTGCAGATACAGGGCTAAGACATCAACATATGAAAGGTTATCAAAAAGTAGCTGAATAAGTTATTCCAACAAAACGCTGAAATCCTGACCATTTTTGAGATACAGACCAAGTACCCATTTTAAAAAAATTTACGAAAATAAAATGCCTTCCATTCAGGCATATATGGTTCGATTGATCAGAAAATCCTTTCCGACCTGCAGATATAGGTCTAGAATGTACCTGATAAATTTTATAGCACAGGTGTGTGACTGTGTTCTTTTTTCCTAAATGCGACGACGGGGTGTTTTTGAAAAATGCTTAAGGTTACCTTAAGTAAAGCTTAAGGTCTCCACAAAGTATCCCAAAATTTTATCCCACCCCTATAGTTTTAAAGAAAGATTAAAAAGGAGAGGAAAATTTGAAAGCCCAAGAAGTTATTCAAGGGAGACCATAATCCGATGGCGGTGATCAGTCAAACTTACGTGAAAACAAATTAGCGCCCCTAATGGGCCACTTAATTAACCCTACTTTTAAGTTTAAGATGGCCATAACATCATTAATATTTAAATCATAAGGTAGTAAGAGTCTTCTTTTGATCTACTTCAATATCAATATACGTTAGATATGGAAAAAGAAAGGGGCCAGATGGCTTTATTCCAAATTTTATGACTTTAGGGGGCTATAGCTCCAATTATATTAACAGTTTAAGGTCACCATAAAGTCAGGATAATCTTTTGGTAAATCTTAATATATATGCCAAGTTTGGTTGAAAAAAGTGAAAAACTAAGTGAACTGGAGGGCTAAAACCCTCTTTTTGACATTAAGGTGACACTTAAGATTCCAGATACAAGGCTAAAACTTTGGCATGTCAAAGATTATCAAAAAGTAGCTGAATAAGTTATTCCAACAAAACGCTGAAATCCTGACCATTTTTGAGATACAGACCAAGTACCCATTTAAAAAAAATTTACGAAAATAAAATGCCTCCCATTCAGGCATCTATGGTCCGATTGATCAGAAAATCCTTTTTGACCTGCATATATAGGTCTAGAATGTACCTGGTAAATTTTATAGCACAGGTGTGTGTTTTTTTCTGAAACGCGATGACGAGGTGTTTTTGGAAAATGCTTAAGGTCTCCGCAAAGTATCCCAAACCAAAAAATTTTTCCCAACTCAATATTTTCAAAGAAAGATGAAAAGAAAAGAAAAATTTGAAAGCCCAAGAAGTTATTCAAGGGAGACCATAATCCGGTGGCAGCGATCAAACTTACGTGAAAACAAATAAGCACCCCTGATGGGCTGCTTAATTATACAAAGACTGGATGACAATACAAAACTATAAACAGTTGTCAAAACAAACGTATATAATACCTTTCAAGTGACATGCCACATAGGAACCAAACAACAGTCTTAAACAAGGTAATTACATAATTGAACAAGATGGACATTGGAGACAATGGAATAAGCACAATAGACAATTTATCATGTGATTAAAACATATACAGAATCCAAATGCCAAAAAGAGTAATTTATAAAATATGACCTACAGCATTTTATATGTTTACATTTTCTAGTTTTCAGATATTTACCACACTATAAAAACACCATGATATTGCACACCTACACCCTCTAACCAATGTCCATACCAAGTATCAATTTCTTACACCTAATGGTTCCTGAGATATAGCCAAGAGTAGATTTTAAAGGTGAAGCTAACCACAGCAAGGTCAAAGGTTAAATCAAAGTCACACCATGACGTTCCACACTTACACCCCTCAACCAATGTCCCTACCAAGTATCAACTTCATAAACCTAACGGATGCCAAGATATAGCCCAGACAAGATTTTAAAGTTGAGGGTCACTACAAAAAGGTCAAAAGTCAAATCAAGGTCACATCTTGATGACTCACAACTACACCCCTCAACCAATGTACACGGGTGGTCACAAAGATAAACGGTCATGAAGATAAACAGTCTTCAGAAATAATCACACTAAAAACGGTTAAAGGGTTTAACAATAATATAAAACAACCAAATGTCATGATAAGCATTGTTTACGTTTATTTTGTTATTTATTTTGTGCAATTTTGTTATTTACACTGTTTAAATTTGAAAGATTTGAAGACCGTTTATCTCTGTGACCGTTTATCTTTGTGACCACCCGTGTACCTATCAACTATAAACTTTCTACGCCTTATGGATTCTGAGATATAGCCCTGACAAGATTTTAAAGGTCAAGGTCGCTACAGCAAAGATCAAATCAAGGTCACACCATAATAATGCACACCTACACCTACATTACGTAACTAATGTCCCTACCAAGTATCATCTTCCTACACTTTACAGTTCCTGGGTTATAGTCTTTACAAGATTTTATAGGTCAAGGTCACTACAGCAAGGTCAAAGGTCAAATAAAGGTCACACCATTACGATGCACATCTACACCCCTATGTTCCTACCAAGTATCAACTTCCTACACGGTGACCTTACAGTTTCCAAGATATAGCCGACAAGATTTTCAAACACAAGGTCACTCCGGCAAGGTCAAATCAAGGTTGCACACCTACACCCCCAACCAATGTCCCTACTAAGTATCAACTTCCTACACCTTATGGTTTCCGAGATATAGCCCGGACAAGATTTTCAAACTAAAGGTCACTACGACAAGGTCAAAGGTGAAATCAAGGTCAGACCATGATGCTGCACACCTACACCCCATAACCAATGTCCCTACTAAGTATCAACTTCCTACACCTTACAGTTTCTCAGATACAGCCCAGAAAAAATTTTCCTGCTACCTGCTGACCCATCTGGACAACATGGGTGAAAACAATACCCCAACAGCACTTAAGCGCTGTGGGATAATAAGACATGTGCAAACTATTGTGGAGGCAACCTTTGATTTCATTTCAAATTTCCTTTGTAATTTCCTATAATTATCAAGTATGGCAGAACCCATACAGGTAAACTAAAATTGTCCCAATTTTTTTGGTATCCATGCGGTAATCCAGAACACTCTCAAAATTTAATGAGATCTAAATTAGACCAAGACCCATTTTCTCATTTTTTCAAGAAGATCCAACCAGTAGTTTTTGCATAATCTTGCTAACAAACAAACAAATAAATGATTAACTTAATACTTCCTTGTTGGATGTAATAAAAATTATTTAATAAGCCTTAAGTTATTAATAAGCCTATCATCTCATGTCTTGAGTCAGCTTGGGATAAACTTGATTCATTGAAGTGCCAAACTTAAAACCCAAAAAACTGGAAATTACGTCTAAATATTTGCATCTTCCACAAAGTTGGGTTTGTTCACAAAATGTTATGCAAAGTGAATTCTATATTCATCACAAATGTAAATTCAGAATGTTTATCTTCACAAGTACATGAAAAAATACTACTGTCATATATTCTTAAAATAGCATCAGAGATGCCCGTGCCCCACAGCCTAGGGAAATATTTTTAACACCATGAGATATAGAAGTACTGTACCAGTATAAAGTTCAGGATACTTTCAGAGCACTGTCAGTTATATAAAGGTCTAAACAATGTTTAAATAGAGAAAATAATGTCTAAGAGAAAGATAATACATGTAAAGATGAAGTATTAAAACTAGACAATTCAATAACAAGATGACAGCATTAATCAGTAAACTAAACATTACGACACTCTTTATCTCCATCTGGCATGGTCGAATTATGGATTGGATGTTTTGAATATTACCATGCATACAGAAGTGGTAATACAATCAATGAATACTTATGTGTGGTGTTGGAGCAAATTTCTGGCTCAGTTGAAGAAATTCCATCTGTTACAATGGGAAGTTGCAAAAGTAAAATTCTTAATGAATTCTAATATGACTTTAACAGTGCTTAATCTGCATCAAAAGACAGACCCAAAGGTGCAACAGGACTTTAAAGGACAAGGTCACTACGACAAGGTCAAAGGTCAAACCAAGGTCACGCCATGATGCTGCGCACCTACAACCCCTAACCAATGTCCCTACCAAGCATCAACTTCCTACAACTTACGGTTTCCGAAATATAGCCCGGACAAGATTTTATAGGTCAAGCTCACTAAGGCAGGGCCAAAGGTCAAATCAAGGTCACACCATGACGTTGCACACCTACACCCCCTAACCAATGTCCCTAGTAAGTATCAACTCCCTACACCTCACGGTTTCTGAGATATAGCCCAGACAAGATTTTATCTGTCAAGGTCACTAAGGCAAGTCAAAGGTCAAAACAAGGTCAGACCATGACGTTGCACACCTACACCCCCTACCAAGTATCAACTTCCTACACCTTACGGTTCCCGAGATATAGCCCGGACAAGATTTTACAGGTCAAGGTCACTATGGCAAGGTCAAAGGTCAAATCAAGGTCACAACATGACGCTGCACACCTACACCTCCTAACCAAAATCCCTACCAAGCATCAACTTCCTACACCTTACAGTTTTCGAGATATAGCCAGGACAAGATATTATAGGTCAAGGTCACTATGGCAAGGTCAAAGGTCAAATCAAGGTCAGACCATGAGTTGCACACCTACACCCCCTAACCAATGTCCCTACCAAGTATCAACTTCCTACACCTTACAGTTTCCGAGATATAGCCCGGACAAGATTTTATAGGTCATGGTCACTACAGCAAGATCAAAGGTCAAATCAAGGTCAGACCATGACGTTGCACACCTACACCCCCAACCAATGTCCCTACTAAATATCAACTTCCTACACCTTATGGTTTCCGAGATATAGCCCGGACAAGATTTTATAGGTCATGGTCACTACAGCAAGGTCAAAGGTCAAATCAAGGTCAGACCATGATGTTGCACACCTACACATCCTAACCAATTTCCCTATAAAGTATCAACTTCCTACACCTTACGGTTTCTGAGATACAGCCCGAACAAACTTTTTCATGCCGCCCGCCCATCCGGACAACATGGGTGAAAACAATACCCTGACAGCCCTTAAGGGCTGTGGGGTAAAAGTTATATTCATTACATTCCATCTTAATCACAAAATATTGCAGAATGCTCTATTCTAACTCCTTCAAGTAAAGTTCAAGGAATGTAGGTATGATGATGTCACAGGTCAAATCTGATCAAATCAGCAAAAGGATCACTGGCCAAGATTTCCTATAACTTTTATAATCCCAAATCCTTAAATGGCCAAAAAAAGAGAGGTTCTAGCCCTTTAGGTAAAGCTACCTCATTTGACCTTGAGACAGCAGTCAACGTCAAATCTCACATAGTCACAAGATTTAGATCCCATAATTTTCCAGAAGATGTACACAACATGCCAAAATCCTGGGACCATTTGTTTGTGGGATACAAATATTATCCAATAATAAACCTTTAGTTAATCCTGTACTTGAGACTGGCGTTATGTCAACCACCTTTATGTAGTGCTCTGTTCAGTACAATCTCTGCCAGTAAAATTAAATACATACTCCTTTTCCACTGAAATTTACCATGTTGTCTAGATTTTTAGTTAAACAGACTGAAATATGTTTTGTAGTCACATTGTTTATTCTCAGTGAAAATATATTTAATGTTTACCTTTAGTTAGTTCAATACTGTTAGTGGTGATATCTAGATCATCTCGAGTCTTTCCAACATCTGCTGTTCCTATCACAACAAGATAAACATTTCATGAGGTCTGGGAAACAATTACTTTTTTTAATTTTGGAAGGTTTTTAACTCCTTAACTGTGAAATTTCTTAAATTGAATATACATTTGTATCATTTTAGTATGCTACAAATTAATGTTGACAACTCTTTTCACAAAAGATTTATCAGTTTAATACTCAGGAAAAGAGTCTCACCATTTTTATTAAATTGATCACTCAAACTGACACAATTGCTTTACTTCAAATAGCAAATCTAAGAGTTTAAACTCAAAAATAAAAATTCATACCCCAAATTATAGGTGTTTACATCTTAGTTTATGCATAAGATTCGATTTTCTATAAATACCATCACAGTGATTTTGATAAAAGATTATTACCTGGGGAGTAGTCTGATGCTCCATTTTGACCATTTCTGTCAGGGGCCCAGATATGTGCTCCTTTCCCTCCTGAAAAATAAGTGATATTTTACAGCTTCTTCACAGCTTTTTACAGACTGTTTCACTCAAAAAGTAAAAGATATCATTGTCCCATGAAGGGGGATGCTAATGCACTCAGAGCAATATTTGAATGCATCAAAAATAAGTCCATTAGTAATATAATCTCAACCACAACAGATGGTTTTCTTGGGGGAAATGACTACCACAGAAAAGATTAGGTCATTTCTGATGACCGAAACATTAATGGATTCATTCTTTTCTGAAAATTTGACTGCGGTTGACATTTGAAACAAGCACACACTATTTTTCATGCTCTTATGCTCCAGAGGGGTTTGAATCCAATATTTCTTGATCATTTCATGAATGGATTTCTCTCGATTGGTTATTATATAAAATGTACTGTGAAAAAATAAGTCTGTAAAATAATGTAGCACATTTCACTGCATCTGAAAATATGATAAACAAGCAATTGGTACTTGTGAACGGGTTCTGTGTCAGCTGACTGTGTTTTTAGTTTCAGAATAGAAGTGAAAGAAGGAAAGTACACAAACAGTGTGCTCTGCAATTGGTATTTTTGAGAAGTAAAGTCCATAGTTAACAATATAGGTGTAAAAAGTAGATGAATAATATATTTCAACAAAATTCCCTAAATGTAATAGTTTTCGAGTTACAACTGTTTTACTCAAAAATGAAAACCTCAAAGCAATGAGCTACAGGTCTGCAACTTTACTATCTTATGGCTGACCCATAAGCACATGAATAATATATTTAACGAAAATACTCCAAATAGAACAGTTTTCAAGATACAACTGATTTACTCAACAGTGATAATCTGATGGTAGCTATTGCTCAACTATGCAATGAGGTACAGGTGTGCAATTTTACTAACTCAAAAGTAGGGGAATAACATATTACAAGAAAATACTGAATGTATAATAGTTTTCAATTTACAACGGATTAAGTCAACAGTGTGAACCTGGAAGTAGCTATAATTGCTCAGCTATGTAATGAGTTACAGGTGTGCATTTCACTATGTTATAGAAGACTGAAAAATAGGTGAATAAAGTATTTAAACAAAATTCTCTAAATGCAATAGTTCTCAAGTTACAACTGATTTACTCAACGGTGAGAACCTGAAAGTAGCTATAGCTAAGCTAATTGCACTGAGCTACATGTCTGTGATTTTACTATGTTATAGCTGGCCCAAAAGTAGGTGAATAACATATTTAAAGGAAATACTCTTAATGCAATAGTTTTCAAGATACAACTGACTTACTCAACAGTGACAACCTGAAAGTAGATATTGCTCAACTATGTAATAATCCACAGGTCTGTAATTTTACTATGTTACAGCTGACCCAAAAGTAGGTGAATAACATGTTAAAAGAAAATACTGTACATGCAATAGTTTTCAAGTTACAAGTGATTTATTCAACAGTGATAACCTGGAAGTAGCTATTGCTCAGCTATACAATGAGTTACAGATCTGCAACTTCACTATGTTATAGAGGACTGAAAAGTAACTGAATAACATATTTAAACAAAATACTGTAAATGCAATACTTTTCAAGTTATAACTGATTTACTCAACAGTTATAACCTCAAAGTAGCTGTTGCTCTGCTATGCGATGAGCTATAGGTCTGTAATTTCACCATGTTATAGCTGATCCAAAAGCAGGTGAATAACATATTTAAACAAACTTCTCTACATGAAATAATTTTCAAGTTATAAGTGATTTACTCAGCAATGATAACCTCAAAGTAGCTACTACTCAGCTATGCAATGAGTTGCAGGTCTGCCACAAAAGCAGCTGAATAACATATTTATACAAAATTCTCTAAATGCAATAGGTTTCAAGTTACAACTGATTAACTCAACAGTGAGAATGGCAGAGTGGGTTTTGCTCAACTATGCATGAGCTACAGGTCTGCAATAGCTTTCAAGTTCAAACAGATTTACTCAACAGTGATAACCTCAAAGAAGCTATTACCCAGTTATGCAATGAGCTACAGGTCTGCAATTTTACTATGTTATATCTGACCCAAAAGTAGCTGAATAACATAATATTATTCAAAGAAAATATTGTAAATGTAATTGATAAGCTACAGGTCTGTAATTACAATATGTTATAGCTGATCCAAAAGTAGGTGAATAACATATTTAAATAAAATATTCTAAATGCAATAGTTGTCAAGTTCTAACTGATTTACTCAACAGTGATAACCTCAAAGTAGCTATTACTCAGCTATGCAATGAGATACAGTTCTGCAGTTTTACTATGTTATAGCTGACCCAAAAGTAGCTGAAGAATATATTTTTACAAAATTCTCTAAATGCAATAGTTTTCAACTTACAAGTGATTTTACTTATTATGGAAGTTACTGAAAAGTCAAAAAGTAGCTATTACTCACTCAGCTATTGAGATACACTCCCATGTTACTAACCATGTCGTAGCTATGGAAATAGTAGCTGAATAACATATTTTAACAAAATGCTCTAAATGCAATACTTTTCAATTTACAAGTGACTGCAGGAATTTTGATGCATCAAAAAATTATTTTATAAATTTATAAAAAAATAATGAAGAAAGATCCAGGCCTGATAATCACACAAGGGAATCTACTAGTGGCCTAGTACATATAGGCAAGGCAAAAGAGAAATCCCTGCAATAGTCATTAAGAAAATTGTGATAAAACATGGAAATTTTCACACTTAGGGTGCTGGTACCTCACTTGTAATGGCTCTAGCAAATAGACGAACAAACTGATCTGCATGCCTTGAACAATTTTTCATCCTCGACAGATAAGGTATTTTTTTAAAAAATAGCATCAGAGATGCCCATACCCCACAGCCTAGGGAAATATTTTCAACACCATGACATGTAGAAGTACTGTATCAGTACAAAGTTCAGGATACTTTCAGAGCACTGTCAGTTATATATAGGTCTAAACAATGTTTAAATAGAGAAAATAATGTCTAAGAGAAAGATAATGCAAGTAAAGATGAAGTATTAAAACAAGATAATTCAATAACAAGATGGCAGCATTAATCAGTAAACTAAACATTACAATACTCTTTATCTATATCTGCATGGCCGAATTATGGTTTATATGTTTTGAATATTACCATGCATACAGAAGTAGTAATACATTCAACAAATGCTTATGTGTGGTGTTGGGGCAAAATCTGTGGCTCACTTGATGAAATTCCATCTGCTACAATGGGGAGTTATAAAAGTAAAATTCTTAATAAATTGTAATATGACTTTAACAGTGCTTAATCTGCATCAAAAGACAGACCCAAAGGTGCAACAAGATTTTAAAGGTCAAGGTCACTACGACAAGGTCACTACGACAAGGTCAAATCAAGGGCACACCATGATGCTACACACCTACAACCCCTAACCAATGTCCCTACCAAGCATCAACTTCCTACACCTTACGGTTTCTGAGATATAGCCTGGACAAGATTTTATAGGTCAAGGTCACTAGTAGACTCACTACGGCAAGGTCAAAGGTCAAATCAAGGTCAGACCATGACGTTGAACACCTACACCCCCTAACCAATGTCCCTAGTAAGTATCAACTTCCTACACCTCACGGTTTCCGAGATATAGCCCGGACAATATTTTATAGGTCAAGGTCACTACAGCAAGGTCAAAGGTCAAATCAAGGTCAGACCATGATGTTGCGCACCTACACCCCCTAACCAATGTCCCTACCAAGTATCAACTTCCTACACCTTACGGCAAGGTCAAAGGTCAAATTAAGGAAGGTCAGACCATGACGTTGCACACCTACACCTCCTACCCAATCCCCTACCAAGTATCAACTTCCTACAACTTACGGTTTCTGAGATACAGCCCGGACAAACTTTTTCCCGCCGCCCGCCCGGACACAGGCCCACCCACCCATCCAGACACCATGGGTGAAAACAATACCCCAACAGCCCTTAAGGGCTGTGGGGTAAAAAATTAAGAAACATCCAGGTCTGATACTCACACAAGGGAATCTACTAATGGTATAGTACATATGTGCAAGATATGAGAGAAATCCCTTCAATAGTCAATGAGAAAATTGTGATAAAGTGTTGAAATTTTCACACACAGGGTGGGGGTACCTCACTTGTAATGGCTGTAATGAACAAAAAGATCTGCATGCCTTGAACACTTTTTCATCTTCGATAGATAAGGTATCTTTTAAAAAAACAGCATGTCTCTGGGCCTTGTAGTTTTGGAGGAGAAGTTGTTCACGCGGATGCGTACCCCCATGCCACAGAGTGACGACATAATGTCAGCTGACTGACAAGTCACCTGACATAAAAATAAAAAAAAACATTATATACAAATATATCAATCTTGCTTGTATCCAACATAAATTCTATAAAACAAGAATCTCCAATATCCATAGTAAATGGTTCTACAGCTAATTCTATAAATTAAAAAACCTACAAAAATATTTTCTATTTTTTTTATACTAGTATTTTAACATGCATGTATATATTTATACAAATCCCCTTACTTACCAGTAATAACTGTATAGGAAACTTTTGTTTTTGACATGTCCCACCAAATGATGTTGTTACTTGGCATTAACTTCTGCCTGTTAGATCATTCACACCAACATATCCACTTTTATAAAGAACAATAAATTATGAATAAGCACAGGAAAAAACCCAAAATAGCATCAGAAAAAAAGGGAGTCGGACAACATAGGATATACAAAGCAAGTATGTGTGTATAGCAGCCAATTATATTTCAACAATGTTACATCATGTTACATGTACAATACTTGTATAATTCAGAGGGCAATTGTTATGGTTTCAGATGTTTTATTAGGCTGTCTCTTCTTTTCAGCTTTCCTTTACTGATCTCATAGATCTTACCATACTGTTATGACTTCAAGATGCATATTTTAATGCATCAAAAAACTGGCAATGAGTGCCAAATTTATCCCCCCAAAAAGAAAGAAATAAGACAATTTCTGATCTAGTCAAAATTTTATAGTGCCTAATGTTTGTACCAGCAGATTCCAAGGGGTAAGAAACAAAATCATACTTCCAATATCATATGACCATGAGACATTTACAGGTCATTAACAATTTGTAAGTTAGGTAACTAAAGGAGTATTAAGTTGCAAATATCTGTTTTATAAAATAAGGTTTGAAATTTTTGTCTTTGACAGGTTCAAGATTAATTGACTGATTTTAGTTTAACTTTTCTTCAACACACAAAACAGATCATAACATGGCAGGTAAATAGCTGACTGAGGAAATCGGTGCTAATACTTGGGTCAAGATTTTGTACTGGGAAGTGCTGGGGACTGGCAAGCAACCATCAACTTTCATCAACATCATCCCACTTAATGTCAGTTCAGAATTGAGACCTGCATCTGAGAGATGGGAAGTGAGTATGTTATCCACTATGCAACCATGCAACTGGGCAAGGTCAAATAGGTGGCACCACAAGTATCATGAAGAAAATTCATTCCGCAGTTTCAGAGTATCAGTTTTTTTAATAGGAAACCTAAAATGAATATATTATATAACAAAACCAAATTTTCATAGGAATATTAAAGAATACTTGGATATATTTATTATGTTTTATTACCATTTACCAGGGTTTCAGATTCGCATTGGCCATCGGTCATTGACCGAATTTTGCAACAAAACCCCAAATTTTAAGTAGAATATTAGGACATATTATCCGAGTCGTATCCGTGGGCGATAATAGAAGATCTAGACGTCTTTTTATTTACAAAATATGAAGTCACGTTACAACCCTAAAATCTCGTGAGATCTACGTGATTTTAAATTTTTTATTGTAGCAAGGTCTAGACGTCTTTTATGGAATCTCGTGACAAGCCACGTGATCTGCAAGGAAATCCCAAGGGAAATCCGTGTCCTCATATCTTCTCATAAATATTAATGACTTGGGTGCTGTGGCCGTGAGTTCTCGAGTTTAAAGTATTTGATCTTCGCCTATGCTTCCATTTTATAAAATATTGCAAGGAAATCCCAGGGGAAATCTGTGTCCTCATATCTTCTCATGAATATTAATGACTTGGGTGCTATGGCCGTGAGTTCTCGAGTTTAAAGTATTTGCTTTTCGTCTATGCTTCCATTTAAAAAAATATTGCAAGGAAATCAAATGGAAAATCTGTGTCCTCATATCTTCTCATGAATATTAATGACTTGGGTGCTATGGCCGTGACTTCTCGAGTTTAAATTATTTGATTTTCGTCTATGCTTCCATTTTATAAAATATTGCAAGGAAATCCCAGGGAAAATCTGTGTCCTCATATTTTCTCATGAATATTAATTATGGTCGTCTGGTATTTTCGTGTAATTGTAGATTTTGTTTTCTGTAGGGTTCCACGTAAATTTTACTGTAATATTCTGAATTTTTGCTTTGATTAATATTTCTTTTTATTAATAATTGCACTGAAAAAAAATCAGATTGAAAGTTTATTTGCTAGCTGTAATGTTTACTGCCAGTGGATATTTTAATAGCATGAAAATCTCATGGATCACCGATTCACCATACTTAGGTTCTGTGGCCGTGAGTTTTCGTTTTAGTAATACATGATCATTGAACATCATAAAGACTTTTTGACATTTTAACTAAAATGAGATTTTTACTATGATTCAGTAAATTTGACTTTATATGCCATTCATATAGGGTCATTGACTTTAATGACTTAATTTTAGCAACCTGTAGAATGAAAATTTGATTGACAAGAATTATGTCCTAAATTCTCCGAAAATGTCCTAAACTTTTTCCTAGTCTTAGGACAGAATGCCCGGCCGGACTTTTCATATAGCAGAATCACTGTTTACCTCTACCAAGGAAGTATATGTTTTTGGTTGAGTATGTTTGTCTGTTTGTTTGTTAGCAAAATAACGCAAAAAAATTGTTGACAGATTCTGATAAAATTTTCAGGAAATATCGACGATTGCACAAGGAAAAACAAGAATAAATTTTGGTGGTGATCTGGAACAATGTCTGGAATCATGAATTTTTTAATGGATTTTTTTATCCCAGACTGCACCCATAAGCAATATCGGAGCTGCTGGGCCTTGGATGAGGTAGGCCCTCTGTATTGCTCTTGTTAAAAACATTATTATAGTTTTGGTTAAAAATATATTACATGTATTCTTTTATACATGTAAGTATATTTATCAGCATTGCCATAGGCAGCACACTCTCACATCCATCTGCCCTCCAGTATGGGGTCCCCCAGGACTCCGTCCTTGGTCCAATTCTTTTTTCTCTCTATACAAACTTAATGAGATCAATCATTCACTCTCACAGTAGTATTAACTATCACTTCTACGCCAATGATACCCAGTTATACATAACACTCACACCAGCAAATTCTCTCATCCATAAAAAGACTAAAGAACTGCCTGAACGATATTCAAAATTTCATGTTCACAAATAAATTAAAACTGAACCCTGACAAAATTGAAAATTTTAATTACTTAAGTGTAGCTTTTCTAAGCTACAAGCTTACCATGTGGGAATGAATGCAGGGGTCGTTTTCGACCCCACAACAGGGGGCGAGGGCGTGGAAACCCCTCCCCCAATGACTCCTTAAAAGCCTCCCTCAGTCCACTAATAGGAGGTCACCTCTGTTCTTTCAGAAGAGACTGGCAAACAAACAAATGTTCATCCAACGTGTTAAAGATTATCACCAATGGCTACGTACTGCCATTCCTTTCAAAACCAAGTCTGGTCAAGATTCCCTCTGATTCAGTCAGAATACAAGGCCCATCAAAAAGACCAAGCTCTGGCCACTTGTATCCAGTCTCTTCTGTCAAAGAACGCAATCGAAAGAGTGGAAAATGTAAAACCTCTCGGGTTTTACAGTCGCCTGTTTCTAGTACCCAAGCCTCACCAAAAGACTTAAGCAGGCTCAACACTTTTCTACACGTAGAAAAGTTCAAAATGGAAACTCCAGAGTCCATCAGGACCTCCTTTCGATTGGTGAGCAGCAGATTGGACTATTGCAATTCCCTGTTCTTATCATTCACTGATTCCAAGTTAAGGAGATTGCAGTTAGTCCAAAACTCACTCTGCAGGGTTGTTACCGGTTCCTCTAAATTCTCTCACATTACCCCTCAACTAAGACAAGAGGGTCAAAGATGCCCCAAAAGGCAGGTTGCGCAGGCAGCAATAAGGTTAGCGACTGCTGTAATTACATTTAGAAACAAGAAAGGAAATGTTAGGTCACCCAGTTAAGGTGAATGTGTTAGACGTGCTAAGAAATGTAAAACTTGTAATCTAGGTTACATAATTGTATCTATGCTATAAACGGACAAACGAAAGGACGGAATTACACCAATTTCGAAAGCAAGTGTTTTCGAGTCAGAGTCCGGAAACGGAAATGTTGACAGACAAACGGACAAACAAACAGAAGGAATTACACCAATTTCAAAAGGAACCTAGCTATGATGGTGATCTATCTCCCTGTCAAGTTAGAATTTGATTGGACACAGCGTTTTCGAGTTAGAGTCCGGAAACAGAAATGTTGACGGACAGACAAATGGACAAAAAACTGACAAATGAAAGGACAAAATTACAGCAATTTCGAAAGCAATCTAGCTATGATGGTGATCTATCTCCCTGTCAAGTTTGAATTCGATTGGACAAACCGTTTTCGAGTTAGAGTCCGGAAACAGAAATGTTGAAGGACAAACGGACAAAAAACAGACAAATGAACGGACGGAATTACACCAATTTCGAAAGGAAGCTAGCTATGATGGTGATCTATCACCCTGTCAAGTTTGAATTCGATTGGACAAACCGTTTTCGAGTTAGAGTCCGGAAACGGAAATTTTGACGGCCAGACAAACCGACAAACCGACGGACGGAATTACACCAATTTCAAAAGGAACCTAGTTTTCGAGTTTGATTCTGGAAACGGAAATTTTGATGGACAGACAAACGGACAAAAAACGGACAAACAAACAGATGGAATTACACCAATTTCGAAAGGAACCTAGCTGTGATGGTGATCTATGTCCCTGTCAAGTTTGAATTCGATTGGACAAAGCCTTTTTTTTCGGAAACGAAAATGTGGATGGACAGACAGACGGACGTCGGACACATCAATCTAATAGGTGGGTTGGTTACACGCAACCCGTCTAAAAACTCCATTGGCTCCCAGTAGGTACACAGGGTACAATTTAAATTAGACCTCATTACATACAAAATTCTCAACCAAGGTAAACCAGTTTACCTAAGAGAATTAATTCACCCCTACACCTCTTCCAGAAATACAAGGCGAAGCACCCCCAAACTCAAGTTCCTTCATACCCCCACTTTCAACCATAGAGTTCATAAATCAATCAAACAGTTTTCTAATTCTTTCAGTCACTATGCCCCAGTTCTTTGGAACTCTTTCCGCTTCTAAATAAGAAATAACCCCTCGGTCGCATCTTCCAGGAAACACCTCAAAACCCACCTCTTCAACTCCAATTTCCCAACTTAGTCTCCTTCTCTTTTGGTCACACCCACAACTCTAGATGACTGGCCTTCAACACCTCTTGACTCTCCTTACGATAAATTATTTTTGTCAACTAGCACACGGAGTTCCACTTTGTGGGGGAGATATTGCGCCTGCAAAGCAGTAGATTAGATTAGATTGGATCATTCACATTAATCAAAAATAGCATCAGAGATGCCCTTATCCCACAGCCTGGGGAAACAGTTTTCAACACCATGAGATATAGAAATATTGAAACAGTAGAAATGTCGGGATACTTTCAGAGCAGTGTCAGTTATATTAAGGTCAAAATGATGTTTAAGTAGAGAAAATAACATCTAAGAGAAGGAAAATGTATGTAAAGATAAAGTAAAAACTAGAGGATCGCTCGCAAAAAAAAAAGATAATGTTTTTGCATAGCAAAAACAAAGCGTCCCGAAAAGGATATAAAGGTGAGTGCTAAAGTATTAAGAAAATGCTTCGTTTCTAGCCTTACACTGTTGTGGCAACCAAAGTCAGCGCAGTCTGCTCTATCTAGCACGGTTTTCAAGATATAAGCATTTTTGTGTTTTGCAAAAAATAAAAAAATTAAAAATGTCCACTATATTTGACGAGACAAAAATATTTTGAAAATTGGCATGGCTACTCTGCAGAGATACCCAGCAGGTCCAAAATTTTGTTGAGTTCGCTCCATATAGCACGGTTTTCGAGATATAAGCATTTTTGTGTTTTGCAAAAACTTTGAAAATTCAAAATGGCCACCATTTTTGGGGAGACAAAAATTTTTGTCAAGACCACTGCCGTGGTATCTCCCACCGAGAATTAAAGCAGAAGAAATAGCTTTTCCGAGATATTCACAATTTTTCATTTTCGTGTGTGAAAGGTCTTCCAAAAGTAGGTGAATGAGTTATTTGAGAAAAATTGGCTATCTGCAATACTATTAAGAGATAATTCACATTTACTCATTTTGAGTAGGTGAATAATTATCTATGGGTCTGAAACTTCACCAAGTGAAAGCTCTCCCAAAAGTAGGTGAATGAGTTATTTGAGAAAAATTGGCTATCTGCAATACTTTTAGAGATAATTCGCATTTACTCATTTTGAGTAGGTGAATAATTAGCTATGGGTCTGAAACTTCACCATGTGAAAGCTCTCCCACAAGTAGATGAATGAGTATTTGATAAAAATTGGGTATCCGCAATACTTTTACAGATAATTAGCATTTACTCATTTTGAGTAGGTGAATAAATAGCTATGGGTCTGAAAATTCACAGAGTGAAAGCTCTCCCAAAAGTAGGTGAATGAGTTATTTGAGAAAAATTGGCTATCTGCAATACTTTTAGAGATAATTCACATTTACTCATTTTGAGTTGGTGAATAATTAGCTATGGGTCTGAAACTTCACCAAGTGAAAGCTCTCCCAAAAGTAGGTGAATGATTTATTTGAGAAAAATTGGCTATCTGCAATACTTTTAGAGATAATTCGCATTTACTCATTTTGAGTAGGTGAGTAATTAGCTATGGGTCTGAAACTTCACCAAGTGAAAGCTCTCCCAAAAGTAGGTGAATGAGTTATTTGAGAAAAATTGGCTATCTGCAATACTTTTAGAGATAATTCGCATTTACTCATTTTGAGTAGACGAGTAATTAGCTATGGGTCTGAAACTTCACCGAGTGAAAGCTCTCCCAAAAGTAGGTGAATGATTAATTTGACAAAAATTGGCTATCTGCAATACTTTTAGAGATAATTCGCATTTACTCATTTTGAGTAGGTGAGTAATTAGCTATGGGTCTGAAACTTCACCAAGTGAAAGCTCTCCCAAAAGTAGGTGAATGATTAATTTGAGAAAAATTGGCTATCTGCAATACTTTTAGAGATAATTCGCATTTACTCATTTTGAGTAGGTGAGTAATTAGCTATGGGTCTGAAACTTCACAGAGTGAAAGCTCTCCCAAAAGTAGGTGAATGAGTTATTTGAGAAAAATTGGCTATCTGCAATACTTTTAGAGATAATTCGCATTTACTCATTTTGAGTAGGTGAGTAATTAGCTATGGGTCTGAAACTTCACCAAGTGAAAGCTCTCCCAAAAGTAGGTGAATGAGTTATTTGAGAAAAATTGGCTATCTGCAATACTTTTAGAGATAATTCACATTTACTCATTTTCAGTAGGTGAGTAATTAGCTATGGGTCTGAAACTTCACCAAGTGAAAGCTCTCCCAAAAGTAGGTGAATGAGTTATTTGAGAAAAATTGGCTATCTGCAATACTTTTAGAGATAATTCGCATTTACTCATTTTGAGTAGGTGAGTAATTAGCTATGGGTCTGAAAATTGACCAAGTGAAAGCTCTCCCAAAAGTAGGTGAATGAGTTATTTGAGAAAAATTGGCTATCTGCAATACTTTTAGAGATAATTCGCATTTACTCATTTTGAGTAGACGAGTAATTAGCTATGGGTCTGAAACTTCACCGAGTGAAAGCTCTCCCAAAAGTAGGTGAATGATTAATTTGACAAAAATTGGCTATCTGCAATACTTTTAGAGATAATTCGCATTTACTCATTTTGAGTAGGCGAGTAATTAGCTATGGGTCTGAAACTTCACCAAGTGAAAGCTCTCCCAAAAGTAGGTGAATGATTAATTTAAGAAAAATTGGCTATCTGCAATACTTTTAGAGATAATTCGCATTTACTCATTTTGAGTAGGTGAGTAATTAGCTATGGGTCTGAAACTTCACAGAGTGAAAGCTCTCCCAAAAGTAGGTGAATGAGTTATTTGAGAAAAATTGGCTATCTGCAATACTTTTAGAGATAATTCGCATTTACTCATTTTGAGTAGGTGAGTAATTAGCTATGGGTCTGAAACTTCACCAAGTGAAAGCTCTCCCAAAAGTAGGTGAATGAGTTATTTGAGAAAAATTGGCTATCTGCAATACTTTTAGAGATAATTCACATTTACTCATTTTCAGTAGGTGAGTAATTAGCTATGGGTCTGAAACTTCACCAAGTGAAAGCTCTCCCAAAAGTAGGTGAATGAGTTATTTGAGAAAAATTGGCTATCTGCAATACTTTTAGAGATAATTCGCATTTACTCATTTTGAGTAGGTGAGTAATTAGCTATGGGTCTGAAACTTCACCAAGTGAAAGCTCTCCCAAAAGTAGGTGAATGAGTTATTTGAGAAAAATTGGCTATCTGCAATACTTTTTAGAGATAATTCACATTTACTCATTTTGAGTAGGTGAGTAATTAGCTATGGGTCTGAAACTTCACCATGTGAAAGCTCTCCCAAAAGTAGGTGAATGAGTTATTTGAGGAAAATTGGCTATCTGCAATACTTTTAGAGATAATTCGCATTTACTCATTTTGAGTAGGTGAGTAATTAGCTATGGGTCTGAAACTTCACCAAGTGAAAGCTCTCCCAAAAGTAGGTGAATGAGTTATTTGAGAAAAATTGGCTATCTGCAATACTTTTAGAGATAATTCGCATTTACTCATTTTGAGTAGGTGAGTAATTAGCTATGGGTCTGAAACTTCACCAAGTGAAAGCTCTCCCAAAAGTAGGTGAATGATTAATTTGAGAAAAATTGGCTATCTGCAATACTTTTAGAGATAATTCGCATTTACTCATTTTGAGTAGGTGAGTAATTAGCTATGGGTCTGAAACTTCACCAAGTGAAAGCTCTCCCAAAAGTAGGTGAATGAGTTATTTGAGAAAAATTGGCTATCTGCAATACTTTTACAGATAATTCGCATTTACTCATTTTGAGTAGGTGAGTAATTAGCTATGGGTCTGAAACTTCACCATGTGAAAGCTCTCCCACAAGTAGATGAATGAGTTATTTGATAAAAATTGGGTATCCGCAATACTTTTACAGATAATTAGCATTTACTCATTTTGAGTAGGTAAATAATTAGCTATGGGTCTGAAACTTCACCATGTGAAAGCTCTCCCAAAAGTAGGTGAATGAGTTATTTGAGAAAAATTGGCTATCTGCAATACTTTTAGAGATAATTCGCATTTACTCATTTTGAGTAGGTGAGTAATTGGCTATGGGTCTGAAACTTCACCATGTGAAAGCTCTTCCAAAAGTAGGTGAATGAGTTATTTGAGAAAAATTGGCCATCTGCAATACTTTTAGAGGTAATTCGCATTTACTCTTTTTGAGTAGGTGAGCAATTAGCTATGGGTCTGAAACTTCACCAAGTGAAAGCTCTTTGGGATAGCTGCTCTGCAGAGATACCCTGAAGATAAAAAATTTCGTTGAAATCGCTCTATGTAGCACGGTTTTCGAAATATTAGCATTTTTGTGTTTTGCAATTTTTGCGCAAAAATTCGAAAATTCAAAATGGCCGCCATTTTTGGCAAGAAAATTTTTTTTTGAAAATTGGCATGGCTACTCTGCATAGATACCCTGTGGGTTAAAAATTTCGTCGAAATCGCTCTATCTAGCACGGTTTTCGAGATATAAGCATTTTTGTGTTTTGCAATTTTGCGAAAAATTCGAAAATTCAAAATGGCCGCCATTTTTTGCGAGAAATTTTTTGTTTGAAAATTGGCAGCTACTCTGCAGAGATACCCTGTGGGTCAAAAATTTCGTCGAAATCGCTCTATCTAGCAGGGTTTTCGAGATATAAGCATTTTTATGTTTTGCAATTTTTGCGAAAAATTCTAAAATTCAAAATGGCCGCCATTTTTGGCGAGACAAAAATTTTTTCAAAATTGGGATAACTACTCTGCAGAGATACCCTGTGGGTCAAAAATTTCGTCGAAATCGCTCTATCTAGCACGGTTTTTGAGATATAAGCATTTTTGTGTTTTGCAATTTTTGCGAAAATTTCGAAAATTCAAAATGGCCACCATTTTTGGCGAGACAAAAATTTTTTGAAAATTGGGAAAACTACTCCGCAGAGATATCCTGCGGGTCAAAAATTTTGTCGAAATTGCTCTATCTAGCACGGTTTTTGAGATATAAGCATTTTTGTGTTTTGCAATTTTTGCGAAAAATTCGAAAATTCAAAATGGCCGCCATTTTTGGCGAGACAAAAATTTTTTCAAAATTGGGATAACTACTCTGCAGAGATACCCTGTGGGTCAAAAATTTCGTCGAAATCGCTCTATCTAGCACGGTTTTCGAGATATAAGCATTTTTGTGTTTTGCAATTTTTGCGAAAATTTCGAAAATTCAAAATGGCCGCCATTTTGGGCGAGACAAAAATTTTTTGAAAATTGGGAAAACTACTCTGCAGAGATACCCTGCGGGTCAAAAATTTCGTCGAAATCGCTCTATCTAGCACGGTTTTCGAGATATAAGCATTTTTGTGTTTTCCTTATTTGGAAAATTAGTAATGCTTAATTAATCATTAATTACTCGGCCATTTCTTGACCAATCAATGCCAAAATCTAATGATTTCCAGATTTGATTGTATTTGCCAAGTTTCAGGTGAATTGATAAAATTCCTTTCAAGTTATCATCCGGACAAGCTTCCCCATCGAAAAAAAGACATTTTTGGTCATGTGACCTCTCTGATTGGTTGAAATGTCACTGCAGCATATTCAAAAAAATTCCCCAAGGCTACTGCCTAAACCTGCCAAATTTGAAAAGAATCCGCCTAATGGTTACAGAGTTATAAGGAAAACAAAATGCGGAGCCGGCGGAGCCGGCGGAGCCGCCGGAGCCGGCGGAGCCAGAAGCTCTCCCATACACAAACAAGCGTCCCTTGCGGGACGCTTAATTATGATGCACACCTACAAGCCCTAACCAATGCCCCTACCAACTATCAACTTCCTACACTTTACGGTTTCAGAGATATTGTCTGGAAAAAAATTTTAAATGTCAAGGTCACTACGGCACGGTCAAAGGTCAAATCAAGGTCACACGATGATGTTGCACACCTACAACCCCCAACCAATGTCCCTGCAAAGTATCAACTTCCTACACCTTATGCTTTCCGAGATATAGCCCAAACAAGATTTTATAGGTCAAGGTCACTACAGCAAGCTCAAAGGTCAAATCATGACATTGCACACCCACAACCCCCAACTAATGTCCCTACCAAGTATCAACTTCCTACGCCTTACGGTTTCCGAGATATAGCCTGGACAAGATTTTATAGGTCAAGGTCACTACAGCAAGCTCAAAGGTCAAATCAAGGTCACACCATGACGCTGCACACCTACACCTCCTAACCCCTAACCAATCCCCCTACCAACTATCAACTTCCTACACTTTACGGTTTCAGAGATATTGTCTGGACAAAATTATAAAGGTCAAGGTCACTATGGCAAGGTCAAAGGTCAAATCAAGGTAACACCAAGATGTTGCACACCTACACCCCCTATCCAATATCCCTACCAAGCATCAACTTCCTACACCTTACGGTTTCCAAGATATAGCCAGGACAAGATTTTATAGGTCAAGGTCACTATGGCAAGGTCAAAGGTCAAATCAAGGTCACACCATGATGTTGCATGCCTACACCCCCTAATCAATGTCCCTACCAAGTATCAACTTCCTACATCTTACAGTTTCTGAGATATAGCCCGGACAAGATTTTATAGGTCATGGTCACTACAGCAAGGTCAAAGGTCAAATCAAGGTCAGACCATGACGTTGCACACCTACACCCCCAACCAATGTCCCTACTAAGTATCAACTTCTACACCTTACGGTTTCTGAGATATAGCCCGGACAAACTTTTTCCTGCCGCCCGCCCATCCGGATACCATGGGTGAAAACAATAAACAATACCCCGACAGCCCTTAAGGACTGTTGGGTAAAAATGATCTGACTGGGGCTCATTTCTTCACACAATGTGATGTCTACCTGTGGCTAAGTTTTCCTCGAAGACAATCTTGATCTGGAACACGGATCCAGAATTTTGTGATAATTGTGTAACAATATCCGAATGCCAAAAAAATTTAAATCAAGAATATTTTTTTTCAGCATTACCAGTGGTTGTAACAATATCCACATATAAAACTTGAAAAAATATTATGTCAGATCGTGCTTTTATTTTCACACATAGTGGGGTTTACTTGGGGCTTGGTTCTCCTCAAAGTTGATCTTGATCCAATTTAATGATCCTGATTTGGATTAAAAATCCAAAATTATTTTTTCAGCATTACCAATGGTTGAAAGCCAATGTTTATGTTGATGTCCTGTTCAACAGCCAGGGTCATATTTGGACAGGTCTACAACATTGCAACTTATAGATGGGTCAGAACTACCAGGGTCAGAAGTTTGTGCATTTTTAGGCACTGCTTGGTATAAGAAACACTTAAGTTTGAGAATTAAGATAAGAATTATTTTAACTGGCCGAAAACACCATGGTTCCATGTCTTGACTAATAATACATTAATAAAAGCTCAAAAGGTTCTTTTTTTTCAATTTGTAAACAGGTGTTATTCAAGGCTGACAACATCAGTATTAATAAAGTTTATAAATTTGTAATTCAAAATGGGAATACAGTTTTTAAAAGTCTGAATTTGTTGAATAAATTTGCCCTTGCGAAGTCTGCTTGTAAACTGTTATCTAAGATCAACACAGGATGTTTTATCAATTTAATTAAAAAACCCTTTATATTTACACAGAAAATTAGCTTGGAAATTGAAGTGACAGCCACATTATATGGCATAAATTTAAATCACAAAGAAAAAAAGACAGAATTAACAGTAAATTGTTCTAAATTATGGAGTATTTTGTCTCACAGGATTTTGTCCATATTTATATAAAAAATAATGTAAAATCGTAAATATGTCATGTGTATGTTCCTCATTTTTCAAATGACTGAGTTAATATTTACCAGAAGTTGCAAATATGCCAATGGTAAATAATGGTAGACATAAATTATGAACCATTATAAGTTTATTTTTAGAGTGATGTTTTCATAAAAATAGATTTTTATAGCTTCATCATTTAAGTCTGCAAGTTATGTTACAAGTTGTTTTCTTTTATTTCATCTTCATGATCTTGTTCTTTAGACGACAAATGAAGAACTGCAAATGTTATCTGTGGCACCTGAGCTTTGATGTCATAATGTGGTTGTATGTTTCTACATTACGACACATCCTGAGGGTTACTATATTGTTTAAAGTATACTAATGCCTTAAAACTAAAGGCCTGTTCACACAATTCCATGTGGTTGTAAAAACTAGTAGCTGAATTTTAGTTCACGATCTTGTCCCTACCGCCCAGTAAAAGGACCTCGTATCCTCATATGTTGGTAGATCACGTTTAAAATCCTACCCCACCCCTCTGGGTTTGAACATTTTTTTAGGGCAGCATGTGACAACTCACATTTTTGTGTGTGTCAAGACCAGCAGGACATGTGTCATATTTGGAGAATATAAATGTAATTTTTTAACTCATTACAGATACTGAATCATGGAAAGTTTGATATATTTATGAAATTTAAGATGTATAGAATTAACTGAAATGAATTATGGAATGAATTATTAACTATAAACAAAATTAAAAGGGGTTGAACATTATGCCAACATAGGATAAAATCTGTGGCATGTGTCAAGACTGAAGTATTGACCATCACATTGATATTTATGTGACCATAAAAGGAATAAGACCTTTGTGTCAACACTGTAGCTTTTTCTCCCATGTTAAAGAGGTTACCAGGTGTATACCATTAAAGGAACATCTATTGTGTGCATACATCAACAAAGAATTTCACTCTTGTGTTTTTCAATCTTGTGACAGGGTTATGGAAGTATTAAATCTGTGTACTTGGACAAGGTTGTGTTTCCCCAGTGGTGTGAATAAATGGGATTGAATAAAAAGAGCTGAGTCCCTCTTCCATACCACAATACACAAACTGTGATAAACTACAATTAATTTTGGATGTTTTCATGGATAGTGACAATAGAAAAAGAAACTTAAGCGCAGTATCTCTAGCTAGTACCCCCAGTCCAGTTGTACTTCCTAAAAAAACACAGAAAATGAATGAATCAGGGGACTCCATTTCAAACATGAAAAGTTTAGTGGAAACACCGAGCGAAGAGGATTCCTTCAGTGCAAATGTGAGTAAAATACCAACACTAGAAAGGAAAGTTGATGAGATTCTCTCTTTACTTAAATCTGAAACTGTGAAAACAAGGCTGGATTTTCGTGCACTAGAAACAGAAAACCATGCACTGCAGCTCAAAGTAAAGGAATCTGAAGGGGTCATTGTTAAACTTAACTCTAAGGTCCAGTCCCTTGAGGAAAAGCTTGAATCTCTCCAGATATATTCCATGAAGAATAACCTAGTCTTTTATAATATTCCCGAGGTTGAACAGGAGGACTGTTCTACTGTTGTAATGGATTTTATGAAGAACACCCTAAAAATCCCTGAGCACCTTTTGTTTTCACCAAGCAATCCAGCGGCAGATATACGTATTGATACTGCTCATCGCATGGGGATGAAAAAAGAAAAACCAAGACCAATAATTGTGAGATTCATGTCCCATCGAGGCCGGGCCATGGTGTTGTCAAATACCAAAAATCTCACACGATTGCCATATGCTATCAATGAACATCTGCCACCAAAAGTCCGAGAGAGGAGATCAGCTCAAGTCCCTGCTCTTATAGAAATGAGAAAAAATGAAAAGGTGAAGAACACCAATACAAGCATAAAATTAATAAAAGACAAGTTAATGGTCAACTCAAAAGTCAACTCAGAAACATTTGAGAAAAATCCACTGGACTACACTGCCTCATCCGGTGAGCCTATAGCTTACGAAAACATATTCCATTCAGAAATTTCGACAGTCAAGGGCAGTTCATTTCAGGGCCATATCTATCCAATCCAAACTGATAGTGAGGCAATCCAGGTACTCCGAGCAATGGGGCAGAATAAAGAGACAGTAAACTGTGAGCATACTATGTACGCATTTAAATTTCACGATGCAGATGGTCACATAAAACATGGCTACTCAGATGACGGTGAATGGAAAGGTAGTGCGGTACTCACAAAACTATTGCATGAGAAGGAAATGAATGGAGTTATACTAATTGTCACACGTAAGTTTGGCGGTCAACACCTGGGACAACAACGCTTCAATCTTATAAGGAAAGTGGCAGCAGAGGTAGTGGACAATTATAATAACTAAATATTGGACTTCGGATATACATAAAGATCAGAACCTTTGACTGTAGCCCAGTAAAGACACCAGTAACTCAATTTAAAGTATAACACCTGATATTACAGTACCTATATGAATAAATATAATAATTTGAGTGTGGATTTGATATATTATTTTTAATAAAATGGTATAAAAATAGACTCTGAACTCCTGTGTCAAATTAAAGGTAGCGTAGTTAAAATATTAGCGATACCATTAAAGGTATATATAATAATATGTAACATTACTTGATTGCATTTCCATCTCTATTTTTGTCAGAATTACACAGGTATTTTATACAAAGACTGCAGCGTAGTAAAGAAATAGTAACACAACTTAAAGTATAACACCTGATATTAGGGTACCTAATCATTTGTGTGTGGATAAGATGTATTATTTGTATTAGATGGGTATTATTGGATTTGATATATTATTTTTTATTAAAATGGTATAAAAATAGACTCTGAACTCCTGTGTCAAATTAAAGGCAGCGTAGTTAAAATATTAGCGATACCATTAAAGGTATATATAATAATATGTAACATTACCTGCTTGCATTTCCATCTCTATTTTTGTTAGAATTACACAGGTATTTTATGCAAAGACTGCAGCGTAGTAAAGAAATAGTAACACAATTTAAAGTATAACACCTGATATTAGAGTACCTAATCATTTGTGTGTGGATAAGATGTATTATTTGTATTAGATTGGATGTGCGGTTTACAATTTTTTGATATGCAATACACTTATTTCGCCATCATATTTTTTCTATATCTACAAAGGTCGGAGGCATAAATAATCTTGGTTAAAGAAAGATACCACAGATACATGATTATATTAATTATCAAATTACAAAGGGGTTTATTGCATAAAAAAGTTCTCGGTTGATATGACACTATAACTTTTCTTTTTCTATACACTGTAAATAGATGTGGTTCAGTATCTAGTTCGAGTTAACGTGGTCTGTAATTTTTTTTTCTTTTTATTAGTATTATTCTTTTTTCATTGTTCTTTTTTATAACTTGACTGTATTTTGTTTCTTATTTCTTTGTTGTTAAATGTTTGTACAGTTTAATATGGGAGTTTTTCTTCTGTGGCAAAGCATTTGTTCTAAGATTAGTACAGTTGGAATGCAGTGCATAACAAAGGATATAATCAGTGGCTATCCATTTTCAAGCAAGTTGACAGCCGAAAAAAATCTTTGTACATATGAGGTATTCCTGAATCCATATTTTAGGCATTTACTTAATATTCGTGTTTTTACTACCGATCTGTTTATCCTTGTAGAGAAACTTTATGCAAAAATCGATGAATACCATAATGAATAGTATTACTGTGTTGTCCGCAAACTGTAGAGGTTTACAAAACTACCAAAAGAGAATTGATGTTCTGAACTATTTCAAAGAAACAAAGTCTAATATTGTATGTGTCCAAGACACACACTGGGTTGAAAATGACGAGGCATCGGTCAATAAAATCTGGGGTAATAAATGCTATATTAATGGAAATAGAACTAACTCTAGAGGAGTGGCTATCTTGCTTAATAATAATTTTGAATATGAAGTCATATCCTGTAAAAAAGATAAAGATGGTAATTTTATTTGCTTGACTGTAAAAGCAACTTCTATGACCTTTAATATCTTAACTCTATATGGGCCTAACACTGATGAACCTCAATTTTTCACAAATATCAAAGCTGTGGTCCAAGAAAATAATCCTAACTACTATGTAATCTGTGGAGACTTTAACCTAGTAATTAATCCGGATATAGATTATTCCAACTATTTGCATATTAATAATCCAAGGGCAAGGCTTGAAGTGTTAAATATGCTAGAAGAGTTGGATCTAATAGATATCTATCGTACTTTTCATCCTGAAACCCGTAGATATACCTGGAGAATAGCTAATCCAATCAAACAAGCACGATTAGATTTTTTTCTTGTCTCGAATTCTATGATTGACATTATACATAAATGTGATGTTAAAGCATCATATAGATCAGACCACTCAATAATATCTTTAGAAGTTATTCAAAATAGGTTCACTATAGGGAAGGGTGTTTGGAAATTTAATAATAATTTGTTAAAAAACAAAGACTACTTAAAAACTATTAACAGTGTCATTGATGACGAAATATTAAAATATGCCATACCAGTCTATCAGCTCGAATTTCTGCAGGGGAACTACCAAAACATCTCATTCACTATAGATGATGACTACTTTCTAGAAATGCTTCTGCTTAGAATGAGAGGGGAAACCATAAAGTTTGCCACATTTCTAAAGAAAAAGGAATTTGAGAAAGAGAAAGAACTAATAAAAGACATAGAACAGTTAGAGTCAAACTTTTCTCAAAATTTGCACTTATTATCCGATAAAAGAACTGAATTGGAAACCATTCGAGAGCATAAACTCAGTGGTCAGTTGGTCCGCGCTAGAACACAGTGGTTGATAGAAGGTGAAAAACCTTCCAAATCTTTTTTTAATCTCGAAAATAAAAACTTCTTGGATAAGACAATAAAAAAAATTCAAGATAAGTGTGGTCATTTTGTCACTGATCAAGCTGAGATTCTTTCTTATGTGAGGTCTTATTATGGATGTCTTTATGAGAATAAAGACCATAAACTTAAAAAAGCAAACTTAACAGAAATTTTGAAAAACAAACCAGTATCTAAAGTACCCAATATTGAATTGGGTGACCTCATAAATACTAAGGAACTTGGGGAGACATTAAAAACTATGAAGCACAACAAATCCCCTGGTATGGATGGTTTTACAACAGAATTTTTAAAGGTTTTTTGGTGTAGACTCAAACATTTTATAACAAATGCTATCAATATTTGTTTTAAAAAAGGAACACTTTCCACTTCTCTTAAACAATGTATTATTACTTGTATCCCAAAAGGAAAAAAGGACAGAAGTTTGATAGGAAACTGGCGGCCCATTTCACTCCTACCTGTTATCTATAAGCTTGCCTCAGGTACTATAGCTAACCGTCTTAAAAAGGTTTTAAATACCATTATTTCTACAACACAAAATGGTTTTATTTCTGGTAGACAAATTAGCAATTGCACCAGACTTATATATGACATCATGCAAGTGGCTGAAGAGAAAAAATTACCAGGCCTTCTTATGTTAATTGACTTTGAGAAGGCGTTCGACTCTTTGTCTTGGGACTTTCTGTACAACAGCCTTGATTTTTTCGGTTTTAGTGCAAATTTTTCGAAGTGGATAAAGTTATTTAACAACGATATAAAAGCTTACATACTACAATGTGGATTTCTATCTGAATCGATCAAGATAGGGAGAGGATGTAGACAAGGGGATCCTATAGCACCATATTTATTTCTGATTGGGGCTGAGATCCTCTCACTCTTAATTAAAATAAACCCAGAAATTACTGGCTTCATTTATCATACCCATGAATATAAACTGACTCAGTTTGCGGATGACACAACAATCATTTTGGATGGTTCCCAGTGTTCTCTACAAGCTGCACTTAATACTCTTGAAATTTATGGTAGCATTTCTGGCCTTCGGATGAATAAAGAAAAAACCAAACTTATATGGATTGGTAGGAAAAAGCACTGTAAGGAAAAATTAGATGTTACGCTTGATCTAGACTGGGGTAAACAGGAGTTCATATTGTTAGGGATAAAGTTTAATGTGAACCTTACGAGCATGCCAAAACTAAATTTTGAAAATAGTCTACAAAAAATTCAGACAGAATTAAAAATGTGGCAGGTGAGACATCTCACTCCTTTTGGAAAAGTAACAGTATTAAAGAGTTTAATTTTAGCTAAGTTTATACATTTATTTTTATCTTTGCCTACTCCAGAAGATGTAATTACCAAACTAAATTTCTTGTGCTATAGGTTTCTGTGGAATGATAAACCTGATAAGATCAAAAGAGATGTAATTTGCCTAGATTATTTGAAGGGTGGAATTAAAATGGTAAACATTAGCAAATTTATAATATCATTGAAACTTACATGGATTAGAAGGATATTCTGTGATGTGAAAACCCAGTGGTTTAACCTTTTCTCAGAAATGTACCCAGTACAAAAACTATCACTAGGATTTGATCTTAGCAAAACAATACTGCTTCATATGAAAAACGAATTCTGGATCGACATTATAACATACTGGCAGAATTTCTGCAAAACTAAAGAAATTAGGTCAAATTCAGACATAGTTTGTTCACCCCTGTGGTACAACACAAATATATCTAAGGATGCTCTATATTTTCCAAAATGGTCAAATAAAGGAATATCAATGGTAGGGGATATAATTGATGATCAATGGAATGTACTAAACCCTGAGGTTCTTAAGAGGAAATTTGAATTTAGTTTTAATATTTTAGATTATTACAGATTAAAATACCTTGTGAAAACATTTATCACTACTTACAAGGAGGAAGGACCCAGTAATTACATGAGGCCCTGCTGTCCGTCTCACCTAAAGATACTATATAAATCCAAAAAGGGATGCAAAGATTTTTATAACCTATTATTGGAAAGAGACACCAAGTACCCAGTCCCTATACCTAAATGGGAAGAGCTAGTCCTTCACAGTAAATACTCATGGACTCAGATTTATAAAATCTGCTGTAAATCTATCAAAGACAATAAGTTCATTTGGTTCCAGTATAAAATTTTAAATAATATATTAGATACGCAGTACTACCTTTACAAAATTAAAATCTTGGATGATAACACTTGTAGATTATGTAGTCAACATCCAGAAACAATTTTGCATCTTTTTGCAGAATGCACAAAATCCTCAGAATTATGGAGAAATGTCAAACATTGGGTTTTCACTAGATTAGGTCTGAATTTAGATTTTGATAGTGGAGTTAAAATATTTGGTTACAACGATAATAATGAAAACTTTTGGCCACTAAATTTCATGCTGATAGTAACTAGATATTATATCTACTGGTGTGCAAAAAAAGGCTTTCAATTGAATATCTTCCATCTCCAAAGGGAAATTAAAAAAAGGTTTAATGAACAGAAAATTTCATCATTTATGAACAATTCAAATCAACTTTTTGAAAAGAGATGGAGTGTCTGGCAAAACCTCTTTATTGACATCTAAGGTTAGATTATTCACAATAGAGTACATGTACTTTCTCATTCCTGGTTATTCTGTTTCCACCAGTCCTTTGGTTAATGGTGTAATGATCCTGGCCTGAACACAATCAGATGGCTAGCCATCTCACTGTGTAAAACTCCAAATATAGTTTGTTTTTTTTTTTTTTTCATCTCAATGTTATTTTCACTAGCTTTCCTTCTACTTCTTATAGATCTATTGTGCAAACAAATGTAATTTGTCAGTTTTTTTTTCTTTCATTTTAACATTTGTATGCTGTGTATATAATGCTTGTCTTGACAAAGCATCATTGTTGATTTTGTATATATAATTCCTGCTCTAAAAAAGAAATAAAAAAAAAAAAAGTGCCTTCAATGAAAAAAAAAAAAAAAAAAAAAAAAAAACTCACAACAGGTTTTTCAGAAGTCTACTACATGCTAAAAGCACTGTTCGTCTTATGGCTTAGGGGTCCTACCTAAATACGAATCCCGATTTATGTACACTTATGAAACCTAATCGATACTACTAAAACAGGAATCACACTGAGCTACAAATGAGCTAATTATTTTGCACTCATATGTAATTCCTGAGGCGTCCCCCCACGCGTCCCCATTCTATTGTTTATTTTTATTCATTTATTATAGTGACATATAACAATTACATATTACGCATCAAACAACAGTAATGAAACATAGGTTACCCGCCCTCTAATGGGCTTATAAGTCACTATGATCAAAACCATATAAATAGAAGTTAGCTCTTCATAACTAGAGATCAAGTGAATTTTTTTCTTTTAAACCAGGTATTTTCAAGATACTGTGCTACAATTTTATCAATAAATAACAGTACACATATGAATTTTTCATTTAGTGAGTAATTTCTAAAATGTGGACACCAAGTAATGGTAATACATGTACATGTAATTTATTTTATTATACAACATTTCATGTTCCTGTGTGAAAACTTTACAAGTACAAAGAAAGTGATCTCAATGTGAATCAAATTTTCATTGCATATTTTACAAAATCTTCTTTCTAATGGAATTCCATAGTATCTATCTGTTTCAATGGCCAACAGTAAAATTCAAAACCATAACTGGGCAAGTAAAGAGCACTTTGTTGGGGATATATTCGCTTTTGTGTTTGGGGCCGAGGCAACATCTGTTTTGAATTTTGTGTAATATCTTAATTTGGGCAATGATGGTATTTTGTCAGACCACTGCAAAATACAAGAAATTCTACTTTATGACCCCAGTTTGACCTTGATGGGGCTTAGGGGTTAATTTGATGAGCTTTTTGGAATTCCAGGCCATGGTTTCCCGTTACCTCCCAATACATTCCAAAGCTCTAAAGCCAAAAATGAAAGAGATATTGGACATATTACAAATTTCTTTTGCCTGTATACAGTATGTAGGTCATTTGGCTGATTTTAAGGTAACCTTAACACCAGTATACATCTTTTGAAACTACAAACTCAATTTTCATACTTCAACAAGACCATCGCAGTGTAATGATCTCCCGACAGTAATTAACAAGCATTCAGTGCCCGTGAACGGGCTCTGTGTCAGCTGTGTGTTTTGAGTTTCAGAGTAGAATTAAGTGAAAGAAGAAAAGGACACAAAAAAGTTGTGCCCTACAAATGGTATTCAGAAAGAAAGTACCAAGTTAACTGTTAAGGAGTAAAATGCTGGTGGAAAACATATTTAAACAAATACTGCAAATGCAATAGTTTCGAGCTACAACTGATTTACTCATTGAATAATACTCAATAGTGAGAATCCAAAAGTAGCTTTTGCTCAGCTATGCAATGAGTTAAAGGGCTGTAGATTTACTATGGTATAGCTGACCTAAAAGTCGGTGAATAACACATTTAAAGAAAATACTGTAATTTTTATTAATGCATTGAAAAAGAGGAAATGTCATTTATTATCAGTCAACTATGTTTGGATGTTGACCGCATGATTTTTGAAGGAAAAGTAACAAAATAGTTGTCTGAACACTTGTGTGTAGTACACATTTGCATGGTATATGCAAATCTCCACTTCTATGTGAGGTCGTACCACGGCTCTACACGCAAGTAATTTAGAGCCGATCGAGGTACGGTAACCATGTCTATGGTAGACTGGGCGATATAAGGTACATTATAAAACCCGGAATTGGAATCGGAATTTTTTCCGGAATAGCACCTCTTACCGCACCTCCATCCTGATTGGCTCATACACATATGGGGTTGGGGCTTAAGTCCAACACACCTTTCATAAAATCCTTGAGTATAGGGTGCCTGAGTATAATAATATAATAATGGAAAAGCTGTTTAAAGTTCTAAAATTTTGATGGTTTACATTGGAACTAAAGTTCTAAAATTTTGATGGTTTACATTGGAACTGTATTAGAACATCTCATAATACCCCTCTGAAGCAAATTATTTCTTGCAATAATAATATAAGGTGGCTGGTATATACATACTTGCATGTTATATGTCACTGGAAGTTGAACTTGGAAAATATTTTGGAACACTAACAACAACCCTTTACAACCAGTCACCTTGTTTATTAAACCAAACATTTGGAAGCCTCATAATTCCCTGTTAGTTTCTTATCAATAATTCCAACTTATAAATGTAGAAAATTCTTTTGAATAATTAATTATTTTCCACTACAACTTACATTGGAATTTTTTCCGGAATAGCACCTCACCGCACCTCTGTGTTGATTGGCTCTTGACTATGTCCTTGTATAATCAATTATAATTAACTGAAATGAATGGTTTCTCATGGGTTTCAATGTACTCAAAAGTCAGAATCACAACAATGTTATCACCGCACCTCACACTATCCTAATACTATAATGTCCACATACAATTCCCGGAAATTGACTTGGGTGCTATGGCCATGTCCTCATATCTTCTCATGAATAATAATGACTTGGGTGCTATGGCCGTGAGTTCTGGGGCCGGATTCACGAAAGGTCTCAAGTCTCAAATCTTTTGCTCAGCTGGGATTCACAAAAGATCTCAGGCTAAGATTTTTCTCAGATTTGGTCAAGGTGCGGTGTTGAAATATGAGGTGCGGTGAAATGGTGCGGTGAGGTGTTAAAATATGAGGTGCGGTCATTAATATTCATGAGAAGAAATGAGGTCACAGATTTTTATAAAATGGATATCTACATGAAATGGATGAAATACTTTAAACTACAGGGGCCGGATTCACGAAAGGTCTCAAGTCTTAGCCAAATCTCAGCTGAGATTCTGCTTAAGTCAGTCTCACACTTTACAAAAGATAAATGTAAAAATGTATTGTTACGTACAACATTGCACAATTTGTTCTCACTTTCAGTTACCTTTTCTGTACACTTATTTTAGTTCTTATGTTACGTATAGTAAGGGAAACTGTGATCAAAACTGTACTCAACAGTCACTGGGAGCGAGTTTGACTTGCCATGCGACGTCAAGTGTGACGAGGATATATCTTGCACATGCACAAATTGCGTATTCCGGGATGAGAAGCCGAACAGCAAACAAACCACGGCAATGACGAGAAATGCTCAGTTTATGTCTGCACAATAATAATAATAGGGCCGATTATACGTAATAATGGCTGTTATTTCGTTCATGGTACTATCAAAATACAGAAGGATACGGATGTGTCCGTGAATTTGATTGGCAAAACGACGAACAGGGGTAAAATACAGTATAACGCCGTCGGGGTTAATGACCTCAAAGCATGGTAAAATATTGCGTATACCGTGGTTTGGTCGGGGGGACAGCGATTCGCGGGGGACAGCGATTCGCCAATTTCTATTGTACCTCATTTAAAACTAACATCTGTGTTGATACTGAAGGGGCCTTATAGCATAGAAAAGTGTGCAACATGTCTTGATACTTTTCTAAGATTTTAGGGTCCACAGCATGCAGGATTATAAAGATGAATAAAAAAGTTTGTATGTCAGTGTAAAATGTGCCTAACAAACTGCATCTGACTGATGCAAAGAGCTGTATGTTCTCTAAACTGTGTGTGGGGTAATTATAAATACTATTTATAACTTCATCATATGCTAGAATACAATGAGAATAATTGATCTTTAACTTTAATTGTTGTTTGCAAAGTGGTTAACAGTCTTTGTAACTTTTTTGGGAACAGTTTAAAATAATCGGCGAAATGCTGTCCACTTTCCAACAGCCCTAATCTTATTGTCATGGGACAAGTTCTATGGGTGTATTTGTACTTATCACAAAATATACTTTATGATGCTACGATCATTTTACAGTTTGAGGAACCTCTTTTCATTCTGTTAACTTTTATAAAACCACACTGCATATTTGTTCTCAAGAAACTGCATTTTGGTGTTTTTTATGGGCGAATCGCTGTCCCCCCCTGTATAGGAATAATGCTTGACAAATCATGGTATGTTTGTTTCACGGGAGAAAAATACACGGAAACACGGTTTCGCCGCCATCTTGACCTAATTAGGCATTTGCGAGTAAACAAACTTGTTTCTCTCCAGAAAACTTTTATTTTATTGTCAGTTAACATTTACGGAAATCTACAAGTTAGCTAACAACAATATATCAGGCATACTTTTTATAGATATTGTATGAAATATTTTTGAGGCCAAAAATATCTACAATGTGTGGTAGTTACTTCATATCTCTATTTCTTCAAAAGTATATGCTGAATATTGGGTGTAACACTCCACGTTGGGATCTCTGTTAGTTTATAAAATATTTCTAGAAAATCCCCCATCTGGAGCCTCATATTTCTTTAATAAAAATAATGTCCTGGATGGTGGTTAGTTACTTGCAATGCTTGAAATAATATAGTGGACATAATTTCGTACATGTTCATTAATTTAAGTGGTAATACAAAGAAACTCCAGCTTGTTAGTAACATAAGGTAAATCGCCGCTCCCCCCCCCCCCCCCCCCCCCCCCCCCCCATCGTCGCTTTGGCCAACTTAAAGTCCAAGTTGGACAGAAGTCAGAGTTTTAGAATGTACCACATTTGTAATATGTTTAAATGTGATTGTTTTGGATACATTTAGGGGTGGGCGTGAATTGGGGCTGGTTATAAAACTCGGAGTTGGAGCTGGAGTTGGAGCTTTACTCGGAGCCGCACCTCTACCGCACCTTTTTACCGCACCCCCTCCTCTGATTGGTTGTCTTGATACTGCCACTGCACCTGATATAGATCTTGATGTACAACTACCAGCATTTGATGTTTTATTTGTTTCAAATATTGCGAGAAGACAGAGTGAGGTGCGGTGACAGTAAAATATTGCTGGATCATATATTTGTAAAATATTATTAGAAACCCCATTGTAGCCTCACGTTTTCTTCACTCTGTGGGTGTACAAGTACTACGTACAGCATTGGAGGTGGGGGGGGGGTGCGATGGGGTGCGGTAAAAATATTTGTACAATAAAATATTGCTGGATCATATCTCTGTAAAATATTGTTAGAAACCCCATTGTAGCCTCATGTTTTCATCACTCTGTGGGTGTACAACTACCAGCATTTCATATTTTATTTGTTTTAAATATTGCGAGAAGACAGAGTGAGGTGCGGTGACAGTAAAATATTGCTTGATCATATATTTGTAAAATATTGTTAGAAACCCCATTGTAGCCTCACGTTTTCATCACTCTGTGGGTGTACAAGTACTACGTACAGCATTGGAGGTGGGGGGGGGGGGGGTGCGATGGGGTGCGGTAAAAATATTTGTACAATAAAATATTGCTGGATCATATCTCTGTAAAATATTATTAGAAACCCCATTGTAGCCTCACGTTTTCATCACTCTGTGGGTGTACAACTACCAGCATTTGATATTTTATTTGTTTTAAATATTGCGAGAAGACAGAGTGAGGTGCGGTGACAGTAAAATATTGCTGGATCATATATTTGTAAAATATTATTAGAAACTCCATTGTAGCCTCACGTTTTCTTCACTCTGTGGGTGTACAAGTACCAGCATTTCATATTTTATTTGTTTTAAATATTGGGAGAAGACAGAGTGAGGTGCGGTGACAGTAAAATATTGCTGGATTATATATTTGTAAAATATTATTAGAAACCCCATTGTAGCCTCACGTTTTCTTCACTCTGTGGGTGTACAACTACCAGCATTTCATATTTTATTTGTTTTAAATATTGGAAGAAGACAGAGTGAGGTGCGGTGACAGTAAAATATTGCTGGATCATATATTTGTAAAATACAGTTATAGAACCTCAATTATCCGAACCCCATGGGAGACATACAATCCGGTCGGATAACCGAGGGGTTCGGATAGATGAAGGAAACCGAAATTCACCGTCTATGGGTTACCGAGTGGGCGATAATTGAAGAAATTTCGTTTTATGCAGTTAATGTAAACGTCGGTATTCATTGATGATATATTTAATATATTTGTGTAATATATTGTAACTGACCCTCTAATTGTCGCTTATTTGCTCCACATCTGTGAATATTATTATTTCTATTTAAAATATTACACGGATTTTAACTGGCTGTGTTCGGTTGGTTCATGCATTGTTGACGTTTTAATTTGAGATTTCTATTGTGCCGCATTTGTTAATTGAAAAACTCCGGGAGATTATTTATTGCAAAACCCCAAGCGAATACGCCTTCAGTGATATGTTTGGTTAGAAATGCGTTGTTAATGTCTTTTCTTTTATACACGTTGTCAGTTTGTGAAGACATACTCCGGGAGATTATAAATTGCGTAACCCAATCGAACACGCTTTCATTGATTGGCATTATCAAAGATGTTCAGTAGTGGGGTCGTGTAAGTGAATTAATCCCTCCCCTATTGTAACAAAAGTGATAAAGATCAAAGAAATTAGGCGTTTCTGTGAATGGTACGTTTTATAAGGCACTAGAATTAACCGTTTCAGAGACTGTGTAAAATCCTGTATTATCGCTCACGCTACACAGTTGATTATATGTACTGCCAGTAGGGAGACACAGTTTCGGTTCGGTTAATCCGGAGATTCGGATAATAGAAGGCCGGATAATCGAGGTTCTACTGTATTATTAGAAACTCCATTGTAGCCTCACGTTTTCTTCACTCTGTGGGTGTACAACTACCAGCATTTGATATTTTATTTGTTTTAAATATTGCGAGAAGACAGAGTGAGGTGCGGTGACAGTAAAATATTGCTGGATCATATCTCTGTAAAATATTGTTAGAAACCCCATTGTAGCCTTATTTTGTCACCGCACCATTGAATCCGAGAATTGTACGAGTACATTATGATCACTGTCACCGCACCCCATCGCACCTCCAATGCTGTAGAGTGAGTGATGTAAATTCGCCGTTTTTTTTGGCACTTTTGGTTCTGCTACATCAAATCACAATTTTTTTTCCAATTTTTTGTTTTAATAAATATGGCCCATCCCTGCATTATCCAAACCTGAAAAAAAAATTATCTCACTTGGACATATAGGTTCACTTAGAGAGCTGTTATTATTTCATACAAAAATATCTATTATTCAAGAAAATGGATCTAAATTCGCCGTTGTTTGAAAAAACTGTTTTTCAAGCATAATACTTACCATACTGTGAAAAATTTAAGCTAAATAATTATTTTACATCTTTTTTTAGCCAAAAATTATTATTAACATGGATTTAAATTTTCAAACATTTGTCCCAGAGAAGTTTAAAATGTTGGTTGGTATTTGTTAAAAATTGCATAATTTACACTCTCTAAAGTCACTTGTAAAAAAGTATTATTCAAAAATATACTTAATACTGTGTAAATATAAAATGCTGGACTATGAAATCTTGTAGGGCAATAGATAAGTATTTTTTCTACTTATATGCAACATAATTATGACATGTTTTCCATATTTGTGCTGTAAAATTGACAAAAACCAAAAAGTGGCGAATTTACATCCACTGGCGAATTTACATCACTCGCTCTACTTGTACACCCACAGAGTGATGAAAACGTGAGGCTACAATGAGGTTTCTAACAATATTTTACAGAGATATGATCCAGCAATATCTTACTGTAACCGCACCTCACTCTATCTTCAAAAAAAAACAAAAAACAAATAAAATATCAAATGCTGGTAGTTGTACACCCACAGAGTGATGAAAACGTGAGGCTACAATGGGGTTTCTAACAATATTTTACAAATATATGATCCAGCAATATTTTACTGTCACCGCACCTCACTCTGTCTTCTCGCAATATTTAAAACAAATAAAACATCAAATGCTGGTAGTTGTACATCTACAGAGTGATGAAAACGTGAGGCTATAATGGAGTTTCTAACAATATTTTACAAATATATATGATCCAGCAATATTTTATTGTACAAATATTTTTACCGCACCCCATCGCACCCCCCCCCCCCCCCCCCCCCACCTCCAATGCTGTATGTAGTACTTGTACACCCACAGAGTGAAGAAAACGTGAGGCTACAATGGGGTTTCTAATAATATTTTACAAATATATGATCCAGCAATATTTTTACTGTCACCGCACCTCACTCTGTCTTCTCGCAATATTTAAAATAAAACAAATAAAATATCAAATGCTGGTAGTTGTACATCTACAGAGTGAAGAAAACGTGAGGCTACAATGGGGTTTCTAACAACATTTTACAGAGATATGATCCAGCAATATCTTATTGTACAAATATTTTTACCGCACCCCACCGCACCCCCGCACCCACCGCACCCGTCCGACCGCACCTCCGGAGCTTCGAGTTTTATAAGGCACCGTGAATTGGTCCACCACCACTACACGCGTGGTCACGAAGATAAACGGCCTTCAAAGTTTTCAAATTTAAATAGTGTAAATAGCAAAATCGCAGAAACTAAACAACAAAATAGACTTAAACAATGCTTTTCATGATTTTGGTTTGTGTTATATTGTTGTTTAAACCTTTTAGTGACCACCCGTGTAGTACCCGTATGCAACAGTACTGGGCGATAATTAGGTTTATTGCCACAAACGTAAAATTGTTGAAATGACACTTCCAGGTCAATATACAGAATAAGTGTTTACTGGACGATACACATTTTCATATTAAAGTTCTATTTATCTAGTTAACATAAATGATTTTACAAACTATTTTGAAACACAGAAAAACATAGGGTACCTGTGAGAGTTGGTACCTACCAGTGGAAAGTTTTGACCGTTCTTAACAATTCACCGCCTGTGAGTCCACCATGAAAAAGATATATATTTCATTTGTTATACATTTCTGAGCTTATTTATCAAAATCCCGAGTACCGAAACACTTCATTTAACATGTTTTTTATAACAAAGGCTTGTATATATTCTGCATCTTTGTTGTCCTTAGAGCTGAAGGTCACAAATTGAAAAGTTTCTAGAGGCACCCAACTCACCAGTCGTAAATACCACCTGTGAGACCGTTCCTGACAAATTTACAGGCTGTGAGGTCGTGTTTACGGCCGGTAATGCCCAGGTCACACTGTGGCGAGGCCACTACGAATTAACTGGCAAATATGAAGATTTGCTGTGAATTAGAAATCGTGGTAGTTCGCCACAGAAAGGGCGGGAAAGTGTGGTCACGTGGTTGGAATTGGAAAAATCCACGAATTACTTCGATCCGGCTACCATGGGCTACCATCATCTTCATCCTGTGGAAGATCTTGGTACGATGTTCTCATCACCCAGTCAAGAACATCTTGTTTCTGTGAAGAACGTCGACGAAGATCAAACGAACTTCGTAGAATTAATTACGAATTAATGCGAAGTGTAGCGATTTCCGTGAGATGTTCTTGCACCGAGCCACGACCATGGTGGAGGGTTGAGCGAGCTGTGACGAGCCCCCGACGAGGAGGAAGAACGTGCTGAGAAGAAGTGACGACCAATTCGTGTATAATGCCAGTTCCTATATAAACAGCCTGGATCATCTGGATTCACTTCATTTATCATCAGACGTCGGACAGTGTACATCAAAGGCTATGGATCTACAGAGACTCAGATTATTGCAGCAACTGTATGATGCTCATCGTTTAAATGTACAGAATCAGATTGTGATTGCACAGATACTGGTTGATAGACAGAGAAGCCGTCGACCAAGGCCCAGGAGGTATTGGGTGAAGCCCTGGCTCTCCAGGAAGTTGGACTATGGACACTATGATCGTTTGATGAGGGAGCTGGAGGCTGAGGATGTGGTGTCTTTCAGAAATTTTGTCCGGATGGACCCGACCATGTTCAGAGAGGTCTTTCAGAGGGTGGGGCCCAGAATTGAGAAATATGACACATGGTTCACGAAGTCTATCAACCCTGGATGCAGACTTGCAATCACACTTCATTTCTTGGCCACGGGAGAGAAGTACAGGAGTCTGATGTTTGGCTTCAGGGTAGCACACAACACCATCTCAGTCATAGTAAGACAGACTTGTGAGGCCATCGTGGCAGAATATGGTGAGGAAGTCATGCAGTGTCCCCGTACCAGTGATGCATGGAAGCAGGTTGCTGCAGAATTTTCTTCCAGATGGAATTTCCATCACACCCTGGGGGCTATAGATGGCAAGCATGTGGCAATCAGGTGTCCTAGGAATGGTGGCTCACTCTATTTCAACTACAAGGGCTTCCATTCCATAATACTTCTGGCTCTGGTGGATGCCAAGTACAATTTCCTTTGGGTGGATGTTGGCACCAATGGATCCAGTTCTGATGCACAGATCTTCAATGACTGCGATTTGCGCTCAGGCATTATTGATGGCACCTTGGATGTACCTGATGCAGAGCCATTGCCTGGTGATGACCGTGATATGCCATATTTTCTCATTGGGGATGATGCCTTCTCTCTGAGGACCTGGTTGATGAAGCCGTTTAGTGCCAGAGGACTTCCTGATGAGGAGAGGATCTATAACTACAGACTGTCTCATGCCAGAAGGGTGGTGGAAAATGCGTTTGGCATCATGGCCAACAGATTTGGTTGTCTCCTCACCACCATGTGTCAGAATCCAGAGACTGTTACCTCTATTGTACTGGCCTGTTGCACATTGCACAACATCATGAGACTGAGGTATCCAGGTATCCACCAGGGACTGGGTGATGAGGAGGATGACAACCATAGAGTTATCCCAGGACAGTGGAGGCAAGGTGCTTGTTTGCAGGACATTGAGGATGTGACTGGTGGCAACAGGCACACACAGGTTGCCAAGAGACAGAGACTGTATTTGAAGCATTATTATAATGCTCCAGTAGGGGCCACAGCGTGGCAAAGAGACATGATTTGAGACTTTCACATATGCCAAGGACATTTCTTAGTAGTGACTGTATTGTGCTAATTATTGTTATGATTCAGTGCTGCATCATTATCTGTTATATTTTGTATTGGGCATTATATACTTGTTGAAATAAAGTTGTAATGTTCTTGTATTGCAATAAAGTTATTGTCCTATTGCACTTCATATATGTATTATGTGTATAGTAGGGTCAAAGAGGTCAAGTCTGAAACCAAATCAGGTCAAACATGTAACAGGTCACACAAACCAGTTCACAACTTTGCCACCACAGGGGCCAGAAGGTCACAAAGGTCAAAAATCAATCAAGGCCATAACTGAAGGAAAGTTAAGAAATCTAACCAGCTGCAAGGTGGAAACTCTGCAACCAAACGCCGATTGCTTTGGAATCAGAGCATAATGAAATCCAGAAATGGAAGATAAACAAATTTTAACATTGGCCACCTGTTAAAATTTGTTTATCTTCCGTTTCTGCATTTCATTCGAAACAGTGAAACTTCCACAGTGAACCACTCACATTGGGTCATAACAGGTCCTGGTAACCACTGGGCCACTTTTTTTGGATCCTTCATGTTAAGATGTGACACCTTCCAAGTATTATGCCAATGTTTTTGAAACATGAGAAAAACAAGCAATCACATAAACAATTTATTATTCCAACAAGGTCAAAAAGGACAAACTACAATAACATAGTAAGTGTACTTTTTAATAAAGAAATGCAGACACATTAAAGCTCACAGCTAAGGTTAACATACAACTGACAAGAACAGCTGTCAAAGTAAAACTGGTTACATATACTATTAGTAACAGCTAAGGTTAACAAACTACCCACAAGAACAGCTGTCAAAGTGAAACCTGGTTTATAATAGTAATAATCATAGTAATACTTGAGCCAGACATAGCAAAAATACACAAATAAATTACTTTACACCTGTTTGATAATTACTTCTTACATCTCACCTAAACTACTTCTTAAGTGTCTATAGACAAAGGACAAAGTTATTTCTAAACCTAAGAACCTTGAGAATCATCCTGATTAAGTAATGCCATAGGTGTCATGGGTGTTGAAGGCACACTAGGAATACCTGCAAATGACGGATTTAAATCTGACAAATTCAGGTCTGACAGTCCTATTGTCCTTCCCTCGGTGTCTGTGATAACAAACTTGGTGGATGAAGTGCTGGATGATGAACCCACTGACTGTCCAGAGGTACTGGCCCCCGATGGGGTCTGGAAAATAACAGTTGTCTGGCTCTGGGTGTCTGACCCTTGAGGCAAAGGGGTAGAGGAGGCTAGAGCTGCGGGCCCAGGTGCGGGTGGCGGAGGCATTTGTGTGATGGTGTACTGTTGCTGTGGCTGCGGCTGATGGAAAATAAGTTGCTGCTGCAGCTGCTGTTGCTGCACCTTCATCTGCTGCTGCATACTGTCCAGCTGCTTCTGCCTGTCGTCCAGCTGCTTCTGCCTATCATCCAGCTGCTTCTGCCTATCAAGCTCCTGCCTCTGGATGTCCCTCTCCGAAAGCAGCTTGGACTCCTTGATGGTCTGGTCGAGGAGGTCCATACTGCGCATCTGATATGTGGGCCAGAGATCCTCGTGGATCTTCAACATGGCACTTGACATCCAGCCAGCCCAAGCAGTCCTGTCATTGGTCTGTGCCTCCATAGATGTTAAGAGTCTGTCCAGCCTGTCAGAGATCTGGGCACTGTTGTCGCTCTGCTCGCACATCTTGTCCAGGAGCTCTGACTCAGTGCTGGCACTTCTCCTTGTGGCTCTCCTGCCACTAGTCCCAGAGAGGGTGATACCTGGAGGAGGAGTGCTGCACACTCTTGGTTCACCCAGTGATCCTGACTCCACGGGCTCATCTGCAGGATCCAAGTCAGTGGATAGGTGTGAAGGCATGGTGGCAGTTGCAGAAGCAACAGAGGCCGATGAGGTGATGACAGAGGCAGTGGTGGTAGCAGATGAGCAGGTAGCAGAGGCTGAGGTGGCTGCGGCAGAGGCAGAGGCAGTTGTGGTGGAAGCTGGTTTCAACTGAAAGTACAGTAGAACAAAGACACATGGTAAGCATATAGTATACATGTTCAACAAACAATTTAGGTAGGTACTGTGAAGTAACAAGTATGAACTCCTGTGTCACTACAGAAAACTTTACAGATTTTTGCCAAACATTAGTGTTACAGCTACAAACTTGTATCCAAAGGTAGTCACTGTTTACAAGTCAAGAATACACAACGCAGCAAAAACATCAGGATATCCAGGTGAGTCAGACTGTGAGAATGTACTTACATTGCAGGACTGCCTGGAGGGGACTCTGGAGATGTGGTCATCCAGGAAGCTGAAAGACCTCAGGATCCAGGTGTCCCTGTCTGTGTGTTCCTTTGCCCCGTCACCAGACTTCTTGCAGGTAAGCTTGCCATACCTTGTCCTCATCCCTTAGAACCAGATCTTCAGGTCGATGGCTGAAAAAGGAAGAGGAGACACGGACACATTAGGTAGGTTATCAAAGTAACAATGGGTTACATTAAGTTTTAAACTGCTTCACATCTGTGGTGTCATCTGCAAATGGGTGAAGCCTAATACATCACACGATGACAGAGTAAAATTCAAAATAACATAAATTAACAGAATAAGTAAACATTCAACATAAGTCCATTTACACATTACTGTACACGTAGTACCTCCATCACAATTTAAATTATTACCTGAAACTATGAAAAGGTTAAATCATAATGGTTAGTCTAACTCACCTTCCAGGCCCATGGCCCTGGCCTGGGTGGCCCAAGCAGCCTCCTTCCTGTCTGTGTCCCTGTACTCCTTCTTGGCCTTGTTGTACATTTCCGGATGGTTCTTGAGCCACTCAGCCATCTCATCCTCTTGCCCATCTGTCATCCTCACCAGCCTCTTCTTCTTGAACCTCCCCTGGGACTGGCTGTCTTGGGTTGCCTCTTCCAAGTCATCTGTGTCTTCCGGCTGGGTGGCCAGAGTGGCTGTATCCCCTGGGTCTGATGATGAAGCTTGAGTGGCAGGCAGTTCATCCGGCTGTTCTGGCTGTTCAGGCTCCTCAGATGCTTCAACAGGAGGCAGAGTGACCCTCTTCCTCTTTCCAAGTCCAGGTCTCTTCAACATATTTCTTGTATGAAATATATCCAAAAATTTATCCGAAGTTCGTCGATGTGTACGCATTGAAGAAAAATTCGCAAGTGATGACAATTGTTCGCGGTGCCCTGCTTTTATAGTCTCCAGCCAGTTTGCCGCAACCTACGAAGGTCGTAGCTGATTGGTAGCCAGTTCTTCGCATGCGCAGTCAGTTCGCCAATCACCGACGAACTACTGCAACATTTGCTTCTCATTGGCTGAGAGGAGCGACGAATATCTCCGGGGCCTCGTAGCATATTCTTCAGGGGCGACGATACATGGCTTCCCTGCTGCGAATATCGTTTGTTCAGCCGACAATCTTCAAAGGAAAGTTGGCGAACAATGAAGAACAATGAAGAAGCCTGCTACGAAGTGGCGAATTGGGGTACAAGGGTGCTACGAAGTCGACGAATCCACCACCATCTGTGAAGAATTGCAAAGAAATGGACGAAGCGTGGCGATAGTTTTGAACAGTTTGAAACTGTCGTAGCCAGATGACGATCCATGGAGAATGTTGGAGAACAGTGAAGATGGACCAAGAATATGCTACCAACAAGGACGAATTGCATGATCGCACATATTCGCCACTAAACATCGCCACAGTGTGACCTGGGCATAAGAACGCTACACTACTAGAACCCCATCACAATTCGCCATGATGGCATTTCTTTTATTTATTTGAGGTTTTATGTCGCTTTCAACACTGTACAGGTCATATCACGACGGGTAATTGGAAGGGCAGAGGAAACCAGTACATACAGTTTGTTAGGGTTCTGTACTGTAAACTGCTGACCAAGGGCAAGCAACTACCAGCTTTCCCACTTGAGGCCCTGCCGGGAATCAAAACCCCGGCCTCAGAGGTGGGAGGCGAGAGTGTTACCACTCTTCCACTGTGGCCCCACGTCATTTCTTCTAAATCTGACTGGCAGCTATTTTAATAAATGATGTTGATTGCACATAAGTATTTAGAGGTATATTGTTATTAAATTATTTAGAGGCATTTTATTAAATTGATTTTGAAAGCTGTTACGTCTGTTTTTATAAAAGTAAACAAGTTATTTAATCTTAATAAGCATAGGAAAGTTGCAAATTTTTACATCTTATATAGCTTTCCGCTGATATTTCAAAAGTGAAAAAAATGCACAATTATTGAGGTTTTCAATAACAATTTTACAGTTCCCACGTTCAGGTGGTCATTTCAGAACAATTGTTGAGGTTTTAATAACAATTTTACAATAAAATATGTGATTGCTGCAGTTTCCTTTGTTTTGTCATGTGACTTACCAAGAAATCAGAGGATATGTCCATCACTTTCGTACTCACTTGTTTACCAGGAAGCTACCAAGCAAATAGAAAAAAGTATGTTCTAGTAACTTTGGGTAAGTATAGTAATTACTGAATTGACCACCGGAACGGGGGAACTGATGTCAGTTGTCGTCAGATGGGTTTGGGAACAGTTCAGTTATGAGTTAGAGAAAGATGATGGAGTATAAATTTGTTGGGAGTCCAACATTACTTTGTTGTAATGATTATACTATAATGTACTTAATTTCAACATAACTTATGTCACGATACCAGGTTTCCAGAGGACAGAACTAACCCACAACCTCTCATTCCAGAAACCCACTTTCTACCAGATAAGTTAAAAGGAGAATACCTACTAGCCAAGCCAGTAGTGATTTCATCAAATTTTGGTGTTCTGTCACACTTGTACAGTGTTTACGGTGCTTTTAATTTCAAAATCTTGACACTATACTGTAGCTTTTGAATGTGATTATTTATTTATTTAGGTTTCAAATATGTACTTTAAACACACTGCAAGTTTATGTCCCATTTTACCACAACACCTTTTAATGAAAATTTGCTATAACATTTGAAATTCACACGGCATTGTCATAATGTAGGCTACATCCATGTAATATTTAAAAACTTATATGTGATCAAAATAAACTGAAATGAGTAAATTTGTAAAGCAATATTAATGTGAACAATACATATACAATAACATATAGGCAATTAAACCAAGAATACATATATAAAATATATAGATGGAATATTTCACAAGCTTAAAGAATTTTTTTTTGTATTTTAGCTTATGAGTTTGTAAATGAAAAATAGTTCCAGATTAAATATTAATATTCTATATTTATTATATTTAGGATGAACTGCATGCCATTATTGAAAAAGTAAAATTAATTTACTGACAATTAGTGTAATATTTTCAAACTTAAATTTCCATCTATGTACATTTACTATTTTGCAGTTTCAGTGCTTCTCAAACAAACAGGATACTTTTCACATTTTATGATCAATTGTTATCAAATATCATATGCCTGATTTTAAGATCGAAATTTAAAATTTTGTTTTCTTTGTGATGAGTAATGATTCAAGAATATTTACCGATCACTCTAGTCAATTACAATTGCACAAAAATGATCAGAAATCAATATCACTTACTACAATCTAAACCAATACACACGTTCAATAGCAGGTTAATGTCACATTTGCATGGTTGATTATCCCATTATATCAATGTGAGAGATGAACGCATGTAAGGAAAAGTTTAATTTCTGTACATCAATGACAATTAATTTCCGAGATAGCCATAAACACAAGAGTTGGGACAGCCACCTGAAAGAGGAGAATAGCAGTGGAGAAATACAGAGAAACAACATGCAATAGCAGCAGTTTAAATAGCAAAACAAACAGAAAAAAATGATTGTCAGTTAGGATAGTCTATATATGATGGAAAACCAAGAGGGATATTAAGTAAGTTGCTATTTATCTCTAGTTCAATTTCAATACCAAACACATTGTTCCCCAAATTATAGAGTTCTTTATATTGATACTTTAAAGTTTGACATTCACAGGTCAAAATGTCAGATTTGGGATTTTATGTCTGGTTCAACAGCCAGGTTCTTACTGGCACAGGTTCTAGCATTGCCAATAGTGGGAGTTAAACCCACACATAAATTACAGCCTGTGGTTTGATGCCAAATCTGCTGAGGACCCTCATTAAACTTTTTTGAAGGTTTAAGGCACATCATTTCAGTCAGGTGAATCCCCTATAGTTATTTTTATTCCAAGTGGACCAATGGTTGATGATATCCATGACTTATATACAGTTCAAACACATAAGTGAATTTGTATTGGTGCAATAGAATGTGATATTATGAAAGTTATGAAAGTAAAAATTTAAAATAATAATAATAATCTAAGGGAAAGCTTTTGTTTCAGAACAAAAATCTGATTAATTTTCACTTGTAACATATTTATATATGTTATCTTCAAGAATAAAGAAACCCAACTGGTTCTGATGTATTTCATATCATCTGAGTGACAGTGAAATCTTCTACAAAGCCTTATATTTACAGCAATACTACCATATTTGATATTTACTTCAATTATATGGTGCCTGTCATGTATATGTTGGGTTACTTTAGAGTCATATCTAACAGAGATCTGAATGATTTTGAATGTTCTTTCAGCTGTCAAAATTTGGCTTTAAAAGGACTTGCACATGCCTCACTGTATGCAGATGTAAAGCTAGGCTACCAGGCCATGCCAGCAAATTGTAGCCAGACTAGCAATACAAAAGCATCACCACAGTAGGCAAGGAATTAACCAATAGATGCAACAGCAGTTATCAGTGATATTATATTGCTATACCCTTATGAAAAAAATGATAAGGAGAATAATGAGAAGAGAGAAATCTAGGCAACTAACTGGAACCTTTATGCAGCCACCATCAATTCAAGAATTGACATGGAAGTCCTAGTGGCCTGTTTTAGTGCACAGGTGAAGACATTGCAAGTTGCAACCTAAACCAATGAAAAAATTCGAAGATAAAAATTTGCATCTGTTCCAAAACTACATAACTAAGTCAGTGAAAAATGAGGGATTAGGCCTAGGGTTAGTATTAGTCAAAACTTCAAAGGCCAAAACCTCGAGTCATCCCATTAGCTCCACCCACGCCTCTGCACCACAGTTTTTATAGTTTTTAAAGACTCAAATAGCACCAGTAGTACAGAGATTATCAGGACTGAGCTATCTCCTCTATGTTGAAAGACATATAGATTTTGCAAACCGGTTTTAATTGGATCCAACAGTGAACACAGGGCCAAATGTACAGTAGCAGAGTTGTAACACTCTCGCCTCCCACCTCTGAGAACAGAGTTTGAATCCCTCAAGTGGGAAAGCTGGTAGTTGCTTGCCGTTGGTCTGCAGTTTTTTTTTTCATATTTTTATTTCTTTTTGGGTTTCCGTATAACGTTTAAAGGTATATTAAATATATGGTCTGCAGTTTGCAGTACAGAACCTTGGCCAACTGTAATGTACTGGTTTCCTCTGCCCATAAAACTATTTGTCATGATAGGACCTATACAATATGTTGAAAGCGACATTAAAACCCAACTAAATAAACCAACAGTGAAAACATGTTGAAACCAACAGGTAAAATCAGGTTGAAATCAACGGGTAAAATCTGGTTGAAATACATGTAGATTTTGCAAATCAAGGTGAAATCTTGTTGAAATCAATGACTGAAATCTATTTGAAGTACATGTATATTGTGCAAACAATTTTTAGTTGGCTCCAAAGAGTGAAATCAGGTTGAATCCAATGGGTAAAATGTTGAAGTATGTTTTTATTTACATTTTCATTTGCAAATTAATCTAAATGTTTTAATCTAATTACTCCAACACAGATTAATTTTTTTATGGAATCATAGCATTTATATTTTTATTTCTCAGCTCAAACCACTGGTTCTCATGTGGTTAGCTGAATTCTTATAATAATATGTGAAATGTTAATTTTCCATTTAATTCCTATATATATATATATAGATGTATATGATAACTTGTTCATTGAGGATGTTGTTTCATTGTATTTGTTCATTATATTGCATGAGCATGCAATCAAACTTCATCACTCAGCATGTGGTTTTATGTTATGAACTTTTGTATTTTCCACCTAGATATCCATTATTTTATGTCGTATATAATAGGATAATTCAATTTCAATAATCTGATGAATTCTTGGTAATATATTTAAACAAATAAAATATTTGTGATGTAACATTTTTTGTGTCTAATTATTTATCCAATCAAACTTGTTAAATATTATATTAAAACTAGGGATTGCAAAAAAAACTCTCAACTAAAATCACAATGCTTTTTTTTTTGTTTCCTGTCTTTCTAAATATTCATCTTTGGAATGCAGTTAAAAAATCCTTACCAACCTAAAACTTCTACCCTACAAACCCTACCAACCTAAAACTTTACCACATTGCTGTCCCAGCTTAATTAGTTTTTAACTTTGAGCACAAGAGTGAACCTAGCTAGACAAGCCCACACCATGCTATGGAGAAAGAGTAGACACTTCCTATTGTGTGGTCCAGTCAGTAATTAGCTTTAGTCACAGACTTAGAAGTGAGTAAAGCAAGGAGTATACTGATAAGATAAATAAGTGAACCCCATGACACCATAGAGCTATTCTGTTGTTAGAGTGATAAAATGTTACAACCAAAGAGCTTAAGTTCATCTGCTTTTGACAAGTGATTTTATTATTCTATCTAAACATATTTGTCTTGTACATAGGAGGGACTGGAGCACATAGATTTTATAAATATGAATGTATTTATTAAATACTAATGATTTTGATGATTCACCAATGTGCTACTGTTTACTTCAGATGAAGTAAATATTATATGTTAGAAAGGATAGTTTTCACAAGGATAGTTTTTAGTGTAAAATTTTTATTTAAAAAGGATATCCAGTTGGATTGTTATCCTTTAAGGTAAGAAATGCTATTAAAACACAAAATATATATGAAATTTTGTGATAATTTCATAGCCAAATATATAGTGGATATAGAGTAATTAACTTACTAACTAATAAAACATACTCCTTGAGGTAAAACGCACAAATTTGAAGATGACAATGTAAGAACTAAGAAGGATGAATCAAAATTACCTACCTATAACACATTTTTTGTTAGTTTTATTACTTTTTTTTTTTAAATCTCACCACTTTTTGGGCAGGTAGACAATTAACCTATTCATGCCATACATTTTCCCATATTCAATATGTTTTTGTTCCAAAATATTACTACTTTTCCCTTCACAAATCAAACATGGATTAACTGTTGAAAATGTGTACATCAATTTTTGGATCAATTTTCAACGCTACATCACCAAGATTTCTTGTCTAAAATATAACTACTTTTTCATGTTGGAAATCTAAAAAAGATTTATTGTTGATTATTCATGTGAAACATGACTTCTTTTTCTTGTCAGAAATCTAACTTACATTTAGTGTTGAAAATATGTTAAGATCAATTTTCAATGCTAAATCACCAGTATTCCATGTCTAAAATATGACTGCTTTTTCATGTTGGGAAACTAACTTAGATTTAGTGTTGAAAAAGTGTACATCAACGTCGGGATCGATTTTCAGCACTAAATCAATTTGTTTTCAAATGTCTGTGCCTGCTGGGTTAGGCATCTTTCAGACTTCTAATAAATGAAGAATTCCATCAGTGAATTTATTTATTTATTGTTCACATTTTTATTAGAACCCGTAACAAGGAATGTCTTTCCCGATTTAGGCTCTTCAAAATTTAACACACCCAAATCTAACGGAAGTTCGAGCGAGTTCTTTACAGTAAATTTTTTTTTAGTCACTTGTGGATTTCAAAAATGGCTTCAAAGATATTGAGCCGTTTTCAAACTCATATCAATATAACATCAACAAGGCTGTCATCTGGAGCTGCACATGCTGGTATTTTTATTGTTAATACGTATTACTAGGAAGGAAATTGGGCCGTTTGACCTTGGGCGATATTTAGTGGTGGTGGACCAATTCACGCCCACCCCTACAGTAAATTTATCCAAAACAATCACATTTAAACAAAAAATTATTAATGTAAATGATCCATTTGATGTTTATCTATGATGTTGTAAACATCTTCTCTATGAAAAATTATAAATCTTCAAGAAAATTGAGGGTGGGCGTGAATTGGTCCACCACCACTACAGTAGGGTTTAATTCTGTCAAAAAGATCAATGCAGTTTGTTGCTAGTGGCTTTCTACCAGTGAACGCCCGTCCTTTATATAATATTTAAAATTTACACTATATTAGTTTATTTAGGTTATATTCTTAAACAAAATCATCAAATGACATGCAGTACAATTAATGATTTGTTTATGTTGTTCTAGACGTGGTTACCTCGGCTCTACTTTACTTGCGTGTAGAGCCGTGGCACTACCCCACGTAAAACTAGAGATTTGCAAAAAATCATTTTCTGTTGAATAAAACTTGATAAAATTACTCAAAATGGTTTGATATATTTAAAAGCAGTTTATATTAAGCGAAGGACACAACAAATAGAAAATGTGTATAATATATATGCTATTTTATACAGCTTTTATAACAAAAGAGCATTTTCAAATTTTGGAGAAATGGTCCAAAAAGTATTGAAAATGAGGAAATATAATTTATTTTTTGTCAAATATGTTTGCATGTTGACTGGCTGTTGAGGTTAATATGTAACAAAATAGTTGTGGAAACAAAATAGTTGTGGAAACAGTTGTGTGTATAATTTTTACGGTATTTGTGTTTTATTCAAATCTCTAGTTTTATGTGGGGTCGTGCCACGGCTCTACACACAAGTAAAGTAGAGCCGAGGTAACCACGTCTAATGTTGTTCAATTCCCAATAATAGTCGCCTATAACATCCATGAATCTCCGTGCTCTGTCCTCCATGCTCCGACCTAATTTCCTCCGACCTCATTTGCTCCGACCTCAACATGACCACAATGTCCTCCTCCAATATTTTATAACAAGAATAGTTTTTAAAAGCTACATGAATTGTGGTTACCTTGACTTCTCATAAATATCAAACATTACTCTAGATACAACTTTTACAGAGAAAATAAAGTAACAGGAGCATATCCATCTGTCATGAAGCCTTTAAATTAAAGAATTATTTTTTGCTGAAGGAATAATTCTTTATATTCAGAATACTGTGAATGGTGCTGCAAAAAAATTAAAAATCTCGTCTTGTTCACAATTATTTAAGAGGACGTTATAAATGTTTTCACTGTGCTTTGTGGCGTCATATTATACCTAGACATATGTGCTTTAATTAGTGAGCCAAAACTTAAAATATATTGTAAACATTTCCTTGAATAGAGTAGGAAACAGTTATTTCAAGTTAGTGTATTACAAGTACAAAAATGGCGGGGGTGGGGTGGGGGGGGGGGGGGTGGGTTGGAGGAGGAGCAATATTTATAAAGAGATTGTGGTTACAGTTAAATAAATGGGGCAGAGGGAGGTTGGAGGAGGAGCAATATTTACATGGAGCAGTTGTGCAATCCATGGGCTAATAAGGCTGCTCCATGACACATCTGCTCCTCCTCTGACTTCATTGCTCTGACCTAGTGTTGAAGACGGTAAACTGGAAACCTATTTGCCGACCGAAAGACACTGATCCGGTTACGTTTCGTTTTCTTGTAACCAAAACCAGTTTCGCCACATGTAGGCATTATTTGAACTTAAGTTTACTTAAGTTTACCAAAATATTTCACAGTATTTTATAATATTCCATCAATATATCACCCATTTTGTCCTCGAAAGTCTTCAAAAAGCCCATAGTTGTTCTTATTTATATACGAGTTATGTCTCATGTACGCGTTTGAAAACTTATTTCTTTGCGTTTGATAAATCAAATATACCCGGTTTTTCGCCGAATTTCCGCTTTCGGAAACCGGTTTTGAAATTTGCATTCAACCACAACACTACTCTGACCTCATTGAAACAGTAATATTGTTATATTTTGAAAATCCTGTTGCTTATAAATATTTATTTCTTAGTTAATAAGGTTATTAAACATATATCTCCAACCTCACCATGCCTAATTGATTCAACTATAAAAAGGCTCCATGTATATATTGCCCCTTCTCAAATAGGTTGGAGAAGGAGTGATATAATTACCACGGAGCACTGTATGGTCCATGGAATAAAATTTGCTCCATGAAAGCTGTGCTCCTCCTCTGACTTCATTTCCTCTGACCTCATTGGACTGCACTATAAAGTGGTTTATAATAAAAGGACATGATATTATTAAAGACCATATGAAATATGTTTGCTAACTTTATTAATCAAGAAATAAATATTTTTAAGCAAATGGCCATTCAAAATCTACCAATATTGCAGTTTCAACGAGGTCAGAGGAATTGAAGTCAGAGGAGGAGCAGATGTGTCATGGAGCAAAATCAGCCCATGGATTACACAACTGCTCCATGTAAATATATTGCTCCTTCTCCAACCTTCCTCTATCTCCTTTATACAACCATATTGCTCCTCCTCCCCTGCTATTTTTTTTTTTTTTTGTCTAACACTTCAAATGACTGTTCACTATCATACTCCTATACACATAAATATTTTGTCTTCAGAGAATGTTTAGATATTAATTTTGGTTTATTGAAGCAGATGTAGTCAAATGTGACGCCACATATAGATTCATAATGTCCTCTTAAATAATTTATGAACAAAAATAGACTTTTAAAATTCAGCATATCAAAATAAAGAATATTATTTGCTATAGCAATATTTTTCCTTAAAAATAAACTAAAGAATAAAACTCTTATCCTGGCGAAGAAACTTTAATAACATATGACTCTGACACTCTGTGCATGTTGCTCCTATATAACCAATTAATTTTAAAAGTCTATTCTTGTTCGCAATTATTGAAGGGGACACTATGATTGTTTTGAAGTCGGAGCAAAAATGAGGGCAGCCATTGCTAATAGAATTAAAACTGTTTTAGATAATTTAGTATCTGAAACCCAAACAGGATTTGTGGCTGGAAGATTTATCTGTGAAAATTCTCGTCTAATCTATGACATTCTTCACTACACTGAGAAAGAAAATATCCCTGGACTTCTTATGCTGATAGATTTTGAGAAGGCGTTTGATTCTGTATCATGGGAGTTTCTCTATGAAACATTAAAACTGTTGGGCTTTGGATCTAAAATGATTAAATGGATTACACTATTCAATACTAATATTATGGGCTATGTCCTGCAAAGTGGTTTCCTTTCACAACCATTTCCTATTAACCGCGGTTGTAGACAAGGGGACCCTATCTCCTATTTGTTTATTCTTGGTGCACAAATACTGCAAATAATGGTCTCCAGAAACCAAACAATAAAAGGAATCAAAATAAATAAAAAAGAAATTAAATTGACTCAATTTGCCGATGACACTACACTCGTATTAGATGGCACTACGAGTTCACTCCAAGCAACATTAAACACTTTAGAAATATTTGGGACGCTGTCTGGTTTAAGGATGAATACGGAAAAAACTCAGATAGTCTGGATAGGTAAGAGAAAGCATTGTAAAGAAAAATTAAATGTAACTAAGGATCTGGTATGGGGAAAGGACACATTCAATCTCGTGGGAATCAAATTTTCAGTTGATCTAGACTTAGTAATAAACCTTAACTATGATCCAATACTTGACGATATCAACAAATCCCTCAATGTATGGAAGAAAAGATTTCTTACACCTCTGGGTAAAATCACTGTGATAAAAACTCTTATTCTGTCTAAGCTAAACCATTTGTTTATGTCCATCCCAAATCCTGATCAAAGTGTTATAAACAAGTTACAGTCTACTTTTAAAAAATTTAAAGAAAATCCGCTTCCTGCTTGTAGACAAACTGGGCATTTAAACCCAAATCAGGGCTCTAGAAAAAGGACTAACATTTTGTCCAACACCAGGACCCCCAGACAAATCCCAAATATGGCTTGATTTCAAAGAATTCCACAGAAGATTGGAACTGATGGAATTCTTCAATAGGGAAAGTAATGACCAAACTGACCACACCCTAAACCAAAGCATTATAGACTTCATGAACAATAATGCTACTGAGAACAATCCATACTTGGAGAATGAGGATGAACTCAACAAAGAAATCCAGCAAAAGTTCAGACCTAAATCAGGCTGGAAACCACAACCACCAAATAGAACATTAGACCTATTTCAAAGATCTATTAAACAAGAGATCCTCAAATGTAAAACCAAGGTCAAACATTTCAACAATCTCACTAAAGATGAAAGAACAGGCCTAAAAACACTTAGAGATAACCCACATATCACCATAAAAAAGGCAGACAAGGGTTCAGCTGTAGTAGTAATGAATACTACAGATTACCTTAGAGAGGGATACAGACAATTGCTAGATGAAAATTTCTACCAAAAAATCCCTAATGATATCACCAATAAAATATCAGAAAGAATTGCTGATCAACTCACAAAAATGAGATCCCTTAACCTAATCACTGAGAAAAACTTTGATTACCTAAATATCACCGAACCAAAGGAAGCCAGGTTCTACCTATTACCAAAGATACACAAAAAAGATATCCCTGGAAGACCAATATGTAGCTCCATTAACCACCCTACCTCAAACATAAGTAAGTTTGTAGATGAGCATATCAAAAAATATGTCCCAAAAACAAAATCATATGTGAGGGATACTCAGCACTTCATCAGCAGACTCAAACAGCTTGGCAAAATCCCCGATGGTGCACAACTGGTAACACTAGATGTGAGCTCCCTATACACCAACATCCCCAATAGGGAAGGTATCTTGGCAGTGGCTGACCACCTCAGAGCAGACCCTGAAAAACAAAAAATAGGTCCACATTTACTGAAACTATTAGAACTTGTATTACACTCAATGAGTTTTAATTTCAATGGCGACCACTACCTACAAGTAGGTGGTACAGCCATGGGAACAGCAGCTGCCCCCAATTATGCAAACCTATTCATGGATAGGTTCGAAACCAAAGCCTTGGATAACTGGCCACTAAAACCACTACTCTGGCTAAGGTTTATCGATGATATCTTTATGATATGGACACATGGAGATGATAACTTAACTAAATTTATCACCTACCTAAACAGTATCCACCCAACCATCAAATTTACACCTGAATCTAGCTTAACACAAATTAATTTTCTAGACACAACAGTCAAAATTAATGATAGTAGGGATATCTACACCACACTGTATGAGAAACCCACTGATACACATCTGTACCTACATTATACCTCTTCTCACCATACCCCCTGCAAAACCAAAGGACCTTATGGTCAATTTCTTAGACTCAGAAGGATATGTACTTTTGACAATGACTTCCATGAAAATGCTGAAAAACTCGTCAGCTATTACCTCAAAAGAGGGTACCCTGAAAAAAGTCTAAGAAAACATTACAAAAGAGCATCTAAATATTCCCAAGATGAACTCCTTAATGTGGTAGAGAAAACCCCAGTCACCACACCGGTGATGGTCACCAATTACAACCCTTCAAACCCGAACATCAAGGAAATTATCCACAAAAATTGGAACATAATTTCCAACAGTCCTGATTGTGGACCACTTTTCCCACAAAAACCAATAGTAGGCTTTAGGAGACTCCCAAACCTAAGGGACATACTAACAAATGCCACCACCACATACCCCCCAACAAAGGCCATACCTACTATCTCTCATATTCCCATATGCACCCGATTGGGAAAATGTACCTATTGCCCACTGATGAAGAAAATCACAACTGTTAAATGTAACTTCACTAAAAAGTCACACAAAACCTTAGACTTACCAAAACAAGTCACATGTGAACTTACCAATGTCATATACCTGATTACCTGCACTAAGTGCCAAAAACAATATGTTGGTGAAACATGTAGAGCACTTAGAAAAAGAATGTATGAGCATAAAGCTTCAGTACAAAAAGATGGACAAATCACACCAGTTTCCAGACACTTCAAAAGTGAAGGACATAACCACAGACATATGCAGTTCTCTGTGCTAGAGTGGTGCACACCTAAGTTTGAAGCATCCTCCACATCCAAACGAAGGCGAATTGAGTTGGGCTGGATCTTCAAACTACACTCTCTACACCCTATTGGCATTAACCAATTTGTGTGACTCTGTTTGGCTATAATCCGGACCCTACAGCACTCAGGGGTCCTCCTTCTAATTTTAAAAAATTTATATGGGATGACAAACCAGACAAGATAAACAGGAAACAGCTGTGTAGTGATTATATGAGAGGAGGACTCGGTATGATTGATTTAGAGAACTTCATATGTAGTCTTAAATGCACTTGGATGAGACGTTTGCTAACGCAAAAACACTCTCCTTGGTATGAACTATGTCTTTATAATCTAAAAGACTATGAAAAATGCTTTTATCTTCACTCTCTTTGGCATAAAACCTTAGCAGGAAAGATCACCAACAACTTTTGGAAGAGTACCTTACTATCATGGGCCAAAGTAATAGATAGCATTTCAAAAGATCAAAATGTTCAATAGCCCTCTTTGGTATAATCCGACCATCTCAGATGTCCCCTTATTCTATCAAGACTGGTATAATAAAGGTATAATATTTATTGCAGACCTATTTTGTGAACTTTAAAAATAAAGACTAACTTTCTGGACTATCACCGTGTAAAAGCTCGTTTGAAAAAAAACTTTAGTATACATCTACAAGATCCAATTGTCAAACCTGTATGGCCGACCACCATAGAAATTTTGACAAAATCCAAAAAAGGAAGTAAAGATTTCTACAAGCTACTCACTAATACAAGTCAACTTCATACTCTCTCTTATAAATCAAAGTGGGAAGTAGTAGTTGGTGACAAATTGGACCATGAAGATTGGAAAACAATCTATAAACATTGTTTCAAAGTCATTCAAGATAATGAGATAATTTGGGTGCAGTATAGGATTATAAATCGTATTTTAGGAACAAAGAGTCTTCTATTTAAGATTAAAAAAATCAAACAATAATTTGTGTCGTTTCTGTACCAATTCACCCGAGACCATATCACATGTATTTATCCAGTGCTCCGTTTTGCATGAATTCTGGCAAAAAATCAAGCTGTGGGTTCACGAAAGTATAGATTTATCTTTTAGTCTCAATGCCAAAACAGTGCTACTGGGACTTGTAGATAAAAAACAACTTGAGATTATAATATATTCTTACTAGCTAAACTGTACATCTACAAAGGATTGGTCAATAACACTCCCCCCACTTTCACTGCATTTCAAAAAATTTTCAAACGAAAATATGAGGAACAACAATATCTTGCAATTATCTCCCTTACCGACCAGAAATTTAGGAGTAGTTGGAGTTTGCTTTCTCTCCTTCTCCGGAACATCTGAGTATTATCCTGTAGTTTTTTTTTAGCAATTTGAGACTATTGTGCTGCAATAAGGAAATGTTTGAATTTACTAGCTGTCAAAACACTTTTTACTTCCCTTTCTTACTGTTGTGTTGGTGTAAGAAGTATAAATTGTATGGACAATGATGTGCTTCTTGTAAAACACTTTTTGTTTTGTACCCTTTGTATGTCAATAAAAAAAAAAAAAAAAAAAAAACGAGGTCGGAGCACCGAGCACAGAGTTTCATGGATGTTATAGGCGACTGCTACTCATATTTCTTTGAAAGTGTTGTATTTTGACAATATATCTCTATTATCGGCCGTTTTTACGGAAAACCGGAAATACCAGTGAACGCCCAATTTGTTTGCAAATAGAAGCATTTGTCCTTGACCTATAACAAAGATATATAAGGTGGGCATTCACTGGTAGGCTGGCGTTCACTGGTAGAATGCCACTACTGTAGAGCGTAACATGGGCACAACTTATAGAGTTTTTCCACTGTAACCAACCTTCCCCAATCTCTAGGGTCAGTTTGCATTGTTAATGTTACATCAGGGTCCTCAGATCAGCTTGGCATAATATTAGGAAGGCAGTTAATGCTGCTCAGTGGGTGAAATTTGTCACCCACTTTAAAATACTTTAAAAATGTGCAATATTGTGGTAATAAATACCAATTGTGAGGGTGTTTGTTACAGGATATACCCCCGGAAAAATTTCAAATAATGCCAGAGCACCGTCAGGCGCGAGGGCATTATTAAGGAATTTTTGCTGGGCGTATATTCTGTAACAAATGCCCGAGCATGAGGTATTTATTACTATTATAAAGACTGGCCTACCTGGTTGAAAGAAATATCCCTTTATTTTTACGAGGTGACACAAACAAGGGAGCCGCCATATTGTTTTGAATGCATGATCGCCCCTGTAAAAGTGGACGAATTTCCAAACGAGAAATTCGAAACGACACTTCCATTTTTCAGCGTGCGGTTATCGGAGGTTTTACTCCCAGCTGATCCTATGCGCACAGACGAATTTTCGTTCACTTCGCACTTCCGGTCTTTATAATTATATTTAAACCTGTTAAATATACATATACAGAGTTTACAAAATGCAAGAGGCAAACTTCACTTTCTGATCAGTCGAGCTCTACTATAGCCGATGTACATATTGTAACGAACCGGGCGGTCGGGTTGTAGTTACAAGTACTGTCAGGATGTTGCAACTACCTTAAAGTAAGTTTCAGTCTTCTCTAATCATCTTCCCAATGAAGTGTGCTGACTTCAGTAAGTGTATCCTGGGGTTAATCTAGACCAAGCGTCTCCACTCTCAGTTTGTCAACTTTTATATATACCTTTATACCCTAGTTCTGAAATTCTTCACTACGAGGGCTTTTTTGATATTTGGACTGTCGCTCTCTCCGTTCTGACTCTCCCTATTAAAAGTATTGGTGGAAATCTTTTACGTTTGTTTACACTGCAATCCGCGCCACCTTACGGGAAAAAGTACAGGTTCTTTCTACTGTCGAAATTATAGGCGATAAACAACAGCCGGGAATATAAATTGAAAAGGTCCTTTATACTTGCTTCTGTCTTTATTATGTCAGTTCCTGTTGATGCATTTTCTTTTATGTCAAATATTTTATCTATCTACAAAGACAAGAATATGTTATTTAATTCTGTAATATCTACATAATTAGGGGTTAGCATAATTTCTTCCAGCTATTCATCTTTTCACAATACTTCAGACATTCTACGATGAGGTTTATTTTTTGTGCTTTTTAGGTGGGTTGCGTGTAACCAACCCGCCTATTAGATTGATGTGTCCGACGTCCGTCTGTCTGTCTGTCCGTCTGTCCGTCCACATTTTTCGTTTCCGGACTCTAACTTTAAAACGGTTTGACCAATCAAATTCAAACTTCACAGAGAGATAGATCACCATCATAGCTAGGTTCCTTTCGAAATTGGTGAAATTCTGTGTGTTCGTTTGTCCGTTTTTCGTCAGTTTGTCTGTCCATCCATCTGTTTGTCCACATTTTCGTTTCCGGACTCTAACTTTAAAACGGTTTGACCAATCAAATTCAAACTTCACAGGGAGATAGATCACCATCATAGCTAGGTTCCTTTCGAAATTGGTGAAATTCCGTGTGTTCGTTTGTCCGTTTTTCGTCCGTTTGTCTGTCCATCCATCTGTTTGTCCACATTTTCGTTTCCGGACTCTAACTTTAAAACGGTTTGACCAATCAAATTCAAACTTCACAGGGAGATAGATCACCATCATAGCTAGGTTCCTTTCGAAATTGGTGAAATTCCGTCTGTTTGTTTGTCCGTTTTTCCGTCCGTTTCTTCGTTTTTGTCCGTTTTTCTGTCCATCCATCTGTCTGTCCACATTTTTGTTTCCGGACTCTAACTCGAAAACGGTTACTCCAATCTAATTCAAACTTCACAGGGACATACATCACCATCATAGCTAGGTTCCTTTCGAAATTGGTGTAAATCCGTCCGTTCATTTGTCTTGTTTTTCTGTCCATTTGTTCGTTTTTAGGCGGGTTGCGTGTAACCAACCCGCCTATTAGATTGATGTGTCCGACGTCCGTCTGTCCGTCCACATTTTCTCTAAAAGTATTGCAAATAGCAAATTTTTCTTAAATAACTCATTTACCTACTTTTGGGAGAGCTTTCACATGCTGAAGTTCCAGACCTGTAGGTAATTACTCACCTACTCAAAATGAGTAAATGCGAATTATCTCTAAAAGTATTGCAGATAGCCAATTTTTCTCAAATAACTCATTCACCTACTTTTGGGAGAGCTTTCACTTGGTGAAGTTTCAGACCCGTAGGTAATTACTCAACTACTCAAAATGAGTAAATGCAAATTATGTCTAAAAGTGTTGCAGATGGCCAGTTTTTGTCAAATAACTCCTTCACCTACTTTTGGGAGAGCTTTCACTTGAAGTTTCAGACCCGTAGGTAATTACTCACCTACTGAAAATGAGTAAATGCAAATTATCTCTAAAAGTATTCCAGATAGCCAATTTTTGTCAAATAACTCCTTCACCTACTTTTGGGAGACCTTTCACTTGGTGAAGTTTCAGACCTGTAGCTAATTATTCACCTACTCGAAATGAGTAAATGCTAATTATCTCTAAAAGTATTGCAGATATCCAATTCTCATCAAATAACTGATTCATCTACTTTTGGGAGAGCTTTCACATGGTGAAGTTCCAAACCCGTAGGTAATTACTCACCTACTGAAAATGAGTAAATTCCAGTTATCTCTAAAAGTATTGTAGTCTTTGTAGATAGCCAATTTTTCTCAAATAACTCATTCGCGTACTTTTGAGAGAGCTTTCACTTGGTGAAGTTTCAGACCCGTAGCTAATTATTCACCTCAAAATGAGTAAATGCGAATTATCTCTAGAAGTATTGCAGATAGCCAGTATTTCTCAAATAACTCATAAATATGAAAACAACTTATAGGAAGTCATGGGCTGCAAATCTTTTCATGTGGTCAGATTTGACCTTGGGCCCCTCCTGCTTATTATTGGTCCTAGAGGTTTGCAATGTGAAAACGACTTATAGGAAATCATGGGCTGCGAATCTTTTGATATGGTCAGACTTCACCTTGGGCCCCTGCTACAGGGTCAAATAAGGGTAGCCAAACTTATAAGTGCTTTCAGCTTGTTTCTTAACGAAAAATGCTGTTTATCTTCTAAACTATGTTAGTTGGCCTTTGTCGGTGGATACATCCAGCATCTGGCCACAGATGCGTCCTTAGTCTAGTTCTGTCTATTTGTTTGTCCGTTTTTTGTTCGTTTTTCTGTCCATCCATATATCAGTCCACATTTTCGTTTCTGGACTCTAACTGGAAAACGGTTTGTCCAATCAAATTCATACTTGACAGAGACATATATCACCATCATAGCTAGGTTCCTTTCGAAATTGGTGTAATTCCGTCTGTTTGTATGTCCGTTTTTCTGTCCATTTGTCTGTCCATCCATCTGTCCGTCCACATTTTTGTTTCCCAATTCTAACTCGAAAACGCTTTGTCCAATCGAATTCAAACTTGACAGGGAGATGCATCACCATCATAGCTAAGTTGTTAAGTTGGTGTAATTGCGTCCTTTCGTTTGTCCGTTTACAGCATAGATACAGTTATGTAACCTAGATTACAAGTTTTACGTTTCTTAGCACGTCTTGCACATTCACCTAAGTAGTTAACCTAACATTTCTTTCCTTCTTTTCTCAATGTAATTACAGCAGTTGCTAACCTTATTGCTGCCTGCGCAACCCGCCTTTTGGGGCATCTGTGACCCTCTTGTCTATGTTCTATTACTGCTTATTTAACATATAAATGTTAAAAATTGATATACATTATTATTATTACTATTACAAATATTACAATTTTCATTATTTGTTTTATTTATTTAAAAACATTGGGAGAACAATTGGAAAGTTGTTTTTTTTTCTTCAGTTATATTAAAAAGCCTAGGAAATTGGTGATACCAATTTTTTTCCTTGATGTATTGTGGTCCAATTAACTGTAATAATATACACACATTTGTTCCAAATGGCGACAGCTGCATCCAGACAAATATTAACAAATGTAAACATTATTTTGAGAGTTACCAATCTTCTTCCAATCTTTCGCCAATTTTTATCAGTCAAGTACCATATCAAGTAAAATAATAATACATGTCTATAATGCTATATACAGTTTTCAAAAGTAATATACAGTATAAAGCATTAAAAATATGATCATTGTGATTTTTCTTCAGTCAAGGCTTCCCAAGCATTTTTGGTGTTTCCTTACTGAATTCTGTGGTTATCTCCAGGCAAGATTTTATTAGAAATTTATTTCACCGGCTAAAATAAGGAACTTCTCAAAATGGCTGTCAAGTGAGTGCACTCGATAAAAAATTGTTGAAATAACACCTAATTTGTATTGTTTTGGGTATAAATACATCTACAAACTTGGATACACTTATTTTACATTACTTTCTGAAGTTTGGTAAGGTAATGTTTCATATTTCTCTTTATATTTGGGCCGCCAGATTTTTGGACGCTGGCGTGAGCGATATATCATGACAGTTGTTTAAATAGAAATAAATACTCATTTTATGTCACATTTATAAGTGGTTTTATATTGCAAAAATGTAGTTTCATCAGTCCTGCAATGTACACCCTGAAATACGAGGTTAAAATAAGATTTATGCATCATTTTTTATTTTCACCAATACTTTGAATAGGAACTGTCAGAACGGGGAGGGGAGCAAATGTGTACCAAGCCGTTCTGTAGTTCAGAACTACTTTATACCCCAAAGATACAAAGTATATCAAAGCACACCAAACTAAATATGAAGTAAAGTTAGAGAAATAAACTAAACTGTAGATGATTTTATGTATCTATACCATAACCTTTATCACTCTTGGCATTCATATTACCAGGGTGAATTTCCTGGTTATGGAATATTCCTGTTCTATAGAACTATGCACAATCAACTATGCATCAATAGGAATAACAATTGAAGCAAGCAGATAGAGAACAGATCAAACTTTATTAAATAACAATCAACAAATATGCAAGTAATAAGAACCAAGAAGTATATTTAACAAATACTGAGTGTAACAAATCTAGCAAATTAGGTCAGTAAATCAAATAATATTAATGGGACTAATAACTCATAAGAGCCTAAGGGTACTTTCAGGTAGCTAATCAAATCTATCTCATAAATTATATGGAGCTAAATATACTACAATTAATGCCAATAAACTTTACTCGGACTATAGTCAAAGTGACCTTACTCGGACTGGGACCTATGTCAGACCAGTATTCGGACCTAGACTTAACTCGGACCTTTAGTCAGACCTGGACCTTACTCGGACCTGTTGGTCGGACCTGACCTGACTCGGACCTGTTGGTCACTTTGAATATAATTAATTCTAAACAGGTTATACCTCAACAGTTTAGTACATTTGATGGTTTCTAGAGCTTTTTCTGGCTCTTTACTCAGACCTTGTCTGTGAAAACTGATCCACTGAGCTCTGTGTTCACCTCCTGATTTCTGAACACATCACTCCTGTGATCATACGCCAAAAGGGACTATATTTAGAATTACAACAAATAAAAATTCTACTAACCTTGTATGTTGAAATTGAATACAGCAATTATTGTACTAACTCTTGGTATTTAATCAATTTCTAGCCCTAATAATTACAACTCTAATACTTTTTAGACTGCAACCCTAAAAATACTTTTAGAGTTGGAAAATCAATTCGCGGTAAGTAAATTACTTCCAACCAAATATGGCTAGCACCAGACAGTTAAAACTGTTAAAATAAAGCAAAAATACTGCCTAATACCATCAAATAACAGACGAATATGCAAATTAAGGTTAATGTTATTCAAAATATACAGAAAATTAAGCATAAAACCCTATGAATATGGAAATATTTTACTCGTTAGTGATATGACAACAAAACCGGCCGAAAAATAGCCTACTAAACCTCGGAAATCAGCCGAGAAATCCCCGAAAATTGTCATCCCGGAAACGATCGTTTCTATAGTATTTTCGATATATTCACATTTTCGATAATTTAAACTATAAGCTCCCAGCCTTGTTTTTTGATGACGTGTATACAATATTTTGAATGAATATGCAGTCACATTGAACCAGAGACTTTGCTTATATAATTTTGTTATCACTTGTCAGATAATTTTGGTTGTGTTAGTTTTGATCTTCATCATTGCCCATTTACGTTGTCATATCGAAAATCCGTCCGTCGTGGATAATTAAAAGATCAATTTTTTTTTCAATGAAGTAAGTAATGAATTGGCCTTGCATATTTTGTCCCTTAATTTGATTCATACTGGCTTTGCACAAGTAAATTTAGTGCAACTGTAGAATCCCCCTGACAGAAGTAGAAATATTGAAATTAATATTTAAATTAGGAATTTGAAAGAAATTTATGCAGATAGGAAAGTATATATTATTGATTCTTTGACAGGTCGACAAAGTCGACAAAATGAAAAAAAAAACAACAATATATATATATTAGGTATTGCTGCAGAGGTTGGCAAAGTTGACAATTTTATGAATATTGGGAAAAGTTCAAGGTCAACAGGTCAACATATTGGACAAATAAGTAAATGTGTTTACATAAGGACATAACATAACACATGATTTTTATATAGCGCTTATCACTTAGTATGTCTCTAAGCGCATATAATAATAATAGTGCAGAGGTTGACAATTTGATGAAAGGAGAATGCAAAATATGCACACATTAGGCAATAGGCATTGGTGAATAGGTTGACAAAATCTACAATCGGATGCAAGTAGAAAAGAATCCAAAGTCAGCAAGTCAAAAATGGAAAGAAAATATAGACACATCAATAAGTCGTACTTACGAGGATGACACTTATTAACATTTAGTCAGCAGGTTCTGCAAAGTATTACACTGAGATTTCGTGTATTCTCACATTTGAATATTTGGTTGACAGGTCGACAATTCTCAGCCCATTTCAATAGATCTTATTCTGGGAAAAAAGGGATCAAGTGTTCTTAATGTTGGCCAATCAAAAAATTGCTAAAATTGGGTCAAGAATAGTCAACAAAACATTTGGATCACAGCATGTTGTACCCCTACATACAGAATTGGGTATTTCCCAGAGGCTAGGATTTATTTTGTTTAAATATGTAGAGAAATTGCTCTCAGACACAAAATTTTTAAGGTGTTGTTCCCAGAGGTCCGAATTTAGAGTATAAAGCCCAGGAACAAGAAAGAGGGTGTTTATTGTCACATGAGATATCCTCAGAAGTACATTTTATACCCTGCTTGTTTGAACAGGATGCAATACATGTACTTTTGAAATTGATTTTTTTTAACTGGTTATTTCTGTCATTTATTATCCATCATGCACCATATTTGACCCGTATAGCGGGATATATTTTATTTGTATACAGCGGTGCCTCCGTACCATGGATAATAAGTTGCAAAAACTTCCGTTTTTTCACTAATATCTATTGATATTATGTGATGGGATCCAAATATTTAGTATTGACCTACTTTTTGATTTGTTGATTCGTCGACACTTGATGCCACTTTTCCCCAGATGTTGCAAATATGCTGAAAATTCATATTTTATTGCGTTAATACATCTTATCCAATGGACAATTGCTAATGCGGTCCCAGTACTGTGCATTCGCCAGGTGGCGCATGGTATTTACTTCCTGTCTAGACAACACGACGTCATAGCATCTTTTTCGTTTGGCGCATGTACTGTGCAGATGTGTTTTCAACAATCTACAGATATTTTTAAGGAAAAGTGTGGATTATGACGGATTTTCTACCTTATTTGCAAATAATTTATTGTAGAAGTGTTACCTACATATCAAGCATGGATATACATTAAGAAATCTGCTGGAAACGCTCCCTAGCTGACTCAATTTAGTGTTGATGATAGGGCAGTAAGACGAGAATATGAATTATGAAGGCAGCCATTTTGCTAGTTTCCTCCCATTCAACCATTGTGTTGTTAGGGGCAGAGCGACAATATTAAGGAAATAATGGATATACTACTTACAGGTATTTTTATCCGTGTCTTTTGTTTGAATGTACCTTCGGTAACCTTCCAGTTTCAATCACCATAGAAACGTCTTTTCTAGTACTACAAATAGAAATCACGGACAACTTCAGTCTACGCAGTTTTGAACACTGTAACAAAGGAATCCCCTATGAGGTGCATTCTTCAGAGCGCACTGGTACCGACTTCTCTGCTGTAAGGCATCAGTCACACCAGCCAGCTCGAGTATTTGGTGTTTTTTCATCACAACTTCATATCTACGACATAGAAGGAATTTCATCTTCAGTCACTCTCAGTCCCACCCTTGTGGACCCGGCTCATGTGTCGGTAATAAGGGCAGTGGATGGCCAGGACACTGGTTTGAGTGCACAGCCGGCTGAGAAGAACCGACTTCAGACCGGCACCAACCAGAACTTCATCTTCAGAGCGCACTGGTTCAGGTTTCTCTGCTTTAAAGCATCAGCCGACCGACCAGCTCAAAAGAACGCGACCTCTGACGTCATATTTTACACGAAGCTGGTCACGTGATTTACCGACCAGGTCACGAAGCTGATCACGTGATTCACCGCACAAGAAGGTCGGAAGTGCATTCTTTCTGCTCACGTCCACTGTGATTCCAGTTTAGTTCCTGAAATTCACCTCCAGAGCGCACTGGTACAGACTTCTCTGCTACAAGCATCAGTCGACCAGCCAGCTCACGTTTAACCGGCAATTCTTTCTACACATTGCTACTGGGTTCTTCACAACTAACGTCTACTGTGATACCAGTCCCTCTCTCATGGACCTGGCCTTTGTTGTCAGTAGTGGGGTTTGTGGATGAGCAGATTACTGCGCATTTGCCTGTTTAAGCGTCACACAAAGAACACGACCACTGATGTCGTCTTCAATCAGCCAATCGCGTGTCCTTCTGACCAACAAGCTGGTCACGTGACACGCCGACCAACGATTGCTTCTAAAAATAGCTCACAAGGGCTTTCCCAGCAACTTTCAAATCTTCAAATAAGACGTGCGCTTAAAACAAATACTTTAATGAAGGAAACATGCAGTAGACTGAATTCAACACAAAAGATAGTTGTAAGTTTCCTTCAGTAACTAGTTAGAGAGTGTGCCGACCAGGTACCGGCTACACAGCCTTGTACAGTTGCTTCACCAACTGATTACAGTGTACCGACCGGCTGCACAGCCCTGTACAGTTGCTTTAACAATAACAACTGGTTACATTGTGCCGACAGGGTACCGGCTACACAGCCTTTTACAGTTGTTTCAACAACTGGTTACAGAGTGTACCCACCGGAAACCGGCTACACAGCCTGCATTGAACAGCTTGCTTCATATATGCCGGTTACAGAGCCTTCCTGCCTATTACCAAACAGCACCAAGAATCACCAACCCAAAGGTCTTCTACTAGCTGGCCACTCCTCATCAGCAGCCTATTCACCGGCCTAAGACTGATGACGGGCCTAAAAGTGTGTAGTTCCTGACAGGAAGTTTTTTCCTACACAGAAACTGCTTCAACCGGTTACAGAGCTCACAGCTGGTTACTGGCTATACAGTTTTCACTGAGCAATTTTACTTCACACCAGCTAGTTACAGAGACTACCGACCTGCTATCAGGTGCAATTACTGTCTTATCCCTTTTCAATACTGGTTAAAGAGAACCAGAACCGACCAGCAGACCCACCTGGGGATCACCTAGTTAGTAGACCAGTAACTAAATTCAGTGGTCAGCCCAGCCTACCAGTTTACTGGTTACAGAGTATCACAGGCTACAGAGATTTACTATAGCCAAAAATTGCTGGTTACAGAGTAAATGGATCGCCAAAAATTGCTGGTTACTGAGAAAACAAATGGGTTTTTTGAACAGCAAGAGAAAAGGTGGTCCACACTCAACAAGCTTTGATCGGGTCCGGTCAGGGGTCAGCCATCATACAAATGACAATATGTACATTCTCCACCTTACAGGCGACTGGCCCGGGGCCAAGAGTCTATAAAATGTGAAGAGTTGTGTCAGCCCCACCGGACTGGACCACAGCAATAACAGATGGCCTTTTAACTGGTTTTCATTGTCACCAGGCTGGACCAGTGTCCGGAGGGACAGAAAATGTTTGTCAGACTACCAAATGTGGCACACAGTCTGCCTGTAGGGTCCAGACTAAATCGTTTTTTGGGAACTTCGGAAGCCTTGGGGGCTGGACTCTAGGTAGTACAAATGTTAAAGGAGGGCTACACTCTCCCTTTCTAGTCAAGCACACAGCCGTTGGAGACCTTTTCTAGATCTGAGCAAACCAAACCTTTTGGAGACCCTCCGGACCTCCCTCCAACAAGGGGAGTGGGTTACCTCAATAGAGTTCAAGGACACCTACTTCCATATATCTATACAGGAACAATCCGGGAAATACCTGAGATTCCACATCCAAGGTCGGGCATACCAGTTCAAGGCCCTGCCATTCGGTTTGTCCACAGCACCCATGGAGTCCACTGTGATACCAAACGAGGTGAAACTGATGGCCATACATAAGGATTTAAGAATCCACCAGACGACTGGTTAGTGAGAGCCAGATCCCACCAGGCTTGTCTCCAACATACACAGGAACTAGTAAATAATGTGTCAGCAACTGGGTTGGCTGGTGAACCAGAGCTGGAGCCCAAACAAGACTTCGATTTTGTAGGCTACCAGTTCGACCTCAGGTCTGATCGGGTCCGACTGACTCCGGACCGGTGGCAGAACCTTCAAGAGAAAATGCTGAAACTGCTATCCCTACCGGCTTGCCCGGTCCGGGAAGTCATGTCCTTGATAGGTTTACTAACAGCTACAGAAAAGCAAGTTCATCTAGGCCGACTTCATATGAGACCCATTCAGTGGCATCTCAACAACTGGAGGGTACCAGAATCACTAGAAAAGGTGATCCAAATCCCCAGGTCCCTGCGCCCCCATTTACAATGGTGGCTGAAGGAAGACAATGTACTTACAGGCCAACAATTACACCCAATAAAACATGCTCTGCAAATATTTACAGACGCATCAATAGAAGAGTGGGGTGCTCACTTAGACGAGCACACTGCATGTAAACTATCTAGAACTTAAGGCAGTCTTTCTGGATTTAAAAGAGTTCCAAGACCTTTACTCAAACAAGATACAGTCAAACCTGTACATGTGACCACTCTCGAAGAGAGACCACTTGCTAGTTGAGACCGCTTTTATTCCCCCCAAGGAAATTTAGATATAAAACATACCCCGAATAGAGACCACTCCCTAGTTGTGACAAGAGACCGCTAAAATCATTCCCAATGACCCACAAAAACCTCTATACAAGAGACCACACAATGGAGACTGAAGGCTAACATGGCCACTAGTGCTGGGACGAGTTGACGCAAACTCGAGTTACAACTCGATGGGCGATAATTGGGGGTCACATCGATCGGCGCAAGTGAAACTCGAGTTTTTGAAAACGTATATATTTTCACCATCTAAGGCTGACACTTCACCAAAACAACCGAAATATCTGAAATTTTCAAAAATATGTTGCATTTTTACTTTATTTGGGCTTAAATCAATGAAGATTTAACTTAAATTATATCACGAAAGCCTATTTCCAGTTCAAAGTTTTGCCTCATGTACGGTTATGTAAAATATTTTCGCTAATAAACGAAATACTTTATCCCGAAAATTACTCGAGTTTGACTCGAGTTCAACTCGCTTCTAACAAGTGATGCTCGATCTGTCATTTAAGCTGGCGATCCCACCACTAATGGCCACTGATAATCAATGGATGGGCCATACATGAATTGTGCCCATTGTCCATTTCCACATACATGTTCAATTAAGGCCTCCATCTATAATAATAGATGAAAAAGGGGATTTCTATAATCCTTTCAAAGAAAGTGTGACATATGAATAGCTGGGAAGGAAAAGGGTGTGTGTGTAGATCAGTACATTGTGGATGAATGGAAAACTGAACTGGTTGATATATACAATGTTGTCTGTGTAAAACAAGACAAGCAATCAGCTTTTAATGGCTATTACAAATAAGAAATTTAAGTATAATTAGTAATGGCCTATTTTTTAATCCAAAATGTCTGTTGTTACATGTACTTATGCACATTTTACATTTTGTTAAATAATAATTTTAAACCAATTATCAGGATTCCACAAATAGCAAGTTTTACCACTATACTCTCATTTGTTTCATTGTGACTGATCTCTAACATGTCAAATACATTGTGGATTGCAATGCTTAATGAATGGAGAGAGAAATTTAGTGAAATTTAAGGAATTTATACAAAACCTTCATATAAAGACCGACCCCTACGAAAGACCGTTTTTAGCATTTCCCTTGGGTGGTCTTTATACACAGGTTTGACTGTAGTACTTGTAAGCAACCGACAACACCACAGTAGTGTCATACATAAACAAGGAAGGAGGCATTAGGTCGGGCCCACTTTGTACCCTACTATGGAGAATCTTGACCTGGTGTACCAGGAAACAAGAGACTCTAAAGCCCGACACATTCCAGGCCGCCTGAACGTGGTAGCAGACAAGCTATCCAGGCTAGGCCAGACCATCCAAACAGAGTGGTTTCTCCTTCCAGAGGTCTTCCGCTCAATATGCAGCAGGTGGCACCGGCCCAAAATAGACTTATTTGCCACGAGGTTCAACAACAAGTTGCCTCTGTTTGTGTCACCGGTACCGGATCTCCTGGCCACAGCAGTGGATGCGCTCAGTCGGCCATGGTAGGATCTGAAAGCATACACCCTCCCACTATCAGTCATATTGGGCAAAGTGGTGGAGAAGTTGCAAGACTCTCCATGCAAGAGAATCATTCTGATTGCTCCGACGTGGGCCAACATGCCTTGGTTTTGGGATCTAGTGGCCATGTCCAGCCATATCCCACTGAGCCTGCCCAATCTGCCCAACCTGTTGACAGCCATCAGATCCTCACAGAAATCTGACAAATCTCAATCTCCATGCAGGGCTCCTAGAGCCTCGGCAATCGAGGAGCAGGGCTTGTCTGAGGCAGTGGCAGCAGGAATTGAGGCTCCTCAAAGGGGATCAATCAGATCAGTCTATGACGCAAGTGGGCCATTTTTACCAAGTGATGTATCATTCATCAGGTGGACTTCGAGGCACCCCCCTGTAAAGTCGGTTGTTGACTTCCTTATGTACCTGTTTCAGGACAGGAAGTTGCAGCCCAGCACCATTGATGGTTACAGGTCAGCCATTGCTGATAGACTGGGAAATTTGCCCATCAATATCAGTAAGGATGAAAATCTCACTCGTCTTCTGGATAGTTTCCACTGAGACAGACCCAAAGGCTGGAAGGGAATCCCCTCCTGGAACCTCTCCCTGGTTTTTGCACCAGCTGACAAGGTTCATTTTGAACCAATTAAAGAGGCCTCCTTGAAGTATTTGACCTTCAAGACAGTTTTCCTCTTGGCCCTGGGGTCGGGCAAGCGTAGAAGTGAGATACATGCTTGGCAAAACAGAAATATTAGACACCAATCCGACTGGTCAAAGGTGTCCCTGTACCCATCACCCAGCTTTCTCTCCAATAATCAGCTGGCCAAAGAGGGTCCAGACAGTGTGGCCCCAGGGGTTATAACAGCCCTGGCCCCCAACTCTGGATAGATCCCTCAAGTCTGACAGGTCCCTCTGTCCCGTCAGAGTATTGCGCTACTATTTGGACAGGACCTCTGGCAGAATAAGGAGGTGGTTTTTGTCTCCTTTAAGAAAGATTTCGACAAAGACATCTCACCTGCCACTATCTCCTCTTGGATCAAACAGATTGTGGTCCTATGTTATGAGCTCTCTGACCAGGAGGCCCACACTTTAAATCAGGTTAAAGCCCATGATGTCAGGGCCTTTGCTGCTTCTAAGGTCTTCCAGTCGGGAGTCTCCTTAGATCCAACCTTGTCAGCCTGCCACTGAAGTCACATAATACCTTCACACAGTTCTATCTGAAGGGCGTGGCTTGGGCTGATTCAGACCTTTACCAATTGGGTTCAGTAGTGGCCAAGTAGATTGAGGAGATTTGTATATTCATGTACATAGTAATAAAAAAATTAAAAAAAAAAAAAAGTGGCGTGCTTCCTTCGGGAGGTTTATTTGCATTCTGGGACTGAACTCATCCCTCTCTTCCCCTACCTCAGAGCAGGTCTGCAAAAAGAGGGGGGGGGGGCGACAGCGGTATAGCCCCGGGTAACCGGCTGCTGGCAACCGACCATGGCCTTACAGGGTTTCCTGACCTTAAGGTCAACCCAAGCCTGGGCCTATAGGTCTCCTGACAAAGTCAGCCTAGACCGTGGGTTAAAATTTGCTATTACTTGTGAGTTCACATAAGTCCCTAGTAACTTACCTGCCGACCAGGCGGTAGTTATTCAGCAATTGTCCATTGAATAGGATGTATTAACGCAATAAAATTGCAAATTTAATAAGTAAATTAAATTTTTATAAGTTAATACCCTATCCAATGGACACACAAGACCCTCCCGCCGACCCCGCTATCAGCTTACTAGGGGTCTAATAGGTTTAGACAACGAAAAAGATGCTATGACGTCATGTTGTCTAGACAGGAAGTAAATACCATGCGCCACCTGGCGAATGCACAGTACTCAGACAGGCCAGCCGGTGGAAACACAGGACGTCTTTTTCTGACATTTGGCGGGCCGGTCTGCGCCGACCGGATTAGCAATTGTCCATTGGATAGGGTATTAACTTATAAAAATTTAATTTACTTATTAAATTGGCAAAATTATGAACAAGAAATTTTTCTTGTCACATTATGGGCTCCAAATGTTATTATGTCCACCCCGCTGGGGGGTGGACATATTATTTTTGCTTTTTCCGGCGTCCGGACGCTTGGTTTCCGCTCATTTGAAGGAAAAGTATTTATCCTATCTTTACCAAATTTGCATGGGTATTTATTGGGTTAATAACCTGCATGGGATTGCTTTTGGTGAAGATAGCTCTATAGCTAACTGAGTAATAGCTACTTAGCTACATTTGTGTACTTCTTTTGTTTCCGGGCATTTTAAGGAAAACTATTTGACATATCTCTACCAAATTTGGTATGAGCAATAGTTAGGTCGATAGCTTGCTTGGGATTGCTTTTAGTGATAATAGCTATATAACTGACCGAGTAATAGCTACTTAGCTACTTTGTCAAAAATGGAAAAACACAAATTTGCTTCTATCTCCTTAACCGTGCGAGATAGAGCGATTTCGTCAAAATTTTCGACCTACAGGGTATCTGAGAAATGTACTCTTGGTAATTTTCCAAAAAAATTTCCCCTCCCCAAAAATGGCGGCCATTTTGAATTTTCAAATTTTTGCCAAAAATGGAAAAACACAAATTTGCTTCTATCTCCTTAATCGTGCGAGATAGAGCGATTTCGTCGAAATTTTCGACCCACAGGGTATCTGAGCAGTGTACTCTTTGGCAATTTTCAAAAAAGTTTCCTCTTCCCACATATGGCGGCCATTTTGAATTTTTGCCAAAAATGGAAAAAAAAATTTGCTTCTGTCGCCTTAACCGTGTGAGATAGAGCGATTTCGTCAAAATTTTCTACCCAACCAATGCAAAAGGCATGAAGCTGAAATAATTTACATGTATACTAATAAATATTTAAGCATCATTGATATATTTTATAAATGAAACAGGGTCTTGTAAGACTACTGTACAATTTTTGCAAAAGGTTCATGGGGTGGACATTACACATGATAATGTGTGTTCTTCTGTGCTATCCTGTTTCTATTCATATGTCGCAGCTACTATCAACAGGGCGTCCTATTTCTAGTTTTGACTGACCTTGATCTAATTTTGTTTTAATTTCATTTTTGACTTAATTTTATTCTAATAATTTTATTTTGTATGTCCGCTGACTTGTCAGTCAGCTGACATTATGGCATCACTCTGCGGCGTCTGCGTGAACAACTTCTCCAAAACTACAAGACCCAGAGACATGCTGTTTTTTTTAAAAGATACCTTAACTATCGAGTATGATAAATCGTAAAATCCATGCAGATATGTCTGTTCATCTGTTCCCCAGAGCCATTACAAGTGAGTTACCCCCACCCAAAGTGTGAAAATTTCAACACTTGATCACAATTTTCTCATTCACTAATGAAGGGATTTTTCTCTTATATATTTTTCTCTTGCATATATGTACTAGGCCACTAGTGGATTCCCTTGCGTGAGTATCAGGCCTGGATCTTTCTTCATTATTTTTTTAAGAATTTTTTAAGTAATTTTCAATGCATTAAAATTCATGAAATCATGCACTAAATCACTTATAGCTTGCTACTTTTTTCATAGCTACAATATGGTGAGTAAGTTGGGTGTCTATCCCAATAGCTAAGTGAGTAATAGCTACTTCATGACTTTTCAGTAACTTCCATGATGAGTAAAATCACTTGTAACTTAAAAACTATTGCATATACAGAATTTTGTATAAATATGTTATTCAGCTACTTTTGGGTCAGCTATAACATAAAGTAAATTTTCTGACCTGTAGCTCATTACATAGCCGAGTGATAGCTACTTTGAAGTTATCACTGTTGAATAAATCAGTTGTAACTTGAAAATTATTGCATTTAGAGTATTTCGTTTATATATGTTATTCACCTGTTTTTTCGTCAGCTATAACATAGTAAAATCGCAGACCTGTAGCTTATTACATACATGAGCAATAGCTATTTTCAGGTTCTCAGTGTTGAGTAAATCAGTTGTAACTATTGCATTTACAGTATTTTGTTTAAATATGTGTTCACCTACTTTTGGGTCAGTTATAACACAGTGAAGTTACAGACATGTACCTCATGGCATAGCAGAGCAATAGCTACTTTGAGGTTGTCACTGTTGAATGAATCAATTGTAACTCAAAAACTATTGCATTTAGAGTATTTTGTTTAAATATGTTGTTCACATACTTTTGTGTCAAGTTCCCACTGTTGAGTAAATCAGTTATAACTTCAAAATCATTACTTTTAGAGAATATTGTTTAGACATGATATTTACCTACTTATGGGTCAGCTATAACAAAGTGAAATTACAGACCTATAGCTCATTTTATAGCTGAGCAATAGCTACCTTTAGGTTCTCAGTGTTGAGTTAATCAGTTGTAACTCGAAAACTATTGCTTTTATTACGCTACAATAGCTTACCATGTGGGACTAAATGCTGTACTCGGATGGCCACAAGGCATCATGGCCAACGTCTAAGAAAAATAGACATTTATAGTTGGCCGTAGCCTCTCATTGTCGTCACGTGATAACTTCTGATCAATCGCCCTACTTTCTCGTTGGCCACGTCGACTGGTAGCTGTTTGTAAACATACAGACATTTTATTTTATATCTCAGCTTTTACTTTTTGTTGGAGGTTCTGTTTTGGCTATTTCTTTTATTATATAACATAGATCATTCTGTAAAATTTTTATTTTGACAGGATAAGTATATTTCTTGTTTTCGCGTGTTTTGAGTTTTCCTCGGTTCAGGCCCTTATATTCTACATCTTTTATTGTGTTTAAAATGTCCATCCATCAAACGAATAAAGACAACCGAGAGCTCTAAAATGCCGCCATTTTTGTTTTAGTTTCGATTTACACAACTATTGCCCTACCTGTAGGGAGGCTGGCAAGGGTGATGACCCCTGTGTCACCTTTGAAACGCCCTGTGATATCTGTGCATCTTTCACAGATGACCAGATGAAGAAAATTCAGCACAGGAAACGCTATCTTAAAAAAGAAAAGGCGGACACTAATACAAAAGATGATGAACTTGATCTCTTGGGCGAAGGCGACGGGGATTCCTTCACTGGCTCAAATGCAGACCTTGAGAGTGCTGCTGACAATCTTTTTACCTCTTCCTTTCAGTTCTTTATCACTTAAAACACCAGCCAAATCTGTCCCACCCACCCCAGGTACTGCCTTGCAATACAAAATTGAAACAAATCTTGAAAAATCCCTGGGCAATTCTTTAAATATTCATTTACAGCAACAAATGGGTTCCTTCCAGGCATCCATGTTGGAAACTTGTCAGTCGCTCCTAGAGGAGTTGACTGCTAAAAACCAAACAGAGGTGGATCAGACCTCGTTTCTTGCTTCCAAACCTGGTACATCCAGTACTGCTGTAAATCTGGACCTACCCCCTCCGAGACCTAGAACTAACATACCAACCGAGGATATGGATGTGGACTACGGTCCAGCACTCCCTCCTCGTCTAGTACTTGACCAGCATGATACCTCGGATCAGTACGTTGCTACATCTGAACTACCTCCGAAAAAGGTCTCGGACAAACCCAAAAAGCATAGCCACTCTCGCAGTAGGCATGAAATTGAATCCAAGTCTGCCTCGGATCAATCTAATGAGGAATCCAATGAACCTCGGATCCCTTCTACCAAACCTAAAAAGCACTCTGATAAGAGTAAACACAAATCAAGGTCCAGATATGTGTCATCTTTCTCAGGGGAGGATCAGTCCCCTGTAGCCAAACACAGGTCTTCTAAGCCCTCTGGGGCTCAGCCCTCAGGGGCTGTTTCTGATCAAGACTTCCCTCAACATGATCCAGACCCCCCTTATTATAGGGAAGTAGCTCTGTCTGACATTCCCTCACAGTACGCTGAAGAGGTCGACACTTTTAGGCGCATTCTTTCCCTCCCTGACCCCAGGGAGTCTATGCCTAGGTCCTCAACTTCAGTCATGGGTCTGGACGATGAGAAAGGCTGTCAAGAGCTCAGACGTAGAGGTCCTTCCTCTATTCTTCCACTTTGCTCAGTTATCAAGGACGCCTTTGATAAATTTCAACATGACTTTAAGGCTGCTAATTTACCCGAGGGTAAATACGTCAAGCCTCCTCCATCCACTTCTAAGTGGTACAGGGTGGGACAGCCCTGTTATCAGGACAAATATCAGGAGTTGAATACAGATTTCGCCAAAATCTGTATTACTCCTAAACCCTCTGGGGCCCCTATGGGCAAGGTCCCCCTACCAATTCTCAAAGAATTGGAGCATCAGGCTAGGCAAAATATCTCAACCCTCAATTTCACCGCTGCCTTTGCTAAAACTTCTTCTTGCAATGCTTCCCTTGAGAAGTGTCAACATAGCATTAAGTCAGCTGTCAAGAAGATTAAGTCACAGATCCAAAAAGGTGTCAATCCTGAAAAAGCAGCAAAGAGGGGATATGAGGAAGTCTGTGAGTACATGGATTTTTGGAATAAGACAGTTCTTATTCAACACAGGGCCCTTACATGCCTCAGCAAATCCCTAGCTCATATACTCCAGAGGGAATTATATTCTATGGCTAATACTGGCTTGCTTAGGCGTGAAGCCGAAATGACCCTCTTACAGCCACAATTGGGGGAAACGAGACGCCAAGAACTCAGGAACTCGTCCTTTTGGGACCCTTCCTTGTTCCAGTCTCAACTTGTGAAGGAAGGTGAGGACTTCCTCCTCAAAAAAGGCACCTCTAAAGACTCTCAGGGTTTCGCACCCTATCAGAATAAGCCCTTTCGTGGTCCCCACAACAAGAGCAGAGGCTCCTACAGAAACGCCCCTATGGGGGCAACTCCTCACAAAGCAGTAACCAATCGTTTTCCTCAGGAAGGGGGAAACCGAATTTCAGAGGCTCCAGGGGTCGTTTTTGACCCCATAATAGGGGAAGAGGGCGTGGAAACCCCTCTTCCCAATGACTCCTCCAAAGCCTCACTCAGTCCACCAGTAGGAGGTCGCCTCCGTTCTTTCAGGAGAGACTGGCAAACAAACAAATGTTCTCCAAACGTGTTAAACATCATCACCAATGGCTATGTACTGCCATTCCTTTCAAAGCCAAATTTGGTCAGATTCCCTCTGATCCTGTCAGAGTACAACGCCCATCAAAAAGACCAAGCCCAGGCCACTTGTATCCAGTCTCTTCTGTGGGGTGGAAAATGTAAAATCTCTCGGGTTTTACAGTCGCCTGTTCCTAGTACCCAAGCCTCACCAAAGGTGGAGGCCAGTCATAGACCTAAGCAGGCTCAACACTTTTCTACACGTAGAAAAGTTCAAAATGGAAACTCCAGAGTCCATCAGGACCTCCCTGATTCCAGGGGAGTGTGTATCGTCAATAGATCTATCGGACGCTTACCTACTCATCCCCATCCATCCAAACTCAAGGAAATACCTAAGGTTTTGCTACAAGTCACAGGTGTTCCAGTTCACCTCCCTCCCATTCGGACTAGCCACAGCCCCCCAGGTCTTTACAATGATTGTAAAGGAAGTGAAACTAATGGCCCTCTCCAGAGGACTCAGAGTTCACCAATACCTGGACGACTGGCTGACCAGGTCCCAGTCTCAGGAGGAAGCTCAAGTGAACACTCAGGCGGTGGTAGACCTAACCCAGTCCTTGGGTTGGATAATAAATCAGGAAAAATCAGAACTGAAACCTACTCAGGTGTTTTCTGGTGTTCTGTAAAACCCACTCAAGAGAGATGGCTCAAACTTCAGGATTTGATCCTAAGACTGCAAGATGTTTGATGTCTCTAATTGGGTTGCTTGCCTCAACGGAGAAAATGGTCCCGGAGGGACGCCTTCACATGAGACCTTTTCAGTTTCATCTCAAGGAGCACTGGAGATATCCTCAGTCGCTGGACAACTCCTTCCTTGGACAGAAGCCATTGCAGCTAGTGTTAGGAATCGGTCTAAAAAATCAGAATCGATTAATCGGTAACTCTGAGCAATCGATTATCGATTATAATCGTTTTTCTGCTTGCTTTGTAAGAAAGACAGAATATTCTTTTTTACCAAATATAATAACAGTAGTCTTCCGATAGGTCAGTGGTGAAAAAAATCTAGGTTATTTGTTTACATTTTGGGGTAGGGAAGGGGGTATGTTAGGAAACCAGTAGGTTGAAGAGTCAACAAGTATGTGTATCAGCAATAATATAATAATCTATTAAGATGGCCTTAACAGTTACAAAATAATATTTATTTTCATTCTCCCTTTTCATCAGCTAAATCATTTACAGTGTTTGAATGTAACATCAGCAGATTAGCAACCAATCATGCTTAAAATAAACAATATTTCAACCCTAGACTTTCTTCAAGTCCTTTTTTCTAAGGTATTATATGAGGACTGTATGACTTTATACTAGAATGTGGGGCTGACAACAGTACTGTTTCAGCATAGAGAAGGATTTTTCCCTCCTTAAGTGGATGTATAATGTTTTCATCTATGTCAGATTTAGTGGGATGAGAAATACAAAGACTTGGTGCAAGTCTATTTCAACCCCTTTTGTTCAACATCACCATGTGGTACACCTGTGTTGTGAACTCAGGACACTTTGTATATATGCAACAAAGAAGAATAGAATATCTGCTTATCATTATCATATGTCAAGAACAGTGACTGCCAAGCAGCTTCTGAAAATTATCCTGAATAAAATGCTTCTTTGGGAACTAAACAATACATAGACATGTGTTCATGGAAATTTCCTTCCATTTTTAACTCAGGACACTTTTCAAAGACATGCTACTTTCATTAATCAAATGGAAGAGTGACTTTTATTGTTTCTGGTCAATATTGATGTTTTGTAATATATACTAAGTTATATGAAACAGTTTGGCACAAGTGAACATGTATTTCAGCATTGTCACTCAAGTTTATGTGTATTGGATGGGGTCTGGAAAATCTGACTCTTATCCTGAAAACAATATTCCATGAATTTCGTTTTTTAAGCAGATCTTCATGACCTATTCATTTCATATAGTTATAATTTCTTAGATACTGTAAAATTCTAAGTATGGCAATGTAGTAAACATTTTAGTTTTCTTGTTCAACAAAATTTGTCAAAAATATTCATGGCAGACTGCTGAAGTATTACAGTAGTGTGATCTCTCTCCACTTGATTTATGGCCAAGGTTATTATTCCCCATTTATAGGGAGTATACATGTTGTGTGTGAAGCAGTGAAAGTTAAATTTAATTTAGGTTGAACTTAGTTTATTGTATTAAAAGATCTTCTAAATACCTACAGAAATTTTGAGTTTTAGTTGTAATCAACAGGAAGTAGATACCAGTGAAAGACAAAGGTCAAAGGTCAAAGTTGGGGTTTTACGTCCCGTTCAACAGCCAGGGTCATATTGGGACAGGTCCTCAGAATTGCCACTTGTGGGACTCGAACCCACAGAGGTGACAGCCTATGATTAGATGCCAAACTTGCTAACCACTAGGCCACTGAGGACCTCATACCAGTGAAAGAAACATGGCAGATAATGTAAACAAATGTTACGAAAATAAAATGTTAAACATCTGTAGAAAAAGGGAAAATTAGGTGGTTTATAAGTCTTACTTTCGATTCACAATCGATTCTTAAAATGAGAATCGATTTTCTACATCGAAAGTTTTAAATAGACGATTAATCGATTTTCCGTCTAATCGTAGGACCACTAATTGCAGCCCACCTAGACTGGTGGCAAAATCCCTCAAACGTGATGAAAGGTGCAGACCTTCATCCCAAAGACCACAGTATCCAACTCTTTACCGACGCCTCAAACGAAGGTTGGGGCGCTCACTTAGATCAAAATTCTACAAAGGGTCTGTGGTCAGATCGGGAAAAAAGGCTACACATAAACGTCCTAGAATTGAAGGCGGTCTCACTGGCCCTTCGAGACTTCAAGGACCAGTGCCAGAACCAAACAGTGCTAGTTGCGACGGACAACTCAATAGTGGTAGCCTACATCAACAAACAAGGAGGAACTCACTCAGCAGAGATGTGTGCTCTCCTGTGGAAGATTATGACTTGGTTCCATCACTATCACATAACATTGAAAGCCAGACACATTCCAGGGTGCCTGAATGTGATGGCCGACCTCCTGTCCAGGTCAAACCAAGTGCCGTCAACAGAATGGTCACTGCATCCGCAGGTGATCAAACAGATCTGCCAAAGGTGGTTCACACCTCATGTAGACTTATTTGCCACTCATCTGAACCACAAACTTCCACTGTACGTATCTCCTCTCCCAGACCCAAAGGCCTGGGACATAGATGCTCTGAACATAAACTGGACGAGTCTCACTGCCTATGCTTACCCTCCTACGGCTCTCCTTCACAAGGTGATCCAAAAGATCAAGCAATGCCATTACCTGATCATCGTAATAGCCCCAGGCTGGCCAGGGATGCCCTGGTTCTGGGACCTAGTGCAGCTCTCAACAGAGATCCCACTACAGCTCCCAGTGTCAACGACACTACTCAAACAGTCCCACAGGTATGTGTTCCACAACAACCCACAACAGCTGAACCTCCACGCCTGGTGTCTGTGGAGGTGGCAGAGAGAATTGCTGCTCCTCAGCGGTCATCAACAAGGACCATCTACAAGTCAAAGTGGGCCCTATTTGAAAAATGGTGCAGAGAAAATTCGGTGGATTTTTCCACTCCATCTGTGAAAGAAATCTCAGATTTTTTCATGTACCTGTACCATTGTTGTCATTATGTCCACCCCCCTGGGGGGTGGATATATTATTTTTGCTTTTTTCGCCGTCCGATGTCCGTTGTCCGATGTCCGATGTCCGGCGTCCGATGTCCGGCGTCACGCATGGTTTCCGCTCATTTAAAGGAAAAGTATTAGAGCTATTGTCACCAAATTTGGTATGCAGGCTTATTGGGTCAGTAGCTTGCTTGGGATTGCTTTTGGCTGTTGTACCTCTTTTGCTTACTGAGTAATACTTAAGTACAGCTATTTTCAGTACCCATTGGTTTCCGTGCATTTAAGCCAAAATAATTAAAGATATTTTACTACAATTTTGAATACAAGATTGTTATGTCCATAGCTCGCTTGGTATTGCATTTGGGACTGATAGCTTTGTCAGTACATGAGTAATAGCCATTTAGGTACTTCATTGTGTATTTTCAGTACTACTTTTGAGTAATTTGCTTCTATCTCCTTAACCGTGCGAGATAGAGCGATTTCGGCAAAATTTTCGACCCGTAGGGTATCTAAGGAGTGTACTCTTTGCAATTTTCAAAAAATTTTCCCCTCCCCAAAAATGGCGGCCATTTTGAATTTTCGAATTTTTGCCAAAAATGGCAAAACACAAATTTGCTTCTATCTCCTTAACCGTGCGAGATAGAGCGATTTCGTCGAAATTTTCGACCCACAGGGTATCTAAGGAGTGTACTCTTTGCAATTTTCAAACAATTTTCCCCTCCCCAAAAATGGCGGCCATTTTGAATTTTCGAATTTTTGCCAAAAATGGCAAAACACAAATTTGCTTCTATCTCCTTAACCGTGCGAGATAGAGCGATTTCGTCGAAATTTTCGACCCACAGGGTATCTAAGGAATGTAATATTTGCAATTTTCAAAAAATTTTCCCCTCCCCAAAAATGGCGGCCATTTTAAATTTTCGAATTTTTGCCAAAAATGGCAAAACACAAATTCGCTTCTATCTCCTTAACCGTGCGAGATAGAGCGATTTCGTCAAAATTTTCGACCCACAGGGTATCTGAGAAGTGTACTCTTTGCAATTTTCAAAAAATTTTCCCCTCCCCAAAAATGGCGGCCATTTTGAATTTTCGAATTTTTGCCAAAAATGGCAAAACACTAATTTGCTTCTATCTCCTTAACCGTGCCAGATAGAGCGATTTCGGCAAAATTTTCGACCCACAGGGTATCTAAGGAGTGTACTCTTTGCAATTTTCAAAAAATTTTCCCCTCCCCAAAAATGGCGGCCATTTTGAATTTTCGAATTTTTGCCAAAAATGGCAAAACACAAATTTGCTTCTATCTCCTTAACCGTGTGAGATAGAGTGATTTCGTCGAAATTTTCGACCCACAGGGTATCTAAGGAGTGTACTCCTTGCAATTTTCAAAAAATTTTCCCCTCCCCAAAAATGGCGGCCATTTTGAATTTTAGAATTTTTGCCAAAAATGGCAAAACACAAATTTGCTTCTATCTCCTTAACCGTGCGAGATAGAGCGATTTCGTGGAAATTTTCGACCCACAGGGTATCTAAGGAATGTAATATTTGCAATTTTCAAAAAATTTTCCCCTCCCCAAAAATGGCGGCCATTTTGAATTTTCGAATTTTTGCCAAAAATGGCAAAACACAAATTTCCTTCTATCTCCTTAACCGTGTGAGATAGAGCGATTTCGTCGAAATTTTCAACCCACAGGGTATCTAAGGAGTGTACTCTTTGCAATTTTCAAAAAATTTTCCCCTCCCCAAAAATGGCGGCCATTTTGAATTTTCGAAGTTTTGCCAAAAATGGCAAAACACAAATTTCCTTCTATCTCCTTAACCGTGCGAGATAGAGCGATTTCGTCAAAATTTTCGACCCACAGGTATTTGAGCATTGTATTCTTGGCAATTTAAAAAAAAATTTCCCCTCCCCTAAAATGGCGGCCATTTTGAATTTTCAAATTTTTGCCCAAAATGGCAAAACACAAATTTGCTTCTATCTCCTTAACCGTGCGAGATAGAGCGATTTCGTCGAAATTTTTCAACCCACAGGGTATCTAAGGAATGTAATCTTTGCAATTTTCAAAAAATTTTCCCCTCCCCAAAAATGGTAGCCATTTTGAATTTTCGAATTTTTGCCCAAAATGGAAAAACACAAACTGGCCTTAACCGTGCAAAATAGAGTTATTTTGTTGAAATTTTCGACCCATAGGGTATCTAAGAAATGTACTCTTGGCAATTTTCAAAAAAATTTCCTTTTCCCAAAAATGGCGGCCATTTTGAATTTTCAAATTTTTGCCAAAAACAGGAATTTGCTTCTATCTTCTTAACCGTGCAAGATAGAGTGATTTCGTCAAAATTTTCAACCCAACCAATGCAAAAAGGCATGAAGCTGAAATAATTTACATCTACACTAACAAATATTTAAGCATCATTGATATATTTTACAAATGAAACAGGGTCTTGTAAGACTACTGTACAATTTGGGCAAAAGGTTCATGGGTGGACATTACACATGATAATGTGTGTTCTTCTATGCTATCCTGTTTCTATTCGCATCTACTATCAACAGGGCGGCCTATTTCTAGTTAATCTCATATTCAGGTGGCAAAAAATTTTATGAGAATTCCAACCATTGGGCTGGTATGTCACTCGTGATGGGCCCCTAGGGACTCTTAGACCTCTAAGTGAGCACTGCTGCACTTCCGTCCTACAGTCAAAACATCTTGACAGTTTTAGCACTGTCTTCCATTCTATATAGGTTTTTGGCTCCTTACAGGCCCAGTCTTCGGGATTGGGGCACTGTAAATGGGACTCAGACTGGTATTTCTAACACTATTTTAATATATACATTACTTCAAATCTAAGAAAAATTGACATTCCTTCCAGTCTCAGCTGTAATCCCGCCACCGGGCGGTTGGATTCAGCATTGAGTCCCACATGGTAAGCTATTGTAACGTAATAAAATTGAAAATTTTAATTACTTAAATTGGAAATTTTAATTACTTAAATGTAGCTTTTATAAGCTACAAGCTTACCATGTGGGACTTAATGCTGTTCTCGGGTTGCCACACCCGGGGCCAACGTCTTAGAAAAAAAGATCGTTCTTGTTAGCCACCGGATATACTGGTAGTTGTCGTCACGTGATAACTTCTGACCAATCGCCCTACTTTCTCGTTGAAATTTTTTAAACCTACCCCTCAGCTGTAAACAGCGGGGAGGCAGGGTGGGACTCTCCTAAGTCCCACATGGTAAGCTTGTAGCTTATAAAAGCTACATTTAAGTAATTAAAATTTCCAATTTTATTACGCTACAATAGCTTACCATGTGGGACTTAATGCTGAATTCAACCGCCCGGTGGCGGGATTACAGCTGAGACTGGAAGATATGTCATTTTTTTCTAAGATTTTGAATTAAAAGTCTAGAATAGTGCCAGAAATACCAGTCTGAGTCCCATTTACAGTGCCCCGATCCCGAAAGCCGGGCCTGTAACGAGCCAAAAACCTAAGTAAATGAGAGACAGTGCTAAAACTGTCTAGATGTTTGATTGTAGGACGGAAGTGCAGCAGTGCTCACTTCGAGGTCTAAGGGTCCCAAAGGGCCCTTCACGTGTGACTGACCAACCCAGTGGTTGGGCCTCTCTTTTAAAAACCTGAATATGAGATTAATGACAACTAAATAAGTCCTTAATAGAAATTACTTGATAATTAAAGGATAAAATGACCTTACCCATAACATCTTGAAGGTAAAGGAATACCTAGATCCTGGGAATGACTCCTGAAGACTTGGTTGTAGCGGATGTGCCCCCCCCCCCCCCTTTTTTCTTTCCGAGGACAACTGGTCTGAGGGGAAGGATCTAGGACTTGTTGTGCAGCCACTACGGGTCCCAGGTACAAATTGTTGTCGGTGTCCGACCAAGTAAGGTCTTTCAGGTAAAAATTTGTAAATGTGTTGTGAGCTTTCCAGTGACAGGCTTGCATGATTTGGTCCACCGATACCCCACCGTAAAAGGCCTTAGAGGCCGCGAAGGCCCGGATGTCATGCGCTTTGACTTGGACCAAGTCCAAGGCTTGTTGATCTGCTTGTTTGTAACAAAGTAAGATGGTTTGTTTCAACCATGAAGAGAGTGTAGCGGGTCTGATGTCTGAGGTATGTCCTTTCTTAAAGGAGATGAAAAGGAGAGAACGAGACCCTCTCAGGTCTTTAGTTCGGTCCAAATAAAACCTCAGGGCCCGCACGGGACACAGGGTCCTGTCTTCTTTAAACTGTCTATCTACAATGGTAGTCAAAGCAGGAATAGTCACTGGTGACACACTTTGAGAACCTTCTCTTGCTAGTTGGTTTTTGGCTATGAAATCAGAAGAAGGGAACAAGGCTACCTTTTCCCATTGGCCTAAATTAGCTACTTTGTTAGCGACCCAGGCATGGATTTCGCTGCGGCGCTTGCCAGAGGCCAAGGCTAGCAAGAACGCAGTTTTGAGCGTAAGATGTTTGAGGTCTGAGTCTTTCATGGGCTCAAATGGTGCTTTGGTGAGCTCGTTAAGGACAACAGAAAGGTTCCACTTGGGTAAATTTCTGGAACTTTTAGGACGATCCCTGTGAAAACTGGAGAGTAACCTATGAAGGTCTGCATTGTGTGCAATATGTTGGGCCGTTGGGCCCAAAGTGTCAACGATTGCAGTCCTGTAACCATCAATGGTCGAGGGGCACCTGTTTAAGTCTTGGTACAGATACATGAAGAAATCTGAGATTTATTTCACAGATGGAGTGGAGAAATCCACCGAATTTTCTCTGCACCATTTTTCAAATAGGGCCCACTTTGATTTGTAGATGGTCCTTGTTGATGACCGCTGAGGGGCAGCAATTCTCTCTGCCACCTCCACAGAGAAGCCTTGTTCCTGGAGTTATCCGCTCCTAGACACCAGGCGTGGAGGTTCAGGTGCTGGGGGTTGTTGTGGAACACCAGCTTGTGGGACTGTTTGAGTAGGGTTGTTGACACTGGGAGTTGCAGTGGGATCTCTGTTGAGAGCTGCACTAGGTCCCAAAACCAGGGCATCCCTGGCCAGCCTGGGGCTATTACGATGATCAGGCAATGACATTGCCTGATCTTTTGGATCACCTTGTGAAGGAGAGCCGTAGGAGGGTACGCATAGGCCGTGAGGTTGGTCCAGTTTATGTTCAGAGCATCTATGTCCCAGGCCTTTGGGTCTGGGATAGGAGACACGTATAGAGGGAGTTTGTGGTTCAGGTGAGTGGCAAATAAGTCTACATGAGGTGTGAACCACTTCTGGCAGATCTGTTTGAAGACCTGTGGGTGCAGAGACCATTCTGTTGACTGCACTTGGTTGGACCTGGATAGCAGGTCGGCCATCACATTTAGGCACCCTGGAATGTGCCTGGCTTTCAATGTTATGTGGTAGTGATGGCACCAGGTCATGATCTTCCACAGGAGAGCACACATCTCTGCCGAGTGTGTTCCTCCTTGTTTGTTGATGTAGGCTACCACTGTTGAGTTGTCCATCGCAACCAACACTGTTTGATTCTGGCACTGGTCCTTGAAGTCTCGAAGGGCCAGGGAGACCGCCTTCAATTCTAGGACATTTATGTGTAGCCTTTTTTCCCGATCCGACCACAGACCCTTTGTAGAATTTTGGTCTAAGTGAGCGCCCCAACCTTCGTTTGAGGCGTCGGTAAAGAGTTGGATACTGTGGTCTTTGGGATGAAGGTCTGCACCTTTCATCACATTGGAGGGATTTTGCCACCAATCCAGGTGGGCTGCAATGGCTTCTGTCCAGGGAAGGAGGTTGTCCAGCGACTGAGGATATCTCCAGTGCTCCTTGAGGTGAAACTGAAAAGGCCTCATGTGAAGGCGTCCCTCCGGGACCATTTTTTCCGTTGAGGCTAGCAACCCAATTAGAGACATCAAACATCTTGCAGTCAAAACACGTTTTGACTTGAGTCGTAGGATCAAATCCTGAAGTTTGAGCCATCTCTCTTGAGTGGGTTTTACAAGGGCTGAATCTAGGTGGTATTCGTAGCCCACGAACGAAAACACCTGAGTAGGTTTCAGTTCTGATTTTTCCTGATTTATTATCCACCCCAAGGACTGAGTCAGTTCTACTACTGCCTGAGTGTTCACTTGGGCTTCCTCCTGAGACTGGGACCTGATCAGCCAGTCGTCCAGGTATTGGTGAATTCTGAGTCCTCTTGAGAGGGCCATTAGTTTCACTTCCTTTATGATCATTGTAAAGACCTGGGGGGCTGTGGCTAGTCCGAACAGGAGGGAGGTGAACTGGAACACCTGAGCCTTGTAGCAAAACCTTAGGTATTTCCTTGAGTTTGGGTGGATGGGGATGTGTAGGTAAGCGTCCGACAGGTCTATCGACGATACCCACTCCCCTGGAATCAGGGAGGTCCTGATGGACTCTGGAGTTTCCATTTTGAACTTTTCTACGTGTAGAAAAGTATTGAGCCTGCTTAAGTCTATGACTGGCCTCCACCTTTGGTGAGGCTTGGGTACTAGGAACAGGCGACTGTAAAACCCGAGAGATTTTACATTGTCTACCCTTTCGATAGCGTTCTTTGACAGGAGAGACTGGATACAAGTAGCCAAGGCTTGGTATTTTTGTTGGGCCTTGTACTCTGACAGAATCAGAGGAAATCTGATCAAGTTTGGCTTTGAATGGAATGGCAGAACGTAGCCATTGGTGATAATGTTTAACACGTTTTGAGAACATTTGTTTGTGAGCCAGTCTCTCCTGAAAGAACGGAGGCGACCTCCTACTGGTGGACTGAGTGAGGCTTTGGAGGAGTCATTGGGGAGGGGGGTTTCCACGCCCCCTTCCTCTATTGTGGGGTCGAAAACGACCCCTGGAGCCTCTGAAGTTGGATTTTCCTCTTCCCGAGGGAAAGGACTGGTTACTGCTTTGAGAGGTATTGCCCCCATAGGGGCGTTTCCTGTAGGAGCCTCTTTTCTTGTGGGGACCACGAAAGGGCTTATTCTGAGAATCTTTTGAGGTGCCTTTTTTGAGAAGGAAGTCCTCACCTTCCTTCACTAATTGAGACTCGAACAAGGAAGGGCCCCAAAAGGACGAGTTCCTGAGTTCTTGACGTCTCGTTTCTCCTAATTGTGGATGTAATAGAGTCATCTCGGCTTCGCGTCTGAGCAAGCCGGTATTAGCCATAGAGTATAATTCCCTCTGCAAAATATGGGCTAGAGATTTGCTGAGACAAGTGAGGGCCCTGTGTTGGACAAGTACTGTCTTGTTCCAAAAATCTAAGTAGTCAGCTACTTCCTCATATCCGCGCTTTGCCGCTTTCTCAGGATTGGCACCTTTCTGAATCTGAGATTTTATCTTCTTGACCGTAGATTTGATGCTATGTTGGCATTTTTCCAATGAAGCATTGCAAGAAGAGGAGGTTTTGGCAAATGCAGCGGTGAAGTTGAGGGTAGAGATATTTTGTCTAGCCTGAAGTTCCAGCTCCTTGAGAACTGGCAGGGGAACTCTGGCTACTGGGGGCCCAGAGGGTCTAGGAGTAATACAGATCTTAGCGAAGTCCGTATTCAACTCCTGAATTTTGTCCTGAAAAGTTGGTTGTCCCACCTTGTACCACTTTGAAGTTGAGGGAGGAGGCTTGACATATTTTCCCTCAGATAAATTGGCAGCCTTAAAGTCATGTTGGAATTTATCAAAGGCGTCCTTGATAACTGAGCTAAGTGGAAGGATAGAGGAAGGACCTCTAGGTCTGAGCTCTTGATGGCCTTTTTCATCATCCAGACCCAACACATAAGTGGACGACCTGGGCATAGATTCCCTGGGGTCAGGGAGAGACAGAATACGCCTGAAGGTGTCTACTTCTTCAGAGTATTGTGAGGGCATGTCAGACAAAGCTACTTCCCTATAATAAGGGGGGTCTGGATCATGTTGTGGGAGGTCTTGATCAGAAGCTACTCCTGAGGGCTGAGCCCTAGAGGGCTTAGAAGACCTGTGTCTGGCTACAGGGGAGTGATCCTCCTCTGAGGAAAATGACACGTATCTAGATCTTGATTTATGTTTGCTCTTGTCAGAGTGTTTTTTGGATCTAGAAGAAGGGATCCGAGGTTCATCGGAATCCTCAATTAGTTGGTCCGAGGCAGAGCTCGGGTCAACTGGCTGCTTATGGCTTTGCTTTTTGTGAGAGTACGAGACCTCTTCGGGATGACCTTCAGAGGGGGCAACGTACTGATCCGAGGAAAGTTGAGTAGATACTAGACGAGGAGGTAGTGCTGGACCGTAGTCCACATCCATAGCCTCGCTTGGGATGTTAGTACCAGATCTCGGAGGGGGCAAATCCAGAGGGGCAGCAGAATTACTGGACAAGCCAGGTTTTGAAGCAAGAAGCGAGGACTCTACCTCGACTTTCTGTTTTGCAGCCAACTCCTCTCGGAGTGACTGAAAAGCTTCCAACATGGATGCCTGGAAGGTACCCATTTGCTGCTGTAAATGTATATTTAAGGAATCACCCAGTGATTTTTCTATGTTTTTCTGGATTTTATTTTGCAAAGCCGTGCCAGGGGTGGGTGGAATAGTCTTGGCTGGTGTTTTCAAGGACAGGGAACTGAAGGCAAGAGGTTGTGGACGGGGGGGTGAGGTAAAAAGGCTATCAGCAGCACACTCGAGGTCTGCATTGGATCCAGTGAAGGAATCCCCGTCGCCTTCACCCAAAAGATCTAGTTCATCTTTGGAACTAGTTGTCGCTTTTTGCTTTTTCAGATACCGCTTCCTGTTTGAAATTTTCTGTAATTGCTCATCTGTGAAAGACGTGCAAATTTCACAAGGGGTTTCAAAGGTGACACAGGGGTCATCTCCCTTGCCAGCCTCCCTACAGGTAGGGCAGAAATTATGTGTATCAAAACTAAAGCAAAAATGGCGGCATTTCTGAGCTCTCGGTTTGTCTTTATTTGCTTGATGGAGAGACATTTTATACGCAATAAAAGACGTACAATAGAATTGCCTGAACCGAGGAAAGCTAAAAACACGCGAAAGTCAAGAAATACTTAAGGTGGGAAAATCAGAATTTTACAGAATGATCTATAGCATAGAAATAAAGAAATATGCAAATATTAGCCTCCAACAATAAGTAAGAACTGAGAAATAAATAGAAATGTCTGTATATTTACAAACTGCTACCAGTCATCGTGGCCAACGAGAAAGTAGGGCGATTGGTCAGAAGTTATCACGTGACGACAACTACCAGTATATCCGGTGGCTAACAAGAACGATCTTTTTTTCTAAGACGTTGGCCCCGGGTGTGGCAACCCGAGAACAGCATTAAGTCCCACATGGTAAGCTATTGTAGCGTAATAAAATGTAGCTTTTATAAGCTACAAGCTTACCATGTGGGACTCAGAAGAGTCCCACCCTGCCTCCCCGCTGTTTACAGCTGAGGGGTAGGTTTTAGAAAAAATTTCAACGAGAAAGTAGGGCGATTGGTCAGAAGTTATCACGTGATGACAACGAGAGGCTACGGCCAACTATAAATGTCTATTTTTCTTAGACGTTGGCCATGATGCCTTGTGGCCATCCAAGTACAGCATTGAGTCCCACATGGTAAGCTTGTAGCTTATAAAAGCTACATTTAAGTAATTAAAATTTTCAAATTTAGAGTATTTTGTTTAAATATGTTGTTGATCTACTTTTGGGTCAGCTATAATATAGTAAGGTTGCAGACATATAGCTCATGGCATAGCTGAGCAAGAGCTACTTTCAGGTTCTCACTGTTGAGTAAGTCAGTTGTAACTTGAAACTATTGCATTTACAGTATTTTGTTTAAATATGTTCTTTACCTACGCATGTGTCGGCTATAACAAAGTAAAATTGCAGACCTGTAACTCATTGTAACTTTTCTGTTTTCACTTCTACTCTGAAACTCATAGCACACAGTCAGCTGACACAGAGCCCATTCACGGGCACTGATTGCTTGTTTTTTTTTTTTGTTATCATTAATCGGGACGCTTGTTTGCATATGGGAGAAATTCTCGCAGAAGGGCCCGCCGGCTCCGCAAGTTTGCCTACCTATAGCGTCTTTACTAGTGGATGGAATTTCTTCAAACTTGGCACATATATTTAGTAGCCCTGGGAAAATTTTCTAAATTTGGTGCCATGACATTTCAACCAATCAGAGAAGTCACATGACCAAAAACAGGATTTTGCTTGTTCGGATGATAACTTAAGAAGCGTTTAAAATATTTGCCTGAAATTTGATATATGGATGCATGGTATAAAGATCTGCAAATGATTAGATTTTGATAGACTTCCATTAAAGAATGGCTAATTAATTAAGCATTAAAATTTTTATTAACAAGGAAAATACAAATCCCTTAATAACTTCTAAACCGTGCGAGCGATTTCGACCAAATTTTTGGCCCACAGGGTATCTCTGCTAAGTACTCTGCTCAATTCCAAAAAAATTTCCTCTCTCCAAAAATGGCGGCCATTTTGAATTTTGTAATTTTTGACAAAAATGTTAAAACTTAAATTTCATTGCGTTAATACATCTTACCTAACAGACGATAGCTATTGTCCGGCGCCAGCCGGTCCCGCCAAACGCCAGAAAAAGACGTCCTGAGTTTCACCTCCGGCCGGACCGGTACACTCCACTCCACTCGCCAGGTGGCCTAGTTCCTGCTTTATTCGCCAGAGGGACGTGACGTCATAGCATCTTTTTCGTTTGGCGCGAGAGTTAAAGTTGTGTTTTTCGGAAGTGCTTTCTTTTTTGTGGATATTCTGTTTATTCTTATATTGTGTGGCTCAGTGAAGTTGTTTACTAGTTTACTATCATTATGTCTTCACCGGGGCAAAGGAAAGGTGCATGCGGACACATAATGGCTAATTTTGACAAACATTCAAGATGTGCCCGCTGCCGTGACAAAGGTCATGGGGAGGACCCTTGTATTAAAAATCTGCAATGTGAATTCTGCGATTTACTTACTCCAGAACAGATTGTGCAACTGTCTACCCCTACCTACAAGCTTAGGAAGGAAAAACAGAAAGGAAAGGACGTTTTAATAGACCCTAATGCTGTGACTGTTATATCTCATGTGGAACAGGAAGTTGTAGATCGCCCTGCTTCCCACAATTCTTCTGTTGACCTCTCTCTTCCAGCTCCATCTTTTCAAAAGGAATTGCTGGACCTGGACGAAAAATGGTCGTTAAGAATGGCCAGACTTGAGGCTCTCATCACCATGGGTCACAAATCGTCTCCCCCTCCACCGGCCTTTTCTCCTGTCAAAGTTCCGGTTTCACATCAGCCACCTCCGGGGTCTATTTCTCAAACCCCGTTTATGCAGTCTGCGGCTCTTTCTGGCCAAGCCGGTCCGGCTTCCGGCCCGGATGGAGCCCAGGCATAGCCTGTGTCTACTGTCACTAGATCCTCACCATTGGATAATTTATACCCGGACAATGACCCGGAGCCGGTCTTTCAACAGCCCGGTCCGGTACCTGCTACTCAGTCCTCCACTGGACAAGTTCTCTTCTCAGCCCGGGATTCTATTCCACCGGATCAAGCGGAAGAAGGGGAGCTCTCTGATCCGGAACAGGAACCGGAGGATCCGCAGGACTCTGACTCCGGCGAAAAGGATAAGATTATTAGTGAGGATCAAAACTATCGAGAAACTGTGAGAGGAGTTAGGGCCTTTATGGGATGGACACATGTCCCCGATTTAGAGTATTCGCCCACTTCTCGTACTGACAATCCATGGACGGGGCATCGCTCTCAGCCAGCGGGGAAAGTATCAGTCTTACTCCCTCCAGAGGACTGGCTGTGCAAAAAACTGGAAAATATGAACTTGGTGTTGTTAGAAGGCTACCCATCAAAATCATCAGAACCAGGGGGACTCCACATGGACCAGTTCCTCCGTCCACCCAAGTCCCAGAGTCGTTGGTATGGGATTCACCCTGCGGAGCCCAAGGACACTTCCAGACCTGGGAAATATGTAAATACCTGGCCAAATGATGCGGCAAAGATAAATAGTGCCTTTCCCCGTATTGCTAAACAAAGTGTGGCCAATTCTCAACCTACTGTGCGCCCCTTATCCCAAGACACCGTTAGGAAATGGGAGAAGTCCACCAAAGAGTCTAGCTACATCTGCAACCAGGCAGCTGGATTTAACAGGTGTATTACCAAACTGCAGGATTCCGTTCAGGAACAAGTTAGAATTTTACATCATGAAATGGGGAAAGGGAAGTCATCAGCTAAGGCACAAGCAGCACTGGACGAGCTTCACTACCTAACAACATTTAATCAAAACGTGAGTTTCGCCATGGGCAAATCTTTACAGCATCTGTCAGATTTTACCTTCACACAAATGGCCAACCTGACTTTGGTCCGGAGGGACTCGTACCTGGAACACTTAAAGCCAGGCGTTAAACCTGACACTTTTGCCTCCTTGAGAAACTGCCCACTTAACGGCTATGCCCTCTTCCCAGATGCTATTATTAGAAAAGCGGAAGATGACATCACCCAACATGAAGCTGCCAAGCGTACCTCCCAGCCCGGTCCGGGCCATGGGGGGTTCGCCGGGGCACAGAAAAGAGGTCAAAATAGATACCAGCCTTACTCCACAGGATGGAGAAATCAGGATACTTCTAAACCTTCCGGCAACTCTGGCAAGGACATGCCGGCATGGAAGTCTTTCAGTGGTAGAGGCAGACCACGCGGTAGGGGACGTGGAGGTCCTGCTAACCGCGGCTCCCGAGGCTCCAAGGATGTTCATCCTTATAAATGACAATTATTGTGTACCAAAGCCGGTCTTAGAGAACCGGTGTTCAGGGACAGTAACAAACAATCTCAGAACTTTAAAGTCTCTTGTAAACTATTGTGCTGTCAGTCATGTACCTTCTGCAACAAAAAATGTAAGGCAGCCGCAAAAGAAAGGCTTAAGTCCTCCTTCAGAAATCAGAGAAATAAATTCTGTGAATTGTGTTTCTTTTGTCGATCAGTGTGTCTGTGCCCCAAGTGTGACAAATGCCCACAATGTTGTTCATGCCCCCCAGGTAGGAGGGCGCCTTCAGCCCTTTTGGCAGACTTGGGCCCTCCTAGGTGCAAATCCGAGAGTAGTGTCCATTTTGAAGGACGGCTACATTCTCCCATTCAAAATCAGACCTCCTCTGGTGAGGGACCCCTTGATAGTCAGTGGTTATGCAAACCCCACCAGGAACCTCTACCTGGAAGGGGCTTTGCAGGCCCTACTGCAAAAGGAGGCAGTAGAGATGGTAAGGGTTCGAACATCTCTAGCCTTCTTCAACCGACTGTTCATAGTTCCAAAACCAAATCAGAAATGGTGACCAATCTTGGACCTCAGTGCTCTAAACAAATTTTTGAGCGTAAAAACATTCAAAATGGAAACTCCGGAGACAATTCGGTTGTCCCTGCAAAAAGGGGAATGGGTGACATCTCTGGATTTCAGCGACGCCTATTTCCACATTCCAGTTCATGTAAAGTCCCGAAAATATCTCGGGTTCCATTTCCAAAATCAGTCCTATCAGTTCAGGGCTCTTCCCTTTGGCCTCTCCACAGCTCCAATGGAGTTCACTTGTGTGGTCAAAGAGGTCAAGTTAATGGCTCAATCCCGGGGTATAAGAATCCACCAGTACCTAGACGACTGGTTGATTCGAGCCCCTACCAAAGAATCCTGCCACCAGGGCACTCAATCCCTCCTCGCCCTTTGCCAGGAGTTGGGTTGGATAGTCAACCTCCAAAAGTCAGATCTAGAACCCAAACAGACTTTCGAGTTCGTGGGTTACAAGTACGATCTCTTTCAAGGACGGGTCTTACCGACTCAGAACAGGTGGGATTCGATCCTCCAAAAGTTGGAATCCATTCTATCCAAACCGAGTTGCCGAGTCAGGAAATTTATGTCCCTGATAGGCCTTCTTACAGCGACGGAAAAACAGGTTCCCCTGGGGAGACTCCACATGAGACCCATCCAGTGGCACCTAAAACGACATTGGAGAGTTCCAGAATCCCTGGAAAAGGAGATTCCTGTTCCAAGGTCGCTCCACCCACACCTTCTATGGTGGACCAAAGAGACAAATGTCTTGCCAGGACAGTCTTTGCACCCCTTGAGTCATGCCGTACAAATCTTTACAGACGCCTCAAAAGAAGGCTGGGGTGCTCACTTAGGAGACTTCACAGCAAGAGGCGTTTGGTCAGTTCAAGAAAGTCATCTTCACATAAATTTCCTGGAACTAAAAGCGGTCTTACTGGCCTTGAAAAGGTTCCAGCACTTGGTACAAGGCAAAGTAGTTCTAGTTGCCACAGACAACACCACAGTTGTGGCATACATCAACAAGGAAGGAGGTATGAGGTCAGGCTCACTTTGTGCCCTTCTATGGCGACTCCTGTGTTGGTGCAATCTGAGGCAGGTAGTGTTAAAGGCCAGGCACATCCCTGGTCGTCTCAATGTGATTGCAGACAAGCTGTCTCGTCAAGGCCAAGTCATTCAGACGGAATGGTCACTTCACCAGGAGGTCTTCGACCTCCTAGTTCAGACCTGGCACCAGCCCCAAGTGGACATGTTTGCAACAAAATACAATTGCAAACTAGCCCAGTACGTGTCTCCAGTGCCGGACCCCAGTGCATGGGCAGTGGACGCCCTAACAGTCTCTTGGGAGAACTTGGACATGTATCTTTTTCCCCCAGTGTCGTTACTGGGCAAGGTGGTCAGCAAACTGTCGGACCATCTTTACAAGAGAGTGATCCTCATAGCTCCGGGTTGGCCCAACATGCCATGGTTCTGGGACCTGGTGGAACTGTCGTCTCAGATCCCTCTTTGCCTACCCAGTCATCCCGACCTAGTGACACAGCCATTCAACAAGGCGCGTCACAGGAATCTGACCAATCTAAACCTACACGCCTGGCTCCTAGAGCCGAGGCTATCAAGGAGCAAGGGTTCTCTAGTCCAGTGGCGTCACGAATTGAGGCTCCTCAAAGAAGTTCAACCAGAACAGTCTATGAGGCAAAGTGGGCCGTTTTTGTCAGATGGTGTAAATCAAGTCAGGTGGACTTCCGGTCTCCATCTGTCAAACAAATAGCAGATTTTCTCCTGCATCTATTCCAGGAAAAGAATCTCCAACCCAGTACCATTGATGGTTACAGATCGGCCATTGCGGACAAATTAGGAAATTCTTCCTTGAATGTGAGCAAAGATGAAAACCTAACTTTTCACAGAGATAGACCAAAGGGTAGGCGAGGAATTCCTTCATGGAATCTCTCTCTCGTTCTACATCAGCTCACCAAACCACAATTTGAGCCTCTCAGAAAGGCCTCATTAAAACATCTGACCTTTAAAACGGTTTTCCTCCTCGCTCTAGGTTCTGGAAAACGTAGGAGCGAAATACACGCTTGGCTGAACAAAAATATTAGACACCAAGCTGACTGGTCAAAAGTGTCCCTTTACCCGTCTCCGATGTTCTTGGCTAAAAACCACTTAGCAAAAGAAGGTCCAGAGTGCGTGGCGCCAGTGGTTATACCAGCCCTGGCTCCTACTCTGGACAAGTCCTTGAAGGAGGACAGGTCACTCTGCCCAGTGAGAGCTCTACGCTACTATCTGGACAAAACTCAAGATGTCAGACAAGGAAAGGAGCTGGTGTTTGTCTCCTTCAAAAAGGGTTTCACGAAGGATATTTCTCCTGCTACGATCTCGTCTTGGATCAAGCAGACGGTTATCCTTTGCTATGATCTCTCAGATCAGGAGTCTCTAACCCTTCACCAGGTGAAGGCGCATGACGTTAGAGCCTTCGCGGCTTCTAAAGCCTTTCAAGGTGGCATCTCACTAGACCAGATCTTAGCTGCATGCCACTGGAAGTCCCACAACACCTTTACTCAGTTTTATCTTAAAGATGTGGCGTGGGCAGATTCGGAGCTTTTTCACTTAGGTCCAGTGGTGGCTGCACAGCAGATCCACCAATGAACCTTCTTGGCTCCTGTTTTGTAAATAGTGTACATAATAATTAAGGTTTTTTACTAGGTTGCCTGAGGCACTGAGTATGAGACCATTATTCCACTCTTACAGGCTAATTGGAATCTTTAGGACTGAACTCTTCTCTCTTCCTCCTCTCAGAGCAGAAAAAAGGGGGGGGGGGGGGGGGGGGGAATGGCACTGCTTGGTAACTTAAGGAGCAGTTGTTAGCTTCTTTATCAGCCGGCCAGAGGTTACGTGCCTATTTTACAGAGTTCCTTCTAGTCCTTAGGAAGCTGCCCTCCTTCCACTGGGTAGTTATTCTAGCTATCGTCTGTTAGGTAAGATGTATTAACGCAATGAAATTGCAAATTTTAATTAGTAAATTAAATTTTTATTAGTTAATACCTTACCTAACAGACGGGAGATTCCCACCCGGCCTTCCCCGCTTTCAGCTTCAATTAACCTAATTTGGGACGAAAAAGATGCTATGACGTCACGTCCCTCTGGCGAATAAAGCAGGAACTAGGCCACCTGGCGAGTGGAGTGGAGTGTACCGGTCCGGCCGGAGGTGAAACTCAGGACGTCTTTTTCTGGCGTTTGGCGGGACCGGCTTGCGCCGGACAATAGCTATCGTCTGTTAGGTAAGGTATTAACTAATAAAAATTTAATTTACTAATTAAAATTTGCAAATTGCTTGTATCTCCTAAACCATGCGAGATAGAGCGATTTTGGCAAAATTTTTGGCCCACAGGGTACATATGCAAGATACTCTGCTCAATTTTCAAAAAAAAATTCCTCCCTCCAAAAAATGGCGGCCATTTTGAATTTTCGAATTTTTGACAAAACTGGTAAAACTTAAAATTGCTTGTATCTCCTAAAGCGTGCGAGATAGAGCAATTTCGGCGAAATTTTGGGCCCAGAGGGTATATATGCAAGATACTCTGCTCAATTTTCAAAAATTTTTCCTCTTTCTAAAAGTGGCTGAATTTTCGAATTTTTGACAAAAATGGTAAAACTTAAAATTGCTTGTATCTCCTAAACCATGCGAGATAGAGCTATTTCGGGGAAATTTTTGGCCCAGAGGGTATATATGCAAGATCCTCTGCTCAATTCTCACAAATTTTTCCTCTTTCCAAAAATGGCGGCCATTTTGAATTTTTGGCAAAAATGGCGATAGAGATAGAGCGATTTCGGCGAAATTTTTGGCCCATAGGTTATGTATGCAAGATCCTCTGCTCAATTCTCACAAATTTTTCCTCTTTCCAAAAGTGGCTGAATTTTCGAATTTTTTACAAAAATGGTAGAACTTAAAATTGCTTGTATCTCCTAAAGCGTGCAAGATAGAGCGATTTCGGCGAAATTTTTGGCGCAGAGGGTATATATGTAAGATACTCTTGCTCAATTTTCAAAAAAAATTTCCTGTTTCCAAAAATGGCGGCCATTTTCGAATAAAAATGGTAAAACTTAAAATTGCTTGTATCTCCTAAACCGTGCGAGATAGAGCGATTTCGGTGAAATTTTTGGCCCACAAGTTATGTATGCAAGATCCTCTGCTCAATTCTCAAAAAATTTTTCCTCTTTCAAAAGTGGCTGAATTTTCGAATTTTTGACAAAAATGGTAAAACTTAAAATTGCTTATATCTCCTAAACCGTGCGAGATAGAGCGATTTCGGCGAAATTTTTGACCCACAGGGTATATACACTAGATACTCTGCTCAATTCTCAAAAAAAATTTCTCTTTCCAAAAATGGCGGCTATTTTGAATTTTCGCAATTTGGACAAAAATGGTAAAACTTAAAATTGCTTGTATCTCCTAAACCGTGTGAGATAGAGCGATTTCGGCGAATTTTTTGGTCCGTAGGGTATATATGAAAGGTACTCTGCTCAATTTTCAAAAAAAATGTCCTCTTTCCAAAAATGGCAGCCATTTTCAATTTTCGAATTTTTGACAAAAATGGAAAAACTGAAAATTGCTTGTATCTCCTAAATCATGCGGTATAAAATGATTTTGGCAAAAGTTTCAATCCACAGGGTATCCAAGCAAGATACTCAAAAATGTCAGCCATTTGAAATTTTCAAATGTTTGCCAAAAAACTTAAAATTGCTTGTATCTCCTAAACCATTTTAAATATTCCAATTTTTTTTTTCGATATAATTTTAGATTGACAGGGTATCTAGGCAAGATCTTCTTTCTATTATAAGCAGCCAACACCATCTTTCTTTTGGGATGCTTTGTTTTTGCCATGCAAAAACAATCGCTTTGCTTCACTAGTGATCCTCTAGTTTTGTTTTTTTTCTTATATTTTAGGGGGCAAAAAGAAATGGAGGAACTACACTTACTTTGTAACCTTTCCAGCCATCCTTGCATTAGCTGTCAATTGGCAGTTGTTGGAAAAGGAACACCACGCACACTGGAAACGGCCCGAGTTTGTCCCGTATGAGCACTTGAGAATCAGAACTAAGGTATAAACTATAAAGATTAATACCTTGTCATGTTTAAACATACATATAATACAATTCATAAAAACGATTTAGAACAGTTTGAAAAGATTGAAGTGTTGAATGGGTCCAATTTTTTTCCTCTGAAGGTTTTATCAGGAGCATAGATTGGTGGTATAACAAAAGACACTGAGTGCCACCAAAATTTAAGTGTGCTTTTTATTTGCTTTTCATAAAAAAAAAAGTTATATCACACTTTACATACATTAATTCACACAGTTTACAATTTTGCCATATATATATATATGTTGTATTGAATGTGGATAACCATTGAATGTATAAATTCAATGGCACAAACTATTGAATGTGTACATTCAATGGGCAAATCATTGAATGTATACATTCAATGGCTGAGCTGTGGAATGTGTACATTCAACGACTAAAATCATTGAATGTGTACATTCAATGACCCAAGCCATGGAATGTATAAATGATTAAATATGAAAAGCTGATACTGATTGAAAAGATTTAGTTTACAACTTATATATTTGTAGCATAATAATAAGTGATTAAATTAATAGGAATAAAAGTCTTGCATTTCAGGAAGTGACATAAAGAAGGATCAATCTAGAACATTAAAATGAATAAACATATATGTAATGACATAAATGTCATATATTTCATTGGATTATTTATGATGCATCAAGCCTTTCTGATCGAAGTCATTACAAAAACTCTATTATAAGCTTTACTTTAATCCACAAATATTGAAATATTTGGCCTCCCAATGAAAGGATGAAAGAAAAATTGTTCAAGCCTGAGTAGTTACTTTATGGTCTTTCAGTGTATGATTTTAATATGTGATAGCAAATAATTCATCTAATTAAGTGTGAGACATGGGTATTTAATTGTAATTAGCCCCATGGTTGCACCCCTGTATTGTTAGAGAGGTTCAGTGGGACAATATAATTAGAAAACAGATTAAGATAAACATTATTAGAAAACAAAACAGTTTTTGTTGTAATGCATAACTATGTAACTGACCACAGATTATTTAAATCAACTAATGCAAAAGTTTATTTTAAGTTAATATCAACAGATGTGATTTATTAAGAAAATGACAATAAAAAGTTCCATTTCACACAATATCAGTTATTTATTTCAATTTCTGAAGTTCATATACACATTCAATGACTATGGTTGTGGAATGTACACATTCCGCAGTTAAACTATTGAATGTACACATTCAGTGGCTGCTTGCTATTGAATGTGTAGATTCAATGGCCAAGCCGTTGAATAACTAACCCATTGAATCTATACATTCCATGGTTATCTACATTCAATACAACATATATATACCATTTTGTTTTGTGACATCAGCTAATTTCAATGATCCAAGTTTTTACCCCACAGCCCTTAAGGGCTGTCGGGGTATTGTTTTAACCCATGGTGCCCGGATGGGCAGGCTGGCGGGCGGCGGGAAAAAGTTTGTCCAGGCTGTATCTCAGAAACCGTAAGGTGTAGGAAGTTGATACTTGGTAGGGACATTGGTTAGGGGGTGTAGGTGTGCAACGTCATGGTCTGACCTTGATTTGACCTTGCCGCAGTGACCTTGAGTTTGAAAATCCTCTCCAGGCTATATGATATCTCAGAAACTGTAAGGTGTAGGAAGTTGATACTTGGTAGGGACATTGGTTAGATGGTGTAGGTATGCAACATCATGGTCTGACCTGTGACCTTGCTGTAGTGACCTTGACCCATAAAATCTTGTCCGGGCTATATCTCGCAAACCGTAAGGTGTAGGAAGTTGATACTTGGTAGGGACATTGGTTAGGGGGTGTAGGTGTGCAACGTCATGGTGTTACCTTGATTTGACCTTGCCGTAGTGACCTTGACCTATAAAATCTTGTCCGGGCTATATCTTGGAAACTGTAGGTGTAGGAAGTTGATACTTGGTAGGGACATTGGTTAGGGGGTGTAGGTGTGACCTTGATTTGACCTTTCCGTGGTGACCTTGACCTATAAAATCTTGTCCGGGGTATATCTCGGAAACCGTGAGGTGTAGGAAGTTGATACTGAGTAGGGACATTGGCTAGGGTGTGTAGATGTAAAACGTCATGGTGTGACCTTGATTTGACCTTTGACCTTTCCGTAGTGACCTTGACCTATAATACCTTGTCTGGGCTATATTTTGGAAAATGTAAGGTGTAGGAAGTTGATATTTTGTAGGGACATTGGTCAAGGGTTATATTTGTGCAACGTCATGGTGTGACCTGGATTTGACCTTTGATCTTGCATATCTGATGCTATTTTTTGTCTCTACAAGGATATCTGATACTATTTATCTCTCTTATATCTCTCTTATATCTTTTTACTTGAATCTTGGTTGTTGCACCTTTGGGTGTATTTTGGTGTAGATTAAGCACTGTTAAAGTCATATTAGAAGTCATTAACTGTTTTACTTTTGCAACTTCCCATTGTAACAGATGGTTTTGCATTAAGTGAGCCATAGGTTTTGCCCCAATTCCACATAAAAGCATGTATTGCTACATCTGTATGTATGGGTAATATTCAAAACATCCAAACCATAATTCGACCATACAAATGAAAATCAAAATGGGAGAAGTCTTAAAGCTTCATAATTTTTAGTTTACTGAATTGTCTTGTTTTAATACTTAATTCTTTACATGCAATTTCTTTCTCTTAGATGTTATTTTCTCTACTTAAACATTATTTGGACACTGACACTGCTCTGAAAGTATCCCAGTCTGTGTACTCTTTCACTACTTCTATATCTCATGGTGTTGAAGACTATTTTCCCAGGCTGTGGGGTACGGGCATCTCTGATGCTATTTTTTACCTTTATCAGTATCTTGATTACAGATACTATATTCCTCTACTGGTCTGTCCATCATTATTTGTTTAAACTATTCCAGGGATGTGTATTTTTATTGTTTGTTTTTCTCTTAACAGGCTTTCCCGTGGGGAGATGGGAATCATTCTTTGTTTCACAACAAAGACTGTGCTTTGCCTGAAGGCTATGAAGATGAGCAGTAAATTTGTTTTCCATGCCAAAGACTATATATCTGCTGTGTGTAGAGATGGCAGTTTTGTATGAAGTATATCAAACATGAGTGGTAATATTTGAATATGAATACAGGTGTTCAGTGTATTCAATGGTTGGCAATGTTTCTATCAGAAGTTGGTAACAGAAACCATGATTTGTTAGTAGGAATTATTGGAATAAAATAAACTTGTATTTGATGTTACATTATTTTCTTGGACTCCAAAATAGACATGACCTAGGTTTTTAAATGTCCTACTTCTGCACGACACTAATTTTTGTATAGGAGAATTTTACAAGGCATATTTATAATAGAAAAATTTGCAGATGACATGTATAGAAAATATATATCACGAATGAAGATGCAAACATCTGCCTTTTCAGTTTTACTTCAGCTTAAACCTCTTTCATAGATTTCCTTCAAAATTTGCACGATTACATATTTGGGCCAATTGAGAAATCCTGTTTCAGTTTGACATTAACCTCCCAATAATTATATCCCCAGACGAAAGTCGGGGATATATTGGATTCAGGTCCGCCGCCGCCGTAGAAATTTCCTTGTGGACGCGATAACTCCAAAACGGATTAATATTTTTTTTTCAAACTTGGTACACATGTTAAGGATGCCCAAAGGAAGATCCCTATTTTAAGGTGACCTTAAACTCCCAATAATAAAGAACTTATGGCCACCTTAAGGTCAGAAATTGCACTTTTGACCACTTAGAGCCCTCTAGGTCACAAACTATGAGGCGTATCTGGCTTAAATTTTACCTGAGAACACATTAATATATTCTTAGTACATGTGCCGAAAATCAAGACTTTAAGTTGAGGAGAAAATTGTGTTTGGGGCCCATAAAGACCCCACTTAGGACTTTTTTCCTAGATTTTGAACATATTTTGCCCTATAATTTGGAAGTGGTAATTCTGATGAGTCTCAAGCTGCTCTAGGTGTAACTCTTATATGTAATCCTTGTCTGTGAAAAATTTAAAGGCTGTAGGTTTACCTGTTAGGCCGACTTGAGGTCTCAAAATTGCCCACAGAGACCCAATTTATGGACTTTTTGCCACCTTCAAGCACTGTAGCTTTCAAACAATGTCTCTCATCTAAGTGAAATATCATCTGAGAATATATCAATATGTTTTTCTTGTATGTACTCCAAAATTTAGGCCTTTAATAGACATTTAACCCATGTATGAGGACCATAAATCCCCACCCGAGTGACCCTTTTTAGACATTTTTCACATATTTTGCCCTGTAACTTGGAAATGGTAAGTCTGAGAAGTTTCAAACTGTATTAGATACATATTCTATGTGTAATCTTAGTATGTGACAAATTTTAAGTCTGAAGCTTTAATTTGAAGGCCACATTGAGGTCTCTGACGGGCTCCCAAAGACCCAGTATTTGGACTTTTTGCCACCTTTAAGCCCTGTGACTGTTAAACTATGTGACTGATAGGGCTGAAATCTCATCTGGGAATACATTATTATGTTCTTTTTACATGTGCCAAAAATCATGGCTTCAAGTAGACATTTAAACTGTGTATGAGGACCATAAACACCCACCCGAGTGACCCTTTTAAGACATTTTTCACATATTTTGCTCTGTAACTTGGAAATGGTAAGTCTGAGAAGTTTCAAACTTTATTACATATATATTCTATGTATAATCTTAGTATGTGACAGATTATAAATCTGAAGCTTTAATTTGAAGGCCACATCGAGATCTCTAAAAGGCCCACAGAGACCCAATATTTGGACTTTTTACCACCTTTAAGCCCTGTGACTGTTAAACTATGTGATTGATGGAGCTGAAATCCCATCTGGGAATGCATTATTATGTCCTTTCTACATGTGCCGAAAATCAAGGCTTTTAGTAGACATTTAACCTGTGTATGAGGGCCATAAACACTCACCCAAGTGACTTTTTTTGACATTTTTTTCCGTATTTTGCCCTGTTATTTGGAAATGCTTAGTGTGACAAGTCTTAAACTGTATTATATATAATTTTTGTTTGTTATGTTTGTCCCCCAAAAAGTTTCAGCTCTGTAGTTTAATTGCTAAGGTCTCTTTAACAATTGTAAAATACCCACAGAGACCCAGTTTATGGATATTATACCACTTTAAAGCCCTGTAACTGTCGAACTATGTGGGTCATAGAGCTGAAATCTTTGAATTTTTCAAAGGAAGTGCCTGTCTATTTAAATTTTTATTAATAATGTTATGGCTATCTTAGGCTTTTAAGTACTTATTTTTGTGTGTTATCTCTCTGCTTGCTGAGTTTTTAACTTTTTAAAATGAAACTGGTTAAACATATTCAAGTAGGCAAAATGGACACTGTTATTTTCTGGTGAGCTATAAGTCCAATATTAATGAAATTATAGCCTTATGTAGTAAAAATCGGGGATTTTTAACCCTCAACTAGCCCAGTTTTATTCAGTCTGCCTCAGTTAATTTTGACACAGTTCCTACAGTTACGAAATCATTTCAGTTGATAATCACATTCTTAAAATTCTCAATTCTGAATTATTATTATAAATCTGTTCTTGTGGTTTGATAATTTATATTTAATTCTGGAGGTATATAATTTTCCTGTTGGACATTCCTTATTTATATATTTGATTTTATTTTAGTGATAAGATTAACTGAGCTTTTTGTATTTGATTACCCCTTTTGTTTGTTTACCATTTGTGCTCTCTTTGTAGTCCCCCCCCCCCCCCCCCCCCCCATCCACCTCTGGGACCTCCAGCTATTGAGTGACACTAAATAAACAAAGGTATTGAATGATATCAAATGAGAAACAAAGAACCAGACTTTTCAGTGGGGTTGCAGATCTTCTGTAACAGTGAGAGAGGTGTGGAGAAGGGGAGAGGGGTGGGTTGGGAGATGGGGTTTGCTTCATTATCTAATAAGACAAAGGGGAGTCAGAACTGAGATTGTGTCACATATTTAGGTTGCATGTATATGGACCACATATATAGGAATTGAGGAAATGAATAACTGAAAAACAATGCAAATTCTAAAAATAATATAATAAAATAATAATATAAATAATATATAATTTTTAAATAATATTTTATTTGTGAACAAATATAGAACAGATATGCGCTTTTGGGATTATGAATCATTTAAATACTTTGAAAATAGGTTCAGAGTCACCCTTTGCAGGAAGATTGAAAAGTATGATGAGTTGAGTTAGAAATAATATTTTATTTGTCAACAAATATAGAAACAGATATGCTCTTTTGAGATTATTAATTTGGAATGGACATTCAATCATCAATCATTTAAATACTTTGAAAATAGGTTCAGAGTTATCATTGCAGGAAGATTGAAAATATGCTCTGTTGAGTTATGTATTTGGCGTCTGGGGATACACCATCTTCCTTTGGAAGATATAAACTTAGTAGATTGATGTGCTGAAGTTCATATAACTTTTCCCAAGATTTATGGCATACAACAAATGGCTTACATAAAAAATTCCCGATCAAAACCTGTGGCATGAGTGATGACCTGTCTGGGGATATGTTGGCGCCGAGTTGGCCCGATCTAGTTTAGAAGTTATGGCCAGAATTGTCCTTTTGCCACTTAAAGCCCTCTAGTTCACAAACTGTGGTTCCTCCAGCTAAAATGTCATGAGAGCACATATTCTCACATATGCCAAAAATCAACACTTCAGGTAAAACTGTGTGTGATGACATAAACACACCCACTTCGGGACTTTTTCTCATCTTTTTTCAGTTCTTCAGGCTCGTGCTTCTACAGATAACTTTTGTTTTTGTCTCCGGACCTTCATGAATTGTGGCGCAGCGTGGTGAGTATTTGTTTACTCACTGAAGTTAAGCAGCAATTGGCGACATTAGTACTTGGATGGGTGACCGTCTGAGTTCTACGCCAACCGTTGGAAGTGTGTGGGTGGAATTTCTTTGTGTCACCAGACTTTCGTAAATTCTAGTGCACTGCTCGTATCTCTGATGGCTTTGTGTTCATGCTAGGAACCAAAACACCTTTTAGCCTTGTTTGCCCTGTAATTTGGAAGTATTAAGTCTGATTAGCCTCAAACTATACTACATATAATTAAGCGGCCCGTCTGGGACGCTTATTTGTTTTCACCGAAGTTCGACTGATCGCCGCCGCCGCCGCAGGATTATGGTCTCCCTTGAATAACTTCTTTGCCTTTCATATTTTTCTTTCCTTGTTACCTTTCTTTAAAACTATAGGGGCGGGAAAAATTTTTGGGATACTTTGCGCAGACCTTAAGCTTTACTTAAGGTAACCTTAAGCATAACTCCAAAACACCCCGTCATCGCGTTTCGGAAAAAAGCACACACACCTGTGCTATAAAATTTATCACGTACATTCTAGACCAAATTTCCAAGGTCGGAAAGGATTTTCTCATCAATCGGACCATAGATGCCTGAATGGGAGGTGTTTTATTTTCGTAAATTTTTTAAAAATGGGTACTTGGTCTGTATCTCAAAAACAGTGAGTATTTCGGCGTTTTGTTGGAATAACTCATTCAGCTACTTTTTGATAATCTTTCACATGCCGAAGTTTTAGCCCTGTATCTTCAATCTTAAGGTCGCCTAGGTTGCCTTAATGTCAAAAAAGGGGGTTTTAGCCCTCCAGTTCACTTAGTTTTTCACTTTTTTCAGCGAAACTTGCCACATATATTAAGATTTGCCAAAGGAATACCCTGACTTTATGGTGACCTTAAACTCAAAATGTTAATGGACATATGGCCTGCTTAAAGTCATCAAATTGGAATAAAATCCTCTGGCTCCTTTTTTTTTCCATTTTTTTATATCGAAATTATCACTGGTATTAAAGTAGATAAAAATAATACTTATGGTCACCTTAAACTCTCAGTATGAATGGAGTTGTAGCCACCTTAAACTGAAATAAGGAGGTTTTCAGCCTCCAAGTATCTTATTGTTCGACTGACCTCAGTTAAACTTTGCACACCTATAAAGGATGGCAAACCAAAGGGTTATCCTGACTTTATGGTGACCTTAAACTGTTAATTTTATTGCGTTAATACATCTTACCTAGTGGACAGATGCATTTGTCCGGCGCCTTGCCGGTTTCGCCAAACGTTAGAAAAAACGTCCTGAGCTGGGCTCTGGCCGGGACCGGTAGTGTCCTGTTCATTCGCCAGGGGGCTGTATAGCCTCCTTGCCGGTGTGATGCGCATGCGCTCTTCCTCTTTTTGTTTGGCGCGTGAAGGAACGCTTGGATTTTAAGAGAAACTTTTCATTTTGCAAATATTTATATACTCACGTCTATTTAGTGTTTTTGTTTGTGTGGATTGATTAAAGTAAATATCATGGCATCTCCAGGCGACAGAAAAGGACAGCGAAGAGGTTCTTGTGGCCATGCTATTGCGAATTTTGACTTGCACGACAAATGTGCCAGATGCCGTGAGAAATCTTTTTATTGCGTTAATATATCTTACCTAGTGGACCAGTGCATTTGTCCGGCGCGCAGCCGGTCCCGCCAAACGTTAGACAAAAACGTCCTGAGCTGGGCTCTGACCGGGACCGGTAGTGTATTCCTCATTCGCCAGGTGTCGTGACTGCACCCAGCTCCCCTACTGCGCGTGCGCGCGCATGCGTACTTCCTCTTTTTGTTTGGCGCCATAGTGTGTTAGCGGATAAATTTCAGTAAAATAAACTTTAAATTATATTGTCTATTTGCAAACGAGTTAGAAGGAAAGCTTTGGATATTGCAAAATATATTTACCATGGCATCACCAGGACAGAGGCGTGGTAGTTGTGGCCATGTTATGGCGGGGTTTGACCTTCATAAAAAGTGTGCCCGCTGTAGGGACAAAAAGGTGGGAGATGACCCTTGTGTCAAAGGTCAGGACTGTGAATTGTGTGATGCGTTGTCTGACTCCCAGAAAGGTATGCTTGCAACCCCACAGTATCAAATCCGAAAAGACAAAAAAGCAGGGATTTTGATTTCTCCCAGTAAAGTTACGGTTGTGGGTCCGGTGGATGAACAGGATGAACTTGAGATGCCTCCGGACACTGCGCATGCGCAGGGACAGATTGTTGCCGGTGCTTTCCCGGTTTCTGATCAGACAGGTACTGGAGACTTTGTCTCCCGTCAGGATTTTGAACTATTGAATAATCAGTTGGAGGAAAAATTCGCCCGTTTTGAGGCTCTCCTTACAAGGACCAACATATTTTCTACTCCAAAGATGCCTGTTTCAAAGAGTCAAGCCCCTGTTTCTGACACGCCCTTTATCAATCCCTCTCCTGACCCCAGAGCCACCGGTCCGGTGAGGCCTCCGGGTCAGGCTGTAGAGGATTCTGCTTCTGTTAAAAAACAGAAAGGGAAATCAAAACATAAGAAGTCTATCAAACCGGCCGCTGCTGCCGGTTCTGCAAGTCAGGTTGCTAGGGACCCTATTCCTCCCAAGACAGTGGTACCCGGTCCGGGTTTACAAGTTCTTGGTGAACCGGAGGAAACTGTGCCTGCTATCACCAGTGTCTCTTCCTTAGGGTCCTCCTCTCAACCGGTCATTACCGGTCCGCAGTATACCAGTACTTGTGCTTCCTTTGCACCGGATAGTTTTACTCAGCCGGATCCGGCTCTGTCAGACGGGGAACCCCTTCCGGACCGGTCAGATAAGGAATCTGGTGAGGAGGGTGAACTTTCAGATACTGAAATCAATGAGAAAAATGAGGAAATGAACTACAGAGAAACGGTCCGGTCGGTCCGTTCCTTTCTTGGCTGGTCTCACATACCAGATTTTGAGGCTTCAGCAAGTGATGCAGACAACCGTTCTGACAACCCTTGGAAAGGGAAATATCCTCGTCGCTCAGGCAAAGTTTCAGTGGAGTTACCAGCTGACGACTGGCTTTGCTATAAAATGGAAAAACTGAACACTCGTGTTGCAGAAGGTTACCCTTCTCGTTCCCAAGAGGCCGCAGGTCTGAAACAAGACCAGTTTGTCAGAACACCCAAAAGCCAGGCAAAGTGGTATACACAGTCACGACTCAAACAGGATATAAATCAAAGACCTGGACGTACAATCTTTGGCTGGTCGGGTTCCGAAGCACGCCTGAACTCTCAATTCTCCCGTATTGCCAAGACTTCCTCATATCCATCTTCAGGACCAGCATCTAGGCCTATCCCTCAGGAGATTCTTCGAAGGTGGGAGCAATGTGCTAAGGAAGGCTCTTTGATTACCAATCACGCAGCAGGATTCAACAGGTGCGTTAGTGAAATTCAGGACAAAATGAATCAACACATTTCATTTTTAAACGCTACCATTGTTCAGGGCAAGGCCCCTAAGGAGGTCACCGACGCCATCAGGGATTTGAAAGACTTGTCAGCTTTCCACAGTAGTGTTTCTGTTGCCTTAGGTACTGCCTTCCAGCACCTCGCAGACAGTTTATTTGTTCAGCTAGCCAACTTCATTTTGTTGAGGAGAGATTCTTATCTCGAGTACGTTAAACCAGGCCTGAAACCTGATACCTGGAATAAACTACGAAATGCTCCCCTGTTCACTTACGGGTTATTCCCGGATGATGTACTGGCAGTAGCGGAGCAGGATATTCAAAAGTATGATTCAAACAAGAGTGCTACTGGTCCCGGCCCGGGCACATATCAGCACTCAAAGAAGCATCAATTCCGGTATCAACCATATGAAAAGAAAGAGAGTCGTCAATCCGGCTTCTCCTCTTCCCAAAATCAACAACCTTGGAGGCAATTCTCAGGCAGAGGCAGGGGTGGAGGTCGTGGTAGAGGTGGATCTGGTTCTACTTACTACCCCAAGCCTGCCCGTGGTACAAAACCGTATAAATGACAATCAACATCTACTGAGTCCCCCAGTTGTGTTAAGTTCAAGTTTAGGGGATCTCAATCTAGTGTCATCAGCAAACAAAGAGACTTTTCAAGAGACTGTAAATTTGCATGTTGTTCCTCCTGTACCTTTTGTAAAAGGGCTGTTACAAAAGAAAAACGTAAGACCCTCTTATTCTCAAATAGGAATAAAATCTGTGAACAGTGCTTTGTCTGTAAATCAGTGTCTTTTTGCCCCAAATGTAACAAATGCCCCATGTGTTGCAAAAGATCCACCTGTGGGAGGCCGTCTGCAACTGTTTTGGCAGGTTTGGCTCTCCCTGGGTTCAAATCCAAGGGTAGTCTCCATCCTCAGGGAAGGGTATCAACTACCCTTCAAGGAGAGACCACCTCTGGCAAGATTTCCTGTGATTATCAGTGGTTCATCAAATCCCTTTCGAAACAAAAGTCTGAACGAGGCATTGCATTCCCTAGGTCAAAAACAGACTATCGAAAAGGTGGCCGTTCAGTCATCTCTGGGTTTCTACAACCGGTTGTTCCTGGTGCCAAAACCCAACGGGAAATGGAGGCCCATTCTAGATCTAAGCCAACTGAACCTTTACCTTGCCCCAGCAACGTTCAAGATGGAAACTCCGGAGACCATCAGACTCTCCCTGCAACAGGGGGAGTGGGTCTCTTCGCTGGATTTCAGCGATGCTTATTTTCACATTCCCATAAACCACAGGTCGCGAAAATATCTCCGGTTCCACTTAAAAGGTCAGACTTTTCAGTTCACAGCACTTCCCTTTGGCCTGTCGACGGCTCCGTTGGAGTTCACAAAGGTGGTCAAGGAGGTAAAACTCATGGCTCAATCGAGGGGTATTCGAATCCACCAATACCTAGACGATTGGTTACTGAGAGCCCCATGCCGGGAAATTTGCCTACGTCATACCCAGATCCTTTTGGACCTTTGCCGCTCGCTAGGGTGGGTAGTCAACATGGACAAGTCAGAGCTAGTTCCCCAACAAACCTTCGACTTCGTAGGTTATCATTTCGACCTATCTCAGGGGTTAGTCAAACCAACTCAGGACAGGTGGAGGAGTCTATCTCAGAAACTCAACCTTCTCCTGGGACTGGAATGTTGCACAGTCAGGCAGTTCATGTCTTTAATCGGCCTTCTGACAGCAACAGAAAAACAAGTAGTGTCGGGGCGGCTGCATATGAGGCCCATTCAGTGGCACCTAAAAAAGCATTGGCATGCCCCGGAATCGCTGGAAAAGGTCATCCCAATTCCTTCATCTCTCCATGTACATCTAAGGTGGTGGTTGGACCCGACCAAGGTGCTCTCCGGTCAACCCTTACACCCTCTTCGACACGCCCTTCAACTGTTTACAGACGCCTCAAACGAAGGTTGGGGCGCTCACTTAGGCGATTACATGGCAAAAGGAGTTTGGTTGGAGTCAGAAAGCGCCTTGCACATAAATTTGTTGGGAGCTCAAGGCGGTCCTGCTAGCCTTAAAACGGTTCGAGCAGTTATGTTGCAACCAGATAGTTCTTGTTTGTACAGACAACACCACTGTGGTCTCTTACATCAACAAGGAAGGGGGTATGAAATCAGGCTCACTCTGTGCCCTCCTTTGGAGACTGATGCTTTGGTGCAATCAAAGGCAGATTGTCTTGAGGGCCAGGCATATTCCGGGTCACCTGAACGTCATAGCCGACAAGCTGTCCCGACTCAATCAGGTGATCCAAACAGAATGGTCCCTCCTCCCGGAGGTGTTTGCTCAAATATGCCGGCGTTGGCACCGCCCGTCTGTGGACCTGTTTGCCACCCGGTTCAATCACAAACTTCCCCGGTTTGTATCCCCGGTTCCAGACCAATCAGCGTGGGGAGTGGACGCCTTAAGTCTCCCTTGGGAGGACCTGGACGCTTATGCCTTTCCACCAACGGCCCTTCTTCATCAGGTGGTAACGAAACTCTTGGACCACGGATTCCGTCGTCTCATTCTGATAGCACCAGGTTGGCCCAACATGCCTTGGTTTTGGGACCTGGTCAACATGTCAGCTCAAGTTCCTCTCCTGCTCCCTCAGGTGTCGAAATTGATCACTCAACCGTTCAATCAGTGTCCTCACCGGGACCTGCCCAATCTGAACCTTCATGCGTGGCTCCTAGAGCCTCTGCCATCCAGCAGGCCGGGTTCTCGGCAGAAGTGGCAACAAGAATTGAGGCTCCTCAAAGACGCTCTACCAGAGCCATTTATGAATCAAAGTGGTCCGTTTTTGTCAGATGGTGTGAAAAGAATCAGGTGGACTTCAGGACTCCCTCTATAGAGCAAATTGCGGATTTTCTCCTTTCCCTTTTTCAGGAGAAACATCTTCAACCTAGTACCATAGAAGGCTATAGGACTGCCATAGCCGACAAAGTGGGGAATTCCAGAATTAACATCAGCAAGGATGAAAACTTGTCCAGGTTGTTGGACAGTTTTCATAGGGACAAACCAAAAGGCAGGCGTGGGGTTCCTACGTGGAATTTGTCTTTGGTCCTTCACCAACTTACACAACCTCCTTTTGAACCTCTCAGGAAGGCTTCGCTGAAGTACCTCACCTTTAAGACTGTCTTCCTTCTAGCCTTGGGCTCTGGGAAACGGAGGAGTGAAATTCATGCTTGGGTCCACAGGAACATTAGGCACCAAGAGGATTGGTCAAATGTTTCATTATCGCCTTCTCCTAGTTTCATCTCTAAGAACCACCTGGCTAAAGAGGGTCCCGCTTGCGTGGCCCCTGTTATCATTCCAGCCTTGGCTCCTTCATTGGACAAATCCCTCAAGGAGGATAGGAGTCTGTGCCCGGTCCGGGCACTCCGTTATTACTTGGACAAAACCAAAGATCTCCGTTCAGGCAAGGAATTGGTTTTTGTTTCCTTTAGGAAGAGTTTCCAGAAGGATATTGTCCCTGCTACCGTTTCCTCCTGGATCAAACAAACCATAGTCCTTTGTTACCAGATGTCAGACCAACAGGCTCAACAGTTGCATCAGGTTCGGGCTCATGACGTTCGCGCGTTCGCGGCGTCCAAAGCCTTTCAGTCCCTGCAGTCTGTCTTGCGTTGCAAGAAGATGGGGGACCATCTTAATCTTCAATTCCCCTTCTTCACTTCCTCGGGAACTCGTCAGCTACAAAACAAAAGGGGGGGGGGGGGGAGAGAGACTGTACCTATCCAGGGTAGTTAGAAACCCTTCCCGGGTGATTTCCTCTGGATTTACGGAGTATATATGTAGATCTTAGAGTCTCGGTCTCCCCTTTGCCCATAGCTACCCGCCAACCACTGGGTAGTTATTCTGCACTGGTCCACTAGGTAAGATATATTAACGCAATAAAATGGAAAATTTAATGGTTAAATTAAATTTTTATTAGTTAATATCTTACCTAGTGGACCAAGAGAGTCCCACCCTACCTGCCCCGCAATAGCTCAAAGGGGGACATTCTTAGGTAGGCCACAAAAAGAGGAAGTACGCATGCGCGCGCACGCGCAGTAGGGGAGCTGGGTGCAGTCACGACACCTGGCGAATGAGGAATACACTACCGGTCCCGGTCAGAGCCCAGCTCAGGACGTTTTTGTCTAACGTTTGGCGGGACCGGCTGCGCGCCGGACAAATGCACTGGTCCACTAGGTAAGATATTAACTAATAAAAATTTAATTTAACCATTAAATTTTCCAATTGGGGAGGATGACTGTGTTTTAAATAAAAGTTGAGTAATTTGTGATGGGTTTACGGAGTCTCAGCATGAGATGTTGGCCACCCCTACTTATAGGATCCGGAAAGATAAAAAGGCTGGGTTCTTAGTGTCACCAAAAGATGTGAAGGTCATAAGTACTGTGGATAGTGAACCTACCTTCCAATCTCCTTTCGGTGCTGTGGCGCAGGTCCCTGCGCAGCCACCTTCTGAGATCCCCCCTATTGCTTCATCTTCATCGGCTCCACAGCCCTCATATGTTACTGCAGAGCAGTTCACAACATTGTCGGACAAATGGGCTGAGCAATTTGCCCGTATTTTATTTATTTATTTGGGGTTTTTACGTCGCTTTCAACACTGTACAGGTCATATCACGACGGGTAGTTGGAAGGGCAGAGGAAACCAGTACATAGAGTTCGCTAGGGTTGTGTACTGTAAACTGCCGACCAACGGCAAGCAACTACCAGCTTTGCCACTTACGGCCATGACGGGGATCGAACCCCGGCCGCAGAGGTGGGAGGCGAGAGTGTTACCACTCTGCCACCGTGGCCCCCATTTGCCTGTATGGAAGCACTGCTATCTGGGGGAAATATTTTCTCAACTCCGGTTTCCACAGTTAAACCTATGGACACACAGTCGGTGATTTCTACAACTCCCTTCATTCCTCCAGCTACCCGTCCCACCGGTCCGGTTGAGGTTCCGGTAGCTGTTGAGGATTCCACAAAACCAAAGGTTCAGGATGATAAAGACAAAAAGAAAAAGTCGCATAAATCTAGGAAACATGATAAACCAGTACAGGACTCTCAATCTAGATCCTCCAGCCAGAAATCTGAGCCTAAAGTTGAGAAGAAACGGGACAGATCTGCTTCACTGGTCCGGAAACATTCTTCTAAAGGTTCTCATACAGCCAAAGCTGTTCCCAGCTCCGGTCCGGAGTCTGCAAAACAGCCGGCTAATCAAAAGGACACATCTAGCTTGTTTTCTTCTACCCCTGGTGTTATCACTACCGGTACCGGTAATCCACCAGCTACTTCTGTTAAGACCGGTCAGGGGCATCCATCTACAGGAGCGTGTGCATTTCCACCGGACACTGGCATTGAACATTATGATCTGGTTTCAGAGGAGGAGGACTATGATTACAGAGACCGGTCCGGAGAGTTATCAGGCTCGGATGACGGGCAAGTTTCAGACTCTACAGAAGCTCCAAAACAAACTGAGGAGATGTCCTATAGGGAAACGGTCCGGTCAGTGCGTAGCTATATGGGCTGGCATGACATCCCTGCCTTTGAAACCACTTTCTCTGAACCGGATAAATCCAATAACCCCTGGAAAGGGAAAAACCCTAGAAAACTGACCCGTGTATCAGTTGCTATGCCACCAGACGACTGGTTGTGCCAAAAACTGGAAAGACTGAACTTAACGGCTTTAGAAGGATATCCATCTAGGTCACAGGACAGTGCTGGTTTGAAGAAGGACCAATTCATTAAAGTGCCTAAGTCACAATTGAAGTGGTATTCCATGCACTTGGTAAAGCCCGATGGACCTCACAGGCCAGGTCATACGGTGTTCAGCTGGAGGAATACTGAAGTGAAAGTAAACTCTCAGTTCCCTCGACTTACTAGAGCCTCAGCATACCCATCAACCGGACCGCCTTCTAGGCCCATAGCGCAAGAATCGCTCAGGAGATGGGAAAGAGCGGCTAGGGAGGACAGCTATATAATCAACCACGCTGCTGGTTTCAGTCGCTGCTCCACTGAACTTCAGGATAAAATGTCCCAGAATGTTGCTGTTTTGTCTGCTCGTTTGTCTAAAGGCAAAGCCCAGAAAGAGACTTCAGATGCTTTGAATGACTTGCGTGACCTATTAGCTTTTCACCAGAGAGTCTCCATAGCTTTAGGCACGTCTCTTCAGCATCTGGCTGATAGCTTGTTTGTTAATATGTCCAATATGATTCTTCTGCGGCGAGATTCCTACTTGGACTGTGTGAAGCCGGGAGTGAAACAGGACACATTGAACAGTTTAAGGAATGCACCTATGTTTGGCTACGCTTTGTTCCCAGACGCAGCTATCATGACAGCTGAACAGGATATTCAGAAAGCGGAATCCTCTAGTGTTGCTCAGGGACCCGGACCGGGTGCACCTCAGCACACTAATTGGAGAGGATCACATAGATTCAAACCCTACGACCGTATGGACAGGAAATCATCTACTTCCACTGAACAAGGATCACAGTCTCAGCAACAGCCTTGGCGTCAGTTTAGTAGGCACCGTTCAGGAGGACGTAGGCGCGGCAGAGGTTCAAACCCTCGTTTTTCCAAGGCCCAGTCTTACAGTTTAAATGACAATTATTGTGTGGGTTCCAAAACCCTTCATGTAAGATCAGTCAGAAGGGACCCAAAGTGTTGCAAGACTCAGTTGTTAAACAAGCAGACAGTCAAGTTGGATATATCTTATCCTGTTGTTTTTCATGCTCCTTCTGTACATTTACCACGCAAAAGAAAGGAGTAAGACCCGTTCCTTATCAAATCAAAATAAAGCATGTCAAAGGTGCGAATCCGCGGGTAGTCTCTATCAAAGAAGGTTATACGCTGCCATTCAAACAAAGGCCCAGGTTAACACGTTTTCCCTTGGTTCAAAGCGGCTACTCAGACCCAAAAAAGAACATGTACTTAAAAGAAGCTCTCATCAGTCTCACGAACAAACTAGTAGTGGAAAGGGTGGTTGTCAGGTCGTCCCTGGCCTTTTACTACCGTCTCTTCCTAGTTCCCAAACCAAACAGAAAATGGAGGCCAATCTTAGACCTGAGTCAACTCAACCTATTCCTCAACACAGGCACTTTCAAAATGGAGACTCCAGAGACAATCCGGTTGTCCTTGGAAACGGGAGTGGATCACATCGCCGGACTTCAGCGACGCATACTTCCACATTCCCATTGCCCAAAGGTCAAGAAAGTGTCTCAGGTTCTTCCTTTTCAATCAAACTTTTCAGTTCACAGCTCTTCCCTTCGGGTTGGCCACAGCTCCCCTAGAGTTCACCAAGGTGGTCAAAGAGGTGAAACTCATGGCTCAAGCACGGGGTATCAGAATCCACCAGTACCTAGACGACTGGTTACTGAGAGCCCCTTCCCCGGAGATCTGCCAAAACATACCCAGACCCTCTTGGCCCTGTGTCAACAGTTGGGTTGGGTAGTAAATATGACAAAATCGGAATTAGTCCCCAAACAGGTCTTCAATTTTGTAGGTTACCGGTTCGACCTGATCACCGGTCGAGTTCTACCCACTCAAGACCGGTGGAAAGCACTTCCATTCAATGGCATCTGAAGAGACACTGGCACGTTCCGGAGGTGTTAGAGAAGGTTATCCCGGTTCCTCAGTCACTCCACCCCCATCTGGACTGGTGGCTAGACGAGACCAATGTGCTGAAAGGACAGCCCTTGCACCCTCTTCAGCACGCAGTTCAACTGTTTACCGACGCCTCAAACGAAGGCTGGGGCGCTCACTTAGGGGACTTCACTGCAAGAGGCGTTTGGTCATCCATGGAAAGTCGCCTTCATATAAATTATCTGGAACTGAAGGCAGTCCTCCTGGCTCTCCCAACAGTTTGAGCATCTGTGCAAGGATCAGATTGTGCTTGTTGCAACGGACAACACAACAGTGGTATCATACATAAACAAGCAGGGGGGTATGAGGTCTGGCTCTCTTTGTGCCCTCCTGTGGAGGCTGCTGTCCTGGTGCCACCCCAGAGGTATAGTCCTGAGGGCAAGGCACATTCCAGGTCGCTTGAATGTGATAGCGGACAAGCTTTCCAGACACAATCAAGTGATACAAACAGAGTGGTCCCTATCTCATATTGAGTTAAGTCAAAAGCATTTACTTATCACTTATATGAGTAGGGAAGTTCTGAGTGGCCTAGTGGTTAGCAAGTTTGGCATCTAATCATAGGCTGTCACCTCTGTGGGTTCGAGTCCCACAAGTGGTAATTCTGAGGACCTGTCCCAATATGACCCTGGCTGTTGAACGGGACGTAAAACCCCAGCTTTGGCCCTATCTCAGCAGGTGTTCACTCTCTTGTGTTCCAGGTGGACCCAACCTCAGGTGGACTTGTTTGCAACCTGGTTCAATCACAAACTACCACGGTTTGTCTCACCGGTGCCGGATCCAACAGCCTGGGCAGTCGATGCCTTGAGTCTATGGTGGGATCCATTGGAGGCGTACGCCTTTCCCCCCGTATCTCTGATTCCCCAGGTAGTCTCAAAGTTGAGGGATCAGGGCTGTTACAGGATGATACTCATTGCCCCAGGATGGCCAAACATGCCCTGGTTTTGGGACCTAGTGAATCTGTCAGTTCAGATTCCATTCAGACTCCCTCTGGTGCGAGACCTGGTGACTCAACCCTTCAACGGGGTACTACACAGGAATCTCAACAACCTCAATCTTCATGCCTGGCTCCTAGAATCTCTGCCATCCAGGAACACGGGTTCTCTGATGAAGTGGCAGCAAGAATTGAGGCTCCTCAGAGAAGCTCAACCAGAGCCGTATACAAGTCAAAGTGGTCCATTTTTCTTAAATGGTGCCAGTCACACGAGGTGGACGTCAGGGCGCCCTCTGTAAACCAGATTGCAGAATTTCTTCTACACCTTTTCAAAGAAAGAAGTCTGCAACCCAGTACCATTGAGGGCTATAGAACAGCGATTGCCGACATGGTGGGCAATGATAAGCTGAACATCAGTACAGACGAAAATCTTACCCGTCTTCTAGACAGCTTTCATAGAGATAGGCCCAAAGGAAGGCGAGGTGTCCCCTCTTGGAACCTTTCACTGGTTCTCCACCAGCTTACCAAGGCTCCCTTTGAACCCTTAAGGAAGGCTTCTCTCAAGCATATGACTTTTAAGACTGTCTTCCTTCTAGCCCTTGGATCAGGCAAAAGACGTAGTGAAATCCATGCCTGGTTGTACAAGAATATCAGACATCAAGAGAACTGGAGTCAGGTCTCGCTTTACCCTTCTCCCAGCTTTCTTTCCAAAAACCAGTTAGCTCGAGATGGCCCGGCGTCAGTAGCCCCGGTGGTCATTCCAGCTTTAGCCCCTACTCTGGATAAGTCACTGTCTGAAGACAGGTCATTCTGTCTGGTAAGGGCTTTGCGATATTACCTAGACAAGACCAAAGATCTCCGACAAGGAAAGGACTTGGTATTTGTTTCCTTCAGGAAGGGTTTCCATAAGGACATTGTCCCTGCTACAATCTCTTCCTGGATTAAACAGACAGTACTGTTGTGTTATCAGCTCTCAGACCAAACGGCCCAAGATTTACATCAAGTTAGAGCTCATGATGTTCGGGCCTTTGCAGCCTCTCAGGCTTTTCAAGGAGGAATTTCTCTGGATCAGATTCTCTCAGCCTGTCATTGGAAAGGCCACAATACCTTCACCCAGTTCTACCTGAAGGATTTGGCTTGGGCAGATTCTGAGCTGTATCATTTGGGCCCCGTGGTGGCAGCCCAACAAATTCAAGGGAGCCAATAACTAGATCTCTCAGCTCCTGTTTTGTACATATTGTATAAAAAAACAACAAAAAAAAACCTTCAACTATCTGTAACTCCTGGTCTGCCATGATTCAAAGTGGGTCCAAGAGTTTGGCAAGATAGTCTTATAGTTCCTGTTCTTCTTCCTCATTAGGTCAGAACTCTCAGCTCCCCTAGGTCCTATTGTACTATCCAACCGAGTCCGTACTAGACCTATGTATAAACAAAAGAGGGGGGGGGGGCAAGGGGTCGATCCTAGGAGTTGGCTATCCTAGCCAATACCGGATCCTCCTTTGGTACATATATATATAGAGTTCTTAGGAATTCCCCTTTTCTGAGGCTACCCTCCATCCAGTGGGTAGTTATTCTGTATCTGTCCACTAGGTAAGATGTATTAACGCAATAAAATAGAAAATTTAATAAGTAAATTAAATTTTTATTAGTTAATACCTTACCTAGTGGACAGGGGGATTCCCACCCTACCAGCCCCGCTAATCTTAGCCAAAAAAGGGGTTTTCTAAGGTAGACAACAAAAAGAGGAAGAGCGCATGCGCGCGCATGCGCATCACACCGGCAAGGAGGCTATACAGCCCCCTGGCGATTGAACAGGACACTACCGGTCCCGGCCAGAGCCCAGCTCAGGACGTTTTTTTCTAACGTTTGGCAAGACCGGCAAGGCGCCGGACAAATGCATCTGTCCACTAGGTAAGGTATTAACTAATAAAAATTTAATTTACTTATTAAATTTTCTATATAATTTTGACCCCCCTAAAGTCATAAAATTTGAGTAAAGCCGTCTGGCTCCTTTCTTTTTCAATATCTAACATATATTGATATTGAAGGGACGTTCTCATATTATGGTCACCTTAAAGTTGCAATATGAATGAAGTTATGGTCACCTTACAGTGAAAAAGGAAGTCTCAGCCTCCAGCTATCTTATTGTTCAACTGACCTGAGCTACACTTTATGCTCGGTTAAATTTTCTACACTTTTAAAGATGACAATAGGGACATTCTTATTTGCTTTCCACCTTGGAGTTCCAATACAAGTACAGTCATGGCCATCTTGACGTGAAAATGAGGGTTTTCCGCCCCTAACTGATTAACTGTTTAGTAACATCAGTTTAACTTGACATTGATTATACTTAAGTATCACTTTGTATAACATTTCACTTAAAATTCCTGTACTTAAGAGGCTTTGGCCGTCTTAACACGATAAATATATACTTCTTGCTCCCTCCTCATTTATTTTAGCACTTTTTAAAACCACACCTGGCATATGTATACTTCAAAAATATTTATGCTCACTTTAACTTGACATTGATTATACTAAAGTAAGATTTTGTATAACGTTTCACTTAAAATTCCTGTACTTAAGAGCCTTTGGCCATCTTTACATGATAAATATATACTTCTTGCTCCCTCCTCATTTATTTTAACACTTTTTAAAACCTCACTTGGCATATGTATGCTTAAAAATATTTATGCTATCTGGAAATCCAAGTGTTTATGATGTTATGACATCTTCAAAGACAAAAATGAGGTATTTATGATGCACTGATGTGGTTATTAACATATTGCAACTGATCAGTGTTGGAATTGTGGGGATATAACTTTTTCTTTTTGGAAAAAAACTTTAATTTATTCAACTTTTCTTTTGCAGAAGAAGTTGAGGATGTAGGTACTTGTTCGAAATTCACTTGTTCACATAGACTATGTAAATTGGTCAAATTTATAGACTTGACTTCTTTCAGAATATAAGATGACTGTAAAAAAAGCACTCTCTCATAAACAGTTTTTCTTGTACAGTATTTTATGTAGCTCCAACTAAGTGGAAATGAATGAGTTGTCTCTTTCTGCTTCCTCCTCAAACTCTGTATTTGCTTTGGTGTGATATCTATCTAGAGTTACATTCATGGAAAGTCTTTCTAACTAGAAAGAACCCCCCCCCCCCCAACTCTCCTTTTGTGCACTAACATGCACGTGAAAAAAGATTTGCCTCTATATGTGGGGGGTGGGGGTGGGGGTGGGGTGGATGGAGGGAGAGTGGGTATTAGTGTGGTTTAGATGATAGATAGAGATATAAATATATGTGTGTGTGCACTTCATGGAAACAAAAAAGTCAAGCTGTTTATGCTGTTCTTTAGAATGTGTATTGTTTTCTTTTACTTTCTTCCATTTTGTGTGACACTTGTACATTTAATAAAATTAAGCTCAAGTTGGAAATGAATTTTGGAAATTCTCCTTTAGTGCACTAACATGCAGGTGAAAAAAATATTTGCCTCTATATGTGGGGGGTGGATGGAGGGAGAGTGGGTATTAGTGTGGTTTAGATGATAGATAGAGATATAAATATATGTGAAAGGATTTTCTCATCAATCGGACCATAGACATCTGAATGGTAGGCGTTTTGTTTTCGTAAATTTTGTAAAAATGGGTACTTGGTCCGTATCTCAGAAATGGTCAGGATTTTGGCGTTTTGTTGCAATAACTTATTCAGCTACTTTTGGATAATCTTTCACATGCCGAAGTTTCAGCCCTGTATCTCCAATCTTAAGGTCACCTTTATGTCAAAAAAGGGGGGTTTAGCCGTAGTAAAGTTTCAGATCCGTAGCTCCTTGCATAATTAAGTAATTGCTGTGAAACCTAAACATTCTACTGCAGTAAATAATCTTTTCCTTACATCTGCATTTTATTTCAGTGACTCTTCTATTCTCATCTGCTCCATCCTGCATTCCCCTCACTTAAATAAAAATGCATGGGACACAAGAATTGCCTCTCTGTATGGGGGATTTCTCATGGCCATGTCTTGCTTATACAGTATTTTATAGAGCTCCAGCTAATTGAAAATGAATAAGTTGCCCCTTTCCTTCTTTCTGCTACTGCACTACTCTGTATTGGCTTGTGTGTTCTATCTATCTAGGAGGGACATTCATATAAAGCCCCTCCTCCACTCACTTAAGCCCTGCTGTGCTTCCTCTGTTACATAATGTGTCTGCTATTTTACCCCTTCCCTGGCCTCTTTTAAACAAAAGCTTATGTTTGTTTACAAGGTTTGGTTTGTGATTTTCAGTGTGCAACAAAAAGCACTCTTATCAATATCTTGAGTGTTTTATACCTTTGCAATTATGAATTGTGTGGAAACTCATTCCTTCTTTATGACACTACAGTGCTTCAAACATAACTTACAATTTGTACCCTTTTGTTTTTTTAATCCTGAAAGCCTTTGTCCTTTTCTACTTTTTCAAATAAAGGTCCTTGCCTTTAAAGGTCTTTGTCTAAAATGACTGGGTAAAGAGGGTGTTCGGACATACATTCTTTTGAGAAGTAAATTTCACACCTACAATTTCTCTTCTGCCAAGCTGTGGTCGTTCTTTCATTTGTTAAATACACAATGCAATAAACTTTACATTTTCTATTCCTTATCATGCATATCTTGACATCTTTTACAGATTACTTCGCACTTTTTCATCAGGGCCGCTTCGTTTTTGTCAGCAAAAACATTTTTCTAGTTTCTGTGTGTGATCTTTGTTGAAAATTTGAGGTTTGTAGTTTTAATTTTAATGATACTTTACAGCCTCTGATCCAGCTGAAATGACATCTAGGAATATAGGAATGTATTGTCTTTACACATGGCAAAAATTAAGTCTTTAACTTATTGCACTGACTGCATGGCAGCTTATCTGCCTCCAGCAACATTTATATTGTGCCAACTGTCAAAGAGGGTACATACTGCACTAACTTTAGTTTGTTTCCTTCGACCTAAAATGTACATCCGGTTGAGTTTCACTGATACTAATGTCAAAGCCAGATCTCTCTGTCTTTAGTACTGCAAGCGTTAATGTATGAGACGGGCGGGTGGGAGAGGCTGTGGGAAAAATTTGTTCAGTCTGTATCTCAGAAATCTTAAGTTGTGGGAAGTTATACTTGGTAGGGGACATTGGTTACTGGGTGTAGGTGTGCAACGTCATGGTGTGACCTTGATTTGACCTTGCTGTAGTGACCTTGAGGTATAAAATCTTGCCTGGGCTATATTTCGGCAACCATAAGGTGTAGGAAGTTGATACTTGGTAGGGACATTGGTTAGGGGTTGTAGGTGTATGTCATGGTCTGACCTTGATTCAACCTTGCCATAGTAAAATTTGAAAATTTTTTGAAATTTTATCTGGGCAATATCTGAAACCTAATGCTTAGGGGTTGTAGGTGCGCATATAATTTTTAGTTTACTGATTAATGCTGTCATCTTGCTATTGAATTGTCCCGTCTTGTTTTAATGCTTTATCTTTACATACATTTTCTTTCTCTTGGATGATATTTTCTCTAATTAAGCATCCCTGAAAGGGCGCTTATTTGGTTTCGCGTCAGTTTCCTCGCCACCGCCGCATTATGGTCTCCCTTGAATATCTCCCTTATTATTGCAAGCCTTTTAACCATATTTGGCAGTTATATACCTTAGGCGTGGGAAAATTTTTCCACATGCTTAAATTTGACCTTTGATCTTTATCAAGGTCACATGATCAAAAAATAGTTTTTTCGGGTACACCCGCCCGTCATCGCAGTTCAGGAAAATCTACTGACCGCAGAGGCTTGTAACTTCATACACATGTTTACACTATCAAAAACGTGAGCTGATTAGATTTTTGGAGCAATCCGATGAAAATTGACCGATTTATGAGTACCAATCAGAAAGCTTAAAATTCATGTGACCCCCCCCCCCCTATTATCTTCTTAAGTATTGCATTTAGAGCCATAAAATGTATTGGGAGGTAGTAGGAAACCATATGTGGAGAGTCTAGAAAGCAAGTCAAATTTCCCCCCCCCCCCGACCCCCCTGTAGGGGTCAAACTGGGGTCATAAAATAGCCAATTTCATCTTTTCCCCTTATCTCCTTTATTCTTGCTTCTAGAGCTTGAGAATGTATTAAGAGGTATTGGGAAACCATATGTGAAGAGTCTAGATAGCCGGTCATATTTACCCCCAGACCCTCCCTTATGGGTCAAACTGGGGTCATAAAATAGCCGATTTTGTGTTTTTGCCTTTTATCTCCTTTATTCTTGCTTTTAGAGCTTTAGAATGTATTAAGAGGTATTGGGAAACCATATGTGAAGAGTCTAGATAGCTGGTCAGATTTACCCCCGGACCCCCCCCTTATGGGTCAAACTGGGGTCATAAAATAGCCAATTTTGTGTTTTTGCCTTATATCTCCTTTATTCTTGCTTTTACAGTTTTAGAATGTATTAAGAGGTATTGGGAAACCTTATGTGATGAGTCTAGATAGCCAGTCAGATTTACCCCCGCATCCCCCCTTATGGGTCAAACTGGGGTCATAAAATAGTCTATTTTGTGTTTTGGCCTTTTATCTCCTTTATTCTTGCTTTTACAGCTTTAGAATGTAGAGGTATTGGGAAACCATATGTGAAGAGTCTAGATAGCTGGTCAGATTTACCCCCGGACCCCCCTTATGGGTCAAACTGGGGTCATAAAATAGCCGATTTTGTGTTTTTGCCTTATATCTCCTTTATTCTTGCTTTTAGAGTTTTAGAATGTATTGAGAGGCATTGGGAAACCTTATGTGAAGAGTCTAGATAGCTGGTCAGATTTACCCCATGCCCCCCCCCCCCCCACCCCACCCCTCACCCCTTTTATGGATCAAACTGGATTCATCAAATAGCCGATTTTGTGTTTTTGCCTTATATCTATTTTATTCTTGCTTTTAGAGATTTACAATGTATTCAGAGGTATTGGGAAACCTTATGTGAAGAGTCTAGATAGATGGTCAGATTTACCAGGTAGATGTGTTCAAAGCATTGTGTCATAAACTTCTTGCCTTTCTAAAGGCTCACATTTTACTATGCCTTTTTCTAAAATGTAAATAGATATATGGCATTTATAAAGCACTGTTACTCTTTAATTAAGTAGTTTTATGGTGTAACTTTCGACCTATTATAAGTATTGATGCTTTATGCATTCTTAGCCAGAGCATTTATTCAATTAACTTTTCGCAATTTATGACCATAGAAAACAAAATAAAGCTTAATTTTTCCTTTTGTGTTAATGCATGAACTTCCACACTGTCTGCTTAACTTTCACTTCTTCTCTCAGCACTGCATGTTTTTATTTTAAAAAACCTTTTTCTACTGTATATTATATTGCAGTGAACCTTTTTGGGATGCTTAGTTTTTGTTAGCAAAAACATTTTTCTAGTTAAACATTATCTGGAGCTTTATATAACTGACAATGATATAACTGACACTGCTCTGAAAGTATGAGCTTTGTACTGGTTTTCTACTATATCTCATGGAAAACCATTTATTGGAAAACCCATAGGAAAACTATTTTTAAATATCAAAATTTTGCATGATATTTATTGACATACGTGTTCATTAAGGTGTAGAGTTTACACCCTGCCATTTTGATTTTTACCCCACAGCCCTTAAGGGGTGTCTGGGTATTGTTTTCACCCATGGTGTCGGATGGGCGGGTGGCGGGAAAAAGTTTGTCCGGGGCGGTATCTCAGAAACTGTAAGGTGTAGGAAGTTGTACTTGGTAGGGACATTGGTTAGGATGTGTAGGTGTGCAACGTCATGGTCTGACCTTGATTTGACCTTTGACCTTGCCGTAGTGACCTTGACCTATAAAATTTTGTCCGGGTTATATCTCAGAAACTGTAAGGTGTAGGAAGTTGATACTTGGTAGGGACATTGGTTAGGGGGTGTAGGTGTGCAACGTCATGGTTTGACCTTGATTTGACCTTTGACCTTGCTGTAGTGACCTTGACCTATAAAATCTTGTCCAGGCTATATCTCGGAAAGTGTAAGGTGTAGGAAGTTGATGCTTGGTAGGGACATTAGTTAGGGGTTGTAGGTGTGCAGCATCATGGTGTGACCTTGATGTGACCTTTGACCGTGTTGTAGTGACCTTGGCCTTTAAAATCTTGTAGCACCTTTTGGTCTGTCTTTGATGCAGATTAAGCACTGTTAAAGTCATATTAGAATTCATTAAGAATTTTACTTTTACAACTTCCCATTGTAACAGATGGAATTTCATCAAGTGAGTCACAGCTTTTGCTCCAACACCACACATAAGCATTCATTGAATGTATTACCACTTCTGTATGCATGGTAATATTCAAAACATCTAAACCATAATTCGGCCATGCCAGATGTAGATAAAGAGTACATGCATTATCTTTCTCTTAGACATTATTTTCCCTATTCAAACATTGTTTGGACCTTTATATAACAGACAGTGCACTGAAAGTATCCTGAACTTTGTACTGATACAGTACTTCTATATCTCATGGTGTTAAAACTATTTTCCTAGGCTGTGGTGTACGGGCATCTCTGATGCTATTTTTGTTTGAATTTTTACAAGGAAGAATTTATAAAATAAGAATTCAGTAGAATAATACTGTGTCATCAGCTTTGGTTAAAGACTGAAGCAGATGAAATTGGAAAGGACTAAAATTATTCTGGATAGACAAAAATAGTTCACTGACTGGCAGTATTTTTGTAGATCCAGACCATCTTTCAGAATGAGCCATGGTTAAGTTGCACCTTGTTGAAAAATATAAACCTAGATCTAATTATAATTGTCCGCTATTTTGTGGGACATTAAACTCATTTCTTTCACTATTAGGCCTTTATGGTAACATTACAATAAAGATCATGTTTCGGTCTAGATATGTGTACATGTTTAATTAAAATGAAAACTCTCAACTATCACTATAATATTGTCCAAATATAAAAGTTTGTCTTAACCTTAATCTGAATGTAACTCAATGCAAATCTTAAGAGTTTAAGGTCATGTTAACCTTGTAGACTCTGTTCAAGGTTAGTTGTATCCAAAATTTAAATATGCTTAAAATCAATTGCACGTAATTTAAGATATCCAAAATTTTAAAAGAAAAGTAATTATAATTATGCCATTACTGGGAGTTTAAGATCACCTCAGTGTAGTCATTGTGCATTTCTGTAACATCAGTTAAAAAAAATTCTTTTACATATGGGAGTTCAAGGTCACCTTAAATAGGGCACACCTTCAGGACTAGATACATCAACATACCAAATTTGAATTAAATCTGTCGTGCAGCTTTGAGATACTCTCCAGAAATTAAAAAATTTAAATTCAATATAATTGTTATTACTAGGAGTTTAAGGTTGCCGTAAAATATGCCACACCTTGAAGACCAGTTATACCCACATCTGTGAAGCCATTTTTAAGCTATTGCCCACTAATTGCAAAAGTTAAATTCAATATAAATATCTCATTAGCGGGAGTTCAAGGTCATCTTAAAATAGGGTACATATCTATGACTGGCAACATCAACATGCCGAATTTCATCCTACAAGCAATTTTTGACATTTTCCAGAAACAAAGTATGATGACGATGCTGGTCATATATGTGATTCATCACAGCTGAGTGACATCAAACTGTTACTACCTTAAACTCATAGTTTCTAAAATATCAGCAATTTATTGTAACCTTTCAAAAGAGACGTTTTTCTTTTTGTCTAAATATATGTACATGGTGAATATCAATGATACAATTTCAATTGGCACATCAAATATCTTCCAAACACAAAAAAATTGTCCCAACCTTAAAGTCAATGTTAGTTTGCAGTTGTGAGAGAGTTTAAGGTAATCATTTCAGGAAGGTTCTGTTCAGTGTTTTTTACATCCACAACTGAAACATGCCTAGAATTGCACAATATTTGAAATACTGTTTAAATTGCCAAACTTCAAGGTCACTTTATTGTATGGCACTTATTTATAGCCATTTACATGTGCATGCAAAATTTGAATGAAATTTCTCAAGTTATTTTCAGTATACTTCATGGAAAAATAAAAAAAACGTAAACTCAACTTTTTAATATGTTGGAGTTTAGTGTCACCTTAACATAGGGCACATTTTCAAAACCACGTACCACCAAATGCCAAGTTTTTAAAATATCAGCAATTTTATTTTAGTGTAGATATATATACATGATGAATATTAATGAAGAAATGAAAAAAAGTCTTAATTAGCATATAAAATATCTTACAAAAACAAAAAAAAACTCTCCTAACCTTAAACTCAAAGTTAGTCTGCAGCTGTGAGGAAGTTTAAGGTAATCTTTTCCTGAAGGTTGTGTTCATGGTTTGTTTCATCCACAACTGAAACATGCCTAGAATAGCACAATCTTTGAAATACTGTTCAAAAATTGCCAAACTTAAAGTGAATATAATTCTGTTATTACTGAGAGTTTAACGTCACCTTATTGTATGGCACTTACCTATGGCCAGTTACATATACAATATACTCTATGGAAAAAGAAAAAGCTTAAACTCAACATAAGTTTTTATAAGTGGTGAGTTTAAGGTCACCTTAAAATAGGGAAGACCTTGAAAACAAGTTACAACCCATGCCAAATTTGAATTGAATTGATCAAGCCATTTTTGAGATACTGTCTGGAAAAAACAACTTAAACTCAATATAACTATGTTACTACTGGGAGTTCAACATCACCTTACAATAGGGCATACCTTGAGGACCAGTTACATCCATATGCCAAATTTGAATTTAATTTGAATTTAGAGCATTTTTGGGGGATACTGTGTGGAATACAAAGTGGGATGACAAAGCAATCACTGCATGCCATGCAGCATAATTGCTGGTGACACAGTAAGGTAATTAAGCGTCCCCGAAAAGGGTGCTTATTTGTTTTCGCGTCAGTTTCCTTGCCACCACCGCTGCATTATGGTCTCCCTTGAATATTTCCCTTATTATTGGAAGCTTTTTAATCATATTTTTGGCAGTTCTATGCCTTAGGCGTGGAAAAAATTTTCCACATGCTTAAGGGGCTATCAACGTAAGTACATAAAATTTGTTTACGTAACGCCCGCCAGATGGTGAAGCAGACAGAGTCACTGTTGCTATGCACGGACTATTATTTACGAGAGGGATAGTTACGTCATTTTCTTTCAGCCGTTGAAAAAGATCAGTATAAGTGATAAAACACTGCATATACAGTACTCAGGTACTACGGTTACTACGTTTTGTAAACATTGCTCTTGACTTCTTAATTATATATATGTATAGGACCCCCTTGGAAAAATCAATAATGCTCTTGTAGATCTTGCCAGTTTACTACTGTTACTGTATGGGAGTGCCAGTCTTTTTTGCACTGATAAAATGAACCCACATTTTTGAAACATGTACTGCGTGTGTATGTAGCCTTTCTGCTTACTTACAGTGAATCATTTCTTTTATACACACTGAGTCTATATTTGTATCATCTTAATTGTTAATATAATAAATTTATTTAGTGGTATACTATTCTGATGAAAATTTCTTAAGTATAACAATAATTTACAAAGCTTTGTTTTCATTAGTCAAGACCCTTCTTACCTTGAAAGAGTATCTGTCCATATGAAATATAATTCTCACTGATGGAACATAAGATGTACATATATTCAATGAGAATGGAGTAGTTTACTTATAAAAATATAGACATATGGTGTAAGGAAAATTTGTTTTTATTTAGAGATTTATACACTAAGATATAGGAAGCCAAATTAAAAATAAAATATTTTGTATAACTACGCCTTAGTTACTGGTGAGAGGCTATATGAAAGTTGGTTGAGAGAGAAGGGAGAGGTTCCTATACTGTGACACAATATGTAAACCATGCTGTTCTAAATAAAGATCTGAATATATACACAAGCCACCAAACTCATACAGATTAGTTTGAATGATTTACAATTTTAAATAGTGTTTTCTTGACATTTGAAATGAGTGTAATGTGAAATAGTGATGAAAAAATAAAAACATAAAATGTTATGTTTCTTTGTTTTTTATCTCTGCAAATAAATACGGAAATTAAAAAAAAAATCTAATTCATTCAAAATTTGTGTGAGACATTTTTCTTTGGAATAGTGTATAAAAAACTGTTGTAGCTTTTCTTATTGTATGCTAATTGTGTCACAACAGGAAGGTATGCACTGTTTTAGATGTCCAGAAATAGAACATATTTATTTCACATTTATCTTTGTTATTTGCTGCTTTTATGTATATATGTAAAACTTTAAAACAACAAGCACATTTTGTTGTATAACTTTATTTCCCTTATTCAACATATCACAGGACAAACAAATATATTTTCCTCAAAAATTTGTGACTTTAAGCCTAAGAAATATGCATCCCTGAAAAAATCTTCACGTGTTTAAACCACTTTCTTCCGGCCGTAAAATAATGCGTTACGTTGATAGCCCCTTAAATTTGACCTTTCATCTTTATCAAGGTCACATGATCAAAAAGTAGTTTTTTGGGGGGTACACCCGCCTGTCATCGCCGCTCAGCAAAATCTACTGACCGCAGAGGCTTGTAATTATATACACATGTTCATACTATCAAAAATGCAAGCTGATTAGATTTTGGGGGCGATCCAATGAAAAATGACTGATTTATGAGCAATTTTCTCATGGCTACCAACCAGAAAGCTTAAAATTCATGTGAACCCCCCTATTATCTTCTTAAGTATTGCTTTTATTATGCTACAATAGCTTACCATGTGGGACTCATTGCTGTTCTCGGATGGCCACAAGGCATCATGGCCAACGTCTAAGAAAAATAGACATTTATAGTTGGCCGTAGCCTCCAGTTGTCATCACGTGATAACTTCTGACCAGTCGCCCTACTTTCTCGTTGGCCACATTGAACTGGTAGCTTTCTGTAAATAATACAGACATTTTCATTTATATCTCAGCTTTTACGTATTGTTGGAGGTTTATTTTTGGTTATTTCTTTTATTATATATCATGGATTATTCTGTAAAATTTCTGTTTTGACAGGATAAGTGTATTTCTTGTTTTCGCGTGTTTTGAGTTTTCCTCGGTTCAGGCTTTTTATATCTACGTCTTTTATTGCGTTTAAAATGTCCATCCATCAAACAAATAAAGACAAACCGAGAGCACAAAAATGCCGGCATTTTTGTTTTTTTGTTTTGATTTACACAACTATTGCCCTACTTGTAGGGAATCTGGCAAGGGTGATGACCCCTGTGTCACCTTTGAAGCGCCCTGTGATATCTGTGCATCTTTCACAGATGACCAAATGAACAAAATTCAACACAGGAAACGCTATATAAAGAAACAAAAGGCGAACGCTTCTAATACAAAAGATGATGAACATGATCTTTTGGGTGAGGGCGACGGGGATTCTTTCACTGGTTCAAATGCAGACCTTGAGAGTGCTGCAGTTAATCTATTTACCTCACCCCCCATTCCTCAGCCCCTACCCTTCAGTTCTTTGTCGCTTAAAATTCCAGCCAAAACTGTCCCACCCACCCCAGGTACTGCCTTGCAGCATAAAATTGAAAGAAATCTAGAAAAATCCCTGGGCAATTCACTAAACATCAATTTACAGCAGCAAATGGGTTCTTTCCAGGCATCTATATTGGAAGCTTTTCAGTCGCTCCGAGAGGAGTTGACATCTAAAAAACAAACAGAGGTGGATCAGACCTCGGTTTCTGCTTCCAAACCTGGTACATCTTCTTGTACTGCTGTTAATCTGGACATAGAATCTGGTCCGAGACATAGAACTACCATTCAAACCGAGGATATGGATGTGGACTATGGTCCAGCACTTCCTCCACGTCTCGGACCTGATCCTCATAATACATCGGATCAGAATGCTAGTGCATCTGAGGAACCTTCTAAGAAGGTCTTGGATAAACCCAAAAAACACTGCCACTCTCGCAGTAGGCATCAAGTTGAATCCAGGTCTGCCTTGGATCAATTCAATGAGGAATCCGATGAATCTCTGATCCCATCTACTAAACCTAAGAAACACTCTGATAAGAGTAAACATAAAACCAGGTCCAGATATGTGTCATCTTCCTCAGAGGAGATCAGTCCTTTGTAGCCAGACACAGGTCTTCTAAGACCTCTGTGGCTCAGCCCTCAGGGGCTGCTTCTGATCAAGACCTCCCTCAATATGATCCAGACCCCCCTTATTATAGGGAAGTAGCTCTGTCTGACATTCCCTCACAGTACCCTGAAGAGTTCGACTATTTTACGCGCATTCTTTCCCTCCCTGACCCCAGGGAGTCTATGCCTAGGTCCTCAACTTCAGTCATGGGTCTGGACGATGAGAAAGGCCGTCAAGAGCTCAGACCCAGAGGTCCTTCCTCTATACTTCCACTTAGCTCAGTTATCAAAGACGCCTTTGATAAATTTCAACATGACTTTAAGGCCGCTAATTTACCCGAGGGTAAATGTATCAAACCTCCTCCTTCCACTTCCAAGTGGTACAGGGTGGGACAGCCCTGTTATCAGGACAAATCCGTTGAATACAGATTTTGCCAAAATCTGTATTACTCCTAAACCCCCTGGAGTTCCTATGAGCAAGGTTCCCCTACCAATTCTTAAAGAATTGGAACACCAGGCTAGGCAAAATATCTCTACCCTCAACTTCACTGCTGCCTTTGTCAAAACTTCATCTTCTTGCAATGCTTCTCTTGAGAAGTGTCAACATAGCATTAAGTCAACTGTCAAGAAGGTTAAGATCCAGAAAGGTGCCAATCCTGAAAAAGAAGCAAAGCATGGCTATGAGCAAGTCTGTGAGTATTTAGTTTTTTGGAATAAGACAGTTCTTATCCAACACAGGGCTCTTACATGCCTCAGCAAATCCCTATACTCCAGAGGGAACTATATTCTATGGGTAACACTGGCTTGCTTAGGCGCGAAGCCGAAATGACCCTCTTACAACCCCAATTAGGGGAAACGAGACACCAAGAACTCAGGAACTCGTCCTTTTGGGACCCCTCCTTGTTCCAGTCTCAACTTGTGAAGGAAGGTGAAGACTTCCTCCTCAAAAAAGGCACCTCTAAAGACTCTAAGGGTTTCAGACCCTGTCAAAATAAGCCCTTTCGTGGTCCCCACAACAAGAAAAGAGGGTCCTACAGGAAACGCCCCTATGGGGGCAACTCCTCACAAAGCAGTAACCAATCGTTTTCCTCAGGAAGGGGGAAACCCAACTTCAGAGGCTCCAGGGGTTGTTTTCGACCCCACCACAGGGGGCGGGGGTGTGGAAACCCCTCTCCCCAATGACTCCTTAAAAGCCTCCCTCAGTCCACCAGAAGGAGGTCGCCAGTAGGAGACTGGCAAACAAACAAATGTTCTTCAAACGTGTTAAACATTATCACCAATGTCTACGTACTGCCATTCCTTTCAAAACCAAATTTGGTCAGATTCCCTCTGATTCTGTCAGAGTACAAGGCCTGTCAAAAAGACCAAGCTCTGGCCACTTGTATCCAGTCTCTTCTGTCAAAGAACGCCATCAAAAGGGTGGAAAATGTAAAATCTCTCGGGTTTTACAGTCGCCTGTTCCTAGTACCCAAACCTCACCAAAGGTGGAGGCCAATCATAGACCTAAGCAGGCTCAACACTTTTCTACACGTAGAAAAGTTCAGAATGAAAACTCCAGAGTCCATCAGGACCTCCCTGATTCCAGGGGAATGGGTATCGTCGATAGATCTGTCGGATGCTTACCTGCACATCCCCATCCATCCAAACTCAAGGAAATACCTAAGGTTTTGCTACAAGGTTTTGCTACAAGGTGTTTCAGTTCACCTCCCTCCCATTCGGACTAGCCACAGCCCCCCAGGTCTTTACAATGATTGTAAAGGAAGTGAAGCTAATGGCCCTCTCCAGAGGACTCAGACTTCACCAATACCTGGACGACTGGCTGGTCAGGTCCCAGTCTCAGGAGGAAGCCCAAGTGAACACTCAGGCAGTGGTAGACCTAACCCAGTCCTTGGGGTGGATAATAAATCAGGAAAAATCAGAACTGAAACCTACTCAGGTGTTTTCGTTCGTGGGCTACGAATACCATCTAGATTCAACCCTTGTAAAACCCACTCAAGAGAGATGGCTCAAACTTCAGGATTTGATCCTACGACTCAAGTCAAAACGTGTTTTGACTGCAAGATGTTTGATGTCGCTAATTGGGTTGCTTGCCTCAACAGAGAAAATGGTCCCGGAGGGACGCCTTCACATGAGGCCCTTTCAGTTTCATCTCAAGGAGCACTGGAGATATCCTCAGTCACTGGACAGCCTCCTTCCTTGAACAGAAGCCATTGCAGCCCACTTAGACTGGTGGCAAAATCCCTCAAACGTGATGAAAGGTGCAGACCTTCATCCCAAAGACCACAGTATCCAACTCTTTACAGACGCCTCAAACGAAGGTTGGGGCGCTCACTTAGATCAAAATTCTACAACGGGTCTGTGGTCAGACCAGGAAAAAGGCTACACATAAACGTCCTAGATTTGAAGGCAGTCTCCCTGGCCCTTCAAAGCTTCAAGGACCAGTGCCAGAACCAAACAGTGCTAGTTGCAACGGACAACTCAACAGTGGTAGCCTACATAAACAAACAAGGAGGAACTCACTCAGCAGAGATGTGTGCTCTTCTGTGGAAGAGCATGACCTGGTGCCATCACTATCACATAACATTGAAAGCCAGACACATTCCAGGGTGCCTGAATGTGATGGCCGACCTTCTGTCCAGGTCAAACCAAGTGCAGTCAACAGAATGGTCACTGCATCCGCAGGTGTTCAAACAGATCTGCCAAAAGTGGTTCACACCTCATGTAGACTTATTTGCCACTCATCTGAACCACAAACTTCCACTGTACGTATCTCCTGTCACAGACCCAAAGGCTTGGGGACATAGATGCTCTGAACATAAACTGGACGGCTCTCACTGCCTATGCTTACCCTCCGACAGCTCTCCTTCACAGGGTGATCCAAAAAATCAGGCAATGCTATTGCCTGATCATCGTAGTAGCCCCAGGTTGGCCAGGGATGCCCTGGTTCTGGGACCTAGTGCAGCTTTCAACAGAGATCCCATTGCAAGTTCCGGTGTCAACGACTCTTCTCAAACAGTCCCACAATTATGCGTTCCACAGCAATCCACAGCATCTCAACCTCCACGCCTGGTGTCTAGGAGTGGACAGCTCCAAGAACAAGGCTTCTCTGTGGAGGTGGCAGAGAGAATTGCTGCACCTCAGAGGTCATCAACAAGAACCATCTACAAGTCAAAGTGGGCCTTATTTGAGAAATGGTGCAGAGAAAATTCGGTGGACTTCTCCACTCCATCTGTGAAACAAGTCTCAGACTGTTTCATGTACCTGTACCAAGATCTAAACAGGCGCCCCTCGACTATCGATGGTTACAGGATGGCCATTATTGACACTTTGGGCCCAACGGGCCACCATATTGCACAAAGTTCAGACCTTCATAGGTTACTCTCCAGCTTTCACAGGGATCGTTCCAAAAGTTCCAGGAATCTCCCTAAGTGGAACCTTTCTGTTGTTCTTAATGAGCTCACAAAAGCACCCTTTGAGCCTATGAAAGACACAGACCTCAAACATCTTACTCTCAAAACTGCTTTCTTGCTAGCTTTGGCCTCCGGCAAGCGCCGCAGCGAAATCCATGCCTGGGTTGCAAACAAAGTATCTAATCTAGGGCAATGGAAAAGGTTGCCTTGTTCCCTTCTTCTGACTTCATAGCCAAAAACCAACATCAAGAGAAGGTTCTCAAAGTGTGTCTCCGGTGACTATTCCTGCTTTGACTACCATTGTAGATAGACAATTCAAAGAAGACAGGACCCTGTGTCCGGTACGGGCCCTGAGGTACTATTTGGATCGAACCGAAGACCTGAGAGGGTCTCGGTCCCTCCTTTTCAGAAGTTATCACGTGACGACAACTGGAGGCTACGGGCAACTATAAATGTCTATTTTTCTTAGACGTTGGCCATGATGCCTTGTGGCCATCCGAGAACAGCAACGAGTCCCACATGGTAAGCTTGTAGCTTATAAAAGCTACATTTAAGTAATTAAAATTTTCAAATTTAGAGCCATAAATTGTATTGGGAGGTAGTAGGAAACCGTATGTGGAGAGTCTAGAAAGCAAGTAAAATTCCCCCCTCCCCCCCGATTTCCCCTGTAGGGGTCAAACTGGGGTTGTAAAATAGCCAATTTTGACATTTTCCTTATATATCCTTTATTATTGGTTTTAGAGCTTTAGAATGTGTTAAGAGGTATTGGGAAACCATATGTGAAGAGTCAACATAGCTGGTCAGATTTACCCCCTAACCCCCCCTTATGGGTCAAACTGGGGTCACAAAACAGCCGATTTTGTGTTTTTGCCTTATATCTCCTTTATTCTTGCTTTAGAGCTTTAGAATATATTAAGAGATATTGGGAAACCATATGTGAAGAGTCTATATAGCTGGTCAGATTTACCCCCTAACCCCCCCTTATGGGTCAAACTGGGGTCACAAAACAGCCGATTTTGTGTTTTTGCCTTATATCTCCTTTATTCTTGCTTTAGAGCTTTAGAATATATTAAGAGATATTGGGAAACCATATGTGAAGAGTCTATATAGCTGGTCAGATTTACCCCCCTGTTCCCCCCTTATGGGTCAAACTGGGGTCATAAAATAGCCAATTTTGTGTTTTTGCCTTATATCTCCTTTATTCTTGCTTTTAGAGTTTTGGAATGTATTAAGAGGTATTCGGAAACCATGTGTGAAGAGTCAAGATAGCCAGTCAGATTTACCCCCTGACCCCCCCTTATGGGTCAAACTTGAAGCATAAAATAGCCGATTTTGTGTTTTTGCCTTATATCTACTTTATTCGTGCTTTAAGAGCTTTAGAATGTATTAAGAGGTATGTGGAAACCTTAATGTGAAGAGTCTAGATAGCCGGTCAGGTTTATCCCCTTACCCCCACTTATGGGTCAAACTGGGGTCATGAAATAGCCGATTTTGTGTTTTTGCCTTATATCTCCTTTATTCTCACTTTTAGAGCTTTAGAATGTATAAAGAGGTATTGGAAAACCATATGTGAAGAGTCTAGATAGCTGGTCAGATTTAGGTTAAACTGGGGTCATAAAATAGCTGAATTTGTGTTTTTGCCTTATAATTAATTTATTCTTTCTTTTAGAGCTTTAGAATGTATTAAGAGGTATTGGGAAACCTTATGTGAAGAGTCTAGATAGCTGGTCAGATTTACCCCCTGACCCTCCCTTATGGGTCAAACTGGGGTAATAAAATAGCCGATTGTGTGTTTTTGCCTCATATGTCCTTTGGATTTTTGCTTTTACAGCTTCAGAATGTATTAACAGGTATTTGGAATTTGTGGAGAGTCTAGGTAGCTGGTCAAATTAGCCCTCTGACCCCCTCTTATGAGTCAAACTGGGGTCATAAAATATCATTTTCTGTTTTTGCCTCATATCTTCTTTATTATTGGTTTTACAGCTTTACAATTTTTAAGAGGTAGTGGGAAACCGTATGTGGAGAGTCTTAAGAGCTGGTCACAGTGGGGTGATAGATTGCAATTTCTACTTTAATATTTCAATATTAATGATGTCATTATCTTAATGTTATTTTCATATCTTCTTGCAAAGGATGTAACTTTTTAAAATTAAAGCAGGCAAAATACATTCCTATTTTGTTGTCATCTCTAATTATGATATGCATCAAATTATGCTTGTTTTATTGCAAAAAAACTGGGTCCAAATATTTACAAACTTACTTTAGTGCAGCAGTTTGATACTGGCACATTTATAAATACCCATTTTCAGCTCATTATCACTTCTTCTGACTTCCATTCTTCTGCAGTAAACTAATAATTCAGCAATGTAAACATATTCTTTACTATGTCCCTTATTTATACATAAAATCTACATATCACTGACACTGACACAGAGCATAGATAAAGATAACATCTCACTCCTTATATGAGCACTTCTGCATGCATAGACTAAAATAGGGGGGGGGGGGGGGGGTGTTGGGGGAGACACACACATTAACTATTGATTTTATCCCTTATCAGCATATACCAAGTGGACTAATTCTCTGGGGACTCGTCAAAGACTGGCAATTTTATATAAATAGAAATGAGCATTATTCATAACATATAAATAGGCTTGTGGGAACAATGACCATTTATTTACACAGTGGGATAGATGTGTTCAGAGCATTGTGTCAAAAACTTCTTGCTTTTGTAAAGGCTCAAATTTTACTATGCATTTTTCTAAAATATAAATAGATATGTGGCATTTAACAGTGACAAACTGGCTTTTATTGAGTTGCAACTTCCTCCTTAGCAAATTTTCCTTTAAATGCCTGATATATTAGTAAGACATTGATATTCATACTGACATAATATTTAGCATCAAGATTGAAAAAGTTTTTTTTAAACCAAGTCAATTCATGAATTTTGGTTTGACTGGTTTGCAAAACTTAATTTGCAAATTGATTCAGTTCACAATTTTATGATTCCTTGCACCCCTAGCAGTAAGGACTCTTCTGGAAAAAAATTTGAATTTTCAATATTCTGACAGGGGTCTTGAAGTTTTGTGGAAATGGAAAATGTCATTTATTTAACTGTAAAACATACAGTGATTTTAGCAAATTTTACATCTGCTGCTCAGTAAAGTTGCTTCAAAGTTGAGTTTATCATATGGAAAAAGTCTTTTATCCCTCTCATTATTGCTTCTTGGGCTTTCAACCCAGTTTTGTGTACACACTACCCCGTATATGGAGAGTCTATATAGCCAGTCAGGTTTACCCACTGACAACTTCTTACGGGTCAAACTGGGGTCACAAAATAGATTTTCTTGTTTTGCCTTATATCTACTTAAAAACTACTCTTCTTACAAACCATAGCATTTATTAAATTAACTTTACACAATTTATGACCATAGAAAACAAAATAATGCTTACATTTTTCTTTCATGTTAATGCATAAACTTCCACACTGTCTGCTTAACTTTAGCTTCTTCTCTCAGCGCTGCATGTTTTCTTCTCAAAAACCTTTTTCTACTTTATACTATAAAGCATCTGACCTTTTGGGACGCTTTGTTTTTGTTAGCAAAAACATTTTTCTAGTGTTACTTTACTGTACAACTATATCTATATCTGTGCACTGACTCAAGTATTTCCATCCAGTCATTTTTACTCCACAGATATCCCAAGTGAGATGCTACATACAACTTGGCTACAGTGTAAAGAAAACTGTAAAAGATCTATTCGTTCACTTGTACATCTCATTAATATTCATGAGCTCATCTGTCTCGAAAGCATGATAAAAGAAATTGCTTTCATCAGCGAATATAACTAATACAAAGGTCAGCAGAGGTTTAAAAGCAATATACTTCTTCTGAATACGGTTATTTTATCTCACTTTAAAATATTTATAAATGTTGATATGGCCATGAGAAATATTGGAGGAAGTCTGCTCAGAACACTATAAAGTACTGACTGCCAGGTGTAGACACACCACGAACATTTGAAAGCAATATATTTTATTGTGTTAATTCATCCTACCCAATGGACAAATGCTGTACCGGTTGGTGTGACCGGTCCTGACAATGACAAAAAGCTGGTCTAGTAGTGTGCATTCACTCGGTGGCGCATCGTACCTCCTTTCTGTCAATAGACAGTGTGACATCACGTCATCTTTTTTGTTTGACGCGTGTAGTGTACAGACATGTTTTGAGGAACTCTCAAAATCTGCAGGAAAGCTGGAATATCTAAGATTTGAACTTTATTTTATTTTAAAGTTTATATATTGTATTCCTTACATATCATGGTTTCTCGAGGACAAAAACAAGGCAGTAGTAGGCATATTATGGCCAGTTTTGATGAACATTCCAAATGTGCTCGAGACAAAGGCGTGGGTGGTGATCTGTGTGTGTTGAAAAATGACAGCCGGTTTCGACGTCCTTTCTGTTGAACAGAAGCAACAACTTTCAACCCCCATGTATAAGACCACAAAGAACAGAAGAAATCCAAATCTCTCCCTCCCTAGTCACTCTTGAGAATGTCAAGCTCCTAGGGAAGGTGGCCAGGTCATACAGGACAAGACCCCTGCTAGCAAGAAGAAGACGTCCAGTTCTGTAACTAGTCCAACTAAAGCTAGTAAGAAAAATCCAGCAAAACCTCATTTGATTACTTGAAGGCATTAGATGACAAGTGGTCTCCGAGATATGCGAGGTTGGAGGCGAGGTTGCTGGCCAAGTCCTCAGTACCGGTAGCCAACCTTTGATGAGTTTTACTGGTACCAGGTCTGTTCAGACTACCGATGTGGTCAAAGAGGGTGCTAGCAGTCAAGCTAAGCATTTACTGGTACCAGTTCAATACAGGATACTGGACCGGTCTACCAGCCTACTGATGTCCCTGGTGTGATGTCTGTGGTCAAACCCACCAGTCAGGTCACTGCTGATCCAGGTGTTACAGGTGCTACTGAGGTGCAGTTCATACCAGCAGGAAGAGCTTGCCTTCTTTGTCTCTGACTGGTTTAGCCCACTCTCCAGACTGAGACTCTGATGTCAACCAGTATAGTGAGCCTACTTCCCCTGCTCAGCTCATGGAGGAAGAAGGTAAGGTATCTGACCGAGAGTCTGCCAAACCTGAAGGATCTGTACCAGGAAGTTAGTGAGAGATCAGAGAGGGATCAGGTCTTTCATGGGGTGGAAACAGGTGCCTCATCTAGTTCACTTGATGACATCCATTTACCATCCGGTACTAGGACACAGCCAACTGGCTGTGAAGGAAAATGGAGAAACTCAACTTTACTGTAACAGAAGGCTACCATTCCCACAGTTCTGGGACCTCAGGCTTCTCTAGAGATTAATTTGTGAAGACTCCTAAGATACAGAAGTGGCATGACATGTACGAGGAATGTTCACATTCCAGTGTTTATTGTTGGACCAATGAGCTGTCCAAACTTAACAGCAATTTTATCAGGGTAGCCAGACAATCACTGCCATCAGTACCCACTTCTCGACCTTTACACCAGGACACTCTCAAGAAATGGGAGAGGTCAGCTTGGGACCAGTTGTGCATGTGTAACCAGGCTGCTGGACTGATTCACTGGTTGACCAAGTTACAGGACGCAATGGTCAAACAATTGAAGGTTATAAAGACTGAGAAATGGTAGGGTAAATCTGCCAGCAAAACCCAAGAAGCTGCTATTGATACCCAAAGCATTAGCCAAGCTATGGTGAGGACAATGCAGGATCTGTATAGTTGTGCCTTCATCAATATGGCTAATCTGCAGGACACTGCAGGACACTCACTGCCTTAAAAACACACTTCTCCACATGAGTTCACTGTTTTCTGACCATTTATTCACAAAGGCGGAAGAGGAGACTGGCCACTATGAACAGAAACACTCTGCCAGCACCTCACAGAAGAAACCTGCTCATTTCTACCCCTATGCTCAGTCTGGCAAGTAGGTACCAGAAGCCTGGTCTACCAGATTGGAAGCAGTTAAACCAGCATGGCCAAAGCAAGAGGCAGAGGCAAGGCCTCAAAGTACCAACAGCAAGGGTCACAGTTCATGTAAATGACAATTATTGTTTAAGTGTGGCTGGAAATCCAATGACTGTATTAAATGTGACTGCCCAAAAAGAAACAGACATTTGTGGACAATATACATGTAAATTTACCTGTTGTAAATAATGTTCTTATTGCAGGATGGCAGTTGCAAAAGATAGGCATAAGTCCAGATATTGTCACAAATGTGTCCCAGTTGTTGCTATAGATCGACCTGTAGGGGCCGGATTGCACGAATTTTGGGAAATATGGGCTGCCCTGGGGACCAGTCCAAAGGTCACAACTGTCCTCAGAGAAGGCTATACTCTTCTCTTCTGGATCCGGCCAAATCTGACAAGGTCACCCACCATCATAAGTGGTTATGTACATACTTCAGGAACCTCTACCTGATGGATACATTGCATGCACTTATGTAAAAGAATGCAGTAGAATCGGTAACAATAATAACAACCTTCTCTAGACAGGGGAGTGGGTCACATACATAAATTTCAAGGACGTCTACTTCCATATACCAATTCAAACTCAGGCCAAGAAGTACCTGTGCTTTTACTTCAAGGGTCAGTAATACCATTTCTAAGCACTACCCTTTGGTCTGTCCACAGCACCTATGGAGTTCACTTTGGTAGCGAAGGAGCTCAAATTGATAGCATTACCAACCGCACTAGTCAAAGAGTGTGCGGACATTTTGGTCACTCCAATAACCAATATTATAAACTACTCACTCAGAGAAGGGAGTTTCCCAAACTGTTTCAAAACCGGATATGTCACCCCCCCCTTCTCAAGAAACCTAATTTAGACAGAAATCTCCTCAAAAATTACAGACCGGTATCCAACCTCAGTTTTATATCCAAACTGATTGAAAAAGTAGTGGCTAAACAGTTAAATAATTATATCGATAGTGAGGGGCTCTCCAATGTCAACCAATCCGCCTACAGGAGACTCCATTCCACAGAATCAGCACTCCTGAAAATCCAGAATGACATGCTGCTTCGATGGACTCTGGTAAGGCTGTTGCACTCACATTGCTGGACCTCTCAGCGGCATTCCACACTATCGACCATGACATTCTTTTTAATTCCCTCAGGGATTGGTTTGGGGTTGATGGCACTGTGTTGAGGTGGATCAAATCCTATCTTTCAAACTGCAAACAGAAGGTTAAACAAGGTAGTAGCTTTTCAGATGCTTTTTCACTCCCATATGGTATGTCCCAGGGCTCTGTCCTGGGCCCCCTTCTTTTTACCCTCTATACTACCCCTCTCAGTAATATCATTTCTAATTTCAATGTCACCCACCATCTATATGCTGATGACACCCAAATATATCTAGCACTGGACCATAGGAACTTTGATTCCAGTTTTGCTGAGCTTCCCTACTCAACTTCTTGGAAATTCTATCTCCCCTACTGATACAGTCAAGAACCTAGGTGTTACTTTTGACTCCGGAAACACCTTTACTGGCCACATAAGCAATATGTGTTGCGCCTGTTACTGCCACCTTAAGGATCTAAGACGGATCCGTAAATTCCTCAGTGTGGATATTGCAGCCTTGCTTGCAAACTCAATGATCAGCAGTCGACTTGACTACTGCAATTCCCTACTTTATGGCGTAAGTAAATACAATGTAGCTAAACTCCAAAAGATTCAAAATGCCCTTTGTAGAATTGTTTTTAGATTAGATAGAACTAGCCATGTCACTCCCTTTCTTCAAAAACTACACTGGCTCCCTATCACATACCGCATCTTGTTTAAGTACAATCTAATTACTTTCAAGGCTATCAAATTCACTCAACCCATATACCTATCATCCTTGATCAAAACCAGTTGTTTAACCCGTGGAAATCGTCTTTCTCTTTCCTCAGTCTCTCACAAAAAGGCCATTGGTAGGCGAGGTTTTGCAATGGCTTTCCCCACAGAATGGAACAGACTCCCACAATCAGTACGATCACAACAAACAATAACAGGTTTCCGTAGCCAGCTAAAGACCTATTTGTTTAGACTAGCATATCCTCCACAATAGTACATCTCTGTGGCAGGCGCTAATTTTGGATCTCGACCTGATATGTCCCTGGACTTTCCCTTTTTGACCTCAAGCGCATTAGAGGATGTTACATCAATTTTGCGCTACATAAATGTTTCTATTCTTCTATTCTATTACAAAAGGGTATAAGAATGCACTAGTACCTAGACAACTGGTTGGTCAGAGCCAGATCCCACTAAATTTGTCTCCAGGATACACAAACTCTAGTAGCTATTTGTCAAGAGTTAGTTTGGTTGGTAAACATGGAGAATTCAGAACTGGACCCCAAGCAAGTCTTCCACTTTGCAGACTACCAGTTTGACCTAAAAGAGGGCAAGGTCAGACCCACCTTAGAGCCTTGGCAGACCTTAAATGCAAAAATCCAGAAACTTCTTTCTAGACCCACCTGTCTGGTCCAGCAGCTGATGTCCCTAATAGGGCTAGTAACAACTACCATATGAGGTCAATTGAGTGGCACTTGAAAAACCATTGGAGGGTCCCGGAATCACTAGAAACGGTGATCCCCTATTCCCAGATCACTCCATCCCCATCATAATTGGTGGCTACAGGCAGACAATCTGCTTCAAGGGCAGGCTTTACACCAACTCAAACATGCTCTGCAAATCTTTACAGATGCATCAAAAGAAGGGTGGATGCTCACTTAGGGAAACATATTGCAGGGTAACCTAGTCCTTTCCAGAAAGCAAATTACACATAAATTATCTGGAACTAAAGGTGGTCTCCTTAGACCTAAATGAGTTCCAAGACCTCTGCTTGAACAAAATAGTTCTCATAGCTACAGATAACACCACAGTAGTTGCCTATATAAACAAGGAAGGAGGCATGAAGTTGGTCCCTCTGTGTTCTCTACTGTGGAGAATCCTGACATGGTGTTCCAGGAAACAGGTGACTAACAAAGCCAGACACATTCCAAGCTGGCTGAATGTGATAGCAAACAAGCTATCCAGGCTAGGCCAGATCCAAACAGAATGGTTACTTCCTCCAGAGGTCTTCCAGTCGATTTGCTCCAAGTGGCACCAGCCTCAAGTGGACCTGTTCACCACCAGGTTCAACAACAAACTACCACAATTTGTATTCAGTACCCCCCCCCCCACCCCCACCCCCCCCAGCATGGGCAGTGAATGCACTCTGTCAACCATGGCAGGATCTTACCCATTTGCCTTCCCATCAGTAGCCATCTTGAGAAAAGTGGTACAGAAAAGTGGTAGAGAAGTTGCAGGACTACAGATGCAGGAGTATCATCCTGATTGCTCCAGGGTGGCACAACATGCCTTGGTTTTGGGCCCTAGAGGCCATGTTGGGCCAAATCCCATTCTGCCTACCCAAGTTGCCCAATCTGTTAATTCAGCTATTCAATCGGATCCTTCACAGAAATCTGTCAAACCTAAAACTTCATGCCTGTCTTGGACATTACAGACAAAAAGGGGAATTTGCCCATTGATGTCATCAAAAATGAGAATCTCACTCGACATTTGGATAGCTTCCACAGACACAGACCCAATAATCGGAGGGCATTCCCTCCTGAAACCTTTTCCTGGTGCCGCACCAATTCACAAAAGCTCCCTTTGAACCCCTTAAAGAAGCCTCCTTAAAGCAGACTGGGCCAAGGTGTCTCTTTACCCCTCACCCAGCTTTCCAAGAACCAGCTGGCCAAAGAAGGTCCAGACAGTGTGGCCCCAGTGGTTATTCCAGCCCTGGCCCCAACTCTGGATAAGTCACTAAGGTTATTATTTTGATCTGTTTGCTGCACATTTATCCATCTATCCCATTTTCACACATTGGCGCCTAAGAGATTTTGGTAACTGATATTACTCCGTCACTCATATTGCAGGTTGTTTGTGACATACCGTATTTATCTGTATCAACGCCCCCGCCTTCTCTTTACCTCTGCAAAGGTCATATTTCGGGTTTTTATATTCCCTCCACAGCCAGCTCCTTTGTGATTCCGGGATTCCCAAAACATGATGCGTTTTAGTACTTCGCCAATCGACCACAGACGACTTTTGCCGTGTTCCGTTGGTACGTATTTCTCTAAACCACGCCCACCTGCGCAGTAGCCAAAATAATCTTTGCAATAAGGGGGAGGGGGTGGCGTACCACTGGAATGAAATAAGTAAGTACTGGGTATATAAAATGGCGCCAAATGAACCTATTGGTAGTTCTGTTCTTCCGGTGTAAACAAATGCACATGGTTGGTGAAGATAGGTGAATTTTTGTCTCCATCTACATAATTAAAATGATTATCTCTGAAAATACTCTATGTATTTTTACCAAATAAAAAGCATCGGAAAATTTAATAAATTTCCTTTGAAGTGGTAGAAATATTTTTTATTTTTGTAAATTTTCATTTACGCTCATTTTTGTGGTGTTTTTAACATGAAAATGTAAATACTTCTCATACAAATTTGGCGAGATATAACAATTAGTTCAATACTTATTTTACTCATGGCAAGGTACCACCGGAACACAAAACAATAAGTATTGCTAGGTTTTGGTAAGATAAATAAGTATTTTATCGACCACCGGAACGGGCCTAAAAAAAAACTCATAAAATCTACAAAAAACACAAGTTCAAAGTTCATGATTTCTTCTGATTAAAGGTTTGGGATATCCAAGGTTTGTTTCTAATATTTAAAGTCGTCCTACATGTATCCTTATAAAAGAGGAGGATGAAAATTGTCCATTATCGTCCACTGCACAGTCGCCAGGGACCGTCGTGCGTCGGCGATAATAGAAGAAGTCACCCATGTACGTTCGCCGACGCACGACGGTCCCAGGCGACTGTGGTCCACTGCCACCAGACTTAAGAGTTGTATTTTGTGCGAGATAATGACTCCCCTCTATTTCTGACTCCTCTCCTTTGATCTTTTGGGGGAGTCATTATTCTGCAAACAACATTTATCCCCCAAACAATAGGATTTAGGGGGGTTAGAATATTGCTTGCAAGATACTCACCCCCCATTCAGAAACTGACTCCCCTCTATTGTTTCTGCACCTATTCAATTGGGGGTAAATGGGGCAAATGGGGAGGGGGTGGCGTTATTGTCTCTCAACTTGTATAGGCAAAAGTACACTTTGAGCTAATCAGTGAGATCTTCATTTCATTAAAAATATTAATAATAAATAATTTATTGCTCAGAAGTCCATGCTGTACTATTTACATGATATTCAATTTTGATAATAGTGTCTATTTTTTAAAATATTAATTGCTGTGTGTAATACTTCATTGTTATAACAGTATTAAATGTTTATAAACATGAACATATTTAATGACTATGTGTGATTATTATTTTGTATTGGAAAAACAACCACATGTATGACTATATCTTCATGTTAAAAGTGACTTATAAGCCCATATATTGTTGGTGCATGTCACTATAATAAAGGAATAAATAATACATGTATTAATAACTTATTGCTCAGCACACAAATGAGTACACAACCCCACCAATATGTGCTTTAATGGCACTCAATTAAGTGGGAAGTCGGGAGTAAAGGGGGAGTCATAATCTTGCAGGGGGGTCAGAATATTTCAACCCCCCTTGCAAGATACTGACCCCCCAGTCAGTAATCTAGGGGAGTCATTATCTCGCGCTACACCGGAGGAGTTTTTTTTTTTATCCCACTTATATACGAATAAATACAGTACATTTGGTTACCTAGTGGTGGTGGACCAGTTCACGCCCGTGTACCCATTCACGCCCACCCCTAAATATCTCCAAAACAATCACAGTTACACAATAAATTACGAGTGCACATGATAAATTTGATAATTATCTATGATGTGATAAACATCTTTTCTATGAAAAACTATGAATCTTTAAGAAAATTGAGGGTGGGCGTGAATAGGTACACGGGCGTGAATTGGTCCACAACCACAATGGTGCATGCTTGTCAAGCAGAATACTTCTCATATATTTCGGATTATTTGGAGACAGGGTGTCATTCAGGTCAGATTGTAGTTTGATCAGGTGGAGCAAACTACAGGAAAAAAATGGAAAGAAAAAATACAGCAGGGGTGCAAAAAATGGGAAAAAAAATTGGAAAAAACCAACAAAGTGTCTTCGGAACCGCCTTTTGTCAATTGTTTAGAATTTAGAACCTTCACATAAAGTAGTCTAAGTTTAGTTTAGTTTATTTCCCAGTTAATCAATGTATAATCATATACAATTGTGAAATAATAGATTACAATAAAGTTATATGAAAACAACATTTCTAAAAAATAAAGTAATATGAAAGCAACAGACATCTTCAAAATACATATGAATTATATCAATTTGGGAAAAGGAGTTGGCAGAAGCTATTGGCTTTTGATGAGTGCCGCCCCTATTTCTGGTTACCTATTTATACAATTTTATTTAATTTAACTTATAATTAAGCAAGGCTTTATATTTATTAAATAAATACAATTTTGAATTTGTAATGTCAAGTATAGATATTACAAATTAAAGCACCTATAAATAACATTATTTCAAACATGCATATCATACATACTCTTTTTAACCTCATATTTAAACTTTTTTTTAAACAAGTTATATTTGTTTTCTCATTGCTGAGTCTATTCCAAAGCTTGACACCAATGACAGAAACACTTTTAGATTTTAAATTTGTTGTAGCATATTGGTAACTAAATTTACCATGTGGTCTAGTTATATAATGACAATTCACATTCTTTAAAAAGAATATTTGAATATTTTCAGGTAATAAATTAGTATACACTTTGAACATCACTATTAAAATATTTATATTTACTAAATCACTAAATTTTCGTAACTTACATCTCTTAAAAAGTGGTAAAATATGTTCTCTGTAGTTAGAGTTACAAATTATTCTTAGAATTCTTTTCTGGAATACAATGACTTTGTTCAGGTTACATTTACTGTCATTGTCCCAAATTACACAACAGTAAGCTAAATATGGTAAAATCAAGGAGGTATATAATGTTTTAATGCATCAAAGCTTATAACTTTCTTTACTTTATAGATAACTGATATACTTTTATTGATCTTACCACTTATATAAGCTATAAAGGTCAAAGTTGGGGTTTTACGTCCCGTTCAACAGCCAGTATATAAGCTATATGATGTTTCCATGCAGGGTTGGGGTCAAGTACATTGAAATGTACTTAAGTACAAGTACAAGTACTTTGTTAATTTTCAAGTACAAGTACAAATACAAGTCCTTTTTTCATCAAAGTACTTAAGTACAAGTACTTTCCAAAGTACTTAAGTACAAGTACTTTTTATCCATGAATGACAAAGTAAATTAAAAAACACACCATGAAATTTATTATGTTTCAAAATAAAATCTCCTGATGCACCATGTTAAAAAAGATATAAAATATAATGTTGATGGAAAACAATACTAAATTAATCTCTGGTTGTTACATTGGGGCATGTATTAGTAAATAGTTACACTTAATCACTAATTGGTTGTTATCCACTTATTATTATCTTTATAACATTAAAAGGCCCACTATTATTATTGTTTATATTCTATTTTAGTGACAACAGATATTTCACAAAACAACAGATACAACAAATAAAAAATACACAGCCTGCTATTAGGCTTTTAAGTCACTGTAAGTTTGAAATTAATTAAGTGTTGTGATGATGGAAAATTTTATAGAACATGATATTTACTAACTGACAAATAAGTAAATACATGTAACCAGTTAACCTAATACAATAATACTATACATAATAAGTTTTATGTTAACTAGTGTTTACCCCACAGCCCTTAAAGACTGTCGGGGTATTGTTTTCACCCATGGTGTCCGGATGGGTGGGCGGGCGGCGGGAAAAAGTTTGTCCGGGCTGTATCTCAGAAACCGTAAGGTGTAGGAAGTTGATACTTGGTAGGGACATTGGTTAGGATGTGTAGGTGTGCAACGTCATGGTCTGACCTTGATTTGACCTTTGACCTTGCCGTAGTGACCTTGAGTTTGAAAATCTTGTCCGGGCTGTATCTCGGAAACCGTAAGGTGTAGGAAGTTGATACTTGGTAGGGACATTGGTTAGGGGTGTAGGTGTGCAACGTCGTGGTGTGACCTTGATTTGACCTTTGACCTTGCCGTAGTGACCTTGACCTATAAAATCTTGTCCGGGCTATATCTCGGAAACTGTAAGGTGTAGGAAGTTGATACTTGGTAGGGACATTGGTTAGGGGGTGTAGGTGTGCAATGTCATGGTGTGACCTTGATTTGACCTTTGACCTTGCTGTAGTGACCTTGACCTATAAAATCTTGTCCAGGGTATATCTCGGAAACCGTAAGGTGTAGGAAGTTGATACTGAGTAGGGACATTGGCTAGGGGAATCCAGGAAAAAAGGGGCCCAGGAAAAAAGGGGCCCAGGAAAAAAGGGGCCCACAGTTTTTGGAAAAGGGGAAAAAAGGGGCCCAGTATTTTTTTCTAATTTTTGTTTATGATTATACCTTAAGATTTATTAATATTATGTAATATGATTAGAAATTTCCTTCATGCAACAAACATTTGACATTGTTTTTTCAAACTTCATTATGTTTTAACCTACTTTAATGGCTTTAAATTTGTAATTGCATGCATTGAATTGCTTAGATTGTTTAATGGGGGCTATATGAAAGGGCCTTCAATTTTAAAATGCAATCCTGAGTAGATTCATAGAATTGCCTAGATTGTTTGATGGGGGCTACTTAAAAGGGTGTTCAATTTTAAAATGCAATCCAGAGTAGATTCATAGAATTGCCTAGATTGTTTGATGGGGGCTACTTAAAAGGGTCTTCAATTTTAAAATGCAATCCAGAGTAGATTAATAGAATTGCCTAGATTGTTTGATGGAGGCTACTTAAAGGGTTTTCAATCTTAAAATGCAATCCAGAGTAGATGCATAGAATTGCCTAGATTGTTTGATGGGGGCTACTTAAAAGGTTCTTCAATTTTAAAATGCAATCCAGAGTGAATTTTGTGTTCACTTAAATGTTACATGTTTGTTCTTATTATGTGCTTATTGTACTGTATGTATAATATTGTACGTCCTTCTATCTTAATCAAAGTTGATTTGTTATATAAAACTAAATAAAAGTTGGTTGATATCACTAATGTTGTTTTATCAAAAATGAAAAAAGTGGGCCCCTTTTTTCCCCTTTTCCAAAAACTGTAGGCCCCTTTTTTCTAGGTCCCTTTGTTAATGGCCCCTTTTTTCCACGCACCGGCTAGGGTGTGTAGATGTGAAATGCCATGGTGTGACCTTGATTTGACCTTTGACCTTGCCATAGTGACCTTGACCTATAATGCCTTGTCTGGGCTATATTTTGGAAACCATAATATGTAGGAAGTTTATATTTGGTAGGGACATTGGTCAAGGGTTATATGTGTGCAACGTCATGGTGTGACCTGGATTTGACCTTTGATCTTGCATATCTGATGCTATTTTATGTCTCTACGAGGATATCTGATACTATTTATCTCTCTTATATCTCTCATATCTTTTTACTTGAATCTTGGTTGTTGCACCTTTGGGTGTATTTTGATGTAGATTAAGCACTGTTAAAGTCATATTAGAAGTCATTAACTGTTTTACTTTTGCAACTTCCCATTGTAACAGATGGTATTGCATCAAGTGAGCCACAGATTTTGCCCCAATTCCACATAAAAGCATATGTATTGTTACATATGAATGTATGGATAATATTCAAAACATCCAAACCATAATTCGACCATACAAATGAAAATCAAAATGGGAGAAGTCTTAAAGCTTCATAATTTTTGGTTTACTGAATTGTCTTGTTTTAATACTTAATCTTTACATGCAATTTCTTTTTCTTAGATGTTATTTTCTCTACTTAAACATTATTTGGACACTGACACTGCTCTGAAAGTATCCCAATCTGTGTACTGTTTCACTACTTCTATATCTCATGGTGTTGAAAACTATTTTCCCAGGCTGTGGGGTACGGGCATCTCTGATGCTATTTTTGTAAATTTAAGTATGAGTGTGAAACCAGAAAGCTTGCTATGTATTACATTCTCCTTTATGAAATATATGTCTTTCTTTGGAATACAATGTTATCACCCAAAATTACTGTTCAACAAAAGTGACAAACAAACAATGAACTAATCCTCATCTTCAAATGTTTGACAAAATTTAAAGTGACTTTTGTGCTGTCTGCTATAACCTGAGTACAATGTTTACACTTTGCTCTGACACTCCCTTCAGTATTAGCTGGAATCTCAAAATGCTTTAAAACAGCAGCCATTATGGTAGCACAATGTGAATGCCATACAAGTGAGCGGTTTGTCAATCCCCCTGTCACAGTATTTATTGTGTCAGACAAGATAATGGCCAGTGAAAGAAAAAACTCATTCCTGAGCAATTACATCACAGAGACTAATCTGGTCCTTGTGATTAACTTGGACCTATTGAAAGATCTTAAATGCCCAGGTGCAATTTACCAAGAATACTCATACCTGGGTAGATATTATCAACTTGAGATCAGGCAAGTTCAAAGTGGACTGTTATAAGAGGATTAAACAGGTCAAGTAATATGCAATCTTGGAACAATTGTCGCTCTTTTTAAGACATGATTGGCTCATTGAATTGAAACTTTAATAATTTGATTCATTATTATTATCAGTTATACTAAACTTTTTAAAAGAAAGTGTTATCAAATTGAATCAGAAAAATCACCGAAACTTTTATGACAATTTAATCTACATGAATGTTTGTCAATAAAGATGTGGAAAAAGCTTAATTCAATTATAATGATTATATAATATAGGAATATATCACTCAAAAAACGTCCAAATGCAGAATTTTAGCATGGGTGGCGTTGTCAAAGCACGAAGGCAAAGCCTGAGTGCTTTGACAGCGCCACCCGTGCTTAAATTCTGCGTTTGGACGTTTTTTGACTGATATATTCCTATTCTAACATGACTGTTATGAAATACTCACCTTAAGCACTTGTAAGATTACAAAAAATATCCAAGTGAACACATTAGGGCGCCGCCATGTTGGCTGTTCTATCAGTTGAACAAGATGACTTTTTTTTTTCAAAAGATATACCGAAAATTTGTCAGAATTAAGGTACAAGCAAATAATTTTAAAACGCACTGCTTTATTCACTGTGGCATTATTATCAGTCAACAAATGTAATAAACTAATAAAATACAATATTTACAAACAAGTAAAATTTTATGCTTATTTAATCTTTATGCATGGTGATGTTGATTGTTCCCCCTTCAATGTGAGCATTTTCAAACAAACTCAAAGTACCCTCCTTCGACAATTTCAAGTTTGTTGTGGTGCAACTTTGAATGCTAGAGGATACTTCAACATTTTTGCCATATGAATGAAGGATTTCACTCATGGCCTTTCTCTTCTTGTTAGAGCTAGATGCTATGTAAGGGGCCAAACTTGATTGGTCCTTGTGGCCGGTCACATTAATTATATCCCCCGGGGAAACATCATTGTGCGCTAGCACTGTGCAAGAGGTGGCTCTGAAGCAGTGGTTGCTATAAACCTGAGAAAGACCACCTTTCTTGGATATATTAGACATCATGGATCCAATGCTGTTTATACCTAATTTCCGGCAATACCAAACATTCATCAACTCAAAACTGGTTTTTTTGGTATTTGGAAAAGGTGGTCTTCCTCAGGATCCAATTTTGCCAAATACATTTTCAACGATTTTATGGGACAATTGGGGTCAGTATTTTGTGAGTACATCCTTTGATCTTTGTTGGTTTGATTTGTTTCGGTTCCATGGTTCTTTTTGGTGCACTCATTGAATTTCAATGTCGCATAATCAACCTCCGAGTTTTCATCATCTTGAACAAAAACAATGTCACTTTTTTCAATGCAGCCAAACCCTCCCTGCCCCTGCGTCCAAAATGTAGACAAATTTCAAAAAATACTTTGTACTGGAGTGATGTTGGATTGTCTGCTGAGAGGACACGGTTTTCATACAATTTTTTAACATCACCAGGTGCTATAGCAGTTTTGTGTTTTGATATGTCGAGTCCAGATTTACGATTTACACGCATTCTTCCTGTGAATACTTTGTTTGCCGCCATGAAGGCTCTATCTGTCACAATATTTATGCTTTGGTTATGGGGGGGGTCCTTGAAGCTGCCTATTTATTCCCGATCTTATCCCAATCATTGCTGATTTGGAATACGGAGAACCATTCCTATTATTCATCTCAGCATAAAACCTTGTAAGGGAATCTGATAGGATCTGCTCCTCAAAGCTTTCAAAATTTTCATCCATTTCTCTAGCCCTCAACCAATCTAAATACAAAATCCATATAACCAATTTACCTACCAAAAATATTCTCATAACCATATATTGTACATGGCAAAGAGTAATAAGCATTCGTTAATTTTTAAATATGTTCTTCTAAATAACTGTATATGTTTTTTTTATGAAATTGTGAACATATTGCTTACATCAAGTTGCATTACATAAATTATATTAATTTCTAAATATTTGAAGAGCTTTTTAAAGCAGCTATTTTACCTCTGAAAATGCCCATTTTGTTTGTACTTTGGTGGACTTCTCTGTATTTGCATCAGCAAATGCATTTAACTCAGTTTCGTCAAGTTTTGAGTATCTGTTGTCCTCTAATCTTTCACATTTGATCTCACACTCAATTTCAACTTTTGATTCATTTGATGTTTCTCCCATTAAATCATTTTCAATAAAGTCATTCAGGATTTCTTCATTCACTTCTTCAACAAAAAAATTGTATTCCCGGGATTCTGCCTCGATTCCCGCCACTTTAGCATTTTCGGATTCTATTTCTGCTGGTAATGGCTTCGAGTAATTGTGATCTTTAAAAACCCAATAATTTGGAACAGTTAGAAACTCAAACTCTTCACCAAGTAAATCAAAACAACCATATTGATCCATATTTAATATTTCTTCAATTCATATTTCAAATAGATGTTTATTTTAAAAGAAATTTGCCTTTTTACACACATTTTCTACCGTAACTAATGTAAACAACGAAACCAGAAACATCTGCGTCTGTTTATTTTGCATGCAAAAGGTAGTTGCTGTAACGGCCTCAATGTGGAGGCGGAATTTTAGACGGCTTAGAAATCGCTCTCGACCAATCAAATTCACGGACACATCCGTGTCATGTTAGAATCATAGTATAAAGTGTTACGAAGTGGCTTGGCTACCGTCAGTTGACGGATTTAGAACTACAAATCTTCGTTACGGTAGACGTGAATTGGTTGTTGACGGATTCGAAAATTAATGTTACCGTTAACGATAATACAGTACCACACACAAATCTACAATATTATTCACTTACCTGCTTCTAAAGTGTCATCAATTAACACACACAAAACTACAATATCACAAAATTGACTTACCTGCTTCTAAAGTGTCATCAACAGGGTGTCAACATAACTGAATCTTTATTGATTCCAATTATACATCCGGAGATAATCTCAATTGCATTTGAGATTATGCATTGACAACATTGGTGAACATAATTATGCCAACCTGTCAATTAGTCAATTACTTGGAATAACCAGGGTCTCAAAAAGTCAATTACTTGGAATAACCAGGGTTCAGTAATTGCATTCCAGTTAAGAAATGCAATTTACACCATATAATTGTCAACTTAACTGATCTTTACTCAATGAGGGTGTAGAGTATATATAGGGGTGCCCTCTCTCCAGCTCTTCAGTATTCAACTGTTTTTCATAGGTATTGCATCTTGAAATCAGTATTCTTAAGAAAATGGCTACTTTTGCTTTCTATGTTGGAAAAACCTTTTCTGACTACAAGACACTAGAATGTGAGGTGCAGAGATTTGAGGGTGAAAACTTTGTTAAACTCTCAAAAAGTGACTGCAGAAAGATTAAAGCTGCTGCTGCTAGATACCCAGGGAGAGAGTTTAAGGAAGACCTAGTGTATGCTGAGTTGAAATACTGCTGCCATCATGGAGGGAAGAATTTCAGCTCAAGGTCAACTGGTGCAAGACCTAATCAGACCACAGGAAAGATAGGCTGCCCATTCCATATTAGACTGAGAGCTACCAAGGATGGACAGTCTCTTGAAGTGGTAAAAATAGATACCAGCCACAGTCATCCAGTGTCAGAACTTGAATATAAGTTTCATCCCAGAGTGAGGAAAGTAGACAGAGACATAGAAAATGAAATAGCTGAACACCTGAAGTTCAATGCGAACAGAAAGCTTGTCCAACAATCATACACTGAGAAGACTGGAAAGAGGATCATCATGAAAGATGTGTATAACATTGCCACAAGATTCAAGGCCAATGCTGAATCTCCTACCCACTCCTCAGAAGTCCAGGATATTTTCAACTGGATTAAGAAAGAGTATCCAGGAAGAGAGTTCTCACTGGAAATGAAAAATTCCGGAAAGCAATGCAACAGTTCCAGAAGTGTGCCAGTGCCATGGCAGAAATGCGCATGGAGATGTTTGAACGGAAGATGACATTAGTAGATCAATTTGTTACAAATATAGTTGCAGGTGAAGGATTTCAAATTGTAAAGGATGTATTTCTTGATGAACATCCAGCATCATCAAATGAAGGTCACCAGGAAAAGGACCAATTCGCAAATAAAAACCAGCCAAATGATGAAAACCCAGCATCAACAAATGAGGATCACAATGAACAGGACCAAGCCACAGAAGAAGAAAACCACCCAACTCCCAATGAAATTATACCTGAAGAAAATGCTGCTGATATTGCAAGTTCTGAAGAAACCATAAACCTGGAGAGTGTCTCCCTACCTACCAGAAACAGAAAAAGAGGCCGTCCTAAAGGCACAACAAAGTCTGCCATTGGACTGCCAAGAAAGAAAAGATGTACAGAAGTCCTTACAAAGCTAACCTTAAAGAGAGTTGATGGGAACAGTTGGGCAACCACTTCATAAACTTGTTGAAAGTGCCTTTATTTGAACTTGTATTTGTATTCATTTGTTATATGTATGTATTTGTATGCATGTACCTGATTCCAAAGTGCTATTGTGTATTATAGTGAATAAAGTGTTTTCATACTTTGTATTATATTTCTGATATCGACGGCTGCAAAAATTATTTCAGTTATGTTCTCGCGGATAATCACTCTGCTGTAAAGAAACTCCAGTCATACTTCTACTGTTACAGTACTGAATCTTGTCATAATTCTGTAATTAGCCATTAATCTGTACGAATCTGTATGTATCTGTTGACGGTTTCCAAGCTTTTCTACTGAGTGACCGTTGACGGCCATCAAGTAAAATATATCGGTAAACGGTGACGGCCACCAAGCTACGGCGAAAGTGTTATGATCACATAAACTTTTGAAAAATTAGTAAAAATTTACTTAAAACTAAAAGTACTCAAAAGAACTTAAATGTACTTGTAAGTACATCAAATTGAAAATGTACTTAAGTACAATTCAAGTACATGTACTTGAAATTTGAAAATGTACTTAAGTACATTTTAGTACTTTAATAAATACAAAGTACATTGACCCCATCCCTGTTTCCATGTTAATTTTTCATCAATGATAACACCAAGAAACTTTGTAGTCTGTACCCTTTCAACATCATGGTTATTTATTACAATTTTGGCATCCCCAAGTAAAGTTTTATAAAGTTTTATTTGTAAAAACCATACATTTAAATGTTCTAATTCCAATGTTATAACATTACAGATATTATTAAAATCTGAACCAGTATAAAAGCAATTTGTGTCATCTGCAAATAAGATAAATTTTAAAATTTATAAAATAAACAACTTTGGGCCAAGAATTGAACCCTGTGGAATACCACATAATATTCTTAGCAAACTTGAATTTACACCATCAAAATGAACATATTGTTTTCTATTATCTAGATATGACTTAACCCAGCTTAATGCTTTTCCTCTTATTCCATAGAATTCCAATTTTCTAATTAATAAAGAATGATCTATAGTGTCAAATGCCTTTTTCAAGTCAATAAATACTCCTACTGTTATATTTTTACTGTCTATTGATGTGGATAAATTTTCTAACAATTCAGTTAAAGCTAGTGAAGTAGAGTGCTTTGCTCTGAATCCACACTGATTCCCTGATAAAGTATTATATTTTTCAATGAAAATGTCTAGCTTATTATTAAATATTTTTAGAGTCCTCTTGTTTGGGGAGATTAAGCGCTATAAAAGTCCCATTAGAATTTTGCATTACTTTTATTTTCCTCTAACAAATTACTATAATATTCTTACTGTGCTTTACGCAGTATGGTGATCAATTTATTTTTATAACTTTCATACCTTATCTCACTGGCTTTGGTTTTATCTTTTAAAAAGTTTCTGTACAACACATTTTTCTTTTTACAAGCATTACTCAGACTGGTGGATACTATGGATTTCACTTCGTTACACTGCCGCCACAGTGTGTAGAAAGATTTCATTGTTACCGCTCTGACGAAAAAAAATATTATAGCTAGCCTTCTCAAATTTGCAGGATATATTCATAACCATAAAATCTTGCCTGGGAATATTTTTGGCCTCATTTTGAAAAACAAGATGGCCACCACGGGCGTTTTTTCGACTTTCAGCAAGGACTTTTGCAGGGTATGTTCCTCATTACAAAATCTTGACTGTGAATATTTTCGGCCTCATTTTTAAAAACAAGATGGCCGCCACAGGCGTTTCTTTGTCAGTCATGAAAAGTGCTTATATCTCCCTTATTATTGGTCCTAGAGGTTTGGGATGGTAAACCAACTTATAGGAAATCATGGACTGGGAATCTTTTGGTGTGGTCAGATTTGATCTTGGGGTCCTCCTTCAAGGTTAAATGAGGATAGCCAAACTTAAAAGTGCTTACAACTCACTTATTATTGGTCCCAGAGGTTTGCAATGTGAAACCAACATATAGGAAATCATGGGCTGGGAGTCTTTTGATGTGGTCACATTTGACCTTGGGCTCCTCGTACAAGGTCAAATGAGGATAGCCAAACCTAAAAGTGCTTATAACTCACTTGTTATTGGTCCTAGAGGTTTGGGATAGTAAACCAACCTATAGGAAATCATGGGCTAAGAATCTTTTGGTGTGGTCAGATTTGACCTTTGGCCCCTCCTTTAAGGTCAAATGAGGATAGCCAAACCTGAAAGTGCTTATAACTCTCTTATTATTGGTCCTAGAGGTTTGGGATGGTAAACCAACCTATAGGAAATCATGGGCTGGGAATCTTTTGGTGCGGTCGGCTTTGACCTTGGGCTCCTCGTTTATTATTAGTCCTAGAGGAATGAAATTTGAAACCAACTTATAGGAAATCACGGGCTGGGAATCTTCCTTCAAGTTCAAACGAGGATACCCAAACTTAAAAGTGCTTATAACTCACTTATTATTGGTGCTAGAGGTTTGCAATGTGAAACCAACTGATAGGAAATCATGGGCTGGGAATCTTTTGATGTGGTCAGATTTGACCTTGGGCCTCTCCTTCAAGGTCGAACAAGGATAGCAAAACTTAAAAGTGCTTATAACTCACTTATTCTTGGTCCTAGAGGTTTTGGTATGTGAAGCCAACCTATAGGAAATCATGGGCTAGGAATCTTTTGATGTGGTCAGATTTGACCTTGGGCCCCTGCTTCAAGGTCAAACAAGGATAGCCAAATGTAAAAGTGCTTATCAATCAGTTTTTCTTGGTCCTAGAGGTTTGTAATGTGAAACCATCCTATAGGAAATCATGGGCTAGGAATCTTTTGATCTGATCAGATTTGACCTTTGGCCCCTCCTTCAAGGTCAAATGAGGATAGCCAAAATTAAAAGTGCTTATAACTCGCTAATATTCTTGTTCTAAATCAGTCCTTCACCTACTTTTGGGTGATCTACTACATAATAAATTATATCTCTTTGGATGGCAGAGTACAATAGCCAGTAAAATGAATAAATGTCTTTTATCTTTAAAAGTATTGCAGTCAAACATCAAAGTGCCTCTTGCTTATTGTCACTTCTTTATTTGCTTCCATCTCGCAAAACAATGTATATTATACTATGTTTAGTACATGTAATTTATACAGCAGGAGGTAATTGTATGCTTCAGAATGCTTATCTCCCGCCGGGCTTTGGCCCGGGAGGGAGATTATGAAATGATGCCTGTGTGTGTGTGCATGTGTGCATTAGTGTGTTACGCAGATTTCTCCAAAACTAATATAGCTACAGAATTTTTAAAATTAATTGTCCCAATGAATTTTCACGCCCATGAAAATCTTTTTGGTTTCATGGACTTAGGCCTGAAGATAAGTGAGTAATAGCAATCTTAGCTACTTTGAGTAAAGGACTCATAACTCCAAAACTATTGCAGTTGCAGGTTTTTCTTCAACAGCTATTTTCTTATTTGTAGCAAAATAATGACATAAGTAAGTGTCAGATATCTTCAAAAGTATTAAAGTTGGGGAAATCTTTTCAAATATGTTATTCATCTAGTTTTTGATAAGCTATCACATAGTAAAGTTTCAGACCTGTTGTACAGTGGATAGCTGAGTAATAGCTACTTTGAAATTCTGACTGTTGAGTAAATCCATTGTAACTCCAAAACTATTTCACTTAGAGTATTTTCCTAAAATATGTTGTTCAGCTACTTTGTCTTTAACCATAAGATGGCATATAGTTTGGGGTTCTGTTGCATGCTATATGTGAGTAATAGCTATTTTCTTATGTGTAACAAAATAATGACATAAGTAAATGTCAAATATCTTCAAAAGTATTAAAGTTAGGGAAATATTTTCAAACATGTTATTCATCTAGCTTTTGATAAGCTATCACATAGTAAAGTTTCAGACCTGTCGCACATTGGATAGCTGAGTAATAGCTACTTTGAAATTCTGACTGTTGAGTAAATCCATTGTAACTCAAAAACTACTGCAGTTACAGTATTTTTCTAAAATAATTTGTTCGGCTACTTTTTCCTTAATTATAACATGGCATATCGTTTGGGGTTCCATTGCATGTCATAAGTGAGTAATAGCTGTTTTCTTATTTGTAGCAAAATAATGACGGAATAAATGTCAAATACCTTCACAAGTATTAAAGTTAGGCAAATCTTTTCATTTGTTATTCATCTAGTTATGTCCACCCACTGGGGTGGGTGGCTGGGTGGACATATTATTTTTGCTTTTTCCGCCGTTCGGCGTCCTGCCGTCCGGCGTCCCACTTGGTTTCCAGACATTTTAGGCAACAGTTCTTATCCTATCTTTATCAAATTTGGCGTGCAGGTTTATTGGGTTAATACCTTGTATGGGATTGCTTTTGGTGATGATAGCTGTATAGCTAACTGAGTAATAGCTACTTTGCTACTTTTGAGTATCTCTATGGTTTCCAGACATTTTAAGGAATGCTATTAAGCCTAGCTTTCTGAAATTTGGTATGGAGGTTCATTGGGTTAATAGCTTGTATGGGATTGCTTTTGGGGGTAATTGCTTCATAGATGAGTTAGTAATTAATTAAATAAATGAGTAATTGGCAATTTTGAATACTGAAAAAGGCAAATGTGCTCATATATCCTAAACCATGTGAGATAGAGCGATTTCGTCGAAATTTTCGACCCATAGGGTATCTAAGGAATGTACTCTTTGCAATTTTCAAAAAAATTTTCCCCTCCCCAAAAATGGCGGCCATTTTGAATTTTCGAATTTTTGCCAAAAATGGCAAAACACAAATTTCCTTCTATCTCCTTAACCGTGCGAGATAGAGCGATTTCGTCGAAATTTTCGACCCACAGGGTATCTGAGCATTGTACTCTTGGCAATTAAAAAAAATTTCCCCTCCCCAAAAATGGCGGCCATTTTGAATTTTCGAATTTTTGCCCAAAATGGCAAAACACGAATTTGCTTCTATCTCCTTAACCGTGTGACACAGAGTGGTTTCGTCAAAATTTTCGACCCACAGGGTATCTGAGCATTGTACTCTTGGCAATTTTCAAAAAATTTTCCCCTCCCCAAAAATGGTGGCCATTTTGAATTTTCGAATTTTTCCCAAAGATGGCAAAACACAAAATTGCTTCTATCTCCTTAACCGTGCGAGATAGAGCGATTTCGTCGAAATTTTCGACCCACAGGGTATCTAATGAATGTACTCTTTGCAGTTTTCAAAAAAGTTTCCCCTCCCCAAAAATGGCGGCCATTTTGAATTTTCGAATTTTTGCCAAAAATGGCACAGTCGAAGGGGAACACATTAAGTAAGATAAGCCAGTTCAAGGAACAATTTGGAGTTTTATTAAAACTGTTAATAAAATTAACTTGTTAAAACATTAACAACGTTACCCTTTTTTAGTACTATACAAGCTGCACATTCATCATAATTCAACCTGTTATAATCTGGTGTTTTTGAATCACAATCAATGAATATTAGTATTATTAATGACATCCAGAACTAAAGTACTTTTTGGTACCACTACAACTATCTGTAAGACCTCTTTACGACATAAGTCTGGTAACCAAAAGTACTATAACTACTATATTACATTTTACAACAGTGAAAGCTTGTAATAAAGCGTCAGGACACTGCTAACTGTACTCAGTATGTACTTTGTGAAAATCTGTACAATTTTTAAAAAGACAAGCCTGATAAGCTTATGAAGTACTTATGTTGGTAGTTAAAGAAAGTATCACAGTATTCACTACCACTACAGTTATCTGAAAGCTATACAACCTCTAGACATCAGTCTAGTAAAGATGTAACTATGAAACTTGTATTAACCATATATAAGCATTCTAGATGACAGTAACGCTTGTGACAACTGTTATTAAAGTAGAAGGGTAGAAAATTGTAATGTTAAATAACTAAAAAATAGTAAAATACCCAAACCCAATCAGGTAGGGTTGTTAAGAAGTTGTTGGAAAGTTGTGGGAACAGTGCTAGCAGCTTTAGGTGTACACTTAAGGTAGTGCCAGATTGCCTCACTTTGCCAGTTGCCATGTTGTTTGATATTCTCAAACTGAATGTTATTATCAAATGCCATGGAAGCTCCACTCCTACGAAACATGTGAAAAGTATATTGAGATGGGTTCAAGCCCATATTGATCACGACTAGCTTCAAAAAAGATCTAACTTTAAAAGCCACAGTTGTTTCAATTGCGGCTTTATTCTGAATCAGAAATAGTGGAGTATCTTTAGTGTAATTGAACTGAGAAATCATGGCTTTCAAGGCAGTAACTGGACAAATGTGATAATTATCTAATTTAAGCAACTGCACTACTTGATAATCACCAGACGTTTGCATATTCTTTGCAAAAGTAAGAATCAAATGAACGCCAGGGGAACCCCAAATAATGTCCCCAAATACTGGATATCTAGTCTTATCAAATTTCTTGACAGAATTTGGCACTAGTGAAGCCAATCTGAAAAACCCAAAGTAGGCCACCAAAAATAGGGCCCTATATGTAATACCATTTGTAAATTGAGTTAACTTTTTTGACAGTTTCTCCAACAGTGAAATAGATAATGTACTTTTTACTGTTATCCTAAGTTTGGCGTTCATTTGAACTGATTTAATCAGTAACATGATTTTTTTACTTGTCAAGGCAACAATGGGCCAATTAAATAAGCCAAAATAATGCTTCAGGACTGACAAATGATTTCTCATAGAGCAAGCACGTATATTGTTCTGAGCCAAATATTCAAAATAAATCACCACAGTTTGTAAACTGGCTGGCTGGTTCAAGCCCATGTAGACCATCACAGACAGGAACAGCTTGAAGGAAGCTGCATAGGAAGCCAAAGTCTTTGGTCGAAGGCCACCAGCAATACGTTGATCAGCCAACTGAAGCATATGGTTGGTAGTAGACATCCCTACAAATCAAACAAGACACAGCAGCACCTTGACACAGTAAATACAGGGGGCTACAAGTCCCAGCAGCCAGGTCAAAGTTTTTTTGTTTTTTTTTTTATATAGAAAAATCTGGTAGTAAAGAATTTGGTTCCACAGTCTCCCAGTTACATTTCTTTAATATTCTAACTGGAGAAAGTTCTGATGCCTCATATGTATGCCATCTTGATAATATATCAGCATATGTATTTTGAACACCTTTGATATGTTGCACTTGTAAATCAATATTAAATGCTGCTGTATATAACCATACTGTCCTGGCTGCCGCCATTAACCAAACATCTTTGATTCGATTCGACTGGAAGGCATTGACCACTGCCCAATTATCACACCAAATTACAATACTTCGGTTGGCCCAACACTGGTGCCAAGTTCTGATGGCTAACACAATATTAATGGCCTCAAAATGAACTATTGAACATAAGTTCTGAATTAAACTAGGTATTTCACAAGTATATACTCTAGTACCATATATACCTCCTACCCTTTGCAAGGAAGCATCCACATACACTTGTTGTGGAGTTGCAGTTTTAGGAAAAATCTCTACTGAGCCATTAAAATACCTGAGAAATTTCTGAAACCACATAATGTCTTTAAAGAAAAATTGAGGTAGTTGAATCGTGCCTCTACAAGGGGTGTTGCGAAGTACTCCAAGTACACGATTTACAAAGAGACGAGCTGGACGAACGCAGCGATGTATATATAGTAGTTTGCCTGTAAGTTTTTGTAGTTGACGTCTAGATGCATGAGTACGATCCATCCATTTAGCACACATTTCCTTAACTTCTAAGATTTTATTTTCTGGGATTTTTAAAAATACCAGTTCGGGCATTGATTTCAATCCCTAGACAGGTAACCTGTTCTCCTGGTTTCTCTATTTTCTTCTCATTTATGGGTAAACCAACTGCTTGCAATATATTAGTTAACGTTTGAAAGGCATTGGATGCGTTCGCTGGGGACGTCACTCCTATGTAATCATCCAAATAGTTTATAGTCCATACGTTACGCAAACACAGATGATGGGTAGTGACGTCAGTGCACATGTGGCACGTCGCGGCCCCTGTACGAAATCCGAACGGAAGTCCTACGTCAACGTAACGTTTACCTTGCCATTGTAAACCTAATAATGGATAATCAAAAGGATCAATTCGTAGATTCCGAAAAGCTCTTTCTAAATCAATTTTAAACAGTAAAGCACAAGGACCAAGAGTTCTGATCTGGTGAACTACATTGTCTACAGTGGGATATTTTAAAGTAAATGGTATTCCATCATATACATCAGTAGGAACGCAACTATTAACACTTTGCCCCAGGGGCCAGGACAGATCTACGATTACTCTTACGCCTCCATCTGGCTTGTCACGAGCCATAAGTGGGGATACATGAAGTTTTTCGAATGGTATTTCCTCTATAGGTCCCACCATTGCTTGTTTTCCAACCCGACATTAAAGTATTTATTAACACCCTCTGATCTCTGAAGAGCAGAGGCGTGGTTTTCAACTTCCTCATTGAATTGAAAAACATCATAATCCACATTGAGTGGAAATCCAAACTGAAGATATTCTCCCAAGATCTTAAGGTCGTAGTTTTTAAGTAAGTAACGCCATTCTGGTATATTCAAACCTGACGGGACCTGTATTCTGGCCCCTTTATAATTGGGTACCGAGAACGCAGCCACTTTGCTGTATATGTTATGCAGCCATTTACTAGAATTTTCAAATGTACAAGTTGTCACTTGATTCTTAATTTTGATACGTGGAATACTATATGGGATAAAGCCAAAAGTTCTACCTTTATAAACTTCAATGTCTGACCTGCTGACATTATGCTGGGGAGTTACCTCCTCCATGATATTGTCTTCAAGGCTACTCTTTGTTATTTCTACCACACTGGTTTCTATTAATTCTTCTGAATTATTACACCATTTTTCAGAAGATGCGTTCTTTAACGTAGCATTTGCAGTTATATTGTCATACTGGGTTATGTTACTCATCTCCTCCTTAATTATACGACAATTATGCATTTGCTCATTAAACTGTAGGAAACCCATACTATCTAATATGTTTTCAACACAATTTACCATCTGAAGACTTTTATCATATATTATGTCATCTTCAAGGTCGTGACATATTCTAATTTGGTTATTGAACTGGCTATTATCAATTTGTGAGTCCATACCCACTTCATTTGGTGAATTAACCTGTGAGCTACGACTTGATTCAAGAGTGTTGAAACTCTGTTGAATTTCACTACAATAATTGTGAATATTATTTTTAAGATTCTCTTCCATAAAGGTTTTGTATGAATAATGGCGTTGAAACCACTGATTACTTGATATATTTTGATGATTACTACTATTAGATAACCAATGACTAACAGTTACTTTATCTGACATAGCAGGCCCATGCATAGGACTGCCAACGTATTCTAACATAGCAGAACTGCGACTGGCTACATTCTCTGGCCAAGTCGCAGGATATGAATTGTCGTCTGTCTTGACATGAAACACCTTATCTAGACTAACGGCCACCTGGCAACTATTGTTAACATAATTACTAGGGTAAAAACTTTCAGCAAATGGATTAAGCTTATAATGGAGTTTACAATTATGATCATTGATTAATGTATCATTATTTTGTATTTCAACAATCTGTACCTTTTCAAGGTTATATAAGCAACTGTAATTACCGTTTTTCCTTTGGTTACAGGTATGTGAGTTGCATACATTTCAAGCTTTCTGTTCTTTGTTTTTCACCTGATCATTTTTAATATTTCCCCCACCATTTTTCATTCTCAGACACTTTTGCATTGTATGTTCAAACTTCCTACCCGTTTCTCGAAAACAGTATGAACAGACATGTTGATAAATGGTATTGTTCAACACATGATCACTTTCAAACTGCCTTTATTGAAATGAATGCAAGGTTGAATTCTGTCTTGGGTATTGGTACTACTTCTATGACCTTGGACTAGTCTTTGAGTATTTCTACCTTTAATCTTTTCCACTAAGTCCAGTTCTTCCCAACTAACTTTACCCCTCTCCATATCTTGGAGTACTGCAGCGTGTGCTTTCTTAGCTGTATTCATAGACAATTCTATCGCGTCTTGCATCAAATATGTCAAATATTGTAACATATTTTCCCTAATTTTTGAATTGCCTTCTTCCAAGATACAGAAAAGAAAGCCTTGCATCCATTGTTCATTAGTCAATTCATCGTATGTTGGTTGCTTATTGCCTGAGGCAACAGAACAAAAATCTTGTGGCCAATTTATATGTTTATGAATTTTTGCAACCCCTGCCCTATATCTCCCAGATTTTAAACTTTGAACTGGCTTACCTGCTGTTTCTGTTCTCGAGGTTTGCTGATAGTCTTGCAGACGACGTTCTACCTCGGCTTGTATGCGCGAGTCAGATTTGAGATCTTCAAAAGAAGGCAACTTTGCAGGTCGTGACACCTCGCCTGGAAGTTTGGGAGTTTTCATCTTGGATTGCTTGTTCGACTTCGGTGAACTCTGAGCTGAGGGTGCGACTACAGAAAGTTCATTTAAGCTCACTCTTTCCTCTTGTTTACGCAAACGTAAATCTTGCTGTTGTAACTGTTCATTCATAGTCTGTACAGAGTTTAATAATAAGTCCAATTTCTGAGCTATAACCCCATCAGCTTGAGCACTAGTCGACTCATCCATCGTAACTCCAACTTCCTCTGTAGGCGAAACTTCTGACTCCGCTGGCCCTTTACTTGCCTTGGACTTGTCTGGTTTATTTTTGTGTACACCGTGTTTTGTCATTCTGAAAAATTTGCAAAATAGTGAGAGGTTGGCCACAGTACGAGAAATCAACGAAACTAGCTCCAAATCGATAATATAATTTCAAAGCAAAAGTCAAGATTTCTCGTAATGTGGTAAACACTCCCTGCTGAATCTCATGTGCGACTAGCAACATGAAACCCACAACTAAAGAATTCAACCGCGTGGTGCCCTATTTAAAAGCAATTTGGAGGGAGTTTATGCAGACAGTGTAGTTTCTCATGGACTCCAAATATAACTTGCCCTTGACTACGGTGTACGTGACTGTCGAAGAACTAGTACTAGGACATACTGTAAACTGCGTTCTTTTGTGTCACACAAGAAATCTGCCCCTCAACTGAAGTGGTGTGCTACATACTTCGCATCACCTACCAAAATACAAATTTGCTTCTATCTCCTTAACCGTGCGAGATAGAGCGATTTCGTCAAAACTTTCAACCCATAGGGTATCTGAGCATCGTACTCTTGGCAATTTTTAAATATTTTCACCTCCCCAAAAATGGCGGCCATTTTGAATTTTCAAATTTTTCCCAAAGATGGCAAAACACAAATTTCCTTCTATCTTCTTAACCGTGCGAGATAGAGTGATTTTGTCGAAATTTTCGACCCACAGGGTATCTAAGGAATGTAATCTTTGCAATTTTCAAAAAATTTTCCCCTTCTCAAAAATGGCGGCCATTTTGAATTTTCGACTTTTTGCCAAAAATGGCAAAACACAAATTTGCTTCTATCTCCTTAACCGTGCGAGATAGAGCGATTTCGTCAAAATTTTCAACCCACAGGGTATCTATTTCTTCTAAATAAGTCTTTCATCTACTTTTAGCTGATCTACCACATAGTGAAGTTGCAGATCTATAGCTTTTTGTATAGCACACTCATAGCTACTAAAATGAGTAAATGTCTTTTATCTCTAAAAGTATTGCAGATAAGCAATTTCTTCTAAATAAGTCATTCACCTACTTTTGGGTGATCTACCACATACTGAGGTGGCACAACTGTAGCTCTTTGCATAACTGAGTAATAGCTACTAAAATGAGTCAATATCCTTTATCTTTAAAAGTATTACAGATAGGCAATTTCTTCTAAATAAGTCATTCACCTACTTTTGGGTGATCTGCCACATAGTGAAGTTGCAGAACTGTAGCTCTTTGGGTAGTTGAGTAATAGCTACTAAAATGTGCAAATGTCTTTTATCTCTAAAAGTATTACAGGTAGGCAATTTCTTCTAAATAAGTCTTTCATCTACTTTTAGCTGATCTACCACATAGTGAAGTTGCAGATCTATAGATTTTTGCATAGCACACTCATAGCTACTAAAATGAGTAAATGTCTTTTATCTCTAAAAGTATTGCAGATAGGCAATTTCTTCTAAATAAGTCATTCACCTACTTTTGAGTGATCTACCACATACTGAGGTGGCACAACTGTAGATCTTTGCATTACTGAGTAATAGCTACGAAAATGAGTCAGTACCCTTTATCTTTAAAAGTATTACAGATAGGCAATTTCTTTTAAATAGGTCATTCACCTACTTTTGGGTGATCTATCGCATAGTGAAGTTTCAGATCTAGAGCTCTTTGCATAGCTGAGTCATAGCTACTAAAATGAGTAAATGCTTTTTATCTGTAAAAGTATTGCATACACGCAACTTCTTCTAAATAAGTCATTCACCTACTTTTGGGTGATCTACCACATAGTGAAGTTGTTGAACTGTAGCTCTTTCCATAGCTGAGTAATAGCTACTAAAATGATTAAATGTCTTTTATCTCTAAAAGTGTTACAAAAAGGCAAATTCTTCGGAATAACTCATTCACCTACTTTTAGCTGATCTACCACATAGTGAAGTTGCACATCTATAGCTCTTTCCCGAGCTCTTAGCTGAGTCGTATACCTGCTAAAATGAGTAAATGTCTTTTATCTCTAAAAGTATTTCAGATAGGCAATTTCTTCTAAATAAGTTGTTCACCTACTTTTGGGTGATCTACCACATAGTGAAGTTGCACAACTGCAGCTCTTTGCAAAGCTGAGTAACAGCTACTAAAATGAGTAAATGTCTTTTATCTTTAAAAGTATTGGACATAGACAATTTCTTCTAAGTAAGTCCTTCACCTACTTTTGGGCGATCTACCACATAGTGAAGTTGCAGAACTGTAGCTCTTTGGATGACAGAGTAATAGCCTCTAAAATGAGTAAATCTCTTTTATCTCTAATAGTGTTACAGATAGTGTTACAATTTCTTCTAAATATGTCCTTCACCTACTCTGGGTTGATCTACATGGTAAAGTTGCAAAACTGTAGCGCTTTGGATGGCAGAGTAATAGCTACTAAAATGAGTAAATGCCTTTTGTCTTTAAAAGTATTGCAATCAAACATTAACGTGCTTCTTGCCTGGCAATCGAGATGTAAGGCTGTAAACTGTCCATTATTGCCCTGGACTTGAGAATTGTTTTTATGGATCACTCTGCAGGGTCTGCCTATCCACATGAACATCTCCGAAAGTACAAGTCCTAGAGACATGCTGTTAATATTAAAAGATACCTTATCTATCAAGGATGATAAATCCTAAAATGCATCCAGATCTGTCTGTTTGTCTGTTCCCATACATGTACTAGTTAGGCTACAGATACATTCTCTTGTGTGAGTGTAAGACTTGGATCTTTCTTAATTATTTTTTTATGAATTTTTAAAATAATTTTTCATACATTAAAATTCATGAAATCTTGCACTAAATCACTTATAACTTGAAAAGTATTGCATTTAGAGCATTTTATTGTATCCACCGGAGTATTTTGTTGAAATATGTTATTCACTTTTGGGTCAGCTATAGCATAGTAAAACTGCAGACCTGTAGCTTATTGCATAGCTGAGCAATAGCTATTTTATTGCGCTACAATAGTTTACCATGTGGGACTGATTGCTGTTCCCGGATGGCCGCAGGCCCGACCAATCTAAGAAAAATAGACATTTATAGTTGGTCGTAGCCTCAGGTTGTCATCTCAAGGTACACTCTGAGATTCATCTCCTTTTCTCGTTGGCCACGTTGATAAGTCATGCATTTTATTATTACAAGGAAAAGATCTCATTTTTACAAGGACATTCTTGTCGTTGGATACTGAAACTACATCAGTTTCTCTATTTTATATCATAGAATCTTTATTTCTCGACAATTCACAGAAGAGATGAGTATTTTTATCATAATTTACAACTTAAAATCCACTTCCGAGTTCATGTTGTAAAGAATGGTCGACTCGTTCTGTAGCTTATATACCATACAGGACATGGCCTGTCGTAATAAAATAAAATATAGATTTAACCCTATCTGCTTTATTATTTGTCCAAAATATAAATTAAGCACAAAACGAGTCCTGGTTGAAATAAATAGTCAGAAACAACTTCTGTTTTTGTCTAGACGGCAATTGCTTGCAAACTAATGCATGAATCGTGCATGTAGTTTATATACAGGAATATATGCCTGTTGAAGTCAAATAAAAGGAATATTTTAAGGGTTTATCCCCGTTCTGGTACAGCATTGGTCCATTTTAAGGGTTAAAATATGATATTAAGCACAAAACTAACTTGGGGAATCCTTGGGGAAACCCCTGTGGTGACGTCACGTCTAGACAGCATGTGCTGAGGGACGCGTGTATGTAGTTTTCTATACAGTACCTTTACGTAATTATATCCCCAGATGAAAGTCGGGGATATATTGGATTCAGGTCCATTGTGCCGCCGCCGTAGAAATTTCCTTGTGTATGCGATAACTCAAAAGCGGATCAATTTTTTTTTCAAACTTGGTACACATGTTAAGAGTGCCCAAAGGAAGATCCTTATATTAAGGTGACCTTAAACTCCCAATAATAAAGAACTTATGGCCACCTTAAGGTCAGAAATTTGACTTTTGGCCACTTAGAGCCCTCTGGGTCACAAACTGTGAGGCTGATCTGGCTAAAATTTTACCTGAGAACACATTAATATATTCTCAGTACATGTGCCGAAAATCAAGACTTTAAGTTGAGAAAATTGTGTTTGAGGCCCATAAAGACCCCATTTAGGGATTTTTTCCCACATTTTTCACACATTTTGCCCTATAATTTGGAAGTGGTAATTCTGATGAGTCTCAAACTGCACTAGGTATAACTTTTATATGTAATCCTGGTCTGTGAAAAATTTAAAGGCTGTAGGTTTACCTGTAGGGTCGACTTAAGGTCTCAAAATTTCCCACAGAGACCCAATTTATGGACTTTTTGCCACTTTCAAGCACTGTAGCTTTTAAACTATGTCTCTCATCTAAGTGAAATATCATCTGGGAATATATCAATATGTATTTTCTATATGTGCCCTAAAATTTAGGTCTTTAATAGACATTTAACCTGTGTATGAGGACCATAAACACCCACCCGAGTGACCGTTTTAAGACATTTTTCACATATATTGCCCTGTAGCTTGGAAATGGTAAGTCTGAGAAGTTTCAAACTGTATTAGATATAAATTCTATGTGTAATCTTTGTATGTAACAGATTTTAAGTCTGAAGCTTTAATTTGAAGGTCACATTGAGGTCTCTAAAAGGCCCACAGAGACCCAATTTATGGACATTGTGCCACTTTAAAGCCCTATAACTGTCAAACTATGTGGCTCATAGAGCTGAAATCTTTGAATTTTTCAAAGAAAGTGCCTGTCTATTTAAATTTTGAATATTAATGATGTTATGGCTATCTTAGGCTTTTAAGAACTTATTATGCGTCCCTGAAAGGGCGCTTGTTTGTTTTCGCCTCAGTTTCCTCGCCGCCGCCGCTGCCACCGCCGCCGCCGCATTATGGTCTCCCTTGAATATCTCCCTTATTATTAGAAGGTTTCAAACCATATTTGGCAGTTATATACCTTAGGTGTGGGAAAATTTTTCTGCATGCTTAAATTTGACCTTTATGAAGGTCACATGATCAAAAACTATTTTTTGAAGTACACCCCCCCCATCATCACAGTTCAGGAAAAACTACTTGCTACAGAGCCTTATAATTTGACACACCTGTTCATACTATCGAAAACGCGAGCTGATTAGATTTTGGGAGCAATCCCTTGAAAAATGTCTCATTTATGAGTGATTTTGTGACACCTTCCAATCTGAAAGCCTTAAATTTATTCCAACCCCCCTATTATCTTCTTAAGTATTGCATTTAGAGCTATAAAATGTACTGGGAGGTAATAGGAAACCATATGTGGAGAGTCTAAATAGCTGGTCAGTTTTACCCCACGGCCCCCCCTTATGGGTCAAACTGGGGTCATAAAATAGCTGATTTTGAGTTTTTGCCTTATATCTCCTTTATTGTTGCTTTTATAGCTTCAGAATGTATTAAGAGGTATTGGGAAAGCATATATGGAGAGTCTAAATAGCCGGTCAGTTTTACCCCCCGACCCCCCCTTATGGGTCATACTGGGGTCATAAAATAGCTGATTTTGAGTTTTTGCCTTTATCTCCTTTATTGTTGCTTTTATAGCTTCAGAATATATTAATAGGTATTGGGAAAGCATATATGGAGAGTCTAAATAGCCGGTCAGTTTTACCCCCAGACCCCCCCTTATGGGTCAAACTGGGGTCATAAAATAGCCGATTTTGAGTTTTTGCCTTTATCTCCTTTATTGTTGCTTTTATAGCTTCAGAATATATTAAGAGGTATTGGGAAAGCATATGTGGAGAGTCTAAATAGCCGGTCAGTTTTACCCCCCGACCCCCCCTTATGGGCCAAACTGGGGCCATAAATAGCTGCTTTGGAGTTTTTGCCTTATATCTCCTTTATTGTTGCTTTTATAGCTTCAGAATGTATTAAGAGGTATTGGGAAAGCATATGTGGAGAATCTAAATAGCCGGTCAGTTTTATCCCCCAACCCCCCCTTATGGGTCAAACTGAGGTCACAAACTAGTTGCTTTGGAGTTTTTGCTTTATATCTCCTTTATCGTTGCTTTTATAGCTTCAGAATGTATTAAGAGGTATTGGGAAAGCATATGTGGAGAATCTAAATAGCCGGTCAGTTTTATCCCCCGACCCCCCTTTATGGGTCAAACTGGGGTCATAAAATAGTTGATTTTGAGTTTTTGCCTTATATCTCCTTTATTGTTGCTTTTATAGCTTCAGAATGTATTAAGAGGTATTGAGAAAGAATATGAGGAAAGTCTTAATAGCCAGTCAGTTTTACCCGCCGACCCCCCCTTATGGGCCAAACTGGGGTCATAAATAGCTGCTTTGGAGTTTTTGCTTTATATCTCCTTTATCGTTGCTTTTATAGCTTCAGAATGTATTAAGAGGTATTGGGAAAGCATATGTGGAGAATCTAAATAGCCGGTCAGTTTTATCCCCCGACCCCCCTTTATGGGTCAAACTGGGGTCATAAAATAGTTGCTTTGGAGTTTTGCCTTATATTTGCCTTATTGTTGTTTTTAGACCTTCAGAATGTATTAAGAGGTATTGGGAAAGCATATGTGGCGAGTATAAATAGCCGGTCAGTTTTACCCCCCGACCCTCCCTTATGGGCCAAACTGGGGTCATAAATAGCTGCTTTGGAGTTTTTGCCTTATATCTCCTTTATTGTTGCTTTTATAGCTTCAGAATGTATTAAGAGGTATTGGGAAAGCATATGGTGCAGCTTTGTGCATTCTTAGCTTTACAGCATGCTTATTAAAACCACAAAGCATTTTAAACTTTAAGGGACGCTTCGCTTTTGTTAGCAAAAGCATTCCTCTAGTTTTTTTATGTTTTTATCCCTCTACTTGCTGAGTTTTTAACTTTTTAAAATGAAACTGTTATACATATTAAAGTAGGTAAAATGGACACTGTTATTTTCTGGTGAGCTTTAAGTCCCAATATTAATGAAATTGTAGCCTAATGTAGTAAAAATAGGGGATTTTTAACCCTTAACTAGCCCAGTATTATTCAACTTGCCTCAGTTAATTTTGACACAGCTCCTACAGTTATGAACTTATTTCAGTTGATAATCACACATTTAAAATGCTCAATTCTGAATTATTATTATAAATCTGTTCTTGTGGTTTAATAATTTATATTTAAATCGGGAGGCATATTTTCCTGTTGTACATTCCTTATTTATATATTTGATTTTTAACCCCAGCCCATAAAGGCTGGGGTTATAGTTGTCCCCTGCGCCGTCCGGGCGGCGGCGGGCATAAAGCTTGTGGGTGTTCCACAGCCTAAACCCCTTCACAGATTTTCACCAAATTTTCAGGGTATGTTTACTCCAAGCGGATCTAGAGCTGATTAGGCTTTGGGGGGTATCCGGTAACAACTGTTGCCATGACAACACTTTTAAAATTTTCGGGTCTTAAAGTTTCTGGGTGTTCCGCAGCCTAAACCCCTTCACCGATTTTCACCAAGTTTTCAGGGGATGTATAACCCAAGAGGTCTAGATCTGATTAGGTTTTGGGGGGTATCCGGTAACAACTGTTGCCATGGCAACACTTAAAATTTTGGGGTCTTAAAGTTTGTTCTAAAATCTTTACTATTTTCTGTAACCTAAAAATTACAGCTAGCTTCATCAGATTTGCACAAAATGTAAATGGACAGGAAAGCTTGTGTCAGAGTAATTGTGTCCTTGTTTTGGAAACAAAATGGCCGCCATATCACATCGTTAATGCCAAATAGGAGGGTGATCATGTCAAAAAGGCCTTTCTAGGAAATTGTTTCTAGGGCTTCAAAATATGAAAACTACTTGTAAGAAACCATGGCCTGTGAATCTTTTGCAGAACATCTTGTGGGTCCTCTATACTTCTTACAACAGACGTTGTTCCTAAGATTTTCCCAAATCTCAATGTCATTGGCCATTTACCTGTACCTGCGGGCTGGGGTTGTTGCCTGCCGAGGCTGGCTATTTTTATGTCAGCTGACTTGACATTACGTCCGCGTGAACAACTTCTTCTCCAAAACTACAAGGCCTAGAGACATGCTGTTTTTTTTAAAAGATACCTTATCTATCGAGGATGAAAAATTGTTCAAGGCATGCAAATCTGTCTGTTCGTCTGTTTGCTAGAGACATTACAAGGGGGGTACCCCCACCAAAAGTGTGAAAATTTCAACTTTTTATCACAATTTTCTCAGTGACTATTGCAGGGATTTCTCTCATATCTTGCATATATGTACTAGGCCAGAGGTAGATTCTCTTGTGTGAGTATGAGACCTGGATCTGTCTTACTTTTTTTTAATAAATTTTTTAAATAATTTTTAATGCATTAAAATTCGTGAAATCATGCACTAAATCACTTATAACTTCAAAAGTGTTGCATTTACAGCATTTTGTGAAAATATGTTGTTCAGCTACTTTTTTCATAGCTACAATATGGTGAGTAAGTTGGGTGTCTGTCTCAATAGCTAAGTGAGTAATAGCTACTTTTGGGCTTTTCAGTAACTTCCATTATGAGTAAAATCACTTGTAACTTAAAAACTATTGCATTTAGAGAATGTCGTATAAATATGTTATTCAGCTACTTTTGGGCCAGCTATAACATAGTAAAATTTCAGACCTGTAGCTCATGGCATAGCTGAGTAATAGCTACTTTTAGGTTATCACTGTTGAGTAAATCACTTATAACTTGAAAACTATTGCAATTAGAGTATTTTGTTTCAATATGTTATTCACCTATTTTGGGGTCAGCTATAACATAGTGAAGTTTCAGACCTGTGGCTCATTTCATAGCTGAGTAATAGCTACTTTGAAGTTCTCACTGTTGAGTAAATCAGTTATAATTGGAAAACTAATGCATTTACAGAAATTTGTGCAAATATGTTATTCAGCTACTTTTGGGTCAGCTATAACATAGTGAAATTATAGACCTATAGCTCATGGCACAACTGAGCAATAGCTATTCTCAGGTACTGACTGTTGAGTAAATCAGCTATAACTTGAAAAATATTGCATTTGGAGTATTTTGTTAAAATATATTGTTCACCTACTTTTGGGTCAGCTATAACATAGTGAAATTACAGACCTATAGCTCATGGCATAGCGGAGCAATAGCTATTTTCAGGTTCTCACTATTGAGTAAATCAGTTGTAGCTTGAAAACTATTGCATTTACAGTAGTTTGCTTAAATATGTTGTTCACCTACTTTTGGGTTAGCTATAACATAGTAAAATTTCAGACATGTAGCTCATTGCATAGCTGAGTAATAGTTCCTTTGAGGTTCTCACTGTTGAGTAAATCAGTTGTAACTTGAAAACTATTACATTTAGAGTAATTTGTTAAATATGTTATTCACAGAATTTTTGGTCAGCTATAACATAGTGAAATTGCAGACCTCTATGGCATGGCATAGCTGAGCAATAGCTACTTTCAGGTTCTCACTGTTGAGTAAATCATTGTATCCACTGGATAGCCGCAGTGTGTAGAGAGAGATTTCACCATTACTGCTCTGATGAAAAAAAATATTATAGCTAGCTTTCTTAAGTTTGCAGTATATATTAATAACCATAAAATGTTGTCTGGGAATATTTTTGGCCTCATTTTGAGAAACAAGATGGCCGCCACAGGTGTTTTTTGTCAGTCATGAAAAGTGCTTATATCTCCCTTATTATTGATCCTAGAGGTTTGGGATGATAAACCAACCTGTAGGAAATCATGGGGTGGGAATCTTTTGGTGTGGTCAGATTTGACCTTCAATGACCCCTCCTTCAAGGTCAAACAAGGATAGCCAAACTTAAAAGTGCTTATAACTCGCTTATTATTGGTCCCAGAGGTTTGGGATGGTAAACAGACAGGAAATCATGGGCTGTGAATTTGTTGATGTGGTCCGATTTGACCTTGGAACCCTCCTTCAAGGTCAAATGAGGATAGCAAAAATTGAAAGTGCCTACAACTCGCTTATTATTGGTGACAGAGATTTGGGATGGTAAACCATCCCATAGGAAATCATTGGCTCAGAATCTTTTGGTATGGTCAGATTTGACCTTTGGACCCCTCCTTCAAGGTCAAATGAGGACAGCCAAGCTTAAAAGTGCTTATAACTCATTTATAATTGGTCCTAGAGGTTTGGAATGGTAAACCATAGGAAATCATGGGCTGGGAATGTATTTGTGTGGTTAGATTTGACCTTGGACCCCTTCTTCAAGGTCGAACGAGGATATTGCATTTGTAGTATTTCTTTAAATATGTTTTAACCTATTTTTTACACTTAAACAATTACCTTGTTATTTTCCTTCATAATACCATTTACAGGGCACAACTTTTTTATCCTTTTCTTCTGTCAGCTTCGGAATTTCTTTCGAACTTGCTGTTCAGTTACCATTTACTGTATTTCTGTACAGCCCTTTTCCAGATAATTATTCTGTCCTCTAATCACCTTCACAAATCAAAAACACTCAGTCAGCTGACACAGTGCCCGTTCACGGGCACTCTCCTCTTGTTTTATCAGTCATAAGATTAACTAAGCATTTTGTAATGCAAGTTTATAAAATAGATAGACTGAACCATTGGTGATTTCTGAGTATTTTATTACCCCTTTTATATATATCAGAGTGTTTGTTATCTTTTACCATTTATGCAGTATCACTCCATCCCTTTGTCATATTAGGTAATGTAATCCCACCCCCACCCCTCTCCTCCCACCCCAACCCCCTCTGAGGACCTCCAGCTGTTGAGTGACACTAAATAAACAAAGGTATTGAAATGATATCAAATGAGAAACAAAGAACCAGGCTGGTCAGTGGGGTTGCAGATCTCCTGTAATAGTGTTTCTTCTTAATATTATAAATGAAACTGTGAAACCAGCTTTAATTTATTTTGTAAAAGGCTTGGAAGGATGCATGTCAAATTATGAAGAAAAAAAACAAGATCTAATTGCATATTTGTTTTATAATGTTTCATCTATCCACTAATATGTTAAAACATAGAAACACATAAACTTGTATGTGGGCCTTTGCCCACAAGGACTCTTACCCACGGGACCTTTGCCCACAAAGGACTTTCCTCACCACATTTTTACAGGGGAGGAGGGGGCCACGGTGGCAGAGTGGTAACACTCTCGCCTGCCACCTCTGAGACCGGGGTTCGGTTCCCGGCACGTCCCTCAAGTGGGAAAGCTGGTAGTTGCTTGCCGTTGGTCGGCAGTTTACAGTACAGAACCCTGACGAACTGTATGTACTGGTTTCCTCTGCCCTTCCAACTACCCGTCGTGATATGACCTGTACAGTGTTGAAAGTGACGTAAAACCCCAAATAAATAAAATACAGGGGAGGAACTTTGCATAAAATAATGATATGAAATAGTATCCAAAAATTTAGCTTTTTAATTTTTTTATTGAAGTATAAGTGTACAATATCTACCATATTAAAGGTCAGCTTCTTATTATATTATCGAATTTTAAGTATGTAATGTTACATGTACATGTAATAATATTCTCAATGACTGTTGGACTTTCTTGAAACCTTTTTTGTATATATGCATTCTTCATTGCAAAGGTTTTGGCCACCTCTGGTATTTTTATTGTTTCCATTTTGCTGTACTATGTAAATCTATCAACAGTGAATTAAATGCTAATGAAATCAACCTGCATACTTTATATAGTGCAACTTTAGTTCAGTTAATGTTTATCTCTTTCAACACTATATATCCTGAGTAGTTATCTGAATGGAGTATTGATTGATTGGTTGGTTGGTTGATTGATCGATCGATTGATTGATTGTGGATGAACATCCTACCCTGTCAGATTGTTGTGGGCAGCAAATTTCCTTGTGGGCAAAGTGCCTGTGGATAGAGTTTGCATTGGGCAAAGTTCTTGTGGGCAAAGTTTGTATCAGTCGTCTGGGGATATCATTTTGCTTGCAAAATAAAAATATTGTAGATTGAATTACTCAAGTTCTTATATAAGTGGTTGATCATGTTTTCCTGCAAAATTATATCACACAGGAGGGGTCCCATGACAAAAATACCCAGTGAAAACATGTTGTGTGAGTGATGACCTGTCTGGGGATATGTTGGCGCCGAGTTGGCCCAATCTAGTTAAATAAAATACAATAAAATATTTTATCCCTTATTTCCTATATTATTGAGCATTTAAAGGGTAATTACTTAAAAAATAAAGCAGAAAAAGGAATCCTTGCTCAAATCGTCTAGACAGCAGGTGCAACTTCATGGTCTGACCTTGATTTGACCTTTGACCTTGTTGTAGTGACCTTGACCTTTAAAATCTTGTCCGGGCTATATCTCAGAAACCGTAAGGTGTAGGAAGTTGATACTTGGTAGGGACATTGGTTAGGGGGTGTAGGTGTGCAACGTCATGGTCTGACCTTGATTTGACCTTTGACCTTGCTGTAGTGACCTTGACCTATAAAATCTTGTCCGGGCTATATCTCAGCAACTGTAAGGTGTAGGAAGTTGATACTTGGTAGGAACATTGGTTAGGAGTTGTAGGTGTGCAACATCATGGTCTACGATGCGTAGGTCTAGTTTTCACCCCACAGCCCTTAAGGGCTGTCGGGGTATTGTTTTCACCCATGGTGTCCCGATGGGCGGGCGACAGGAAAAAGTTTGTCCGGGCTGTATCTCAGAAACCGTAAGGTGTAGGAAGTTGATACTTGGTAGGGACATTGGTTAGGATGTGTAGGTGTGCAACGTCATGGTCTGACCTTGATTTGACCTTGCTGTAGTGACCTGGAGTTTGAAAATCTTGTCCGGGCTATATCTCGGAAACCGTAAGATGTAGGAAGTTGATACTTGGTAGGGGCAATGGTTAGGGGGTGTAGGTGTGCAATGTCATGGTCTGACCTTGATTTGACCTTGCCGTAGTGATCTTGACCTATAAAGTCTTGTCCGGGCTATATCTCTGAAACTGTAAGGTGTAGGAAGTTGATACTTGGTAGGGACATTGGTTAGGGGGTGTAGGTGTGCAACATCATGGTGTGACCTTGATGTGACCTTTGACCTTGCTGTAGTGACCTTGACCTATAAAATCTTGTTCGGGCTATATCTCGGAAACCATAAGGTGTAGGAAGTTGATACTTGGTAGGAACATTGGTTAGGAGTTGTAGGTGTGCAACATCATGGTCTGACCTTGATTTGACCTTTGACCTTGCTGTAGTGACCTTGACCTATAAAACCTTATACGGGCTATATCTCAGCAACTGTAAGGTGTAGGAAGTTGATACTTGGTAGGGACATTGGTTAGGGGGTGTAGATGTGCAACATCGTAGTGTGACCTTGATTTGACCTTTGACCCTTGCCGTAGTGACCTTGACCTATAAAATCTTGTCTGGGCTATATCTCAGCAACTTTAAGGTGCAGGAAGTTGATACTTGGTAGGGACATTGGTTAGGGGGTGTAGGTGTGCAACGTCCTGGTCTGACCCTGATTTGACCTTGCTGTAGTGACCTTGACCTATAAAATCTTGTCCGGGCTATATCTCAGAAACTGTAAGGTGTAGGAAGTTGATACATGGTAGGAACATTGGTTAGGAGTTGTAGATGTGCAACATCATGGTCTGACCTTGATTTGACCTTTGACCTTGCCGTAGTGACCTTGACCTATAAAACCTTATCCGGGCTATATCTCAGCAACTGTAAGGTATAGGAAGTTGATACTTGGTAGGGACATTGGTTAGGTGTAGATGTGCAACGTCATAGTGTGACCTTGATTTGACCTTTGACCCTTGCCGTAGTGACCTTGACCTATAAAATCTTGTCTGGGCTATATTTCGGAAACTGTAAGGTGTAGGAAGCTGATACTTGGTGAGGACATTGGTTGGGGGGTAATAGGTGTGCAACGTCATGGTGTGACCTTGATTTGACCTTTGTACTTGCCGTAATGAACTTGACCTATAATACCTGGTCTGGGCTATATCTTGGAAACCGTAAGAGGTGTAGGAAGTTGATACTTGTTAGGGACTTTGGTTAGGGGGTGTAGGTGTGCTACGTCATGTGACCTTGATTTGACCTTTGACCTTGCTGTAGCGACCTTGACCTATAAAATCTTGTCCAGGTTATATCTCAGAGACTGTAAGGTGTAGGAAGTTTATACTTGGTAGGGACATTGGTTGAGGGTTTTAGGTGTGCCACGTCATGGTGTAACACTGATTGACCTTTGACCTTGCTGTATTGACCTTTAAAATCTTGTTGCACCTTTGGGTCTGTCTGTTGATGCAGATTAAGCATTGTTAAAGTCATATTAGAATTCATTAAGAATTTCCTTTTGCAAGTTCCCATTGTAACAGATGGAATTTCATCAAGTGAGCCACAGGTTGTTCTCCAACACCACACATAAGCATTCATTGAATGTATTGCCACTTATGTATGCATGGGTAATATTCAAAACATCCAAACCATAATTTGGCCATTTTTGGTTTACTGATAAATGCTGTCATTTTATTATTGAATTGTCTTGTTTTAATACTTAATCTTTATATACATTTCTTTTCCTTAGATATTATTTTCTCTACTTAAACATTATTTGGACCTTAATATAACTTACGCTGCTCTGAAAGTATCTTGAACTTTGTACTGTTACACTACTTCTATATCTCATGGTGTTGAAAAATATTTCCCCAGGCTGTGGGGTACGGGCATTTCTGATGCTATTTTTTATAAATTGTAGTCCTTGTGGGACTAGTTATGTCCACCCCACTGGGGGGTGGACATATTATTTTTGCTTTTTCCGCCGTCTGCCGTCCGGCGTCCGGTGTCCCACTTGGTTTCCAAACATTTTAGGCAACAGTTCTTATCCTATCTTTACCAAATTTGGCATGCAGGTTTATTAGGTTAATAGCTTATATGGGATTGCTTTTGGTGATGATAGCTCTATAGCTAACTGAGTAATAGCTACTTTGCTACTTTTGAGTAGCTCTTTGGTTTCCAGACATTTTAAGGAATGCTATTAAGCCTAGCTTTCTGAAATTTGGTATGGAGATTCATTGGGTTAATAGGTTGTATGGGATTGCTTTTGGGGGGAATTGCTTCATAGATGAGTGAGTAATTAATTAAATAAATGAGTAATTGGCTATTTTGAATACTGAAAAAGGCAAATGTGCTCATATCTCCTAAACCGCGCGAGATAGAGCGATTTCGTCGAAATTTTCGACCCACAAGGTATCTAAGGAATATACTCTTTGCAATTTTCAAAAAAATTTTCCCCTCCCCAAAACTTTGAATTTTGCCATTTTGAATTTTCGAATTTTTGCCAAAAATGGCAAAACACGAATTTGCTTCTATCTCCATAACCGTGCGAGATAGAGCGATTTCGTCGAAATTTTCAACCCGCAGGGTATCTAAGGAATGTACTCTTTGCAATTTTCAAAAAATTTTCCCCTCCCCAAAAATGGCGGCCATTTTGAATTTTCGAATTTTTGCCAAAAATGGCAAAACACAAATTTGCTTGTATCTCCTTAACCGTGCGAGATAGAGCGATTTCGTCGAAAAATTTTCAACCCACAGGGTATCTAAGGAATGTACTCTTTGGAATTTTCAAAAAAATTTTCCCCTCCCCAAAAATGGCGGCCATTTTGATTTTTCGAATTTTTGCCAAAAATGGCAAAACACAAAATTGCTTCTATCTCCTTAACCGTGCGAGATAGAGCGATTTCGTCGAAATTTTCGATCCACGGGGTATCTTAGAAATGTACTCTTTGCAATTTTCAAAAAATTTTCACCTCCCCACATATGGCGGCCATTTTGAATTTTCGAATTTTTGCCCAAAATGGAAAACAAATTTGCCTTAACCGTGCAAAATAGAGTTATTTCGTTGAAATTTTTGACCCATAGGGTATCTAAGAAATGTACTCTTGGCAATTTTCAAAAAATTTTCCCCTCCCCAAAAATGGCGGCCATTTTGAATTTTCAAATTTTGGCCAAAAATAGAAAAACAGGAATTTGCTTCTATCTTCTTAACCGTGCAAGATAGAGTGATTTCGTCGAAATTTTCAACCCAACCAATGCAAAAAGGCATGAAGCTGAAATAATTTACATCTACACTAATAAATATTTAAGCATCATTGATATATTTTACAAATGAAACAGGGTCTTGTAAGACTACTGTACAATTTTGGCAAAAGGTTCATGGGGTGGACATTACACATGATAATGTGTGTTCTTCTATGCTATCATGTTTCTATTCGCATCTACTATCAACAAGGCGTCAAAACTGCTTTCTTGCAAGCGCCACAGCAACATTCATGCCTGGGTTGCAAACAAAGTATCTAATCTAGGCCAATGGGAAAAGGTCTCCTTTTTCCCTTCTTCTGATTTCTTAGCCAAAAAACAACTAGCAAGAGAAGATTTGCAAAGTGTGTCTCTGGTGACTATTCCTGCTTTGACTACCATTGTAGATAGACAATTCAAAGAAGACAGGACCTTGTGTCCAGTACGGGCCCTGAGGTATTACTGGGATCGAACCAAAGACCTGAGACGGTCTTGATCCCTACTTTTCATTTCCTTCAAGAAAGGACACACCTCAGACATCATACCCGCTACACTCTCTTCTTGGCTAAACAAACTATCTTACCTTATTACAAACAAGCAGATGAACAAGCCTTGGACTTGGTCCAAGTCAAAACGCATGACATTAGGGACACATTTACAGAATTGTACCTAAAAGACCTTGGTCAGACAACGACGACTATATGTATCTGGGACCAGTAGTAGCGGCACAACTAGTCCTAGACCCTTCCCCTCAGACCAGTTATCCTCGGAAAGAAAAGAAGGGGGGGGGGGGGAACATCTGCTGCAACCAAACCTTCAGGAGTCTAATCCCAGGGTCTAAGTATATGTTTACCCCTTCAGGATGTTTGGGTAAGGTCTTTTACTTTTCTACATATATTGTATTTTGTATTAAGGACTTTTTAAGGTTGTCATTAATCTCATTTTAGGGTGGCAAAAATTATGAGAATTCCAAGCCTAGGGCTTGTTCTCCTTCGTGGATTAGCCCTAGGGGCTTCACTCTGCATAAGTGAGCATGGTAAACACTGTAAACAGGACTCAGACTGGTATTTCTAAACATTCATTCTAATCTATTACGTCAAAATCTAAGAAAAATTGACATATCTTCCAGTCTCAGCTGTAATCCCCCCACCGAGCGGTTGGATTCAGCAATCAGTCCCACATGGTAAGCTATTGTAGCGCAATAAAATTGAAAATTTATAAGCTACAAGCTTACCATGTGGGACTGAGAAGAGTCCCACCATACCTCCCCATTGTATTACAGCTGAGGGGGTATGGTTTAAAATTGCAACAAGAAAAGGAGATGAATCTCAGAGTGTACCGCGAGACGACAACCTGAGTCTATGGCCAACTATAAATGTTTATTTTTCTTAGACATTGGCCGGGCCTGCGGCCATCCAAGAACAGCAATCAGTCCCACATGGTAAGCTTGTAGCTTATAAAATAGCTACTTTCAGGTTCTCACTGTTGTATAAATCAGTTGTAACTTGAAAACTATTGCATTTAGAGTATTTTGTTTAAATATGTTATTCAGTTACTTTTGGGCCAGCTATAACATAATGAAATTCCAGATCTGTAGCTCATGGCTTAAATGAGCAATAGCTACTGTTATGTTCTCACCACTTGCAACTGGAAAAACACTTGCAACTGGAAAACTATTGCATTTAGAGAATTTGGTTGAAATGTGTTGTTCAGCAACTGAGTCAGCTATAACATAGTAAAATAGCTGACTTGTAGCTCATGACATAGAGGAGCTATAGCTACTTTTAGCTTCTCACTGTTGAGTAAATCAGTTGCAACTTGAAAACTATTGCGTTATTTTGTTAAAATTTGTTAACAAAATAGAGTATTTTGTTAAGATATGTTATTCACCTACTTATGGGTCAATATGCACCCAGTCACACCTGACTAAATTTTTTCTGTTGCCTGACTTATCTTGTCACTCACCAAGGTCTGTACCAACCCAATATTTGACTGATTTGTGATTGTATATGGGAGAAGTGACTCCGCCGGATTCGCCGATTTCTGAATATGATGTCATGACATTTAAATCAATCAGAGAAGTCACATGACCAAAAACATGTTTTTCAAAAGGGTGTGCTTGTCCGGATGATAACTTAAAATGCGCTTCACCTATTCACATAAAATTTGGCAAGTAGGTTTGTTATATAGATGTCTGGAAATCATTAACTTTTGTAAGTGATCCAATACAAAATGCAAAAACGCATTTATCTCGGAAACGGAGCGAGATAGAGCAATTTCGATGAAAATTTTGACCCACAGGTTATCTGCAGAGTCTACTGGCAACTTTGCACATAAATCGTTTTCCCATCACTTTTGGCGGCCATCTTGAATTTCTGCATTAAACGCAAAAACGTGTTTATCTCGATAACAGAGCGAGATAGAGCGATTTCTACGAAATTTTTGACCCACAGGGTGTCTGCGAATCTACTGGCGACTTTTTGCAAAAATCATTTTCCCACCACTTTTGGCGGCCATTTTGAATTTCAGCGTTAAACGCAAAAATGTGTTTATCTCAGAAACGGAGCGAGATAGAGCGTTTTCGACGAAATTTTTGACCCACAGGGTATCTGCAGAGTCTACTGGTGACTTTTTGCAAAAATCGTTTTCCCACCACTTTTGGCGGCCATCTTGAATTTCTGCGTTAAACGCAAAAATGTGTTTATCTCGATAACAGAGCGAGATAGAGCGATTTCTACGAAATTTTTGACCCACAGGGTGTCTGCGAATCTACTGGCAACTTTTTGCAAAAATCATTTTCCCACCACTTTTGGCGGCCATTTTGAATTTCAGCGTTAAACGCAAAAATGTGTTTATCTCAGAAACGGAGCGAGATAGAGCAATTTCAACGAAATTTTTGACCCACAGGGTATCTGCAGAGTCTACTGGTGACTTTTTGCAAATATCGTTTTCCCACCATTTTTGGTGGCCATCTTGAATTTCTGCGTTAAATGCAAAAATGTGTTTATCTCGGAAACAGAGTGAGATAGAGTAATTTCGACGAAATTTTTGACCCACAGGGTATCTGTGAAGTCTAGTGGTGACTTGTACCAAAAAACTTTTTCCCGGCCACTTTTGCCAGCAATCTTGAATTTCTGCATAAAACGCAAAAACGTGTTTATCTCGGAAACGGAGCAAGATAGAAGCAATTTTCCACACAATTTTTGACCTGCAGGGTATCTGCATAGTCTACTGGTAACTTTTCGCAAAAATCGTTTCCCTGCCACTTTGGCGGCCATCTTTAATTTCTGTGTAAAACACAAAAACGTGTTTATCTCGGAAATGGAGCGAGATAGAGTGATTTTCATGAAATTTTTGACCCGCAGATTATTTGCAGTCTACTGGCGATTTTTCCCAAAAATCATTTTCCCGCCAGTTTTGGTGGCCATTTTGAATTTCTGTATAAAGCACAAATAAAAATAAATAAAAAAAATAAACAAACCAGATTCATCTAGGAACCTTGCATTTTGTCATAAATGGAAAAAACATATAAAACACAGGAAGATTTCTACAAACTGATTAATACTTATTGGGACGCTTTGTTTATGCTGTGCAAAAACAATTTCTTTTTCTCTTGCGAAGCAATACTCTAGTTACTTGTTTATTATTTGTTTTATTTCAAACTATCTGTTGTAAAATTTAAAAAATATAAATAAAAACCCACAGTGTCAACATACAGATTTTAAATTTTTTCCCTGTAATGATTCTTTGTATTGACATTTGCAAGAGAAAACCAACAAGACAACTTTATCTTAACACATATTTTGTTTTGCAGTAGTCATTTATTTTGGATGAGCTGTGAACAGAAAGTTCTGGAAAAAATCAACATATAATGGCTGAACTTGCCACTAATAACATTCCTAATCTCCATGGAAACTGGAAATTCATACGACAAGAAAATTTTGATGAATTTCTTTCAGAAAATGGTAGGTATTTTCACAGTGATTGTTCTCAAAGGAATATTGTTAAATTGAGAGAAAGAAAAATGTGAAAAACATCAGAGGAAATCCCTCGGATCTGTCCTGAGTATTGTGTAAAAATTTCTAATCAATATAGTGATATTTGTGATAGTTTTAGGCCTTTTATCTAATCTGTTGCAAAATTTCAGTGAAGTTTGACTCTTGCTGTTTAGTTTGAAGAGGTAACTCCAGTGGTATATGCCACGAGGGCTGAATTTCTGTAACATCTGCAACTCAAAGTTTAACAGGTAGTTTGATCAAGTTGAGAATTTTAACTAATTTACAATCAGTTTATGATTCTTGGCATATTTTTATGTTTATGATTTTTTTTTTTGTAAGTTAAAATTGTTTATTCTCAACTGTTTGTAAATGTTTTATCAAGTAACAGGCTCATGGCTCATACACAGTTAAACACACACATGACAGTACAGTGTAATGCAATCTCATGATAAAGTTTTAACTAGTATAATAGAACTTACACACCAAAAAAGATAAGATATGCATTGCTATGAAATAGGTTTCTTTTAACTTAGTCAACCTTGATTGGATCGGTGGGTACTGTTACCATATATCGTAGATGATCAGTTAAAATGACCGTAGCTCCCTAAATCTGGTACCAATTAAAAATTTTCACTGGTTTGATCAGTGTAATAAGGGGTGTTACCTTAGTATATTGTATTGGATCATGTTAGATCAGTATGGTTTGAATGGGTTTTAGTAGTTGATCATACATGTATTGAAATAGTTGGCCACTTAAAAATTATTGTAAAAAACAGTACTGTATAGAGCACAGCCCCTTCTTTCTTTTGTTTTGAGTAGAGACTTTCATTTGGACAATAAAATGGCTTTTAAAGTAACATTATACTAAGTTAAACATACAATGAATTTGGTAGTTCAGTTAAAAGATATATTAAAAATAATTATCACCAAATTTGTGATGGAAAAGGTAGATTATTTATCTGTTAAACTTAGTCCCAGAATTGATTGTCGGTTGATTTAAAGGGATAGCTCTGTCTATGGGTTTGAATCAAACTCATGACAGCATCTGCCCTGGTAAGACCGTAGCTGTTGAAAGTGATGTAAACTCATGACTTTGACCTTTAAAGGGATCTTCCTGAGTGATAATAGTGAGAAATTTGTTGCATAAAATCCCTTCTTTTTCAGGTGTGGGATGGATGAAGCGCAAGGTTGCCAGTGCTATAAAGCCTTCAATGAATATAAGGCAAGATGCAAGTCACTACCATATTGAGGTCAGTGCCAAAATAACCACTAAGGTCTGGGACTTCAATGTTGGTGACTCTTTTGAAGAACAGGGAGAATTAAACAAAATCACATGCATGGTAAATCAAGACCTTTTCATAAACTCACTGTATTAGTATATTTGTCTAAAGCCTTGTACAGACATTAATTTGTATCGTGGGGAAAGTATGGTAAAAGTGAGAGTAACGTATAAAGCTAGAAGGAGTTGTAAATTTGTATTGAATAACCTTTTATACCCCTGTTCCACTTTTGTGCCCTATTGTAAGACTAAGTTGATTTTAAACTTTTGTTTCTGCAACAACAGGTCTTGTTAAGATAGAGCAGGAAAACTTCACATAAGATGATTTGTACTAAGTGGAAATATTGATCGTGTGACCAAAAGAATGACCTAACAACTGGCTCCCAACTGCTATGATTTGTAAAATGACTTTTAAAACCAAGCCTTACTAACTCTGGTGCAATCCTTGGGTGACATATACAACCAATGTAATGTTGACACAAGATCAGTCTAGTCAGTTTTTACAGAAGACTATACAAGATTACTTTTAGCAGCATAAAGAGAAGTCATAGGTAACTTAAAATTGTGAAGATTGGTTGTACTTGGAAAACAAATGCTCCCCACAAAGGTTTTTACACATTTAGTATTTCGGACGAGTGTGTTTGATTACCATGATTACTCTTCTGACTTTTACAACTATAAATATAAATTGTATGACAAATAAGATTCCACTCAGATCTGTGTTATTAAAGTGGCCAGGAGGCAAAACATACTTATATTGGGACAGGACAGTGAGCCATAACTTGCATGATTTTTGCATAAAAGTGACTCATTTGAGGTCAATTATTTTGAGAATGTATGCAGACCTATTGATATGAAACCAGTTACTCTTCTTTTACCTTTGCCAAAGAGGTATTAAATTCATGACTATTTATTTACATGTTTGTTTGTTAGCAAAATGTGCAAATACTACTGGTTGGATCTAAAGGAAACAAATGAGAAGATTGGTCTTTGTCCACCTTAGAACCCATTAAATTTTGAAGGTGATCCGAATCACTTCCTGGATACGAAAAAATATTGTTGAACCATTTTTAAAAAATTATACATGCCTTACCAGAGGTATGCGCTCTTCAAAGTGGTCTTGTTAAGTTTAACTTCTACTTGGTCTTTATTTGTCTATGTCACAGTGGATACTGAGTGATTCAGGGGAATCGGTGATTCCACTAGTGGAAATCCTGATCGGATTTTCAACTAGTGGAGATGACAATCTATTCTTAAGGGCTGCAATCGCAGTTTCCACTAGGTGAAACTTTGATCAGAGTCTCCACTAGTGGAATTGCCGATTCCCCTGGCCAAAAGAAAATCATTTAAGTCACATTATTAATTATGGTTCTGAGACAAATAAACATAGACAACATTATATAGTTTTTGCAATAATTAACTTGTTGAATTTTAAAAACACGAAACAGGTAAAACATGAAAGTTTATAAGATAAATGAAGATTTCAAAGCTTCAAAGGGAACGTTCATTTAAATCAGTAACAGATCATCAGTTGATTGTATTCACTGACCATCATCTCATTCCATTGTATCCCAACTTAAAGTGGAACAATTATTTCAGTCAAGCCTAGTAGATTAAAAGTTTGTGCATTTCTTTGACCCTCCCTCTTACATAAACATATACAAAAATAAATTCAGAATTTAGGGAAACACTTATATTATATAGTATATTATAAGATTTTATATGTTATTCATGTTACAGCAATTACAGGTTGATATAGTGAAGTGCTCAGATACTTTGTCCCTGTAAAAGCTTAGCTTTCAAGAATAGCAAAGTTGTTTAAATATTTGATAACACAGAATATTTTATAGTTCATAGTCTATTCATTTGTTATTTATGACATATAGTTCATTATCAGTAAAAGCCTCTACTAACCTTCAGAATTAGCATTTTATATATCATTGCTCAAAAATCTCATTACCCCATATTGTATTGATATTTAAAGTAAGGGGAATTGGCAATTCTAATTGTGGAGACTCGTGTCTGAGTTTCTCCTAGTGGAAACTGTGATTACACCCCTTAAATAATGGATCAGAGTCTCCACTAGTGGTAACTACGATCAGGATTTCCACTTGGGGAATTGCCGATTCCCCTGAAATGGAGTCTCCATTGTGACATCTATATAAACTTATAAACCACTTCAAAACCAATGGAGCAGTATTTAACTGTACCAAAGATGATTTCAGGGTTGAATGGTTTGCAGATAGTTTAAATTGTAAAAGCACACATCAGAAGTGTTTCTCTTTATCCATGTTATCATACAGACTATTTTAAATGATTTCCGATGTACCAAGAGTTTAAATTACACAGAACTGAATGAAAGTGTCTGAATGTAATGACATATTGATGGTGATAGCTCCAGTTTGAAAGAAACACCACTGATGAATACACTTTGCTGTCAACTGAAAAATATTGACTAGGTCTTTAAGGATTTATGATGATCTATATCCTACAGGTATCTACAAAAATAGAAGATGGAAAATTGGTGATGGAGTTTGTTCCTAAAAATCAAGGAGAAGGCAAGACAGTGAGACAGACCAGGCACATTGAGAATGGGGAACTTATCTTGGTAAGGAATACGGTATATTTTATTCTATAAGTTCACTTCCACCTTGTTGAAAATTCTATTACATTGGATTATGTCGTGGTGTCAGTGTATTGAGATTTTTTGTTACTTCTGTCTCAGAAGAGTTTTACCCGTTATACCCGTTATTGTCATACAGTAGACGGTATAGCTTATGTTTATAGATGTTTTATTAAATGCCTCATTCTTGTAATTACTGATACACTTCTGTCTGTCAGCTGTCAATAGACATGGAAGTTTTGAAATTTTCAAAATTTCCTCCTCCACAATTTTCAGGGTTTTTGGATGCTTATAAACTACAGACAATACTGCCTGTAGTGTAACAGTGGTATTAGTGCCGAAAATGTACAGGATATGTTCTTTATCACAAAAGCTTGTCTGGAAATAATGCTAGCCTCATATTAAAAAGTAAAATGACCGCCATTGCAGTTTTGTTGAAAAAAAATAGCTTTTTGTTTTGACAAACTGTAGCTGGTGCTCAGCTGCAAAAGCTTGAATCTCTTTTACGAGTAAAATGTTCAATAGATAATATATATCCTCTTATAAGTATGCAGATATTTGACCTTCTTCATTCAATGTCATCGATAGAGTTTCACCTTAACCCCCAAGTGAGATCCAGCCTATTGGAAATTATAGGTTAGAAATAATTAATGTGAAAGGTGGAAGGGGGAGGTGACGGTGGTCAGTTACTCACTTATTATTGGTACTAGAGGTTTGGGATGTGAAACCAACCTGTAGGCGTTCATGGGCAAGGATTTGTTAGATGCAGTCAGATTTGACCTTTGGCTCTTTATTTGAGGTCAGAAAATTGTGATCAAGCTTGTAAGTGTCCATGTCCTAAAATATTGGATAAAATGTTGTAATTTCTTCAGATTGATTGTCATTATTTTTATAACTCTTCAATGTCTAATTGTTTCACAAGTATCCTGTGTTTGTGCAAAACTGAGTGCAATATTTTGGTATGATCTTGTTTCAAACGTGTCCGTTCTTGTTTTTTTGGTTTACAGACATTGATAGCTGGAGATGTCATAGCCAAAAGATACTTTGAAAAGGTGGCCTAGACAACAAAGTACAGCATTTTGAGGAATACTGTAATATTTAAAAAAAAAATAGCCTGGTTGGTTTATTGCTTTCCAAACTGTGATGCATTGGTTCAAACCAGTGGTGATATTGAATTAAAGTTTCAATTTTGATGTTTAACTTCAATTAGGATTTCCATATTAGTTGATGTTTTAATATTGTTTCTCTCCAATATTAGAACAAATAACTACAGTTGATCAAATTTGAAATATCACTGTATGATACTATATATGACTAGTAGCACAAAAGTCCTGTGATTCACACAATGTTGCAAATAAGCCACTTTGTCTCAGCTTTCTAGGTTCTCCATATTACTTCTTGGAATATTATAGAATATTACAAAAATAAACCTGATATCAATTGGGCTAAAGGAAAATTTCCAGAAGTCCAGCGTATTGGCACTAATACACAAGAAGAAAGAAGATTCCAACCCTCTCCTCCACAAATGCCAAACAACTGCATTGTTTCCCTCACCCCCATCGACCACCTATTGTGGTATGTAATGTGAAAACCAAGTCACTCAATAACTCAACTGTTGTCAAAATGAAATTTTCTTCCAGTTTGTAATGTATGACTTTAAAGTACTTGTCAGTCTGTTGTGTTTTGAGAAACTTTAAAATTTTTTCTTTCTTTTTTTTTCTTTTGCACTATGGAAGATTTGCATGTACTATTAAACATGGGAATTAAATCATCTTCCATGTGAATAACCTATATAAACAACCATGAAATAAGAAAGAGCTGATCAAATTGGTTGTACATGTCCTTGGAAAATGTTGAAAAGTGACCATTGTATGGCAATTTTTGTGTAAGCATAAAGAAATCTGTATTTGTGTATAAAAAAGTATTGTTTTCCTATAAGGAAAGTCGAAATATAAGCCAATATATCTGTGCTGTATATCAGGCCACCTTACTCACTTAGCACACCAACACCTACCTTTTTATTGTTTTGCTATTGGTGTTCTCTAAATAATGTATTGCTCTATTCTTTAATGAGAATAGAGTCTCAACAAATCGTAATGTCTGTTTGATAGTATAGTTAATTTTAGTGGATATTTATGTGTGCTTTGTATTTAGTTTTCATTTACAGTTAGTAAAACATGCATTTATAATGTGATATTTTTACATCCAATTATTGTATGTAGTAGTATAAAACTTTACACACTATTTTTGTAATATTTAAAAGAGAAATATTTACTCTCCTCTAACTTATTGATGTTTGTTGTTAGGATATGTGATATGCCATATACTATACAGTAACAGAACATATAGCAGTGTCTGTTGTTTTAAGAGGTACATGTATTTAAATAATATACTGTGTGTGAAGAAATTTTAGCTAGAAGCAAATTTAACTACCGGTCATTTTGAAAAAAAATCCTGGAATTAATTTAATGATTGAAATGAATATATTTAATCATAAAGGGTTGTTTTTACTTCAAAGGTCATTTGTTAAAAATGGTTGCAATTACTACTGAGTGAGGATTTGTTCAGTATTTAACATAAACATCCTCTTTAAGCTCATGTCCGCTTATCCCTGTTTCATATGCAGCCTTCTACAGTTATTTCCAAAATCGCACAACATAACATTGTTTTAATGTAATATCCATCAGTTTTTGCTTCATTTAAAGGGTTTTTTTTTTCCTGGGATGAAAATTCTATTAAATTTTACTTGGGGATTTTTATATGTGTGATCTACTGGAATAAAACCCAACTGGAAATCCTCAATCAACCCATCTATTCACTGCAGTATTATTACCATTTGATATGTACAACCATTAATACACCGTGTATGTTAAGATGGTCACTTTGACATCATATTTGAAAGAAAAACCAAGTAATTTTAAATGCTTTTTGGTGTCTGGTATTTAGGCTTGACGATAAAAGTCCTAAGGTTATAGGTTTTACTCGGCGGCAGAACCAACTCCAAGGATGCCTCATATCTTCTGCAATTTGGTGTTTCCATCACAGTACTGGCAGTATAATTCTCAGTTAAAGGTGTTGGGTGAAACTCCCGTCTTTCAACTACCATCCCAGGGGCCGGATTCACGAACAATACTTAGACCATTCCTAACTTAGATTTAAAGTATTACTTAGATTTCAAGTAAGAAATTATGAAACCTTATTCACGAACGTTCCTAACTCTAAGGTGACCTTAAAACCCATACTTAGATTTTAAGTTAAGTTGAAAGCTACCTTGAGAGGACACAATGTTAATATTACATGATTTAGTTTGTAAACATTGGGCAATAATAGTGTTGTATTTGGATGGGGAGGTTTATTTATCCACGTGGTTAGTGTATAAGTCAAAATTTTAGTAAGATGAAGTTTTAACTAATTCTTCAGAAATAAGTCCACTAATGGCTAGATTCTACTTGAAAGGAACGGATTAAAATTTTCACTAGGAATTAATTTTACTCTCCAAGCTCATCAGCTAAAATAATTAAAAATCTCACTTTAATAAGCTGTGACTAAAATTTTTTGTAGAGGATCATTATCATAAACAATCCAATGTATAGACCAAAATTTTCCATACCACTTGGCCAATCAGATTCACTGACACAACCGTAACTAAAGAGCTAGGAGAGGTTTTTTTCCTTACTTAAAATCTAAGGTAACCTTATCTAAGTATTGTTTCGTGAATACCAATTCTAAGAAAAACTTAGTCAAGTGAAAAACCTTCCCTTACTTAGATCTAAGGTCACCTTATCTAAGTATTGTTCGTGAATCCGGGCCCAGATTTGTATGCGACCTTGTGACACAGTGGTGAAACGTCCATTTACCTCCACTCACCTTATGTCGCTGTGTTATATCAAAAGGTGACAGTCACAATGTTACATACACTGTGGACCACACCTTCAGTTACCAACTTACCATAGCAAGAAAATCGTCTGTGCATCCTAGCATTCACCTGTGCATACTCACAGTGAGGCGGTAATTTTAAAACTTCCCTAGAACGTTGCAAGGTAATGGATGTTTTGCCACTGTGTCACAAGGTTGCATATGAACCTCAGACAGTAGTTGAAGGACAGGGGCGTTTCGCCCAATGCCTATAACCGCGGGACTTACTGCCTGTAGTATGACTGGGGTTTTAGGAGCATATGCAGCACTTATGTATGGATCTACTAACAATAATATTTTCTTTAAATATTCGGGTTGGTCACTGGATATTAACTCATGCCAATATATAACACTAGTGATTAGGGTATTTTACGTAATAAAAATTGCTTTACAAATCTTTTTTTTTACCATTTCTTTATTTTTCATTTCTCCAGTAATGATGTACAATACTCAGGCAGCTTTAAAAATCTTACTGGTATTTTTTTAAATTTCTAATTATATTTATAGAAACTTATATGAGAGATCTCTGAAAACAACTCGTCAAACTCTCGTTTTTTCCCCATTGGATATTTATTGATATACTTTTAACCCTAGCCCATAAAGGCTGGGGTTATAGTCCCCTGCGCCGTCCGAGCAGCGGTGGCGGCGGGGATAAAGCTTGTGGGTGTTTCACAGCCTAAACTCCTGCACGGATTGCCACCAAATTTTCAGGGTATGTTTATAGTAAGAGGATCTAGAGCTGATAAGGTTTTTGGGGGTATCCAGTAACAATGGTTACCATGGCAACACTTTTAACATTTTCGGGTTTTAAACTTTGTGGTGTTCCACAGCCTAAAGCCATGCATGGATTTTCACCTAATTTTCAGGATATGTTTACCCCAATAGGATCTACAGCTGATTAGATTTTGCGGGGTATCCAGCGGCAACTGTTGCCATAGCAACACTTAAAATTTTCGGGTCTTAAAGTTTGTTCTAAAATCTTTAATGTTTTCTGTAACCTAAAATATTGCAGCTAGCTTTATCACATTTGCACAAAGTGCAAATGGATAGGAAAGCTTGCCTGAGAATAATTGTGTACCTTGTTTTGGAAACAAAACGGCCGCCATATCGTATCTTTTAATGGCAAATAGAAGGGTCATCACACCAAAAAGGCCTTATATCTCCCGTATAATTGTTTCTTTGGCTTCAAAATGTGAAAACTACTTGTAAGAAATCATGGCCTGTGAATCTTTTGTAGAACATCTTATGGGTTCTCTATACTTTTTACAACAGAAGTTGTTCCCAAGATTTTCCAGTATCTCAATGTTGTTGGCCATTTAGCTGTACCTGCGGGCAGGGGTTCTTGCCTGCTGGCTATTTTCAAGTAAAGGCATAACTGTCATCTATTCATACACTGGGCTGTATTAACAACTAGAAGAATGTTTTTGCTGACAAAAACGAAGCGGCCCTGATGAAAAAGATGTTACCCATAAAAGATGTCAACATGTGCATCATAAGCAATAGAAACTGTGAACTTTATTGCATTGTGTATGTTACTTGTCCCTATTTTCATCGTTAATGAGTGCGCACAATTAAAGTGAGGTCAGCTGAACAATACAATAGCTGGAGATTAAAAACTCCATAATTTCGCTGCAAGATGGCCATAACTTCATTCATATGGGGACTTTAAGGTGACCATAAAATAAGAATGTCCCTTTTATCATCCTTTATGAGTGAATAAAGTTTAGCTCAGTTCAGTTGAACAATAAGATAGCTGGAGGCTGAAACTTCCTTTTTCACTGTAAGGTGACCATAACTTCATTCATATTGCGACTTTAAGGTGACCATAATATGAGAATGTCCCTTCAATATCAATATATGTTAGATATGGAAAAACAAAGGAGACAGATGGCTTTATTCAAATGTTATGACTTAAAGGGGGCCAAAATTATATTAACAGTTTAAGGTCACCTTAAAATCAGGATAACCCTTTGGTTTGCCATCCTTTATAAGTGTGCAAAGTTTAACTGAGGTCAGTAGAACAATAAGATACTTGGAGGCTGAAAACCCCCTTATTTCACTTTAAGGTGGCTACAACTCCATTCATACTAAGAGTTTAAGGTGACCATAAGTATTATTTTTATCTAGTTTAATACCAGTGATAATTTCGATATAAAAAATGGAAAAAGAAAGGAGCCAGAGCATTTTATTCCAATTTGATGACTTTAAGCAGGCCATATGTCCATTAACATTTTGAGTTTAAGGTCACCATAAAGTCAGGATATTCCTTTGGCAAATCTTAATATATGTGCCAAGTTTGGTTGAAAAAAGTGAAAAACTAAGTGAACTGGAGGGCTAAACCCCCGTTTTTCGACATTACGGTGACCTTAAATTTGCAGATACAGGGCTAAAACTTCGGCATGTGAAAGATTATCAAAAAGTAGCTGAATAAGTTATTCCAACAAAACGCCAAAATCCTGACCGTTTTTGACATACAGACCAAGTACCCATTTTTAAAAAAATTACGAAAATAAAACGCCTCCCATTCAGGCATCTTATGGTCCGATTGATGAGAAAATCCTTTCCGACCTTGGAAATTTGGTCTAGAATGTACCTGATAAATTTTATAGCACAGGTGTGTGTGGTTTTTTCCGAAACGCGATGACGGGGTGTTTTGGACTTATGCTTAAGGTTACCTTAAGTAAAGCTTAAGGTCTGCGCAAAGTATCTCAAAAAGTTTTCCCGCCCCTATAGTTTTAAAGAAAGATAAGAAGGAAAGAAAAATTTGAAAGGCTAAGAAGTTATTCAATGGAGACCATAATCCGGTGGCGGCGATCAGTCGAACTTTGGTGAAAACAAATAAGCGTCCCTGACGGGCCGCTTAATTAACAAAGGTGTCATGTCTAAATAACCAGGGCAGGTGGAGTAGAGAACCTCCATTATCAAACATGCTGTTACCCGACTGATTTTATGAACTTATTTCCACTCTCCCAAAGTAGTATTTCCCTACTGTTGTATGCGAACATGCATCTCCTTTTTTATGAAGCTTCTATTACCTAAACACAATCTTATTCCCCTACCATGGTCAAATAATGGAGCTCAGTTTTACCTCATCTTGGTTTGCGTTTGGCATATGTATTGCTTTTCTCTTGTGGATATTGCCCCTAGTTTTGAGTCGAGGTTCATTTTACCAATACTGATTGAGGGTTGTCTGTCGTTTTAACATCTTTTCCTTTTGTGGTTGTCTTGAGATGTATTATTTTTTGCAAGATACTTTAAACTCTTTTGAGGGGATTATTCAGGAATATCCAACTTTGACTTATCAGAAAATGAATCTATCCCGCGTAACATATTTTGCAAACCTAATTATGTATCTTTTCAACTTAAACTTTGTGTAAGTTTTAATAACCTGGGTTTAATTTCAGTGTCAACATTGTTTTGATATAGGTTTAAAGTGGATTAGTGTGCATTGTGGAGCAACTACTAATTCTCCACTTTAGGTTTAAACCCATAACCTCCAAGGTGAAAAGCAAAACTAGTGCCCACTTTATTACACATGGTTTGGGCTAAACTCCCAACATATTTATTGCCATGATAGCAAGTTTTCTGTTCACCATTTTTGATCTGAATGGCAGCCTGTAAATACCCAAGTTTTTCTACTTATTTTTCAAGTCTGTTACAGTTTTCCCGAGGGAGTCACCAAGTAATCTAGTCCTTAATATATTTTCAGCTCTCTAATTTATGCTACTTTAAAAAAGACCATAGGTCTTTTTCTATCATACCCTTTTTTCTCCCAGCATAAGCCAGACAAACATTTTTAACAATGTCTGACTTTGTCCGATGGATGCAATTTCGAAAGGCAGGTACATCTATCAAGCCCCAATGTGAGAAAAACAAATTACCCAGAAATTTGCAAGACACAGCAAAATTGGGGTTATAGGTAAGGTCTTGTCGGGACCAACCCTTTATGAATCCCAACATTGCCATAAGCTAAAGCCACAGCTGCATAGTTGAGAGCCTTCACAGCACCATCTACATCTTGTCATTGGGTTAAAACTTATTGTCCAATCAAATTAAGTGGCTAGTTTTTACTTTACCGGTATGAGATTTGGGCGATAATTTATATTCTATATTTTTTAGCAAATTTTACCCTTTTATTTAATTGAAATACATATACATACTATTTATGGGGGTTGGGGGCTTGCCCCCAATTATAACTGTTCATTTTATTGTATCCCCGGACGAAAGTAGGGGATACTTAGGATTCAGTACGGTCACGCCGCCGCTGCCGCAGAGATTTCCTTTTGGACGCGATAACTTAAAAAATATTTTAGTTAGAACTTTCAAATTTGGTATGTGGGTATATATGGGCAATGCCACGAACGCTATTGTTTTGTGACCTTGACCTTCAATCTCAAGGTCACTGGTGGCCTCTTAAAGGTCAGATTTTGGCCATTTTTTCACTTTTTGCCCAGTTCTCCTATACAGAAAGTCAGATCATCCTATGGCTGGTATATATAATACATATATATGTCCTCTGTAAGCATACAGAAATTTGACCTTGAAGCTCTTCATTGAAGGTCATCCACTGACCGCCAAAGTACCTGACCGAGGGTCATTTTTGGCCTTTTTGGAGATATTTTCACACTTAATGCTGACTATATTGCATGGAAACTATTGAAAATGGCTTTGGAGGTTCAGTACATGATGGACTTCTACCATCCAGGCTTACTGGTTACAAATCTTCATTTAAGGTCATCCACTGACCGCCAAAGTACTTGACCGAGGGTCATTTTTGGCAAATTTGGAGATATTTTCACACTTAATGCTGACTACATTGCATGGAAAGTATTGAAAATGGCTTTGGAGGTTGAGTACATGATGGAGTACCAGCATCCAGGCTTACCAGTTACAGATCTTCATTTAAGGTCATCCGCTGACCGCTAAAGTACCAGACCGAGGGTCATTTTTGGCCCTCTGTTTGTTTGAACAAATAACTCAAAAACTGACACATTGATTTTGATAAAATTTTCAGGATATGTCCAAAATGGTAAAAGGAAGATATGATTACATTTTGGGAGTGATCCGGATCACTGTCTGAATTTTCTGAATCCGTGAAATTTAATTTTTAAAGACATAACTCAAAAACTTGTGCGTGCATTTTGATGAAATTTTCAGGAAATGTCCTTAATGGGACGAGGAACAAGTGATTAGATTTTGGGAGTGATCTGGATCACTCTCTGGATCATCCGGATCCAGGCTGTCAGATGTGTTTGTGTACAATATAGCTCAAAAACTTATGGATGGATTTTGATGAAATTTTCAGGATATGTCTGAAAAGGTAAAAGGATGAAATGGTTGAATTTTGGAAGTGATCTGGATCACTATATGGATCTTCTGGATGCATGAAATGTAATTTTTAAAGACAGATACTGCAAAAAGTTATGGATGGATTGTTTCAGCAAATGGCCTAAATGGTACAAGGAACAAGTGATTAAATTTTTGGAGTGATCTGGATCACTGTCTGGATCATCTGGATCCAGGCTGCCACATAATTTTGGGATGGACTTTAATATTTTAGGATATGTTACGAATGGTAAAAGGAAGAAGTGGTAAAAGGAAGAAATGATTCAATTTTGCGAGTGATCTGGACCACTATCTGGATCTTCTGGATCCAAGAAATGTAATTTTTAAAGACAAATAGCTCAACAAGAGGAGAGTGCCCGTGAACGGGCACTGTGTCAGCTGACTGAATGTTTTTGATTTGTGATGGTGATAATGAGAGGAAAGCATAATTATCAGGGAAAGGGCTGTACAGAAATACAGTAAATGGTAACTGAACAGCATGTTCGAAAGATATTCCGAAGCTGACAGAAAAAAAAGGACAAAAAAGTTGTGCCCTGCAAATGGTATTATGAAATAAAGTAACAAGGTAATTGTTTAAGTGTAAAAAGTAGGTTAAAAATATTTAAAGAAATACTATAAATGCAATATCCTCGTTCGACCATGAAGAAGGGGTCCAAAGGTCAAATCTGACCATACCAAAAGATTCCCAGCCAAAGAATTTAGGATGGTTTACCATCCCAAACCTCTCGGACCAATAATAAGTGAGTCATAGGCACTTTTTAAGTTTGGCTATCCTTGTTTGACCTTGATGGAGGGGTCCAAGGTCAAATCCGACCACACAAAAAAATTCCCAGCCCATGATTTCCTGTAGCTTGTTTACCATCCCAAACCTGTAGGACCAATAATAAGCGAGTTCTAAGCAATTGTAAGTTTGGCTATCCTCAATTGACCTTGAAGGAGGGGTCCCAGGTCAAATCTGACCACACCAAAAGAATCCCAGCCCATGATTTCCTATATGTTGGTTTACCATCCCAAACCTCCAAGACCAATAATACGCGAGTTCTAAGCACTTTAAGTTTGGCTATCTTCGTTTGACCTGGAAGGAGGGGTCTAAGGTGAAATCTGACCACACCAAAAGATTCCCAGCCCATGATTTTCTATAGGTTGGTTTTCCATTCCAAACCTCTAGGACCAATAACAAGCGAGTTATAAGCACTTTTAAGTTTGGCTATCCTCATTTGACCTTGAAGGAGGGGTCCAAGGTGAAATCCGACCACACCAAAAAATTCCCAGCTCATGATTTTCTATAGGTTGGTTTTCATTCCAAACCTCTAGGACCAATAATAAGCGAGTTATAAGCACTTTTATGTTTGGCTATCCTCATTTGACCTTGAAGGAGGGTTCCAAGGTCAAATCGGACCATATTAACAGATTCCCAGCCCATGATTTCCTACAGGTTGGATACAATGATTTACTCAACAGTGAGAACCTGAAAGAAGCTATTGCTCAGCTATGCCATGACATAGAGGTCTGCAATTTCACTATGTTATAGCTGACCAAAACGTCTGTGAATAACATATTTAACAAAATACTCTAAATGTAATAGTTTTCAAGTTACTACTGATTTACTCAAGAGTGAGAACCTCAAAGTAACTATTACTCAGCTTATGCAATGAGCTACATGTCTGAATTTTTGCTCTGTTATAGCTGACCTAAAAGTAGGTGAACAACATATTTAAGCAAAATACTGTAAATGCAATAGTTTTCAAGTTACAACTGATTTACTCAATAGTGAGAACCTGAAAATAGCTATTGCTCCGCTATGCCATGAGCTATAGGTCTGTAATTTCACTATGTTATAGCTAACCCAAAAGTAGGTGAACAATATATTTTAACAAAATACTCCAAATGCAATATTTTTCAAGTTATAGCCGATTTACTCAACAGTCAGTGCCTGAGAATAGCTATTGCTCAGTTGTGCCATGAGCTACAGGTCTGTAATTTCACTATGTTATAGCTGACCCAAAAGTAGCTGCATAACATATTTGCACAAATTTCTGTAAAGGCAATAGTTTTCCAATTACAACTGATTTACTCAACAGTGAGAACTTCAAAGTAGCTATTACTCAGCTATGCAATGAGCCACAGGTCTGGAACTTCACTATGTTATAGCTGACCCCAAAATAGGTGAATAACATATTGAAACAAAATACTCTAAATGCAATAATTTCCAAGTTATAAGCGATTTACTCAACAGTGATAACCTAAAAGTAGCTATTACTCAGCTATGCCATGAGCTACAGGTCTGAAATTTTACTATGTTATAGCTGACCCAAAAGTAGGTGAACAACATATTTAAGCAAAATACTGTACATGCAATAGTTTTCAAGTTACAACTGATTTACTCAATAGTGATGACCTAAAAGTAGCTATTACTCAGCTATGCCATGAGCTACAGGTCTGAAATTTTACTATGTTATAGCTGACCCAAAAGTAGCTGAATAACATATTTATACGAAATTCTGTAAATGCAATAGTTTTCCAATTACAACTGATTTACTCAATAGTGAGAACTTCAAAGTAGCTATTACTCAGCTGTGCCATGACATACAGATCTGAAATTTCACTATGTTATAGCTGGCCCAAAAGTAGCTGAATAACATATTTATACGAAATTCTCTAAATGCAATAGTTTTGCAATTACAACTGATTTAGTCAATAGTGAGAACCTCAAAGTAGTTATTACTCAGCTATGCAATGAGCTACTGGTCTGAAATTTTACTATGTTATAGCTGACCCAAAAGTAGGTAAACAACATATTTAAGCAAAATACTGTAAATGCAATACTTTTCAAGTTACAACTGATTTACTCAATAGTGATGACCTAAAAGTAGCTATTACTCAGCTATGCCATGAGCTACAGGTCTGAAATTTTACTATGTTATAGCTGACCCAAAAGTAGCTGAATAACATATTTATACGAAATACTCTAAATGCAATAGTTTTCCAATTACAACTGATTTACTCAATAGTGAGAACTTTAAAGTAGCTATTACTCAGCTATGCCATGACCTACAGATCTGAAATTTCACTATGTTATAGCTGGCCCAAAAGTAGCTGAATAACATATTTATACGAAATTCTCTAAATGCAATAGGTTTAAAGTTACAAGTGATTTACTCAATAGTGAGAACTTCAAAGTAGCTATTACTCAGCTATGCAATGAGCCACAGATCTGAAACTTCACTATGTTATAGCTGATCCCAAAATAGGTGAATAACATATTGAAACAAAATACTGTAAATGCAATAGTTTTGAAGTTATAAGCGATTTACTCAACAGTGATAACCTAAAAGTAGCTATTACTCAGCTATCCCATGAGCTACAGGTCTAAAATTTTACTATGTTATAGCTGACCCAAAAGTAGCTGAATAACATATTTATACGAAATTCTCTAAATGCAATAGTTTTTAAGTTACAAATGATTTTACTCATGATGGAAGTTACTGAAAAGTAGCTATTACTCACTTAGCTATTGAGACAGGCACCCAACTTACTCACCATATTGTAGCTATGAAAAAATTAGCTGAATAACATATTTTAACAAAATGCTCTAAATGCAACACTTTTCAAGTTATAAATGATTTTGTGCATGATTTCATGAATTTTAATGCATTAAAAATTATTAAAAAAATTTATTTTAAAAAAAGTAAGACAGATCCAGGTCTCATACTCACACAAGAGAATCTACCTGTGGCCTAGTACATATATGCAAGATATGAGAGAAATCCCTGCAATAGTCACTGAGAAAATTGTGATTAAGTGTTGAAATTTTTACACTTTTGGTGGGGGTACCCCCCTTGTAATGTCTCTAGCAAACAGACGAACAGACAGATTTGCATGCCTTGAACAATTTTTCATCCTCGATAGATAAGGTATCTTTTAAAAAAAACAGCACGTCTCTAGGCCTTGTAGTTTTGGAGGAGAAGTTGTTCACGCGTACGCCCACGCCGCAGAGTGACGACATAATGTCAGCTGACTGACAAGTCAGCTGACATAAAAAGTCGTGGATGGATTTTTATGAAACTTTCAGGAAATGTCTTAAATGGGACAAAGAACAAGTGATTAGTTTTTGGGAGTAATCTGGATCACTGTCTGGATCATGTGGATCCAGGCTGCCAGATATGTTTGTGTACAAGATAACTAAAAAACTTATGCACAGATTTTGATGAAATTTTTAGAATATGTCTGAAAAGGTAAAAGGATTAAATGATTGAATTTTGGAAGTGATCCGGATCACTATATGGATGTTCTGGATCCATCAAATGTAATTTTTAAAGACAGATATAAGTGAAAGAACTAGTGATTAGCTTTTGGGAATAATCTGGTACTATGGAGAATCCTGACCTGGTGCTCCAGGAAACAGGCTCAAGACCGACATATTCACGCCTTAACTATGTCCCGTCCGGGGATACACTGCGGCGAGCTGCAGTCTCTAGTTTTAAATTTCCTTAACAGTTTCCTGTAATTATCCAATATGGCGGATCTCGTACCAGTAAAGTGAAATTGCTCCAATTAAGTGCAAAATTTGTTGACCACCATGCTGCCAATATGGCTTCTTGTACTCAAAACAGACGACAATGGATGTTACAAGGTAGGATTTTGTCCCACCTTGATTTATTCAGCAGCTTCTCTCTTTACAGAAGTGAAAATACATATTAATAAAAAAGCACATTATTCTATAAACTGGGTTACAATACAAAACAGGGATACAGAGGTATCATTTCACTTGCAATACTGCGTTTAAACTATTTCAACATGGTACACACAAGTTATGATTACATGTAGTTGTGATATGCAACCTTGTACATTTGCAAGAACCAGAACATGAGAATAAGTGACAAGAACACAACACAATTGAAACTCCAAATCTTCTTTTGACAAACTTGCTAAAATATTTTGTGGCCTTTAACTTGATTTCACTCACAAATATTAATCTTTGTAGGTATACTTATATTGGCTTGTTTGATCCAAGGTCAAAATGTAACATAAAAATGTCTTTCTACTCGAATTCATAAGTGTGTGCGAATTCACCTGCAGTGAAAGATTATTTTTCTGTGGTTTTCATGAAGAAATACAATGCCACCTCATGATACGAAACATTTTACATAAAGACACACATATAACTGATGGTTAAATTTCAAAAATTGTTGCGACACCTCTGTAAAAAAAATTTTCTCCAAAGCTTTCAATAACTATTAGTTTATACTATTTTGTGTTAATAAGGAAGAGGTATTTTATTATTTTCAGCTGTTTTCACACAATAAACAATAACAACAATACACAGTGATTGAACGACTTTTAAGGAATATGCGCTTGCATTAGAAAACAAAAAAGCACAAAAGCTGACAACAGATCCAGTGATTTATATTCTACAATACTGAACAAGCCCACATTCAAATTGTTTGAAGCATTGTTTGCGGATTTCTGACAGAAATCCACTGGTTCAATTATTTACAACCTGAATAGACATTTTACTGTTAATACATCTGAATTGTTCACATGCCAAACCTTTTCTGGATTATATTAGAGGAACACCAAGAAATTAATCAAAAAATTCCTTAAAGAGACTGAAGCTTTTATAGTATAGTATGCCAAATTGTTGAAGACATCCTCCAAGGTACTGGTGTCCAAGAAAGAACAGTCCAAATTCCAGGAGGTCGGTCAGTGTCGATGTGAGGATACGATTGGGCAGAAAATCTATGGTGAAGGGTAGGCTAATCTAAATAGGCGAGTGTTACTGTGTGGCTACATCAAACTATTTGTACTATAACACAGTTTTCTTTATCATGGAAAAGAAATCAATGTGAGCAATTCCTATGTTTGTCTCTGGAAGGTTTTCAGAATTATGTCAATGTTTGTAATTTATTTACAACATATTTTGTTTTAATGAACCCACTTACATTCTTAAGACTACAAATTTTCAAGACATAGTCAATATTTATATCGTAAATCCCTTATTTCTTACAAAAATTTCTGCAAAGTATTTTCTTGAACATATTGCACACACAAGAAGGTAAAAATATAAATAAAAAAGAAATTCCCTGTCAACTATTCCAACAACAGATTTACCTGCGAGCATCTTTTCACTAAATGTAAAATTAGTATTGCTTTGATTATATATACAAATTCTTTGTGTACAGATATTTACATCAGTACAAATCTATAATTGCTTGCTCAAAATTACAACATTAACATACACATCTTCAAAGTTAGGGTTATACATCACATTAAATGGGGTCATATTTGTAAAGGCCCTTAGCAACTACTATTCTAGTAAGACCCTCTACACATCTTAGATAGGGGGTCCACCCTAAATCATTTCACAAGAAGAAACCAACTCAAAATTATTTAACAGACTGGAGTGCTTGGAAAAAGTAGTAACTTATTAAGAATGGCCAACAAATTGAAGTTCATTGTAAAGCGGTTTTCTTTGTGACTTCATTCACGATCTATGATGAATTTCTAGCATGGTACGACAAGTTAATATTTCAAGATATTGTTCAGAATGTCAACATCCATAATAAAACAGTCAAATTTAATATTATTCCACGAAATTACAAAGGTCTGTAATTTATAAAACCTCAAAATCCTTAATTTATAGTTTGCATTATTTCACTCGGAGAAATAATTTTAATGCTTTATTGCACTGTTTCGTGAAAGTTACAGACTTACGCAAGCTAATAGGACATACTGGTTATTAAAGCACTAGTTTAATTCTAAAGTGATCAATTTATGGTGAGAAATGATATTTCAATATTGATTGATATGGAAAACTATACTGAGGTTTAATTTCAATCTTTACATGTCAATTCTACACTAACACTTTGAATTAGAAATTTATAACTGCATATAAAACACTGAAATTTCAACGGAGTATAATTGACTTTAACAGATGAAGCACTGCACAATTAACTTTCAAATACAAGCTCGATATTTTGCACATAAATTCCTGACCTCTCATTGCACATTACATGGTTTTTCACAATAATAAATGCTATGACCTTCTAATTTGATGACACACATTTGACTTCATCACTTGTAGAATCTACAACATACTTAACAGTATTTACAATATTTGTCACATGTATAGTTACTCTTTCATTTTTAAAAAATGTGCATTCTTAAGAAAAACAAACATACATATGAGATCGTCTATGCATTACGCTATCTTTGTTGTATCACATGTAAGTTTCTCACTTAATAACATGAATTGGTTCACTGGTTCACATGTTTGTTCTTTGCAGCACAAGTCAATTAACAACAGGTTACACAGTCAATACAGTTCTACCCTGTTATGACACACATCAAGGCAGTTAAAAGGCATTCCTATTGAACCCTAAATCCCAGAAAACCGGCCCAATTTCCATGTTAATGACTCTCTTTTGGATGTGTTATTTACTTCTACATGAAATAAAATTCTACTTTGAGCTATACAAAAGCAGGTCTGTAAAAAATCGTCTTAACCTTTTTACTTAAAATTCTCAACATATTGCCTTGTTTGACACAAGACCTGTACACAAAGTGACCAGTAGTTTTCATTATTACCAGAATTTTGAATATTTCCGTTAATTTCTTTAAATTCTAAAAGACACAAACCATTACATTTGAAGAAAATACAGAATAAAAATATCTTAGTTTTCATAAAATTTTCCTTGTTTTTTGCCTGTGTTTCAAAATATAGTAGAACTTATTTACGATTTTTAACGTACAAACTTCATTATACTTGGCATTATGATTATCCATTTACACAATAATTCAATTGTACTTAATAAAAGCTTTCACATGAAATTTGTTCAAGCATTAACAGAAAAAAAATTGTCATTTAAAATATTAAATGCTTTTCTATACACTAAATATTAACAACAGCAGTAAGATGTACACATACAGTAGAATCTCCATTACCCAATCATTGGGAGAAATGCTTTGGCTGGGAATAGAAGGCTTATGAAACGGATGTATATGTATTTTATTATCCAACACACTCCGTATGGGACCTGTATGTGGAGTGGGATACATTTTTGTTGTATACAACAGCACCTCCACACCATGGATAATTAGTGTCAATAACTTCAGACTTTTCACCAATATCTCGGAAACTATGTAATCTACTAATATGTATTTTATACAATTAGAAAGGTGTCTTTTTACAGCACTTCTGCTCATTATATTGCATAAAAAGCCATGCATAAATGGCTGAGAAATTGGAAAATAAATGCGAGATTTTTATATTACCTGATGCACGTTTTTTTATGCATTTTTTTTCACATTTTCTCTTTAAATATTAATTTATTTAAGTCAAACATCATACAAAGTGGTGGATGATAAAAGTAAAACATCCCTCATTACACATATACAGAAAAAATATATCACTTATGAAAATTAACAATCGTTATCTTCATTCATGATACATTTTTTCTGTAATATATCATTTGGTAAGTTTTCCTATTGTACTACTGAACTTTGATCATCAAGTCGAAGGTATTGGGGCTGTAACAACAATGATCATTGATACCAGTCAACATTATTTAATATGTTTAAAAGTCTTTGCAAGTGTGCAATTCCGTCTTGAATACTCCAAATCTTTTAGGTCACAAGGCAGTTAGACTATTCTTTAGGGCATCACAACTAATCATAAGGTTTTTACGACTAATCTTTTGGCCACTACCAATGATTTTGTGTGGACTTCTATAAAAATTTAGCCATATAATTTCAACTGAAAAGAATATAAGTCATTAGACAGCCACGTTACTGCACAGTTGTGGCTTAGTGTTATAAGTAATCTTGACAAATCCTGTAAAGCCCATTGTTTCTGTTGTACCACCATTATTTTGTTTGACAAGTCACATGGTGTGTTAGTTTAGCCTTCTGAGTTTAAAACTGACCAGATCTTATGACTAGTCGTGACAGTGAAATAGTGGTATTAAGAGGGTCATTAAGATAACAGAGGTTCTACTGTACTGTCTGTTTAGGGGCCAGAGAATCTTGCAGTTCTACATGTTCTTTATCAATACTACTTAGCACCTGAAAAGCATGACAAAAACTAGTACAACAACTTCCGACAAAGTGCACTTTTATGCATCTATAAGCCATGTGTACAGAATAAGCTAGAGCAGATATAGAACTTTAAATTACATACACTGACATGTAACAGAAATTTACACAACTGATTACAACAGAACTTGAGTTGACATTTTATATTTACTCTAAATAATAGAGTTTAACATCGACTCTAGAAGTGACAATTTATATTTACTCTATACAATAGAGCTTAACATATACTCCACATGTGAGTCAACTGATCTTGAACTTACAGAAAAGTTTAAACTGGACCGATATAAAGTTAAATTTTACACCATACAATGTGTACAAAATAATAAATTATTTATGTAGTCTTGCTTGTATGAAATTTACTTGGAAGTTTATGGAAAACTATGCAATATAACGTATATTAATGTTCACAAACTAATTCTCAGTACAAAATATTAATGAAAGAACTTAGATTCACAAATATCTAACATACCTGTGATCAATCATTAAAGGTGACCATTTTTCTTGATTCAAATTAACATTTTATATTTCGGTTCACTGATTTAATATTATTCTTTAACTCTATCATTTGACTGCACAATACTTAAGAATAAGTCATTCCTTGCCCAAATAGACAACCAAGTTGAAATAGGTGCCAGTGTCATTTGATTTGTTATGGGCAGTCAGAACATGGTATTCGCTCTTGTGAAGGCTGGTTCATATGAAAACTGCACTGACCGTATTTACATTAATATGTACAAAATGAAATACTAACCTCAATGACATTACACTTTTGGCTATTTTAACTAATGGATGCCAGTTTACATTTATGTACAATTAAATATGTAGATTTTAATGAAATGTGTAAAAATCACCCCCAAATACAGCTCACTTTGGTGGGCAATGATGAAAGGTTTGGTATGACATACACTGTGCAATTTGGAGGAAGGATTCCAACGTAAAGTTTCTTTATACCAGGTTAATGATAATACTGAGTGTCACTAAACTCAGTGATATGAAGGTTAGCATTGAATACATACTTACAGATGTACATACAAATATTCACAATCACTTGGCAGGGTGCCTCTACTTGGTACCTATTAGATCCAAGTGTAATATATTTTAATAAAAAATGTTCCAGCTTCCTATATATAAGATAACACAGAAAGGAGAAAATAACCTGTATACAAAGGATTACGATCCCCTCCAGTAGATTTCTCAATAACAAAAACTACAACAGTGAAAGATTGCCTGAAAACTGATTACTCCAATATATTCTGCAGCAGTTGTAAATCTCTTAATGGGACAGTGAACTTCACAAACACAATAGCTCAAAGTTCATCATTATTTCTCCCAAAGTGGGGAAATGGAAAAATTAACAACTACATAACAAGTACATAATAATGTCATGTTTAAACATATTACAATCTATATGTCACTGTTAAGTACACTACTACTAACCTACTAAGCCTGTAAAACAACTTTTACTTGTCTAACAATAAGCTACTGCCTACAAAAAAAGAAACATTGTATGTTATGTTTACTAAGGACACTGGTGATCATTCTACTTGAAACGATGTTATTTGTTTTAAACATTCAACAATTCTGCTCAGAAGATATCTAAAGACAGTCTCAATACACTTTGAAATGAAACAAACATTACCCACCACTTTCTCCTCCTTTTCACAAAAACTGACCATTAAAACCATCATGCACATGTCCTCATTTGAATTCATTCCATTTTATTCCATCCTGTCTCCCCTTCCACACCTTATCTGTAAACTAAGCTTCCCCCCCGTTTCTTCACTTCCTGTTCTCACTTACATCATGCCCCCCCCCCCCCCCCCCCCCCCCCTATTTACCCCTCTCCATTACTTCATGTTTCCCACTTCCTATTCTCCATTCATTTCCTGTCCCTCATCTTCTTCCCCCTTTCCTTCCTGTTCTTCACTCACGTCCTGATTTTCTTGCCCATTCACTTCCTCATTGCCTTCCTGCCCCCCATCCACTTCCTGTTCTTCCCCCTGTACTTCTTGTTCCTCCTCTCCTTTCCTCTGCATGTTGGCGATGGTGTTTTCGTGTCTTGCCACTGTGGCTTCCAGCTCTTTCATCTTTTTCTCTTGGTTCTTAATGATCTGCTTCAGTTCCTTCACGTCATTCATCAAACTCTGGGCATCAAAGTCTTGTTTCTGAAGCAAGCAGAAAAAATAAAAGTTTTATTGTCACTTTTATCTCTTCACATGTTGAATTCCAACCTGAATAAGGTAAGACTATCTCACTTAATAAATAGGTAAAAGATGTGACACAAGTTCTACTGTTGCTAAATCAAATATAAATAGATATATTTAGCTAATTTTAAAGTAAACTCAATTAAGTCTCAGTATTTTCTTCTGATATGATCATCAAACGAAATCTGTACATCAATAATTTTACCAAAATTCTTAAATATATTCTTCTCATTAAATCCTTGACCTATTGGCTACGAAAACTGGAATACGAAAGTTAATGAAATACCAATCTAAATGTAACAGTTACAATTTAAGCACTCTGATGAATTCTACAACCAAAAAATTCGAACATTATTAAAATTAACAATACACCACAATATCACATACGCAACATGCTTTAATCCAGTGCTGTTTACAGCAAGTGCATTTAGTAAATAAATTCTGGTGATAAATAAGGAATTTGAAAATAATTCCTCAACTGGTTAAAACTAGGTGAACGATTGAGAAATAGAGTGAGAAAATGACATTCAACAGAGTGTGTGAATTTGCCAGCAGTCAATATTTTTATGGCATTTGTGTATCGGTGTAGATCAGAGATCTACTACTGCCATCAAAAATCAAAAATAGAAATTTGGCAAGAATTTCCCACAAGTCACAGAAAAAGAAGGCGTTTTTCCCCCGACAGCCCAATTTCACATACTTTAACCAATTTTCCATTTCTGATTCTACAGTGCAAACTCAACTGGATTACATGGAGTCACAAACTGACAAGATTCCAAATGAAGAAAAAACAAGCAATCAGTGCCCGTGAACGGGCTCTGTGTCAGCTCACTGTGTGTTTTGAATTTCAGAGTAGAAGTGACAGAAGAAAAGGACACAAAAGTTGTGCCCAGGAAATGGTGTTCAGAAGGAAAGTAAGAAGGTAACTGTTAAGGTGTAAAAAGTAAGTTCAAAACATATTTAAAGAAAATATTGCAAATGCAATAGTTTTAATTTTACTATGTTATAGCTGACCCCAAAATAGGTGAATAACATACTGAAACTAAATACTTTAAATGCAATACTTTTCAAGTTATAAGTGATTTACTCAACAGTGATAACCTAAAAGTAGCTATTACTCAGCTATGCCATGAGCTACAGGTCTGAAATTTTACTATGTTAAAGCTGACCCATAAGTAGCTGAATAACATATTTACACAAAACTCTCTAAATGCAATAGTTTTCAAGTTGCAAGTGATTTTACTCATGATGGAAGTTACTGAAAAGTCCAAAAGTAGCTATTACTCACTTAGCTATTGAGATAGACACCCAAGTTACTCACCATGTTGTAGCTATGGAAAAAGTAGCTGAATAATATACTGTAACAAAATGCTCTAAATGCAATACTTTTCAAGTTATAATTGATTTAGTGCATGATTTCATTAATTTTAATGCATTAAAATTATGTTAAAAATTCATAAAAAAATAATTAAGAAAGATCCAGGTCTGACACTCACACAAGGGAATCTACTTGTGACCTAGTACCGATGTGCAAGATATTAGAGAAATCCCTGCAAGTCACTGAGAAGATTGTGATAAAGTGTTGAAATTTTCATACTTAGGGTGGGGGGTACCTCACTTATAATGGCTCTAGCAAACAGACGAACAAACAGATCTGCATGCCTTGAACACTTTTTCATGCTAGGTAGATAAGCTATCTTTTAAAAAAACAGCATGTCTCTGGGCCTTGTAGTTTCGTCAGAGAAGTCGCTCACACGTACGTCCACGCTGCCGAGTGATGCCATAATGTCAGCCGACTGACAAAAAGGCATTTTGTAAAAGCAAGGATTTGCACACACAATTATGGTCCAATACAAACAGGTTTCATTGAAATACCAATGTACTGCAGAAAAAGCTTGATGGGTTGGAATGATAATATGTGACTGAAACTTTAGGCTTTTAATGATTTTTCAGATAATAATACCAATACTCCAATCTTGATATAAATATTATGTACAAGAATAAATACAAGTATACAATAGAGCTCTGACGTAGCATGTTAAAAATGAAACATGGTTAAACTTTCAGCCTATGTTGAGCACTTTAGAACAGTTCTGGTAACCTGCATTCCTCTTGCATTATCTGCAAATTTCGTAATTCAAACTGACTTGAGTGTGTAAGATGAGATGGTGTGAAATTAATACAAGTGGGCATTATCAAAACACTGAAGCACAGCTTACTTTCAATAAGTATGTTATTGTGGCTTTTAAACAGTACTAAAAAATTCATAAAATTTTACAGCAATGGACAATGTGGAGAATAGAATTAAAGAAAGAGTATGCCTTTTTTCCCACTTAAATATTTAAACCCTTCTTAAATTTCACATAAAGCCTGTCATGAAATTATCAATTTCTATTATTTCTTGCACCAAAATTGAAAATTTTAATTAAATGTAGCTTTTTATAAGCTGCAAGCTTACCATCTGGGACTCAATGATTATCTCGGATCGCCGCACTCGACATGGCCAACTCTCGAAAAAAAGAGTTCTAATGACCGCCCGGGTATTAGTACCCAGCTTCTGGTGACCAGGTGAGTGAGCATGCGCAGAACATCCTTCTTGTTGTCCCCACCCCGCAGCTGCAATTCTCAGCGGGGAGGTAGGAGGGGGACTCTCCTGAGTCCCAGATGGTAAGCTACATTTAATTAAAATTTTCAATTTTATTACGCTCCAATAGCTTACCATCTGGGACTCAATGCTGAATCCCACCGTTAGGAGGGCAGGGATTGCAGCTGAGACTGTGATTGTCATTAGAAACCCTTTTTTAAAATTATTACAGGAGAGTCCCAAGGAGAGTTATAACATATGGTTTCACTCATAATAGTCCTAATAATTTACAAAATGTATTCTCCACACTTGAGACAGCAAATGCCTCTGGATATCTGGATTTTAAGGAGAAAGGTGCAATCCAAATTCACCTTAACTGCTGTAATCCCAAGGTTACATTATACTGATTCGCACTGGCCACTAGGCCAAGGTCACCTAAGGGTACTTAAGTGGACTTGGTTACAGAGGCTGAGCCAGAGGCTGAGCCAAGAAATGCCATTTCTTGAGGGATATGAATGAGTGTGATCTGTCGCCCCTAAGGTCTTTAGTTCTATCCAAATAGTATCTCAGGGCACGTACTGGGCACAGAGATCTGTCTTGCTTGAACTGTCTATCTACTATTGTTGTTAAGGCAGGGATAACGACTGGTGATACACTTTGAGCTCCTTTGCAAGCTAATTGATTCTTTGCAATGAAGTCAGATGAGGGGAACAAAGCCACTATTTCCCCTTGACCAAGGTTTGACACCTTGTTAGCAACCCAGGCGTGGATTTCGCTGCGGTGCTTGCCCGAAGCTAAGGCTAGTAAAAATGCTGTTTTGACTGTGAAATGTTTAATGTCAGAGTCTTTCATTGGTTCAAAGGGTTTCTTTGTAAGTTCATTGAGCACTACTGATAAGTTCCATTTGGGAATGTTTCTAGTTGCCTTAGGCCTATCTCGGTGAAAACTTGAGAGAAGCCTGTTTAAATCTGTACTCTGAGCTATATGGAGGCCTGTAGGGCCCAAGTAATCCAAAATAGCCGTTCTATAGCCATCAATGGTAGAAGGGCGTCTATTTAAGTCTTGAAATAGGTACATAAAGAATTCTGAGACTTGTTTTATAGAAGGTTTGGAGACATCCACCGAATTTTCTCTGCACCATTTTTCAAAAAGGGCCCACTTTGCTTGGTAAATAGATCTTGTTGATGACCTTTGAGGGGCAGCAATTCTCTCTGCCACTTCAGAAGAGAAACCTTGTTCTTGGATTTGCTCACTCCTAGACACTAAGCATGGAGGTTGAGATATTGCGGATTGTTGTGAAACACCTGGTTGCTTGACTGCTTGAGTATATTTGGAGATGCAGTCAACTGAAGTGGAATTTCCACTGATAGATGTACCAGATCCCAGAACCAGGGCATGCCCAGGGCTATCAGAATTAGGAGGCAGTTGTACTGGCGGACCTTTTGTATTACTTTTGGAAGTAGAGCTGTTGGAGGGTAAGCATAGGCTACAAGGCTTGACCAGCTTATGTTTAGAGCATCTATGTTCCATGCGTTTTGATCTGGAACTGGAGAGACATATAGTGGCAACTTGTGGTTTAGCCGAATGGCAAACAGATCCACCTGAGGTGTGAACCACTTTGTGCAAATTCTTTTGAACACCTGAGGGTGTAGAGACCACTCCATTGACTGAATTTGAGTTGATCTGGACAGGGAGTCTGCGATCACATTTAGGCACCCTGGAATGTGTCTGGCACGTAGAGATATTTTGAATCGATGACACCAGCTCATGATCCTCCATAGAAGGGCGCACATCTCTACTGAGTGAGTCCCACCCTGTTTGTTGATGTAGGCTAGCTACTACCGTTGAGTTGTCTGTGGCAACCAGGACTGTTTGATTTTGGTATTGAAGCCTGAAGTGTTTTAGGGCCAAGAATACTGCCTTTAGTTCTAAAACGTTTATGTGCAATGATTTTTCTAGATCTGACCACATTCCTTTGATAGAATCTTGATTTAAGTGAGCGCCCCAACCTACGTTTGAGGCATCTGTAAACACTTGAACGTTGTGTTCTTGGGGGTGGAGATCTGTACCTTTGAGAACATTTTGTGGATTCTGCCACCAGTCCAGATGAGCTATTATGGAGTCTGACCAGGGAAGGAGCTTGTCCAACGACTGAGGAAATGTCCAGTTCTCCTTGAGATGCCACTGAAAAGGTCTCATGTGAAGGCGGCCTTCTGGGACCATTTTTTCGGTTGATGCTAGCAACCCAATGAGTGACATCAAATGTCTTGCAGTCAGGGCAGACTGGTTGGTTATCCTGAGGATTAATGCCTGTAGTTTTTGCCACCTCTCCTGAGGGCTGAGTTTAGATGGTATTCGTATCCCACAAAAGAGAATACTGGAGTAGGAATCAACTCAGAATTGACCTGATTTATCATCCAACCTAGAGATTCGGTTAGGTCTACCACCACTTTTGTGTTGTGAGATGACTCCTCCAGAGATTGAGCCCTGATCAGCCAATCATCCAGATATTGGTGTATCCTTATGCCCCGTGATAAGGCCACGAGTTTTACCCCTTTTACTATCATGGTGAATACTTGAGGAGCTGGGTCTAGCCCGAATGGAAGAGAGGTGAACTGATAGATCTGAGACCTGTGTGCAAATCACAGGTATTTTCGGGATCTCGGGTGAATTGGAATATGGAGGTAGGTGTCTTGTAGGTCTATTGATGTCACCCATTCCCCTGTATTCAAGGATGTTCTTATTGATTCTGGGGTCTCCATCTTGAATCTTTCTATCCTCAGGAATTGATTTAGCCTGCTTAAGTCTATGACTGGTCTCCATTTTAGATGTGGCTTTGGGACTAGAAACAGGCGACTGTAAAAACCAAGAGACTCTGTGTTTAGTACTTTTTCTATCGCATGTTTGTGTAGGAGAGACTGGATACAGGAGGCTAGAGCTCGGTCTTTTTGTTGATTTTTGTATTCTGATATGATCAGTGGATGTCTGGTTAGTTCGGGCTTGAGGTGAAAAGGAAGCATGTAACCATTCGTAATAATGTTTAAGATGGAGCTTGAACAATTTTCTTCTACCCAGGCTCTCCTGAACTGCATGAGACGGCCTCCAACTGGTGGGTCTCTGTGTGAGTCATTGTTTGGAGGGGTTTCCACGACCCCTGCCCCTGCGATGGGGTTTGAACTGGCCTCTGCTACCTCTGCTACTGAAACTACCTCTGCTTGAAGAGGCTAAACTACCAGGGGTAGATTGTCCATAGGGGCGTTTTCTGTAATGTCCTCTGCCTCTCTGAGGGCCACAAAAGGGCCGATTTTGGTAGGGTCTGAAAGTCTGACCTTGAAACTTGGAAGAACCCTTTTTTAGGAGGAACTCCTCACTCTCTTGAACCAGCTGAGAGTTAAATAAAGGAGAGGGGAGGAAGGGGGAATTGCGTAGCTCTTGTCTTCTGGTTTCCCCCAAATCTGGGTGAAGATTGGTCATTTCAGCATCTCTCCTCATGAGACTTGCACAGACCAAGACATGTAAGTTTCTGCGTAATATATGGGTTATGGCCTTGCTTTGGCATGCTAGTGCCCTTTGTTGGATCTGGATTCTCTTGTCCCAGATATCCATATAGTCTCTGGTTGTATCATAGGTATTTTTGATGGACCTCTCAGGGTCGGCTCCCTTAAGGATCTGATGTTTGGCCTTTTTAATAGTGGACTTGATGCTGTCCCGACAGCGATTCATAACACTACTGCACTCTGAAATTGTGTGGTTAAACACTGCCGAAAAATTGAGAGTGCAGATGTTTTGTCTGGCTTGATGTTCAAGTTCTTGGGCCACATGAAGGGGTGCCCTTACCCCGGGAGCCACTTGAGGTCTGGGGGAAATGCAAATATTTCCAAACTTTCTGTTAAGTTCCTGCATTCTTTCCTCAAAACATGGGTCCACCATTTTGTAATACTTTCCTGTGGCTTGAGGAGCTTTAGGGAATTTTCCCTCTGTGAGATTTAAGTTCTGAAAATCTTGTTCCCACTTTGTTAGTTCCTCCTTTAAAGCTGGATTAGTAGGTAAAAAGTAGAAGGACTACTTGGTCTGGCTTCCTGTTTTTCTTGTTCCTCATTAAGACCCATAATCAAATTTGACACTGGCATTGAGTGTTTTGGGTCAGGAATACCCAGCACTTGTCTGAAGGTTTCTATGTCTTCAGTGTATTGTGACGGTAAGTCTCTTAGGTCCACCTCCCGAGAATAAACTGGGTCAGGGGGCAACTCCCGCCTGACTTCATGAGACCTCCTTCTTTCTTTATCCAACTCCCTCACGTCCCTATATACAATAGTGGAAGCCATTTGTTTTGATTTTTCCTGATCTCTATCATTGGAGATATTCCCCTGCTTAGGGGAAGATCTGCCCAATTTTTGGATTTGGAACGGTGAGGGGATGCCTCAGATGAGGAACTGACATAACGGGAGGACTTGTATTTAGATTTGTCTTTATGTTTCTTGACTTTTTCAACTGATTTAGCTCTGGGAGGCTCCATTTCTGGGTCTGAGGAAATATCCGAGTATTGGGCCCGCAATCTGGGAGGCAGCTCTGGGCCTACCTGGGTTGTGGTAGTGTCCATGGGTGCTTCGCTGGGAACTTGCTGATACCTAGGTCTGGGAGGGCTGGGAGCTGAGCTCGGACCTGGTCTTGGATCTGATTTACCCTGGTCCACCTGTGTGGAGCTGGGGTCCTGTGATTGTTTGCACACAGTCACTGTGGCTGCAAGTTTGTTAAAGGCGTCCATCATAGAACGTTGAAAAGAACCCATTTGTTCTTGGAACTGATCACCCAGGTATTTTTCTATCCTATGCTGCAACATAGTACCTGGGGTCTCGGGTACATGCTGGGGAGTTCTTAAAGAAAGGTTATCTAGTCCCAGCACTCGGGCTCTGGGTTCTCCCAGCATGCCATTGCTGGGTTTGGGTGGGGATTGATAAATGCTTTGAGCTGCCTGTTCGAACTCTTGCTGGGAACCTTCAAAAATATCAACCTGATCCGGCTCTCCCAGGAGCTCGGGTTCATCTTTGGATGTGCATATACATATATAAAACTACATGCAATTCGATGAGAAACACTGAATATTTCGCTATAGATAAACATAAATGTCTTTGAAATATAAACACGATCTTTCCAATATGGCGGCCAACAAGAAGAAGGACATTTTGCAGATGCTCACTCACCGGGTCACCAGAAGCTGGGTACTAATACCCGGACGGTCATTAGAACTCTTTTTTCGAGAGTTGGCCGTGTCGGGTGCGGCGACCCGAGCTACGCATTGAGTCCCAGATGGTAAGCTATTGGAGCGTAATAAAATGGCTAATTTTCACAAACATTCTGATTAAAGAAAAAAGGTACTTGTTACGAAATGGAAAACTGCACTAGAGTACATAAGTTTCTGCTCCTGTTACCCTTATCACATAGCTGGAACAGCTAAACCCTTGCAGCAATCCTAGCAAAAGAAACTATTGCCTTTTACACATATGCTCTAAAACAACTGGACTTTGTCAGGCACCGTCAAGGAAAATTAGGAAATACACTAAAAGGAAACCTTTAGTAGGAGTGTTGTTTAACACTGTCATAAAGATATATCAAAGGACCTGACTATTCCAATATAACTGAATATTTTCAATGAAAAAGAAACTATTTTGATCAATCATCTCATGAGTAAATCAAATACGTTCACAGTCTCAAAGCCTTATACTGTTGTGGCAACCAAAGTCTGTGTAGTTTATTAGGTATTGAGCAATCGAAAAAATGACATAAATATATTGATATAAGGCCACCTGTATGTCAGACATGTAATACAGATCACTGACATGTACTTTCATCGAAATCACTCTATCTCGCATGGTTTTCGAGATATAAGCATTTTTGTGTTTTGCGATTTTTGCAAAATGTTCGAAAATTCAAAATGACCGCCATTTTTGACAAGACAAAATTTTTTTGAAAGTTGGGATGGGTACTCTTTAGAGATACCCTGTGGGTCAAAAATTTTGTCGAAATCACTCTATCTAGCACAATTTTTGAGATATAAGCCTTTTTTGGTAATTTTAAAATTCAAAATGGCCACTTTTGGCGAAACAAAAAGTTTTAGAAAAATGTGTTAGTTAAATCTGCAGAGATACCCTAAGGGTCAAAAATTTCGTCGAAATTGCTCTACCATGTACGGTTTTCAAGATACAGGCATTTTTGTGCTTTCCCTATTTAGAAAATTTGTAATGATCAATTATTCATTAATTACTCGGCCATTTCTTAACCAATCAATGTCACAATCTAATGATTTCCAGATTTTAATAGAATGAATGTATTTGCCAAGTTTCAGGTGAATAGATAATATCTCTTTCAAGCTTACCCATCGAAAAAAAAGACATTTTTGGTCATGTGACCTCTCTGATTGGTCAAATGTCACTGCAGCATATTCAAAAAAATTCCCCAGGGCTACTGCATAGTGCATACACCTGCCAAATTTGAAAAGAATCTGCCCCACGGTCAGAGTCATAAGGAAAAAATGCGGAGCCTGATTTACTCCGATATACAAACAAGCGTCCCGCAAGGGACGCTTAATTACAAGGATTATATCTGAGTTTTGAAATTAATTTTGAGTATCAGCCTTGGTATTTACTTCTACTCATCTGAAAATTCTCCTAATCTGAGTTTTACCACAATTATCCCAGTCAGAACTAATACAAGAGGTAACAATATTGGCAGGTAACTATGTTCAGGGTTGTTTTTCTAGTTGTGTATTAAGTTTCCAAACATTAGTATAACTTGTAAACATGGTGGTGGTGCAAAATGCAACAGCAATGTGCTGAGATCAAGATGAGAGAACTACCTAATGTTGTTTAGAACTGATATTAAGTATTTTTGTGCATGGAGTGTGTTAGAGTGAGATATGCTACATTGGCCAGTAAGGAAAACCCATTCTGCTTTCCTTGACTTATGGGAAATTCTTTACACATGTGCATTTCTGCAACAACATTAGGTTTTAGATCACCCCTGAAGCAAAAGTTCATAAATCTGGATTATTTTCTTTTACTTTTTAACAGTTTTCAATTTTCAAATTTCTACTCTTTCCATGTGGTCACAAAATGAAAGTGAAAGCTGCACTACTAGCACAATGAAAGAAATGTGAAAATAACAGAATTTAATAAAATCAATATAAATATTTTGGATACTTTAGATGACATATAAAACACATACACCTTTGACCATGGACATCACCACACCAATAACAAGAAAGTTTTTTACAACACACCTACATGCAAATATTGATCTGTTTGATATCAAATACACTGAAACCCTGAAAAGACTTACACCATGCAAACCATGCCTATCTGATCATTCAAATATTTTCTTCAAAGACATTCTCTTGTTAAATACTTTCATTTCAGTTCATGATTTCTTTTAAATTTTGATTTCACTTGCATCTGAAAACAGAATGGTTCTTTGTTCTTAGACTTGTCTGACCATCTTAAACTTAACATTTTTTATATATACAAAGTATCTAAATATATAGCATCTGTTTGCAGGTCACAACACATGCAAAGGTAGAAAATATGGTGTATTTTTTTCAAATGTCCATATTCACAGCTGGGGTATAACTATAACTTCCAATATCCACAGGATTTGGTGCTAGTAACAGGGAACTTCCATTTACACCTTCAAAACTAGTGCATTTTCAGATGTTGGGATCTCCAAATTAGTTCCACTTACACCTAAATCTGACTTATACTGGTTCTGCTTATGCAGAGTCTACTGTATTGGGATAGACCAGTGTTAACTCCCATATGATGTCATGAGCCATAACAGCACAGTGAAATAATGTTTGTTAATTTTTATAGTCTCTCAACCACAAGGGAAACTTGAGGTTGTAGATCTATAACATTATAAAAGGGTGGTGAATGTGGTTACACTGAGGAAATGTTTGGGTTATGGTCTAATACAACTGAAAAGTGGTACTTGGCAGGCACATGTCTCATTGAATTCAATTGCTGTTTTTAAAATTAGAACATAAGTGGCAATATTAAAATACTGATTTCAATATAATCATGTTTAAATGTAAGACAATTGTGTACCATAAATTTAATATTTCCTTTTGTGATGGAAAATAAACTTGGTGTAATTTGTTTATTACAACGCAATATTCATAGTTAAGCAAATGAATATCTCAATGAGACTGAAAAAAATCACATTTAGATTTAAATAGTTTTACATTAAATCACATTTAGATTTAAATGCATTAAAAAATCATAAAAACATGCCTAAGCCCGGAGACACAAAGCAATAACCCAGAAAGCTACACATATCTCATTTGTGTGTTATGAAGGCAAGTTATATATTGTAGTTTTTGATGGCTTATATTTTAAAAGATTCAGTTGTGTACTGGATCAGAAATTTAAATATACAGTGCGCACACAAATTACTTTTATGAATGATATTCTGGAAAGTGACCAAAGCCACCTGCAAGCCTACCTATCGGAGAAGTAGGTGATGGCACTAGTTTTATAATTAGTTTTTAATCAAGACGTTGCATCAACGAGGCATATCTCTGTCAGCCTAACGGCTACTGCTTAAAGGATTTGCACACAAAACTTGTACCCGAAAAAAAAATGATGCTAAAAACAAATATATCTAGTGGGTAAAGTGTTTGAAAGTTTCTGAAACTGCATTTTGTAGTCAAAACAGATTAATTATTAGTTCATGCAAAAGTACAATTTAATGTGCAATTATAGTGAAGAAATGCATCAATCACATAAAATCGCATTAAATGGCAGGAATAGCACATTAATGGCTGTAGATAAATCACGTTATCAGGGAGTGAGTTGTAGCACTTATCCAAAATCACAGGTTGGACTACTCATATATAAGGCCGGTATTGACTAAACAATACTGATAAACAATTCACCCACTAAATGATTAACAAAATGTATGCTGAAACCACATAAAAAACAACAAAAGGACCAGCTTAGCAAACACCACCTTGTATTAAGTAAGAAATCTGAAATTTGCCAAAGCATACAGAATTAACCAATGACATTCACTGATGTTTGAAAAACAAACTGCATGAAGTTTGTCAAGAAAGTAAGGGGGGTGGGGGAGCCGTCTGAATTGAGAGAACTGACCCAAAATTTTAGTACTCGCCTCATAGTGAGAACTGGGAGTACCAATGAAATACATTTGGAGTACCCAGTTTTTGAGTTTACACAGGTACTCCTCAATGGAAAATTATGCATACAATGGCAAATTATACGTTCCTACCCAATGAATTATCTACAAAGTAACAAATTAAAAACCAACAACTATATACACATACAAAATGGGCAAAAGAAACACAAGAAAATGAGGTTGGGATATTTACTTTTTTCACTAGAGCAGCGAGTCTTGTTATAAGGCAGTACTGGAGGGACTCTAAAGGTTTTATTTTTCATAATCCGCTAGTTTTTCTTCTAAAGTTTTAATTCGCCTTTCGTGGCCTTTGACAATGATTTTCATTTTCCTCACGTCGTCAAGAAGGTTTTGAATATCAATACCCTGTAAAGTGAAGCATATAAGAAACATAAGAAGATAACACAAACACACTCTCTTACACACACACACTGGGCATGATGAAATTATCAATGTGAAAAAGACGGATAAAGCCTTAATAAAACATAATGCATGAATAATATTACAATATACACCAGGGCTGGACCTGTAAATTTTGTATTTTGCTGATGACTACATCTTATTTGCTTTCTTATATAAAGTTATAAACCATAAATCTGTTGGTAAAGTATAAATTTTTGGAATAACATAAAATTTTGGAGCCAACAGCTATCTCTGAATTTAGAAATCTTTCTTTTTTTATCCATTTCTATTTTCTAAATAATTCAATATTAGAGGAAACATGAATAAAATGTCAACTGATTTCATGATGATACGGAAAAATTCAAATGTGGGAAAAAAAATTCTGCCCAAATTGGTACTTGTTTTAACAACAAGATGTTGAAGTTGTATACTGGAAAGCTTTCCAGCCCTGAGATACACACTTAAGTATTCAAAAGAGAAGAAATCTAAAACATGAAAGAAATTGCACTTAAATACACACAATCTCTTGTAAGTTTATAACAACGAAAACTGTCACAACTACAGAGAAATACAGATATAATAATGAAAAAGTTTGAATTTAAATTTTATTAGTATTACAAATGCTTCGGTTTTAAAATATGATAATTAGTATTAAAACTATTAAAATTGTGACTTTAGTGTAACATTCAAAACTAGACCTAGCGCATCGGAGAACCGATGCAAATTGTATCCACCGTAAAGACAATGCACCAAAACCTCTAGGACCAATAATAAGCGAGTTATAAGCACTTTTAAGTTTGGCTGTCCTCATTTGACCTTCAAGGAGGGGCCCAAGGTCAATTCCGACCACACCAGAAGATTCCCAGAACATGATTTCCTATATGTTGGCTTACTATCCCAAACATGTAGGACCAATAATAAGCGAGTTATAAGCACTTTTTAGTTTGGCTGTCCTCACACTTGACCTTGAAGGAGGGGCCCAAGGTCAAATCTGACCTTGAAGGAGGGGCCCAAGGTCAAATCTGACCATGACAGAAGATTCCCCGCCCATGATTTCCTATAGGTTGGTTTACCATCCCAAACCTCTAGGACCAATAATAAACGAGTTATAAGCACTTTTAAGTTTGGTTGTCCTCGTTGGACCTTGAATGAGACCCCAAGGTCAAATCCGACCACACCAGAAGAATCCCAGCCCATGATTTCCTATAGGTTGGTTTACCATCCCAAACCTCTAGGACCAATAATAAGCGAGTTATAGGCACTTTAACCTTTGGCTATCCTCGTTTGACCTTGAAGGAGGGGCCCAAGGTCAAATCCGACCACGCCAGAAGATTCCCAGCCCATGATTTCCTATAGGTTGGTTTACCATCCCAAACCTCTAGGACCAATAATAAGCGAGTTATAAGCACTTTTAGGTTTGGCTGTAATCATTTGACCTTGAAGGAGGGGCCCAAGGTCAATTCCGACCACACCAGAAGATTCCCAGCCCATGATTTCCTATAGGTTGGTTTACCATCCCAAACCTGTAGGACCAATAATAAGCGAGTTATAGGCACTTTAACCTTTGGCTATCCTCGTTTGACCTTGAAGGAGGGGCCCAAGGTCAAATCCGACCACACCAGAAGATTCCCAGTGCATGATTTCCTATGTGTTGGTTTACCATCCCAAACATCTAGGACCAATAATAAGCGAGTTATAAGCACTTTTAAGTTTGGCTGTCCTCATTCGACCTTGAAGGAGGATCCCAAGGTCAAATCCGACCACACCAGAAGATTCCCAGCCCATGATTTCCTATGTGTTGGTTTACCATCCCAAACCTCTAGGACCAATAATAAGCGAGTTATAAGCACTTTTATGTTTCGCTATCCTCGTTTGACCTTGAAGGAGGGGCCCAAGGTCAAATCCGACCACACCAGAAGATTCCCAGTGCATGATTTCCTATATGTTGGTTTACCATCCCAAACATGTAAGACCAATAATAAGCGAGTTATAAGCACTTCTAAGTTTGGCTGTCCTCATTTGACCTTGAAGGAGGGGCCCAAGGTCAAATCCGACCACACCAGGAGATTCCCAGCCCATGGTTTCCTATATGTTGGTTTACCATCCCAAACCTCTAGGACCAATAATAAGCGAGTTATAAGCACTTTTAAGTTTGGCTGTCCTCATTTGACCTTGAAGGAGGATCCCAAGGTCAAATCCGACCACACCAGAAGATTCCCAGCCCATGATTTCCTATATGTTGGTTTACCATCCCAAACCTCTAGGACCAATAATAAGCGAGTTATAAGCACTTTTAGGTTTGGCTGTAATCATTTGACCTTGAAGGAGGGGCCCAAGGTCAATTCCGACCACACCAGAAGATTCCCAGCCCATGATTTCCTATAGGTTGGTTTACCATCCCAAACCTGTAGGACCAATAATAAGCGAGTTATAGGCACTTTAACCTTTGGCTATCCTCGTTTGACCTTGAAGGAGGGGCCCAAGGTCAAATCCGACCACACCAGAAGATTCCCAGTGCATGATTTCCTATGTGTTGGTTTACCATCCCAAACATCTAGGACCAATAATAAGCGAGTTATAAGCACTTTTAAGTTTGGCGTCCTCATTTGACCTTGAAGGAGGGGCCCAAGGTCAAATCCGACCACACCAGAAGATTCCCAGCCCATGGTTTCCTATATGTTGGTTTACCATCCCAAACCTCCAGGACCAATAATAAGCAAGTTATAAGCACTTTTAAGTTTGGCTGTCCTCATTCGACCTTGAAGGAGGATCCCAAGGTCAAATCCGACCACACCAGAAGATTCCCAGCCCATGATTTCCTATGTGTTGGTTTACCATCCCAAACCTCTAGGACCAATAATAAGCGAGTTATAAGCACTTTTATGTTTCGCTATCCTCGTTTGACCTTGAAGGAGGGGCCCAAGGTCAAATCCGACCACACCAGAAGATTCCCAGTGCATGATTTCCTATATGTTGGTTTACCATCCCAAACATGTAGGACCAATAATAAGCGAGTTATAAGCACTTCTAAGTTTGGCTGTCCTCATTTGACCTTGAAGGAGGGGCCCAAGGTCAAATCCGACCACACCAGGAGATTCCCAGCCCATGGTTTCCTATATGTTGGTTTACCATCCCAAACCTCTAGGACCAATAATAAGCGAGTTATAAGCACTTTTAAGTTTGGCTGTCCTCATTTGACCTTGAAGGAGGATCCCAAGGTCAAATCCGACCACACCAGAAGATTCCCAGCCCATGATTTCCTATATGTTGGTTTACCATCCCAAACCTCTAGGACCAATAATAAGCGAGTTATAAGCACTTTTATGTTTGGCTGTCCTCCTTTGACCTTGAAGGAGGGGCCCAAGGTCAAATCCGACCACACCAGAAGATTCCCAGTGCATGATTTCCTATATGTTGGTTTACCATCCCAAACATCTAGGAACAATAATAAGCGAGTTATAAGCACTTTTAAGTTTGGCTGTCCTCATTTGACATTGAATGAGGGGCCCAAGGTCAAATCCGACCACGCCAGAAGATTCCCAGCCCATGATTTCCTATAGGTTGGTTTACCATCCCAAACCTCTAGGACCAATAATAAGCGAGTTATAGGCACTTTTACCTGTGGCTATCCTCGTTTGACCCAAGGTGGGGCCCAAGGTCAAATCCGACCACACCAGAAGATTCCCAGCCAATGATTTCCTATATGCTGGTTTACCATCCCAAACCTCTAGGACCAATAATAAGTGAGTTATAAGCACTTTTAAGTTTGGCTGTCCTCGTTTGACCTTGAAGGAGGGGCCCAAGGTCAAATCCAACCACGCCAGAAGATTCCCAGCCCATGATTTCCTATATGTTGGTTTACCATCCCAAACCTCTAGGATCGATAATAAGCGAGTTATAAGCACTTTTAAGTTCTGCTATCCTCGTTTGACCTTGAAGGAGGGGTCCAAGGTCAAATCTGGCCACATCAGAAGATTCGCAGCACATGATTTCCTATAGGTTGGCTTCACATTGCAAACCTCTAGGACCAATAATAAGGGAGATATAGGCACTTTTAAAGTCCGCTATGTGGGTTACTTCGGCACTCCGTGGATGACCTTGAATTAGGAGCTTCAAGGTCAAATGTGTGCAAGGTTGTAGAGGACATGTATATGTGTCATACATATCACCTATGAAGAGATTCAACTGTCTACCTATGAGGAACAGCCAGTAGAAAAATGTAGATTATTTTCAAAGAAATGCCCGTGGCGGCCATCTTGTTTTTCAGAATGAGGCTATTTTCCTTCCCAGAGAAGCTTACCCCCCAATGAAGATATCCTGCAAATTTGGTGAACCTAGCTGCTGTTGTTTTCCTCTTAGAGCGTTAACGCCGAAAATCTCTCTACGCGCGGCGTAGCGGACGCTAAACCAAAGTATCCACCGGATGCTTCCGGTGGATACAATTAGTGTTAAAACTGTACATGGATTTTTTTTTTTATTTTCTAAAAGAGAGTGTCAAGAGGTTTTCTGTCAGTAGTACCATCTAGAAGCATTTAGCAAGTGACAGTAATTCATCATAAAAAGAAAAATAATCTACATTGAAGCGCAGACTGTCATGGAGTGATGTGGCAATGCACACAGCATAGCCAGACTTGTAATGACTAAGCATTACTCCACGCATTTAGTTTTTTTGTGGGTGGTACCACAGTCCTATGGTAAAATATACAGGATGGTATTACTCGGTAAATTCTATCTACATAAAACACCCTCTGATCTTACTTATTCCAAGGATCAGATTGAGGTAAAGGACATGAAATTCTGTATAAAAAATATTCCAAGATCAAGGGTTAAAATATTCCATACCTCAAGCAAACAATGGAGAAAATTTTCTTGAAATGTAAATTATGCGAAAAAAAATAGACGGTTCAAGGTCAAACAGAGGTCCAAAAGGCCATAGATAAGTAATTTGATATTATCAAATCTGAAATGTCATTCAGGACGAAATAAAGAGCTGCCAAAATGATATGCAGTATAATATATAAATTGTATATTTTATGTAATAAATATCATTTTCTTTCAAGCTTCAGATGAGGTGTTATTACCGTGTTAATTATTTTTAAATACTAGCAGGCCAGGCATCCATTTGACAAGCAAGACTGGACAGTATTTCAGAAATATTAAAGATGACATTGCCATGTACTATTCTTTGAAATGAGGCAGGTATAGCGATAAAAGGATCCAAGTATCTGGCATACTCCACATCTGATATTTGACACGGAGAAAACGGACTCCAGATATTCTGGCAACATCAACGGCAGAAAGTCATATATATGTCTAGTGTTTTCAACTTTGAGAAATGAGAAAATTGAAACACGAATGGTTCTACCTCTAATTATTAACTGATGATTTATTAAAAGCAAAACTGAAAAAGCAGTTAACTCTGTAAGCTAAAACAACAACTTGACCTAAAGCTATCTAAAGAATTACCAAGGATAATAAAAAGAATTTGTAAAAACTTGGTGTAAGATCTGTAACCTCCTTTAAAATATTTTTTGCATTTTGCAAGAAAAAACACAAATACTTTACAAGATTAACCTGAACAGCACTACTGAGAGTGAATGCAAAATCAAATATTTTTTTACTACATTTTGTAAAATTTCTCATACATTTTTGTGAAGAACTGAATAACATACTACATTAATCTCCCAGCTCTGACAAAAATGCAGATTTTTTTTTTTTTGGGTGGGTGGGGGGGTGGTCAAAGGTACATAATAAAAAATCCATTTTATTTTTGTTTCTCTACTTCAGTATTAACCAAAATATGGCCAATTTTACACAGAACCTGGGGCTGTGTCTGAAATGTTTTAGATAATAACTACATCTTGTCCTTTAGATTCTTCTGGAAACAATACAATTAGTTGCCTGTCTTTTTTTATGTTATATGCAGATCTCTAACGGGTTACTTGCAGTCTTAGTTTTCAATTAGAACACCTTAAATTTTTTTTTTTTCTCCATGAAGACAAAGCAAAACTTTTTAATGTTCATATTGGAAGTTGAAACATAAATAAGAAGGTTTTAATTTTTAAATTTTAATAATCTTCCTCAAATTTCTGGGTTGAACTGGCAATGTTTTATTACCCGATATGTAACTTCGAAAACGTTTCAATAAATTTTAATTCAATGACTTAAATTTAAGTTTGAAAATATATTGAATGGGAATATTTTGGCAATTAAAAATGATAATTCATACGGTCTTTCAGACTACCAGCTCAAACTGCTTACTACTCTTTAAGATTCAGTGCTCGCAAAATTTAACCACAGTTTTAACTTCCTTTATGTACAATTTTAAAGGACCAGAAGCATAGCTCCTACTTGAACAGAAGTCCATAGAGCAGGTTATATTTCAGAGGGGATGGTACTTAAAACAATCTATAATATGTCTACCAGAAAATTATTTGTTAAAATTATATTAAAAGGGCACTAGACCTTTTCAAAATTTGTAGCTTCTAGACCTTAGTAAACAGACCTGATAATTACTTTAATCATGTCAATAGAAAATTTTAATAATATTCAAAAACATTCTTTTCAAGGGGAATAAAAAGCTAATATTCATTTATGTTTGGAAAGTTTTATGAAAAGGGGTTTGACAGTAGAACTTTTTAAAGATTTGAAACATTCTACTCACGGGAGGTAGTGAAGCTCCTCCCTGTGCATCTGAAGCTGCTGCACTGACCGAGTTGTTTTGGGTGGTGGTCGTTGTTGCAGACACGGTTGTGGAGGGAGCAGCCGCACCTGCCTTCTTGATTGGCTTGTTCAAGACATTGCTTTTGGCGGCTTTGACGAAACTACTCTTCTGAGTTGGGACATAGCCATCCTTCAATGAAATCTGAAGCATAGTGCAGAGGGTAAAATAAGGGTTTTATAGATATTAAGTATCAGGTGTGATTGGGCAAAGAAGTAAAATTGGATGTAAATGTATGTGATATATGTTAATTTGCAAAGTAACATTCCTGACTACATTTGGAAATATTGTTGCATAGAATTCATTTAAAATTTCTACTTCTAATGTTTCAATAGACTGGTTAAAAAGATAAAGTACAAACATGCTATGTAGGTTACAAAATGACTGAAGCTTTCAGTGCTGGCTAAAATTTTCAGTCATTACATGACTTGAATGAAATTCAGGTGCTATCATTACATGTAATGACCTAACACAAAGGAAGAATCTGTACCTATATAAACTTTAAATTTGCTGCACATAATTGTATGAACTCCTATATTATGGTGATGAATATTACGGAGTTATTAAATTTACATATGCAGTATTTTAGCATATGAAAGTCAAAATCCTTGCCATATTGGAACATTTGAAAAGTCTATTACACATATAACACAGGTTACTCAGATTATATCATGGTGGATAACTATAGTTATTCTGACAACAATATCTCCTTTAATTGGTTAATAACTAGTAACCATGTTTGGGAATTACCAAGACTGTTTCTTGCTGTAAGTTTTGTATCTTGCATCATAATGGAGTGTTGACCAAATTAAAATTCTGGATTGACTGTAACATATATAAAAAATAGCATCAGAGATGCCCATACCCCACAGCCTAGGGAAATATTTTTAACACCATGAGATATAGAAGTACTGTATCAGTACAAAGTTCAGGATACTTTCAGAGCACTGTCAGTTATATAAAGGTCCAAACAATGTTTAAATAGAGAAAATAATGTCTAAGAGAAAGATAATGCATGTACTCTTTATCTACATCTGGCATGGCCGAATTATGGTTTAGATGTTTTGAATATTACCATGCATACAGAAGTGGTAATACATTCAATGAATGCTTATGTGTGGTGTTGGAGCAAAATCTGTGGCTCACTTGATGAAATTCCATCTGTTACAATGGGAAGTTGTAAAAGTAAAATTCTTAATGAATTCTAATATGACTTAAACAGTGCTTAATCTGAATCAAAAGACAGACCCAAACAAGATTTTAAAGGTCCAGGTCACTACGACAAGGTCAAATCAAGATCACACCATGATAATGCACACCTACAACCCCTAACCAATGTCCCTACAAAGCATCAACTTTCTACACCTCACGGTTTCCGAGATATAGCCCAGACAAGATTTTATAGGTCAAGGTCACTACGGCAAGGTCAAATCAAGGTCAGACCATGATGTTGCACATCTACATCCCCTAACCAATGTCCCTACCAAGTATCAACTTCCTACACCTTACAGTTTCCGAGATATAGCCTGGACAAGATTTTATAAGTCAAGGTCACTACAGCAAGGTCAAAAGTCATATCAAGGTCACACCATGACGTTGCACACCTACACCCCCTAACCAATGTCCCTACCAAGTATCAACTTCCTACACCTTACAGTTTCAGAGATATAGCCCGGACAAGACTTTATAGGTCAAGATCACTACGGCAAGGTCAAATCAAGGTCAGACCATGACATTGCACACCTACACCCCCTAACCATTGCCCCTACCAAGTATCAACTTCCTACATCTTACGGTTTCCGAGATATAGCCCGGACAAGATTTTCAAACTCCAGGTCACTACAGCAAGGTCAAATCAAGGTCAGACCATGACGTTGCACACCTACACATCCTAACCAATGTCCCTACCAAGTATCAACTTCCTACACCTTACGGTTTCTGAGATACAGCCCGGACAAACTTTTTCCTGTCGCCCGCCCATCCGGACACCATGGGTGAAAACAATACCCCGACAGCCCTTAAGGGCTGTGGGGTGAAAACTAGACCTACGCATCGGAGAACCGATGCAAATTTGTATCCACCAGAAAGACAACTCACCAAAGCCAGTGAACCATTGTTTGACCTTGAAGGAGGGGCCAAAGGTCAAATCTAACATCAGAAGATTCCTAGCCCAAGATTTGGTATGAGTTGGTTTCGCATTGTAAACCTCTAGATCAATAATAAGCGAGTTATAAGCACTTTTAAGGTTGGCTATCCTCGTTTGACCTTGAACGAGGGCCCAAGGTCAAATCTGACCACACAAAAAGATTCCCAGTTCATGATTTCCTATAGGTTGGTTTACCATCCCAAACCTCTAGAACCGATAATAAGAGAGTTATAAGCAATTTTAAGTTTGGCTATCCTCGTTTGACCTTGAACGAGGGGCCCAAGGTCAAATCTGACCACACAAAAAGATTCCCAGCCCATGATTTTCTATAGGTTGGTTTACCATCCCAAACCTCTACGACCAATAATTAGCGAGTTATAAGAAGTTTTAAGTTTGGCTATCCTCGTTTGACCTTGAAGGAGGGGCCCAAAGTCAAATCCGACCACACCAGAAGTTCCCAGCCCATGATTTCCTATATGTTGGTTTACCATCCCAAACCTGTAGGACCAATAATAAGTGAGTTATCAGCACTTTTAACTGTGGCTATCCTCGCTTCACCTTGAAGGAGGGGTCCAAGGTCAAATCTGACATCAGAAGATTCGCAGCACATGATTTCCTATAAGTTGGTTTCACATTGCAAACCTCTAGGACCAATAATAAGGGATATATAGGCACTTTTAAAGTCTGCTATGTGGGTTACTTCGGCACTCCGTGGCTGACCTTTAATTAAGAGCTTCAAGGTCAAATGTATGCAAGGTTGTAGAGGACATGTATATCTGTTATACATATCACCTATGAAGAGATTCGATCTTCTACCTATGAGAAACAGCCTGTAGAAAAATGTGGATTATTTTCAAAGAAATGCCCGCGGCGGCCATCTTGTTTTTCAGAATGAGGCTATTTTCAGTCCCAGAGAAGCTTACCCCCCAATGAAGAAATCCTGCAAATTTGGTGAACCTAGCTGGTGTAGTTTTCCTCTTAGAGCGTTAACGCCGCAAATCTCTCTATGCCGGATGCCTCCGGTGGATACAATTATTGGAATATTGCTCCTTGCACAATATTGCAACCATTGCATTTCTATACATATATATAAGTGTAAATTGTAACACACCATGAGAGGCATGGCGTTTTTGCCAGCTATCCACTCTTCAGCTGTGATGGCTGGTGTGTCACCAGCTGTGTCCGGGTAGAGATCATCCTGGAACAGCTCAGACTGAAAACACATGTCAAAGTTAGGATGTTTTATCCTGAAAACACAATACTGACTGTTAATCTGAATAATCACTGCATAGTTAGAGCAACCAGCACAATTTTATATTCAAATTAAGACAAGGAGATAAGAGGACTTGATTTAAACAAGACCAGTGTCAAGACTCATGGCCACAAAATGCTTTGAAAGCGCAATATCTTCCCCACATGGGTGAATTCATTGCATTGAACAAATGGTTAACCCCCCCACCCCACCCCACCCCAAGAGGGGGGGGGGGGGGGGGGGGAGGGGGAGGTATTTTCAGAGTATGGGTGTGAACTAGTGTTGTAACGAGTTGACCAAAACTCGAGTTGTAACTCGGTGGGCGATATTTGGCAATAACATCAATTTAAGGTCGAGTTTTAAAAAAATAAATACTGACATACTAATTTTGTTACAAATTAGCACTTTTGCAATTTATCTAACTATGAAAATGTTAAAATCAACGAGCAATGGTCATTTTTGATTTACCTTACTTACGTGGCTGTTCCATAAAGTGCACATACATACCTGTACAATTTTACCGGCAACAAAATATATTTCCTTGCAATAAAATGGTACTTAATACATTTAATGGCAATATCTGGACATTATGTTATTTTATTTATATTTTTCTCATTTACTCGAGTTCAGCTCATGTTCAACTTGCATCTAACTGGCGATCCTCGATCTACAGAAATCGCTGATGATGCCTTAGTGTGAACAAGGGGAAGATACCACATGGGACACTCAAATTGAAGATGTGGATCTTAAAATTATTCCAAAAGGATAATACTGATGATATGGTTCTTACATGAAGAGGAAGTGAGTTCCAAAAGGTCAGTGCATGATGACTTAAAGACTTACAGAAAAAGTTTTTGGAAAGTGTAGACTATAAAATCCAAAGAAAGAAACTTGTGAACACCTGAATCTTGCAAATTTAATAAGTAAATTAAATTTTTACAAGTTAATACCCTATCCAATGGACAATTGCTTTACCGGTCGGCACGACCGGTCCCGCCAAACGCCAGAAAAAGACGTCCTGTACATAGTACCAGCAGGACCGGTCAGTAGTGTGCATTCGCTAGGTGGCGCATCATACTTGCTTCCTGTCTAGACAGAGTGACGTCAGTTCATCTTTTTCGTTGTCTAAACAGATTTAGACCCCTAGTAAGCTGGTAGCGGGGTCGGTTGGGTGGGCCTTGCCTGTCCATGGGATAGGGTATTAACTTAGAAAAATTTAATTTACTTATTAAATTTGCAATTTTATTGCGTTAATACATCCTATCCAATGGACAATTGCTGAATCACTACCGCTTGGAAGGCGGGTAAGCTACTAGGGACTCAAATGAACTCATAATAAAAAAATTAACCTGAGAAGGCCCCTTTTGACCTAGGGTCAGAGAACCCTGAGAGGTCAAGGTCGGTTACCAGTTAACCGATTACCCGTAAGACTACCGACATTGCCCCCCCCCCCCCTTTTTTTACTCAGAAATACTCTGAGAAAAGGGAGAGAGGAAGAGGCTGAGTTCAGTCCCACAAGACTTAAACTTCCCTAGAGAAGTAAGTCAAATTTACACATCTCAGTTTTGGGTTTGGTGGTGCCCCTGTTGGGCAGCCACAACTGGTCCCAAATGGCCAAGCTCCAAGTCACCCCAAGAAACATCCTTCAAATAGAACTAAGTGAAGGTGTTGTGTAATTTAGAGTGGAAGGCTGACAAAAACTGCTCTCAGGAGACCCTTGATTGGAAGGTCTTAGAAGCAGTAAGGGTCCTGACATCCTGGGAGATGGTGGCAGGTGAGATGTCTTTGTCGAAACCTTTCCTGAAGGAGACAAAGAACAAGTCCTTATTGCCTAAGATCTGTAGTCCTGTCCAAGTAGTAGCGCAGGGTTCTAACTGGACATAAGGACCTGTCACCCTCGAGTGACTTATCCAGAGATGGGGCCAGGGCTGGTATGACCATTGGAGCCACACTACCTGGACCCTCCTTAGCCAGCTGATTCTTGGATAGAAAGCTGGGCGAGAGGTACAAGGACACCTTAGACCAGTCTGATGTTCTTATGTAACCAAGCATGGATCTCACTCCTGCATTTACCAGAACCTAAGGGCAGCAAGGAAACAGTCTTGAAGGTCAGATGTTTCAAGGAGGCCTCTTTTAGGGGTTCAGAGGGAGCCTTGTCAGCTGGTGTAGTACCAGAGAAAGGTTCCAGGAGGGGATGCCCCTCCTGCCCTTGGATCTATCCCTATGGAACTGTCCAGGAGACGAGTGAGATTCTCATCCTTGCTGACATTAATGGTGCAATTGCCCAGTTGTCAGCAATGGCTGATTTGTAGCCATCAATAGTGCCTGGTTGCAACTTCTTGTCCTGAAACATGTGCAGGAGGAAGTCAGCAATGGCTTTCAGAGGTGGTGCCCTGAAGTCCACCTGATTACTGCGGTACCACTTTGTAAGAAATGGTCCACTTGGCCTCATAGACAGATCTGGTTGATCCTCTTGAGGAGCCTTAATTCGTGCTGCCACTGCCTCAGCGAAGCCCTGCTCCTTGATTGCTGAGGCTCTAGGAGCCCAGCATGAAGATTCAGATTTGACAGATTCCTGTGAAGAACCTGGTTGAATGGCTGGGACACCCAGTTGGGTATGTTGGGCCGACATAGTGGGATCTGACTGGACATTGCCACTAGATCCCAGGACTAGGGCATGTTGGGCCACCCTGGGGCAATCAGGATTATCCTGTTGCAAGGGTAGTCCTGCAACTTTTCCACCACTTTCCCAAGATGGCTGCAGGTGGGAAGGCGTATGGGTCCAGGTCCTCCCAGGAAAGGCCGAGTGTGTGCACTGCCCATCCCTGAGGGTCTGGGACCGGTGACACAAACTGTGGGAGTTTGTTGTAGAATGTGGTGGCAAATAGGTCCACTTGATGCTGATGCCACCGGGAGCATATGGCTTGGGACAATTCTGGATAAAGTGACCACTCTATTTGAATGGTCTGGTCAAGCTTGGATAGCTTGTCTGCTATCACGTTCAGCCGGCCGGGGATGTGACGTGCCCTGAGGGTTACTTGCTGCCTGGTACCCCAGGACAGGATTCTCCACAGTAGGGCACACAGAGAGCCCGACTTCATCCCCCCCCCCCTCTTTGTTGATATAGGCAACCACTGTTGTGTTGTCTGTAGCTATCAGTACTGTCTTGTTGCAGTAGAGGGTTCGAAACTCTTCTGGAGCTAGAAAGACTGCTTTAGCTCTAGATGGTTAATGTGTAAATTGCTTTCTGGAAGGGACCAAGTTCCCCTTGCAGTGTGCTCGTCTAAGTGAGAGCCCCACCCTTCTTTTGATGCATTCGTAAATATTTGCAGAGCATGTTTTAGAGGGTGTAATGGTTGACCTAGCAGCACATTGCTTTCCTCCACCCACCACCTTAGATGGAAATGGAGCTATCTGGGGACCGGGATCACCTTTTCTAGTGACTCTGGGACCCTCCAGTTGTTTTCCAAGTGCCACTGTATGGGCCTCATGTGAAGTTGCCCTAGGTGGACTTGCTTTTCTGTTGCTGTGAGTAGACCTATGAGGGACATGAACTGCCGGACCAGGCGGACCGGACAGTATTGACTGGATCTTGTCTGTCAAGGCCTGCCAATGCTCTGGTGTGGGTTTGACCTTGCCCTCTTTCAGGTCGAACTGGTAACCTACGAAGTTGAAAACCTGTTGGGAGCCAGTTCTGACTTTTCACCAGCCACCCTAGTTCTTGACAACGGGTTACTAAGGTCTGTGTATGCTGGAGACAAGTGTCGAGGGTAGAGGCTCTCACCAGCCAGTCGTCTAGGTATTGGTGAATCCTTATACCCCTCTGAAGTGCCATGAGTTTGACCTCTTGGGCCACCACTGTGAAACTCCATGGGAATTGGTATATGGAGGTATGTATCTTGAAGTCTATGGATGTGACCCACTCCCGTGCGTGTAGGGAGGTTCTTATTGCCTCTGGGGTCTCCATTTTGAACGACTCTGAGTTTAAAAAGGTGTTCAAGGTGCTCAGGTCCAGGACAGGTCTCCACCGGTTGTTGGGCTTAGGTAGCAAAAATAGCCGGTTGCAAAAACCCGTGAGTTTTGATTTTCTACCGGTTGAACTGTATTCTTGTTCACTAGCTGATACAGTGCTTCTAAAAGGAAGGACTGCTTGGCTGGGTTGTGGTAGTTGCTTGTTACAGTTGGTGACCTTGTCAAGTTGGGTCTGAACCGGAAGGGGAGGGTGTAGCCCTCCCTCAGTGTGGTGACTAATTTTGGACTCGAACCCAGAACTTCCCACTTCTCCCAACACCGGTTATAAGTGAAGCAATGCTCTGTAACCGGTTCCTGGTGGCTCCACAGTTCTGCATAAACTCATTGGAGTTGGCAGAACTGGGTGAACTGAACTATTTCTTTGTAGAGGTAGGCTCATATGAAAACTGCCTTCTTCCTGCACAGTGGAGGATTCAGCAACTTCTGTAACCAACAATCACTGTAACCGGCCAAACCGGTAGGCGGGCATCTCTCTGTAACCACAGTTTCTGGGAGAAGGCTCTGTAACCAAAGAATTGGCTTGGTAGAACTCCCAGTCCAGTAGACTGGTGTTCCAGGTTCACTCTGGTTACTTCACCATTACCTCTCAGATTCTTGTGAAGCAACTGTCCCTGAAGGTTTGCAAGCCGGCACCTGGTGGGTAGGTTCTGTAACCAGTCGGTTAAAGGAATTTTCCTGAAGAAAACTTCCTGTCCAACTAACTCGTCACCAGTAAATTTCTGTAGCCGGTAAACCTCTGTAACCGGTGAACCTGTTGTCAGCACTGGATTTGTAACTGGTTTCTTGTTAGTAAGCATGGGAACAGTAGGTTTCTCTGTAACCAGCAACACACTCGGGAACCGGCACCACTCCGGAACCAGCAATTCTCTACAACCGGTGAACCTGCTGTCAGCACTGGTTTTGAAGCTGATTCCTTGCCAGTAAGGATGGGAACAGCAGATTCCTCTTAACCAGCAGCACTCCTGGACCGGCAGCACTCAGGCACCGGCAACACTCGGGAGCCGGTAATTCTCTGAACCAGTAGCCCTGCTGTGTGTCACCAGCAACTCTGTGTAGCCGATAATACTGTTTAACCGGTAGCCCTTGCTGGATTTCTGTGTCCACAACCGGCAGTCTGAGCAGAACTGCTGCCGGTATCCCCCATCACTGGCTGGCTAATGACCCTACCGGTAACCTAAACAGGACTGGTACCGGTCCACAATTCTGCACTGGGGAGATAAGGGTCTGAATGGTCACCGCAACTTCTGGTAGGTGAACCCTCTGAGCAGCCGCACCGGTGGTCTGAACAAGACTGGAACCGGTACCCCCAACAGTCACACCAGTGGAAAGGCCTCTGGTAGAGGTTCCAGTATCAAAACAGGGCTGATCACTGGTAACCACTGAAGGGGGGTTCCTTGACAACTTCACAGGAACATGACTGGAACCGGTACCCCAACAGTCCCACCAGTGGAAAGGCCTCTGGTGGAGGTTCCAGGATCAAAAAGGGGTGATCACTGGCAACCAGTAAAGGGGTTTTTTCACAGGAACAGCACCCACCAGTAGTCTGTACAGACCGGAACCGGTACCCCCAACAGCCCCACCAGTGGAAAGGCCTCTGGTGGAGGATCCAGTATCAAAACAGGGCTGATCACTGGAACCACTGAAGGGGGTTTCTTGACAGCTTCACAGGAACATGACTGGAACAGGTACCCCAACAGTCCCACCAGTGGAAAGGCCTCTGGTGGAGGTTCCAGGATCAACAGGGCTGATCACTGGCAACCACTGAAGGGGTTTCTTCACAGGAACAGCACCCACTGGTAGTCTGTACAGACTGGAACCGGTAAAACTCATCACTAGTGCTCCCCACCGGTAGTCTGACCAGAACTGGCACCAGTAAAACTCATCACTTCTTGTCAGCTGAACCAATCACGCCTGGGGATTTGCTTGCCGGTAGTTGTGTTGAGATCTGTGAAGTCACATGACCGGCACCGGCAAAAATTCGCAGAGTTCAATGACCATTTGTCATCTAACTTCTTCAGGCCAACAGACGAGTTGCTGGACTTCTTCTTGCCAGTTCAAAAGTGGGTGTAGAGCAATAAATACTCGTCTTTCCTTCTAAAACTTCTGTTGAAAACACGATTCCTCCATTGTTGAATGCGTATCACGTGACCAGGTCCGTGTCACGTGACAAGCATAAGCTGGAAGTGATGACGTCAGATGATGCATTCTTCTTTCCTTCTAAATTCTTCTCGTCGACATACACTCAGTGTTACTCGACTACGAAGAAATAAATGGAGGGTAGATACAACCTTCTGTGCAGAAGAAATGCTGCAGGGACAACACACAACCTCTCACCCACGATTTCCTCTCGACGACAAGTACACAGAAAATCTTCAAAACTGGCTATAAAATGCTGGATAATGCCTCGTTAAAGTCCTGGAGAGGCGCTGATATGTATGTAACAGAATATATATATTTTCAGATGAAAATAAGCTTTAAATTCGTAGAATAAACCGCGTTTTCTTCAAACTTGGAGATAACTTCAAAACGCGTCTGCACACTACACGCGCCAAACGAAAAAGATGAACTGACGTCACTCTGTCTAGACAGGAAGCAAGTATGATGCGCCACCTAGCGAATGCACACTACTGACCGGTCCTGCTGGTACTATGTACAGGACGTCTTTTTCTGGCGTTTGGCGGGACCGGTCGCGCCGACCGGTAAAGCAATTGTCCATTGGATAGGATGTATTAACGCAATAAAATGGTATTTTCAGATGAGGTGTATGGACTTCACTGGCGAATTTCACATTTCTTATTCTATATAAAAGACATTGGGACATATAAAAAACAGAAGTTGATATAAAACAATTTATGAGAGAACAAAAAAGAAAAAAAACAACAAAAAACTTTGCAAACCTTTCTTGGAACTGTCATGTTGATGACTTCACAGAGACCTTTTGTGTGTAACTTATAAAACCTATAAAAGAAATCAGGAAGAATTGAGTACCATATATGAGCATTTGTATTAATTTTTGGTTTCTGTATCCCCTCCAATGCAAAACCATTTCAATTCAGGGATTCCAAAAAAGGTGTGTTTTAGTACACCCCAATTGCACAGTCCTCTGACAGGAAATGAAATTCATGAAACCAAATCATGGCAGTTTCCTCTCCAGGAATTCATAATAAAAATCCCAAAATATACAAAAATATGGGATAAAAGCGTGCAATGTCTTTACCTTTGGAGTTTGTATCCAATATTTTAAGTTTTCCTTCAATTAAGCGAGATGGTGGTTGTAAAATATTGTCACAGTATTCTCAATAAAATGTTCTTGATACCGATATTTACTGACAAAACTCTTTTAACTACTCTTGTTCTAGTTTATGGCACAACAATTTCCAAGTCAAAGAAAATGTTACTACTCCATTATATTTGAGATTATCTCAAGCTTCCAGAGTGACATTAATATACTTGATAGAACTTTTTCTTTCAGATGTGATATTGACAAAAGTTCGGTATTTAGGAGTAAATTTATGTTTAAAGAGACACCTGTACATGGCAATTTCTCACTTACCTGGCAATCTCACAGTTGTTGACATTAAGGCCACGTTTTGGCATGATGCCCATACCACGCTGAGGGTCGGAGCTTTGGTAAGTGTTCAGAAAGTGAACATAAGGTTGCTCATCTGTCACTTCAAAGTACCGGATTTGACTGTCTCCCTAAACACAGAATAAAAAAGTCCTTATTATACACAGCAGAGCCAGATCTTAATTCCAATTCATAAAGTTCATAAAGACATTGCAACTTGAATTCAACAACAAAACATATTTACAATTGCATTATTCAAATCAGCTTGGTTTCTTAAAAGATTATGCATAAACAAAAAATGCAAATGGAACTTCCATTTCATCAACTAGCTAACTTATTTTTTGGTGTTATTTAAAGGACCATAATTTATAATATTTCTACAAGATATGGCCAGTCTAAATCTGAAAAAAACAAAAAAAAAGTCAAACAATCATTGTATTTGTATGGTTGATTCTATATTTGTGGCAGTGATGCTAAGTTGTTAAAGTTTGCTACATAAAGGTTCTTACATTATAAACTTCTATACTTGTGGCGTCATCAGTGAAACTTAGTCATAAGGAGAAACAAATCTTGTGGGTATTGAAAGTTACAGTTACACAACCAAATCTTATCTACACTGGAGGTATATAACCAAATATTGTTAGAATTTCATGTTTCACTTGTACTACCAAATACTGTGAATCTTGGGGAGTTGTACACCCAGATTTTTTGGATTTTGGTGCCAGTTGTATTGACTCTGCTCTACCCAGAAAGCTCAGGGGCGGTATTCACTAACAAGGATTAAGATCAGATCAACATCAGATCAAATTTGAGAAAAAAGTTTCAAGTGAGCCATGGGATCAAATAGCTATTCAGAAACCATGGATCACTTGAACTGAAAACATGAAACATTTGATCTGATTTTGTATGAATTTCAAACAATTTCAAAAGGTTTATTCAGTTGTGAAATACTGTCTGCCTCTGTAATAACCAAGTAAAACATTCATCTTCCCTGAGAAATAAATCTTCTATCAGTTATTTTTTATCTGTCTTGATCCAAAAGTTAATCCATCAAAAAGCATGGATCATAGTTAATCCAAAATTTGATCAAAATATCAGATCAAATGTTTCATGAATACCAATCTGAGCTGATCCAAAAATCTGATCAAAAAGTGATCATTTTTGTTCAAATTTGATCTGATCTTTACTGATCCATGTTAGTGAATACCACCCCTGGAGACTGCTTCATAATGCATCAGTCTGACTTACCTTTCCACACAGGAATATCATGTTGGTATCTGGGTCATAGAAGGGGAAGATCACACCATTGCTGGCATCCAGCTCAAGTATCACAATATTCTTAAAATCCTAGAAAAAAAAATAGAAATAGATTAAAGACTTAAGTATAATATAGCTTTTTATGTCTGAACATGTTGGTAGATACTTTCTACTTCACAGCCTATTAAATGCCTGACTACCGGTACCACTAAGATAGTAGTCTAGTATATATTTGGCAGAAGCTTCTTAGTAGCTTTGTGGAATATTTCTGCAGCTCCTACTTAGGACCCACGAATGTGTATATTTAGTAGAGACATCACGACTTCAAATATTTCATATTGGCTAATCGCTTAGTACTATTCGTGTCGACACACAAAACAACCAAAAACAATAAATATGTGAAATGAAATATATGTATTTTATCTGTAAAGTTTAATAAATTTTCCATTTTTCCTGCAACTTTTGCTTCGTTTATTTGAGACAGGAAGTGGGCGATATCAGAGGTATGGTACTTCCATTTTAACGTGAATGCCTAAACAATCCAGAAAACGTGGCTGTTTTTGGATTTTAGCTTATTTTGTGTGACACTATGGACATATTTTATGGACCTTCTGCCATCTATTGCACTACATTGGGTGATTATTCCGATTTTAAAACATGAACCGGTAAATAGCACTATTCTAACCGTTGTCGATTAGTCAGCTAGTCGTGATGGCCCTAATATTTAGTAGCATACAATTTAGCATATTATGTAGACCTCTGTGAAACTGGCCACAAGAATTTTATTATTAAACAGTGGGAAGTTAAATATGCGAAAGTGTACACAAGTTTAGTCAGAGTAATCACAGACAAGATATTTGGATGGCAGATGTGCTTTATATCTATAGTTTCGGGCTCTGGAAGCTCTAATAGGGCACAGAACACTTAAAATTGCTCATCCTTCTGTCAAATGCAATGCTAAAGTTATCATCCTAACATGTTGGTGGTGGAACCATTATGAAAATCAAATCGAGTTTCTGGGGCTTTGAAACTTAACGAAATCTAGAATTTCATTTGTCTGCAAATAATGTGGTGAAAATTAACTGCACGCATAGAGGAAAAGTGTACAAATGTACAAATATTAAAACTTTTGTGACCAGTAATTTCATGAAATGTCTTGACAAAATCTGATAATATTTTACTCCATTTTACTGATTGAGGTCTGGTAAAATTTTGAAAAGTTAGTTAAATGCATTTACTTTACAATTTACACACGCAAAAAAATAATGAAAACTTAGCTGTATTATAAACTAGAGGAACGCTCGCAAAAAAAAAGATAATGTTTTTGCATAGCAAAAACAAAGCGTCCCGAAAAGGATATAAAGGTGAGTGCTAAAGTATTAAGAAAATGCTTCGTTTCTAGCCTTATACTGTTGTGGCAACCAAAGTCAGCGCAGTCTGCTCTATCTAGCACGGTTTTCAAGATATAAGCATTTTTGTGTTTTGCAAAAAATAAAAAAATTTAAAATGTCCGCTATATTTGGCGAGACAAAAATATTTTGAAAATTGGCATGGCTACTCTGCAGAGATACCCAGCAGGTCCAAAATTTTGTTGAGTTCACTCCATATAGCACGGTTTTCGAGATATAAGCATTTTTGTGTTTTGCAAAAACTTTGAAAATTCAAAATGGCCACCATTTTTGGGGAGACAAAATTTTTTGTCAAGACCACTGCCGTGGTGTGTATCTCTCGCCGAGCATTAAAGCAGAAGAAATAGCTTTTCCGAGATATTCACAATTTTTCATTTTCGTGTGTAAAAGGTCTTCCAAAAGTAGGTGAATGAGTTATTTGAGAAAAATTGGCTATCTGCAATACTATTAAGAGATAATTCACATTTACTCATTTTGAGTAGGTGAATAATTATCTATGGGTCTGAAACTTCACCAAGTGAAAGCTCTCCCAAAAGTAGGTGAATGAGTTATTTGAGAAAAACTGGCTATCTGCAATACTTTTAGAGATAATTCGCATTTACTCATTTTGAGTAGGTGAGTAATTAGCTATGGGTCTGAAACTTCACAGAGTGAAAGCTCTCCCAAAAGTAGGTGAATGAGTTATTTGAGAAAAACTGGCTATCTGCAATACTTTTAGAGATAATTCGCATTTACTCATTTTGAGTAGGTGAGTAATTAGCTATGGGTCTGAAACTTCACCAAGTGAAAGCTCTCCCAAAAGTAGGTGAATGAGTTATTTGAGAAAAATTGGCTATCTGCAATACTTTTAGAGATAATTCGCATTTACTCATTTTCAGTAGGTGAGTAATTAGCTATGGGTCTGAAACTTCACCAAGTGAAAGCTCTCCCAAAAGTAGGTGAATGAGTTATTTGAGAAAAATTGGCTATCTGCAATACTTTTAGAGATAATTCACATTTACTCATTTTGAGTAGGTGAGTAATTAGCTATGGGTCTGAAACTTCACCAAGTGAAAGCTCTGCCAAAAGTAGGTGAATGAGTTATTTGAGAAAAATTGGCTATCTGCAATACTTTTAGAGATAATTCGCATTTACTCATTTTGAGTAGGTGAGTAATTAGCTATGGGTCTGAAACTTCACAGATTGAAAGCTCTCCCAAAAGTAGGTGAATGAGTTATTTGAGAAAAATTGGCTATCTGCAATACTTTTAGAGATAATTCACATTTACTCATTTTGAGTAGGTGAATAATTAGCTATGGGTCTGAAACTTCACCAAGTGAAAGCTCTGCCAAAAGTAGGTGAATGAGTTATTTGAGAAAAACTGGCTATCTGCAATACTTTTAGAGATAATTCGCATTTACTCATTTTGAGTAGGTGAGTAATTAGCTATGGGTTTGAAACTTCACCAAGTGAAAGCTCTCCCAAAAGTAGGTGAATGAGTTATTTGAGAAAAACTGGCTATCTGCAATACTTTTAGAGATAATTCGCATTTACTCATTTTGAGTAGGTGAGTAATTAGCTATGGGTCTGAAACTTCACCAAAGGAAAGCTCTCCCAAAAGTAGGTGAATGAGTTATTTGAGAAAAATTGGCTATCTGCAATACTTTTAGAGATAATTCGCATTTACTCATTTTGAGTAGGTGAGTAATTAGCTATGGGTCTGAAACTTCACCAAGTGAAAGCTCTCCCAAAAGTAGGTGAATGAGTTATTTGAGAAAAACTGGCTATCTGTAATACTTTTAGAGATAATTCGCATTTACTCATTTTCAGTAGGTGAGTAATTAGCTATGGGTCTGAAACTTCACCAAGTGAAAGCTCTCCCAAAAGTAGGTGAATGAGTTATTTGAGAAAAATTGGCTATCTGCAATACTTTTAGAGATAATTCGCATTTACTCATTTTGAGTAGGTGAGTAATTAGCTATGGGTCTGAAACTTCACCAAGTGAAAGCTCTCCCAAAAGTAGGTGAATGAGTTATTTGAGAAAAATTGGCTATCTGCAATACTTTTAGAGATAATTCGCATTTACTCATTTTGAGTAGACGAGTAATTAGCTATGGGTCTGAAACTTCACCAAAGGAAAGCTCTCCCAAAAGTAGGTGAATTATTAATTTGAGAAAAATTGGCTATCTGCAATACTTTTAGAGATAATTCGCATTTACTCATTTTGAGTAGGTGAGTAATTAGCTATGGGTCTGAAACTTCACCAAGTGAAAACTCTCCCAAAAGTAGGTGAATGAGTTATTTGAGAAAAATTGGCTATCTGCAATACTTTTAGAGATAATTCGCATTTACTCATTTTGAGTAGGTGAGTAATTAGCTATGGGTCTGAAACTTCACCAAGTGAAAGCTCTCCCAAAAGTAGATGAATGAGTTATTTGAGAAAAATTGGCTATCTGCAATACTTTTAGAGATAATTCGCATTTACTCATTTTGAGTAGGTGAGTAATTAGCTATGGGTCTGAAACTTCACCATGTGAAAGCTCTCCCACAAGTAGATGAATGAGTTATTTGATAAAAATTGGGTATCCGCAATACTTTTACAGATAATTAGCATTTACTCATTTTGAGTAGGTAAATAATTAGCTATGGGTCTGAAACTTCACCATGTGAAAGCTCTCCCAAAAGTAGGTGAATGAGTTATTTGAGAAAAATTGGCTATCTGCAATACTGTTAGAGATAATTCGCATTTACTCATTTTGAGTAGGTGAGTAATTGGCTATGGGTCTGAAACTTCACCATGTGAAAGCTCTTCCAAAAGTAGGTGAATGAGTTATTTGAGAAAATTTGGCCATCTGCAATACTTTTAGAGGTAATTCGCATTTACTCTTTTTGAGTAGGTGAGCAATTAGCTATGGGTCTGAAACTTCACCAAGTGAAAGCTCTTTGGGATAGCTGCTCTGCAGAGATACCCTGAAGATCAAAAATTTCGTCGAAATCGCTCTATGTAGCACGGTTTTTGAAATATTAGCATTTTTGTGTTTTGCAATTTTTGCGCAAAAATTCGAAAATTCAAAATGGCCACCATTTTTGGCAAGATAAAATTTTTTTGAAAATTGGCATGGCTACTCTGCAGAGATACCCAGTGGTTCAAAAATTTCGTCGAAATCGCTCTATCTAGCACGGTTTTGAAGATATAAGCATTTTTGTGTTTTGCAATTTTGCGAAAAATTCGAAAATTCAAAATGGCCGCCATTTTTTGCGAGAAATTTTTTGTTTGAAAATTGGCATGGCTACTCTGCAGAGATACCCTGCGGGTCAAAAATTTCGTTGAAATCGCTCTATCTAGCAGGGTTTTTGAGATATAAGCATTTTTATGTTTTGCAATTTTTGCGAAAAATTCGAAAATTCAAAATGGCCGCCATTTTTGGCGAGACAAAATTTTTTTCAAAATTGGGATAACTACTCTGCAGAGATACCCTGCGGGTCAAAAATTTCATCGAAATCGCTCTATCTAGCAGGGTTTTCGAGATATAAGCATTTTTATGTTTTGCAATTTTTGCGAAAAATTCGAAAATTCAAAATGGCCGCCATTTTTGGCCAGACAAAATTTTTTTCAAAATTGGGATAACTACTCTGCAGAGATACCCTGCGGTTCAAAAATTTCGGCGAAATCGCTCTATCTAGCACGGTTTTCGAGATATAAGCATTTTTGTGTTTTGCAATTTTTGCAAAAATTTCGAAAATTCAAAATGGCCGCCATTTTTGGCGAGACAAATTTTTTTTCAAAATTGGGATAACTACTCTGCAGAGATACCCTGCGGGTCAAAAATTTCGGCGAAATCGCTCTATCTAGCACGGTTTTCGAGATATAAGTATTTTTGTGTTTTGCAATTTTTGCGAAAATTTCGAAAATTCAAAATGGCCGCCATTTTTGGCGAGACAAAAATTTTTTGAAAATTGGGAAAAGTACTCCGCAGAGATATCCTGCGGGTCAAAAATTTTGTCGAAATTGCTCTATCTAGCACGGTTTTTGAGATATAAGCATTTTTTTGTTTTGCAATTTTTGCGAAAATTTTGAAAATTCAAAATGGCCGCCATTTTGGGCGAGACAAAAATTTTTTGAAAATTGGGAAAACTACTCCGCAGACACACCCTGCGAGTCAAAAATTTCGTCGAAATCGCTCTATCTAGCACGGTTTTCGAGATATAAGCATTTTTGTGTTTTCCTTATTTGGAAAATTTGTAATGATTAATTAATCATTAATTACTCGGCCATTTCTTGACCGATCAATGCCAAAATCTAATGATTTCCAGATTTTAATAGAATGAATGTATTTGCCAAGTTTCAGGTAAATTGATAAAATTCTTTTCAAGTTATCATCCGGACAAGCTTCCCCATCGAAAAAAGACATTTTTGGTCATGTGACCTCTCTGATTGGTTGAAATGTCACTGCAGCATATTCAAAAAAATTCCCCAAGGCTACTGCCTAAACCTGCCAAATTTGAAAAGAATCCGCCTAACGGTTACAGAGTTATAAGGAAAACAAAATGCGGAGCCGGCGGAGCCGGAAGCTCTCCCATACACAAACAAGCGTCCCTTGCGGGACGCTTAATTACAGTTACATTTTGAAGGGCAAACACTTGATATTTATCATAACTATACAAATAAATTTGTTTTAAGCAACAGAACAGATGTAGAAAACATTGGTTATTCTGGCTCATTGTAAAACAATAAAATTAACAAGATTCCTTTATTTCCTGTGGCATTTTGGAACATATTTTCCCAATTGGTGGCAACAGTTAGAACTCTCAATATTGACACATCAAAAATGGTATTAACTAAGAAAATATTAATAATTTCCGATTTGTTGATCTTTTTTTTCCAGTTATTCTTTTTCCATCATAATCCATTCTTTCAGGAAAATTTATTTCCAAGAATAAGCTGCTTGGTGATTTTTGGTTTTTGTTTCATCATATAAACCAACAAGCAGTTTTATACATTAACAAAACCAATGGAGTTTTTCAGAATTCATGATAGACATTTTTTGACAAGTTCCTATTGAGACTTCAATGAAAAACTGCTACTAGATAATGATTAGCAATTTTCTTTGACATATCATAAGCTTTAATCTTGTGTGTCATTTAGACCAAATAAATCGTCTACAATCCAATGTGTAATCTTAAGCACCCACTTAATGAAGCTGTGCTTCTCACTTAAAATAGTTTTCGAAGACATTTTTTGAAATAACATGTAATTGAATATTGATTCTTTTTTTGGTAAAACCAATATCAGATTTTGAAAATTTAAAATTAAAAGTATTTTAAACTATATCACATGATGCAAAATTTACTTCAAAGTATATGAAAAAAAGATTTAGTGACTAGATCTTACATCATTAGTTGTATCCCACAATGCATACTGTCTCTCACTCATGCGGGAGAAACCTGTGGTGAAGACTTTATTTCCTTTCAAAAACACTGCTTGCATTGGCTTGGACCCTTCATGTGCATTTGATTCCTGCAGTAAGATATGTGAAAACAATTTCATTAAAATTTTATTATTACTGTGAGCCTATGCAAGTTTGCAAAGTTGGTTACAGCTTTCTTCAGATAAATACTGGTATTCCTTGGGTAATAAACTAAACAGACACTGAAAGTTGGAGGCGAGTCCCAACACTACTAAACAGACACTAAGTTAAGGTTTTAGGAAGAAACAAACAAGTCAATGAGTTACAGTGGTCATCCTCCTGCCTGTAAGTCACATGATTATGCTCATTTATTTCAAAAGATGAAATCAACAGTGAGAATATCTTGAAAGATTTTTTAATAATTTTTACTTTTCGAGGTATTTATTTTGTCCTGAAACTTATGTTATTATTAGAACTTGTTAGCATGACTTCTACCAACACATCTTGGTATTGCTTAAAGGTATACGTAATTTCAACCTCTTCACAGAGAAGAGAATGTACATTAAAAAGTGATTACAAACAAAAAGAAATACTTTTTGAACATAAACAGTCTCTTCAAACTACTTTTTTGTATTTTTCCTTTTTTTTCCCCTTTGCTGTACTATACACACAAGAGGCATTCTCAGTGTGTTTACATTTCTCAACCAAGGCTACAGATACAAAATACAGTTCTGTACAGACATAGCTAACTCGTTAAAGGAATTTCAGTAATAGAAATTTTAACCACTGTAAGTTATATAACCTTGAGGATGGTTCCCTCTCTGGGGTCTAGCAGTCTGATTTTCTTATCTTTGCATGCCACTATAACCCTGGAGCCATCTTGGTTCCAGCTCACAGAGAGGGGGATGTTATTAAGTTCAATCTCCACCAAAGCTTCACCTGTACCCACATTCCAGATGAAGACTTTGTTGTCTGAGCCTGCAACAAAAATACTGTATACAATATAATTTCAGTTGATGTTGGATTCACAGTTGTTTTCAAAACAGTAACACTGCTCACAATACAAGGAACTTTAATTGCAGAGGATTTTATGGTCAACTAGATGTAGGTTTATTCCAAGAGATAACATCTATAAAAATAGCCAGCCTCGGCAGACAAGAACCCCAGCCCGCAGGTACAGGTAAATGGCCAATGACATTGAGATTTGGGAAAATCTTAGGAACAACGTCCGTTGTAAGAAGTATAGAGGGGGTCCACAAGATGTTCTACAAAAGATTCACAGGCCATGATTTCTTACAAGTAGTTTTCATATTTTGAAGCCCTAGAAACAATTATAAGGGATATAAGGCCTTTTTGACATGATCACCCTCCTATATGGCATTAACAATGTGATAGGGCGGCCATTTATTTTCCAAAACAAGGACACAATTACTCTGACACAAACTTTCCTGTCCATTTACATTTTGTGCAAATCTGATGAAGCTAGCTGCAATATTTTAGGTTACAGAATATAGTAAAGATTTTAGAACAAACTTTAAGACCCCAGAATTTTAAGTGTTGCCATGGCAACAGTTGTTACCAGATACCCCCCCAAAACCTAATCAGCTCTAGATCCTCTTGGGGTAAACATCTCCTGAAAATTTGGTGAAAATCCATGCAGGGGTTTAGGCTGTTGAACACCCACAAGCTTTATGCCCGCCGCCGCTGATGCTGCCGCCTGGACGGCGCAGGGGATGACTATAACCCCAGCCTAACCTGGGTTTGAAACAAAACCAGAAGCAAAAGTGTATTCCTTTTTACATATACATGCAGTTAATGCTGGGACGATGTTTGCAAAGTTCAGTATTATCACTCGCTGGCTCATTGCCGAGCAATGATTTGTAAAATTTAAATACAACCAATAGTTGCTAAACTCATTTCTTTCAATTCATTGTAGCTGTTTTGTCACCTTGGGGTTTTGCCACTGTAGTCATGGTGATCATAAAATCAGCCAGTCACATGCATGGAGTGAGGCAGACGTTTGTCAATAGCTTTTAGGTTATATTTGAGGTAATTTGTGTCCATTTTCCTTGTTTTATTTAACATTTGATTTATATTTTCTGGTTCATACTTTTGACTCCATGATTGGTGATGATCGATCTTTGTTCACATTATTCTGATTCAAGCATCAAGAGGTAAAACCGTGGTGATCTGCCAGCACTACTAAACCAACATACCTCCACTGAGGAGAATATTCTGTGCAGAAGGGTGCCATTCAATCAGGCCCACTCTTCTCTGATGTGCCACCAGGTCTGCTACTGGATCTTCCAGGTTTTGTTTTAACCCGCCATCAGGTATTTCCCATATCTTGAAAACACAGAAAACAAAGCCTTGTAAATTTTCAGAGTCTGTAGTGCTTGCATCTCGTACCAAGATCACCCCATATGTTGACTGATTGACTCGGTTTCAGGTTTGCACTGTACAAGCTCATCGCATGATATGTAGTTGAGATGTTGGAAGAACAATTCATGTAAAATTGTGCTTAGTATCTTCTTTTGGTCATATTGTGATGGGACTATCATCAAGGGATCATCCGAGTCACAAGGAATCTGCCCATACCAAGTCCAGAACTCAGATGGTCACCCATCCCCAGCGTTCATTCTAGAGTTGGAGCTACTTGAGTCAAATGACTCCTGCACTAAATTTTGGCGAGACATTTAGTAAATGTGATGAGTCAATTAAAAAAACAAGAGGAGAGTGCCCGTGAACGGGCACTGTGTCAGCTGACTGAATGTTTTTGATTTGTGATGGTGATAATGAGAGGAAAGCATAATTATCAGGGAAAGGGCTGTACAGAAATACAGTAAATGGTAACTGAACAGCATGTTCGAAAGATATTCCGAAGCTGACAGAAGAAAAGGACAAAAAAGTTGTGCCCTGCAAATGGTATTATGAAATAAAGTAACAAGGTAATTGTTTAAGTGTAAAAAGTAGGTTAAAAATATTTAAAGAAATACTATAAATGCAATATCCTCGTTCGACCATGAAGAAGGGGTCCAAAGGTCAAATCTGACCATACCAAAAGATTCCCAGCCAAAGAATTTAGGATGGTTTACCATCCCAAACCTCTCGGACCAATAATAAGTGAGTCATAGGCACTTTTTAAGTTTGGCTATCCTTGTTTGACCTTGAAGGAGGGGGTCCAAGGTCAAATCCGACCAAACAAAAAAATTCCCAGCCCATGATTTCCTGTAGCTTGTTTACCATCCCAAACTTGTAGGACCAATAATAAGCGAGTTCTAAGCAATTGTAAGTTTGGCTATCCTCAATTGACCTTGAAGGAGGGGTCCCAGGTCAAATCTGACCACACCAAAAGAATCCCAGCCCATGATTTCCTATATGTTGGTTTACCATCCCAAACCTCCAAGACCAATAATACGCGAGTTATAAGCACTTTAAGTTTGGCTATCCTCATTTGACCTTGAAGGAGGGGTCTAAGGTCAAATCCGACCACACCAAAAGATTCCCAGCCCATGATTTTCTATAGGTTGGTTTTCCATTGGAAACCTCTAGGACCAATAATAAGTGAGTTATAAGCACTTTTAAGTTTGGCTATCCTCATTTGACCTTGAAGGAGGGGTCCAAGGTGAAATCCGACCACACCAAAAAATTCCCAGCTCATGATTTTCTATAGGTTGGTTTTCATTCCAACCTCTAGGACCAATAATAAGCGAGTTATAAGCACTTTTATGTTTGGCTATCCTCATTTGACCTTGAAGGAGGGTTCCAAGGTCAAATCGGACCATATTAATAGATTCCCAGCCCATGATTTCCTACAGGTTGGATACAATGATTTACTCAACAGTGAGAACCTGAAAGAAGCTATTGCTCAGCTATGCCATGACATAGAGGTCTGCAATTTCACTATGTTATAGCTGACCAAAAATTATGTGAATAACATATTTAAACAAAATACTCTAAATGTAATAATTTTCAAGCTACAACTGATTTACTCAAGAGTGAGAACCTCAAAGTAACTATTACTCAGCTATGCAATGAGCTACATGTCTGAATTTTTGCACTGTTATAGCTGACCTAAAAGTAGGTGAACAACATATTTAAGCAAAATACTGTAAATGCAATAGTTTTCAAGTTACAACTGATTTACTCAATAGTGAGAACCTGAAAATACCCATTGCTCCACTATGCCATGAGCTATAGGTCTGTAATTTCACTATGTTATAGCTAACCCCAAAGTAGGTGAACAATGTATTTTAACAAAATACTCCAAATGCAATATTTTTCAAGTTATAGCTGATTTACTCAACAGTCAGTGCCTGAGAATAGCTATTGCTCAGTTGTGCCATGCGCTACAGGTCTGTAATTTCACTATGTTATAGCTGACCCAAAAGTAGCTGAATAACATATTTGCACAAATTTCTGTAAAGGCAATAGTTTTCCAATTACAACTGATTTACTCAACAGTGAGAACTTCAAAGTAGCTATTACTCCGCTATGCAATGAGCCACAGGTCTGGAACTTCACTATGTTATAGCTGACCCCAAAATAGGTGAATAACATATTGCAACAAAATACTCTAAATGCAATAGTTTTCAAGTTAAAAGTGATTTACTCAACAGTGATAACCTAAAAGTAGCTATTACTCAGCTATGCCATGAGCTACAGGTCTGAAATTTTACTATGTTATAGCTGACCCAAAAGTAGCTGAATAACATATTTATACTAAATTCTCTAAATGCAATAGTTTTCAAATTACAAGTGATTTACTCAACATTGAGAACTTCAAAGTAGCTATTACTCAGCTATGCAATGAGTCACAGGTCTGGAACTTCACTATGTTATAGCTGACCTCAAAATAGGTGAATAACATATTGAAACAAAATACTCTAAATGCAATAATTTCCAAGTTATAAGCGATTTACTCAACAGTGATAACCTAAAAGTAGCTATTACTCAGCTATGCCATGAGCTACAGGTCTGAAATTTTACTATGTTATAGCTGACCCAAAAGTAGGTGAACAACATATTTAAGCAAAATACTGTAAATGCAATAGTTTTCAAGTTACAACTGATTTACTCAATAGTGATGACCTAAAAGTAGCTATTACTCAGCTATGCCATGAGCTACAGGTCTGAAATTTTACTATGTTATAGCTGACCCAAAAGTAGCTGAATAACATATTTATACGAAATTCTCTAAATGCAATAGTTTTGCAATTACAACTGATTTACTCAATAGTGAGAACCTCAAAGTAGTTATTACTCAGCTATGCAATGAGCTACAGGTCTGAAATTTTACTATGTTATAGCTGACCCAAAAGTAGGTGAACAACATATTTAAGCAAAATACTGTAAATGCAATAGTTTTCAAGTTACAACTGATTTACTCAATAGTGATGACCTAAAAGTAGCTATTACTCAGCTATGCCATGAGCTACAGGTCTGAAATTTTACTATGTTTTAGCTGACCCAAAAGTAGCCGAATAACATATTTATACGAAATTCTCTAAATGCAATAGTTTTCCAATTATAACCGATTTACTCAATAGTGAGAACTTCAAAGTAGCTATTACTCAGCTATGCAATGAGCCACAGATCTGAAACTTCACTATGTTATAGCTGATCCCAAAATAGGTGAATAACATATGAAACAAAATACTCTAAATGCAATAGTTTCCAAGTTATAAGCGATTTACTCAACAGTGATAACCTAAAAGTAGCTATTACTCAGCTATGCCATGAGCTACAGGTCTGAAATTTTACTATGTTATAGCTGACCCAAAAGTAGCTGAATAACATATTTATACGAAATTCTCTAAATGCAATAGTTTTCCAATTACAACCGATTTACTCAATAGTGAGAACTTCAAAGTAGCTATTACTCAGCTATGCAATGAGCCACAGATCTGAAACTTCACTATGTTATAGCTGATCCCAAAATAGGTGAATAACATATTGAAACAAAATACTCTAAATGCAATAGTTTCCAAGTTATAAGCGATTTACTCAACAGTGATAACCTAAAAGTAGCTATTACTCAGCTATGCCATGAGCTACAGGTCTGAAATTTTACTATGTTATAGCTGACCCAAAAGTAGCTGAATAACATATTTATACGAAATTCTCTAAATGCAATAGTTTTGAAGTTATAAGCGATTTACTCAACAGTGATAACCTAAAAGTAGCTATTACTCAGCTATGCCATGAGCTACAGGTCTAAAATTTTACTATGTTATAGCTGACCCAAAAGTAGCTGAATAACATATTTATACGAAATTCTCTAAATGCAATAGTTTTTAAGTTACAAGTGATTCTACTCATGATGGAAGTTACTGAAAAGCCTAAAAGTAGCTATTACTCACTTAGCTATTGTGACAGGCACCCAACTTACCATATTGTAGCTATGAAAAAAGTAGCTGAATAACATATTTTAACAAAATGCTCTAGATGCAACAGTTTTCAAGTTATAAATGATTTTGTGCATGATTTCAGGAATTTTAATGCATTAAAAATTATTAAAAAAATTTATTTAAAAAAAAGTAAGACAGATCCAGGTGTCATACTCACACAAGAGAATCTACCTCTGGCCTAGTACATATATGCAAGATATGAGAGAAATCCCTGCAATAGTCACTGAGAAAATTGTGATTAAGTGTTGAAATTTTCACACTTTTGGTGGGGGTACCCCCCTTGTAATGTCTCTAGCAAACAGACGAACAGACAGATTTGCATGCCTTGAACAATTTTTCATCCTCGATAGATAAGGTATCTTTTAAAAAAAACAGCACGTCTCTAGGCCTTGTAGTTTTGGAGGAGAAGTTGTTCACGCGGACGCGTACGCGTACGCCCACGCTGCAGAGTGACGACATAAAAAATTGAACTTACATTTAAGTAAATTGACTTAAATAGGAGAGAAGAGAAAAAAAATGTACCATCAGTCTATCTTAAAACTGAATTTGCAATACTAAATCAAATTCAAGTCTACTCACTGTGAAAAAAACTTCAATTCGAGACATATATTTGTAGTCAGCATGTACATATATATTTGCAATAATTAAAGTTTGTTTATTTTTTAAGTTTAATAGTTTAAATTTCTACTATGACAATTTCAAGTCATGGCAATTACCAGGAATTACAGATGGAAAATCATCCAGCATTTTTATTTATTATTAATGAGTCAAATCTTAACCATAATTTCCCTAACCACTCTAACTAAAAGTTTTGATCCCACTCACCCCAATATTGCTTGACCCAATATCACTATCATTTCCCTCATCATGTTTTTAAAATGTCCTTTAACTTCCTTTAAAATTTGTCTCTTAGAGCTATTCATGATTGGAGTTGTCAAAAAAAGTTATCAAAAGAACCATGAAACATGTTTTCTATTGATAAATACTGAATATTTGTTAAACGAACTGTGATTGGACAATGCCGTTTCTGCTCAACCAATCAAATTAAGGCATTTATAAGCACGGAAACATGGAGGAATTGGGTTAAAAAGACAATAAATGTGTCCTTTCATTTGATTTTTAAAACAAAATTCATCTTATTTCCCAATATTTACAGCGAAAATGCGGGAGATAATGCAAGATCTATGCCTTACTGCGACTCGGTACCATAACGTGTACGCGTCTTTTCGCCCCAGTATTGTGACAAAAGACGCGGAAATGTGTGGTCAAATGAACTCTGCATCCCAAGTAATAACCAAGCCCAGTCCTGCTTAACTTCAGTGATCAGACAGGAAGTGATCAAGCTACAGTATATGGGTATGTAGACGTTGGAAGATAGCACTGCATAATGGACAAGACTCTTCATTATAAACCATCAGTACCCATAAGCAACTCTTGATTTCACACTTTAGGCCAGTACAACTCTGACAACAATACAATAAGACCAGATTCTGTAGGTGGAACTTGTAGGACTTATCTGTGACTTAATACTAACATGGACATGGACTTCATTCTAACAATTGGACTAGCCCAATTGATGTCTCATCAATTTGGTGCTTTATCACTCACTTCATATTTACTTAGTAGGTATTTTCAGCACACCAGGCCTGGGGTCAAGTACATGGAGCCAAGTACAAGTACAATTACTTTTCCAAGTTGCAAGTACAAGTACTGGTCTCAAGACTCAAGTACAAGTACTTTGAAAAATTGCAAGTACGAGTACTTTTATAGAGTACTAGATCATCACTTTATATTTAATATTGATTATTTATTGAGACATACAATTTAAAGAATCCATGAAGAATGCCCATCAGGTACTATGCCCATCAGAGCAATGCCCATCAGGGACTTTGCCCATCAGCAAATTATTAGGGGTAGAGGTTTGCCCATCAATTTTTTTACCCATCTTTTTTAAACTTAAATTTTACTTATTTAAAGATTTAATAAATTTTTTTAGGTAAGGAATGCCTACTAATGCCATCTTCATCTCATTCATAAATTCTCCCTTCAATAAAAGGATTGCATTAACAGCTTACAGGCCATCAAAGAACTTGGGGTGACTAATAATAGATATAGTTCACACACAGTTAGGCCTTAGAAATGTACTCAGGACTATAGAATTTCCAAGGGTGATAACAAGATTCCTAATTGCACTTTATACATACATACTTAAATTTAATCAAAAGGGGCTACATCAAAGGACTTGGGGTGATGTATCTTGGGGTATCTTGATGTATGTATATTTTATCAATGTCAATAAAATGTCAATAAAAACTATATAGAAACCATTAGTTTCACTAAGTTTAGATATTGATAATGCACCCAGGCCACCTGGTAGGCTTTCCTTACCTAAAAATTATTAAACCTTTAAATAAGTAAAGTTTAAGTAAAAAAAAAAGGATGGGCAAAAAAACTGATGGGCAAACCTCCACCTCTGAAAATTTGCTGATGGGCAGAGTTCCTGATGGGCAAAGTTCCTGATGGGTATTGTTCTGATGGGCATAGTACCTGATGGGCATTGTTCCTGATGGGCATTCTTCTGTACACCCAATTTAAAATAATCATTCAATGAACACAGATAATCCAAGTCAATAAAGTTACAATTCAATCACACTGATGAGCTATAAAATCTGTTCCATTATTTTTCTTGTTTCACTTAAAAAAATACGGGTCTTTCAAAAACTTTGTCTATGAGTGAACACCTGAATACATGGAAATCTGGCTGGAAATCCGGTCTTGCAATACTAAAAAGTCTGACTTGAAGAGACCCTCTTGGACATCAGTACGCTTGAATTGAGAGTTAATGAATTAGTTACTTGGGGCGCATAAAAAGTTTTTAAAGGGTTTGTACCAGTCATTTATGTAAAACTGATATTATATATGATTGGTTTTTGGAATACATTTAATAAATGAATGAATGAACAAATGAAATAAAACTTTATATTTAAGGACAATTGTATAGTGTAAAAAGCCAAAGCAGATATACTAGACATTGATATTTGTTTATAAAGGGGTGTATTGAAATGAATGAGTCAACAGTTTATTTGTGTAAGGGATTAGCTTGTTTGTCTTACATTAACAAGTAATTGGCCCTCCTCTCCTCCAAGCTTGACCTCAACACTCAGGCTGAGTGTTTTTTTTTGTGTGAAAATAATTAAGGGTAGGTTTAATGCTACCCTTTTATGATAAAAGCAAGGCTATGCTTTGACTGAGTGGATCTTTTGTTTAAAAGTGAAAAAGGATAAATTAAATGCTGCACCTTTATGATTAAAAGGAATCTGGGAAAAAAAGCCTGGTGGAAAAAAAGCCTGGTAGAAAAAATGGCAGTGGAAAGAAAGCCTGGTGGAAAGAAAGCCTGGTCTGTTTTTAAAAGATGGAAAAAAAGCCTGGTGTCTTTTTTTTAGGTTTGATACATATCAAGATTAATGATGAACTAAAACTAACACATTATTTTATTCATTTGATTTCAAAATGTGTTTGGTACATATAATTTATTTTTCTAGTACAATTTATTTTCATCAATGTAGAATACAGAATTATGTAAAATTTATTATACTTTTTAGTGGTTGTTATGTCAGTATATCACTAAAGGAAATGAAATTTTTTTTTGAACATGCAATTATGGTTGGATTCCCAGGAAAATGCTGAATGTGTATGATACAAAAGCCCATTTTAAGTGTGCTCTGGTGTTCTTTTATCTCCCTTACAATAAAGGGTTTCTGGATTTGCAATTAAAGTTTGTTTCCCAGGCTAACAGTGGAACACCTAATTGTGGGATGTATACATTACTAATTTCAACTATATACAGCTCCTTGTTTTAGTCAGATTTCCTAGTGCTGAAGTTCATAGTAGGACTTCAAACACTTCTCATTCCCTTTGACAATAATGAAAGGTTTTAAGGTCCTATGTTTAAGACCCATTCCTGAGCAGGTATTTCGTCCAGTTTAACTGTACTCTGGTGTTTTTTGATTAACTTACATTAAAGGGCTTCTAAAGAGACCGTGTGACTATAAAAAGCCATCTAAATCAAATGAGTCTAATAAATTAATGTCTTAGTTCTACTTTATCATTAATCTTGATGTGTACAAAAAAAAATAACACCAGGCTTTTTCCCCATGTTTTTCAAAACACACCGGGCTTTCTTTCCGCCAGGCTTTCTTTCCACTGTCATTTTTCCACCAGGCTTTTTTTCTGCGCACCGATTAAAACACAGCTATATTCTAAATGAGTGGGTCTTTTGTTTAAAATGTGAAAAAGGGTTGATTACATGTTGCCTCTTTATAATTAAAGAAAACCTAAGTTCTGGCTAACTGAACAGCCCTTTTTTCTTTGACAAAACAACACAAACTATAATCTATCTACACTCTGCTGAAAGAGATAGTTAAAAATTTACACCTTATAAGTGACTTAATTAAAGTTATAAAAATACAATGTGCTTGGAATGTACTTGAAAGTAATTGAAAAGTACTTAGATATTTTAGCCAAGTACAAGTACTTTTACTTTTCAGCTGTCAAGTTCAAGTACTTGAAAATGTGCAATTAAGTACAAGTACCAAGTACAAGTACTTGTACTCACCCCAGGCCTGCAGCACACATTATAAAGGTCCAGTTAAAACGGTCAGAAATTCCTTCTTTCTGGTCTGATTTTGAAAATGTTCTCAGCATTTTCTTAAGTAAAACTAGAGGATCGCTTGCAAAACAAAGTGATTGTTTTTGCCATGCCGAAAAGGAGAAATAATGGCAGCTTAATCATGTAAGAAAGTTCTGCTTATAGCTCAACAAAGCCAGAATATAGGAAAAGTGGTTCTTGGGCAGGGTAGTTATCTTGGATACAGTGTGTTTAAAAAAATTTGATGAAATTGCTCTATCTTGCACGGTTAAGGAGACAGAGGCAATTTGGTGTTTTGCACTTTTTGTCACAAATTTGAAAATTTACAATGACCCCCATTTTTGGGAAGGGTAAATTTTTTTGGAAAATTGGGTAGGGTAGTTTGCTTACATACCCAAAGAAATTGCTCTATCTTGCACGGTTAAGGAGAGAGAAGCAATATTGTGTTGTGCATTTTTGTTGGAAGTTAAGGATTGGTAATACATGTGAAATGGCTAGGTGATTAGCGAGATAGGCAGCATAAAAATTGAAGAATTTTTTTACTTAAAAGCGGTCCAAGGCATGGGTGAAACTTTGGCGAAAATCATAATTGGCTAGTAGGTCCTGTAGCTACAAATTTGAACTGGCCATACTCGAGTCAATATGAAAAATATATAATTTCTAGTCCAATTCCTACATCTTCAGGAGTGTGTTCTGTGCAGTTTCCATTTATTAATGAAAATTTAGACATGCACATTGGAAACTCAATGGAATTTGCCACCATACTGCAAATATAGAAGCAGATAGAAGATAGAGATAGAAGCATTTTTGTGTTTTGCATTTTTGAAAAAAAAAAAAATTCAAAATGGCCACCGTTTTTGGCGAGTGAAATATTTGCTGAAACCTGGAAAGCTGGTCTTCACAGATACTCTGTGGGTCAAAAATTTTGGCCGAAATCGCTCTATCTCAAGATTTTGTGTTTTGCATTTTTGAAAAAAAATGCGAAAAATTCCAAATGGCCGCCATTTTTGGCAGGACAAAATTTTTTTGAAATCGCTCTATCTCACATCGTTTCCGAGATACAAGCATTTTTGTGTTTTGCACTTTTGAAAAAAATTCGAAAATTCAAAATGGCCACCATTTTTGGCAAGTGAAATATTCATTGAAACTTGGAAAGGCTAGTCCTCACAGATACCCTGTGGGTCAAAAATTTTGCCGAAATCGCTCTATCTCGCACAGTTTTCGAGATTAAAGGATTTTTGCCAAAACTTCGAAAATTCAAAATGGCCGCCATTTTTAGCAGGACAAAAATTTTGGAAAACAGGGTCAACTACTCGGCAGATGTGCCCTGTGGATCAAAAATTTCGTCAAAATCGCCCTATCTAGCATGGTTTTCGAGATACAAGCATTTTTTTGTTTTGCACTAGGGCTGCAAACGAGGCCGAAAATGCGCCTCGATTACTCATTCTGGAAGAACCGACTCGGACTCGGTTAATCGCTTGATTATCGCCCATGAAATAAATTGCATCATATTTTGACATATCAGGCCTTATAAAGTGGTTAAAAGGCACACAACAGGAAAGAATTTTGATAATTTATTGAATTTTGGGGGCAAAGACGCATTTATAATGGAAAATATAGGAAAAATTAAAAAATTTATCCATTTTTATATTACGAGATTTGAGGCATTTTCGAAACAGACTTGTAAACAAAGTAACAGAAGTAATAGAAAAGTAATAGATTGGAGTCAATTTTGATGTAATAGTAATAGATTGAAATTTTTCGAATGTAATAGTAATAGATTGAAATTCTATCTATTACATCTATCACTGTCTATTATTTTTCTATTACAATTTACCCGTTGTTATTTTTCATCAGGAGGTTGCAGAAAAATAATCACTTAACATGGACTTTAATTCTGTAATGAATTAGTTTTCATATAAATGAATCCTTTAAATGGACTTTGATACAATAATGAATTAATTGTCATAAAATCATCACTTTAAATAAACTTCAAAACAATAATGAATTAATTTTGTTGCACTCATAAGTCAAATTCATTTTAAACTTTCATACATAAACTTTTCAAATAATCAATATGTAATGTATTGATATTCATCAAAGAATACTAAATAAAACACACAAATGTTGAAATAAATAACTTTGAAATATCAAGGGACCTTTAATTGACCCTCTTTGATTGAGTGTTCTAAAACAACTGTCTTTGAGGTGGTATTATTAAAGGCTTAAAGAGGCCAATTTAATCTTTGGAAGGATTAACTAAACGTTCCTGAGTAAGGAGAAACTGTGACACATGACAGGCGGGTGTAGGACATTTCGTACCCGGACATTTCGTACCAGGACATTTTGTACCAGGTCAATTCGTACCCGGACATTTCGTACCCAGCCTAGGACATTTCGTACCCAAAATTTAAAGTTACAATTATTACTGTGCTCTAATGTATGTTTATCTTGTGCAAAAGTATTTTTTAAAGTTTATGTTTAAAGTTTTGGCGTCTGAAGCTCTGGAATTGTCCATATATTTAAATCAATGTGTTGTCTAACATCTTTTGTTTATCATTTTAAAATTTTATATGGTGCTTTGTGGGGTTTGGACGTTCATAGTCTGGGTCTGTTCATGTATTTACTGTTAAGGTATCTATTCTGCGGGAGACAATATCATTAACTGATTATTTGATTTAATGTTATTCATTCAATAAAGGTTTTACTCATACCTTTTCAGCCTTTTTTTCTTTTTCTATGAAGCCACAAACTTGGTCACTAATAGGAACCCTGTTTTCTGTGACATTGACTCTATTAACAGTTAATCCCCAGCAGATTATTTTTGCAAACATGAAAACAGAAAGACAAAAACATGTGCAAACCCTGAATAAAGCTTGTCATCCTATTAAACAAAACAAGTGTCACCTGGTAAACCCATTAATCTGTTGATAAAAGAATAGGAGGGATTCTGTGCTCTCTGAAATTCATTACACAATTTATTTGTTTTGTTCTATTATTTATTCTATTATGATTGTTAAAACTGGAAAATATGTAAAGTGGCTGTAGTTAAAGTGATTTTTAAATTATAGACTCTAAAACAATATTTGTTGATGAACTTTAAATCCAACACATATTTTCTTCCCAAAAGCTGAAACCTTGAAACTCAAAAAACCTTGTACTTTGTGCCAACTGAGAAAGTGCTATAAAATTTCAATAAAATCTACCAATAAATAAAACATTTTGAGTACGAAATGTCCTAGCCTGGGTACGAAATGTCTGGGTACGAATTGTCCTGGTACGAAATGTCCCGGTACGAAATGTCCGGGTACGAAATGTCCGTACCCCATGACGGGCAATCACACAGGTCACTATTGTGTATAATAAGGGCAGCATTGTGGCATGTGTTAGCTGTTTCGCTGATTTACATTAAATTACCGGAGTTATTATTTTCAAACATACATGACATTTTTGAATCATTTTGAGGTGGGCTCTGCCAGCAAAGAATTTGAAAAAAAGGGGTTCTTTGAATGCAGAGTTTCCTTTTGCAAACACTGCTCATCAAGTATTTCTCATAATTATAAGAGTTTTTCAAATCTAACAACTCATCATAAAGTGAATAAATATGAGAATTGTTTGATAACAGTGTATATTCCCCAGATAATATTTACTGATAATAACATATTTTTCAGCATTTAAAAAGCTTTTCACAGAATTTGACAGAAATATACCTCTTATTACAAAATTTACAGCACTTAAGTGGCTTCGTATAGAATTCTCATAAATTCTCCAAGTAGTCAGGTCATTCTTAAACAGAATAAATACGGGATCTATTTATTTAATTGTAAATGTACCAAGTGATACATTTTTATGGCATAATCTGAAGCATTTTCAATAAAATAAGATGTATAAAGTATCCTGTCAGTTTTATTTCTGTGTTAAAATTACCTTTCAAGTTTGTGCCAAATTGTAATAGAATGTAATTAAAAAGTAATAGAAGTAATAGATGCCAAAGTAATAGTAATAGTAATAGATTTAAAATTTTAAAATGTAATAGTAATAGATTGAATATTTTCAAATGTAATAGTAATAGATTGCAAGTCTGCTTCGAAATATGTTATATTAAAATGCCGTCTATTAAAAACTTTGTTACACAAACTATTAAAGTTTGCAAACGCTTAAAATATAAAAAACAGAAACACCTTATATTAGTAAAATATATAAATATATTCATATATTTAAAGAAAAAATTTAATTTTGTAGTAGATTTTATGTCTATGTTTAGTTGTTCTCAAATAGTCGGTTCCCTTTTCTTGCTTCGAGTATTGAACTGAATCGTTTCGTTTCCGACTAACCGAAAAATCGTTGCAGCCCTATTTTGCACTTTTGAAAAAAATTCGGAAATTCAAAATGGCCACCATTTTTGCCGAGTGAAATAGCTGTTAAAACTTGGAGAGGCTAGGCTTCATAGATACCCTGTGGGTCAAAAATTTTGCCAAAATCCCACTAGTAAATTTTTATTTTATGAAGAACTGGTTTCAAAAAATACTCATATATCACTTAGTATTGGTTCTATACGTGTAACATATGAGCCTATGTTTCCAATTTGTGTTTTGCATTTTTTGTCAAAAATTCAAAATTGAATATGACCCCCATTTTTGGGGAGGAGAAATTTTTTTGAAAATTGGAGACAGTAGTTTGTTTAGATACCCTGTGGATCGAAAATTTCGACGAAATCGCTCTATCTCATACCATTAAGGAGATACAAGCAGTTTTGTGTTTTACTCGTTGAGAAAATTGTTAATGCTTAATTAATCATCAATAACTCAGTCATTTCTTAACCTTTCCCTGCCAAAATTTAATGTCACCCAGATCTTTATGCGAGGAAGGTATTTGCAAAATTTCAGGTGGATAGATAAAATGCTTAGTAAGTTATCATCCGGACAAGGATGCCCTTCCAAAAAACCCACATTTTTGGTCTCTGATTGGTGAAAATGTCATCGCAGCATATTCAAAAAAATTTCCCAGGGCTACAGGAATATGAAAAGAATCCGCCTTATGGCTGCGAAGCTATTGTGAAAAGAAAATGCGGATCTGGTGGAGTCGCTTCTCCCATATACAAACAAGCGTCCCTCGTGGGACGCTTAATAAAGGCTCACATGTGAGCTTATTTTACTGTGTTAGATCAGATTAGTGCTTACTGCCCTTTAACATGACAGCACTGGAATTTTAACCAACAAGCTGAAATGTGAGAGATGCTCATGGTACCAACTACACAATTTACTTTTATATTCCAATTAACCCTGAAGAATCTCAAATAAAACCCAGAAAAATACTTATATAACTTATAGTGGACTTTCACAGAAAACTGGGACAAAATAAAAAGACCTCAAAAAGAAGCTAATTGGAGGCTAATTTTGACAAATGTTAAGATTTTACAAGACATAAGTAAGACTATAATATTAGGCTTTTAGAGCAAACAGTGTGACATGATGTTGCACACCTACATTCCCTAACCAATGACCCTTACCAATGTCCCTAAGAAGTATCAACTTCCTATACCTTATGGTTTTCGAGATATAGACTGGACAAGATTTTGAACTATAAGGTTACTCAAGATCACACACCTTGACGTTGCACACCAACATCCCCTAACCAATGTCCCTACCAAGTATCAGCTTTCTATACCGTATGGTTTGAGATACAGCCCAGACATTTTTTAAGGTCAAGGTCACTACAGCACGGTTAAAGGTGAAATGAAGGTCATGCCATGATGTTGCACACCTACACCCCCAACCAATACAACTGGGTCAAACAAAAAGACCTCATAAAGAAGCTAATTGGAGGCTAATTTTGACAAATGTTAAGATTTTACAAGATATAAGTGAGACTATAATATAAGACTTTCAGAGCAAACAGTTTGACAGCATGTTGAACACCTACATTCCCTAACCGATGTCCCTTACCAATGTGCCTAACAAGTATCAACTTCCTATACCCCATGGTTTCCGAGATATAGACTGGACAAGATTTTAAACTTTAAGGTTACTCACGATCACACACCATGACTCTCCACACCTACATCCCCTAACCAATATCCCTACCAAGCATCAGCTTTCTATACCGTATGGTTTCTGAGATACAGCCCAGACATTTTTAAAGGTCAAGGTCACTACAGCACGGTTAAAGGTGAAATCAAGGTCATACCATGACGTTGCACACCTACACCCCCAACCAATGTCTCCACCAAGTTTCAACTTTCTACACCTTATGGTTTCTGAGATAAAGTTCAGACCAACTTTTTCCCACCGCCCACAAAACTGCCCGTCCACCCATGCGGACCGCCATGGATGAAAACAATACCTGCACAGCCTTTGAAGGCTGTGGAGTAATGAGAAATTTATAATAATACACTTTTTTAACATCTGTAATTTTTTATATAAAAAAAATTCATGTTATAAAAAGAATTCCTTATCTATACTTACTGTCTCTGGGATTTACCAAGTGCTTCAGTGTAAAAAATACAAATTAAAAAGAAAAAAAAAGTGTCACCTATAGACTCAGATTGAGTATATTTGCACATTAGCTTACTGATAAATCTCTGGCTTTTAAACTATTGAAGCGAGTTTCTACAAGTACAAATGACTGTTTAAAGTTTTAATAACTTAAATTGTAGCTCTTGGAGAATGGTATTCAAATAAATTAACATTTTCATAATCTCAATATTGAGGAAGTTTTAATAGAAGAAAATGCTTTATATTCAGGCACTGTGGCTTTGTGCAACTAAAATACTTCTTCTTATTTCAAACTAACTGTGGTAAGATTAAAATATGGGAGTGTGACAATAAGGGAAGTGGCAGAACCTGTACAATTTACAGAAAGACAAACTGAAAAAAAAAGTGAAGCAAATACTTACAAGTCTGCTTGATAAATTCAGCTCACAATTTCATTGTGAGCAATAGATAAGTATAATATTAAACTTCCTGATAAAATACCCTCTCAATGTTTCACTTCTGGGTAATAGGCCTAAACAAAGGACAGTAAATGGCCACACCTTTTTGAATATACATTTTAACTGAGATACTTTAATGGACTACAACGGGTTAAAGGCATTAAAATTTCTGAACATCTAAGTATTGTTTGACTATTACTCTACAGTTTAAGGATAAAAAAGGCAATTATAATTACCAAATTTTAAAACTTTTCTATAAATGTACAGCAATTATAAATGAATACTTCAAAAACTAATGGTGAATTATACTTGAATTATTCTTTGTAAATTAATCTGCCAAATTATACATTATATTATTTGATATATTTGATTTGGACATGACATTTAAAAATGGGTTAAACATTATGCAGTCTATATACTGCAGCTGCAGAATTTATGGCTTTCAAAAAACATAAAATATTTTTAATAATATTAGTTTAATTTAAACAGACAAAATTAGAAATAGTTACAGCAACATACACACAACACAAACAAGGCTTTAAGATCATACTTTGTGACAACAAAAACTCCAACAAAAATGTTCAAGAGTAAACACACAATAATATTTTTATTTTTAATGAGAATTGGACATCTTAAACCTACTTTGTTCTTAAATGCACTATTTCTGGATTATTTTCCAGAAACAAAATCTTGGTTTCGTAAAAATCATTTAAAACTGATGGAACTTATTCATATATTTATACAGAACTCATGTTTTACAAAGCAGAGTGAGGCTTTGTGCTTCTCATTAGTATTCCTTGTCCAACCTCCCTATAAATTAACTCATGGTATAACCAGTCAAAGAAACCATTTGTGTGAGCACAATACTGAGAGGTTATCACAGAAAATAATTTCCTGTTTCAGTAACTCCACTGAAATATTGCAGTAAAGCAAAACATCAACACCTTTATATTGAGAAGTCAATAAAACTACATACAACACTAATTGATTTTTATAATTTTCCAAAGCTGCAGTATTCAATAGCAGGTCAAACTTTTGTTCAATGATATAAATATTATATTTCTCTCCGCTTTGTCTCATTTAGAAAGAAAGTCCATTAAGTTCTGTTGGAGGTTTGACTTAGGGAGAATATAATGATATTCAATGAACTTACCAGTTATCAAATATAAAGCATTTTTTATAAAGAATTTCATTAATCAAAACAACTAATGATTCTAAGTTTACAAATAGTTTTGGTAATCTAGTAAAATATTTGTCTAATGTACAGAATAGATGGCATAGAAAATTGCAAATTTAATAAGTAAATTAAATTTTTATAAGTTAATACCCTACCCAATGGACAATTGCTTATCCGGTCGGTGCAGACCGGCCCGCCAAACGCCAGAAAAAGACGTCCTGTGTCTCCACCGGCCGGCCGGTCCCAGTACTGTGCACTCGCAAGGTGGCGCATCGTACTTCCTTCCTGTCTAGACAGAGTGACGTCATAGCATCTTTTTCGTTGTCTAAACCTATTAGACCCCTAGTAAGCTGATAGCGGGGTCGGTGGGAGGGTCTTTTGTGTCCATTGGATAGGGTATTAACTTATAAAAATTTAATTTACTTATTAAATTTGCAATTTTATTGCGTTAATATATCCTATCCAATGGACAATTGCTGAATAACTACCGCTTGGTCGGCGGGTAAGTTACTAGGGACTTATGTGAACTCACAAGTAATAGCAAATTTTAGCCTATGGTCTTGGTTGACTTCGTCAAGAGACCTATAGGCCCAGGCCTGGGTTGACCTTAAGGTCAGAAAACCCTGTAAGGCCATGGTTGGTTGCCAGCAGCCGGTTACCCGGAGTTATACCGACGTCGCCCCCCCCCCCCCCCCCCCCCCCCCATTTTGCAGACCTGCTCTGAGGTAGGGGAAGAGAGGGATGAGTTCAGTCCCAGAATGCAAATAAACCTCCCAAAGGAAGCACGTCACACTTATTTTTTTTTTTTTATTATGTACATGAAGAACTGTTTACACTATGTACATATATACAAATCTCCTCAATCTTAAAGGGCCACTTGTGGATCTGCTGAGCAGCCAATACCTAGCCCAATTGGTAAAGCTCTGAATCAGCCCAAGCCACACCCTTCAGATAGAACTGTGTGAAGGTATTATATGACTTCAGTGGCAGGCTGACAAGATTGGATCTAAGGAGACTCCCGACTGGAAGACCTTAGAAGCAGCAAAGGCCCTGACATCATGGGCTTTAACCTGATGTAAAGTGTGGGCCTCCTGGTCAGAGAGCTCATAACATAGGATCACAGTCTGCTTGATCCAAGAGGAGATAGTGGCAGGTGAGATGTCTTTTTTGAAACCTTTCTTAAAGGAGACAAAAACCACCTCCTTATTCTGCCTGAGGTCTGAGGTCCTGTCCAAATAGTAGCACAATGCTCTGACCGAACAGAGGGACCTGTCAGACTTGAGGGATCTATCCAGAGTTGGGGCCAGGGCTGTTATAACCCCTGGGGCCACACTGTCTGGACCCTCTTTGGCCAGCTGATTCTTGGAGAGAAAGCTGGGTGATGGGTACAGGGACACCTTTTTACCAGTCAGATTGGTGTCTAATATTTCCGTTTTGCCAAGCATGTATCTCACTTCTACGCTTGCCCGACCCCAGGGCCAAGAGGAAAACTGTCTTGAAAATCAAATGCTTCAAGGAGGTCTCTTTAATTGGTTCAAAATGAACCTTGTCAGCTGGTGCAAAAACCAGGGAGAGGCTCCAGGAGGGGATTCCCCTCTGGCCTTTGGGTCTGTCTCAGTGGAAACTATCCAGGAGACAAGTGAGATTTTCATTCTTACTGATATTGATGGGCAAATTTCCCAGTCTATCAGCAATGGCTGACCTGTAACCATCAATGGTACTGGGCTGCAACTTCCTGTCCTGAAACAGGTACATAAGGAAGTCAGCAACTGACTTTACAGGGGTGCCCCGAAGTCCACCTGATGAGTGATACAGCACTTTGTAAAAAAAGGCCCACTTGCCTCATAGACTGATCTGATTGATCCCCTTTGAGGGGCCTCAATTCTTGCAGCTACTGCCTCAGACAAGCCCTGTTCCTCGATTGCTGAGGCTCTAGGAGCCATGCATTGAGATTAAGATGTCAGATTTCTGTGAGGGATCTGATTGAATGGCTGTCAACAGGTTGGGCAGATTAGGCAGGCTCAGTGGGATTTGGCTAGACATTGCCACCAGATCCCAAAACCAAGGTATGTTGGGCCACCCCCGAGCAATCAGAATGATTCTCTTGCATCAGGAGTCTTGCAACTTCTCCACCACTTTGCCCAATATGGCTGATTGTGGGAAGGTGTATGCTTTTCAGATCCTACCATGGCAGGCTGAGCGTATCCACTGCTGTGGCTAGGAGATCCGGTACCGGTGGCACAAACAGAGGCAACTTCTTGTTGAACCTCGTGGCAAATAAGTCTATTTTGGGCCGGTGCCACCTGCTGCATATGGAGTGGAAGACCTCTGGAAGGAGAAACTGCTCTGTTTGGATGGTCTGGCCTAGTCTGGGTAGCTTGTCTGCTACCACGTTCAGCCAGCCTGGAATGTGTCGAGCTTTAGAGTCACTTGTTTCCTGGTACACCAGGTCAAGATTCTCCATAATAGGGCACAAAGTGGGCCCGAGCTCATGCCTCCTTCCTTGTTTATGTATGACACTACTGTGGTGTTGTCGGTTGCTACAAGTACTATCTTGTTAAAGCAAAGGTCTTGGAACTCTTTTAAAGCCAGAAAGACTGCTTTTAGTTCTTCACCAGCCAACCCAACTGCTGACACATTTTTACTAGTTCCTGTGTATGTTGGAGACAAGCCTGGTGGGATCTGGCTCTCACCAACCAGTCTAGGTACTGGTGGATTCTTAAACCCTTGTGTATAGCCATCAGTTTCACCTCCTTTGGTATCACAGTGAACTCCATGGGTGCTGTGGGCAAACCGAATGGCAGGGCCTTGAACTGGTATGCCTGACCTTGGATGTGAAATCTCAGGTATTTCCTGGATTGTCCCTGTATAGGTATATGGAAGTAGGTGTCCCCTGAATTCTATTGAGGTAGCCCACTCCCCTTGTTGGAGGGAGGTCCTGATGATCTCCGAAAGGTTTGGTTTGTCCAGACCTAGAATAGGTCTCCAACGGTTGTGTGGTTTTGGAACCAAGAAAGGTCAGCTGAAGAAGCCCAGAGATTTTGAACTGGCTCGACTGCATCTTGTCCATAAGCTGATGGATTTTTGGTGACCTTGTCAAGTTTGGTCTTGGGTACAGTCCCCAAGGCTTCCAAGGTTCCCAAAAAGGATTTAGTCTAGATCCTACAGGCAGACTGTGTTCCACATTTGGGACATTTGGTAGTCTGACAAACATTTCCTGTCCCTCCGGACACTGGTCCGATCTGGTGACAATGATCCAAGTTAACAGTCTCTCTGTTCTTGTTGTGGTCCGGTCAACTTTTCACATTTTACAGATTCTTTGCCCCAGGCCAGCTGCCTGCAAGGTGCAGCATTCACACAGTAATTGTTATTTGAAAGATGGCTGACCCCTGGCCGGACGTGATGAAAACTTGTTTGACTGTAGACTACCTTTCCTCTTGCTGCTGAAATGACCTATTTTTCCAGTCAAGTCCAGCACCGATTACAGGCTGGTAAGAGGTGTAATAAGGTAAGCTTGCCTGGTAGTAGCTTTGGAAATTGTCATATCAAGACCACTGACTGGTCTAAGAATTCTCTGTAACCAAAATTACCTTGGGCAACTCTGTCAGGTACCAGGTCTCTGTAACCGGTAATTCACTGTAACCAGTAATTCTCTGTAACCGGCAACTGTAACCGGCAAAACTGGTAGGCTGGAGTCCCCAATGAATTTAGACAGCTACCGGTCTATATTTAGCTCGCTTTATTAGTTTGTAAAAATTGGAGTTTTCTCTGTAACCAGCAAAGAACGGGTAGGCTCTGTAACCAGTGGTTGAAGTGATCACTCTGTAACCGGTTTGGGTGAAAATAAGGCTGAATAGCCGGTAAACTGGTCTGGTGATTTGAAGACTCTGTAACCGGTCAGTTGAAGCCATATTTTAGTGTTGGTATCGAATGATAATATGCACATCGATATCAAACCATATTTTTGCCTTGCGTATCGATCGATATTGAAATATCGGGGTATTAGATGCTTTCCTGGGAGAGACCTTCCAAACTCTTTCGCGAGGTTTAGTATTTCCCGAAACGTAAACAAATATGGCATTTCTGCTTTAGCGGTAAGTGAAAGATGACAAAAATAGTAGGAAAACCAATATATTCTTCAAATGTTGTCCTTTATTTGAATGAAAAACATGATATTTGTACATGTTAAGTGGTCTGTTTCGATATTGATATTAGACTCTACATTATTGATATCGGCAAATGTAGCGTGAATCGATAAATATTTCAATATCGATAAACAATACCAGCACTACCATATACTTGCTGTCTACCTGCCCCAGAATCAACACAGATTCAAATGGACTGGGTCGGATGACTCTGTAACCAGTTGGGTGTGTGTGTGTGTGTGTAAGCTGTACAAAGGCTGTGTAGCCGGTACACTCTGTAACCAGTTGCTGAAGCAAGTTTACAACTATCTTTTGTGTTGAATTCAGCTTACTGTACGTTTCCTCCATTAATTAAAGTATTTCTTTTAAGCGCACGTCTTATTTGTAGATTTGACAGTTGCTGGGAAAGCCCTTGTGAACTATTTTTAGAAGCAATTGTTGGTCGCCGTGTCATGTGACCAGCTCGTCAGTTGTTGGGTTCTTTTGTGATACTTAAACAGGCAAATGCGCAGTATTCTGCTCATCCACAAACGCCACTACCGACAACAAAGGCCGGGTCCATGAGAGAGGGACTGGTATCACAGTAGACGTTAGTTGTGAAGAACGCAGTAGCAATATGTAGAAAGAATTGCCAGTCGGTGAATCACGTGACTACCTTCGGGGAGATGACATCACTGGTCGCGTTCTTTCCTTTTTACCACAGTAAACGTGAGCTGGCTGGTCGACTGACTTGTAGCAGAAAAGTCTGTACCAGTGCGCTGTGGAGGTGAATTTCAGGAACTAAAACTGGAATCACAGTAGACGTGAGCAGAAAGAACGCACTTCCGACCTTCTTGGTAGGTGAATCATGTGATCAGCTTCGTGAACTGGTCGGAGAGTCACGTGACCAGCTTCGTGTAGAAGATGACGTCAGGGGTCGCGTTCTTTTGAGCTGGCCGGTCGGCTGATGCTTTAAAAGAAGAGAAGCCTGGACCAGTGTGCTCTGAAGATGAAAGTCCTGGTCGGTGCCGGTCTGAAGTCGGTTCTCAGCTGTCTGTGCACTCAAACCAGTGTCCTGGCCATCCACTGCCCTTATTACCGACACACGTGCCGGGTCCACAAGGGTGGGACTGAGAGTGACAGAAGATGAGATTCCTTCTATGTAGTAGATATCAGTGTACTCTGAAGAGGTAGGAAGCTCTGTAGATGAATTTTTTCTCATGCTTCTGATGAAAAACACTAAATACTCGAGCTAGGCTGGTGTGACTGATGCTTTACAGCAAAGAAGTCGGTACCAGTGCGCTCTGAAGACAATGAAGAATGCATCTCATGCTTCCTCTGAAGAATGCACCTATCAGGGAATTCCTTCTATTTATAGTTATAATATCGACGTTTCTTCCGTGATTGTAGCTGGAAGCTTACAGAACGTACACTCAAAACAAAAGACATGGATAAAATACCTTGTAAGTAGTATATCCCTTTCTTCTAAACATTGTCGATCTGCCCCTAACAACACAATTGTTGAATGGGAGGAAAATAGCAGAATGGCTGCCTTCATATTTCTCGTCGATTACTGCCCTATCATCAACAATAAATTGAGTCAACTAGGGAGCGTTTCCAGCAGATTTAATGTATATCCGTGCTTGATATGTAGATAACACTTCTACACTAAACTATTCACATATAAGGTTGAAAATCCGCAATAATCCACACTTTTTCTTAAAATATATGGAGATTATTGAAAATACGTCTGCACAGTATACGCGCCAAACGAAAAAAGATGCTATGACGTCACTCTGTCTAGACAGGAAGGAAGTACGATGCGCCACCTTGCAAGTGCACAGTACTGGGACCGGCCGGTGGAGACACAGGACGTCTTTTTCTGGCGTTTGGCGGGCCGGTCTGCGCCGACTGGATGAGCAATTGTCCATTGGATAGGATGTATAAACGCAATAAAATAAACACATTATTGTATGATGTCGACCCTATGAATGCTGTGAAAGACTATAGCTTATAACTGCTGAATCCAAGATCATAAATCATAACAAATTTGCTTGAGATTTATATGATACTCAACCCTTAAATGAACAAAAATGTAGTGTGATGCTGGATGCTAAGAAAAACTAGATTGGGCCAACTCGGCGCCAACATATCCCCAGACAGGTCATCACTCACGCCACAGGTTTTGATCGGGAATTTTTAAAAACATAATTACCCATTATTATATGAACTTCAGCACATCAATCTACTCTGTTTATATCTTCCAAGGAAGATGGTGTATCCCCAGACGCCGAATACATAACTCAAATTATATTTTCAATCTTCCTGCAATGATAACTCTAAACCTATTTTCAAAGTATTTAAATGATTGATGATTGAATGTCCATTCTAAAATAATAATCCCAAAAGAGCATATCTGTTTCTATATTTGTTGACAAATAAAATATTATTTTTAACTCAACTCATCATACTTTTCAATCTTCCTTCAAAGTATTTAAATGATTGATGATTCAATGTCCATTCTAAAATTCATAATCCCAAAAGTGCATATCTGTTTCTATATTTGTTCACAAATAAAATATTATTTAAAAAAAATTATTTATATTATTATTTTATTATATTATTTTTAGAATTTGCAAATTGTTTTCAGTTATTCATTTCCTCTATACCTGTATATGTGGTCCATATATATGCAACCTAAATATGTGACACAATCTCAGTTCTGACTCCCCTTTGTGTTATATGTAATGAAGCCCACCACCTCCCACCCCCACCCCTCTCCCCTTCTCCACACCTCTCTCACTATTACACAAGATCTGCAACCCCATTGAGGTCTTTGTTTCTCATCTGATATCATTAAATACCTTTGTTTATTTAGTGTCACTCAATATAGCTGGAGGTCCCAGAGGTGGGTGGGGGGAATCCGGGTGGGGGATGTGGGTTGGGACTTAGTTTAGTTTATTAGTTTATTATAGTGACATGTATTATGTTGACAAGGATTATACAAAAACTATTGAAGTAATACCCAGCACTATATGGGCTTATAAGTCACTTTAAATAGAGAGTTAATAACAAACAGAGCAAACATATTTTGAGGTAAGATACAGTAAATAAAGACAGCAATTCAATACATAAAAATTAACAATATAATTTACTTTTTCTTTCTTGCCACAAATCAAAAATAAAATTAATAACCATATTGACATTCATATGAGTTAATACCCTTGATAATTGATCTATTAATAATTCAGATTTATCTATATTTAAAATTTTGAAATATTTCATACGAATCAGCTCTAAAGCTGGACAAACACAAACAAAATGTATCTCATCTTCTACATCTTTTTTACACAGTTTACATGTTCTCTCAAAGAGATGGAGTGCTACAGCATAAATGGTAAACAAACAATCTATATAAAAGGGGTACTCAAATACAAAAAGAATTGAGAATTTTAAGTATGTGATTATCAACTGAAATGAGTTCATAACTGTAGGAGCTGTGTCAAAATTAACTGAGGCAAGTTGAATAAAACTGGGCTAGTTGAGGGTTAAAAATCCCCTAGTTTTACTACATACGGATATAATTTCATTAATATTGGGACTTAAAGCTCACTTAAAGTGTCCATTTTGTCTACTTGAATATGTTTAACCGGCGTTTAACCAGTTTCATTTTAAAAAGTTAAAAACTCAGCAAGCAGAGGTATAACACACAAAAATAAGTTCTTAAAAGACTAAGATAGCCATAACATTATTAATATTCAAAATTTAAATAGACAGGCATTTCCTTTTAAAAATTCAAAGATTTCAGCTCTATAACCCACATAGTTTGACAGTTACTGGGCTTTAAAGTGGCATAATGTCCATAAATTGGGTTTCTGTGGGCATTTTACAATTGTTAAAGAGACCTTAGCAATTAAACTACAGATCTGAAACTTTTTGGGGGACATACATAACAAACAAAAATTATATATAATACAGTTTAAGACTTGTCACACTAAGCATTTCCAAATAACAGGGCAAAATACGGAAAAAATGTCCAAAAAGGCACTTGGGCGAGTGTCTATGGCCCTCATACACAGGTTAAATGTCTACTAAAAACCTTGATTTTCGCCATATGTAAAAAGGACATAATAATGCATTCCCAGATGGGATTTCAGCTCCATCAATCACATAGTTTAACAGTCACAGGGCTTAAAGGTGGCAAAAAGTCCAAATATTGGGTCTCTGTGGGCCTTTTAGAGATCTCGATGTGGCTTTCAAATTAAAGCTTCAGACTTGAAATTTGTTACATACTAAGATTACACATAGAATATGTATCTAATAAAGTTTGAAACTTCTCAGACTTACCATTTCCAAGTTACAGAGCAAAATATGTGAAAAATGTCTTAAAAGGGTCACTCAGGTGGGTGTTTAAGGTCCTCATAAACAGGTTAAATGTCTACTTGAAGCCTTGATTTTTGGCACATGTAAAAAGAACATAATAATGTATTCCCAGATGAGATTTCAGCTCTATCAGTCACATAGTTTAACAGTCACAGGCCTTAAAATTGGCAAAAAGTCCAAATACTGGGTCTTTATGGGGCCTTCTAGAGACCTAAATGTGGCCTTCAAATTAAAGCTTCAGACTTAAAATTTGTCACATACTAAGATTACACATAGAATATGCATCTAATACAGTTTGAAACTTCTTAGACTTACCATTTCCAAGTTACAGGGCAAAATATGTGAAAAATGTCTAAAAATGGTCACTCGGGTGGGGATTTATGGTCCTCATACACAGGTTAAATGTCTTCTTAAAGCCTTAATTTTTGGCACATATATAAATAACATACTAATATCTTCCCAGATAGGATTTGAGCTCTATCAGTCACATAGTTTGACAGTCACAGGGCTTAAAAGTAGCCAAAAGTCCAAATATTGGGTCTTTGGGAGCCTTTTAGAGACCTCAATTTGACCTTCAAAATTAAAGCTTCAGACTTAAAATCTGTTACATACTAAGATTACACACAGAATATATATCTAATACAGTTTGAAACTTCTCAGACTTACCATTTCCAAGTTACAGGGAAAAAGATGTGAAAAATGTCTTATAAGGGTCACTCGGGTGGGTGTTTATGGTCCTGATACACAGGTTAACTGTCTATTAAAGGCCTAAATGTTGGGGCACATATAAGAAAACACATAGATATATTCCCAGATGATATTTAACTTAGATGAGAGACATAGTTTGAAAGCTACAGTGCTTGAAAGTGGCAAAAAGTGCATAAATTGGGTCTCTGTGGGCACTTTTGAGACCTTAAGTCGACCCCTTTGGGTAAACCTACAGCCCTAAAATTTTCTACAGACAAGGATTACATATCAAAGTTATACCTAGCACAGTTTGAGACTCATCAGAATTACCACTTCCAAATTATAGGGCAAAATATGTGAAAAGTATAGCAAAAAATCCCTAAGTGGGGGTATTTATGGGCCTCAAAGACAATTTTCTCCTCAACTTAAAGTCGTGATTTTCGGCACATGTACTAAGAACATATTAATGTGTTGTCAGGTAAAATTTCAGCCAGCTGAGCATCATAGTTTGTGACCTACAGGGCTCTAAGTGGCCAAAAGTCCAATTTCTGACCTTAAGGTGGCCATAAGTTCTTTTTTACTGGGAGTTTAAGGTCACCTTAAAATAGGGATCTTCCTTTGGGCACCCTTAACATGTGTACCAAGTTTGAAAAAAAAATGTTAATTTGTTTTTGAGTTATCGCGTCCACAAGGAAATTTCTACGGCGGCGGCGGCGCGACGGACCTGAATCCAATATATCCCCGACTTTCGTCTGGGGATATAATAATTGTCTCCACTCCACACTATACAGCAAGACTACCAATATGAGAAAGCACTCCCATCTATATCGACACTGTTTTTATCTTTCACAGAAAATACACGTATGTGGTGTTTTGCTACATTTGACTCTGTTATTAAGTGTATTCCACATGAGTAACTCTATAATTAACTTTATAATTGAAATGAATTTATATTAATAACATTATAAAGGGGTAAAATATTTGATTCCAAATCATGAAGCAATATTCTAGAAATTTATAAAAGCCTTAAGAACATTTTTTTCACCTTCACTGTGCAGTCCTCTGAGGCACTCGCAATGACATCATCATTATGGGGACACCACTTGATGTCGAGGACAGCAGCCTTGTGTCCTCCTACAATAGGTGCATCTCGCTCTATTCTGCCAGTCTGAAAAACACCAAACAAGTGCCATAAGTAACAGTCATAACCCTTTAGCATATACCATATCTCACTCTATTCTGGTGGTCTGAATACAAACAAAGCCGGAAGGGGTTTTGGTCTACCAGCACGAGCCACGAAGTCATCAGAGACATGAGTAGTGCACTAAAGTAGTCACACATCCCAGTACTAACGTAGCCCATTGCAGCTCAGAGGAGAGACAAATACTCATCACACTATTCCACAATCCATGAAAGTCGGAGGTAAAAAAAAAGTGATTCCTAGAAGTGCGAGCTCTAGTGAGGTTCGCGCTTAACAACAAACAAATGGTTGGACAATAGAATATTCGCCTGAAAGTTTGACAGTTTATGAGGTTCAGTCACTTTTAATGTCCATGTTGAGATTTTTACTTCCAGTTAGGGCAGGGTCGGTAGCAGATTTTTCATTTCAGGCCTTTGTAGTAAGATAACCCCACTTGACATTGAAGAAGGGGTCAAAGGTAAAAGTCAGCAATTGGAAAAGAGACTCAGGCCTTTACTTCCTTTAAGTTGTTTTCACATTTGGAACCCCTAGTAGCAATGATAAGGGAGATATAAGGCCTTTTTAATAGGATAATCCCATTTAACATGTGATAAGACAGCCATTTTGTTTTCGAAACTAGGCCAAATTACTATCAGCCTAACTTTCCTAGCCATATATATTTTGTGCATGTTTGATGAACCTAGCAGCAATATTTCAAGTTTTAGAGCATCTTAATGATTTTTAAATGATTGGCTATGGCGGCCATTTCGTTTTTCAAAATAAGGCCAAAATTTTTCTCAGGCAAAACATTTGAAGGCCAGAACTTTTGATGGTCTGTCTTTATATTCTGAAGCCACAGCACCAATAACTAGACTAAGGATGCATCTGTGGCCAGATGCTGGATGTATCCACCGACAAAGGCTAACTAACATAGTTTAGAAGATAAACAGCATTTTTCGTTAATAAGCAAGGTGAAAGCACTTTTAAGTTTGGCTACCCTTAAGTGACCCTGTAGCAGGGGCCCAAGGTGAAGTCTGACCACATCAAAAGATTCGCAGCCCATGATTTCCTATAAGTCGTTTTCACATTGCAAACCTCTAGGACCAATAATAAGCAGGAGGGGCCCAAGGTCAAATCTGACCACATGAAAAGATTTGCAGCCCATGACTTCCTATAAGTTGTTTTCATATTAATGAGTTATTTGAGAAATACTGGCTATCTGCAATACTTCTAGAGATAATTCGCATTTACTCATTTTGAGAAGGTGAATAATTAGCTACGGGTCTGAAACTTCACCAAATGAAAGCTCTCTCAAAAGTAGGCGAATAAGTTATTTGAGAAAAATTGGCTATCTACAATACTTTTAGAGATAATTCTAATTTACTCATTTTCAGTAGGTGAGTAATTACCTACGGGTCTGGAACTTCACCATGTGAAAGCTCTCCCAAAAGTAGATGAATGAGTTATTTGATAAGAATTGGATATCTGCAATACTTTTAGAGATAATTAGCATTTACTCATTTTCAGTAGGTGAATAATTAGCTACAGGTCTGAAACTTCACCAAGTGAAAGGTCTCCCAAAAGCAGGTGAAGGAGTTATTTGACAAAAATTGGCTATCTGGAATACTTTTAGAGATAATTTGCATTTACTCATTTTCAGTAGGTGAGTAATTACCTACGGGTCTGAAACTTCACCAAGTGAAAGCTCTCCCAAAAGTAGGTGAAGGAGTTATTTGACAAAAATTGGCTATCTGCAATACTTTTAGAGATAATTTGCATTTACTCATTTTGAGTAGGTGAGTAATTACCTACGGGTCTGAAACTTCAAGTGAAAGCTCTCCCAAAAGTAGGTGAATGAGTTATTTGAGAAAAATTGGCTATCTGCAATACTTTAGAGATAATTTGCATTTATTATCCACCACGCGACGTATTTGCCCTAAATACGGGGAAATACAGACCGGGATGTTTTCCTATTTTACTCATTTCGAGTAGGTGAGTAATTACCTACAGGTCTGGAACTTCAGCATGTGAAAGCTCTCCCAAAAGTAGGTGAATGAGTTATTTAAGAAAAATTTGCTATCTGCAATAATTTTAGAGAAAATGCAGAATTACTCATTTTTAGTAGGCAAGTAATTTAGCCACAGGCCTAATTTAGACATAAAGCCTACCAATAGAATTCTGTGGTGCACCCCCTAATATACCTTGCAAACTTGAGAAGGCTAGCTATAATATTTTTTTCGTTAGAGCGGTAATGGTGAAATCTCTCTACACACTGCCGCTATCCAGTGGATACAATGATTTACTTAACAGTGAGAACCTGAAAGTAGATATTGGTAAGCTATGCCATGACACAGAGGTCTGCAATTTCACTCTGTTATAGCTGACCAAAAATTATGTGAATAACATATTTAAACAAAATACTGTAAATGTAATAGTTTTCACGTTATAACTGATTTACTCAACAGTGATAACCTCAAAGTAGCTATTACTCAGCTATGCAATGAGCTACATGTCTGAATTTTTTCTATGTTATAGCTGACCCAAAATTAGGTGAACAACATATTTAAGCAAAATACTGTAAATGCAATAGTTTTCAAGTTACAACTGATTTACTCAATAGTGAGAACCTGAAAATAGCTATTGCTCAGCTATGCCATGAGCTATAAGTCTGTAATTTCACGATGTTATAGCTGACCCAAAAGTAGGTGAACAACATATTTTAACAAAATACTCCAAATGCAATATTTTTCAAGTTACAAGTCATTTACTCAACAGTCAGTACCTGAAAATAGCTATTGCTCAGTTGTGCCATGAGCTACAGGTCTGTAATTTCACTATGTTATAGCTGACCCAAAAGTAGCTGAATAACATATTTACACAAATTTCTGTAAATGCAATAGTTTTCCAATTACAACTGATTTACTCAACAGTGTGAACTTCAACGTAGCTATTACTCAGCTATGCAATGAGCCACAGGTCTGGAACTTCACTATGTTATAGCTGACTCCGAAATAGGTGAATAACATATCGAAACAAAATACTGTAAATGTAATACTTTTGAAGCTATAAGTAATTTACTCAACAGTGATAACCTAAAAGTAGCTATTACTCAGCTATGCCATGAGCTACAGGTCTGAAATTTTACTATGTTATAGCTGACCCAAAAGTAGCTGAATAACATATTTACACAAATTTCTGTAAATGCAATAGTTTTCCAATTACAACTGATTTACTCAATAGTGTGAACTTCAAAGTAGCTATTACTCAGCTATGCAATGAGTCACAGGTCTGGAACTTCACTATGTTATAGCTGACTCCGAAATAGGTGAATAACATATTGAAACAAAATACTCTAAATGTAATACTTTTGAAGTTATAAGTAATTTACTCAACAGTGATAACCTAAAAGTAGCTATTACTCAGCTATGCAATGAGCTACAGGTCTGAAATTTTACTATGTTATAGCTGACCCAAAAGTAGCTGAATAACATATTTATACAAAATTGTGTAAATGCAATAGTTTTCAAGTTACAAGTGATTTTACTCATGATGGAAGTTACTGAAAAGCCCAAAAGTAGCTATTACTCACTTAGCTATTGAGACAGACACCCAAGTTACTCACCATGTTGTAGCTATGAAAAAAGTAGCTGAATAACATATTTTAACAAAATGCTCTAAATGCAACACTTTTCAAGTTAAAAGTGATTTAGTGCATGATTTCATGACTTTTAATGCATTTTAGACATTTTTGTCTACCACAGGTCTAATTTAGACATAAAGCCTACCAAAAAGATAGGGTGGCGAGTCCTCTAGCATACCAAGCCACCTGCCAAATATGAAAGAAATCTGGAAAGAAATGTGGACTGTAGGTCGCTAACAAGAAATCTCTGCGGACGCGGACGAGGACGACAACGATGATGAATCCATAGTATCCCCGCTTCGCGTCGGGATACAATAAGGGAGAAATAAGGACATTTTAGTGTGATGACCCCGTTTAACCTTGAAGTAGGGGTCAAAGGACAAATTCAACACCTGGAAAAGATTCCTAGGCCATTACTTCCTACAAGTTGTTTTCACATTCTGAACCTCTAAGACCAATATTAGGGGAGATAGAAGGCCTTTTTAATAGAATAACCCCGGTTGACATTAAACATGTGATATGGCGGCCATTTTCCTTTTAGAACTAGGTCAAAATTACTATCAGGCTAGCTTTTCTAGCCATATATCTTTTGTGCAAATTTGATGAAGCTAGCTGGAATATTTCAAGATTTAGAGCACCTTTACGATTTTCAAACAATTAGCTATGGCAGCCATTTTGTTTTTCAAAATGAGGCTAAAATTTTTCAGAGACAGGTTTTCATAGCCATAAACATTCCCTGCAAATTTGGTGAAGATATCTTCATAAATGAATGAGATATTAAGGTTTATGCAAAAACGTGATGAACGGACAGACGGACGGACGGACGGACGGACGGAAGGCGTTTTATAATCGGCCGCAGGCGGGAGATAAATATTGGATAAAAGTTTGTAATTTCTTCAGATTTGAGGTTTGTTTCTAACACTTTTTCTCACAATATTATGTACTGATATTCGAAATACCGGCTGTAAAGTGTCACAACAGTGTTGAAGTGAACTGGTCTCGATACTGAGATACCGGTGTTACCGACCCTGCCCTACTTCCAATTAATACTAGGGATGGGTTGGTAGGCTCGGTTTCTCAGTATACTGGCAGTTATGGACAAGCAATGGATCCCTCCATAAGAACAGTCACAACAGAGACTTTTCCAAATAATAACCATTTTATTGATTTTAATAATCAATACTTGTGCAAATATGGCAATACAAAAAAAAAATTTGTTATGTTCTATTTCTAATACACAAGAGGCAAAGTATGACAAAGAAAACTCCCAAGCACAATTGTTTTAACTTTCTATTTTTCAAAAAGAACATAATCTGATTCCAAAGTACCTTAAAATATAGATTTGTCAGTGGTTCTCACTGAAAAAAAATATTGAAGGAAATGTGTTTTTACATTTTACGCAGACATTCAACATGGCCGCCAAAGATGGCGGAAAGTGATTATTGAAAGGTGATTGCCAAATTTGAAAGAAATCACCCCAGTAGTTTCTGAGGAGAAGAGGTTGGAAAAATTGTTGACAACGAAGACACTGACGATGACAGGCTATGCCAATACCTTCTGGCCTATTGGCCAGTAAGCTAAAAACTGGAAGATGACTCTCATACCGTCTGGACCGAAAATTTGATCCAAATCGCTCTATCTCACACCCTTTGAGATAAATGCATTTTTTGTGCTTTACGCAGATATTCAAGATGGCCATGAAAAATTGAGAACGATTTTTGGCAAAAACTGACACAATTGGCTGCATATACAATCAAGACAAGAAATTTGATCCAAATTGCATGATCTTACATTGTTTGAGCTAAATGTTAAAATGCATTTAATGTAGAAATTCAAGATGGCTGCCTAAAAAGGGGGGGGGGGGGGGGGGGGGGGGGGGAATAATTTTTTTGAGAAAATAGGCAGATCATTCCACCTGGTGGTTACTGAGATATTGGCAATAGAAAATGCAGGAGCTGGTGGCTCCCTTTCACGTGAATTTTCTCCTGTATACAAATAAGCGTCCCTTGCAGGATGCTCAATTATTTTTGTTCAATTGTACAAACTTAGTTCGACAGTTTGGCAGCCTTTTACTGGTTCAAAGGTGTATGTATAAGCATAGCCTGGCTTGTAAAGAGAACTTGATATGCAGAACTGTCATGGCATGCACTTGAAGAACAGTTCGTCATATCTTGTACATAAAACTCTTATAGCCATATACAGTAACCTGTTAAATATTTCAGACATTCTATAAAACTCAACTTTGTGAAGTACTCACAAAATTAATGGAGTTTGGATATTTTTATTACACTTTAATGAAAAAAGTTAACATTTACTTAAATATAATCTAAAATATTAAGAAATATTTTTTAATTGTGCCAAAACATTAAAACCAGAGAAGACCTCATCTATAAACAATTTCTGTGACATTTACGCCCATTTAAACATGACCACTTAAATCATATGATGAAGTCGTATCTTCAAGTGTCATTACAGCTATAACATATTTACATATATATGAAGCGCACAGGAACTCGGAACCCACTTTTATCTTGCCTGACAGGTAATGTCATATTGAGCTGAATAACATAATAAAGCAGAACCATTAGCTTTGGAGTTGTATGTGACATATGACACTAAAGCGTTTAACATTAAATAGTGGAATGGTCTGATACTTCCTTGGCATTATTTCACACAAAAAGTAAACACAATGAGTTTTTTAGTTCCAAATACCTTTTCATATGAGGGAAATTTTCACGATTCATAGACTGCTAATATTAGGTTTTAACTATTGGTCTTTCAGTAAACAAACAATACATTATTTAAGGATATTAGTATATTACTCTTAAGTTCCAATTATACAGTTTTTGATCAACAAAATGATCAACAAAAAGTATACTTATATGTACACTTATTTTATACAATACTTTTAACGCCCATTATCAGTCATATAATATCACAAAAGAACCAAGCATTTCCACTTTCTGGTCACCTTTTCCATGGTAACTTCATCTGGTAAACTAAATACTATTATATTAAAGTAAAAAATATATTACTTTTAGCAATGTTCATAATTATCAGTAAAATTATTTCCAATTCAAACTTTTGAATCAAAAAATGTCAGATCCAACACAGGGAAATTTTTGCACCCAATTTATCTGTACCATATTTCACAGCTTTTGCCAGAAAGTGATATTGAGGGCACACTATCTCATATTTATATTTTATATAAACAACTGTTTGTAGACAATTTAGTAAGTTTGTTTATGCCGAGGGATCTGGTAAAAAAGGTCAATTTTATAATAATTTGAATGTGTACTTTACACAAAAATACTTTTCAAACATATTCTACTGAATAGAGTACTACTAGATGGCATCCTGATGTTTGTGGTACATAGTGCTGGGAGATCGCCATGACTTTACCTGTCAATGTTCGTATCGGAAATTTGTGAGCAAACTTCGAACATTTCCGATCATGGAGTAGAAATTGAAAACCAGACAGAAAAATCAAATATTAAATAATAACAAGTAAAATTCACACAAATTACCACAAATATAACCAAAATATAATATAAAAGCCATTCACAGACGTCTCCCTCACTAACAGACCATGCTTTATGTATCTCCACTTCTGATTGGCTAATTTTATGATTACCTTGACAACAGTAGGAAAACCCCAAGGTGTTTCCATTTACGTTAGATTTATTGCATTTACGGCTAGTTTTGTCATTTTAACTGATGAATATTTCATATTTTTACAAAATATTAATACAGTTGGTGTTTTATTGTGACCAAAAGACTACAAAGAAATGAATTTAGCAAACATCGGTTGTACTTAAATTTTACCGGTCATTGATCGGCAGTGAGCCAGCGAGCGATAATACCGAAGTTTGCAAACATCGTCCCAGCACTAGTGGTACACATTTTATATTTTAAAGTGAAGGCTGGTGAACAAAACTGCTTGGTCTATATTTCAAGCATTTGTCATGTGTGGGTTACCTTGAAGTGATTTACATAAAAAAACATTCACACATATTGCTGTCACACCCAGCAAAATTTAAAACAGAAAAGACCTGAGGACAAATGCCATAAAATTACAAGCTTAAAATCATTTCTTATTTCTATTACCAGACCAGTCACTGTCGATATTCGATACAAAACTTCACGAGCGCAGGTCTATTTCATTACCTCGCAAAATTTTTTCAAAGTATATTACTTACACTGTTTGCTTGTTTGTTTGTAAGTTTGTTACGCATGATTCCAAAAACACTGCATGGATCATAATGAGATTTTTAGGGAGCATCAGAATTGTTACAAGGAAGAACTGATTCAAATTTGAGCATAATCGGGTCAATAAACTTGATTCTGGAGCAATTTTTCATTTACATTACCACAGAATCAATGATATCATATATTTGTCTGTTTGTTTACAGCATAACTCTAAAACTACTGCATGGATGGTTACAAACATTTTAAAGAGCATGAGAACTGTTACAAGTAAGAACTAATTCAAATTTGGGCATAATCTGGCAATATCCTTGATTCTGGAGCAGACTGAGTAATATACTTTGCAAAAAATTTTGCACAGTCTGCACTCAGACAGCTTGAAAGTTTCCTCATAAATTAATTCTAAATTGAATACTCACTATTTTCACTTTAACATAGCGGAAATCAAATGACGACCAAACAGAAAAAAATCCTCTTTTTTACAATTTAATACATTTCGTAGCATAAGCATTTTCAGTGAGTCAAGTGAGTCAGCTGAGTTATCCTTTAACATGGTGGAAATCAGATGACCTAACAGAAAAAACTAAGCCACTGCCGCAGCAGTTATCTCCCGCCTTAGAATCAGTAATAATGGAGAACTAAAGGAGATATAAGGCCTTTGTAGTAAGATAACCCCACTTGACATTGAAGAAGGGGTCAAAGGTAAAAGTCAGCAATTGGAAAAGAGACTCAGGCCTTTACTTCCTTTAAGTTGTTTTCACATTTGGAACCCCTAGTAGCAATGATAAAGGAGATATAAGGCCTTTTTAATAGGATAATCCCATTTAACATGTGATAAGACGGCCATGTTGTTTTCGAAACTAGGCCAAACTAGACCTAGCGCATCGGAGAACCGATGCAAATTGTATCCACCGTAAAGACAATGCACCAAAACCTCTAGGACCAATAATAAGCGAGTTATAAGCACTTTTAAGTTTGGCTATCCTCGTTTGACCTTGAAGGAGGGGCCCAAGGTCAAATCCGACCACACCAGAAGATTCCCAGCGCATGATTTCCTATATGTTGGTTTACCATCCCAAACATCTAGGACCAATAATAAGCGAGTTGTAAGCACTTTTTAGTTTGGCTGTCCTCATTTGACCTTGACCATGGGGCCCAAGGTCAAATCCAACCACACCAGAAGATTCCCAGCCCATGATTTCAAATGTGTTGGTTTACCATCCCAAACCTCTAGGACCAATAATAAGCAAGTTAAAAGTACTTTTAAGTTTGGCTATCCTCATTTGACCTTGAAGGAGGGGCCCAAGGTCAAATCCGACCACACCAGAAGATTCCCAGCACATGATTTTCTATATGCTGGTTTACCATGACAAACCTCTAGGACCAATAATAAGCGAGTTATAAGCACTTTTAAGTTTGGCTGCCCTCATTTGACCTTGAATGAGGGGCCCAAGGTCAAATCCGACCACACCAGAAGATTCCCAGCCCATGAATTTCTATATATTGGTTTACCATCCCAAACCTCTAGGACCAATAATAAGCGAGTTATAAGCACTTTTACCTTTGGCTATCCTCGTTTGACCTTGAAGGAGGGGCCCAAGGTCAAATCCGACCACACCAGAAGATTCCCAGCCTATGATTTCCTATATGTTGGTTTACCATCCCAAACCTCTAGGACCAATAATAAGCGAGTTATAAGCACTTTTAAGTTTGGCTGTCATCGTTTGACCTTGAAGGAGGGGCCCAAGGTCAAATCTGACCACTCCAGAAGATTCCCAGCCCATGATTTCCTATATGTTGGTTTACCATCCCAAACCTCTAGGATTGATAATAAGCGAGTTATAAGCACTTATAAGTTTGGCTATCCTCGTTTGACCTTGAAAGAGGGGTCCAAGGTCAAATCTGACCACATCAGAAGATTCGCAGCACATGATTTCCTATAGGTTGGCTTCACATTGCAAACCTCTAGGACCAATAATAAGGGAGATATAGGCACTTTTAAAGTCCGCTATGTGGGTTACTTCGGCACTCCGTGGATGGCCTTGATTTAGGAGCTTCAAGGTCAAATGTGTGCAAGGTTGTAGAGGACATGTATATGTGTCATACATATCACCTATGAAGAGATTCAACCTTCTACCTATGAGGAAGAGCCAGTAGAAAAATGTACATTATTTTTAAAGAAATGCCCGTGGCGGCCATCTTGTTTTTCAGAATGAGGCTACTTTCCTTCCCAGAGAAGCTTACCCCCCAATGAAGATATCCTGCAAATTTGGTGAACCTAGCTGCTGTTGTTTTCCTCTTAGAGCGTTAACGCCGAAAATCTCTCTACGCGCGGCGGCGGCGTAGCGGACGCTAAACCAAAGTATCCACCGGATGCTTCCGGTGGATACAATTACTATCAGCCTAACTTTCCTAGCCATATATATTTTGTGCATATTTGATGAACCTAGCTGCAATATTTCAAGTTTTAGAGCATCTTAATGATTTTTAAATGATTGGCTATGGCGGCCATTTTGCTTTTCAAAATAAGGCCAAAATTTTTCTCAGGCAAAACATTTGAAGGCCAGAACTTTTGATGGTCTGTCTTTATATTCTGAAGCCATAGCACCAATAGTAAGGGTGAATAAGACATTTTAGTGTGATGACCCCATTTAACCTTGAAGCAGGGGTCAAAGGACAAATTCAACACCTGGAAAAGATTCCTAGGCCATGACTTCCTACAAGTTGTTTTCACATTTTGAACCTCTAAGAGCAATATTAGGGGAGATAGAAGGCCTTTTTAATAGAATAACCCCGTTTGACATTAAACATGTGATATGGTAGCCATTTTCCTTTTAGAACTAGGTCAAAATTACTATCAGGTTAGCTTTTCTAGCCATATATCTTTTGTGCAAATTTGATGAAGCTAGCTGGAATATTTCGAGATTTAGAACAACTTTATGATTTTTAAACAATTGGATATGGCGGCCATTTTGTTCTTCAAAATGAGGCAGGTTTTTGTAGCCATAAACATTCCCTGCAAATTTGACGAAGATATCTTTATAAATGAATGAGATGTTAAGGTTGATGTTAAAACCTGACAAACGGACGCACAGACGGATGCACAAACAGACACACGTATGGAAGGCGTTTACAATCTCTCGTCCACAGCCTTTGCTTTTCATGGTCTGTCTTTACAATCTGAAGCCACAGCACCAATAATAAGGGAGAAATAAGGACGTTTTAGTGTGATCACCACATTTAACCTTGAAGCAGGGGTCAAAGGTCAAATTCAACACCTGGAAAAGATTCCCAGGCCATGATTTCCTACAAGTTGTTTTCACATTCTGAACCTCTAGGAGCAATATGTGGGGAGATATAAGGCCTTTTTAACAGGATAACCCCATTTGACATTAAACATGTGATATGGCGGCCATTTTGTTTTTTGAACTAGGTCAAAATTAGTAACAGGCTAGCTTTTCTAGCCATATAGCTTTTGTGCAAATTTGATGAAGCTAGCTGGAATATTTCAAGATTTAGAGCACCTTTACGATTTTCAAACAATTAGCTATGGCTAAAATTTTTCAGAGACAGGTTTTCATAGTCATAAACATTCCCTGCAAATTTGGTGAAGATATCTTCATAAATGAATGAGATATTAAGGTTTGCAAAATCGTGACGAACGGATGAACGGACGGACGGACGTACGTACAGAAGGCGTTTTATAATCTCCCGTCCACGGCCTTCGGCCGCAGGCGGGAGATAAAAATCATCTTATATACAATTTATATACTTTGGGTGGTACAAGAATTATCAATGAGTCAAGTGAGTCGACTGAGCTGTCAATTTCACAAAATGTAGAATTTCAGATGGGTTGTAACATATTTCAGTATATATAAGCAGCCTCTAGATAAGTATAGAACCTCCAAAATCAAAATCTGGTTCTGCTGATGACCTGAATTATTCTACTAAAGCCACAGTTCAACTTGTACCAATTCTGTTCATATAGATTCTACTGTACAATGAATGGTTATATTTATATACTTCATCAAATAATGACTCAGGCTTCTGTTTCTTACAAATGTCTGAGATAAAAAGATGCATCTTAGTAAACACATGAAACACAGTACCAGTAAAAATGAATCATGAAAGTAACTCATTTTCACAGGTCAATGTGCTCTCACTATAACTGGGTGCAGAAAGAGTGAATGATAAAATAACAACCAACTGAAGAAGTATCATTAAATTCCTAATATATATTGAACTTGAAGTTTTGATCATAATTAAAATGTGTTTTATATTCAATTAAGAGATTTCTGCATGTTACCAAATTTATCCCTTAAATATCCTGAGAAAATTCTGCCTGAACTGTGAAAAAACTTATAACTCTATCTCTGAGTATGTTTAACTGTGCACAACTAGGTGCCATTTTTGTTTCTATCGTTCATAACTGAAAAAAAAATACTGAAGCTGAAGTAGGTGGACAGTTAGACACATGTTTAATTAATCATCGGTGATAGTATACAATCACAGTCAATGATGTTTGCTAATAATCTATTATTCAGCTTAAATCTTACCTTTCCTAATATATCTCAGTATCCATGTAGGTTTTAAATATTTTGGCAGTTATATTTAAGAAATTGACAAATTTGTCATGATTTCAAGTAGGGCTGCGAACGAGTACTCGAGCCTCGGTGTACGAGGCGATCTTGGCTTATACTCGAGTCCATTTTAAGTATTCGGTTACTCGCGACATATTATATTATCACCCACGTAATGAAACGTTTGTATTAGTGGGTAAATTGTTTATCGATATTGCCGATATTTATTGTTTTGGAACTGGACTCCCGATATCGAGATCTAAACACGTATTTCAATATCGCCATTTTAAGTAAAACTGTAAACTTACACTGTTAATACTCGAAATAAAGCAAAAATCTGAAGACATTGTACACTTTTATCTCACATTTTTGAAGTTTTCAATGCGTTTTTGATGAAAACTGCATTGTTTTGTTTTGATTCATTTCGTTTCCTGTTAGCGGTTCGGGAAACACTAAAATAAAACGTTTTCAGTTTCCCGAATTCAGACTATTTGGTAGACAATATGAACCCCCGATATCGCCCGATATTGAAATATCTTTACATTCAATATCGATACCCACAAAGCCAAACGATTTACCCCCTAGTTTGTATAAAATATGCTGCATTTCAGCATTTCCGTCACATAACATCAATTAAAGTTGTTGTTTTCGCTTGAAAACCTATAATTTACTCCATAATCTATAACATCTGCTTCAATAGAAGACGTTTTTCTTCAAAAGTTTCATTTCCGGAATCGACTATTTGTTTGCAGAAGACTTCTAATGGTGTGAACTAAATCTCGCGGTTACTCGAATTCGGGCCGGTTTTCAGAGGGCGAGTACTCGATACCGTTTTTTTGTACCCGTCACAGCCCTAATTTCAAGTTTGTTTATATCTACCACGATACTTACAGGAACTGGATATTTTTGTTAGATTCTAAATATCAGAACACAGTTATTCCTGGCAAAATGACCTGCACTTCAATGACTTCATCCTAGTAAGTGTTTCATGATATAATGACAAACAATGGAGTTATATAATTGATTTATGACTTGATTATTGGTTGGAAAAATGGAAGAATAATCCATTATGAAAACTAGATTGGGCCAACTTGGTGCCAACATATCCCCAGACAGGCAATCACTCATGCCACATGGTTTGACTGGGCATTTTCCCTAGGACCCATCTTTTGTACGACATAATTCTGAGCATAAGATAACCACTTATGTTAAGAACATCAACCTTCAAAATTATCCCCAGACGATGAGTGAAAATACAAGAACTTTGTCCAATGCAAAATTCTGCCCACAGGACCTTTGTCCACAAGGAACTCTACCCACAACAATCTTTTGAAGGTAGGATTTCTGGCCAAAATATAAATTTTGCTTACTACAAAGACATAATCTTTTTTTATTTCAGTTAATATTCCTGTTAGATAACTATTAAGGACATGTAGTTTTGAAAGGCATCAAACATTAATTGCACTTCCTAAGTTATACACAATATAAAGTACATAAGGTTGATTGCATTAGTAGTTAATTCAGTGTTAGTAGATTTTCATAGTGTTGCAAGACTGAAATAATGAAAGAACTAAATGGTGGCCAAAACATTGCAATGATGGACACATGTATACTAAAATAAAGTCCAACATTTGTGAGGCCGTGGCGGGTATTGTGTTTTCAAACGATCCGATTTCAAATTGCATGAATTATGCTAGATACTGGTTTATAAGTTTCACCATTGCCGTTTTTCACAACATATGTAGTCCCCTTCAATTAAGTAGTGTATTAATCCCCTTAATCTTTCCTTAAATTGCTCAAATATCAGTATACCCTATTATCGCCCACATTCCCTGTTATCGTGGTAGTATTTCCAACCCATTTGTTGTTGTAATTCACATTCCCCCTTATCACCTGACATTTCCCAGTGATTATTTTATGGTTTTTTATGTCTCAGTATCATTTTATTGTTTAAAGTCATTTTATTGTTTTTTATGCTTATTCACCAAGTTGTGTGGTGTTAACCCTGGCTTTGAATGATTGTAATTATGGGTTCCTCTGCTTTTATGGTTTGCTAACTCTTGGCTTAAATTGCAATCGTTTTGCATTTGTTTTCCTGTGATAGTTTATTTTCACACAGTTCTGGTTTCCTTTTTGTTTTGGACTGGGTAGCGTGTTCTTGGCCATGTTAGTTGTGAAAGTCATTCTAGTGATATGTTTCCTGTGTGTTGGTTTCTTGTGTAACTGGCTGAATGCTGACAGGAGTCAGAATTGCGGAAAGATTGACAGGAGTATCCCTTCTATTTTTCGGCTTTCTGTTTTGGTCCGCAAATATTGTTACACTAGCGATACAAAACAGGTTCCTCCACAACTAAAATTTAATAACCTACTACTACTCCTTTTGTTGTGTGGCGACGTTGCTTCAAACCCTGGCCCCACCAATTTTGGATTTGTCAATTGTAGATCTATTCGCAATAAAGGTCCTCTCCTGCATGATCTGATAAAATGCGGTGATCTAGATATCCTGGGTCTAGTCGAGACTCATATTAGACCAAATGATACTGATGGCCTCTTGAGTTCTCTTACACCGGCTGATTACAATCTCATCCAAAAACCAAGGTGTACTGGTTGAGGAGGTGGTGTAGTTTTCTGTGTAGAAAAACCTTTTCTTCCAGTATTGTCTCATCACCAGTTTTCAGGTCATTTGAAATCATCATACTTTCATTCAAGTCTGACAACAATAGCTTCGTTGCTGCTTGTGTGTACCGTCCTGGTTCATGTACTACTCAGTTTCTGGAAGATTTTCTGGCTCTTTCTGGCTTTCTGTCTTTGACTGGTTCCAGTTTCATCATTTGTGGCGATATAAATGTCCATCTGGATATTGAGTGTTATGATAGGTCCAGGTTTAACGACATCCTTCAGTGTTGTGGTTTGGTACAAAGTGTCAGTGGCCCGACTCATATACTGGGTCACACTCTGGATGTTTTGATATCTCCTTGCGACTCAGATTTTGTCCGCAATGTTAGTGTTGGAGATTTCATTTCTGACCATGCTACCATAAGATGCCAACTGGATTTCTCCCACCCATCTACCAGTATCGACAAATGGGTCTCTTATCGTCGGTACCACAGGATTGATATCGACCAGTTCAGAAATGACCTTAATAATATACCGTTTGTACGGTCTCCTGAAGGTACTGCTGCAGAACTTTATGATCAGTACATAACTGGTGTTACACAGGTACTTGATAAGCATGCTCCTATCATTTCACGCAAGGCTAAACAGCAGTCTGATGAGTGGCCAAAAGTAGGTGAAGGACTTACTTAGAAGAAATTGTCTATGTGCAATACTTTTAGAGAAAAATGGAATTTACTCATTTTAGTAGCTATTACTCAGTTATGCAAAGAGCTACAGTCGTGCAACTTCACTATGTGGCAGATCACCCAAAAGTAGATGAATGACTTATTTAGAAGAAATTGCCCATCTGCAATACTTTTACAGATAAAAGACATTAAGTCATTTTAGTAGCTTTGACTGAGTTATGCAAAGAGCTATAGATCTGAAACTTCAGTATGTGGTAGATCAGCCAAAAGTAGGTGAATGTATTATTTAGAAGAAATTGTCTATCTGTAATACTTTTAGAGATAAAAGAAATTTGCTCATTTTAGTACCTATTACTCAGCTATCCAAAGAGCTACAGTTCTGCAACTTCACTATGTGGTAGATCACTGAATAGTAGGTGAATGACTTATTTTGAAGAAATAACGTATCAGCAACACTTTAGAGATAAAAGACGTTTATCCATTTTAGTAGCTATGACTCAGCTATTCAAAAAGCTATAGATCTGCTTCACCATGTGGTACATCACCCAATAGTACGTGAATGACATACTTATCACTGAAATTGCTCTATCTTGCATATCCTGAAAATTTCCTCAAAATCTGTCCATAAGTTTTTAAGTTATCTGTCTTTAAAAATTATATTTCATGGATCCAGAAGATCCAGATAGTGATCCGGATCACTCCCAAAATTGAAACATTTCTTCCTTTTACCTTTCCAGACATATCCTGAAATTTCATCGAAATCCATCCATACGTTTTTGAGTTATCTGGCTTTAAAAATCACATATCATAGATCCAGAAGATCCAGACAGTGATCCGGATCACTCCAAAAATTGAATCATTTCTTCCTTTTACCTTTTCAGGCATATCTTGAATATGTCATCGAAACTCGTCCATAAGTTTTTGAGTTATCTGTCTTTAAAAATTACATTTCATTGATCCAGAAGATCCAGATAGTGATCCGGATTACTCCCAAAATTGAATCATTTCTTCCTTTCACCTTTCCAGACATATCCTGAAATTTCATTGAAATCCGTCCATAAGTTTTTGAGTTATCCGTCTTTAAAAATTACATTTCATGGATCCAGAAGATCCGGATAGTGTTCTGGATCACTCCAAAAATTGAATCATTTCTTCGTTTTACCTTTTCAGACATATCCTGAAAATTTCATTGAAACCCGTCCATAAGTTTTGAGTTATCTGTCTTTAAAAATTTCATTTCATGGATCCAGAAGATCCAGATAGTGATCCAGATCACTCTAAAAATTGAATCATTTCTTCCTTTTACCTTTTCAGACATATCTTGAAAATTTCATCGAAATCCGTCCTTGGATCCAGAAGATCCAGATAGTGATCCGGATCACTCCCAAAATTGAATCATTTTTTCCTTTTACCATTTCATACATATCCTCAAAATTTCATCGAAATCCGTCAGTAGGTTTTGGAGTTATCTGTCTTTAAAAATTACATTTTATGGATCCAGAAGATCCAGATCACTCCCAAAATTGAATCATTTCTTCCTTTCACCTTTCCAGACATATCCTGAAAATTTCATCGAAATTCGTCCATAAGTTTTTGAGTTATCTGTCTTTAAATATTACATTTCATGGATACAGAAGATCCAGATCGTGATCCGGAACACTCCAAGAATTGAATCATTTCAGATACAATCTTCCTTTTACCTTTTCAGACATATGAACAACATATTTGAAAAGATTAGCCTAAGTTTAATACAGTTTAACACTTTTCGGGCTTAGTATTTCCAAGTTATAGGGCCAAATATATAGAAATTGTCGAAAAAGGGTCACTTGGATGGGCGTTTATGGTCCTCATACACAGGTTAAATGTCTATTAAAGGCTCAGATTTGTGGCACATATAAAAAGAACATATTAATATATTCCCAGATGATATTTCACCTAAATGAGAGACATAGTTTGAAAGCTACAGTGCTTGAAAGTGGCAAAAAGTCCATAAATTGGGTCTCTGTGGGCAATTTTGAGACCTTAAGTTCGACCTTAGAAACATACAGCCTTTAAATTTTTCACAGACAAGGATTACATATAAAAGTTATACTTAGTGCAGTTTGAGACACATCAGAATTACCACTTCCAAATTATAGAGCAAAATATAGGGGTGTGACGAGTACAAATAATTCGGATCGATTGCTCGCGGACAAAAAATCGACTCGACATCGAGCCCTCACGAAGTTTAGTATCCACCATAACAGGAAACAACATCCAATATGGCGGCTCCCGTAAACAACAAAAATATAAAGATAAAAGCTTTGAATTGCTTGAATTAGCTGATGTCATCATATAATATACTTAATATTATGTTAAAAATGGTAGATTATGCGATTTAATGCCAGCAAGGTATGTTGTTTATTTTTTATTTCCTAAAAAACGTAACCGCTTCAATAGGTTGTTATATGCACACGAGTAGTCAACCCTTAAAACTGGGATCGAATTTTGGTGAAATTTGCCTCGCTCGGCGAGTGTCAACTACTCGGTCGCACCCCTAGCAAAATATGTGAAAAATGTAGCAAAAAATCCCTAAGTAGGGTCTTTGCGGTCCTCAAACACAATTTTATCCTCAACTTAAAGTCTTGATTTTCGGCACATGTACTAAGAATATATTAATGTGTTTTCATGTAAAATTTTAGCCACATGAGCCTCATAGTTTGTGACCTAGAGGGCTCTAAGTGGGCAAAAGTCAAATTTCTGACCTTAAGGTGGTCATTACTTCTTTATTATTGGGAGTTCAAGGTCACCTTAAAATAGGGATCTTCCTTTGGGCATCCTTAATGTGTGTACCAAGTTTGAAAAAAATACTGATCCATTTTTGAGTTATCGCGTAAACAAGGAAATTTCTATGACGTCGGTGGCGTGACGGACCTGAATCCAATATATCCCCGACTTTCATCTGGGGATATAATTAGAGGTGACCAGAATTTGCTCAAAATTTGGGGATCAATGTTTCGTATCTGTACAAGCTATCAAATCCAGTACAATCGTTGAACCAATGTTTTCAAAACCAGAAAAATAGACAAACCTATCACAAAATATTGTCACTTTGTTGAAAATTTGACAAAACTATAATATCCAGATGTTTTGCGAAAATTACACCATATTCTCAATAAAAGTAAGTTTTAGAGATGAACGAAAATAGCATCATTTGTGATGTTGGTGATTTTTAAACATTTTGCAGATTCTAAATTTTAGACATTTAAACCGAACCTCAGGGCAGGTATTCAGGGCATTGAACGAGTAAACTGTCAAACTTCTACAAACATCATTGCAGCACTACCGTTAAGATCACATGTTGTCAGACAACAATGTATAGCGGCTATGATTATATACCACAGGCCTAATTTAGACATAAAGCCTACCAAAAAGATAGGGTGGCGAGTCCTCCACCATATCAAGCCACCTGCCAAATATGAAAGAAATCTGGAAAGAAATGTGGACTGTAGGTCGCTAACAAGCAATATTCCGCATTTTAGACATTTTTGTCTACCACAGGCCTAATTTAGACATAAAGCCTACCAAAAAGATAGGGTGGCGAGTCCTTCACCATATCAAGCCACCTACCAAATATAAAAGAAATCTGGAAAGAAATGTGGACTGTAGGTCGCTAAGAAGCAATATTCCACATTTTAGACATTTTTGTCTACCACAGGCTTAATTTAGACATAAAGCCTACCAAAAAGATAGGGTGGTGAGTCCTCCACCATATCAAGCCACCTGCCACATATGAAAGAAATCTGGAAAGAAATGTGGACTGTAGGTCGCTAAGTCAAAGTTGGGGTTTAACGTCCCGTTCAACAACCAGGGTCATATTGGGACAGGTCCTCAGCATTGCCACTTGTGGGACTCGAACCCACAGAGGTGACAGCCTATGATTAGATGCCAAACTTGCTAACCACTAGGCCACCGAGGACCTCTGTAGGTCGCTAAGAAGCAATATTCCACATTTTAGACATTTTTGTCTACCACAGGCCTAATTTAGACATAAAGCCTACCAAAAAGATAGGGTGATGAGTCCTTCACCATATTAAGCCACCTGCCAAATATGAAAGAAATCTGGAAAGAAATGTGGACTGTAGGTCGCTAACAAGAAATCTCTGCGGACGATGATGAATCCATAGTATCCCCGCTTCACGCCGGGGATACAATTACTTAATGTGTTGCAGTGTAAATTGTATATGAAAGTATTTGAATACTATTTGAAACCACTTTTTCATTTGAAATTTTCACAGGAAAATACTTCAAAAGGTATTTAAAATGCTTTTAAATACAAAAGCATTTGATCCCTTGTCTGCAAGAAACTTGGGATCTGTTACAAAACCTACCTTATCCAAATTCAGCACCAAGAAAGCCCCACCTCCAGCTGCCTCAGTTATGATGGCCACATACTTTGGATTGACATCACAGAAATGGGAATCCCAGGAACTTTTTGTGATGCGGACATTGTCATAACAGTGGTCTTTCTTCGCAGCTGAACCAAATACATGGCGGAATTTACTTTGTCTTACGACCCGGAATGACATCTGAAATAACATGGCAGAAGAATGGTTACAGGTCACCTTACTTGACTAAAACAACAATACACTAGACTGTCACATAATATGCCATGTTCACTGGCTTCCTTGATTACACCATGAAAAATTTTGTAATTTTAGTAACCTTTGCCCAATATCCAGTCTGTGATACAAGATTCCCGCATTTGATAAATCTTGAGTGAATAATTGTCATACAATACTGTGACATAATTTTTACAGATTACACAAATGGTTAAAAACCATCTTATTTTCTGTCTGAATGTACCCTAAAACAGGGAAGTTTTTAAGTCTAAACTAGTTTACTGTACAAACTAAATATTAGGCTACCAAAGCTCTAGTCAATACAAGTATTGTTGGATTAGTTAACTGTTTTTTATCTCCCGCCGGACGATAGGCCCGGTACGGGAGATTATAAAATGCCCTCCGCCCGTCCGTGCATCCATTTGTCACGTTTTTACAAAAGCCTTTCTATCTCTTAAAATATTATAGCTAGAGCTTCCAAATTCGCAGGATAAATTCATCATTGGAAAAACTTGCCTGGGAATCTTTTTCGGCTGATTCTGAAAAACAAGATGGCCACCACGGGTGTTAACAAGATGGCTGCCATGGTTTTTTTGGGGGGGTGTTCTGCCATGGGTATTTGCACGTATCATCACCAAATTGTATATGTAGCTTTATTATTTCAATGCCTTGCTTGGTATTGATTTTTGCTTATGTCTTTTCATTTGATGCTGTTTTTTCAGACATATTTCCATAGCTAAGTAATAGCAATGGTGGCTACTTTCAGTAAAGTGCTCATAACTCCGAAATGACTGCATTTAGAGCATTTCTGTAAAAATACGTTGTTCAGCTACTTTCTCCATGCCTACAAGATGGTACCATTTTTAGGGGTCTATCTTGATAGCTAAGTGAGTAATAGCTATTTTCTGTTTTTAATAATGACCAAAATGAGTAAGTTGCTTTTATCTTTGTAACTGTTACAATATTGGTGTCAAATATGTTGTTGAACAACTCGTTCATGTACTATATCATGGTGAGGTTTCCAAGGCGTAGCACCATAGCTAGCTGAGTAATAGCTACACTAAGTTTAACATTTGACCATTGAGAAAGTCACTTATAACTCAAAAACTATTGAATATAGAGAATTTTTGTCAAATATATTGTTCACCTACTTTTTGATGTACTGTGTCGTGGTGAATTTTCGGAGCTGTAAGTCCATAGCTAACTGAGTAATAGCTACTTTGAAATTTCTTAATTTCAACATTGAGTAAATCACTTATAACTCCAAAACTATTGAATTTAGGGAATTATTGTCAAATATGTTAATTGGTTACTTTTTAATGTTCTGTGTCGTGGCTAAGTTTCAGAGCTGTATCTCCATAGCTAACTGAGTAATGGCTACTTTGAATTTCAATATTGAGTACTCACTTATAACTCCAAAACTATTGAATTTAGAGAATTATTGTCAAATATGTTGTTCACTTACTTTTTGATGTACTGTGTCATGGGAAATTTTCACAGCTGTATCTCCATAGCTACATGAGTAATAGCTACTTTGATGGTTCTCCATTGAGTAAATCACTTATAACTGCAAAACTATTAAATTTAGAGGATTTTTGTCAAATATGTTATTCAGCTACTTTTTAATGTTCTGTGTCGTGGCAAAGTTTCAGAGCTGTAAGTCCATAGCTGAGTAATAGCTACTTGGATTGTTTTCCTTCAAGTAAATCACTTTTAACAGCAAAACTGTCGAATTTAGAAGATTTTTGTCAAATATGTTGTTCACCTACTTTTTGATGTACTGTGTAATGGCAAATTTTCAGAGCTGTAGGTCCATAGCTAACCGAGTAATAGCTACTTTGATTTTTGCGGATAATGAAAAAGTGTGGATATCTCGAAAACCGTAAGAGATAGAGCGATTTCGAGCGAATTTTTGGCCCACAGGGTACTACGAGAGTATCCTATGCAAAGGGAAAAATTTTCAATTTTCGCCACTTTTGGAGGCCATCTTGGATTTTAGCAGAAAATGAAAAAGGGTGAATATCTTGATAACCATACGAGATAGAGCGATTTCGATCGAATTTTTGACCCGCACGGTTATAATAAGTATAAGAGTATCCTATGCAAAGGGGAAAAATTTCAATTTTCGCCACTTTTGGCGGCCATCTTGGATTTTAGCGGAAAATGAAAAAGTGTGAATATCTCGAAAACCATAAGAGATAGAGCGATTTCGAGCGAATTTTTACCCATAGGGTAGTATAAGAGTGTCCTATGCAAAAGGGAAAAATTTCAATTTTCCCCACCCTTGGCGGCCATCTTGGATTTTAGCGGAAAATGAAAAAGTGTGAATACCTCGAAAACCGTACAAGATAGAGCGATTTTGAGCGAATTTTTGACCCGCATGGCAGTACAAGAGTATCCTATGCAAAGGGGGAAAATTTCAATTTTCGCCAATATTGGCGGCCTTCTTGGATTTTAGCGGAAAATGAAAAAGTGTGAATATCTCGAAAACCGTAAGAGAGAGAGAGCGATTTCGAGCGATTTTTTACCCACAGGGTAGTACGAGAGTGTCCTATGCAAAAGGGAAAAATTTCAATTTTTGCCACTTTTGGAGGCTATCTTGGATTTTAGCAGAAAATAAACACTGAAAATATCTTCAAAATGGTCAGAGATAGAGCGATTTCGAGCGAATTTTTGATCCACAGGGTAGTACAACAGTATTCTGTGCCTAGGGGAAAAACGTCATCTTGGATTTTAGCGGAAAATGAAAAATTGTGAATATCTTGGAAAGGTATTTCTTCTTGCGGCGCTCTCTCTTAATGCTCGGCGGGAGATATATACCGCGGCAGTGGTCTTGTTTTTTATGTATATCACTGCATACACGATTTTACAATTGTGAGCATTGTGACCTAAAAGGTATGAAATTAAAGCTTTTTATCTGCATTTTATGTCTAAAATATAAACATATAAGGGTATTTGTAAATCTGCTTTATTGTTTGTCTATATCTGGGACACATACCCATGTGCTGTTTTTGGTATTTCCCAAAACATCAGAAACATTTAACCAGTTAGTCAATGATTAACGAAAGCAGCTACCCAGTTATGCTACTCATTTCCAGAGACCAACTTCAATTTACTTCCTTGGCACCAGGGCGACACTTCATACTGTGGAAACCAGAAACAGAAGGGACTATTATACAGGTTCTGGATTATTGTTTTTTTTTCTAAAATATGTAACACTGGCATTTTAATGCTTTATTAAGTAGCAATAACACTTCTTCAGTAAGTTCAGGAGAATTCCCATAACCACTTAAGGGTTCTAAATGTGGTTTAGTAACTGGTCCTGCTGTTATTTGTCAGAATGTTCTGGAAACTAGAACCCCAAATACCATGGCAGACTCTATTAAGACATGAGCACTATCCAATTGAGATCTGGCCACAGTTCCAGTTTGGCTGGAATGATATACAGATGTTTCACTCAACACTTGCTCGCTATAGCCCATAATATAAAGATTAAAGCTTGGAAAGTTATGCATAATTTATCAAGAGAAGCATAAAAAAAATGTTCTGATTCAATTATGAAATTTTGCATACACTGAAAATTGAAATGAAGGACTTACAAGACAGTGGCAATAATTATTGGACACGAGGGTCAGAGATGCCCCAAAAGGCGGGTTGCACAGGTAGCATTAAGGTTAGCGACTGCTGTAATTAAATTTTGAAACACGGACAGAAATGCTAGGTCACCCAGTTAAGGCAAATGTGTTAGACATGCTCAAAAATGTAAAACTTGTAATCTAGGTTACATAATTTTATCTATGCTATAAACGGACAAACAAGCGGACCGAATTACACCAATTTCAAGAGCAGCTTAGCTATGATGGTGATCTATCTCCCTGTAAACTTTGAATTTGATTGGACAAAGCGTTTTGGGTTAGAGTCCAGAAACCAAAATGTTGACGGATGGACAAATGAACAGATGAAATTACACCAATTTCAAAAGCAACTTAGCTATGATGGTGATCTATCTCCCTGTCAAGTTTAAAATTCGATTGGACAAAGTGTTTTCAAGTTAGAGTCCGGTAACGAAAATGTTGACGGACATCAGACACAATCTAACAGGGGGGGTTGGTCACATGCAACCCGCCTAAAAACTGAATAGGTCACTAAATTTTACAGTAATTTTATATGCCTGTCCCCAGTATCCATCAAAATAACAAAAATACACAAAAAGTTCTCTTTATCTGGTGTACTCACAGACTAGTGTACTAAAAGCCTGTGAAATGACAGCACTTATTATAACTAGAGCTGCCACCAGTTTAGACCTGATATTTATAACTCCTCAAATTAACACATATTTATTCAAACCAGGAAGTATTTCAAAATAGATAAATTGAGTGACAATGTATTTTATAACAACTGTCATAGGCAATCATTTTTTGATATTGTTTAAGAAATTGTTGTTGCACAGCCAAAATAGCTATTTGGCTCTGTTAAATATGTTTTCCATTTATGCCAAAATTCAACCTGCCTGCAAAACATGACAGGAAAATCCTTTCTTGATGGAGTTACAGATGACTCCGAATACACCATGTGGGCCAAAATTTCTGTCTCACACTATTTCCAAGATGAAATCGTTTTTGAATTTGACGCAGACATTCGAGATGGCCGCCAAAAATGGTGGAAAATGAGTTTTAAAAGAACCATTATCATTTTAATCATTAAGAAAAATTGTGGTGTTTAGTTAATTGTTAATAAGCCAGCCATCTTGTATTAAAACTACTTGCCACATTTTCTGTGAATAGCTGAAGCACTTTTAAGTTATCATCCGGACAAGCACACCCCTTTTTAAAATATGTTTTTGGTCATGTAACTTCTCTGATTGGTCGAAATGTCATGATAGTGATACCACATTCAGAAAATTTCCCGGGGCAACTGCATACATATGGCAAATTTGAGTATCTGCCCAGAGGTTTCTGAGCTATTAGAAATAGAAAATGTGGGAGCCAGCGGCACCTTCCACATGAATTTTTTTCCTGTATGCAAACAAGCGTCCCTCACGGAATGAATAGTGCACCATTTGTGATCACAGTAAAACAGCACCACTTGTTAATTATGCCATATTTTCCAATTATATATGCTGCCATTTTATCAGTTTACTTTTTACACTTATCAAACAAATCTAGAGAAATCTAATAAGTGGGCAGAGCCTACAGATAAATTCATTAGACTGTAGTCACTGATTAGGTCACAAGCTGTAACTATTCTCAAACATGCAACAATTTTACTGATACATATGCATGTAACAATGAATGACATTTAATAAACAACCTGTTGTCAATTTTTTTCCTTTGTTCTTTGGTGATATACCACACCAAGACATTTTCTTGCTCTGTGTCCATACTTGCTGTACCTATGTCCAATATACCTGATTTTATTTATTTATTTGGGGTTTTACGTCGATTTCAACACTGTACAGGTCATATCACGACGGGTAGTTGGAAGGGCAGAGGAAGCCAGTACATACAGTTCGTCAGGGTTCTGTACTGTAAACTGCCGACCAACAGCAGGCAACTACCTGCTTTCCCACTTGAGGCCGTGCCGCAGGCCTGGGGCGAGTACAAGTACTTGTACTTGGTACTTGTACTTAATTACTCTTTTTCAAGTACTTGTACTTGTACTTGACAGTTGAAAATTAAAAGTACTTGTACTTGTACTTGGCTAAAATATCCAAGTACTTTTCAATTACTTTCAAGTACATTCCAAGTACATTGATTTTGTAGTTTTATAACTTTAATTAAGTGACTTATTAGGTGTAAATTTTTACTGTTTCTTTCAGCAGAGTGTAGATAGATTATAGTTTGTGTTGTTTTGTCAAAGTACAAAGGGCTGTTTAGTTAGCCAGAACTTTGGTTTTCTTTAATTATAACAAGGCTGCATTTAATCAACACCTTTTTACATTTTAAACAAAATACCCACTCATTCAGAATATAGCTGTGTTTTAATCATAAAGGTGCTGCATTTAATCTATCCTTTTTCACTTTTACACAAAAGATCCACTCAGTCACAGCATAGCTTTGCTTTTGTCATATACCTACACTTATTCATTTTCACACAAAAGACCCACTCAGCCTGAGTGTTGATGCCAAGCTTAGTGGACAGGAGGGCCAATTACTTGTTTATGTAAGACAAACAAGCTAATACCTTACACAAATAAACTGTTGACTCATTCATTTCAATACACCCCTTTATAAACAAATATCAATAGTATATCTGCTTTGGTTTTTTACACTATACAATTGCCCTTAAATATAAAGTTTTATTTCACTTGTTCATTCATTTATTTAATAAATGTATTCCAACCACCAACCATATGTAATATCAGTTTTACATCAAGGACTGGTACAAACCCTTTAAAAATGTTTTATGTGCCCCAAGTAAATAATTCATTATCTGTCAACACAAGCATACTGATGTCCAAGTGGATCTTTTGAAATCAGATTTTTTAGCATTGCAAGACAGGATTTCCATGCATTCAGGTGTTTACTCACACTGTGAGTCTCACAGACAAAATTTTTGAAAGACCTGTATTTATTAAGTGTAACCAGAAAAGTAATGGAGCAGATTTTAGCTCATCAGTGTTTATTGAATGATTGCTTTAAATTGTATGTCTCAATAAATAATTAATTTTAAATAAATAGTGATTATCTAGTTATTATAGTTTTGGGGTCGAACGCTATAAAAGTACTTGTACTTGTACTAGCAATTTTTCAAAGTACTTGTACTTGGCTCCATGTACTTGACCCCAGGCCTGCCGTGCCGGGATCCGAACCCCGGCCTCAGAAGTGGGAGGCAAGAGTGTTACCACTCTGCCACTGTGGCCCCTCCAATACACCTGATAAACTGTGGCAAAAGCCAATATATATTTATGTATGTGCATGAAGATGGTTCCTAACCTTTTTCTGGAGGAAAGACAGTGTCACTACATATACTGGTATTATACATATCCTATTTCTTGTATCTTCCATATACCCACCTATTAATTGCTTGTCTTTGATAATCTCCAATATATAAGTATAATACAGTAAAGCCATATGTTCTAGCAGTCACACAGGCAGGCCATTTGATGTAGAAAAACACTAGCTATACTGTAGTTTCCTTTGTATAATAAAATATAAATCTGTATCCATGAAGGGGCTTTTGTGGGTTTCGTCAGACAAGTTCACTGTTCTATAAACTGAAGTGGATGGGCGTCCAGTGCCGGATTTATAAAATTTACAATAAAAATCTGGTTCTTATTAAATAGCGCTAACGATATGTGTCCATGTAAATTATTAATGGAAAATGTTCACTTCACCACATATCCGGTTCAATCATCATTACCAAAACTGTCACTAATTATTGTTTTTCATATTAAAGTTTAATGAAACTTTTCTATCATTGTCACTCTGTTGTCACCATAATTGTCCAACCGAAAACACATGTTCCTTTTGCGCCATTTTGATTATGCTAATGAGGGTGTGTTTTACCCACTTCAACTTCATAGCAAGGAAATCTGTGATGTCATATTTCTTCTTGAATATTAATAAGTTGGGTGCCATGGCTGTGAGTATAAAGTATTGGACCTTCAAATAGTTGTAAAATATTGTTTGAAAAGCCTAAAGTAATTTGTGACGTCATATTCATGAATATTAATGAGTTAGGTGCTATGGATGGCCGTGAGTTTAAAGTATTGGATCATAAAATAGTTGTAAAATATTGTTAGAAAACCCTTAGGTAATCTGTGACCTCATATTTGTTTGTGAATATTAATGAGTTGGCTGCTATGGATGGCCATGAGTTTAAAGTATTGGATCTTAAAATATTTATAAAATATTGTTCGGAAACTCCTACAAAATATGGGACCTCATATATATTTCTTCACGAATATTAATATAATCTTCCCTCAGAAAGGGAACCGGACATTTATAAAATTGGCTAGAAATCGGGAACCGGACTTTTAACATAAGCTATAAACATCCGGCCCGGATTTATATCTTGCTCCTTTATAAAGCGTGTGACAGACATGAATTAAGCATGGGTAATTCCCATTTTATACCAATACATTACCGTTATATCACTCTGGGGCAAATTAAGCAGGTACAAAACCAGAAAAACCTGGGCCGGTATTCATAAAACTTGCTGAGACCAAATTTTGTCTCAAGTCTTAAGTTTTGGTCTCAAGTCTGAGACCATTTTTGGTCTTAAACTTGGTAGCTATTCACAAAACAGTTGAGACCAAATTTAGTCTCAGATTTGGTCTCAAACTTAAGACTGGTACATAGTTGTCTTAAATATTTTGTTCAAAGTCTCAAGCATTATTTAATCTTAACTGAGATTCATATTTTTATTTTTATGGCTTAATGTAAAGTAGAAATAATTTACAACATATATACTACTTGGCCTAAACTTTTGTAACAACTGATAGCACAAATTTTGGCTTCAAAAGTGCCTTACTTTGAGACAATTTTCAACAGAGTTTTCTGACTGCATAGCAACAAAGAAGTGGATCTTGTGACATGCAAAATAAAAAACAATTGACACAATTTCCTATTTATTTTTTATTTTCATAGACAGTATAATTTTTGTTAAGAATTAAAACACACAACTATTGATCTTTAAAAAATGTTGGATATATTTGCAAGTTAATGATTTGTTTACATTGGGAAGACTTGAGACTGGTCTCAGCTGAGAACCTATTTGTGAATACCTATTTTTTGTCTCAGACTTAAGATCTCTTTATGAATACGGCCCGGGACTCTTTATTGCGTGTGTGTACATAATCAAATATAAGCGGATCCATACATTTAGTATTAATCCTTGTAACACAGTTCTCAACATATTAACTGTGGCATATTGCTAAAACAAAACAGAACCACAGGGCCACAAATGTCATCAAATACAGTACAGTACACGGGTGGTCACAGATAAACGGTCTTCAGAATTCTTCAAATATAAGTAGTCGAAAGAGCAACACAACACAAACCAAATACCAGATGTCTTGACAAGCTTTCTTTGATTGTATTTTCTTATTTAGTTTGTGATTTTGTTGTTTACACCACTTAGATTTGAACAATTCTGAGTTGGGGAGTTGGGGCATAAATTCTGCCACACGATGCCAACAGCTGTTTGGCTGTTATGTCCCCTGTTGAAAACTTGCTCCAGATTTTGTGAATTTTTATGTTTATGTCCCTGTACTCCTTCCTCTCCATCCTCCTCAAGTTGTTTGACTGCACCAGTCTTGTCTGCACATCCACATATTGTGCCTCATCATGCAGCAGTTTCAGGAGCAAATACAAATGGATTTGGCTTCTTCCGGCATTCCGGTTGAGGCGGTTATGCCATCCCTCCACATCATTGTTTGTACGGACATTCTGTATGAACACCGACCAGCTAGCTGGGACAAAGATTCTTGTTACAACCCAAGTTGATTCTATGTACGAACACAAGTTTTCAAGAAGAGGGTCACTGGCTTCTTCCTTTAGGGCATTAAACAATCCTGGGATAAGTTCATGTGGGGCAAATGGCAAAGCAAAAAGTTGTCTGCAATAGGCCCTGGTCCCTTCATCATTGCAGTATGCATTTGAAAGTCCTAGGTCCCTCAACTTCCGGTTTACTGCTTGGACCCAGTGAAAGGCACAGCCTTTGAATCAGATTTCAGGGAAGGCAAAGCGTAGCCCTTGCCACATGGCCACTTCAAAATCCATGAGGACTTCTTCTACATCAGTTTCACCTCCTAAGATAATCTTCAGTGAGTCAAACACTCCCTTGTAATCTGACTTACTCTTCCCTGACATCAAGATGAAGGCAAGGGGGACCTGTTTTGTGTCATCTCCTCTTTTAATAAAAGCATGAACACTCAACAGCTGGGTAAAGGGGGCCTTTACCACCTTGAATGTGGCATCTACATACCACCGCTTGGCGTTCTTCAGCAAGTCAATTTGGTGATCTGTGGCACATAATAGATGCCTTTTTTCATTAACAATTATGTCCCTTTTCAAAAAGGCCCTTGGCACATGGTCATAATGGATCTCAAAATCCAGGTCACTTGGGTGATTGGGCCGCATCTTCTGTCGGTGGCGGTTAGCAACTCTCTCTAAGTTTGATGGTTTGGGCAGGAAGTTCATCTCAGCGTTTTCCACAAGAGCTTCTTGCACTAATGTCCCTGCAGATGTGAACACATGTTCTCTTGCTGACTTCTTAACAGCAACGCTGATTTTCGCCCTTGCAAGTGACCCAGGATCGGCCTCATGCAGATGTGGGTGTAACCCAGCAGTGTAATGGTCACCTCTTTGTTTAACTGTAGCTCTACACCTCAGTTTCTTGCTTCTCACTGTGCACTGCCAGTCTTGGGAATATTCAGACGTCTTCCGGAAAAGGTTGTAGGTGAACCCTAAGGAGTCTATCAGCTTGGCCTTTCCCCTTTTCGTTCCACCAGGCACAAGTGTGTAAGTGGCCCAGGTTCAATCAGAGGGGTTGGGTCAGTCAAGGAAGATTCCTGGACAACTTCTGGGATCAGGTAGGAAACATCTTGCATCACATCATCTTCAAGGGAGGCAACATCAACTTCAAGTGAGACAGAATCTTCAAGTGAGACAGCATCTTCAAGTGAGACAGCATCTTCAAGTGAGACAGCTGGGACAATATCATCAGCAGGTGGGACAGCTGACACTCTTGTGCTTTCAACTGTTGGGTTGAAAGATATATTAGAATCTTGCAGCTCAGTACAATTTCTGCATTTCCACTGATCCAACTGAGCTACCCCTCTCACTAATCTCCTGTAGAATTCCCTTGTAACACCAGTTACATTTCCTATGCTGCCATTTGCTACACAAATCACATTGTAAACCTTCTTGTCTTGCTCCTACTGCTAGATCACAGACCACACATGAATCCCCTTCCATAATCATAAATCTGTATCATCAAATCAAGTACTTTAGTTATGACAGTTTAAAGCTGATATGATTGTGATCCCTCAGGCACCCCCTTTTATACACAACAGAAGATACTCAATTACAATCAAGAATGTTCAGCCCTGACAAACCAATCAGATCAAAGGACAATGGAAAGGCTTAGAAAGCATGCTTCCTGAAAGTGATTTGATGTTTGACGTAATTGTTATGGACATTATGGATATTATGTGCACCACTTAAGGTTAGTTAGTTAGGAAACGAAAATATAACTGGCCATTTCTATTTGGGGTAAATATCCCTGTAAAAGAACGATCTGCATCGTCCTAAAATATTTTATTTTACGAGCTAACACAAACTGATGAATATTCATGAGCAAATCAGAAATTTGCGGTAGGAAACGAAAATATAACTGGCCATTTCTATTTGGAGTAAATATCCCTGTAAAAGAACTATCTGCATCGTCCTAAAATATTTTATTTTACGAGCTAACACAAACTCATGAATATTCATGAGCAAATCAGAAATTTGCGGTAGGAAACGAAAATATAACTGGCCATTTCTATTTGGAGTAAATATCCCTGTAAAAGAACGATCTGCATCGTCCTAAAATATTTTATTTTACGAGCTAACACAAACTAATGAATATTCATGAGCAAATCAGAAATTTGCGGTAGGAAACGAAAATATAACTGGCCATTTCTATTTGGAGTAAATATCCCTGTAAAAGAACGATCTGCATCGTCCTAAAATATTTTTAAAGCACTTCAAAGAAGTTAGGGATAATTGTAATTAGCCCCCTCCCTCTATCCCCCAGCAATGGCAATATTCAAAGAAGTTAGGTTTCTTGGATTATTCTTTGATTTTTCCAATTATGTAACTATGTGGCGAAACATCTGAAGTAATTATGTGGCGAACGCGTTTTGTGGCGAATGATCTGGTTACCTTTATCTCTATGACCATTTATCTTCATGACCACCCGTGTAACGTTTGTGGGGCAAAACTGCATTGAGGTTCTGTAAATTACCATCCCAGACACATGTATACATGCATCACAAAAATATGGAAGTAAAAGTACATTTCACACCTTTAGATATAACCTAATGATTTACTTGAAAATGTCATGACCAAATTTGGTCATGAAATACAAGTTACAATACTTTCCTCCAGTGACGTTGGAATTCATTTCCGGGTTGTTATTTTAGAGCAAATTAAATGCAGTTTGAGAAACAAGAGTCGTGAAAAGTTGTGAAATATATTTATTTCTCTATATCCTACCTTAAACTGTGTGTACTTGAACGGCTTATACTCTGTTTATAGCTGTCAAAATTCACCGGCAAAACATAGCATTTCTCAAAGCCTGCCAAGCATTTAACTCTGCACGCATGCGTACTCAGTATTTAAAACAAATCTCTCCGACATCAGCCCACAAAAAATACGAAAAGAACATGAATTTATAACCAGTACCCGATCTGACACATTTTAGTGTACCAATAACCCAAATAACAACATACATTAGAGCCAGTTATTATTTTAAGATTTTAACTATAGAATAATGCAACCATCAAAATACAAAATGATAAACTTGCAAAATTTAATTTATTGAGATACCATTTCCATGCAGATGATACTCAGACTTAATGCCACATTACCATGGATGATGCAGAAAATACTTTCAGCAATGTCAAGAATTAGTTCCTCAGTGAGGTTGATTGATGGATCAATTCAAACAAGCTCAACTGGAGGCAGACACACCACTTAATGAAAAATCACTAGCTGTAGCTTCCATCTGCTAAAAAAACAGTTTATTGTGTTTTGAGTGGCTGGTATATGCGACAGAAGTTCTAAACCTTGCTTCCTATCTACAAACTTGGTGAGAGGTATGAGGCTGTAGAATCTGGAATGCGCATGTCGTTGTTGACTCTTACAAAAAACAGGTGGATGCTGCAGGGTTGCAGGTTATGCATAGTTGGTAGTCATTATTTGTGACAGATTAGGCAGTACCTTATGAAGACAGTGACAACCTCTACTATAACATGTACTCATCAATAGCAGGCCACTGTAAAACTTTTATGTGATATGTCAAGGGCAACCTGAAGGAAAGCAGTCTTTACATTGACTCCCTGTTTGACAGTAAACTATACTTTTAAAACTGAAACTCCCCAATTAAAAGCATCGTGATTCAGACTTTCAGCACTTTCATGCATATATAATTATTACAGGGCAACAGTTAATACCCAGCATACTGTGGCTACTAATTGAGAAATGCTTAAATAATTCCAATTTTAATCCTTGGATTTATTATGTAAAACTCACTTTAATGGATATTTTGCTATTGATGGACACAGACTTTAACACAGTTTTCCACTGGGTGTAAGATCTGTTCATAAATACTACTATCATTCAGGAGCAGGCCAATGCCCACCTGTTTCAGTTGTAGGAAACCTATACGCCATAGCATTTCTCCTCTGGTTTTCTGTCCAGGGACTGATAGTATTACTTTAACCTTGTGTATTACTTTAACCCTACCATAGGGTTCTTATAGGATGCAAATAGGATGCAGATCAATATTTGAGGAGAGAGCAAAATGGGGATGAATTCACAGGTTCCATAATAATAAGGAGGGGGATTTGACAGGGAAGTGTGGTGACACATGTATTGTTATATGTGACTGAGGGGTTTAAAATTTATAGGTTGCAGATTATGGGATCACAAATGAATTGCTTTCATGAATGTTGTTGAGGGTTGAAAATATACAGGTTGCAGAAACTGGAGAGGAGATTTTGTTAGGTGGAAGAATTGCTTGCTGACCCGCAATGATGCACAGCACCAATGAGGGTTTCTCCTGCACTTTCCTGGTCCCCGGTAGTCTAAAGTACCTACTATTCACTCAGGGTGAGGGTATCATGAAGGGAGTCCAACTTTCACTCATTGTTGCCAGGAAAATTAGAGCATGATTTCGGGGCCATGGTGGCAGAGTGGTAACACTCTCGCCTCCCACCTCTGAGGCCAGGGTTTGGTTCCCGGCACGGCCTCAAGTGGGAAAGCTGGTACTTGCTTGTTGTTGGTTGGCAGTTTACAGTACAGAACCCTGACGAACTGTATGTACTGGTTTTCTCTGACCTTCCAACTACCCATCGTGATATGAACTGTACCCCCCACCCCACCCCACGCCCCCCCAAAAATAGAGCATGATTTCATAAGGCCAAGGCTTTCTTCTGCATCTCTGAAGTTATTTGTAGCACCATTATCACATAAGATCATTTGGCAGAGTATTTAAAATGTCCTGCTAATAGAATTTTTTTACACCACTGACACTGGATTTTATATACCATTCTCCAAAGAAAATGAACCCAGCATGAGCAATCTTTGCAGCTTTGATAGGTAGCTTTGTGGGCCAAAATGTACAAGTTTCTATACATTCACTAAAATATTCATGGTAGGGTGATTGTGCTGAGATGCAACTGATTGTATGCAGAGAGAACTATAGGATCTCTGTCTTGACAGTCATCTACTTTGCTTTGATTGTTATGCCCCAATATCCTAAATGAAAATGACTCCACACAGTTGTAAACTTAGGTAAATGAGCCATGTACAAATCTTATTGGCCTATTAGATTTAGTCATTGATCTAATAACGAACAATCTATAAATTCTAAAAGTCTACTGGTTGAATCAAATTTAGGTATTGATTTTGTCAGTATGAAAGACACTGTTTTGCCTTGGGGTAATCCAAACACTTTTCTGTATTTTAAAGTTAAGCTCTATGAAAAAAAACAACTTCACTGCATTTTGGAAGATAATAAATTCGAAGATGGAAAATATTTGAGAATTAAGAACGGGATTAGATTCATTTTCCTCCCTACAAAAGCAATAAACAGGGAATATATAACCCAAATAAGTGATGCTGTAAAGAAAGGATTGCCATATTCAATCACATTAAGTAACACAATTGATGTGGAAGTTACTTTTTTCTAAGAAATTGCTGACATGGTTTTCAAGAAGGGAATTTTTTACATCAATGCTGCATTTGAAAAAAGGCATATCATGAAAGAATATATTCCAAATATTTTTACCCAGAACATGGATTTATTTATATTGCAAAATACATGAAGGTGGAAATCTTTCAAGTCATTAGTGATGGAACTTTTCAAAAGTCTTTTTAAACAGAGGAGGGTGCAAAGTCTTATACAAGTTCCTTGCCTAGTGTATGTGCAGTAGTCAAGAAAACAATTGCTGGCCCAAATGGTAATTAAATGGTTCACAATGCACAAGCATACTTGATGTGCAATTAACTGAAAAACCCATACTGAAAGAAGACTGCTACAGGTGTCTCTTGCGATCATCCTAGTCAAACCAACACTCTTACTTATAATTTTTGTAAGACTGTAGATTAATATTGCACAAAATGCAATAATGGACCAGACGAAATGAAAGACTTTTTGAATAAAATGATGGATAAATTGCAGATGTTGTCATTCACCGAGTCAATATTGCATCATAAACCATATGAGGAAAAGGTTCTAGCAGCTCTAAAAGAAGACAATATACCAGAAATCAGGACAGAGTTATTTAACGATATTTGTTGTGCAGAAAAATTAAGGCAATGTTTAAATAAAAATTTGTACTTATACTTGAAAAAAAAGTTGGTGATACATATTTATTTGTGTATTGAAAATAAATCACATATAAAAATAAATTCTTTTTTTTATTTAAAATTTACACTTTCCTGGTTTCCCGTGGTAGTTTAAACTACAAATTATTCACTCAGCGGTGAGGATATCATTAAGGGAGTCCAACCGTCACTCATTGTCACCAGGATACTATCCTTCGTCGATCTTGTAGCAATGTTATGTTGACAAATTTTTCTTCAAATTTAGCCTGACCAAAACTTAAATTGGCACTAGCACACTATTTTACTGAGTTGTAGCTTCTCTTACTTGGTAAATGCCTACTTCTCAGGCTTGTCCTTTGATAGTCCACTTGATAGACCATTGTGTCCTTTTTCAGCAGTTTTTATATTTTTGATACTTTATCACCCTTAATAAATTCTTTAGCTCTAACAGTGTTGGGTTCATAATATATTTTATAACGCACTTGATAGTGATTGTAGGTATGGTCGCCTTACTAGTACTATAAACTGTGAAGTGAGCTGTTTTTATTTTTATTTTGACAGCATGACATATATCAGGTTCTTATGTGGTCCCGGACAGTTTTATCATTTTAAGGTAATTTACCTCATTGATCAAACTGTAGACTGTGTGTCTAGCTTTACTTTGTTTAATGTTACAAGATAAACCATTTTAAACAGTATCCTGGCATATTTTCGCATTTGTTGGTTATCCCCATGGCAAAGCATTTTTCCAGTGCAATATACAATGTACAACTACACCCATTTTTTTGTGATGCCAAGTAATGCCATCGAATGGTTTTGTACACAACATCTCTACTATTTACAGCAATGTGTTTCAGATCTAGTGAACAACCAAGGTCTCCATACCTGTTATACTTCACACTGAAGAAATTGATCATTCCTCAGCTTGATTGAAACTAGATTCTTTATTTACTTCCTTAATGCATATATTTCTTTACTTTTTATTATGTAAGCACATACCGAAACAAAAGTAAACCCAAAGTGGATATTATAGCACATATCAGTTTGAATAATTTTATTCATTCTCGCATAAAATAATCTGCATCTACACTGTGAAATCAGGTGAGTTAAGTTTACTTTAAAAATATGGTGTAACTTCGTGCGTTATCATTACCAAATGTACGGTCACAAAATTTAATATTTTTGTGTACACTTAACTCAAACATTCCACTCAATCTATCAAAAGTTATTAGCAACCAAAATAATTGCTTTTAGTATATACTACTTAGTTTTTTTTGTTATGATTATTAATTTTACCTAAAATGGAGTTGCTTTTCAACCTAAAGTTTCAAACTGAGAAAGAAATATGTTAGTCATTATGACACACCAAGTTACACATTATTTTTAAGTATATCCAATCATGAAGTTTGATTTGTTATAACTAATAAAAAATGGTGAATTAAAGCCATACTTTGCTTTTCAAGAGAGAATAATGTATTTTCTTTAGAACACAAATTACACAACTTGTAAATAAAAAAGAGAGATATAGTAACAAAATAGCTTCAGGGAGATATACTGTACCCCACAGCCTAGGATAAAGTCACAGGGTCAAGATCTGACATCACACCAAAGTCACACCATCCCCTTGCACAACTACATCCTCTTAAGAACATCCCTTCCAAGTTTAAATTTTTCACATAGCAGTTATACGAAGATATAGTTTCAAGATGATGTTGATGTTGTACAATTACACCCCTACAATGAATATCACTGCACAGTATGAACTTCTTTCATATAAATTCTGCTATATGTTTTAATATCAGATTGCAAAAAAGGGTACAATGTTGGTTACGTCTTCAGAATTTCATTCTGTGCAATGAGAACTTCTGGCTTAACCTTAACCCAACACACTTTAGGAACCTAATCCTCAATATCATGCTTGTATTGCTTATTTCCTTCAGTTGTTAATCATAGAGAGTTTTCCTTTTCAATCATCTTTATGTGTATTTCAACCCTATTCATAATTAGTCTGTCTTGCTGTCAAATGTCCACCCTCATACCTCCTTCTAATATTAGCATCTTACTTTCGTTTGTGTGTAACATCCTGTTGTAATCACCCAAATTACCTCAGTTGAGTCCGGTTTCATCCATTGCACCAGAGGTATCTTTGTGAAATAACTCACTTTGGAGCTTTGATGCACATTCATCAGCAGTGCTATTCAGTAGTACATCTATGTAAGCTTTGTAAGGGTGATTTGATTCAGCGCTAGTTGTTATCAACTTCCGATTCAAAGATACACCCACCTGGGAAAAGATAGAGCTCAGCCCTCACTTAACAAATGCTACTTGGTCATCCTTAGTTAGATCACTTCCTTCCTTCCATCCAGAGTTACTTTGTATACTGTTTGTATAATGTTCACCTGATATTTTGCAATTTCTACAGCCTCTTTGGTAGGGGCCACCATTTTTAGAATATAGTACTTCCTTCTCTTTGAATCATACCTTCTGACATGTTCATGAAATGCTGTTTCTAGCCTGTCTCAGACATAAAGTACAGTAAAATCTTAACTGCTCGCTCTTTTATTTAACAATCCTTCAAGTATATTCTATTACTGGAAAACTCTGATTTAGCAACCTTTATAAAATTTGGTATGAATTGTCAACTTTTGTATCTAGCCTCCTGTTGATAAATCCCCAAATGTGTAACTATCCTCACAAATATCACTGAACATGTATATCGGATCCTTATTCTAAGTTTTAATTCTGTATTCTGATACAGTGATCTCCAAGGATCCAAGTTTACTTAATATCCAAATTTTTAATTCATACATTATTAACATATGTTTACACTTTCATGTTGATGTGTTTTTTGCTTTGTATTTATCTATACTAATAGGTCTTAAATAACTGTCGTTATTGTAATCATTTGTAAAGTTGTGGTAAACATCTCCATCACTATTTAAAAAGAAAGAAAATCATTGATGTTTAATGTTTCATTCATTCTGTAAATGTTTGATCAATACATTATTATTGAATTTGTATTATGTATATATATGCACATTATTTGCAATATACTTTACACAACACACTTGACCAAAATATTTTTTTGCGCAATTGACCAAATTATTTCAAGTCACCACATCTGAAGTACTATTTGATATATTGTTGCATTGCTAACTAAAATCAAAACTAGATTGAAAGCAATGATGAAAGTAGAAAAAAGTACTGGTATAGCTCAGGCCTCTTTTGCATCAGAGGGAGGGGGGCATTTCCGGAAATTAGGGATTTTATTATTGGTATCCAGAATATGATCCATTTTTTTCCCAAAATTGAATCTTGCCTTCCTCTCTCCAGGCCCTGGCAATGTAAAAAAGTAACAAAGAGCCATTCCTTTTGGAGTAATCATAAACACAGACAAATGCATCCAAAAAGACAAGCTCAAAATATATGCATTTACCTGTCTTGTGTCAGAAATTAGTAGTTTTATTTGGAGTGTAACGTCGTTTTCAACACTATTTAGGTCATATCACAACTGGTAGTTTTATACACGAATGAAACAAGTACATACAGTTGGCCAAGTTCTGTAATGTTAGATTAAAAACATTCTATTCTTGTAATGTAATTATTACATATAAAATATTTTATTCTGTAGACAACACAACAATAATATACAGAGTAAGTTAAATTCCTCTATATGACACTTTTTCTGAAAGACCCTTTAACCATTTTATTGATAAACACAAACCCCATTCAATGTTTGAGAAAATTCAAACTAAAGAGGACACATGGTGTTGAGATTCTTGTAGGAATTTAAGGTGGCAGATCAATTAGTGAGGGTGTCAATCAATTGGGTGGGCTCACAATAAACATGATTTCTGTCAATAAGCCAGTCTGTCTGATGTTTTATTTTGTGCTAGCAACTCAAGTAAGGGTGTGTTTTATTTTTTCTGAAGAAAAATAAAATTATTTGGTTGAATTTGTTGACAAAAATATCAGAATTTAATGAATAACATGAAAACAAAATAATGGTGAAGAAATAAAGGGATAAAAACAGACAAGTAATTAGTTGAAAACAGAGACCCACAATGTGCTTTAGAAATAGCATTTAACCAGAAGACCAAAAAACACACCATATACAGTGATAATTCCACATATAAATTAAAACATACATAAATGGCCAAGAAAATTTTACAATACACACCCAATTGGGCTTCGCACCATTAACCCTTTCACTGCGAGGGGGTATGTATTCATGTATGCGAAAATGTTTTGCCAATTTCACGAAAATTCTTGAAACAATAGCATATTGCTATTTAAGTTGTTTCTAAAGTTGTTATTTCAACCCTAATGTAATAAATTAACTAAAAACTGTTTGAAGCATAGCATTTTATTGATAAAATCATCAAAAAGAATCATTCTGTTATTTAAAAGAAATCATTTGGCTATATAGTTCATCTTCAAATTAGTCTGGAAGTAATTTCATTGAACATTTTAACTCAATTCGTGTGGTAAAAAGAAAATTTTACTGTCTTACAGGAAGTCTACTTTTTGTGCCACATTTTGAAACAGTCTGACAGGCACAATCCTGGTTTAGAAGGGCACTGTTCACAGTAGTATTTAGTTTCCTTTTGTCTCCCTTGGGCATAACAAACATGGCACCTCTTACTTGCTCTTGGTTTGTTGACTGTGGGGGGAATGACACTGAGAAAGTGCCTTTTCTGTTAAGCTTTTCACCTCTATCCATATGTGGAATATTGTTCCCACAGAATATGAGCCGAGAAAGCACCTTTCGTTGAAAAGCAAGAAAATCCTCCATCTTGCCCGTCTGTTTTGGATACTATGTAGGCATTGAACATGGCAATCTGCATGTAATGTACCATAAGCTTTCAAAACCATTTCAAAGTCTTTCTGCAAGCATTGTATGGCTCCAACATCCGATCAACATGATCAACCCCGCCCATATTCTTGTTGTAAGACAGAGCACAATCAGGCTTTTGCATTTCCACATTGTGCCGGCCTCGTTTCCTGACTGCTGTAGTTGTGGCTTCATGCATAGTGGTGAGTAAAAACATTTCCTTCTTGTCATGGAATTTTACACATAGTAGTTCATTTCTTCGGAATGGCCTCTGCTCACCTTTTGGACATGGTGTTTTAATAATGTCTTTTGGAACCATATTCTTCTTTATGGTGCCACACACATTGGTTCCCCTTTGGTGAAGGCAGGTATAGAGTGGTAAGGATGAATACCAATTGTCTTTATATAGGGAATACCCTTTATCCATGAGACCGGTCCGCAGAGAGAAACAGTAACTTTGCCTGGTTTTGGTAGGTGTGCAGCTGAATCGGGCACTGGAATTTGATTGTGTAGCAAGGCATATTCATCTTGTGCACCAGTGTATACATCAAAGCGGTAAGTGTAACTAGTGTTCTCGCATAACATGAAATGTTTGATACCAAATCGTGCCCGTTTCATTGGTATGTATTCTCTGAAAACCAAGCAACCTTTCCACAGAACAAGTGATTCATCAATGGGTATGTTTTGACTCAGAGTATAAACAGATTGAAAACTGATTGAAAAACGGATTGAAACTTTTCATTCAGATGCTGAAGCAATGGCCTTATCTTGTGCAAACTGTCATAGCCTGGTTGACCACGGGGAAGGGCAGTGACATTGTCAGCAATATGCCAAAATTTGAGGATAAGTATGTATCTATCTCTGTTCATTACTGCTTTGAATAGTGGCACATGAAACAAGGAATCCTTTGTCCAATATAAATCCAGTCTTGGCAGCTTTACTAATCCCATCAAAAGAGTCAGGCCAATAAACACTTTCATTTCATCAAACGTAACATCCGCCATTTGTGAGCTCTAGAATGTCTGCGCAGATTATGTCCTTGTATCCATGATTGAGCATATCTGTTAGTTTCAGCAACAAAAGAGTTCAGCAAGTCATCAGTGAGATACTGCTTATAGTAGTCTAGCGCATCAAAGTCGGTAGTGTCTATCATGATGCCTCCATCACCAGAGAAATCATATGTCATTGGTATGTGTCATTCAGTCTGATTGTCAACAGCAACCCACCCCTGAGGTTCCATTTCCCCCTCATTCTGTTCATCAAGTCCATTTTCCTCTTTATTATTTGCAGCATCATTTTGTTCAATCATTTCATTTGGTGCATTTGCATGAAAATTTCCCTCTTGTTTGTCACCTGATAATTCTCTCTCACCACCATGTGCAGTAGCTCCACCACCTGCCTCATGTATTCTGACACCTCCCCATGTCCTAACCCCTCCCCCACATGTCCTAACCCCTCCCCCACATACTCTAAACCCTGCCCCATGTGCATTTCTTACTGGTCTGCCAATACACAAATTATTTTCATCACTTTCACAATCATCTGTGTCTGGACTATTGTCATCACTATCATTTTGCCCTGATTCATTTAGAATGCATTCACGAACTTGGGCTGAAGTAAAAATGGAGGCATATTTCCAAGAATAATCACAAATAAACAATGAAAATCACAACACTCATAATCACTTGTTTACAGTGTTTATCTCATATTATATAGCAATATTAGACTGATGATATAAACAACAGTACTACTTGTTGTCAAGGCTACTGATCACAAATCAATAAAATAACACTTCTATTTTATTTTGCAAGTAATTTGTGTTTCATATTATAGCATTCTGATGTGCTTAAATAAGATAAAAGAAACAAAGCATTGTGACGTACCATGTACGGCAAAACGCACATTTGATTAATGAAATATGACGTACGATGTACGTCACAAAGCAACGAAATGGTTAAAACAATTCCTGAGCCTCAAAATTCTCCTCTCCCCAATTTCTGTACAACCTAAAAAAATTAAACCCCCCTCAGCCACAACATATATGTCATCCCACTTGCTCTGCCAAAGCCCCCTCCCCATTAATCTGCAACCTATAAATTTTAAACCTATCAGTCACACAAACCAATACCTGTGTCACAAAACTTCACCATTGTATCACCCCCCCCATTTATCTTCAACCTGTAAATTCATCCCCATTTTACCTTCTCAAATTCATCCCATTTGCATCATATAAGAACTCAGTCTCTCACAAAAAGGCCATTGGTAGGCGTGGTTTTGCAATGGCTTCCCCACAGAATGGAACAGACTCCCACAATCAGTACGATCACAACAAACAATAACAGGTTTCCGTAGCCAGCTAAAGACTTATTTGTTTAGACTACCATATCCTCCATCATAGTACATCTCCCTGGCGGGCGCTAATTTTGGATCTCGATCTGATACGTCCCTGGACTTTCCCTTTTTGAGCTCAAGCGCATTAGAGGATGTTACATCAATTTTGCGCTGTATAAATGTTTCTTTTCTATATATAGTATAGTTGTGTTCTTAATCTATAAACTTACATACTGTGCTATGGTATGTGAGTCATAGACATCAAAATATATTTTTCCAACCAAAGATTTAGCATAATTCCCTACCTTTGTATTTATTTTCTTACATGCTCTCAACCACGTAAGCATGCTATGGTTTCCAGTGTCTAGTTTCTATAACCAGTCAGTTGCTGTGAAGTTACACTTACATAAACATTTCAATTTTAAAACCACCTTCCTCTCAATTAGGATATCAATATTAGTTTTGAATAAAGCCAAATTCTTATAATTCTTCATTGGATAAGAATTACACTTAAAAATTACCACATGTGATATAAAATAGCACAGGTCCTATCTTGCATTGAGGATGTGGAAGTTAAATCAAAGAAATCAATCGGAGGCTCCATATGCAGAAGTGGATAAGATACATTTTTACATTTTTGAGAAAATTAACTTTTATGATTCAGTCAGGTCTGTAATGGTGGCAGAGTGGCAATACTCTCTCTGTGATCGGGGTTTGGTTCCCAGTGCCTTGACCAACTGTATGTACTGGTTTCCTCTGTCCATAAAACTACCCATTGTGATATGACCTGTACAGTGTTGAAAGCGATGTAAAACCCCAAATAAATACATAAATAAATCAGTCAGGTCTGTAAGATTGAATATATTAAAATCTGATGTTCTAAGCAAATATACTTGGGCTACAGATTCTAAATAAGTGAAGTTAAACTATGGATTAAATGATAAAATTCATAAAAAATGAGTTAAGTAAAGGCATGTCTAAACTTGTCCACTTATTACTTAATATCACCAAGCAAAAATATACTGAATACTGAAGATAGTATCAACCACTTCTGTGGTCAAGTACAGCTAAGACTCTGTTAAAATGTGGATTGAGACTATCTTTTTATTTTCATCGTAGTGTAAAAAGTAAATAAAAGCCTCCAAGTTAAAGTAAAACATAGAGATTATAAAATCCCTATAGAATTCTCTCCACAAAAACTTTCAAAACTTTTTAACTGCAAAGCTAATTAAGTTAATTATCATAGTTTTCAAAACTACAATAAGTGGACATGTACAAAAATTAATTTGACAGAGGAACTACATCAATCATCAGGCTTGTTTGAATGTGAAAAGGATTTTAAGGGTTAAGGTCCATTATTGCCTATCTTAATTATGCATATACTGTTACTGTGTCACAAATTTAGCACTTAAAGGAAAAAGTGGATGACCAAAAAGCACAAGTTGTGAACATGTGGAAGAATTCAATTCTTTTCACTTGTAATCTGACAAAATTGATCCATTAAAGGATCCAGTAAATGTACAAGATTAATCTATACATAAAGATGTAAAAAATAAAATATCATTTACTATTGCAGACAATCAGCTTGAGTAACTAAATTTGAGATTTAGAAAAATGTTCATAATAGACAAGGTCTTTATCTGTTTAATAAAAAATTTGCTTTGGTATAATAACTGGATAAGTGAAAATACACATTTTCATTGGTCAATATACGTAAGCAGTGCAGATACACAAATTGAGACAATAGATTTGATTCTACAGATCTTGTTTCATGTAAAAACTCCAACCCTTCAAAAATGCCACTTATCCACTTCTGCATTTCGACCCTTCAATTTTCAAAAAGGAAATAATTATGGTATGTAAAATGAAACTATATATGAAAAAGACAATTAACTAAAGAAAATGAATAAAATAATTTGAATGACTTTGTGAAATATAATAAAAGGAATGAAATTTAAAGATACTAAATAATTATAAATAATAACAATTATCCAGTTGTCTTCTTAAAATAATTATACTGGGTCAAAGAGTTAGAATATCTCTTTCAGTTCTTGCTAATATCAACCCTTTTCTGGTGCATCCCAACCATGTCATTACTTATTTTAATCTCAATATAATGCATTTGGATAAGGTGGTGAGAGTAACTTTTGTCAAAGTTTATTTTGCTGTCCATTCCTTTTGGCAATGCACTTTGTAGCAGTTTATTGATTTATGAATTCAAGAAGCTAATAGAAGAGACAACACTGGAAAGATTTTAAGGGCATACTGCAAGTAAAATGATAATTTCTTTTATGTGTGTGTTTTCAAGCTGTTGCAGATGTCAAGTTACAAGTAACTACTGACCAGTCATCTTGATTAAAATAGATGTAACCATGAACTAGTTTTTCAGATTAGAATGACTTATAATAAAACAGTTAAAAATAAAAACTGAGAGCTTTTGTGACATGATATGTTCATATTTTCTGATATGATACAACTTTTAAATAGTTTTAAACATACAAATTGTTTAAAATAGGCTATTTAATACGATTTCTGTTGTGATATCCAAGTCTATTATTGTAACACTGAGTGACTCATGCTTCTGAAACAACTGTATGTGTACTTCCTTCTGATGAATATGCAAAATATCAGATCACTTGACACAGCTACATTGTGTTTCATTATTTCATATTAAATTACAAAGATCCTTAAATATCTGGATCTGGGTGATCTCATAACTAACAAACCATGGTGTCAGAAGTTTATTAATGAACAGTGATATGTCTGTTAGTGTATAAAACACAGTGTGATAAAAAATATCATATATTAGAAGCATCAACTTTTCTGGAGCTAACCACATGTTTATGTATAAAAAGGCTACTTCTTTGTCTCAGCCTCCTTCAATGGAGTTTAGTGGTGCTGTGGCAGCACACTGTGGCAGTTTGAACTGTACCTTAATGCTAGTAGAAAAGCAGGATAAAATGAGAAAGTTAAGACATCACTACTACTTCACATAATAGGTGAGGAAGGGTTAGATATCTACAACCCTTTCAATTTTACAGCTGCAAATGAGGACAGTGATCCAAGTATTACCTTAAAAACTGTTCTAGATAAATTTGAGGAGTAATATAACCCAAAGAAAAATGTTACTCTGGAATGATTCCAATTCAATCAATGTAACCAAGGCAAGGCCCAGGTGAAACCATAGACCATTATTTCACAAGGTTGAAGCAACTTAGTCTCAACTGTGAGTATGATGAACTTAGAGATTCATTTATATATTAGGGACAGGATAATTTGTGGAATAAGTGATAATGTAACTCGTGAACGACTTCACAGAACAAAAGAGCTGGATTTGAAAACCTCTGTAGACTACTGTAAAGCAGCAGAGACAGTAAAAGTCCAAGCACAACAAATTACTAGTTTACTAGAATCAACAGGTGTCAATGCAGTGAGCATCAAAAAAGGGTAGGAAATGTGTATCTAGTAAAGCAAAGGCACAAACACAGACAAGTGAACAAAAGAAAAAATGCAACAGATGTGGCTCCAATCATGATTATGGGAAATGCCCAGCATTTGGTAAAAAGTGTCTCAAATGTGGATTACATGGCCACTTCAGGAAATGCTGTAAAACAAAAAAGCAACATGCTGTTGATGAGTCAGACAGTTCTGTGTTAGAAGAGAGTGACTATGTTGAACTATTCACAGTGTACAAGTTCACAGTGTACACAGAGACTGGGTGTTACCATACTCTGTAAATGGATCAATAGTGCCAATAAAACTAGACACTGGTGCACAGGTTTGTACAATGGGTGAAAATCACTCACTGTCAAGAAAACCAAAGCTTCACTCCATAAAGGTGCAGTTCATAGCACGTGGAAACAATAAAATATAAGTACTGGGGAAGTGTGTGCTGAATGTGCAGTATAAAAACAGAGCAGTGAAATTGTTGTTTCACATAGTGAAGGGAAACAACAAGCACTGCTTAGTCTTGAAGCCTGTACCAGGCTACGCTTGATAAAACTGCTTGCACCAGTACAAGTGAGAGACACAGATGGAGTGAAAGGGATAAAAATAAGCAGTACTGATGGGGAGTTCAAAACCTGGGACACTGAATATGAAAAAAAAACTACTGGCACAAACTGTGTGTGTTTTTCAAGGCCTAGGTAAACTGAGAGGAGAGTACACAATCAGGATAGATAAAAATGTGACTCCAGTTAAAAATTGTAGAGATGTGCCATTTAATCTGAGGGAACAGTTGAAACAAAAACTTGATATGATGGTCAAGCAAGGGATAATCAGCAAAGTGGAGGAGCCTACAGACTGGATAAGCTCATTTGTGATAGCACCAAAGAAGAATGGTGACGGAAGAATCTGTCTTGCACCTCAGGACTTAAACAGTGCTATTAAGAGACTGCATTACAAATTGGCAACCAGAGAAGAAATCATGGGTAGCTTTGCTGTAGCAAATGTGTTTTCCAAACTTGATGCATCCCAGGGCTTCTATCAGATAAAACTATCTGAAGAAAGTAGCTACCTTACACCATGTATAACTCGATTTGGGCATTATAGGTATTTGTGTATGCCATTTGGGATATCCTCCGCACCAGAAGCCTACCATCAACAGATCAATGAGATGTTTCATGCAAGGGATTCCTAGTGTGGATACATCAATGGATGACATCATTGTTTGGGGTGATTCACACGCAGCTCATTTCAACAGCCTAAAGCAAGTTCTGCAGATAGCAAAGGAAAATAACTTAAAGCTAAATAAAGATAAGTGTGGAATAGCTGTCAAAGAATTGACATTCCTGGGTGATAGGCTGACCAGTCATGGAGTTGTACCAGATGATAGAAAGGTATCAGCCATAAAGAATATGAAAGTGTCTCAGGATTCCAAAAACTTACAGAGGTTTTTGGGTATGGTTGGCCAAGTGGATTCCAAACTTATCAGAAAAGGCGGCACCGCTTAGAGAGCTGACTAAAGAGGAAGTGCCTTGGATATGGAGTCTGGAAATTGATGCAGCATTCAGTCAGATGAAAGAGCTACTGATGAATGCACCAGTACTTAAGTACTATGATCCAGCAAGAGAGACCAAGATCTCAGGCGACAGTTCCATGAATGGGCTAGGTGCCCTTTTGTTGCAACACTATGAGGACAAATGGTGTCCGGTTTCTTATGCTTCACGCAGTGTGTCATGCACAAGCAGAAAAAGTCAAATCCATGTTGGTCACATGGGCATAGAAAAGTGCAGACAAACAGCATGAGAGGTTGTGTACTGGCCTGGAATCAATCAAGAAATAGAAACAATGGTTCAGAAGTGCAACACGTGCATCAGATTTAGTGACCATAACAACAAACAACCCCTACAACACCATGAGGTACCAAACAGACCTTGGCAGAAAGTTGGGGCAGATCTTGGAACATATGGTGGTCAGGAATACCTCGTAATATGCGATTAATTTTCGTTGTGCTTTGTCACCTTTGTGTATATTAATTAATTCATTGAGGGTGTTTGTCCAATAAGATGTCAATGGTCAAGTTTCTGTTGATATTTGATTTGACCTTCATGTTGAATTGATAGAGCAATTGATAGAGCAATTGCTTGGCATACAAGAGTGGTAACAACACGTGGGGATCTTCTGGAGGTAGTAAAAAGTTTATTTTTCCACTGGACTTATTTTATTGTATCCATTGTATTTATTCCATTATTTCACAATGTTTGTATGTTTATGGTCACCATTTCACTTTGACAGTTCTACTTAAATGAGCTACATATCTGATGTTTTCTGTCAACTCTACAAAACTCGTATTGTTACCACAAACTCCACTTCATTGCTTATATGTGCAAAAGTTTATTATTGATTACAATACTTGAATTTAGTTACAAAATATATCTGATGAAACTTAGTTTGCCGTATGAAATTGTATGAAGTAAAAATTGGTTTGCAGTAAAATCAGCATATAGCTGAAAGCTATATGAGAATTTTATGTTGTTTCCATGATGTTTCCAAATGGCTTTTCCGATTAAAGTTTGTTAGCCATGCAGCCTTTCTGAATGTGGGCTGTGCATAGGTTTATAAACCCTAGTGTTGGATGTTCATTGGTTATTACCTCCACCAAGGAGGTTATGTTTTCACCTGGGTTTGTCTGTCCGTCTGTTTGTTTTTTTGTTTGTTTGTGAACAAGATAACTAAAAACTTATTGACAGAATTTGATAAAATTTTCAAAATATGTCCAAAATGGTAAAAGGAAGAAGTGATTCGATTTTGGGAGTGATTCGGATCACTGTCTGGATCTTCTGGATCCATGTAATTTAATTTTTAAAGAAAGATAACTCAAAAACTTGTGGAGGGATTTTGATGAAATTTTCAGGATATGTGCGAAATTGGTAAAGAAAGAAGTGATTCGATTTTGGGAGTGATCCGGATCACCTTCTGGATCTTCTGGATCCCTGAATTCTTTAAAGGAAGATAATTTGAAAAGTTATGGATGAATTCTAATTAAATTTTCAGGACATGTCCTAAATGGGACAAGGATCAAGTGATTAGATTTTGGGAGTGATCTGGATCACTGTCTGGATCATCTGGATCCAGGCTTCCAAATGCGTTTGTAAACAAGGTAACTCAAAAACTTATGGACGGATTTTGATGAAATTTTCAGCATATGTCTGAAAAGATAAAAGGAAGAAATGATTACATTTTAGGAGTGATCCGGATCTCTATCTGGATCTTCTGGATCCATGTAATGTAATTTTTAAAGACAGATAACTTAATAAGTTATTCATGGATTTTGATGAAATTTTCAGGCATTGTCCTAAATGGGACAAGAAACAAGTGATTATATTTTGGGAGTGATCGGGATCACTGTCTGGATCGTCTGGATCTAGGCTTTTTTAAAGGAAGTTAAAGCCAGATAATTTTAGGGCGGATTTTAATGAAGGTCCAGGAATTGACCTCCGTTGGCAGAGGTCTGTGCTCTCTGAGTGCTCTTGTTCATTAAGTTTTTGGCTTAGGTGTGCCAGCTTTTAGCGTGTGGGCTGTCTATGACTAATATGTCCGAATTTGAAAGCACGTTGGCAGAAAATAGTAGTAACCCAATTACTGTAAAGATGCGAGAAAAAAACATCTTTACAGTTGTATCCAGAAGTGTTTCAGCTGAGAAATACAACTTCCACAACAGTTATCAGCAAGATCAAGGCAGCTTTTGCTAGACATGGAACAGCAGATGTACTGGTGAGTGACAATGGACAGCAGTTCAAATCAAAAGAATTTCAGTCATTCGCTAATGATTGGTCATTCCATCATATAACATCATCACTGCATTTTCCTAAAGGCAATGGACTTGCTGAAGCAGCAGTTAAAACCATCAAGAAATTGCTGAAAAAGTCCTTGGACAGTAAATAAGATTTTCAACTGGCTTTACAAGTCTATCGAGCTACATCACTGTGGCATGGTGTATCGCCAGCACAAATGCTGTTCAACAGAAGGATAAAAGCTACTCTACCAATTCGACCCAACCTCTTTACAAAAGAAAATAATTCAACATGAAGCAGGTCAAGACAGGAGTTACAATATGACTGCGAGAAACCTATCTAGTTTGAAACCAGGTGATAATGTTGTTCCATATAACTTCAACAATAAGCTATGGGATACATCAGGACATGTTGTGAATAAAACAACGAGTAGTTACAACATTTAAACAGACAATGGTGTTTCAGTTAGGAGAAACCGGCAGCATATTAAAAAAGTGCCTGTGAGTATCAGTGGAGAAAACCTGGAACACTGTAGAATTAGTCCACCTTCAGTCACTCATCAAGACTAAAGTAGTGTGCAAAATAAAGATAGTGATCATGGAGACCAGTTAGGGCTGAACCACGTCAAGAGACTCATTGAAGAAATGTGACATAAAGACAATATTGTAAAAGCATAAATTAAAACACAGAAATAGCCGGACTGACATTGGAACATATATATCATGAATTTCTAAAATAGTATTCTTTAAATGAGTTAATGCTTTTAGTGATTAAACAATTTAGAAATGATCTTGAGATGTGCACAAATACTGACAGTGTTTAAGAATTGGTATTATGGTTTGATTGTTAAAGTAAAACTTCAATGTATTGTAGCCGGCCTCAGTATTTCACTCAGGGAAAGAGGTTGGTAGCGTGTGGCCTGAGACTGAAATTACTGAAGAGTCCAAATCCAGTTTGTAAATTAGTCCAAATAATTTATATGTCCCTACTATTTCTCTGCCTGAAGTAGTTCATTTGCCTTGCATTACCATGCAGAAACCCTGAAGTACCTTCAGTCTAAAATATTTCAGTCCAAGTCTCAGATTCCATATGAATATCAAAATAAACTTTCAAACATATCAGTCAACAAATGGGCAATTCGATATGACAAAGTTGCACAAAGTCCAAAGGTTCAATCAGGAAGGTTAATCATGTTACTTTATACTTTATATTGTTGTGTCACACAGTGTCACACAATGTGTAATATTCAACTTTATCTGAGTATATGCAAGTTATTCAATCTTGCTATAAAGTCTAAACTTGAAAATAGCTAAAGATTGAAAGTATGCACTAAATTGAAGTAATAATCAAGTTGGCAAAGAGAAAGACAAATAGATTTTATATAAATGAACTTAATTTATTTACATGTGATATCATGTACAGTTAAGTAAGACTAAGAAAAATTCTTAAACCACAAAGTATAACTTGTATGAGTAACTTTTAAATGTTACTTACAAGGATTACTTCAGAACTGTAACTGCAAAATTGTAAAGTTCAAGAAACTGGTTTTATTCAGCCAGCATAGATTATTCTATGAAAATCTATGTTATTTGCTGTCTAACCATTGTTTCCCTCTACTACAGCTAAGTTCTGGTCATAGTGTAACATCAAACCTTACAAAAATGTAAAATAATTTAATAAAAGATCTGGAACCAGCTTAAAAGGATAAATTTGGAGATTTCTAATGATATGCGGTTGCGGCTAGAATTACTATGCAGTTGCGGTGATTACACAGTAAGTGTATATGAGTTCTGCAATTACTATACAGTTGCGGTGATTACACAATTATTGTTGCGGTTATCTATTGATTTTGGCCTTTCGCATCACGCAAATGTGGCTTTGTCAAACGAAAGCTAAAAAGCTACTGACAATAGCTCCTTATATAGATTTCTGGGCTGTTTCCACGTATCCCTACGCCAGCCTACCGCAAGTAGTTCCAAAGGAAATCTGTTGATTTTAACCCAAATTCAGCAAATTATCACCTAAAAACGTATAAAATATGCTAATTAAATAAATTATAATATTGCAAATATTTTACAACCATCGTTTGTCGCCTACTTTAAAGTCTTTCAGATGTGATATACTTGTACAACAATGGCAGCTAGTTTGACAGTAGAAATGCTTCAAAAGCTACAATTCTTTAAAGTATAAACAAAATATGAGCATAATCCGTGGTTTGTTAGTGTGAAAGGCTAGTGTGTTATAGATTTTCGGCTATTTTTCAGTCTTTTTGTTGAAATCTCATGTGAAAAACCACTTTTCTCAGCCTAAGTGGCTGAATTATCGCTAAGTTAGCCATGGTCCACAATTCCAACCAAGGGTTACATCACACTTTGCGTTGCATCGGCCTTTGCCGTCACACTATGAAAGCCAGAAAGATACCAGCATATTTAAATTCTGTAGTGTATCATTGTATCTTCTTATTGAGGAAGCTGCATAACCGAACTTTAGATGTCTATTCATAGTATAGTAATGGAACTCACAGTATGTGACTCTATATTTAATGTATATTTCATTATGTGCTCATGACAGGTAAATGATTTTACATTTGTGTAAAGGATTCATTTAAAACAAAGGGGATGTTGTGATATCCAGGTCTATTATTGTAACACTGAGTGACTCATGCTTCTGAAACAACTGTATGTGTACTTCCTACTAATGAGTATGCAAAAATATTAGATCACATGACAAGAGTTACATTGTGTTTCATTGTTTTGTATTAAATTACAAAGATCCTTAAATATCTAGATCTGTGTGATCTCATAATTAAGAAAACAATCCGTATTATGAAGAAATTCTTGTTGGCAAAAAAAATGTTGTTGCTGTATACGTTTGATTTAATCATACGTTTAGCGTTTAGTATGCGCCAACGGCGTCGGGGATATCCCATAAGGTTAAGGACATTTAGTAGTTTTCCCTGCTTCAGTTTGGTTTGCCTTTCTTTACAGTACCAATATTAAGATAGCAAAGCACAACAACAGTCATGCTTGATATAAGCATAATTCCCAAAATGGAAACGATAGACTGCTTGCGGTCAGGCGCATTGGTTGTTGCGGTGACAGCTTTGCTTTTGGGCAGCTCTCGAAGCTCGTCCAAGAAGAAATCAGCGGACAGAGTTGGGCTTTGGTTGTTTGGAGAGAGCATTGGGATGGGTATATTCGGCTCGTTACTGATTGCTCTTCCTGAAGTCCTGCTGGGTCATGTGGTATGCACTTTTACTGTATAATTTTTTTTGGTGCGTTTGCAAATCGCGACCTGAACAGCTCACACCCTTACTGGTACAGTACAGTTTATTAGATACAGTTTCACAAATTATCAATGTATATGATCAATTTCATAATTATCTATGATGTGGTAAACATTTTTTCCATGTAAAAGTACAAATCTTTGAGAAAATTGAGGGTGGGCGTGAATAGGTACACGGGTGTGAATTGGTCCACCACCACTACACCCTAGACATGGTGATTTACGTGCAACTCTCTGTCATAGGAAGTCGCTAATGGAAACTCGCTGACAGGAAATATATATACGTGCGGATTTCCGTGACCTCATATCTTCTCATGAATATTAATGACCTGGCTGCTGTGGCCGTGAGTTCTCGAGTTTAAAGTATTTTATATTCGTCGAGACCGCTGTTTTATAAAATATTCCGAGGAAATCCCAGGGGAACTCTGTGACCTCATATCTTCTCATGAATATTAATGACTTGGTTGCTATGGCTGTGAGTTCTCAAGTTTAAAGTATTTATATTGCAAGGAAATGCCAGGGGAAACCTTATGATTTCCGTGTATTTTCACATTTCCATCTGTACTGCCTTGCTACCAATTATCGCCGGCTACCAATTATCGCCACCAGAAAATAAAGCGTTCATATTTCAGTAATGGTCATATATTTTGAAAGCCATTTGTTGTGCATTTGTTACGTTCACTTTGGAAATAGTTTTACCTCATTTGCTAGACTTGAGATGCAACTTTGGTGAAGTTAGATCTATTTGAATTCTGTCTGGCGATAATTGGTACCCGGTAGGGGTGCGACCGAGCAGTCGACACTCGCCGAGCGAGGCGAATTTCACGAAAATTCGACCCCAATTCTTAGGGTCGATTACTCGTGTATATATAACAACCTATAGAACCAGTTACGTTTTTTAGTTAATTAAACATAAATAGCATACCTTACTTTCATTAAATCGCATAATCCATCATTTGTAACATAAAATTAATGATATTATGTGCTGACAATAGCTAATTCAAGCGTTTCAAAGCTTTTATCTTTATATTTTTTTCGTTTACGGGAGCCGCCATATTGGATGTCGTTTCCTGTTATGGTGGATACTAAATGTCGCGAGGGCTCGATGTCGAGTCGAGTTTTCATCTGCGAGTAATCGACCCGAATTATTTGTACTCGTCCCACCCCTAGTACCCGGCGATAATTCAATTGGTAGCAAGGCAGTATAACCAAAATATATGGACAGACTTCTGTGTGTACAAACCTGCCGTATCTACATGGGTGGTCATAATTGTGTCCAGTTCATAATAATGTCTGATTTTTATTGGAGTTTATTTTTAAAATGTTATAACCAGAAGTTTGAATATTTCTTTTCAAATTATTCCAGTTGAGATTGATTTTATTTCATGAAAATTTTAAAAATTGAACTAAACACCCAAACTGAGGAAATTCACGTTCAATAAAAAATTAAAGGACACAGTTATAAACTAGACACAATTGTGACGACCCGTGTAATTAAGCGGCCCGTCAGGGACGCTTATATGTTTTCACCGAAGTTCGACTGATCGCCGCCGCCGGATTATGGTCTCCCTTGAATAACTTCTTAGCCTTTCAAATTTTTCTTTCCTTCTTATCTTTCTTTAAAACTATAGGGGCGGGAAAATTTTTTGGGATACTTTGCGCAGACCTTAAGCTTTACTTAAGGTAACCTTAAGCATAACTCCAAAACACCCCGTCATCGCGTTTCGGAAAAAAACACACACACCTGTGCCATAAAATTTATCTGGTACATTCTAGACCAAATTTCCAAGGTCGGAAAGGATTTTCTCATCAATCGCACCATAGATACCTGAATGGGAGGCGTTTTATTTTTGTAAATTTTTTAAAAATGGGTACTTGGTCTGTATCTCAAAAATGGTTAGGATTTCGGCGTTTTGTTGGAATAACTTATTCAGCTACTTTTTGGTAATCTTTCACATGCCGAAGCTTTAGGTCTGTATCTGCAAACTTAAGGTCACCTTAATGACCAAAACGTGGGTTTTAACCCTCCAGTTCATTTAGTTTTTCACACTTTTCAACCAAACTTGGCATATATATTAAGATTCACCAAAGGATTATCCTGACTTTATGGTGACCTTAAACTGTTAATATTATTAGGGCTATGGCCCCCCCTAAAGTCATCAAATTGGAATAAAATTGTCTGGCCTGTTATTTTTCCATCTTTTTTAAAATCTAACATATATTGATATTGAGGTACATCAAAAGAACACTCTTACTACCTTATGATTCAAATATTAATAATGTTAGGGCCATCTTAAACTTAAAATGTAGAGTTTTTCAGCCCTAAGCTTAGTTAATGTGTACATTTTTCAAATAAAACTTGCGACATTTATAAAGGTTGGCAGAAAGGACATTCTGCTTTTATGGTCACCTTAAAGTCCCAATATGAATGAAGTTATGGTCACTTTTCAGTGAAAAAAGGAAGTTTTCGGCCTCCAGCTATCTTATTGTTCAACTGACCTCAGCAAAACTTTGTACACTTATAAAGGATGACAAAAGGGACATTCTCATTTTATGGTCACCTTAAAGTCGCAATATGGATGAAGTTATGGTCACCTTGCAGTGAAATTATGGAGTTTTTAATCTCCAGCTATTGTATTGTTCAGCAGAGCTCAGTTAAACTTTGTACACTTTTAAAGATGGCATTAGGGACATTCTTATTTTCTTTCCACCTTGGAGTTCCAATACAAGTACAGTCATGGCCATCTTGACATGAAAATGAGGATTTTCAGCCCCTAACTGATTTACTGTTCAGTAACATCAGTTTAACTTGACATTGATTATACTAAAGTAAGATTTTGTATAACATTTCACTTAAAATTCCTGTACTTAAGAGGCTTTGGCCATCTTAACATGATAAATATATACTTCTTGCTCCCTCCTCATTTATTTTAACACTTTTTAAAACCACACCTGGCATATGTATACTTAAAAATATTTATGCTGTCTGGCAAACCTAATCTCTTAGTGTTTATGAAGTTATGACATCTTCAAAGCAAAAAATGAGCTATTTATGATGCACTGATGTGGTTATTAACATATTGCAACTGATCAGTGTTCACATAATATAAATTCCCAATTTTAGGCAGATTAAAAAACCACATTCTTCTGATTCCATTCTTTTGGAATTGTGGGGATATAACTTTTCCATTTTGGAAAAAAAGCTTCAATTGATTCAATTTTTGTTTGTAGAAGGAGTTGATGATCTAGCTACTTGTTCACATAGACTATATAAATTTGTCAAATGTATACACCGGACTTCTTTCACAATATAAGATGCTTGGAAAAAAAACCACTTTCTCATAAACAGTTTTTCTTGTACAGCATTTTATGTATCTCCAGCTGAGTGGAATTGAATGACTTGTCCTTTTCTTCTTCTTCCCCAACTCTGTATTTGCTTTTGTGTGATATCTATCAAAAGGCACATTTATGGAAAGTCTTTCTATGCAGAAAGAACCCCCCCAACTCCCCTTTAGTGCACATAAAAAGCAAGTGGAAAAAAGAATGGCCTCAGTGGGGGAAGTGGGGGGGTTGATGGAGGGAGATGATAGATAGAGATATATATATATGTGTGTGTGTGTGTGAAGCAAAAGTGGAACACAAAAAAGTGGAATATTTATGCTATTCTTTCGAATGTATATTGTTTTCGTTTACTTCTTCCATTTCACTTAGACTTCTACATTTAATTAATTTTAGTTCAAGTGGGAAATGAATTTTTGAAACTTTAATGCATTCAAATTCCTGAAGTGATGCACTAAATCACTGATAACTTGAAAAGTATTGCGTTCACAGCATTTTGTTAAAATATATTATTAGGCTACTTTTTCCACAGCTACAACAAGTCCAGTAACTTGTTTGGTCTTAATTTTGTGCATTATTGAAGTGTGGAATGGATCATGATCTACTATTATTCCTAAGCCTAGATTTTTAATTTCAATTGCTAAATCATTCATAAATATTGCAGTATATAAACTCATACTTTTCCTTCCCAATAAATCCAGTAACTTTTTTGTAGCGCTATAGCTTGACTTGTTTGTAACTTGATTTTTCTTGTAAGCAATAACACTGAAGCAAAATCAGTAACTTTTGAACAAAAAGCCTAACGCACTTTGGTTCACTGGATTTTATTAGTGGTTTTGTTAAGTTTTTAGTTGAAGCACAATCAGTAATTTTAAACAATAGTTCTTAAGCATCTTAGTAGGGATGGGTCGGTATGAGAAATATGTACATCGGGAGGTCGCCAATGCAAAACCGTACCGAATTCGGGACTCCGCGTTTTAGTTCACCCCAAACAAACATGGATGTATCCTCAACGACATCGCAATAAAAGCTCATAAATGCACAAAATATGTGATAAAAACGTATAATGTCTTCATATTTCTGGTTTCTTTCCAATATTTTAAGTTTTCCTTTATATATATGAGTTGACAAGCGAAATTGACGTTATAAAGTGTCGTAACCAAAACATGGCAGTTCTGCTCAATAGTGCTCTCGTGATAACTCGCCAACTCGAGTTTCATAGCATTTTTATTCAACTCGTGAACGTGAGTTTGTCTTATTGCAAACTCGAGTTCCATTAAAATACTGCAAAAATTACATAAATAAACCACTTGGCCAGTGTACAACGATGCAATAAAAGCACATTTTGACTTGTTTACTTAATATTTTCCTTCATATTTATCTACTACGACGTACAGCCAATGATATCTCTCCATATATCTTACCTGGAAAAACAACCAATCAAAACGTCCGTTTTATTTCTCAACATGGCGAGAATGTTGATCCTTATTTTGCAGGTAAAATAAGATAAATTTTGTTGGAATAGGGTTAAAAATAGATTTCATTATGAAAGGAATCATAAAGTTCATATATATTTAAGGTTTGGGTGTTTTGAAATATTGTTATTGACTCGAGTTGAAGTTGACTCGTCGGTGATTCATGAAACTCGAGTCGGTACTTTGACAGCTCGCGGAAGCACTACTGCTCAATGTATCGCTTATAAAAGTGTGTAAATGGACGAAAATATGGCACAAAAGCTTATAATTATATCCCCAGACGAAAGTCGGGGATATATTGGATTCAGGTCCGTCGCGCCGCCGCCGCCGCCGCCGCCGTAGAAATTTCCTTGTGGACGCGATAACTCAAAAACAAATTAATATTTTTTTTTCAAACTTGGTACACATGTTAAGGGTGCCCAAAGGAAGATCCCTATTTTAAGGTGACCTTAAACTCCCAGTAAAAAAGAACTTATGGCCACCTTAAGGTCAGAAATTGGACTTTTGGCCACTTAGAGCCCTGTAGGTCACAAACTATGATGCTCAGCTGGCTGAAATTTTACCTGACAACACATTAATATGTTCTTAGTACATGTGCCGAAAATCACGACTTTAAGTTGAGGAGAAAATTGTGTTTGAGGCCCATAAATACCCCCACTTGGGGATTTTTTGCTATACTTTTCACATATTTTGCCCTATAATTTGGAAGTGGTAATTCTGATGAGTCTCAAACTGCGCTAGGTATAACTTTGATATGTAATCCTTGTCTGTAGAAAATTTTAGGGGTGTAGGTTTACCCAAAGGGGTCGACTTAAGGTCTCAAAAGTGCCCACAGAGACCCAATTTATGCACTTTTTGCCACTTTCAAGCACTGTAGCTTTCAAACTATGTCTCTCATCTAAGTTAAATATCATCTGGGAATATATCTATGTGTTTTCTTATATGTGCCCCAACATTTAGGCCTTTAATAGACAGTTAACCTGTGTATCAGGACCATAAACACCCACCCGAGTGACCCTTATAAGACATTTTTCACATCTTTTTCCCTGTAACTTGGAAATGGTAAGTCTGAGAAGTTTCAAACTGTATTAGATATATATTCTGTGTGTAATCTTAGTATGTAACAGATTTTAAGTCTGAAGCTTTAATTTTGAAGGTCAAATTGAGGTCTCTAAAAGGCTCCCAAAGACCCAATATTTGGACTTTTTGCTACTTTTAAGCCCTGTGACTGTCAAACTATGTGACTGATAGAGCTCAAATCCTATCTGGGAAGATATTAGTATGCTATTTATATATGTGCCAAAAATTAAGGCTTTAAGTAGACATTTAACCTGTGTATGAGGACCATAAATCCCCACCCGAGTGACCATTTTTAGACATTTTTCACATATTTTGCCCTGTAACTTGGAAATGGTAAGTCTAAGAAGTTTCAAACTCTATTAGATGCATATTCTATGTGTAATCTTAGTATGTGACAAATTTTAAGTCTGAGGCTTTAATTTGAAGGCCACATTTAGGTCTCTAGAAGGCCCCATAAAGACCCAGTATTTGGACTTTTTGCCAATTTTAAGGCCTGTGACTGTTAAACTATGTGACTGATAGAGCTGAAATCTCATCTGGGAATACATTATTATGTTCTTTTTACATGTGCCAAAAATCAAGGCTTCAAGTAGACATTTAACCTGTGTATGAGGACCTTAAACACCCACCTGAGTGACCCTTTTAAGACATTTTTCACATATTTTGCTCTGTAACTTGGAAATGGTAAGTCTGAGAAGTTTCAAACTTTATTAGATACATATTCTATGTGTAATCTTAGTATGTAACAAATTTTAAGTCTGAAGCTTTAATTTGAAAGCCACATCGAGATCTCTAAAAGGCCCACAGAGACCCAATATTTGGACTTTTTAACCACCTTTAAGCCCTGTGACTGTTAAACTATGTGATTGATGGAGCTGAAATCCCATCTGGGAATGCATTATTATGTCCTTTTTACATATGCCGAAAATCAAGGTTTTTAGTAGACATTTAACCTGTGTATGAGGGCCATAGACACTCGCCCAAGTGCCTTTTTGGACATTTTTTCCGTATTTTGCCCTGTTATTTGGAAATGCTTAGTGTGACAAGTCTTAAACTGTATTATATATAATTTTTGTTTGTTATGTATGTCCCCCAAAAAGTTTCAGATCTGTTGTTTAATTGCTAAGGTCTCTTTAACAATTGTAAAATGCCCACAGAAACCCAATTTATGGACATTATGCCACTTTAAAGCCCAGTAACTGTCAAACTATGTGGGTTATAGAGCTGAAATCTTTGAATTTTTAAAAGGAAATGCCTGTCTATTTAAATTTTGAATATTAATAATGTTATGGCTATCTTAGTCTTTTAAGAACTTATTTTTGTGTGTTATACCTCTGCTTGCTGAGTTTTTAACTTTTTAAAATGAAACTGGTTAAACATATTCAAGTAGACAAAATGGACACTTTAAGTGAGCTTTAAGTCCCAATATTAATGAAATTATATCCTTATGTAGTAAAAGTAGGGGATTTTTAACCCTCAACTAGCCCAGTTTTATTCAACTTGCCTCAGTTAATTTTGACACAGCTCCTACAGTTATGAACTCATTTCAGTTGATAATCACATACTTAAAATTCTCAATTCTTTTTGTATTGAGTACCCCTTTTATATAGATTGTTTGTTTACCATTTATGCATCCCCCACCCGGATTCCCCCCACCCACCTCTGGGACCTCCAGCTATATTGAGTGACACTAAATAAACAAAGGTATTTAATGATATCAGATGAGAAACAAAGAACTCAATGGGGTTGCAGATCTTGTGTAATAGTGAGAGAGGTGTGGAGAAGGGGAGAGGGGTGGGGGTGGGAGGTGGTGGGCTTCATTACATATAACACAAAGGGGAGTCAGAACTGAGATTGTGTCACATATTTAGGTTGCATATATATGGACCACATATATAGGTATAGAGGAAATGAATAACTGAAAACAATTTGCAAATTCTAAAAATAATATAATAAAATAATAATATAAATAATTTTTTTTTAAATAATATTTTATTTGTGAACAAATATAGAAACAGATATGCGCTTTTGGGATTATGAATTTTAGAATGGACATTGAATCATCAATCATTTAAATACTTTGAAGGAAGATTGAAAAGTATGATGAGTTGAATTAAAAATAATATTTTATTTGTCAACAAATATAGAAACAGATATGCTCTTTTGGGATTATTATTTTAGAATGGACATTCAATCATCAATCATTTAAATACTTTGAAAATAGGTTTAGAGTTATCATTGCAGGAAGATTGAAAATATAATTTGAGTTATGTATTCGGCGTCTGGGGATACACCATCTTCCTTGGAAGATATAAACAGAGTAGATTGATGTGCTGAAGTTCATATAATAATGGGTAATTATGTTTTTAAAAATTCCCGATCAAAACCTGTGGCGTGAGTGATGACCTGTCTGGGGATATGTTGGCGCCGAGTTGGCCCAATCTAGTTTCTTCAGATTTTGTGTATGTTTCTAATATTTTAACTCTTCCTTCCATTATATGTGTTGACAAGCAAAGTGGCGGTTGTAAAATCTCATCACGGTATTTCAGTAAAATGCTCTTGATACCAAGATACCGGACCTACCGACCCATCCCTACATCTTAGTCCACTGCATTCAATTAGTGTTTTATACTTAAGTCTGATACTAATGACATTTTGAACAGAAATGTCTGTGGTCAGTGTACCCTTTCACTTGAGACCTCTTCTCCGAGAACATTACCAAAGAATGTAGGACATACAGAATCCGGGAAAAAAAATGCCTCCTGGACAAAATGCCTCACAGAAAAAAAATGCCTCCTGGAAAGAATTCCGCCTAGAAAGAATGCCTCCTGGATATTTTGTGACTAGGAAAAAATGCCTCCTGAGAAAAAAAAGTTATTTCAACTTGTAAACATGTTATATATGAAACCTATAACATTTAATATCAAAAACATGCTAATTTCAGATATGTACAGTCAAAACCAGAACGTACAATATCATGAGGTACAAATTACAAATATCTTCTTGAAAGGGTATCCCTTCAGCTGTACTCTGGACCAGTTTAAAAGCAGGATTTATGGCTGTGAGGTTTCTTGATGAAATAGTTGTGGCTCAAATTACAACACAGGTTATCCCCTCTGTAAGGAGTTGGTCGCAGTTAGATGCACTAGGAGGGGCAAAAATGTAATTACAAGAAAAACACGACACCTGTCATAATGGAAACCAGGGATGAGCAGCCAGCCAAAAGAGTGAGAAGCACCAGCAAAACCTTACAAGAGAAACTTACATACCTTTGTACAGCTAAGCAAAATGGGTAAAAGACTGTGAATTTTTGACAGGCATTGGCGACTATAAGAATCAAGTGGAAAAAATGAAGATGCCTCTGAAGTTGTAATGTGAACCTGTAGTGTTATAATACTTGAAAGAAGTTTTTTTTCTTAGGAGGTATTTTTCCTGGTCACAAAATATTCAGGAGGCATTCATTCTAGGAGGTATATTTCCTAGGAGGCATTTTTTCCAGGAGGCATTTTTTCCGCGCATCGGACATACATTCTTTTGAGAAGTAAATTTCACACCTACAATTTCTCTTCTGCCAAGCTGTGGTCGTTCTTTCATTTGTTAAATATGGTAACATACACAATGCAATAAACTTTACATTTTCTATTCCTTGTGATGCATATCTTGACATCTTTTACGGCTTACTTCGCACTTTTTCATCAGGGCCGCTTCGTTTTTGTCAGCAAAAACATTTTTCTAGTTGTTGAGTAAATCAGTTGTAACTTGAAAACTATTGTATTTAGAGAATTTTGTATAAATATGTTATTCATCTACTTTTGGGTTTGCCACAACATAGTAAAATTGCAGGCTTGTAACATCATTGCCTAGCTGAGCAATAGCTACTTTCAGGTTATCACTGTTGAGTAAATCATTGTAATGGGAAAACTATTACATTTAGACTGTTTTCTTTAAATACATTATTCAGCTACTTTTAGGTCAGCTATAACATAGTAAAATTGCAGACTTGTAGTTTTTTTGCATAGCTGAGCAATAGCCACTTTGAGGTTGTCACTGTTGAGTAAATTGTTTATAACTTGGAAAACTAATGCATCTAGAGACTTTTGTTTAAATATGTTATTCATCTACTTTTGGGTTTGCTACAACATAGTAAAATTGCAGACTTGTAGCTCATGGCATAGCTGAGCAATAGCTAGTGTAAGATTCTTATTGTTGAGTAAATGAGTTGTAGCTTTAAAACTAGTGCATCTACAGTAATTTCTTTAAATATGTTATTCATCTACTTTTCAGTCCTCTATAACATAGTGAAATTGCAGACCTGTAGCTCATCGCATAGCTGAGTAATATCTACTTTGAGGTTATCATTGTTGGGTAAATCAGTTGTAACTTGAAAAGTATTGTATTTACTGTAATTTCTTTAAATATGTTGTTCACCAACTTTTGAGTCAGTTGTAACATAGTAAAATCGCAGACCTGTAGCTCATTGCATAGATGAACAATAGCTATTTTCAGGTTCTCACTGTTGAGTAAATCAGTTGTAACTTGAAAACTATTGCATTTACAGTAATTTCTTTTAATATGTCATTCACCTACTTCTCAGTCCTCTGTAACATAGTGAAATTGCAGACCTGTAACTATTGCATTTATAGTAATTTCTTTAAAATAGGTTATTCACCTACTTTCAGTAGAACCTCAATTATCCGAACCCAATGGGAGACATACAATCCGGTCGGATAAAAGAGGGGTTCGGATAGATGAAGGAAACTGAAATTCACGGTCTATGGGTTACCGAGTTTGCGATAATTGAAGAAAAACGTTTTTATGCACTTTATATAGACGTCGGTATTCATTGATAATACAGTTTAATATATTTGTGTAATATAATGTAACTGACCCTCTAATTGTAGCTTATTTGCTCCATATCTATGAATATTACCATTTTTATTTAAAATATTACGCGAATTTTAACTGGGTGTGTTCGGTTGGTACATGTATTGTGGATGTTTTAATTATATCCCCAGACGAAAGTCGGGGATATATTGGATTCAGGTCCGTCGCGCCGCCGCCGTAGAAATTTCCTTGTGGACGCGATAACTCAAAAACAAATTAATATTTTATTTTCAAACTTGGTACACATGTTAAGGGTGCCCAAAGGAAGATCCCTATTTTAAGGTGACCTTAAACTCCCAGTAAAAAAGAACTTATGGCCACCTTAAGGTCAGAAATTGGACTTTTGGCCACTTAGAGCCCTGTAGGTCACAAACTATGATGCTCAGCTGGCTGAAATTTTACCTGACAACACATTAATATGTTCTTAGTACATGTGCCGAAAATCATGACTTTAAGTTGAGGAGAAAATTGTGTTTGAGGCCCATAAATACCCCCACTTAGGGATTTTTTGCAATACTTTACACATATTTTGCCCTATAATTTGGAAGTGATAATTCTGATGAGTCTCAAACTGCGCTAGGTATAACTTTGATATGTAATCCTTGTCTGTAGAAAATTTTAGAGCTGTAGGTTTACCCAAAGGGGTCGACTTAAGGTCTCAAAAGTGCCCACAGAGACCCAATTTATGCACTTTTTGCCACTTTCAAGCACTGTAGCTTTCAAACTATGTCTCTCATCTAAGTTAAATATCATCTGGGAATATATCTATGTGTTTTCTTATATGTGCCCCAACATTTAGGCCTTTAATAGACAGTTAACCTGTGTATCAGGACCATAAACACCCACCCGAGTGACCCTTATAAGACATTTTTCACATCTTTTTCCCTGTAACTTGGAAATGGTAAGTCTGAGAAGTTTCAAACTGTATTAGATATATATTCTGTGTGTAATCTTAGTATGTAACAGATTTTAAGTCTGAAGCTTTAATTTTGAAGGTCAAATTGAGGTCTCTAAAAAGCTCCCAAAGACCCAATTTTTATTGCATAAAAACGTACTTACATAATCCCAACAGAAGCTTACGTGACCTACCGTTCGGTCAAGGACACAGACAATGTGTCTCGCCATTTTTTTCTCTCTTAATGTACACACGTAAACCCCAGCGGGCACCTGCTGGAGGTTATATCTCCACTGTAAGTTGTCATTCTTATTTTGACCGCCGTCAAGTACACACGCGTTCTTTTCGGATCTTCAAAGATTTTTTACCATGTCCGAAAAACAAAGGAAATGCTCCATTTGTGCAGGTGATATGTTGCCTTGGGACAACCATCAGGCCTGTTTAAAATGCAGAAACGACAAGAAAGGGAAGGATAAGTGTGTCATTGGTAAGGAAAGTGACTGTACTATTTGTGCTGGTGCTTTGAAAATTCCTCATAGAAAGAAATCTTCAAAAACTAAAGTTTCTGACAAGTTTGATGATTCGCTGTTGGATGAGCCAACTCCTTCAAAGTCCTCAACTTCCTCCACTTCTACTCCTGATTCATCTCTTCAGGAGATGTTAAAGGCTATGAATTCTCAGTTATCTTCCCTGGCTTCTCAATTTGAGGAGTTCAAGCGCAGGGATAAACCTTCAGCTTCCAAAACAACTCTTCCACACTCTCAGGAGCAGGGTATGTGTGCCCCTGCCTCCCAGAGCAGACCAGTCCCCTCAGAGGGGGAATTATCTGATGAGGAATCATCTTTACCTGCTACGAAACGCCATAGATCCAGGTCTCCTCAGGGTGATTCAGAGACTCATTCCCAGGAATTAGATCCTTCCTATGTGGAAATGCTCAATGCCATCAGGAATCTGTTGGATTTAGAGGTACCACAAGTAGAGTGCCTTGTGGCTCCCTCTGCATTCTCTAAGAAACCTTCAAAGCAGGTGGTCAGAAAACAGAATTTGGCTTTACCTCCTGTTCAAGATATACAGTCCATGTGGGACTATAGATTCAGAAAGGCCTCTGGAACAACAGTAAAAGACAAGTCCAGCTCTGAATCTTTATCTCAGGGACAGTTTTTGGCCTTTGAGAGGCCTGACATGATTTATTACACCACTTCTCCTCAAAATACTCCTCTGAAAGCTCCTAAACTTCCTGACTCATACTTCAACATAGCTAAAGTAAAGTCTTTGTCATCTTCAATCTCTGTACCTTCCAAGCAGTTTATTGTACAGGAGACAGTTTGCAGAGAAAATGTTCAAATCCTGGGCCATGTTGTATGGTTTAAAATGGCTATTGAGGAACTCAACAATAGGATCCAGGAGTTAGCTACTGAGATCAAATGTTCAGAAGATCTGGAAACCATCAGGGAATCAGCAGATCTCATGATCAAATACTCTCAACTCCAGGCTTCTGTCACATCTTCCTTAGAAATAGCTCTGGATACAGTCCTCAAGCAGAATATGACTCTGGCCTGCAATATGCTACTTGCAAGGAGAGACAGCTTATTGAAGGACTGCAGCTCAAAATTAGGTCCTAAGGACTTGGCAAGCTTGCGTACAGACCATTTTGACCAACAGGAGGTCTTCAACTCGGATATTTTATCCCAGGTTGAGGATAACATGATCAAAAGATTGTCAATAATGAAGGAATCTGATTCCAAGTCATACAGAGACTCTGTGAAGAATTTCGATTTCGGGAGGTCTTCACATCCAAAGCCCTCACAGGAAGGTAACAGGTCGTTTCGTGACAAACGAACGCAGCAAAATTCAACCTATGGCCACTTCTCTGCGCGCGCATCGCGAGGAGGCAGAGGTGGAAAGAGGAAATGACTTCCCAGGGGCAAGATTGCGGACTTTTTGGCAGGTATGGTCAAAAAACCACGCCCATCCCAGAGTAGTAAGTTTACTGCAACATGGCTATCGCCTAGATTTCAAGTTTCTTCCAAAATTGTCGAAAATTCCGCTCATTTTGAGCGAATATCACAACAAAAACAAAGATGGCGCCCTCCAAGAGGCAGTTCAGGCCATGCTTACAAAAAAGGCGATAGTTCCTGTCAAAAAACTCACTACTCTGGGATATTACAGCAGACTTTTTCTGGTTCCAAAACCCATGAATCGTTGGCGACCAGTAATAGATCTAAGTATGTTAAACCTTCATTTGCATGTACCGACATTCAAGATGGAAACAGCCGAATCTATCAGGAAATCGATTCGAAAAGGGGAGTGGGTCATCTCGATAGACCTCACAGACGCTTATTTCCATGTTCCAATTCATCCACAATCTCAAAAATATCTGAGATTTCAGACCAAAAAAGGGGTTTTTCAGTTTCAAGCTCTTCCTTTTGGTGTCGCGACAGCTCCCCTAGAGTTCACTCGCATTGTCAAAGAGGTCAAACTCATAGCTCAAGCCAGGAACCTCAGAATCCATCAATATCTGGACGACTGGCTTCTTCGGTCACCATCAAAAGATCAATGTCTCAAAGATTCGGAAAAGTTAGTTCAGTTGGTGCAAGAACTAGGCTGGATTATCAATTTTCAAAAATCGGAATTGATACCCACGCAAAAACTGGATTTTCTGGGCTATCATTTCGACCTTCAGAGGGGTCTAGTGTTCCCAACCCAGAAGAAACTCGATCGGCTAAACGCTCAGACTGTTTCCATCAGAAAGTCATTAGTCTTGACTCCAAGAAAGCTCATGTCGCTCATAGGGACTTTAGCTTCCTTGGAAAAAACAGTGCCACTAGGAAGGTTACACATGAGACCTTTCCAGTGGTACCTAAAGTCGCACTGGAAGTTTCCCCAGTCATTGGACATAAGGATTCCGGTAACAGGAAATTTCCTGAAGCACCTAAAGTGGTGGGAGGATATCAAAAATCTCATGGCAGGTGCTCCTATCCATCCTCAGGTACACAACACACTGGTGTTTACAGATGCCTCACAAAAAGGCTGGGGAGCTCACTTAAACGAGATAGTGTTAAGTGGTCTCTGGTCAAACAAGGAAGCCCAGCTCCACATCAATGTATTGGAGCTAAAAGCTGTTCTTCTAGCCCTAAAGGGCTTTCAGGAACACTTACAAGGTCAAACAGTGCTCATTTGTTCAGACAACAGCACAGTAGTAGCTTATCTGAACAAAGAAGGAGGCACACATTCCATAGAAATGTGTGCTCTTATCTGGAGAATTCTTGCATTCACAAATCCCAGAAAAATCCAGATAAGGGCAAGACACGTACCTGGATCCCTAAACGTCATAGCAGACTCTCTATCACGAAGGGACAAGGTCATACAGACGGAGTGGTCACTTCACCAACAGATATTCAACCAAATTTGCAAAGTTTGGCACACACCAATGGTAGATCTTTTTGCAACTCATCTAAATTACAAACTTCCAATTTATGTATCTCCTGTCCCAGACAGAAAGGCTTGGAAAATAGATGCATTGAATATCTGTTGGGAAGGCCTAGACGGCTATGTCTTCTGTCCAGTAGCCATCCTGCCACAAGTAATTCAAAAAATAATAACATACCCATGCAGGATGATAGTACTGGCTCCAGGGTGGCCAGGGATGCCATGGTTTTGGGATCTGGTGGATCTCTCGACCAGGGTACCCCTACAGCTCCCTCACTGGAAGACACTTCTGAAGCAACCACATTCCAACAGGTTCCACAACAACGTGGAGTACCTGAATCTACATGTGTGGCTTCTGGATTCCAGGAATCCAATTCTGGAAGATTCTCATCTGAGGTGGCAGAAAGAATTAAGGCACCTCAGAGGGAATCCTCAAGAAAAGTCTATCAATCAAGGTGGACCATTTATGGGCAATGGTGCACAGAGAATAAGGTGGACATCACCTCAACAGCTGTTCCCCAGGTAGCAGAATTTTTAAACTACCTGTTCACAGTCAAAAATCTCAAACCAGCTACAATCACTGGTTACAGAACAGCAATTGCTGATGCTTTGGGTTCACAGGGTGAATTCATTTCAAAAAGTCTAGAACTGAATAGACTTATTGCCAGCTTCACCAGGGATAGACCTAAACCAGATAGGTCCATACCTACATGGGACCTCTCATTGGTCCTCTTAGGTTTGACAAAACCTCCCTTTGAGCCTTTGTCAGAGGCTCCTTTGAAGTGGCTAACTTACAAGACAGTGTTCCTGTTAGCTTTAGCCTCAGGAAAAAGAAGGAGTGAGATACATGCTTGGACTCACTCTTCTGTCTCTTCAAGGAGAAATTGGTCAGAAGTTACTGTCTCTCCTTCTCCGGCCTTCCTGGCTAAAAACCAATTGGCTTCGGATGGCCCTGATTCCATTAAGCCAGTAGTGATACCAGCCCTTACTACCATGTTGGACAGCTCACTGGTGGAGGACAAGTCACTTTGTCCAGTTAGGGCCCTCAAGGTCTATTTAGAGAAGACCAAATCCATGAGAAAGGGCAAGGCCCTGCTCTTTGTATCCCTTAGGGAGGGTTATTCTAAGGATATCACAAGAATAACCATTTCCCAGTGGATTAAACATACCATTCAAACTTGCTATCAGTCTTCAGATACGGCTGATCAACAGGTCACTCAGGTTAGAGCTCATGATGTTAGAGCTATGGCTGCATCACTTGCATTTAAAGGAGGTATCTCCTTAGATCAGGTCTTGAGCTCCTGTTACTGGAAATCCCACAATACCTTTACAAACTTTTATTTGAAGGATATTTGCTGGGAAAATGATGATATCTTTAAGTTAGGTCCCATTGTGTCTGCACAGCATGTAGTGAACAATTGAGACTTAATAATATAATCAGTCTTTATGTTTTCAGGATGTATGGATTTGGACTGGAATGTACTAGGACTTTGATTTGTGGAACAAGAATATGGATAAGACTTCATGTTATGGCTGCTTGGCTTGAGGGACAGCTGCACTCTGACTGTTGGAGTTTTATTCAACTGGGCACAGCTGACCTTTGACCCCTGCACTACTGTATAGACAAGGTGGAGGGTTTCATACATATTATTTGATGTACAGTACAGCATGCTGCTTTCATAAGTGGGTGAGTACTTTACAGCTACTTTATTACAATTACTTTTCACTTTAACAGTACTTGTATTGACTATGACAGTAATAATGATACTAGTTTTCATATATGTAGTATATTACAGTGTTTGTAGTATAACATATTGTGTATGCATTTTTTTGTATCTGTATACCTAAAGAACTCTCCTATAGCACTTGACAGTCCTCAGAAGTCTACCCACCATGGACCTCAGGGCTGCATTCAAGCTTCTGTTGGGATTATGTAAGTACGTTTTTATGCAATAAAATTGGTTAATTTTATTGTAATTGGAATTTTTATAAATAAAAATACTTACATAATCCCAACAGGGAGAGTCCCACCCTCCTCCCCTCTACCATCTTCTGAGGGGTAGGGTCAAAATTAGAATGACAACTTACAGTGGAGATATAACCTCCAGCAGGTGCCCGCTGGGGTTTACGTGTGTACATTAAGAGAGAAAAAAATGGCGAGACACATTGTCTGTGTCCTTGACCGAACGGTAGGTCACGTAAGCTTCTGTTGGGATTATGTAAGTATTTTTATTTATAAAAATTCCAATTACAATAAAATTAACCAAATTTGGACTTTTTGCTACTTTTAAGCCCTGTGACTGTCAAACTATGTGACTGATAGAGCTCAAATCCTATTTGAGAAGATATTAGTATGTTATTTTTATATGTGCCAAAAATTAAGGCTTTAAGAAGACATTTAACCTGTGTATGAGGACCATAAATCCCCACCCGAGTGACCATTTTTAGACATTTTTCACATATTTTTCCCTGTAACTTGGAAATGGTAAGTGTAAGAAGTTTCAAACTGTATTAGATGCATATTCTATGTGTAATCTTAGTATGTGACAAATTTTAAGTCTGAAGCTTTAATTTGAAGGCCACATTTAGGTCTCTAGAAGGCCCCATAAAGACCCAGTATTTGGACTTTTTGCCAATTTTAAGGCCTGTGACTGTTAAACTATGTGACTGATAGAGCTGAAATCTCATCTGGGAATACATTATTATGTTCTTTTTACATGTGCCAAAAATCAAGGCTTCAAGTAGACATTTAACCTGTGTATGAGGACCTTAAACACCCACCTGAGTGACCCTTTTAAGACATTTTTCACATATTTTGCTCTGTAACTTGGAAATGGTAAGTCTGAGAAGTTTCAAACTTTATTAGATACATATTCTATGTGTAATCTTAGTATGTAACAAATTTTAAGTCTGAAGCTTTAATTTGAAAGCCACATCGAGATCTCTAAAAGGCCCACAATGACCCAATATTTGGACTTTTTACCACCTTTAAGCCCTGTAACTGTTAAACTATGTGATTGATGGAGCTGAAATCCCATCTGGGAATGCATTATTATGTCCTTTTTACATATGCCGAAAATCAAGGTTTTTAGTAGACATTTAACCTGTGTATGAGGGCCATAGACACTCGCCCAAGTGCCTTTTTTGACATTTTTTCCGTATTTTGCCCTGTTATTTGGAAATGCTTAGTGTGACAAGTCTTAAACTGTATTATATATAATTTTGTTTGTTATGTATGTCCCCCAAAAAGTTTCAGATCTGTAGTTTAATTGCTAAGGTCTCTTTAACAATTGTAAAATGCCCACAGAAACCCAATTTATGGATATTATGCCACTTTAAAGCCCAGTAACTGTCAAACTATGTGGGTTATAGAGCTGAAATCTTTGAATTTTAAAAAGGAAATGCCTGTCTATTTAAATTTGGAATATTAATAATGTTATGGCTATCTTAGTCTTTTAAGAACTTATTTTTGTGTGTTATACCTCTGCTTGCTGAGTTTTACACTTTTTAAAATGAAACTGGTTAAACATATTCAAGTAGACAAAATGGACGCTTTAAGTGAGCTTTAAGTCCCAATATTAATGAAATTATATCCTTATGTAGTAAAAGTAGGGGATTTTTAACCCTCAACTAGCCCAGTTTTATTCAACTTGCCTCAGTTAATTTTGGCACAGCTCCTACAGTTATGAACTCATTTCAGTTGATAATCACATACTTAAAATTCTCAATTCTTTTTGTATTGAGTACCCCTTTTATATAGATTGTTTGTTTACCATTTATGCTCAACCCACATCCCCCACCCGGATTCCCCCCACCCACCTCTGGGACCTCCAGCTATATTGAGTGACACTAAATAAACAAAGGTATTTAATGATATCAGATGAGAAACAAAGAACTCAATGGGGTTGCAGATCTTGTGTAATAGTGAGAGAGGTGTGGAGAAGGGGAGAGGGGTGGGGGTGGGAGGTGGTGGGCTTCATTACATATAACACAAAGGGGAGTCAGAACTGAGATTGTGTCACATATTTAGGTTGCATATATATGGACCACATATATAGGTATAGAGGAAATGAATAACTGAAAACAATTTGCAAATTCTAAAAATAATATAATAAAATAATAATATAAATAATTTTTTTTAAATAATATTTTATTTGTGAACAAATATAGAAACAGATATGCGCTTTTGGGATTATGAATTTTAGAATGGACATTGAATCATCAATCATTTAAATACTTTGAAGGAAGATTGAAAAATATGATGAGTTGAGTTAAAAATAATATTTTATTTGTCAACAAATATAGAAACAGATATGCTCTTTTGGGATTATTATTTTAGAATGGACATTCAATCATCAATCATTTAAATACTTGGAAAATAGGTTTAGAGTTATCATTGCAGGAAGATTGAAAATATAATTTGAGTTATGTATTCGGCGTCTGGGGATACACCATCTTCCTTGGGGAGATATAAACAGAGTAGATTGATGTGCTGAAGTTCATATAATAATGGGTAATTATGTTTTAAAAAATTCCCGATCAAAACCTGTGGCGTGAGTGATGACCTGTCTGGGGATATGTTGGCGCCGAGTTGGCCCAATCTAGTTTTAAATATACATTGTCACGCATTTTTTCAATTGAAAAACTCCGGGAGATTATTTGTTGTAAAACTCAAAGCGAACACACCTTCAGTTGTAAGTGTCGTCTTTGTCTTTTCTTTTGATATACGTTGTCAGTCTGTGAATGGACCTACTCCGGGAGATTATAAATTGCAAAACCCAATCGAACATGCTTTCATTGATTGGCGCATATTATCAAAGAAGTTGTGTACTCGTGTTATTGAATTAATCCCTCCCCCTATTGAAACAATGGTATTAAAGATCAAAGAAGTTAGGCGTTTCTGTGGCCAATGCATTTTATAAAGCACCAGAATTAATGGTTTCCGAGAATGTGTAAAATGCTGTATTATCGCTCATGGTAGACCGTACTTTTAAACTGAATGTAGGGAGACAAGGTTTCGGATCGGTTAATCCGGAGATTCGGTTCATAGAGGGCCGGGTAAGTGAGGTTCTACTGTACTTTTCAATTGGCTATAACATAGCAAAATTGCACACCTGTACCTCATTGTATAGTTAAGGAATAGCTACTTTGAGGTTATTACTGTTGAGTAAATCAGTTGTATCTTGAAAACTGTTGCATTTAGAGTATTTTGTATAAATATGTTATTCAGCTACTTTTGGGTCGGCTATAACATAGTGAAATTGCAGACCTGTAACATCATTGCATAGCTGAGCAATAGCTACTTTCAGGTTATAACTGTAGAGTAAATCAGTTGTAACGTGAAAAGTATTAAATTTAGAGTATTTTCTTTAAATATGTTATTCACCTACTTATGGTTCAGCTATACCATAGATCTGTAGCTCATGGCATAGCTGAGCAATAGCTACTTTGAGTTTCTCACTGTTGAGTAAATCAGTTGTAACTTAGAAATTATTGCATTTACAGTAATTTCTTTAAATATGTTGTTCACCTACTTTTCAGTCCTCTATAACATAGTGAAAATTGCAGACCTGTAACATCATTGCATAGCTGAGCAATAGCAACTTTAAGGTTATCACAGTTGAGTAAATCAGTTGTAAAGTGAAAATTATTGTATTTACAGTATTTTGTTCAACTATGTTATACTTTGAGGTTATCACTGTTGAGTAAATCAGTTATAACTTGAAAACTATTGCATTTAGAGAATTTGGTTTCAATATGTTGTTCATCTACTTTTGGGTATGCTATGATATAGTAAAACTGTAGACATGTAGCTCATGGCATAGCTAAGCAATAGCTACTTTCAGGTTCTCACTGTTGAGTTAGTTGTAACTTGAAAACTATTGCATTTACAGTATTTTGTAAAAATGTTTTCTACCTACTTTTCAAACCTTTATAGTTAATGTGTTACTTTACTTCTGAATACCATTTGCAGGGCACAACTTTTGTGTTCTTTCCTTCTATCACTTCTATTCTGAAACTGAAAACACACTGTCAGCTGATACAGAGCCCATTCATGGCACTGATTGCTTGTTTCTATTTCTTCTGGTTTCTTCATGTTTTTTCTTGTTTCCAGTTTTTTCCACCGGAGAGGAGAGAAAAAACCCAACTCAGTTGTTGTGTAATGCCCGTTAAATCCTGTTGTTGAATTTAAATTTTTCATTAGTTTCCATATCTTCTGTATTGTGGGGCCTAGTTATTTACAAGTTTGATATTTTAATCACTTTGCTGTCAACTCTGTGCTCGTAGGCCGGGACGTGTGGTGCACTGAGGGTTGTGTGTGATGTGACCTCAACTGTTAAAAGAGATGCAAAACCATGATTTTGAGGCACTTATCTTTAATGTTTTCAGACCACAGGAGACCTTGACCCCTTCCACCTCTTTCAAACGCGAATGCTTGGTACAGTGATTGTAGGCTGTGCAGTAACCAGCTACTTGTTCATAGACAGTCCTAATCGTGAAATGTGGCTTTTGGCAAGACTTTTGGTAAGTTCTCACTGAGGGATGATAAAAGTTTTTGTAGTAATTGCAAACAAGTTATATATTTTTTCATGGGATTGCTCTTTGAGAAGAAAATATGATTATTATTGTTTGTCATCTGTCGAGAAACTAACAATTTGAATTTCTAAAAAAAGAAAAACAGATACCACATTACACAGTACATTATTGTTTTCACCTATGGTGTCCGGATGGTTGGGCGGGCGGGCGTCCGGGCGGGCGGGTGGGTGGTCGGGCAGCGGGAAATAGTTTGTCCGGGCTGTATCTCAGAAACCGTAAGGTGTAGGAAGTTGATACTTGGTAGGGACATTGGTTAGGGGGTGTAGCTGTGCAACGTCGTGGTCTGACCTTGATTTGACCTTTGACCTTGCCGTAGTGACCTTGAGTTTGAAAATCTTGTCCGGGCTATATCTCGGAAACTGTAAGGTGTAGGAAGTTGATACTTGGTAGGGACATTGGTTAGGGGGTGTAGTTGTGCAACGTCATGGTCTGACCTTGATTTGACCTTTGACCTTGCCGTAGTGACCTTGACCTATAAAATGTTGTCCGGGCTATATCTCGGAAACTGTAAGGCTTGGGAAGTTGATATTTGGTAGGGAGATTGGTTAGGGGGTGTAGGTGTGCAACGTCATGGTGTGACCTTGATTTGACCTTTGACCTTGCCGTAGTGACCTTGACCTATAAAATCTTGTTCGGGCTATATCTGAGAAACCGTAAGGTGTAGGAAGTTGATACGTGGTACGGATATTGGTTAGGGGGTGTAGGTGTGCAACGTCATGGTGTGACCTTGATTTGACCTGTGACCTTGCCGTAGTGGCCTTGACCTATAAAATCTTGTCCAGGCTATATCTCAGAAACCGTAAGGTGTAGGAAGTTGATACTTGGTAGGGATATTGCTTAGGGGGTGTAGGTGTGCAGCGTCATGGTCTGACCTTGATTTGACCTTTGACCTTGCCATAGTGACCTTGACCTATAAAATGTTGTCTGGGCTATATCTCAGAAACCGTAAGGTGTAGGAAGTTGATACTTGGTAGGGATATTGATTACGGGGTGTAGGTGTGCAACGTCATGGTCTGACCTTGATTTGACCTTTAACCTTGCTGTAGTGACCTTGACCTATAAAATATTGTCCGGGCTTTAACTCGGAAACTGTTAGGTGCAGGAATATTTGGTAGAGACATTGGCTAGGGGGTGTAGGTGTGCAGCATCATGGTGTGACCTTGATTTGACCTTTGACCTTGCCATAGTGACCTTGACCTATAAAATCGTCAGGGCTGTATCTCGGAAACCGTAAGGTGTAGGAAGTTGATACTTGGTAGGGATATTGGTTATTGGCTATAGGTGTGTATTATCATGGTATGACCTTAATTTGACCTTTTACCTTGCCGTAGTGACCTTGACCTTTAAAATCTTGTTGCACCTTTGGGTCTGTCTTTTGATGCAGATAAAGCAAAAGTCATATTAGAATTTATTAAGAATTTTACTTTCATAACTTCCCATTGTAAGAGATAGAATTTCATCAAGTGAGCCGCAGATTTTACTCCCAACACCACACATAAGCATTCATTAAATGTATTACCACTTCTGTATGCATGGTAATATTCAAACCATCTAAACCTTAATTCGGAAATGCAGATGTATAAAAAGAGTGTTGCATTTTAGTTTACTGATTAATGCTGTCATCTTGTCATTGAATTATCTTGTTTTAATACTTCATCTTTATATGCATTATCTTTCTTTTAAACATTATTTCTCCATTTAAACATTGTTTGGACCTTTATATAACTGACAGTGCTCTGAAAGTATCCTGAAGTTTATACTGGTACAGTACTTCTATATCTCATGGTGTTGAAAATATTTCCCAAGGCTGTGGGGTACGGGCATCTCTGATGCTATTTTTGTTTTTGGTGACAATTTAAGGAATTTAAAAAAGGCACTCCATTTGGTGAGTGGTCCAAGCCTCTAAAGTAATACAGTTGAATGATCATATTTTGAAAGAGCAGAATTGTGTAAAATATAAGTGGGTTGACGATTAGACATGTGCTTGATTAATCATTGCTGATAGTGTACAATTGTGATCAGTCACTGACATTTTCTAATAATTAAGCGGCCTGTTAGGGGTGCTTATTTGTTTTCACCTAAGTTCGACTGATTGCTGCCGCCGCCGGATTATGGTCTCCCTTGAATAACTTCTTGGGCTTTCAAATTTCTCTTTCCTTCTTATCTTTCTTTAAAACTATAGGGGTGGGAAAAATTTTTGGGATACTTTGCGGAGACCTTAAGCTTTACTTAAGGTATTCTTAAGCATTTTTCAAAAACGCCCTGTCATTGCGTTTCGGAAGAAACCACACACACCTGTGCTACAAAATTTATCAGGTACATTCTAGATCTAAATCTGCAGGTCGGACAGGATTTTATGATCAATCAGACCATCTATGCCTGAATGGGAGGCTTTTATTTTTGTAAATTGTTTAAAAATGGGTGCTTTGTATCTCAAAAACGGTCAGTATTTCGGCGTTTTGTTGGAAGAACTTATTCAACTACTTCTTGATAATTGTATCCACCGGAAGCATCCGGTGGATACTTTGGTTTAGCGTCCGCTACGCCGCCGCCGCCGCGCGTAGAGAGATTTTCGGCGTTAACGCTCTAAGGGGAAAACAACAGCAGCTAGGTTCACCAAATTTGCAGGATATCTTCATTGGGGGGTAAGCTTCTCTGGGAAGGAAAATAGCCTCATTCTGAAAAACAAGATGGCCGCCACGGGCATTTCTTTGAAAATAATCTACATTTTTCTACTGGCTGTTCCTCATAGGTAGAAGGTTGAATCTCTTCATAGGTGATATGTATGACACATATACATGTCCTCTACAACCTTGCAGACATTTGACCTTGAAGCTCCTAATTCAAGGTCAAATGAGGACAGCCAAACTTAAAAGTGCTTATAACTCGCTTATTATTATATCCCCAGACGAAAGTCGGGGATATATTGGATTCAGGTCCGTCGCGCCGCCGCCGCCGCCGCCGTAGAAATTTCCTTGTGGACGCGATAACTCAAAAACAAATTAATATTTTTTTTTCAAACTTGGTACACATGTTAAGGGTGCCCAAAGGAAGATCCCTATTTTAAGGTGACCTTAAACTCCCAGTAAAAAAGAACTTATGGCCACCTTAAGGTCAGAAATTGGACTTTTGGCCACTTAGAGCCCTGTAGGTCACAAACTATGATGCTCAGCTGGCTGAAATTTTACCTGACAACACATTAATATGTTCTTAGTACATGTGCCGAAAATCACGACTTTAAGTTGAGGAGAAAATTGTGTTTGAGGCCCATAAATACCCCCACTTGGGGATTTTTTGCTATACTTTTCACATATTTTGCCCTATAATTTGGAAGTGGTAATTCTGATGAGTCTCAAACTGCGCTAGGTATAACTTTGATATGTAATCCTTGTCTGTAGAAAATTTTAGGGCTGTAGGTTTACCCAAAGGGGTCGACTTAAGGTCTCAAAAGTGCCCACAGAGACCCAATTTATGCACTTTTTGCCACTTTCAAGCACTGTAGCTTTCAAACTATGTCTCTCATCTAAGTTAAATATCATCTGGGAATATATCTATGTGTTTTCTTATATGTGCCCCAACATTTAGGCCTTTAATAGACAGTTAACCTGTGTATCAGGACCATAAACACCCACCCGAGTGACCCTTATAAGACATTTTTCACATATTTTTCCCTGTAACTTGGAAATGGTAAGTCTGAGAAGTTTCAAACTGTATTAGATATATATTCTGTGTGTAATCTTAGTATGTAACAGATTTTAAGTCTGAAGCTTTAATTTTGAAGGTCAAATTGAGGTCTCTAAAAGGCTCCCAAAGACCCAATATTTGGACTTTTTGCTACTTTTAAGCCCTGTGACTGTCAAACTATGTGACTGATAGAGCTCAAATCCTATCTGGGAAGATATTAGTATGTTATTTATATATGTGCCAAAAATTAAGGCTTTAAGAAGACATTTAACCTGTGTATGAGGACCATAAATCCCCACCCGAGTGACCATTTTTAGACATTTTTCACATATTTTGCCCTGTAACTTGGAAATGGTAAGTCTAAGAAGTTTCAAACTGTATTAGATGCATATTCTATGTGTAATCTTAGTATGTGACAAATTTTAAGTCTGAGGCTTTAATTTGAAGGCCACATTTAGGTCTCTAGAAGGCCCCATAAAGACCCAGTATTTGGACTTTTTGCCAATTTTAAGGCCTGTGACTGTTAAACTATGTGACTGATAGAGCTGAAATCTCATCTGGGAATACATTATTATGTTCTTTTTACATGTGCCAAAAATCAAGGCTTCAAGTAGACATTTAACCTGTGTATGAGGACCTTAAACACCCACCTGAGTGACCCTTTTAAGACATTTTTCACATATTTTGCTCTGTAACTTGGAAATGGTAAGTCTGAGAAGTTTCAAACTTTATTAGATACATATTCTATGTGTAATCTTAGTATGTAACAAATTTTAAGTCTGAAGCTTTAATTTGAAAGCCACATCGAGATCTCTAAAAGGCCCACAGAGACCCAATATTTGGACTTTTTAACCACCTTTAAGCCCTGTGACTGTTAAACTATGTGATTGATGGAGCTGAAATCCCATCTGGGAATGCATTATTATGTCCTTTTTACATATGCCGAAAATCAAGGTTTTTAGTAGACATTTAACCTGTGTATGAGGGCCATAGACACTTGCCCAAGTGCCTTTTTGGACATTTTTTCTGTATTTTGCCCTGTTATTTGGAAATGCTTAGTGTGACAAGTCTTAAACTGTATTATATATAATTTTTGTTTGTTATGTATGTCCCCCAAAAAGTTTCAGATCTGTTGTTTAATTGCTAAGGTCTCTTTAACAATTGTAAAATGCCCACACAAACCCAATTTATGGACATTATGCCACTTTAAAGCCCAGTAACTGTCAAACTATGTGGGTTATAGAGCTGAAATCTTTGAATTTTTAAAAGGAAATGCCTGTCTATTTAAATTTTGAATATTAATAATGTTATGGCTATCTTAGTCTTTTAAGAACTTATTTTTGTGTGTTATACCTCTGCTTGCTGAGTTTTTAACTTTTTAAAATGAAACTGGTTAAACATATTCAAGTAGACAAAATGGACACTTTAAGTGAGCTTTAAGTCCCAATATTAATGAAATTATATCCTTATGTAGTAAAAGTAGGGGATTTTTAACCCTCAACTAGCCCAGTTTTATTCAACTTGCCTCAGTTAATTTTGACACAGCTCCTACAGTTATGAACTCATTTCAGTTGATAATCACATACTTAAAATTCTCAATTCTTTTTGTATTTGAGTACCCCTTTTATATAGATTGTTTGTTTACCATTTATGCATCCCCCACCCGGATTCCCCCCACCCACCTCTGGGACCTCCAGCTATATTGAGTGACACTAAATAAACAAAGGTATTTAATGATATCAGATGAGAAACAAAGAACTCAATGGGGTTGCAGATCTTGTGTAATAGTGAGAGAGGTGTGGAGAAGGGGAGAGGGGTGGGGGTGGGAGGTGGTGGGCTTCATTACATATAACACAAAGGGGAGTCAGAACTGAGATTGTGTCACATATTTAGGTTGCATATATATGGACCACATATATAGGTATAGAGGAAATGAATAACTGAAAACAATTTGCAAATTCTAAAAATAATATAATAAAATAATAATATAAATAATTTTTTTTTAAATAATATTTTATTTGTGAACAAATATAGAAACAGATATGCGCTTTTGGGATTATGAATTTTAGAATGGACATTGAATCATCAATCATTTAAATACTTTGAAGGAAGATTGAAAAGTATGATGAGTTGAGTTAAAAATAATATTTTATTTGTCAACAAATATAGAAACAGATATGCTCTTTTGGGATTATTATTTTAGAATGGACATTCAATCATCAATCATTTAAATACTTTGAAAATAGGTTTAGAGTTATCATTGCAGGAAGATTGAAAATATAATTTGAGTTATGTATTCGGCGTCTGGGGATACACCGTCTTCCTTGGAAGATATAAACAGAGTAGATTGATGTGCTGAAGTTCATATAATAATGGGTAATTATGTTTTAAAAAATTCCCGATCAAAACCTGTGGTGTGAGTGATGACCTGTCTGGGGATATGTTGGCGCCGAGTTGGCCCAATCTAGTTGATCCTAGTGGTTTGGGATGGTAAACCAACATACAGGAAATCATGGGCGGGGAATCTTCTGTCATGGTCGGATTTGACCTTGGGCCCCTCCTTCAAGGTCAAGTGTGAGGACAGCCAAACTAAAAAGCACTTATAACTCGCTTATTATTGGTCCTAGATGTTTGGGATAGTAAACCAACATATAGGAAATCATGTTCTGGGAATCTTCTGGTGTGGTCGGATTTGACCTTGGGCCCCTCCTTGAAGGTCAAATGAGGACAGCCAAACTTAAAAGTGCTTATAACTCGCTTATTATTGGTCCTAGAGGTTTTGGTGTATTGTCTTTACGGTGGATACAATTTGCATCGGATCTCCGATGCGCTAGGTCTAGTTAATCTTGATTATCCTGACTTTATGGTGACCTTAAACTGTAATTTAATTGGAGCTATGGCCCCCATAAAGTCATAAAATTGGAATAAAGCCATCTGGCCCCTTTCTTTTTCTATATCTAACGTATATTGATATTAAAGTAGATCAAAAGAACAGACTTGCTTCTAGGGCGCGTTTTCCGCGGGATCGCGCATAAATTCGTCTATAAATGCGGATTTTGTTGGAGTCTGCGATGACCAAATTATATGAGAACGCGTAGTACTCAAGGCGATGTGGGAAATATATGAAGCGAAAAGACGAGAGATCTAAAAAATCGAAACACTGCGCAGATCGAGAGTTTGTTGAGGTTTGGATTTTTCCGTCGAAATGTTCCTCGAATAATGCTTGTTGACGATGTGGTTTCGTGATCGTTTACATATGTAAAAAAACTCAAATATATTATGTGCTACATACAGTATTTAGACATATTATACCCAAAAACATGAAATTAAGCTTAAAGTGGATGGTTATATGAAAAATGGCGGCAAGAAAAACGAAACTGACAGGAAACTGTATTGTTACCACAGCAGGAGAGTCAAGCCGGTGCTGACCCTACGTAGCTGTGGGGGTTTCCCAACAATATATGTGTAGAAAATATTTTACTTGAAATCAAAATTCATGGACAACTCATTAATGTTAATGAGGTCACAGATTTTCATAATGGTTTCTTTACAATATTTTCTGCTTTAAGATCAAATACTAGATGGACCACAGAGCTCATGAATATTCATATATGCATAGGAAATATTGACAATTTCATGGGATTTTTTAACAATATTTTACTTGAAGAATTGTGGACTACTCATTAATATTCATGCGGTCATGGTATTCTGTGGGGTTTTCCAACATATTCGTACGAATTAATGGTATAATGACTGAATTTGTGATGCCGTGACTTTAGACGAAAACTTAAAACTACAATGCCATGACAGGAGTCACTTTGATGAAAATAACCATTTTCAATAAACATTTTTAAAAATTCTATCACTAGGCTTGAAGTTTATTTTTATTTGGCAAGACAATCACCTGACATTTACTTTTGTACATAACTGTATATAGTGGCATTCTACCAGTGAACACCAGCCTACCAGTGAACGCCCACCTTATGTTTCTTCAATATAATAGAGGTCAAGGACAAATGCTTCTGTATGTAAACTGAATGACTGTTCACTGGCATAAAATAACCGATAACCGATGTAATTTGTCAAAATACATAGCTTTAAAGCAAATATTATTAGACGTACAACTGCTAATTATATTATATCTATCAATTAGTATTCTGGTACAGTTACATTATAATCAAAGCCTGTTAATAGAATTTAAAATATTATTTATTTAATTAATTTGAAAGTATTAGCTAAAAGGTGGGTGTTCAATGGTAGATAACCACTACTTATTGGGTAGCCAAGTGGCCTTGATCACTAATTAATAGAAGTCCACTGTTAAAAATGTAGATAAACTGAAAAAGTATTTTTCATTAGTTTAAACTTTATCATAAAGTCGTCCCCCAGAATTTTTATCCCCTCCCCCACATTTTGTGCAGTGGTGGGGGATCGCCTCCACTTTTTGAAATTCCTAGAATCAGCACTGAAAGAAGACTCTTACTACCTAATGATTTAAATATTAATGATGTTATGGCCATCTTAAACTTAAAATGTAGGATTTTCAGCCCTAAGCTCATTTAATTTTAAAATTTTTTAAATAATACTTGGCATAGTTATAAAGGTTTACAGAAGGGACATTCTCATTTTATGGTCACGTTAAAGTCACAATATGAATGAAGTTATGGTCACTTTACAGTGAAAAAAAGGAAGTTTTCAGTCTCCAGCTATCTTATTGTTCTACTGACCTCGGCTAAACTTTATGCACTTATAAAGGGTGACAAAAGGGACATTCTTATTTTATGGTCACCTTAAAGTCCCAATATGAATAAACTTATGGCCACCTTGCAGTGAAATTATGGAGTTTTTAATGTCTAGCTGTTGTATTGTTCAGCTGACCTCAGTTAAATTTTGCATACTCGTTAAAGATAAAAGTTCCAATAGAAGTACAGTCATGGCCGTCTTGAAGTAAAAATGAGGGTTTTCAGCTCCCAACTGACTTACTGTTCAATGACATCAGTTCAACTTGACACATGATTAGGTTTAAGCAAGACTTTTTTGGCCAACTTAACATAATAAATGTATAGTTTTTGCTCCCACCTCATTTATTTTAAGACTTTTCAAAACCACACCTGCCACATGTATACTTAAAATAAAATTTCTGTTATCTGGCAAAGCTAACCTCCTAGTATTTTTGAAGTAATGGCATCTTCAAAGAAAAAAAATGAGGTATTTAGCATGCAGTGATGTGGTTATTAATATATTGCAGCTGATCAGTGTTCATATAATATAAATTCCCAATTTTAGGCACATTAAAAAAATCCCACATTCTTCTGATTCCATTCTTGTGGAGGGGGCTCGGTGGTGTAGCGGTTAGAGTTCTCGCCTCCAACCTCTGAGGCCGCCGGTTCGAATCTCGGGCTGGGCGCTTCATGTTGGAAAGTTGGTAGTTACTTGCCGATGCCCGGTGGTTTACAGTGCAGTATGCACTGGTTTCCTCCACCTGTAAACTACCCGTCGCAATATGACCCTGGCTGTTGAACGAGACGTAAAACAACAAATAAACAAATAAACCATTCTTGTGGAAATATGTGGATATGATTTTTCCTTTTTGAGGAAAAAGCTTTTATTAACTGCATCCATTGGATACATCCGGTGGAAACTTTGGTTTAGCGTTCTCTACGCCGCCGCCGCCGCGCGCTTAGAGAGTTTTTCGGCGTTAACGCTCTCAGAGGAAAGCTACACCAGCTAGGTTCACCAAATTTGCAGGATATCTTCATTGGGGGTTAAGCTTCTCTGGGACTGAAATTAGCCTCATTCCGAAAAACAAGATGGCCGCCACGTGCATTTCTTTGAAAATTATCTACATTTTTCTACTGGCTGTTTCTCATAGGTAGAAGGTTGAATCTCTTCATAGGTGATATGTATGACAGATATATATGTCCTCTACAACCTTGCAGACATTTGACCTTGAAGCTCTTAATTCAAGGTCATCCACAGAGTCCTAGAGGTTTGGGATGATAAACCAAACTATAGGAAATCATGGGCTGGGATTCTTTTGTCAGATTTTTTTAGTCAGATTTGACCTTGGGCCCCTTGTTCAAGGTCAAACGAGGATAGCCAAACTTAAAAGTGCTTATAACTTGCGTATTATTAAGTGTGAGGGACGCTTGTTTGTTTATGGGAGGATATCTGGCTCCGCCTGCTCCGTGAGCTCAGTGATCTCCGCGTTTTCTTTTCTTCATAACTCTGTGACCGTTGGGCGGATTTTTTTTTTCAAATTTGGCAGGTGTATACAGTAGCCCTGTATATGCTGTAGTGACATTTCGATCAATCAGAGAGTTCATGACCAAAAATGTCTTTTTTCGATGGGTAAGCTTGTCCGGATGATAATTTGAAAGGGATTTTATCAATTCACCTGAAAATTGGCAAATACATTCATTCTATTAAAATCTGGAAATCATTAGATTTTGGCATTGATTGGTTAAGAAATGGCCGAGTAATTAATGATTAATTAATCATTACGAATTTTCCATATAAGGAAAACACAAAAATGCTTATATCTTGAAAACCGTGTGAGATAGAGCGATTTCGATGAAATTTTTGATACACAATGTATATCTGGAGAGTAGTTATCCGAATTTTCAAAAAAAATTTGTTTCCTCAAAAATGGCGGCCATTTTGAATTTTCGAATTTTTCGCAAAAATTGCAAAACACAAAAAGATACAGAGATATTCAGATACAGAGTCATGTGTGAATTAAAAATGTTAACAATAACATCTGACAATATGACTTTGTGTATTTTTTTTTAACAATGGAACAATAAAGGATTTCACAAATACGATTATCTTAAGCATATTTATCTTATAAAAACATTAAATAGCAATGAATTTTCAGAGGCATAAAATGACTCAAAGATATACAACATATGAATGTTCCTATCCGTAGCCGATTATAGTTTACTACAGTGTATTTTTATCATTATAAATCTAGGATTAAATATCTCCTGGAAAAAAATTATGTTCCCAAATTTACAGCAAATATTCTTTTCATAAAATATACCACTCTATGAAACACAATAAAGCTCACATTCTGCTTACAGTCTAATACTGCAACTGATACAGTTTTTAGATAATCCATTTTTCCATCAGATACAAAACACAGTAAAGCTTACCTTCTTACAGTCTCATACCAAAACTACAACAGCTTTAACTAAGTGTCCATCCTCGTTTTTGTTAGCAAAAACCTTTTTCTAGTTGATTATTAGCTCAAACCTTACCTTTACTAATGTATCTCAAAATCAATATAAATTGAAAGATTTGTCATAGATTTTGAGTTTGTTGAAATATACCGCCATATTTACCAGAAATGGGAATTTTTGGTAGTTTCTAAATGTTGGAACACTGTTATTCTTACCGAATTGACTGAGATTTTGTCCCAGAAAGTGTTTCATGATATAATGATCCACAGTGGAGTAAAATAATTGATTCTGGTCGATTAACGGTCGGACAAAATGGATGAATAATCAACCATGAAAATTGGAGGCAATTCCCTACAGTATAAAATATACAGATAAAGAAGGCCAGATCTTGTGGGATATACTGAATGAAAAAGATATTTGATTTTTGTGGGATTGCCTTTAGAAAAATGTTGTATCGCTCCACAGAAACTTCTTTGATATTCTTGTTGTAGAGTGCTATGGCATTGGTTGTTACTATGGCAATGGCGCACAGCAAACCAGTGAAGAAAGGAGTGAAGTACAGTGACCGCGTAAGTGAATAACAGTGGTTTTAAACGTCTCTCATTTTGTTGGGGGGGGGGGGGGGGGGGGACTTCATACCCCCCCCCCCCCCCCCCCCCCCCCAACCCCTCTATAGGGGTCAAACTGGGGTCATAAAATAGCCGATTTTGTGTTTTGGCCTTTTATCTCCTTTATTCTTGCTTTTAGAGCTTTAGAATGTATTAAGAGGTATTGGGAAACCTTATGTGATGAGTCTATATAGCCGGTCAGATTTAGCCCCGCATCCCCCCTTATGGGTCAAACTGGGGTCATAAAATAGTCGATTTTGTATTTTGGCCTTTTGTCTCCTTTATTCTTGCTTTTACACATACAATGCTTTTATAAGACAGCATTTTAATATAACGTATTTCGAAGATGCCTCAAATCTCGCAATATAAAAATGGTTAAAGTTTTACTGTATTTTGCATGAAAAATGCTTCTTTATTCCAAAATTCCATGAATTATGATCACTGTTTCCTGTTGTGTGCATTTTAATCTTTTTATAAGGCGTTACATGTTGAAATGTGATGAAGTTTATTTCGTGGGCGATAATTAATTCTAATAACCGAATCCGAGTCGGTTCTTCCAGAACGAGGAATCAAGGCGCATTTTGGGGCAAGCTTGCAGCCCTAGTAATTACCCAGTCTAAGCCCATTGTTTGATCCCCATACCAGATGGTATTTGAAATAAGATCTAATACAGTGTGAGACATACTTTGCGTCAAGATATTTTGGAATATTTAGTTCCAATTTGGGATTGCATAAAATCTTCTTTATTTAAATAATAATTAATAGGTGCTAAAGTAAAAGTTCAAATAAATTAATTAAGCGTCCCTGAAAGGGCGCTTATTTGTTTTCACCTCAGTTTCCTCGCCACCGCCGCCGCATTATGGTCTCCCTTGAATATCACCCTTATTATTACAAGGTTTCAAACCATATTTGGCAGTTATATACCTTAGGCGTTTGAAAATTTTTCTGCATGCTTAAATTTGACCTTTGACCTTTATGAAGGTCACATGATCAAAAACTATTTTTTGAAGTACACACCCCCCACCCCCCCCCACCCCCCCACCCCCCCCGTCATCACAGTTCAGGAAAAACTACTTGCTACAGAGCCTTATAATTTGACACACCTGTTCATACTATCGAAAAGGCGAGCTGATTAGATTTTGGGAGCAATCCCTTGAAAAATGTCTCATTTATGACTGATTTTCTGACACCTTCCAATCTGAAATCTTAAATTTAGGCCAACCCCCCTATTATCTTCTTAAGTATTGCATATAGAGCTATAAAATGTACTGGGAGGTAATAGGAAACCATATGTGGAGAGTCTAAATAGCCGGTCAGTTTTACCCCACGGCCCCCCCTTATGGGTCAAACTGGGGTCATAAAATAGCTGATTTTTAGTTTTTGCCTTATATCTCCTTTATTGTTGCTTTTATAGCTTCAGAATGTATTTTATTAAGAGGTATTGGGAAAGCATATATGGAGAGTCTAAATAGCCGGTCAGTTTTACCCCCCGATCCCCCCTTATGGGTCAAACTGGGGTCATAAAATAGCCGATTTTGAGTTTTTGCCTTTATCTCCTTTATTATTGCTTTTATAGCTTCAGAATATATTAAGAGGTATTGGGAAAGCATATGTGGAGAGTCTATATAGCCTGTCAGTTTTACCCCCCGACCCCCACTTATGGGCCAAACTAGGGTCATAAATAGCTGCTTTGGAGTTTTTGCCTTATATCTCCTTTATTGTTGCTTTTATAGCTTCAGAATGTATTAAGAGGTATTGGGAAAGCATATGTGGAGAGTCTAAATAGCCGGTCAGTTTTACCCCCCGACCCCCCCCCTTATGGGCCAAACTGGGATCATAAATAGCTGCTTTGGAGTTTTTGCCTTATATCTCCTTTATTGTTGCTTTTATAGCTTCAGAATGTATTAAGAGGTATTGGGAAAGCATATGTGGAGAATCTAAATAGCCGGTCAGTTTTATCCCCCGACCCCCGTTTATGGGTCAAACTGGGGTCATAAAATAGTTGCTTTGGAGTTTTGCCTTATATCTCCTTTATTGTTGCTTTTAGACCTTCAGAATGTATTAAGAGGTATTGGGACAGCATTTGTGGAGAGTCTAAATAGGCGGTCAGTTTTACCCCCCGACCCTCCCTTATGGGCCAAACTGGGGTCATAAATAGCTGCTTTGGAGTTTTTGCCTTATATCTCCTTTATTGTTGCTTTTATAGCTTCAGAATGTATTAAGAGGTATTGGGAAAGCATACGGTGCAGCTTTGTGCATTCTTAGCTTTACAGCATGCTTATTAAAACCACAAAGCATTTTAAACTTTCAGGCGCTTTTTTGACGCTACGCTTTTGTTAGCAAAAGCATTCCTCTAGTTAATGCTGTTTTGATATATCAATTTTTACCCACAGCCCTTAAGGGCTGTCAGGGTATTGTTTTCACCCATGGTGTCCGGATGGGCAGGCAGGTGGTGGGAAGAAGTTTGTCCGGCCTGTATCTGGGAAACCGTAAGGTGTAGGAAGTTGATACTTGGTAGGGACATTGCTTAGGGGGTGTAGGTGTGCAACGTCATAGTGTGACCTTGATTTGACCTTTGACCTTCCATAGTGACCTTGTGTTTGAAAATCTTGTCCGGGTTATATCTCAGAAACCGTAAGGTGTAGGAAGTTGATACTTGCTAGGGACATTGGTTAGGGGGTGTAGGTGTGCCATGTCATGGTGTGACCTTGATTTGACCTTTGACCTTGCCATAGTGACCTTGAGTTTGAAAATCTTGTCCGGGCTATATCTCGGAAACCGTAAGGTGTAGGAAGTTGATACTTGGTAGGGACATTGGATAGGGGGTGTAGGTGTATCCAGTCATGGTGTGACCTTGATTTGACCTTTGACCTTGCCGTAGTGACCTTGACCTATAAAATCTTGTCCGGGCTACATCTCGGAAACCATAAAGGGTAGGTAGTTGATACGTGATAGGGATATTGGTTACGGAGTGTAGTGTGCAACGTCATGGTTTGACCTTGATTTGACCTTTGACCTTTCCGTAGTGACCTTGTGTTTGAAAATCTTGTCCGGGCTATATCTCGGAAACCGTAAGGTGTAGGAAGTTGATACTTTGTAGGGCCATTGGTTAGGGGGTGTAGGTGTGCAGCATCATGGCCTGACCTTGAATTCACCTTTGACCTTCCCGTAGTGACCTTGACCTGTAAAATCTTGTTCGGGCTATATTTCGGAAACCATAAGGTGTAGGAAGTTGATACTTGGTAGGGACATTGGTTACGGGGTGTAGGTGTGCAATGTCATGGTGTGACCTTGATTTGACCTTTGACCTTGCTGTAGTGACCTTGACCTATAAAAATTTGTCCAGACTATATCTCGGAAACCGTATGGTGTAGGAAGTTGGTACGTGCTAGGGACATTGGTTAGGGGTTGTAGCTGTGCAATGTTATGGTGTGAGCTTGATTTGACCTTTGATCTTGCTGTAATGACCTTGACCTATAAAATCTTGTCTGGGCTATATCTTGGCAACCATAAGGTGTAGGAAGTTGTTACTTGGTAGGAACATTGGTTAGGCGGTATAGCGGTGCAATGTCATGGCGTGACTTTGATTTGACCTTTGACCTGGCTGTAGTGACCTTGACCTATAAAATCTTGTCCGGGGTATATCTTGGAAACCGTAAGGTGTAGGAAGTTGATACTTGGTAGGGACATTGGCTAGGGTGTCACCTTAATTTGACCTTGCCATAGTGACCTTGACCTATAAAACCTTGTCCGGGCTATATCTCAGCAACTGTAAGGTGTAGGAAGTTGATACATGGTAGCGACATTGGTTAGGATGTGTAGGTGTGCAACGTCATGGTCTGACCTTGATTTGACCTTTAACCTTGCTGTAGTGACCGTGAGTTTAAAAATCTTGTCCGGGCTATATCTCAGAAACCGTAAAGTGTAGGAAGTTGATACTTGGTAGGGACATTGGTTAGGGGGTGTAGGTGTGCAACGTCATGGTGTGACCTTGATTTGACCTTTGACCTTGCCGTAGTGACCTTGACCTATAAAATCTTGTCCGGTCTGTATCTCGGAAACCGTAAGGTGTAGGAAGTTGATGCTTGGTAGGGACATTGGGTAGGGGTTGTACATGTGCAGCATCATGGTGTGACCTTGATTCGACCTTTGACCTTTTCGTAGTGACCTTGACCTTTAAAATCTTGTTGCACCTTTGGGTCTGTCTTTTGATGCAGATTAAGCACTGTTAAAGTCATATTAGAACTCATTAAGAATTTTACTTTTACAACTTCCCATTGTAACAGATGGAATTTCATCAAGTGAGCCACAGATTTTGCTCCAACACCAAACATAAGCATTCATTGAATGTATTACCACTTCTGTATGTATGGTAATATTCAAAACATCTAAACCATAATTCGGCCATGCCAGATGTAGATAAAGAGTATATGCATTATCTTTCTCTTAGAATTTAAACATTGTTTGGACCTTTATATAACTGACAGTGCTCTGACAGTATCCTGAACTTTGAACTGATACAGTACTTCTATATCTCATGGTGTTAAAAATATTTCCCTAGGCTGGGGGGTATGGGCATCTCTGATGCCATTTTTATCTCTCTATGGGGATATCTGATACTATTTTATCTCTCTTATATCTCTTTTATATCTTTTTACTTGAATCTTGGTTGTTGCACCTTTGGGTGTCTTTTGATGTAGGTTAAGCACCGTTAAAGTCATATTAGAATTCATGAACCATTTTACTGTTGAAACTTTCCATTGTAACAGATGGTATTGCATCAAGTGAGCCACAGTTTTTGCCCCAACTCCACATAAAAGTATGTATTGCCACATCTCTATGTATGGGTAATATTCAAAACATTCAAACCATAATTCGACCATACAAATGAATATCAAAATGGGAGAAGTCTTAAACCTTCATAATTTTTAGTTTAATGAATTGTCCTGTTTTAATGCTTAATCTTTATATGCAGTTTCTTTCTCTTAGATGTTCTTTTCTCTACGTAAACATTATTTGGACACTGACACTGCTCTGAAAGTATCCCAATCTGTGTACTGTTTCACTACTTCTATATCTCATGGTGTTGAAAACTATTTCCCCAGGCTGTGGGGTATGGGCATCTCTGATGCTATTTTTTTTTAAATTTCACTTCAAAATTACATCTAAGCATTAAAGGCTGGGTGCTACAGTTTTTGTTACTATTATCTGGATTCATCAAATAAAGGAAACTGCATTTCTTCTCTTTTCTTTGAAGAAATATATATTTTGTCTCTTCCGATAATAGACGAATTTCTTTGGTCAGTAGTTGATTTGACTGTTTTGCTTGTGGAAACTATATGCAGAAGACGAGTTAAAAATTCAGCAAAAAGCAGCGAAATCGCACGAGAATACCGAATTCTCGCGTAAATTACAGTTAGCTGGATGCATCAAATAAAATAAACAAACTTTCATGTCTTTTTCACCTATTTCTATGAGGAAATATGTATGTTGTCGCTTCCGATAATTTCTTTGTTCAGTAGTCGTTTTTATTGTTTCACCTGTGACACTCTATGCAGAAGATGATTTAAAATTTCGACAAAAAGCACTGAAATCTTGCGAGAATACCAAATTCTCGCCTAAATTACTGTTAGATGGATGCATCAAATAAAATAAACTCACTTTCATGTCTTTTTCACCTATTTCTATGAGGACATATGTATATTTTCACTTCCGATAATTTCTTTGTTCAGTAGTCGTTTTGACTGTTTCGCCTGTGACACTCTATGCAGAAGATGATTTAAAATTTCGACAAAAAGCACGGAAATCTCGCGAGAATACCGAATTCTTGCGTGAATTACTGTTACCTTGATGTATCAAATAAAATAAACCCACTTTCATATCTTTCTCACCTATTTCTATGAGGAAATATGTACGTCGTCGCTTCCGATAATAGTCAAATTTCTTTGGTCAGTTTTGAGTGTTTCACCTGGTAATGACAGTGCAGACGCATCGGTGATTTGGTTTTGCGACAACTCACCCAGATTGTGTATAAACTCACGAAATCGCGAAAGAGGGAACACAGATTGAGACATATTTCTTTTATTGGTCTATCTTGTAATATATATGGCACCTGAGATAAAGTCATCCAACAATAATGATCCAAACAGTTTCTGTTCATTCTCTAAAACAGCTGGATAAAACACCCCAAAAACTGTCCATGACATAGAATAGTGTATTTCACAGTTTGCCTAAAATACATCAGGCAAGTTGTGTAATAGATATGGTTACAATTTAGGCATTTCATGAAATGCCTGGAAATGTAAGGCATTTCTCGCAATGCCTTAGGGAATCAGGGATTTCGCGAAATGCCTGTTTACACAGTTTGCCTGTAACATATATGATAGCTGTAACTGATTTCAATGTCAGCTGTCAGCTATGATGAACCAGCCTTCTGATGTCCCCATGTGATGCCTTTGATCCAACCAACCAGTTAGGCCATCGGTGTCTAGGTTGTTACTGGTGCCACTGCTAGCTCTGATGTGCAGTTCACCCGACCGGTTGGCCAGCCTGTCTGCAGCAAGAGCTTGATATATCTTATATGCCTCCAGTTTCTCTGACCAGTGCTGCAGCTAACTCTCAGGACACAGACTCTGTAGTTGAACATTATAGTGAGCCTACCTCCCCTACTTAGCCCATGGAGGTGGAGGGAAAGGTATCTGACCAGGAACTCTACCAAAGTACCAAACCTGAGCAGGATCTGGACCAGGAAGTCGGCGAGGAACTGATTTACCGGGACACAAAGAGATGTAAGATCTTTCATGGGTTGGAAGCAGTTGCCTGAGTTCAAGTCCTCCTCTTCCTCCCTTGATGACAGTTCCTTTGCCAGCAAGCTGCTTGACTTAGCCAGTGTCTGACCAAGGTTCAGGACTCAATGGTCACCCAGTTGAAAATAATTCAAAGTGACAAGGGCGAGTCTTTCAGCCAAACCCAAGATGCTGCTGGTGAACTGGAGTATTTGATTACCTTGAACAGAAGTATAACTCACGCTATGGCCAGGACAATGCTGTACTTGTCTAAAGATGTGTTCATCAACATGGCCAATCTGACTTTTTGACTTGTAGGCTTGGCTGGTATTAAGGAGGGCACTCTCACCTTAAGAAACTCTCCACTGCACATGAGTTCCTTTTTGCCAGATCACCTACTGGTCAAGGCAGAGAAAGAGATATCACACCATGAAGAGAAACATTTTGCCAACACTTATCAAGACAAACCTGGTCGCTTCCACCCCTAAACTCAGTCTGGCAAGCACTGGAAGCTGACCGAAGTCCGGTTTACTGGCTTGGAAGCAGTTGAATCACCCGGGGCAGAGCAAGAGATGTCGAGGCAAGGACTCCCAACTACCAACAGCGATCGCCAAGGGTCTGAGTTAATATGAATGACAATTATTGTTTAACCTAAGGGGGTAGGTTGAATGTGGCTAGCAAGAAGGACTGTTTTGTAAAAGGGACTGGCAAAAAACAGACATAGGACAATTTACATGTCAACTTACCTGTTGTAAATCATATTCTTATTGCAGGAGGGCAGCCGCAAAGAAAGGCGTAAGTCCAGATATTGTTCGTCAGTCAGTTAAATGTGTGAAAGATGTTTCCTGTGTAGATCACTTTTTGTTTTGTCCAAAATGTCACAAATGTCCCAGTTGTTGGTCCAGGTCTACCTGTAGGGGCCAAATTGCACCAATTTTGGGGAACATGGACAGCCCTGGGGGCCTGTCCCAAGGTCATAACAGCCCTTAGAAGGTTACACTCTCCCCTATTGGATCCGGCCAGATCTGACAAGGTCACCCACCGTCATAAGTTGCCATGTACATCCCCTCAGGAACAGCTACCTGATGGAGGTATTGCATGCACTTATTAAAAGAATGCAGTAGAACCGGTCACAACTCAAACATCTCTAGGGTTTTACAACAGAATTTTTCTGGTCCCAAAACCCAACACTTGGTGGAGACCTATACTTGACCTCAGGACCCTGAACACATTTCTGAAGACAGAGAAATTCAAAACGGAAACACCAGAGACTTCCCTCCAGGAAGGGGAATAGGTCATGTCCATAGATTTCAAAGACGTCTACTTCCACATAAATTCAAACCCAGTCCAGGAAATACTTGCATCTTCACATCTAGGGTCAATCCCGCCAGTTCAAAGCACTACAATTTGGTCTGTGCACAGCACCCATTGAGTTCACGGTGGTGAAGGATGTGAAATTCATAGCATTAGGAAAGAGTATAAGAAACCACCTGTACCTAGACGATTGGTTGGTAAGAGCCAGATCCCACCAAACCTGTCTCCAGCATACACAGGCTTTTGTAGCTATTTGTCACGAGTTAGGTTGGTTGGTCAACTTGGAGAAATCGGAACTGGACCCCAAACAATTCTTTGACTTTGTAGGCCACCAGTTCAACCTGAAAGAGGGCAAGGTCAGACCCACCCTAGAGCGCTTGCATACCTTAAATGCAAAATTACAGGCATTGCCCTCAAAGCCAAACTGCCCGGTCAAACATCTGATGTCTCTGATAGGGTTGTTGACAGCTACAGGAAACCAGGTCCACCTAGGTCATCTTCACATGACACCGAGAACAGTGGCATCTTCTAAATAAATTTAGAAACTTAAAACTTATAGAGTATTCCCAACCAGATATTTATTTGAAGGCTATAAATATTTGAAAAAAATCTAAGGTTCAAAATTGACAGAAAACTTAATGATTATATTTTAATTGTGTGTTAAGGATAAATGGGTAATATAATCCAAATTGAGAAGTTTCTAAAGGGTCTTCTACATTTGTATCAGTTGAAATGTAGACTTAATATTCAAACTTTTGAAACCATAATGTGGTGTTCTGAAGTAGTATAAAGGTTATGTTTTTAGCATACAGTGGATTTTTGACCTTAACTGGGGGGACTGGATTGAAAAAAAAAACATTCCCTAGGAATTGTTTGCAAAGGGGAGGTTGATAATAATCCTTCCCTTTAGATTGAATGTTAGTTATTATGACTTCTTTGTGTGAATTTTTGCTAGTGCCAGTCAATTTGTTGTATCTGGGAAACTGTATTATGTCATAAAACAATAAAGTCAATTGTCGATCAGTAATCATTTGGAAAATGGCTGATCAGTTGAATCAGAAAATTGGGGTAGAGTCCTAGCACAAGTTTCAGGTGAAGTTAAAAGTGAAAAAAAAAATCTAAGTATTTTCAAGTATTTGCGATTTGGCAAATATTCAAATATTTGTTGTCAGTTTTTAACCTCGCCCATAAACTTTAAGGCTGGATGACCTAGGGTAATAATTTTCATATTCGTATTCATAACTATTTGAATACACTTTCTGTGTATTTGTATTCATATACTTTTGTGATAATGGCATAGTATTCATATTTGAATACATTTCAAATTTTTCATAATTAAGCGGTCTGTCAGGGGTGCTTACTTGTTTTCACGTAAGTTCTACTGATCACTGCCGCCGCCATCGGATTATGGTCTCCCTTTAATAACTTCTTGGCCTTTCAAAATTTTCTTTCCTTCTTATCTTTCTTTAAAACTATAGGGGCGGGAAAATTTTTTGGATACTTTGCGGAGACCTTAAGCATTTTTCAAAAACACCCCGTCATCGTGTTTCGGACAAAACACACACCTGTGCTATAAAATTTATCAGGTACCTTCTAGACCTAAATCCGCAGGTCGGAAAGGATTTTCTGATCAATCGGACCATAGATGCCTGAATGGGAGGCATTTTATTATTGTTTCATAAAAATGTAATATACCCTACCATATGAAAACACTTGGGTTAAGGATGGCTTGGCGTCCGGTGACCGCCACGTACACCATACATAGAATTTCAAATATGAGGGGAGACCCTCTTTAAACCTATATACTGGCTACCCTTTGACCCCTGGTGACCTAATTCACTCTGCCATTTGCATTAATACTGAAATAGTTCATTCTTTTTGTGGCGGTTGAAGTCTCAACAGGCGTCTTTGCTACCTGTCAAAAGACCTGCATTTACTCATTTTTGATGCTCTGTGAGTAGTTTTTTTTTTTCTGTTTTATTCACTTTCCTCCATTTTATTTGCCATTTCCTTCGATTTCTGGTGAATTTATGGTCTATTTTGTGCAATATTTTACGTATTTTGCATTGTTTTCGTATTATCGCTCATCTGGTCACGTGGTGTCTGAATGTTTGTTTGCCCTTGGAAGTATTCTTTTATTGCGTAAAATACCCTTACCTTATCCTCACTAGTGCTTACCTGTTGGCGGGAGCAAACATGTACGACCAAACGAGAATATTTTTAAAATAAATATTCTTGTCAGTAGCAGTATGTATACGCATGACCGCGCATGTGCGTGCACCAGAAGAACCCCGTTTAGCCTCACTTTTATTTTGGTCGTAAGGGAGTAAACATTGTTTGACACGATCTTCGTTTGCGAAGAGTTTCAACATGGCTGGCAAGGAAGGAGATGTTTTAGAAAAGAATTCACGCTTTCATACGAATTGGGAGGTTTTATTTCTTTTCTTTTGTTATTTGCCAGCCATCTTCATCAGGAAGTTGCTTTTTCCAGTGGATCTACGGCTATAAAGACCTTTTTCTTAGTTAGTGGTAAGGTCCTGTTAGCCATTTTAAAAGAAGATTTTCCTCGACATTGAGAAGAATTCATCTTCAGACCTTCTGCAGCTTATACTAGCACGTCTAGAAGCTATACAGGGTCCATCAACTGTCTTATTAATGAACAGAAGAACCTCATAAGTCTTCTGCTTCATTGTTTTTAATACAGAAGAAAGACGACAGAAACTGCAATTCTTCAAGATCTTCCTCTTCACAGATCTCTTCCTGGTGCCAGTTGAGTGGCCAGAATACGATCTTCATCTCATAAAGGGTAGTACCTCTGCCTCCTCTAGTGAGGTAAATATGGCAGAGGCAACCCCTATAACAGAAGAATCCATCATAAACAGAAGTTCTTCTCATCAGATAGTTCACATCTACAGGCTACAGACTTTCATTTGGAAACAAATGACAGTTCTTCCTCGGGTGAAGCAACTTAGCAGGGACTGCACTGTGCCAAGAAGTATTTCCTACGGACTGATCGTAATGGAAACAAATTTATTTCATTGGTCAGTTATATAAAATAACAGGAGACAGCCATGCTGAAAATGGAGGTTTTCTTTTACAAGGAACTACCATGCAGGGTTAATAGTTTTTCAAAGGCTAGAACATCTCTGAGAGGCTGCCATTCTTTGTCTTCTCTCACTTAACACAAGGTTGCCATGGGAGAAGGAGCCTGATGGTAATATACTTCAGTTGAAAACAAGTAACAACTCTGTTTTTTGATGAGGTATTTACGACAGAAGCTGCTGGAGAGTAAGAAGAACTACCTAAGTTAAACCTTATCATCCATTCAATTTGGTATGGGAAGGGTTTGCTTTCATCACTTTTCTACCATATGGAAGGTCTGTGTTGGGGTTCTCATTGTAGAAACACGTCAATAGTTTCTCAACAACAGCACACAAATGCCAGGATTTTTCAGAAGCATTTCTTCAATCTACCTTGTCTTCTACAGCTTTATGGGCATATTTCACAGTTTACAACCATGCAGTTTAAAACACAGCATATTTAAATGCTATGGTTGTCCATCTTCTGGTCACAATTCTCGACAGGTAACTCTCAATCTTGTGAAATACTGTAATATTTGGGTTTGGTTCCAGTGGACGAACACTTCATTAAGACATGGAAGTACTGCTCAGCTACATTCAGACCTAATTTCTTTCTTTTTATTGGGAAGTTTTAGAAGCAACGACTGAGCACCACATACAGTTATTAATATGTCACAACTTATTTTGTGGTAATACAGACAAGAATTAACAGAACGTATCACAATCCATCAGAGGTATTGCTTTTGGAAGTGACAACCAAGGTTTGAAGAAATGATGGCTGGAGGTTGTTTTACTGCAACATCTAATTTAAAAACGAATGTCATCTTGAAGTTGGGCACATTCTGCAATTCGGTTTAACATTGAAACTACCTTATCGAATTGTCGAGAATTCCCACAATTCATAGCGGTTATATATTCTGACAGGAAACAACAACTTTAATAGATAAGTGTGCATCAAATGCTTCTGTATGTTTATAATCTCAGTAAAATGTGTACAAACCTACAGTTTTATAGTACTTTGGTGAGGGTTGTGTGTATATCAAGCATCACACGGTCCCGATGATGAAGATGCAAGCTGCAAGGTTATCATTTGCATTTGCGAAGGTGGATAGGTAGTCGTGTTTCGTCTATCAGACACGTTCTTCCTCAATCCCAGGTACAACTAAATGTGATTCTTCATTGTTTCTTTGCTGGTGAAAGAATGCGCCTTGTCACAGGTCGTTCTTTTCAGTTCACAGCCCTACCCTTTGGTATAGCAACGGCTCCACTCGAATTTCTCCGCGTAGCACCGCATTCATCAGTATTGAGACCACTGGTTATATACTGCCTCTTACATCACATTTTTGTCACAAATTTGCTTGTAGGAATCGAAGCAAATTCAACCTTGGCAAGGGTGAAGTGTCCCTATATAAAGAAGTCTGGTATTTGGATGTCAGAACTCATCCCATCACAGCACTTACTAATTATATCCCCAGACGAAAGTCGGGGATATATTGGATTCAGGTCCGTCGCGCCGCCGCCGCCGCCGCCGCCGTAGAAATTTCCTTGTGGACGCGATAACTCAAAAACAAATTAATATTTTTTTTTTCAAACTTGGTACACATGTTAAGGGTGCCCAAAGGAAGATCCCTATTTTAAGGTGACCTTAAATTCCCAGTAAAAAAGAACTTATGGCCACCTTAAGGTCAGAAATTGGACTTTTGGCCACTTAGAGCCCTCTAGGTCACAAACTATGATGCTCAGCTGGCTGAAATTTTACCTGACAACACATTAATATGTTCTTAGTACATGTGCCGAAAATCACGACTTTAAGTTGAGGAGAAAATTGTGTTTGAGGCCCATAAATACCCCCACTTGGGGATTTTTTGCTATACTTTTCACATATTTTGCCCTATAATTTGGAAGTGGTAATTCTGATGAGTCTCAAACTGCGCTAGGTATAACTTTGATATGTAATCCTTGTCTGTAGAAAATTTTAGGGCTGTAGGTTTACCCAAAGGGGTCGACTTAAGGTCTCAAAAGTGCCCACAGAGACCCAATTTATGCACTTTTTGCCACTTTCAAGCACTGTAGCTTTCAAACTATGTCTCTCATCTAAGTTAAATATCATCTGGGAATATATCTATGTGTTTTCTTATATGTGCCCCAACATTTAGGCCTTTAATAGACAGTTAACCTGTGTATCAGGACCATAAACACCCACCCGAGTGACCCTTATAAGACATTTTTCACATATTTTTCCCTGTAACTTGGAAATGGTAAGTCTGAGAAGTTTCAAACTGTATTAGATATATATTCTGTGTGTAATCTTAGTATGTAACAGATTTTAAGTCTGAAGCTTTAATTTTGAAGGTCAAATTGAGGTCTCTAAAAGGCTCCCAAAGACCCAATATTTGGACTTTTTGCTACTTTTAAGCCCTGTGACTGTCAAACTATGTGACTGATAGAGCTCAAATCCTATCTGGGAAGATATTAGTATGTTATTTATATATGTGCCAAAAATTAAGGCTTTAAGAAGACATTTAACCTGTGTATGAGGACCATAAATCCCCACCCGAGTGACCATTTTTAGACATTTTTCACATATTTTGCCCTGTAACTTGGAAATGGTAAGTCTAAGAAGTTTCAAACTGTATTAGATGCATATTCTATGTGTAATCTTAGTATGTGACAAATTTTAAGTCTGAGGCTTTAATTTGAAGGCCACATTTAGGTCTCTAGAAGGCCCCATAAAGACCCAGTATTTGGACTTTTTGCCAATTTTAAGGCCTGTGACTGTTAAACTATGTGACTGATAGAGCTGAAATCTCATCTGGGAATACATTATTATGTTCTTTTTACATGTGCCAAAAATCAAGGCTTCAAGTAGACATTTAACCTGTGTATGAGGACCTTAAACACCCACCTGAGTGACCCTTTTAAGACATTTTTCACATATTTTGCTCTGTAACTTGGAAATGGTAAGTCTGAAAAGTTTCAAACTTTATTAGATACATATTCTATGTGTAATCTTAGTATGTAACAAATTTTAAGTCTGAAGCTTTAATTTGAAAGCCACATCGAGATCTCTAAAAGGCCCACAGAGACCCAATATTTGGACTTTTTAACCACCTTTAAGCCCTGTGACTGTTAAACTATGTGATTGATGGAGCTGAAATCCCATCTGGGAATGCATTATTATGTCCTTTTTACATATGCCGAAAATCAAGGTTTTTAGTAGACATTTAACCTGTGTATGAGGGCCATAGACACTCGCCCAAGTGCCTTTTTGGACATTTTTTCCGTATTTTGCCCTGTTATTTGGAAATGCTTAGTGTGACAAGTCTTAAACTGTATTATATATAATTTTTGTTTGTTATGTATGTCCCCCAAAAAGTTTCAGATCTGTTGTTTAATTGCTAAGGTCTCTTTAACAATTGTAAAATGCCCACAGAAACCCAATTTATGGACATTATGCCACTTTAAAGCCCAGTAACTGTCAAACTATGTGGGTTATAGAGCTGAAATCTTTGAATTTTTAAAAGGAAATGCCTGTCTATTTAAATTTTGAATATTAATAATGTTATGGCTATCTTAGTCTTTTAAGAACTTATTTTTGTGTGTTATACCTCTGCTTGCTGAGTTTTTAACTTTTTAAAATGAAACTGGTTAAACATATTCAAGTAGACAAAATGGACACTTTGAGCTTTAAGTCCCAATATTAATGAAATTATATCCTTATGTAGTAAAAGTAGGGGATTTTTAACCCTCAACTAGCCCAGTTTTATTCAACTTGCCTCAGTTAATTTTGACACAGCTCCTACAGTTATGAACTCATTTCAGTTGATAATCACATACTTAAAATTCTCAATTCTTTTTGTATTTGAGTACCCCTTTTATATAGATTGTTTGTTTACCATTTATGCATCCCCCACCCGGATTCCCCCCACCCACCTCTGGGACCTCCAGCTATATTGAGTGACACTAAATAAACAAAGGTATTTAATGATATCAGATGAGAAACAAAGAACTCAATGGGGTTGCAGATCTTGTGTAATAGTGAGAGAGGTGTGGAGAAGGGGAGAGGGGTGGGGGTGGGAGGTGGTGGGCTTCATTACATATAACACAAAGGGGAGTCAGAACTGAGATTGTGTCACATATTTAGGTTGCATATATATGGACCACATATATAGGTATAGAGGAAATGAATAACTGAAAACAATTTGCAAATTCTAAAAATAATATAATAAAATAATAATATAAATAATTTTTTTTTAAATAATATTTTATTTGTGAACAAATATAGAAACAGATATGCGCTTTTGGGATTATGAATTTTAGAATGGACATTGAATCATCAATCATTTAAATACTTTGAAGGAAGATTGAAAAGTATGATGAGTTGAGTTAAAAATAATATTTTATTTGTCAACAAATATAGAAACAGATATGCTCTTTTGGGATTATTATTTTAGAATGGACATTCAATCATCAATCATTTAAATACTTTGAAAATAGGTTTAGAGTTATCATTGCAGGAAGATTGAAAATATAATTTGAGTTATGTATTCGGCGTCTGGGGATACACCATCTTCCTTGGAAGATATAAACAGAGTAGATTGATGTGCTGAAGTTCATATAATAATGGGTAATTATGTTTTAAAAAATTCCCGATCAAAACCTGTGGCGTGAGTGATGACCTGTCTGGGGATATGTTGGCGCCGAGTTGGCCCAATCTAGTTCATCCATGGCAAGGGTGAAGTGTTCCCATAGAAGGAAAGTGGGGTATTTGAGAAGCTTATGGATGGTGTACATACAAGTTTTAGCCATTCCCATAATTCTCATGTCATTTATATAAATCTATAACTTAGAACATTCAGTTCCAATGGACATTCTTCACATAAATGTTGCTTGGAAATTCCATTGCATTATTCACAATCTCTTCACTTTCAGACATGTTCATAGTTTACAGAACTTTGAACTATAAAGGGTCAAAAAACACATTTGGTAGACCTGTTTGCTGTGATATGGTCAGCCACAGAAACCAGGGCTACTGTCAGGGGATACTGAGGGCTGCATTTCTGATGTTAAGGGTTTTCAAATTCACCGTTTTACTTCAGATAACGGCATAGCACAGTGTTGTTTTATTTTACCCTTTCATAAAGAACAAACTATCTGTGTTTATTTCACCAGTCTAATACCCTAATGCAATGCAATGCAATGGTGGTAGATGTATTGAGTATCCTACTGTTGAGTATTTCTCATTTCAGAGGTGGTACAAAAAATGGGAATTATACTTCTTACATATTACCAGGAGCCCCAAGGTGACCAGGGTTGTGTTGGTTTGGGACCTAATTGACTTATTCTCAAAACGACTTTTGCCCTACAGAATAGAGGAATCTTTGTGAACAGCTATCAACTAGAGATTCACGAAGGCCTGCCAAATAGGCATTGTAGTTTTTTTTAATCTGATGCAAGGAGATTCAGTTGGACTTCCAATAGCCACCACTCTTCTCAATAGCAGATTTTTGAGCCTTTGATTTACAGGCAATTCTGGTTTCTACCACACTGACATGATACAGGGATATGATTGCTAATCGTTTGGGTTCACTACTGCAATCATTCATAGTTATCAACTCAGTAGACTGATACATGGGTTTTTCATTTGGGTTCACTATGGAAGTAATTCATAGGTATGAATTCAATAGACTGATACATGGTTTTTCATTTGGGTTCACTATTGAAGTAATTCTTAGGTATGAATTCAATAGACTTATACATGGTTTCCAGTTGGGTTCACTGTGGAAATCATTCATACTTATGAACTCAGTAGACTGATAGATGGTTTTCATTTGAGTTCATTTTTGAAATCATCCATAGTAATGGACTAAATGGATTGATAGTGGTTTCTTAGGTGGTAACAATAAAGGATGGTACTATACCTTTTACACTTTTTGGACTTGTCTCGTTTATTCTTAGTCTTGACAAAGTCTCTTTTCAATCATCTGAATCCATGACCCTAGCCTCGGATAGATTATAAGAGAGGTGAGGGTGTTTGGACTTTTAAATCATTGAACACAGAATTGGAAGGAGTTCACAGTTTCTCCTTCATCAGTACTCCTAGCAGTGAACAGATAACTTCAGATGGTCACAGTATTGTTCAAGCTTGTTTTCATTCCTGCTTTTATGCTAGTTTACATCATTCCTTGACTGAAGATATGACCCTTTGCCCTTTTTAGAGCTCTAAGATTCTATCTTGACATATTTCAGATCTTAGATAGAGGAAGTATGTGTTATACTATGCATGTGTGTATATGTATGTACTTTTCAGGAGGCATTCAAGGAGCTACCATGTCAACAGGCAGACAGTTCTGCTAGCTGATCAAATATTTGGCCTTGAAACTTAGAATGTTTCCATGGCCAAGGCTCAAATTGCTCCTTTTATGGCTGGGGGTCACATTCCACAGTTTATACTTTAACTTGTGACTTGGAAGTCTAATGAAGGTCAGACTATTCTTTGGAACTATAGTATCGCCATGTGGTTCCTTCATAGTTGTGTATTGTATTATACATTACCGTAATTATATGTATATGTACAGTTCCAATGGCCAGATCACACCTTTTAGTGGTACCTGAAAACCCATTGGAAATTCCCAATCATGCTCCTGTTTTTGGGAAAGCATCTGATCTGGTGGGAAGGCCCAATGAATGGGTTAATAGGTGGTCTTATCCACATAGAGGAGCACAATCTCCTGTTATTACCAATGCACCTGTCCATGGTTGGGGAACACATTGGTATTTAGTGTTATAAATTCCAAAGGTGTCGGAATTTTTCAACACATATTCTGGACAGTTCCAGTTTACTTAATAACAGAATATAACTACATAGGTTATTTTGTTATGTTGCTAGTATGCCTATCATACTCTTGTACTTATCACCACAAGTGTGTTTGAGATTAGTACATTGGAACTAAAAGATGCATGCAGGGCCAAGGCACCTTTGGGGAGGTTGCCAGGTAGTGCTTACATATATAACTACTAAATGTTATTTGTTAAGTTACTTTTATTGCATAATATAGTCTGGTACTCTCAAGTTATCTTGAGATGTATACTTTGACTTTTCATTTGGTTATACCTGCTTTTGGTGGCAAAAATATTAAAAATCCCACCATCAGTATGGTTGTAATCAAGCACTAGTGAGGATTAAGGGTATTTTACGGCATAAAATGTAAAAATTTTATTGTAATTTAACTTTTTATAAGTTAAATACTTACCTTATCCTCACTAGATTCGGATTCCCACCCTGCCAACCCCACATTTTAAAGATTTTTGGGTTTACAATATATTATACTGACTCCCAAAATAAAAGTGAGGCTAAACGGGGTTCTTCTGGTGCAAGCGCATGCGCGGTCATGCGTATACATACTGCTACCGACAAGAATATTTATTTTAAAAATATTCTCGTTTGGTCGTACATGTTTGCTCCCGCCAACAGGTAAGCACTAGTGAGGATAAGGTAAGTATTTAACTTATAAAAATTAAATTACAATAAAATTTTTACAATTTCCACGGTGAATTAATTCATTTATTCACTTATACAGGCATTATAATTACCAATTTACGGTTTTCCTTCATTCTTTACACGAAATTCTTCATTTCACTGCATATTGTGACCATATGTTTTGGGCTTTTTACGGATCATTCACCAGGTCACGTGACGATGACGTCACATCCAAAATGGAGGTCAACCGATCAGTTGTCAGAAAATATTCATTTTCACAGTGATTACAGCATTTCCAGGTTTGTTTATGCATTCCTTTTACATAATTCTTTGAATATTATTCTGTCAGAGCATAATGTGTAATAATTCCCATTTTTTACGCATTTTTTAGCGTATAATGTTACCTGTTTCCTACATTCCATTTTTATGTCATTTTGGTCATTTGGTTTCTCAGTCCAATTTTAGTCCTATGGCCTCTTTTGTGCCTTAGGCTCAGCCTAATCAGGCGACCTTGTTGGGCTGGGATTACCTTTTCAAGACCATTGTAATGTTAGGTTCTTTTCTTACTTAAGAAGTTCTTATCAGTTGAATCCGACTGATTTTGCTTTTTCTGCTCCAATCTTATTCTAAATCTAGAAAGAATTTTTTGGCGTTTTGTGAACAGCTACTGTTATTCAACAGCTTTTTCACCATTTTTAGATCTGACTACTTACTGGTACTTCTCCCTTTTCGGTAGGTTGGGGTCCCTCTGTATTTAGTTTATCTTCAGGCAGACTACCGGGACCTTATCCTAACTTTGTGTGTGCCAGTCTGTTGGGCTATATGGATGCCCAATCTTCTCAGAGGATTTCCAAGTCTTCTTGTCTAATAGAATAAGGGGATAACAGATGACTGGTCTTATTCATTTTGATCAGTCTCAGTCTTCTCCTATGAGTCAACCACTTTTTCCAGGCTCAGAAGTCCCTTTGTGAGGTCAGATTCTTACTTTTCTGTCACTCATGAATTTTGGGATCTTCTCATTCTAAGTTTTATAGGCTGGGTACTTACGCAAATTTACCTTCTAAAACTTAGTTTTGCCAGGTTTAAACCCTCTTCAGGGGGTTTCTTGGTTGACTTACTCAGGTATCTGGACCTGGGATCCAGCCTGGTGGGGTTATCACCCACCATGCTTTGGACATCTGTCCAGTTTCAGTTCTACTTTAGCTGGTTGACCTATGGCCTCTTCCAGCCATTAGGTCTCTTTGCACATTGTTTAGAGAGATTTCTTTTTCCATCTCCCTCACTTGTGCCTAGTCACTTTGTAGGGGAGGTTGAGCCTCGTTTGGTCTTACTGTTTGTTGTGGGGTCTCTCTTGAGAGACATTTTTCTCAGATATAACAGTATAAGCAGAAGCTTTTCATTCTGCCCTTACTAAAGGCACCTCCTTTCAGCTTTCTCCTTTATCCTCTTGGGGGCAAACCAATAGAGGCTTTTCTCCTTTCAACTAGGGAGTCTTCTTTCTAACTTAGTGCTGAGGGGATGTGGTTCCTTTCCAGGTTCCAACATTCTGATGGTGGAATGCTTTCCAGAGGCAGGGGCAATAGCCTCAGCCTCCCCCTCTGTTTTGATGTCCATCAGGAGGTAGGAGTGGTTTGTTTCATTCAAACTTTCACTCTTACTTCCAGATCCCTCCACTTGCCAGTGGGAGGTCAACTGATTTTTTTCACTTCAATTGAAGTGTTTGGGTGCTAACCTTCTGTTTCCAGAAATCTGGAACTTGATTTTTTCCTGGTTTTCCAAACTATCAGGATGAAATCTTATCAGTTGATCATTTTCTCCCTTCTAGTTGGCCAGTGGAACACTTCTCTTCCACTGTATGCCTCCTTTCTTTCCTTTGGCTCCTTTGGTTCACTCTTGCTCAGATTTTTGTTCTTGGACAGGGTGTACCAGTTGTGGCAATCCCTTTGGGCCTAGCCACTGGCCTTTCAGGATTTACTTCCTTAGTCAAGGAAGTAAGGAAGTTGGCTTTGGCGTTGGGCATCTCAGTGCACATGTTACAACACAATTGGGTCATCAGAGCCAATAGTTGTCAGAGGCTCATTTTGCAACTCTTTCTAAGAGTTGGCTCTTGGGGTGATTTTTTTGCAGGAAGTAATGTATCTGCTCCTACAGCAGGTCTCCTTCCTAGGTCAGGTTTTCAACCTGTCCAAAAGTGTTCCTCACAGGGGCAAGGTTTTCTGTCTGTTCAGCAGCTCATCCTTCCTTTGAATACCTTTAGTTTCCTCTACAAGTATGCACCCTTTATATCTCTGGCTTCTACTAAGAAGCCACTTCTTCAGGGTCCTGCATGCTTATGACACTTCTTCAGTGTCATCTAAGGACACCTTGCTTTTCCTTCTAAGGTGCTTTGGATGCTCCATTCTTGACTCCTTCTGTGAAGGTTTCATTTAAGATGGTAGTTTCCCAGGAACTTTGTCTTTGCATTCCTCCTGCACCCTACTTGTAACATCCACTAACATGGATGCCTCACTTCAGGGTTGGGTAGCTTTTTATGCTCTTTGGATCACCTAAGGTCCTTGTTGGCTGTAGCAGTCAAATCTGCTAATCAGTTTCTAGAGCTCATAGCTTTTCTACTCTCAGACTTTTGTTGCTGTATTATCCTTTCATCAAAGGATGATCCATACAGCCTCAGACAACATGGATATCTTGTTCGCACGACATTTGTTCTTCCTTTGTCCTTTCTTCAAAGGATGCTTTGATAGTCTCAGGTAACACTGTTGTCTGTGCTTTCTCTTACAACAAGAGGGCTTCCTCTTTTGGGACATGTATCACTCTTTTGGCACCTGTTTGCCAATTTTTTCTACAAGAACAAGTCTGTTCTTTCACCTACTCATGTTCCAGGGGCATGAATCTTTGGCAGACCTTCTCTGGAGGTCTTGTCATACCCTTCATATGGAGTGGTCTCTCAATTTTTGGATCATCAGTTGGCTGTCTTGGACTTCACATCTGATTTAGATCTCTTTGCCATGTGATTCTATCACAAGCTGCTCTTGCATGTGCCTTCTGTGCTAGACCCTTAGGCTCTGGCAACAGATGCCCTGGTGTTCATTTGGTCAGGAGTACTTGTTTTCTCCTTTCCTCCTTCAGCTCTTTGGCCCTAGTGGTCTGAATTAGTCAACTGCCAGAGCTGTTGGATGCTTCTTTTTGTCTTCCTTGGCAAACCAAGGTTTGACTTCAAGATCTCCTTAAGAAAGCCAGTGGCTCTTCCTCTAACTCTCATCTGGAGGTTATTATGTCCACCCCCCTGGGGGGTGGATATATTATTTTTGCTTTTTTCGCCGTCCGATGTCCGATGTCCGGCGTCCGGCGTCCGGCGTCCGGCGTCCGATGTCCGGCGTCACGCATGGTTTCCGCTCATTTAAAGGAAAAGTATTAGAGCTATTGTCACCAAATTTGGTATGCAGGCTTATTGGGTCAGTAGCTTGCTTGGGATTGCTTTTGGCTGTTGTACCTCTTTTGCTTACTGAGTAATACTTAAGTACAGCTATTTTCAGTACCCATTGGTTTCCGTGCATTTAAGCCAAAATAATTAAAGATATTTTACTACAATTTTGAATACAAGATTGTTATGTCCATAGCTCGCTTGGTATTGCATTTGGGACTGATAGCTTTGTCAGTACATGAGTAATAGCCATTTAGGTACTTCATTGTGTATTTTCAGTACTACTTTTGAGTAATTTGCTAATATCTCAGAAACCGTGTGAGATAGAGCGATTTCGTCGAAATTTTCGACCCACAGGGTATTTAAGGAATGTAATATTTGCAATTTTCAAAAAATTTTCCCCTCCCCAAAAATGGCGGCCATTTTGAATTTTCGAATTTTTGCCAAAAATGGCAAAACACTAATTTGCTTCTATCTCCTTAACCGTGCCAGATAGAGCGATTTCGTCAAAATTTTCGACCCACAGGGTATCTGAGCATTGTACTCTTGGTAATTTTAAAAAAATTTTCCCCTCCCCAAAAATGGCGGCCATTTTGAATTTTCGAATTTTTGCCAAAAATGGCAAAACACAAATTTGCTTCTATCTCCTTAACCGTGCCAGATAGAGCGATTTCGTCAAAATTTTTGACCCACAGGGCATCTGAGCATTGTGCTCTTGGTAATTTTTCCAAAAATTTTCCCCTCCCCAAAAATGGCGGCCATTTTGAATTTTCGAATTTTTGCCAAAAATGGCAAAACACTAATTTGCTTCTATCTCCTTAACCATGCGAGATAGAGTGATTTCGTCGAAATTTTCGACCCACAGAGTATCTAAGGAATGCAATTTTTGCAATTTTCAAAAAATTTTCCCCTCCCCAAAAATGGCGGCCATTTTGAATTTTCGAATTTTTGCCAAAAATGGCAAAACACAAATTTGCTTCTATCTCCTTAACCGTGCCAGATAGAGCGATTTCGTCAAAATTTTCGACCTACAGGGTATCTGAGCATTGTGCTCTTGGTAATTTTTACAAAATTTTCCCCTCCCCAAAAATGGCGGCCATTTTGAATTTTCGAATTTTTGCCAAAAATGGCAAAACACTAATTTGCTTCTATCTCCTTAACCGTGCGAGATAGAGCGATTTCGTCGAAATTTTCGACCCACAGGGTATCTAAGGAATGTAATCTTTGCAATTTTCCAAAAATTTTCCCCTCCCCAAAAATGGCGGCCATTTTGAATTTTCGAATTTTTGCCAAAAATGGCAAAACACAAATTTGCTTCTATCTCCTTAACCGTGCGAGATAGAGCGATTTCGTCGAAATTTTCGACCCACAGGGTAACTAAGGAATGCAATCTTTGCAATTTTCCAAAAATTTTCCCCTCCCCAAAAAATGGCGGCCATTTTGAATTTTCGAATTTTTGCCAAAAATGGCAAAACACAAATTTCCTTCTATCTCCTTAACCGTGCCAGATAGAGCGATTTCGTCAAAATTTTCGACCCACAGGGTATCTGAACATTGTACTCTTGGCAATTTTTAAAAAAATTTCCCCTCCCCAAAAATGGCGGCCATTTTGAATTTTCGAATTTTTGCCAAAAATGGCAAAACACTAATTTGCTTCTATCTCCTTAACCGTGCGAGATAGAGTGATTTCGTCGAAATTTTCGACCCACAGGGTATCTAAGGAATGCAATCTTTGCAATTTTCCAAAAATTTTCCCCTCCCCAAAAATGGCGGCCATTTTGAATTTTCGAATTTTTGCCAAAAATGGCAAAACAAATTTCCTTCTATCTCCTTAACCGTGCGAGATAGAGCGATTTCGTCGAAATTTTCGACCCACAGGGTATCTAAGGAATGCAATCTTTGCAATTTTCAAAAAATTTTCCCCTCCCCAAAAATGGCGGCCATTTTGAATTTTCGAATTTTTGCCAAAAATGGCAAAACACCAATCTGCTTCTATCTCCTTAACCGTGCGAGATAGAGCGATTTCGTCAAAATTTTTGACCCACAGGGCATCTGAGCATTGTACTCTTGGTAATTTTTAAAAAATTTTCCCCTCCCCAAAAATGGCGGCCATTTTGAATTTTCGAATTTTTGCCAAAAATGGCAAAACACTAATTTGCTTCTATCTCCTTAACCGTGCGAGATAGAGCGATTTCGTCGAAATTTTCGACCCACAGGGTATCTGAGCATTGTGCTCTTGGTAATTTTCCAAAAATTTTCCCCTCCCCAAAAATGGCGGCCATTTTGAATTTTCGAATTTTTGCCAAAAATGGCAAAACACAAATTTCCTTCTATCTCCTTAACCGTGCCAGATAGAGCGATTTCGTCAAAATTTTCGACCCACAGGGTATCTGAGCATTGTACTCTTGGTAATTTTCCAAAAATTTTCCCCTCCCCAAAAATGGCGGCCATTTTGAATTTTCGAATTTTTGCCAAAAATGGCAAAACACAAATTTCCTCCTATCTCCTTAACCGTGCCAGATAGAGCGATTTCGTCAAAATTTTCGACCCACAGGGTATCTGAGCATTGTACTCTTGGTAATTTTCCAAAAATTTTCCCCTCCCCAAAAATGGCGGCCATTTGAACTTTCGAATTTTTGCCAAAAATGGCAAAACACTAATTTGCTTCTATCTCCTTAACCGTGCGAGATAGAGTGATTTCGTCGAAATTTTCGACCCACAGGGTATCTAAGGAATGCAATCTTTGCAATTTTCCAAAAATTTTCCCCTCCCCAAAAATGGCGGCCATTTTGAATTTTCGAATTTTTGCCAAAAATGGCAAAACACAAATTTGCTTCTATCTCCTTAACCGTGCCAGATAGAGCGATTTCGTCAAAATTTTCGACCCACAGGGTATCTGAGCATTGTGCACTTGGTAATTTTTACAAAATTTTCCCCTCCCCAAAAATGGCGGCCATTTTGAATTTTCGAATTTTTGCCAAAAATGGCAAAACACAAATTTGCTTCTATCTCCTTAACCGTGCGAGATAGAGCGATTTCGTCGAAATTTTCGACCCACAGGGTAACTAAGGAATGCAATCTTTGCAATTTTCCAAAAATTTTCCCCTCCCCAAAAAATGGCGGCCATTTTGAATTTTCGAATTTTTGCCAAAAATGGCAAAACACAAATTTCCTTCTATCTCCTTAACCGTGCCAGATAGAGCGATTTCGTCAAAATTTTCGACCCACAGGGTATCTGAGCATTGTACTCTTGGCAATTTTTAAAAAAATTTCCCCTCCCCAAAAATGGCGGCCATTTTGAATTTTCGAATTTTTGCCAAAAATGGCAAAACACTAATTTGCTTCTATCTCCTTAACCGTGCGAGATAGAGTGATTTCGTCGAAATTTTCGACCCACAGGGTATCTAAGGAATGCAATCTTTGCAATTTTCCAAAAATTTTCCCCTCCCCAAAAATGGCGGCCATTTTGAATTTTCGAATTTTTGCCAAAAATGGCAAAACACAAATTTCCTTCTATCTCCTTAACCGTGCGAGATAGAGCGATTTCGTCGAAATTTTCGACCCACAGGGTATCTAAGGAATGCAATCTTTGCAATTTTCAAAAAATTTTCCCCTCCCCAAAAATGGCGGCCATTTTGAATTTTCGAATTTTTGCCAAAAATGGCAAAACACCAATCTGCTTCTATCTCCTTAACCGTCCGAGATAGAGCGATTTCGTCAAAATTTTCGACCCACAGGGCATCTGAGCATTGTACTCTTGGTAATTTTTAAAAAATTTTCCCCTCCCCAAAAATGGCGGCCATTTTGAATTTTCGAATTTTTGCCAAAAATGGCAAAACACAAATTTGCTTCTATCTCCTTAACCGTGCCAGATAGAGCGATTTTGTCAAAATTTTCGACCCACAGGGTATCTGAGCATTGTGCTCTTGGTAATTTTTACAAAATTTTCCCCTCCCCAAAAATGGCGGCCATTTTGAATTTTCGAATTTTTGCCAAAAATGACAAAACACTAATTTGCTTCTATCTCCTTAACCGTGCGAGATAGCGCGATTTCGTCGAAATTTTCGACCCACAGGGTATCTGAGCATTGTGCTCTTGGTAATTTTCCAAAAATTTTCCCCTCCCCAAAAATGGCGGCCATTTTGAATTTTCGAATTTTTGCCAAAAATGGCAAAACACTAATTTGCTTCTATCTCCTTAACCGTGCGAGATAGAGCGATTTCGTCGAAATTTTCGACCCACAGGGTATCTAAGGAATGCAATCTTTGCAATTTTCCAAAAATTTTCCCCTCCCCAAAAATGGCGGCCATTTTGAATTTTCGAATTTTTGCCAAAAATGGCAAAACACAAATTTCCTTCTATCTCCTTAACCGTGCCAGATAGAGCGATTTCGTCAAAATTTTCGACCCACAGGGTATCTGAGCATTGTACTCTTGGTAATTTTCCAAAAATTTTCCCCTCCCCAAAAATGGCGGCCATTTTGAATTTTCGAATTTTTGCCAAAAATGGCAAAACACAAATTTGCTTCTATCTCCTTAACCGTGCCAGATAGAGCGATTTCGTCAAAATTTTCGACCCACAGGGTATCTGAGCATTGTACTCTTGGTAATTTTTAAAAAATTTTCCCCTCCCCAAAAATGGCGGCCATTTGAACTTTCGAATTTTTGCCAAAAATGGCAAAACACTAATTTGCTTCTATCTCCTTAACCATGCGAGATAGAGTGATTTCGTCGAAATTTTCGACCCACAGGGTATCTAAGGAATGCAATCTTTGCAATTTTCCAAAAATTTTCCCCTCCCCAAAAATGGCGGCCATTTTGAATTTTCGAATTTTTGCCAAAAATGGCAAAACACAAATTTGCTTCTATCTCCTTAACCGTGCCAGATAGAGCGATTTCGTCAAAATTTTTGACCCACAGGGTATCTGACCATTGTGCTCTTGGTAATTTTTACAAAATTTTCCCCTCCCCAAAAATGGTGGCCATTTTGAATTTTCGAATTTTTGCCAAAAATGGCAAAACACTAATTTGCTTCTATCTCCTTAACCGTGCCAGATAGAGCGATTTCGTCGAAATTTTCGACCCACAGGGTATCTAAGGAATGTAATCTTTGCAATTTTCCAAAAATTTTCCCCTCCCCAAAAATGGCGGCCATTTTGAATTTTCGAATTTTTGCCAAAAATGGCAAAACACAAATTTGCTTCTATCTCCTTAACCGTGCGAGATAGAGCAATTTCGTCGAAATTTTCGATCCACAGGGTATCTAAGGAATGCAATCTTTGCAATTTTCCAAAAATTTTCCCCTCCCCAAAAAATGGCGGCCATTTTGAATTTTCGAATTTTTGCCAAAAATGGCAAAACACAAATTTCCTTCTATCTCCTTAACCGTGCCAGATAGAGCGATTTCGTCAAAATTTTCGACCCACAGGGTATCTGAGCATTGTACTCTTGGCAATTTTTAAAAAAATTTCCCCTCCCCAAATATGGCGGCCATTTTGAATTTTCGATTTTTTGCCAAAAATGGCAAAACACTAATTTGCTTCTATCTCCTTAACCGTGCGAGATAGAGTGATTTCGTCGAAATTTTCGACCCACAGGGTATCTAAGGAATGCAATCTTTGCAATTTTCCAAAAATTTTCCCCTCCCCAAAAATGGCGGCCATTTTGAATTTTCGAATTTTTGCCAAAAATGGCAAAATACAAATTTCCTTCTATCTCCTTAACCGTGCGAGATAGAGCGATTTCGTCGAAATTTTCGACCCACAGGGTATCTAAGGAATGCAATCTTTGCAATTTTCAAAAAATTTTCCCCTCCCCAAAAATGGCGGCCATTTTGAATTTTCGAATTTTTGCCAAAAATGGCAAAACACCAATCTGCTTCTATCTCCTTAACCGTGCGAGATAGAGCGATTTCGTCAAAATTTTCGACCCACAGGGCATCTGAGCATTGTGCTCTTGGTAATTTTTACAAAATTTTCCCCTCCCCAAAAATGGCGGCCATTTTGAATTTTCGAATTTTTGCCAAAAATGGCAAAACACAAATTTCCTCCTATCTCCTTAACCGTGCCAGATAGAGCGATTTCGTCAAAATTTTCGACCCACAGGGTATCTGAGCATTGTGCTCTTGGTAATTTTTACAAAATTTTCCCCTCCCCAAAAATGGCGGCCATTTTGAATTTTCGAATTTTTGCCAAAAATGACAAAACACTAATTTGCTTCTATCTCCTTAACCGTGCGAGATAGAGCGATTTCGTCGAAATTTTCGACCCACAGGGTATCTGAGCATTGTGCTCTTGGTAATTTTCCAAAAATTTTCCCCTCCCCAAAAATGGCGGCCATTTTGAATTTTCGAATTTTTGCCAAAAATGGCAAAACACTAATTTGCTTCTATCTCCTTAACCGTGCGAGATAGAGCGATTTCGTCGAAATTTTCGACCCACAGGGTATCTAAGGAATGCAATCTTTGCAATTTTCAAAAAATTTTCCCCTCCCCAAAAATGGCGGCCATTTTGAATTTTCGAATTTTTGCCAAAAATGGTAAAACACAAATTTGCTTCTATCTCCTTAACCGTGCGAGATAGAGCGATTTCGTCGAAATTTTCGACCCACAGGGTATCTAAGGAATGCAATCTTTGCAATTTTCCAACAAATTTTCCCCTCCCCAAAAATGGCAGCCATTTTGAATTTTCGAATTTTTGCCAAAAATGGCAAAACACAAATTTGCTTCTATCTCCTTAACCGTGCGAGATAGAGCGATTTCGTTGAAATTTTCGACCCACAGGGTATCGAAGGAATGCAATCTTTGCAATTTTACGAAAAATTTTCCCCTCCCCAAAAATGGCGGCCATTTTGAATTTTCGAATTTTTGCCAAAAATGGCAAAACACAAATTTGCTTCTATCTCCTTAACCGTGCGAGATAGATCGATTTCATCAAAATTTTCGACCCACAGGTATTTCAGCATTGTATTCTTGGCAATTTAAAAAAAAATTTCCCGTCCCCTAAAATGGCGGCCATTTTGAATTTTCAAATTTTTGTCAAAAATGGCAAAACACAAATTTGCTTCTATCTCCTTAACCATGCGAGATAGAGCGATTTCGTCGAAATTTTCAACCCACAGGGTATCTAAGGAATGTAATCTTTGCAATTTTCAAAAAATTTTCCCCTCCCCAAAAATGACAGCCATTTTGAATTTTCGAATTTTTGCCCAAAATGGAAAAACACAAACTGGCCTTAACCGTGCAAAATAGAGTTATTTCGTTGAAATTTTCGACCCATAGGGTATCTAAAAAATGTACTCTTGGCAATTTTCAAAAAAATTTCCTTTTCCCAAAAATGGCGGCCATTTTGAATTTTCAAATTTTTGCCAAAAATAAAAAAACAGGAATTTGCTTCTATCTTCTTAACCGTGCCAGATAGAGTGATTTCGTCAAAATTTTCAACCCAACCAATGCAAAAAGGCATGAAGCTGAAATAATTTACATCTACACTAACAAATATTTAAGCATCATTGATATATTTTACAAATGAAACAGGGTCTTGTAAGACTACTGTACAATTTGGGCAAAAGGTTCATGGGTGGACATTACACATGATAATGTGTGTTCTTCTATGCTATCCTGTTTCTATTCGCATCTACTATCAACAGGGCGGCCGATTTCTAGTTTATTTTATGGAGTTCCTTTCTTCATGCCTTGTGGCTGAAGTTTCCATATAGAGGAATGTTCTGAGGAAGTGTCCAGGAGGATTTTTGATCCTCGGATACTGTTTATGAAGCAAGGTGGAACTGCTTCAAAAACTTGTGAGAAACATGGCCACTCTGTCATGCTTCAACTGTCCCTTTCATTGCTGAATTTTCCTATTTAGGAGTTTTTTCCTCAGGCAATAGGGATACAGGTCAGCTCTCTCCATGTAGTACTAGGAGTTGGGTTCTTTTAGGAGCATAGAAGACTCTTTTAGAGCTTCTTTAAGTCCAGGATAAGGGTGGTCGTCACCTACCTGCTTGGTACTTAAACCTTGGTTCTGCAGGCTCTCACCAAGGCTCCTTTTGAACCCTTTTCTCTTGCTGAGCCAAGTTTTTCACATATAAGACAGTCTTTCTTATTCCCTTGTTTCAAGGGAAGGAGAAGGGGTGATTTTGTTTCCTTTACTTAAAGGTCTCTTCTCACTCTCTAGGGGTGGCCTAAGTCATCCTTAAGTCAGATCTAACTTTCTTGGCTTAAGCCAGTTTCCTTCAGAAGCCTCTTCCTACTTTGACTTTTTTGTCTTAGTCAGGATGACTTAGAGGGCAATTCCTTCCTTTTTGTCAGATCCTTTAGATATTGTCTAACTATTCTGACTATCCTAAGAAGGATTTCTTCTTTGTCTTTCTTCTGAAGTCCAAAGGGAGTGATATTGCTGCTCAGACAAATTGTCTATTTGCATTAGCATTTTTACTTTATTACCTCAAACTCTGTTCCACTTCGTGTGAAGGCCCATGATGTTTTTTCCCAGGCCAATTCCTGGTCTTTTAGGTGGTATTCCACTGTTTTACATCATGGGGGATTCCTCTCGGAATTCTTGTTCTTCACTTATTTTTCTTTTGGAGATGCTGCACTTAGAATCTTTATGATTTCTTAAGTGAAGTGGACTTTGTTTCCACTCAGCCAATTTTCTCTCTTTTCCCCTTAAATTCCTTAATTTAAGTCCATCTGAAACTTTTAGTTTCAGAAAAGGGGGGGGGGGGGGGGGGGGGGGGGGGGGGTTGGCATTTCCCTTTTAGGGAATCTGTTCATTTCCATTTTCAGAACCGTGCTTCTTAGTGCCTCGTGGCATGTTCCTATTCTGAGCACAGTGGCATACTTATGCCCTCTCCTTTGAGCTGACCTAATAGGGTCTAGACAGCAGTGCTGGTGTTCTTGTAGTGGTTAATTCTACTCATTTAACTCAGTAGAGTTATTTCTTCAGCACAGAGGTTTTGGGTTCAATTGCACCAGGAAGTATCCTCTTTATGCAATTTAACTGTAGGATGGTTTTCCTCAGTCTGTCTTTTGCCCACCATCCTTCCATGTGGGCATTCAACCCAAGTGTTTTCATATGGTAGGGTATATTACATTTTTATGAAATAAAATTTCCTATTTTTAAATGTAAAATACATTTTTATGAAGAAAAATGTATATACCTACCATAAAAATATGAAATTTCATAAATTTTTTAAAAATGGGTACTTGGTCTGTATCTCAAAAATGGTCAGGATTTCAGTGTTTTGTTGGAATAACTTATTCAGCTACTTTTTGATAATCTTTCATATACCAAAGTTTTAGCCCTGTACCTGCAATCTTAAGGTCACCTTAATGTCAAAAGAGGGGTTTTAACCCTCCAGTTCACTTAGTTTTTCACTTTTTTAAACCAAACTTGGCATATATATTAAGATTTAGCAAAGGATTATCCTGACTTTATGGTGACCTTAAACTGTTAATATAATTGGAGCTATCCCCCCCCCCCCCCCGCCCCCCCAAAGTCATAAAATTGAAAATAAAGCTGTCTGGCCCCTTTCTTTTTCCGTATCTAACGTATATTGATATTGAAGTACATCAAAAGAAGACTCTTACTGCCTTATGATTTAAATATTAGTGATGTTATGGCTATCTTAAACTTAAAATGTAGGATTTTCAGCCCTAAGCTCAGTTAATGTTTAAATTTTTAAAATAAAACTTGGCACATTTATGAAGGTTGGCAGAAAGGGACATTCTCATTTTATGGTCACCTTAAAGTCGTAATATGAATGAAGTTATGGCCACCTTACAGTGAAGAAAAGGAAGTTTTCAGCCTCCAGCTATCTTATTGTTCAACTGACCTCAGCTAAACTTTATGCACTTGTATAAAGGGTGACAAAAGGGACATTCAAATTTTATGGTCACCTTAAAATCCCAATATGAATGAAGTTATGGCCACCTTGCAGTGAAATTACGCAGTAATTACTCTCCAGCTATCATATTGTTCAGCTGACCTCAGTTAAATTTTGCAAACTTATTAAAGATGAAAATAGGGACATTCTTATTTTCTTTCCACCTTGGAGTTCCAATACAAGTACAGTCATGGCCACCTTAAAGTAAAAATGAGGGTTTTCAGCTCCCAACCGACTTACTGTTCAATGACATCAGTTCAACTTGACACATGATTAAGTTTAAGGAAGACTTTTAATGACCTTTTTCCTTAAAATTCCTGTTTTTATGTCAGCTGACTCGTCTTTCAGCTGACGTTATGGCGTCACTCTGCGGCGTCCGCGTCCGCATCAACAACTTCTCGTCCAAAACTACAAGACCCAGAGACATGCTGTTTTTTTAAAAGATACCTTATCTATTGAGGATGATAAATCGTAAAATCCATGCAGATCCGTCTGTTCGTTAGTTCCCCAGAGCCATTGGAAGAAAGGTACCCCACCCAAAGTCTGAAAATTTCAACACTTCACAATTTTCTCATTGACTATTGCAGGGATTTCTCTCATATCTTGCATATATGTACCAAGCCACCAGTAGATTCCCTTGTGGGAGTATCAGGCCTGGATCTTTCTTAATAATTGTATCCCTGGATGAAAGTCGGGGATTATCTTAGGATTCAGTACGATCACGCCGATAACTTATAAAATATTTTAGACCTTTCAAATTTGGTACGTAGGTATGTATGGGCAATGCCACGAACGCTATTGATTTGTGACCTTTCCCTTCAATTTCAAGGTCACTGGTGGCCTCTTAAAGGTCAGATTTTGGCCATTTTTTCACATTTTGGCCCAGTTCACATATACAGAAAGTTAGATCACCCTATGGTTGTATATATAATACATATATATGTCCTCTATAAGCATACAGAAGTTTGACCTTGAAGCTCTTCACTGAAGGTCATCCACAGACTGCCAAAGTACCTCACCGAGACTATTTTTGGAGATATTTTCACACTTAATGCTGACTATATTGCATGAAAACTATTGAAAATGGCTTTGGAGGTTGAGTACATGATGGAGTACCAGCATCCATTTTGTTGACCTTGGCTATTGTTTTCAACGTCACCTTAGGCCTGCTAAAATGACTCTAAATGGTACCCTTGATTGCATATATATATGCCTATGTAAGACTGTGAGGCATAAAGCTTGTGGGTGTTCCACAGCCTAAACTCCTGCACAGATTTTCACCAAATTTTCAGGGGATGTTTACCCTAGGAGGATCTAGAGCTGATTAGGTTTTGGGCAGTATCCAGGTACCACTGTTGCCATGGCAACACTTTTAAAATTTTCAGGTCTTAAAGTTTGTGGGTGTTCCACAGCCTAAACCCCTGTATGGATTTTCGCCAAATTTTCAGGATATGTTTACCCCAAGAGGATCTAGAGCTGATTAGGTTTTGGGGGGGGGTATCCAGCAGCAACTGTTGTCATGGCAGCACTTTAAAATTTTTTGGGTCTTAAAGTTTGTTCTAAAATCTTTAATGTTTTCTGTAACCTAAAATATTTCAGCTAGCTTCATCAGATTTGCACAAAATGTAAATGTATAGGAAAGCTTGCCTAAGAAAAATTGTGTCCTTGTTTTGGAAACAAATTGGCCGCCACATCACATCTTTAATGCCAAATAGGAGGGTCATCATATCAAAAAGGCCTTATATCTCCCTTATAACTGTTTCTTTGGCTTCAAAATATGAAAACTACTTGTAAGAAATCATGGCCTGTGAATCTTTGGTAGAACATCTTGTGGGTTCTCTATACTTCTTACAACAGAAGTTGTTCCTAAGATTTTCCCAAATCTCAATGTTGTTGGCCATTAATTGTACCTGTGGGCTGGGGTTCTTGCCTGCCGAGGCTGCCTATTTTTAACCATGACCAAAATGAGTAAATGATATTTTTCTTCATAACTGTTAGAGTTACAATAATTTTGTCAAATATGTTGTTTAGCTATTTTTTGATGCACAGTGTCATGGCAAATTTCCAGAGCTGTAGGTCCATAGCTGAGTAATAGCTACCTTGTCAGTGCACCATTGAGTGAATCACTTATAGCTGGAAATCTGTTGTACCTATCCTTACCAAGGTTTCAAGATATCTTCCCTGCTATGAAATCTTGCCTGGCTAACATTTGGTTCAAGTTGGTTGGTTGCTATGGCAATGAATTTGAAAATCTGAGGTGATCAAACTTAAAGGAGCCTATATCTCCCTTATTATTGGTTTTGGATGTGAAGACAACTTCTAGGAAATCATGTGCCCCGAATCTTTTGCTGGTTTCAGATTTGACCTTGGACCCCTCCTTCAAGGTCAAATGTGGTTCTTCATACCTATAATGGCCTATATCTCCCTTGTTATTGGTTGTAGAGGTTTTGGATGTGAAGATAACCTATAGGAAATCATGTGCCCCAAATCTTTTGGTGGGGTCAGATTTGACCTTAGATCCCTCCTTCAAGGCCGAATGTGGTCCTTGATACCTCTAATGGTCTATATTTCCCTTATTATTGGTCGTAGAGGTTTTGCATGTGAAGACCAATCTTTTGGTGGGGTCACATTTGACATAATATTCTGTATGTCATGCTTCAACCATGTCCCGTCCTGGGATACGCTATGTCGAGACGCAATCTCTAGTTATTTTTTTAATGAATTTTTGATGCATTAAAATTAATTTATTCATGCACTAAATCACTTATAACTTGAAAAGTATTACATTTAGAGCATTTTGTTAAACGTGTTTTTGATGTAGTTTTATGCCACTTATAACATAGAAAAATTTCAGAACTGTAGCCCCTTACATAATTAAGTAATTGCTGTAAAACCTAAACATTCTACTGCAGTAAATAATCTTTTTCTCACCTGCATTTTATTTCAGTGAGGGGAGTGAGGAAGAGGGAGTCTTTTTCTGCACAGATCTGCCCCCTCCCCACTCCCCTCACTCAAATAAAAATGCATGTGAGAAAAGAATTGCCTCTGTGTATGGGGGATGGGGGGGGAAGTGAGATTATGTGTGTGTTGTAAGTCTCACTTCCCCCCATTCAAACAAAGAGGAGAATATGTGTGCAATGTGTGTATCTTTTCTGTCTTGCAAAAGAAAAAAAAAACCCTGGTTTTGCTCCAGGGTGGCCCAACTTGCCCTGGTTTTGGGACCTGGTGACCATGCCGAGTCAGATCCCACTGTGCCAGCCCAATCTACTGACCCAGCCATACAGTTAGATTCCTCACGGAAATCTACCAAATCCAAATCTACATGCTTGGCTTCTTGAGCCTCACTTATCCAGGAGCAGGGCTTCTCTAAGGCAGGGCGGCATTAATTGAGGATTCTCAAGAGATTCTCAACCAGATATATCTAGAGGCAAAGTTTAACATTTTTACAAAGTGGTGGCACAACAATCAGGTGGACTTCAGGGCACCCCCTATAACGTCCATAGCACCACCTTTAATGTCCATAGCTGACTTCTTGCTGTATCTATTCCAGGACAGGAAATTTACAGCCAAGTACTATTGATGGCTACAGATCTGTCATCGCAGACAAACTGGGACTTCGCCCATTATGATCAAAATCTCATCAGTGTCAAGGATGATTTCCACAGAGAGGCCTCATTGAAGTATTTGACCTTTAAGACCGTCTTTTTCTTATCTTTGGGTTCAGGCAAATGCAGGAGTGGAATCCATGCATCAGATGCCAGTCACACTGGTCCAAGATGTCTCTTTACCCCTGCCCCAGTTTTATTTCCAGAGAGAGTTTCCAGACAGTGTGGCCCCAGTGGTTTTTCCAGCCCTGGACCCAACTCTGGATAAGTCACTCAAGGCTGCTAGGTTCCCATGCCCAGTCAGAGCCTTGCGCTACTACTTGGAAAGGACCTCAGAACTCAGGCAGAACAAGGAGCTGGTCTTTGTTTCCTTCAAGAAAGGTTTTGACAAGGATATCTCCCCTGCCACTATCTCCTCATGGATCACACATAATGTGATCCTATGGTACAAGCTCTCTGATCAGGAGTCACCCTGCATAAGGTCAAAGCTGATGATGTGAGGGTCTTTGCTGCCTGCAGGGTTCGCGAAGTACCTCTAAAATATGGAGTCCAACGGACTACATGACCTCCAAAAAATGGAGTCCCAATCATTTTTTTCTGAGTCCAGTGTTTGTGTTAGGCTTATGAAATGTTGGGTACCTTGTACCTTATAGCACATCAAAAATGGGGTATTATTGTGTGAAAATGGGATGCAAATATTTTTTCTCCCTTATTTCTGGATATATTTAAAAATATAGAAGCACTGTTTAATTTCCTTTATACTGATAAATAATATGTATCTGTTGATAAATCAATTTTAAAAATATTTTAAAAAGCTGAACTCCAGTCAACAAACTTCATTTTAGTGAAATTTGAGTGACATTTTTTTGTATGATTATTTTAAGATTTATTTAAGCTACAAATATCATATTTATACTGTTTGAAAGAAAAATATTTAAAGTTTCTATTGCTTTTTGTTTGATAAAAATTCACTGGGTAGTTCCAGAAATATAGTTCTTTTGTTACATTCCCTGTTGAATATTTGTTACAGCTTTTATTTTCCGAGGGACTTTCCGGGGTTAAATATCAAGAATTTCCGAAATTTAGTATAGTTTGTCTCCCACGAAAGTTCACCGTTCTGGCTTGTTGTTTTGATTGTTTCCGTGCAGAGATCAGGCTTTCTTTCAATATATAATGTTTTGAGTAGATTTGCTAGTGTACAACACCAGCACTGACTGGCTGTTTTGGAAGAACCTTGTCACGCATGAAATCTCACTTAACAATGGTGCATGTAAACAACTTACCAGGAAATTGCTCGAAACCATTTAATTTTAAAATATAAAGCTTCTTTTCAGTGTTATGTATATTGCGTGCATATCTACGCTTCCTGCCAACCGAAATTCGCTTCTAAAGCAGAAATATTTTCTTCATAAAAATCGCATCCCAACAGAGGCACTGAAAACCGAAAGCTTTACTAACTCTAATGAATATGTGTTGAGCAGATAATCCCTTTAATGTATATTGTAGTTGTAAAGTTTTCATTTATCTTGTACACTTTCATGTTTTACCTGATACATGTTTTTGTAATTCAACAAGAGAAATATTGCAAAAAGTATACAGTGTTGTATTTATTTTTCTCAGAACAAGAATAATTAATGTGACTTAATGATTTTGAAGGATTTTGCTAGGGCCAGGGGAATCAGCAATTCCACTAGTGCAGACTCCAAGTCAATTAGACATCCATTTTTACTATTAATGATCACTTGACAACAGATTATTTCTTGTATTTTATTTGTAGGTTGGTGGATACAGTAAAAGACACTAATTAGGATTAAATATGTATATTGATGCATTAAAAATTTGCCAATTTGAGTTGTTCAAACATTTGTTGTCGAGTGTGTAGCAACATCTTTCCTGGGAGGTGCGTCCATTAGTAGACCACTACATATGGTGGGGGAAAAAAGGGGGGGGGAATTATCTCATCAAAAAAAAAAATTTCAAAACCTAGTATGAATATATAATGTGAGTTTGGATGTTGGCCTGTGAGTTGAAGTTACTCTAAAAGTAATGAGTGGATATTAATGAGGGTAGGGCCTGACAGAAGGAAGAAATGTGGACAGATCTGGATCTCATTCTAAATACAGATATTTATAATACAGTAACTGTAAATGCTTGGTTTGTAATTGATTTAGAATTCTAAATCTGACCAGAATATGCTGAAATTCGGAGTTAAAATATGAAAATTTAACCTACAATACTGTGCACAATTTTGCATATTATAACATATGTTTGAAGTCTGGTTCTTTTCTCTATCTGTATTTAGCACTTGACTCTGTTCATCCTGGGCGCAGTTCTGTGGATGCTCGGTACTCTTTGTGTTTTGACTCGAGTGCGGCAGCCTGAATATGGTAGTGTGAAGCGTACTGGCTTGCAGGTAACCTCACGGAGAGATGTGCATCTACTGATTGATGTCCTTTGCAACAACTGGGAAGTCATTATATGCCTGGTCTACCCTACCTTCTTCTTTAATGAAGTGGTAAGTTTTTAAGCACAAGCTCTAGTGAAGCTCACACTTCTAGAGATCACTGGTTTTTTTTTTGGCCACTGGACTTTCGTGAATTGTGGCATAGTGTGATGAGTACCCGTCTCATCACTGAAAATAAGCAGCAGTGGTCTAGGTTAGTACTTGGATGGGTGACCGTCTGAGTTCTATTACCAGGTATGGGATGTATCTGACTTGGAAATTGTTTTTGTCACCACACTTTTATAAATTCTAGTGCACTACTCATGTCTCTGATGGCTTTGCCGCTTGCACGTGTAGACTGAAACACTTTGTGACCTTGTTTTTATTATATAAAGAATGGAAAAATTAGTGAGAAGCGCACCGGCATGCAGGTGACCTTGCAGAGAAATGTGCACCTACTTATTGATATCTTCCTCAACAACTGGGAAGTCATTATATACTCTGTCTTCTTCTAATAACAAAAATTCCATCCTTTATATAAAGAACAATGTTGTTAAAAATATAGGTCTGATTAAAAAACCTAAGCTAAGCCAGGATTTTCAAGTAACTTCTTTAATCTCGTTGGAACTTGGCTTGCGGAAAACTGATATTTACTTTTACTTAAAAATACAATTTTTATTTTTTAAAAAGTTTCACTGAAATGGGTTTCACTGTGTTTGTGATTTATATCAATTTTATTCAAATATTAAGAAAAAAAGAGTCTTACTGGCTACCACTTGAATTTGGTCAATGTTGTTACCATAGTATTCATGGATATATGATAAATTAGTGATTTTAAACACTTGGAATGAGAGTATTTTAAACTGGAAATTTGCCTTCCACCAAAAAAAATAAAAAATATGTATAGTAAGATTTCTATGTAATATTGAGTCACTTAAAATTACATGTCGTTACAGACATGTTTTGTAGATTGAAGAATCGATATAATTGGCAACAAAACATTTTTTTGTGTTATACAGGTTATTCTTTCACTACTTCAAAAGGTCAATTCAGTATACATATTTAAGTCTTTATATAAATGTCTCAATTTCTTAGGTATTTAGATTGTTGTTTGTGCTTTATTTATGTTATTCTTATTATTTTTCATATTGCAGTATGTTCTGACAGAGTATATTCAATGGGTTGTTTAAATCTTTGGTTACTCGTGAGTTATTGTATTATCTCCCACGTAATGAAACGCTTGTGTGAAATATGCCACATTTCAGCATTTCCGTCACATAATATCAATTAAAGTTGTTATTTTTGCTTGAAAACGTATAATTTACTCCATATTCTATAATATCTGATCAAATAGAAGACGTTTTTTTTCAAAAGTTTCGTTTCCGGAACCGACCATATGTTTACAGAAGACTTCTAACGGTAAATACTAAATCTCGCGGTTACTTGAATTCGGGCCGGTTGTGAGAGGGCGAGTACTCGATGCTATTTTTCAGCACCCGTCCCGGCCCTAGTTGATACTAGTACTGCAACGATAGTTCGGTGGTTCGGTATATTCGGTCATTTTCGGTGAAACAGAGATCCGCGAACCACTTGGTGGCAAACGAAAGTTCGCGAATCTCATCCCGAGTCGCGGTAACGCATATATATTGCATTATCGCCCGCGTTTTCGCTGTAAATATTGGGAAAATTAGACGAATTTTGTTTAAAAATCAAATAAAAGGACACATATATTGTCTTTTTAACCCAAGTCCTCCATGTTTCCTTGCTTCTAAATGCCTTAATTTGATTGGTCGAGCAGAAACGGCACTGTCCAATCATACTTCGTTTAACAAAAATTCGGTATTTATCAATAGAAAACACGTTTATAGTAAGTGATGTAAACTCACCAGTGGATGTAAACTTGCCACTTTTTTCATAGTTTTGTTAAATATATATAGAAATAAATATCTATTGTACAACAAGATTTTATTATCCAGTTTTTAATATTTTCACTTTTTAAGGTATATTTTTGCATAATGCACTCTTACAAGTGACTTCAAAGACAATTGTTAACAAGTAATAGCAAACATGAACACTGCTCATTTGCGCTTATGTTTGCAAATGACCACTGCACAGGCAAGTTAAATTATGTCAAATCGATTCGTGAATCGATTTGGTTTGCAATGATTGATTCGCGGATCGATTCGGTTCGTAATATTTTGATTCGTTGCACCCCTAGTTGATACACATCTTTGCAATCAACTCCCAACAATATCGCCAGTATCAATAAACAATGTACCCTGTAGTTTCCAAATTTTCAATCCTTATTATCTACTGAAAATAAATACAAAAGGTTATTTAGTATTTTGATTACTGAAAACTGCATAAAATAGTTTAAGAAACTTGGTTATTTATTTGTGAAAAGATAAGCTATTAGTTGAATTATTGCTCATTAAAAATGATGACTAACTGCCTAATGATTCGTCTATCTAGAGCTGTTAAAATACTGAGGTTAAGTAAAGTTGTTGAGGGAGCCGTTTTTCAATATATGTTCATCATTTTCTCAAATAGTGAAAGCGTGTCAATACTGAGGATTGTATTGTGTTTTGCCATAAACAGGACAGATGTTCTGATGCTTGTGGACCCATTCCGTGAAGTCAAATCCACAGAGAATGGCCTGTCTATGTGTTTTGTACTTTCAGATTGCCCCTGACTTCAAACAGGACCATCTGCATGCTCATCTGTGGCGTGTGTGCGGTGTCTTCTTCTTCAGTCTTCTCCTAATCTCATTCGTCAGTATGTACAACAATGACAGACTGGACAAGAGGGCCTACGCTCTCAGTAGGCTGACGGTAGGTCTTCTTCATTTATTTTTAATTCCATCAACAATAAGTCAATATGTATTCTCAATGCAGGTTCTAAAAGGGTATGTTTCAATATTTGTTTTTACCCCACAGCCTTTAAGAGCTGTGCAGGTACTGTTTTCACCCATAGCATCCGGATGGGCGGGCTGGCGGGCGGGTGGTGGGAAAAAGTTTGTCCAGGCTGTATCTCAGAAACCATAAGTTATAAGAAACTGATACTTGGTAGGGACATTGGTAGGGGGATGTAGGTGTGGAATGTGATAGTGAGACCTTGATTTGACCTTACTGTATTGACCTTGACCTTTAAAATCTTGTCCGAGCTGTATCTCAGAAACCATTAGGTGTAGGAAGTTGAATCTTGGTAGGGACATTGGTTGGAGTTGTAGATGCGAAGCGTCATGATGTGGCCTTGATTACACCTTTGACCTTACTGTAATGACCTTGAGTTTTAACATCTTGTCCTGATCTATATCTCAGAAACTGTAAGGTGTAGGTAGCTGAAGCGTGTTTGGGACATTGGTTGGGGGTTGCAGGTGTGCAACGTCATGGTGTACCTTTGAATGGACTATTGACCTTGCTGTAGTAACCTTGAATGTTAAAATCTTGTCTGGGCTATATCTTGGAATCTGTAAGGTGTAGGAAGGTTGATATTTGGTATAGACATTAGTTACCAAGTGTAGGTATTAAGGCTGTAACTGTCTGAAAAACGAGACCGGGTATTTGTCAGCCAGTGGAAGTAGCAGAGAATCAAATATGGTGGATGATAAAAACAAAGCGTTACGAAAAATAATGTTAAATATCTGTGAAAATAAGGAAAATTAAGTGAAAAACTAATATCAGTTGAAGAAATCTGACAGAATACTAAGGTTTGTCGAAGTATTTCATTGATTTACGCTATATTTCACATTTTTTCGGTTACCCGCTTCGCCTATTTGTACTCGGTTTCTTAAGGAATTTGGACCGTTTTCGGGTAACCGGGTAATCTATCACAGCCTTAGCAGGTATGCAATGTCATGGTTTGGCCTTAATTAAAGATGCCTTGTGGGACGCTTGTTTGGATATGGGAGAAAATCAGGCTCCGCGTTTTGTTTTCCTTATAACTCTGTGACTGTTGGACGGATTCTTTTCAAATTTGGCAGGTGTATGCAGTAGCTCTGGGGAATTTTTTATAATTTGCACCATGTGTGTGCGTACGTGCGTGCGTGGGTCATGCAGTTTTCTCTGAAACTACTACAGTTACACATTTTTGGTAAATTACTTGTCCTAATGAATTTTTACGCTCTTCAAAATTTTTTTGGTTTGGTGAACTTTGGCCTACTTTTGAGTGAGTAATAGCTCCGCGTTTTGTTTTCCTTATAACTCTGTGACTGTTGGGCGGATTCTTTTCAAATTTGGTAGGTGTATGCAGTAGCTCTGGGGAATTTTTTATAATTTTTTATAATTTGCACCATGTGTGTGCGTACGTGCGTGCGTGCGTGCATGCGTGGGTCACGCAGTTTTCTCTGAAACTACTACAGTTACACATTTTTGGTAAATTACTTGTCCTAATGAATTTTTATGCTCTTCAAAATTTTTTTGGTTTGGTGAACTTTGGCCTACTTTTGAGTGAGTAATAGCACTTTTACCTAATATAATTATATGGCTTATAACTTTCAAACTATTGCATTTAGAGTATTTTGTTGCAATATGTTGTTCAGCTACTTTCTCCACAGCTACAACATGGTCAGTAGTTTGGAAGTGTATCTCCATAGCTAAGTGAGTAATAGCTACTTTGTCACTTTTTAATGATAACCATAATGAGTAAATGGTTTATATCTTCAAAAGTATTGCAGCTACACAATTTCTCTCAAATATGTTCATCTACTTTTTTGTGAAATGTAACATGTTGAAGTTTCACAACTGTTGCTCAATGTACAAGTGAGTAATGGCTACTTTATTGCTACTTTTAGTGAAAATGTGAAAAATCACAAATATCTCGCAAACCGTAAGAGATAGAGCAATTTCGAGCGAATTTTTGACCCATCGGGTGGTACAACAATGTCCAATGCTAAGGGGATTGGTGAACTTTGGCCTACTTTTGAGTGAGTAATAGCACTTTTACCTAATGTAATTATATGGCTTATAACTCTCAAACTATTGCAGTATTTTGTTCCAATATGTTGTTCAACTACTTTCTCCACAGCTACAACATGGTCAGTAGTTTGGAAGTGTATCTCCATAGCTAAGTGAGTAATAGCTACTTTTTCAATTTTTAATGATAACTGTAATGAGTAAATGGCTTATATCTTCAAAAGTATTGCAGCTACACGATTTCTCTGAAATATGTTGTTCATCTACTCTTTTGTGAACTGTAACATATTTAAGTTTCACAACTGTTGCCCAGTGTACAAGTGAGTAATGGCTACTTTATTGCTACTTTTAGTGAAAATGTGAAAAATCACAAATATCTCGCAAACTGTAAGAGATAGAGCAATTTCGAGCGAATTTTTGACCCACAGGGCAGTAAAAGAGTATCCTATTGTACTGGATTTGGTGACCTTTGGCCTACATTTGAGTGAGTAATAGCACTTTACCTAATATAATTATATGGCTTATAACTTCCAGACTATTACATTTAGAGTATTTTGTTCCAATATGTTGTGCAGCTACTTTCTCCACAGCTACAACATGGTCAGTAGTTTGTAAGTGTATCTCCATAGCTAAGTGAGTAAGAGCTACTTTGTCAATTTTTAATGATAACCGTAATGAGTAAATGGCTTATATCTTCCAAAGTATTGCAGCTACACAATTTCTCTCAAATATGTTGTTCATCTATTTTTTACCCGACAGCCCATGGTGTCCGGATGGGCGGGCGGGGGGGCAGGCGGCGGGAAAAAGTTTGTCCAGACTGTATCTCACAAACCGTAAGGTGTAGGGAGTTGGTACTTTGTAGGGACATTCGTTAGGATGTGTAGGTGTGGAACGTCATGGTCTGACCCTGATTTGACCTTTGACTTGGCTGCAGAGACCTTGAGTTTGAAGATCTTGTCCAAGCTATATCTCGGAAACCGTAAGGTGTAGGAAGTTGATACTTGGTAGGAACATTGGTTAGGGGATGTAGGTGTGCAACGTCATGGTCTGACCTTGATTTGACCCTTGACCTGGCCGTAGTGACCTTGACCTATAAAATCTTGTCTGGGCTATATCTCGGAAACCGTAAGGTGTAGGAAGTTGATACTTGGAAGGAAGATTGGTGAGGGGGTGTAGGTGTGCAGCGTCATGGTCTGACCTTGATTTGACCTTTGACCTTGCTGTAGTGACCTCGGCCTATAAAATCTTTTCCGGGCTATATTTCGGAAACTGTAAGGTGTAGGAAGTTGATACTTGGTAGGGACATTGGTTAGGGGGTGTAGATGTGCGACGTCATGGTCTGACCTTGATTTGACCATTGTCCTTGCTGTAGTGACCTTGACCTATAAAATCATTGTGAATATCTCGGAAAAGGTATTTCTTCCCCTTTAATGCTCGGCGGGAGATACACACCGCGGCAGTGGTCTTGTTTGAATATGCTGCAGTGACATTTTGACCAATCAGAGAGGTCACTTGACCAAAAATGCCTTTTTTCGATGGGTTAGCTTGTCCGGATGATAACTTGAAAGGGATTTTATCAGTTCACCTGAAACTTGGCAAATCATTAGATTTTGGCATTGATTGGTTAAGAAATGGCCGAGTAATTAATGATTAATTAATTATTACGAATTTTCCAAACAAGGAAAATACAAAAATGCTTATATTTTGAAAACCGTGCGAGATAGAGTGATTTCGATGAATTTTTTGACCCACAGGGTATCTCAGCAGAGTAGCTTTCCCAATTTTCAAAAAAAATTTGTCTCACCAAAAATGGCGGCCATTTTGAATTTTCGAATTTTTTGCCAAAATTGCAAATCACAAAAATGCTTATATCTGGAAAACCGTGCTAGATAGAGTGATTTCGACGAAATTTTTGAACCACAGGGTATCTGCAGAGTAGCCATCCCAATTTTCATTTTCATGCCATTAGAAATTCGAGTTGAGTTGTCTCTATAGTGATTTTTATTCAATTTATACGAGTGTGAATGAATCCAGTTACAAACATCAAGAACTGGTTCCACAATAGGTACATATTTTACAACAAAGGTATAAAATATTACACAGAAATGCTTAATAAAGTGTGCTGTCATTTATTATATTTTGTTCATATACAGTGAATTTATATCCAAAACAGAAACTTTGAATTACAAATAAACATATTTTAGTTGTTATGTTTCATGTACACTTTTAGAAGATTTTTACACTTAGTTGTTTACTAATTTGAAGAAACACTGTAATTGAAGTAAAAACCATTGTATATATTAGACAGTTTATCTGTCATAGGTGTATGAATAAGCTTTAATCAATTAGTGTTTATCTGTTACAGGTCTATTTATCAGTGTAAATCTATGAGGGCATATCTATTACATGTGTATGTATCAGATTGTATCTACTAGTGCTTATCTATTACAGGTCTATTTGATACTATGAATCTTTAAGTGCTAATGTATTAGAGGTGTATGTATTAGTGTTTATCTGTTTCAGGTGTATGTCTTGGCATGCCCTATCTGCCTGTGGTACCTGTGGTGGTACCACATGTTCAGTCCAACCATGCAAGCTGTAGTGTGGACATTCAATATTGGAATTCTTACCAACCTGGCTTTTGTTGTGTATTAAAGCAAATCAAGTAAGTCTTTGTGATAAAGTGAATGATATTGAAGAGGTATATAAATCTGATATTTGCCTTGTTGCAAGTCAGTTTGTTTTAATATTTATATCCTCAGATGAAATTAGGGATAAGGCTGTGACAAGTGGTTAAAATTTAAAATCCATGCTGGTACCTGAGCTACCAAAATTCATCTCGCACTTCAGTTTTCGCGTGGTTTAGTATTCACGCTTTTTCATCTTCATAAACACAAAGGTTTGTTTCGGATAACTATGTCTTTGCGTTAAAATATATGTAAAAGGTATGCAAAATTTAAACATTGTTATAAAATGAGGAGTATTATATAAAACTCCCCAGTATACAAAGAGTTCTGACATTTTTTTGTGTTGTCATGCTTTTTTGTACCAAACAACTTGACCAAGTGGGCGATAATACAATATATCCTAGAAGTTAACGACTATCGAGTGGACCAGAGGGCACTCAAGATTTTCCCAAATTGACTCCAATCATGAATACCGAGCACCTGGTCACAGCCTTAGGGATATACTATATTTATCCATGTTGTGTTGCCCTGTGTTTTGTGTATACCATAAGTTAACTCAAAAACAACACACACATGTATTTGGCCCAGGAGAGGAACCCTATTTTAAGGTGGCCTTAAAGTCCCAATAATAAAGTATTTACGGCCACCTTAAGGTCCGAAATGGACCTTTGGCACTTAAAGCCCTGTAGGTCACAAACTATATGACTGCCCCAGGCTGGGGCCCCCAGCTAAATTCTACCCGAGAACACATCAATATGTTCTTCTGACATATGCCAAAACTTGGGCCTTAAAGTTGAAATCAGAACTGTGTTTTAGGCTCCTGCAGACTTTTTATGTTGTCACTCTGCGGCGTGGGCGTACGCATCCAGAGACGTGCCGTTTTTTTTTAGGCAGGTTGCATGTAACCAAACCACCTATTCGATTGATGTGTCCGAAACTTGACAGGGAGATAGATCACCATCACAGCTAGGTTCCTTTCGAAATTGGTGTAATTCCGTCCGTTCGTTTGTCCGTTTTTTGTCCGTTTGTCCACATTTTTGTTTCCGGACTCTAACTCAAAAAGGCTTTGTCCAGTCAAATTCAAACTTGACAGGGAGATAGATCACCATCACAGCTAGGTTCCTTTCAAAATTGGTGTAATTCCATCCGTTCGTTTGTCCGTTTTTTGTCTGTTTGTCTGTCCACATTTTTGTTTCCGGACTCTAACTCAAAAAGGCTTTGTCCAGTCAAATTCAAACTTGACAGGGATATAGATCACCATCACAGCTAGGTTCCTTTCAAAATTGTTGTAATTCCGTCCGTTTGTTTGTCTGTCCGTCAACATTTTTGTTTCTGGACTCTAACTCAAAAACGCTTTGTCCAATCGAATTCAAACTTGACAGGGACGTAGATCACCATCACAGCTAGGTTCCTTTTGAAATTGGTGTAATTCCGTCTGTTCGTTTGTCCGTTTTTTGTCCGTTTGTCTGTCCGTCAAAATTTCCGTTTCAATCAAATTCAAACTTGACAGGGAGATAGATCACCATCATAGCTAGGTTCCTTTCGAAATTGGTGTAATTCTGTCTGTTCTTTTGTCTGTTTTTTGTTTGTTTGTCTGTCCGTCAAAATTTCCGTTTCCGGACTCTAACTCGAAAACGCTGTGTCCAATCGAATTCAAACTTGACAGGGAGATAGATCACCATCATAGCTAGGTTCCTTTCAAAATTGGTGTAATTCTGTCTGTTTGTTTGTCCGTTTGTTCAACATTTCCGTTTCCGGACTCTAAACGCTTTGTCCAATCGAATTCAAACTTGACAGGGAGATACATCACCATCATAGCTAAGGTGCTTTCGAAATTGGTGTAATTCCGTCCTTTCATTTGTCCGTTTATAGCATAGATACAATTATGTAACCTAGATTACAAGTTTTACATTTCTTAGCACGTCTAACACATTCACCTTAACTGGGTGACCTAACATTTCTTTCCTTGTTTCTAAATGTAATTACAGCAGTCGCTAACCTTATTGCTGCCTGCGCAACCCGCCTTTTGGGGCATTTTTGACCCTCTTGTTTAAAAGATACCTTAACTATCTAGGATGAAAAACTGTTCAAGGCATGCAGATCTGTTCGTCCGTCTGTTCCCCAGAGCCATTACAAGTCAGGTACCCCCACCCAAAGTGTGAAAATTTCAACACTTTATCACAATTTTCTCATTCACTATTGCAGGGATTTTTCTTGCTTATATGTACTAGGCCACTAGTAGATTACCTTGTGTGAGTATTAGACCTGGATCTGTCTTAATTTTTTTTTTTTTTTTTTTATTAATTTTTTAAATAATTTTAATGCATTAAAATTCATGAAATCATGCACTAAATCACTTATTTTCTCATTGACTATTGCAGGGAGTTTTCTGTTATATTGTATATATGTACTAGGCCACTAGTAGATAACCTTGTGTGAGTATCAGGCCTGGATCTTTCCTGGATTATTTTTTTATGATTTTTTAAAATACTTTTTAGTGCATTAAAATTCATGAAATCATGCACTAAATCACTTATAGCTTGACAATTATTACATTTAGAGCATTTTGTCAAAATATGTTATTCAGCTACTTTTTCCATAGCTACAACATGATGAGTAAATTGAGTGTCTATCCCAATAGCTAAGTGAGTAATAGCTACTTTCTGACTTTTCAGTACCTCCCGTAATGAGTAAAATCACCTATAACTTGAAAACTATTGCATATACAGAATTATGTGTAAATATGTTATTCAGCTACTTTTGGCTCAGCTACAACATAGTACAATTTCAGACCAGTAGCTCATTGCATAGCTGAGTAATAGCTACTTTGAGGTTATCACTGTTGAGTAAATCAGTTATAACTTGAAAACTATTGCATTTAGAGTAGTTTGTTTAAATATGTTATTCACCTAATTTTTGGTCAGCTATAACATAGTGAAATTGCAGACCTGTAGCTCATTACATAGCTGAGCTATAGCTATTTTCAGGTTCTCACTGTTGAGTAAATCAGTTGTAACTTGAAAACTATTGCATTTAGAGTATTTTGTTTAATATGTTATTCACCTAATTAGGCGGGTTGCGTGTAACCAACCCGCCTATTAGATTGATGTGTCCGACGTCCGTCTGTCCGTCTGTCCGTCTGTCTGTCTGTCCGTCTGTCCGTCTGTCCATCCACATTTTTCGTTTCCGGACTCTAACTTTAAAACGGTTTGACCAATCAAATTCAAACTTCACAGGGAGATAGATCACCATCATAGCTAGGTTCCTTTTGAAATTGGTGAAATTCCGTGTGTTCGTTTGTCCGTTTTTCGTCCGTTTGTCTGTCCATCCATCTGTTTGTCCACATTTTCGTTTCCGGACTCTAACTTTAAAACGGTTTGACCAATCAAATTCAAACTTCACAGGGAGATAGATCACCATCATAGCTAGGTTCCTTTCGAAATTGGTGAAATTCCGTGTGTTCGTTTGTCCGTTTTTCGTCCGTTTGTCTGTCCATCCATCTGTTTGTCCACATTTTCGTTTCCGGACTCTAACTTTAAAACGGTTTGACCAATCAAATTCAAACTTCACAGGGAGATAGATCACCATCATAGCTAGGTTCCTTTCGAAATTGGTGAAATTCCGTCTGTTTGTTTGTCCGTTTTTCCGTCCGTTTCTTCGTTTTTGTCCGTTTTTCTGTCCATCCATGTGTCCGTCCACATTTTTGTTTCCGGACTCTAACTCGAAAACGGTTACTCTAATCTAATTCAAACTTCACAGGGACATACATCACCATCATAGCTAGGTTCCTTTCGAAATTGGTGTAAATCCGTCCGTTCATTTGTCTTGTTCCTAAATTTAATGAGAGCAGTTGCTAACCTTGTTTCCTGCGTGCGCAACCCGCCTTTTGGGGCACCTCTGACCCTCTTGTTTTTGGTCTGCTATAACATAGTGAAATTACAGATCAGTAGCTCATGGCATAGCTGAGCAATAGCTATTTTCAGGTTCTCACTGTTGAGTAAATCAGTTGTAACTTGAAAACTATTGCATTTAGAGTATCTTATTTAAATATGTTGTTCACCTCCTTTTGGGTGAGCTAAAAGATAGTGAAACTGCAGACCTGTAGCTCATGGCATAGCTGGGCAATAGCTATTTTCAGGTTCTCACTGTTGAGTAAATCAGTTGTAACTTGAAAACTATTGCATTTAGAGTATCTTGTTTAAATATGTTATTCACCTACTTTTGGGTCAGCTATAGCATAGTGATATTACAGACCTACATCTCATGCCATAGCTCAGCAATAGCTATTTTCAGGTTCTCACTCTTTAGTAAATCAGTTGTAACTTGGAAACTATTGCATTTACAGTATTTTGTTTAAATATGTTAATCACCTACTTTTAGGTCAGCTATAACATAGTGAAATTGCAGACCTGTAGCTCATTACATAGCTGTGTAATAGGTACTTTGAGGTTATCACTGTTGAGTAAATCAGTTGTAACTTGATAACTATTGCATTTACAGTATTTTCTTTAAATGTGTTATTAACCTACTTTTGAGTCAGCTATACCACAGTAAAATTGCAGCCCTTTAACTCATTCCATAGCTGAGCAAAAGCTCCTTTGAGATTCTGTCTTTTGAGTAAATCAGTTGTAACTCGAAAACTTCTTTCACTTCTACTCTGAAACTCAAAACACACAGTTAGCTGACACAGAGCTCGTTCACGGGCACTGATTGCTTGTTTCTATATTTTTAGGCGGGTTGCATGTAACCAACCCGCCTATTAGATTGATGTGTCCGACGTCCGTCTGTCCATCCACATTTTTCGTTTCCGGTCTCTAACTCAAAAACGGTTTGTCCGATCGAATTCAAACTTGACAGGGACATAGATCAACATCATAGCTAGGTTCCTTTCGATATTGGTGAAATTCCGTCTGTTCATTTGTCCGTTTTTCGTCCGTTTGTCTTTCCATCCGTCTGTTTGTCCACATTTTCGTTTCCGGACTCTAACTCCAAAACGGTTTGACCAGTCGAATTCAAACTTGGCAGGGAGATAGATCACCATCATAGCTAGGTTCCTTTCGAAATTGGTGAAATTCTGTCTGTTCGTTTGTCCGTTTTTCGTCCGTTTGTCTGTCCATCCATCTGTTTGTCCACATTTTTGTTTCCGGACTCTAACTCGAAAACGGTTTGACCAATCGAATTCAAACTTGCAGGGAGATAGATCACCATCATAGCTAGGTTCCTTTCGAAATTGGTGAAATTCCGTCCGTTCGTTTGTCCGTTTCTTGTCCGTTTGTCCATCCATCTGTTTATCCACATTTTCGTTTCCGGGCTCTAACTCGAAAACGCTGTGTCCAATCGAATTCATACTTGACAGGGACATAGATCACCATCATAGCTAGGTTCCTTTCGAAATTGGTGTAACTCCGTCTGTTCGTTTGTCCGTTTTTCTGTCCGTTTTTTCGTTTTTGCTCCGTTTTTCTGTCCATCCATCTGTCCGTCCACATTTTTTGTTCTGGACTCTAACTCGAAAACGGTTAGTCCAATCAAATTCAAACTTCACAGGAACATACATCACCATCATAACTAGGTTCCTGTCGAAATTGGTGAAATTCCGTTCGTTCGTTTGTCCATTTTTGTCCGTTTGTCTGTCCATCCATCTGTTTGTCCACATTTTCGTTTCCGGACTCCAACTCGAAAACACTTTGTCCAATCGAATTCATACTTGACAGGGATACAGATCACCATCATAGCTAGGTTCCTTTCGAAATTGGTGTAATTCCGCCTTGTTTGTTTGTCCGTTTTCCTGTCCGTTTGTTTTTTGTCCATTTTTCTGTCCATCCATCTGTCTGTCCACATTTTCGTTTCTGGACTCTAACTCGAAAATGCTTTGTCCAGTCGAATTCAAACTTGACAGGGAGATGCATCACCATCATAGCTAAGTTGGTGTAATTCCGCCCTTTCGTTTGTCCGTTTATATCATGGATACAATTATGTAACCTAGATTACAAGTTTTACGTTTCTTAGCACGTCTTACACATTCACCTTAACTGGGTAACCTAACATTTCTTTCCTTCTTTTCTAAATGTAATTACAGCAGTTGCTAATCTTATTTCTGCCTGCGCAACCCGCCTTTTGGGGCATGTGTGACCCTCTTGTCCAGCATATTTTGCCCTTTAATTTGCAAATGGTTAGTCTCACAAGCCTCAAGCTGTACTAGATGTAACTTCTGTATGTGATCTTTGTGCATAATTTGAGAACTTGTTTAATTTAAGGTCATCTTACAGACACACTGGGACCTATATTATATATTTCATGCCGCTTTGATGCTGCTTATCCAACTAAAATATCATTTGTGGACATACAAGTATGTTTCTATTAACACATGGCAAAAATCAAGGTTTCAGTTAAAATTTAAACTGTTTATAAGGATCGTAAAGACCCCACCTGGAGACTTTTGTTTTGCACTTTTTTAACATATTTTGCCTTGTAATTTGGAAATATTTAGTCTGGTTAGCCTCAGACTGAACTAAGTTTAAATTATATTTGTTCTTTGTCTGGAGAATTTGCTTTCTTTGGCTTTCATTTTAAATTCACCTTAAAGTCTATAAAATTAATTCAATCAAACCTATTGTAAGGTATTTTCACTACAAGTGTGTTTTGTTTTCATATATTTTATATATAAAGGTACACACATACATTTATGTAGAAATGAAAGAAAAAATTCTAAACTTCTTGAGATATGAATCGATCTTTTGAGATTTAATCAACACATTTTATGATATTTCTTCTCTTAATTAATATATTGAAGGTATACAAAACAGTTCCTTACAAAAAAAAGGATAAAACTGTTTGGGCTCACTATTTACAATGTACAGACAATCATTTAAATATTTTGAAAATGGATTAATCTTATCATTGCAGGAAGATTGAAAATAAAATATTGAAAAATAATTCATAGTGATTTTGGTACATAGAAAATGGAAATACCCAATCAATGCCTGTCGCATGAGAGATGGGGAGCTGGTGCAGTCTAATTTGGACAATATTCTTTAGTTGTTGGTAAAATGAATAAAATATACCCAGATTAGGGCCATTTTTCACAATGCACAGACCTGATCCCCTTTTTGGGGCTTAGTTAATGGTGGTATAAAAGAGCTCATATGTTTTTTTTTTGTTTTTTTTTTTTTGTTTTTTTTTTTTAAATTTTGTCACAAAGAGCAGAGAATATTGTAAAACATTAGAGTAAAGAATGTAAAATTCGCCGCATATCTGAAATGTGCAACCTGTAGAAATATTCATAAAATAAACAAAGTGAGGTCAAATTTGCTGTAAGTCTAGTAGATTAAGGCTTCCTGAACTAAGAAATATCAATTTCAAGACAATACATTACTTTCTTCTGTAAATATGCCCCGTTTGTAAAGGTGGCGAATTTTAGATTTCTGGCAAATTTTATGTTTCTTACTCTAATACAGGTTACAATAATAAATTACATGTATGTAACAATTACAAATTGTTTTAACCACATAGCATTGTGTTGTATTGTGTTAATATCAAGTAATGTGTTATTTGTATTTTTAGATCAATCAACAATCTAAGATTTAGAGGAGAAAACTTGGGAGTAATCCTTCATCAATTTATTTGAGGTTTTATGTAAACTGGTAGAAGTGTGGAATAATGCAAGTCTATGTTTCTTCAATATTTGTATTTCATGGAAATTTCAAGGATTTGATGTATCAACACAATCAAAGAATATGCATATTTATTGTCATTTCATATCAATACACATATTGACTAATATCTTGTGTACCTACTGTGACTAAACAGATTTGAGTAAAAAGTTTATGAATAATTTCTGACAAAATATGTAAAGATAAGAACGTAGTGGTGGGAATGAAAAAAAAAAACAACATTTGGTTTTTCATTTTGTTTCAGTGGAAACAATGAAATCTGCAAGGAAATATGTGGCAACCGGTTATTGCAAAACTGTCCAAACCTTTACTGTTTTAGGCTTTTTAATGGCTAATACTTTATCAAAACGATAAAAAAAAACTAATGTTGGTGAAATATCTGTCTCTTTACTTTATACTGAGTAAAAATGATAGTTATCCATTTTGAAATATATCGTGAGAGCCACTCCCAGTTCTGAATTGTGGCTTATGCATGTTTGTGTTTAAGTTTTACCTTGTCAGTGACAAGTCTTAAAAACACCAGATTTCGTTTGTTTAAAAGCCCCAATAACAGATTTTGATTTTTACAAACTGTCCCAAAACTGTAAGAACAGTTTGCCATAAGTTACTTTGGTGTATGAAATCAACAGTATGGGTTAAGTCAAGTATGTGGGACAGTTCTTATAAGGTAATAAATGTAAGGGCAATGCTTCTTGCCATGAATTTTATATATTTTCTGAACCATTGTCAGAATGTAATGAAATCTTTAAATTGCATGATATTGTTGTCAGTGCAAATACACACAAGAGTCACAACTTAATTTTCAGAGAGTAGGTTTTGTCTATGATGTCTGCTGGCCTTTAATTAAGAGAAAAACATTATTGTGGAACAAAAAATACTGGTTTGAAACAGCCAGGTAATGGGCATGTTACTGTATTTACAATGTAAACTATGTGCATTGATTATTGCATTACCATAATAATGACAAAAATTGCAAATAAAGAGTTGTTTATTTGAGTCAGGTGGTATTTTCCACACGGTCATATTTTGTAAATTATTGGTAGAATGAGAAATTTAAAGTTTGCCGCACTGTTTGTAAAATTTGCCAGTGAAAAAACCGCTTTCATTCCCAAGACTTGTGGGAAAGTCTCTACACATTCGTGATTTTTGCGACCACGTTAGGCCTCTCTCTTCCCCGATGCAAAATTAGCACAAATTTTGATTGTTTTGTCTTCTATAGGGTGCTCCTCATCCCCTCCAAAGTGGCAGATTTCACAAACTGTGGCAAAATTTACGGTGCTTACTCCACTTGTTCATGTCAGGGATGTTTACTCTGAAATGTGTTCACCACTTCAATGGTTGCTCTTGTATCGGCATCAGTTTTAGTGCGTGTATGAGATATTGTAGTGTATGTCTACTTTTATTGGAATCGTGTTTGCAAATTGTTTTAGTAGATTTTTGACACAATTTTAAAAGTAAATGAAATTTATATAAATTAGACTGTTTCTATGATTTTTTTAAGGGACAATACTGTGTCCAGTAGTCGTAAAAGACGTCAGATTTAGTCGAGTTTTATCATTGTATCCAGTAATGGATTTAGTCGAGTTTCGTCATTGTATCCATTAATGGATTTAGTTGAGTTTTATCATTGTATCCATTAATGTCTGTCCTGTTGACGTAACTCATTTGCTCTTGAAGCAAAGGCAGCATAAGGTTGTGTAACAATGTTTAATACCTGTTTTAACCGAACATTTTCTATGGGGGGGTGGGAATTTTGTGCAGATCATCAAATGTTTACATTTAGTGTATGACTAGCAAAAGTGCAATTAGTGGGGAGTTAAAAATTGGTTCATCAAGTGGAAATTGCAGAAAGTTAAAAGTTTTGGATAATTGTGCATATTCAGACACAGTCTTATTCTTAAAATTCCCTTATTCTTTGAAATAATTTTTAGAAAATATTGATTGTTTAGAAAGTAATAAGTTAAAATTTCAGAGAATTTTAAGAATTCATAAAGAATAATGATAAATAAAAAACAATAAAAAATAACGATAAAATGAAAATTTCTGAATCTGAAACAATGTAAATTTGTATGTTTCAATCTATTTGAACGAGATGGGGATGATTTGTGGTGAAAATTTAGCCAAGTATCTATATAGTGCCATAAGTATCTAAGTCCAGGTACCTAATATCTACCATCTGGAAGTATCTGTAAAGCTTATACTGTGGTTGGTGAGAACAAATTTTCTTTAAAATATAATGACATATCATGAAAGTAAGGAAAATTATGAGAAAAACAAAGATAAGATGGACAAATCTGACTGGAATTATGTACCACTTATGTTTGTTGAAATAATCCTTGTTTTTATAGTTTTAAGAGAACCTAGCTCTCTAGTTGCTACTTGCTCTGTCAATATAGTCCACCCGTTTTTGAGTACATATGTACCTTGCCACATGTCTAATTTGTACATATTTTTCCATTTTGATTTGTGTTTTACTATTTTCTTTTAATATATACCACGTTGTTAGATAGATTTGCGTTGCTGAATGTTTTTACACATTTGTGTATATTTTGTGCTGTTAGAATAGAGATGTTATTCTTACATATGCGTGTTATTACTCAATTTTGCTCTCAAATAATCAGGTTGTGAATTCTATCACACTTGTTGACACTTATATACAATTTCTTTGTTTCGTCGCTTTACTTGAAAGTAGGGATGGGTCGGTACCAAAAATGTGTACATCGGGAGGTCGCCATTGCAAAACCGTACCAATACCGGGACTCCGTGTTTTAGTACACTCCAAACAACATGGACGTTTCCTCTTCATGACATCGCAATAAAAGTGGCCAAATGCACAAAATATGAGATAAAGGCTTATAATTTCTTCAGATTTCTTGTTTGTTCCCAATATTGTAAGTTTTGCTTCAATTATATGGGCCGACAAGCGAGATTGAGGTTATAAATTGTCATAACCAAAACATGGCAGTTCTGCTCAACGTTTCGCGATAAAAGTCTGCAAATGGACGAAAATATGGGGATAAAAGCTTATAATTTCTTCAGATTTTGGGTATGTTTCTGATATTTTAACTCTTCCGAGATACCGGTCCTACCGACCCATCCCTACTTGAAAATGAATTATAATCACAGGAATTTGACTATAACCTGTATGGCTTGAGTTTTTCAGTGCAGAGAAATGCAAATGTCATTTAATGGGCCAAAAATATAATTTAATGATTACAGATTGTGTGTTAGTGAAGGTAAACTTAGGAAGTTGACCAAATAGATTTTCAGGGTTACATGTTGCTAGGTTACATTTTGTCTTCACATTCTTGTTTCTCTTTAAAACTCCCTGTGGGTTGAGGTTATATCAATGGGTAGCTCAATAAGGCAGCAATATTTGTTAACGAGTCTTTATCTCTGTTGATACATTCAATGTATTCACTGATGCTCAGCGGCACTTCTAATCTCACTTAGTGAATACCTTTAAGCACTGTTTACCAAAAGTAATTTTCAGAAGTAATATGTAGCCAATATAATTTTGCACCAAGCAGTCACTTGCCTGTCACCTCTGTGATCCTGGGTTCCAAATTAAGCATGTGACAACATGTGGGATGCACTAAGAGTCTCTTCTGATTAGACAACCCTTCCAGTTGAAAGGGACATAATACCCTGACCATTGACCATCACTGAGGTAAAAACTGCTTGGGTATGGCACAGATCAGTACCGCATTTCACAATCCTACCTAAAAATACATGATAGCCTAATGAAACGTTACTGTAGCCTAATCTTAACTGATTCAGACCTGTTTGTATCTTACTTTATGTCTATCTTATTTTGTGTAGTATTATCCTGTACAACCCTTTCTGACTCGGGGTTTTCATGTTACAGTGGAGCCACTGTGTTCTTGGAAGCTTACACCCAAATTTGTGGTCGACTTTTTAAGTTGTAAACCTTTTAATACTGTGTACTTGTGTTTTGGTTTATTCAATATCAAAGTGTCATTGTACCAATTTCTTTTATAAATAAGTTGTTTAAAGTGTATACTTTGACAAAAAAGTAAGTTATATACAAAATGTTTACGTATTTGTATTTCATTATGTTTCCTCACTGTGCCATAGCTTTGGTTGCGACCAAATCGGGTAGTGTTATTGTTGAAAAACCAATCCGTGGCTCAAAGTATGTGGAAGTACTGGCATTGTAAAAGTGCTCCAAGTCTGCGACTGATATGGCAGAGGTATTGACCTACCTATGTATCTGTAACTTTCTTGTTACAATAGGATGTTTAGCTGATGACCAGTTTTAGTGTACGTACACATGTATGCGGCTTACGACATCTGACGGCTGATTTGTGACACCAATTGTTTCCCTCCTTCCCATTTACGTTTACTTGTTCACATGTGTCCGACTCCGATTTGTGACACCTGATTGCCCGATTTGCGATGGTGCTTTTTCCGCTCCGGGAGAGAAAATATCGGATGGCAAGTGAATTTAGATGTATGTTTATAAAAAATTTGAGAAGGTCATGAAAAAATTCCCCATTACAGTGTTGGATGTTGTAAGCCACTTACATGTGTACCTACACCTAGTCCAATATGCAGGTGTAGTTTTCGTCTTTACAATATTAAAAAGTAGTGGCAGAGAATGCAGAAACAGTTGGCCACAGATAATGCTAAAAAAACCCCAAACTATTGCTCTATTGATGATGCAATATACGGGCCATCTTGGAGGACAGAGCCACAGCTAGACTAGCAAGGAAAAAATGGAAGTATTCTTCATCAAAGCCAATGGTGTGGTACTGATACAAAAATGTATCAACCTGCTTTAACTGGTGAACACCCCAACTACTTTTCCGATATGACTGGAGCTTTTGAAAGTATCGTTAAAAAGTTGGATTCCTACTTGCACCTTAAACACACGCTGTCCATGTTAAACTCAGGTAATAAGGAAAGTATCCGAGTTTTTGTTCAGTGGATCCAGTTCTTTGTCAGAAGTAAATCTGTACATAGTCTGCTGTAAATGTTTGTCTGTGCTTCATATGTCCAATTGTCTCCGACTAAAATGTATACAAGCTAAATATATATCCTTTAAATTCAGTGCTTATGTTTTCTTTTTGACTTTGTTTTGTGTAATTTAGAAGGGTCATAATATGTGCTATGTATTTTTCATTCAAAATACAGAAATTTTTTTTTTTTTTTTGTCTCTGATAGTAGCAGTTTACTGAAGATAAAAGAGATGTTAAAAAAAAACCCATTTTGAAAAAGTGAAAGTGAAATTTTGATATATTACATAATTGATATAGTACATAAAACCAATTTTACTGCTTGAAGTTTTGTGTAAGCACTACTAGATCAGTGCCAGTAGTGTTTGTTTTGTGAGTGATTGAAACAAGTGGATCCATGCATAGGTCATATGAAAATAATACCAGCTAGTTTTCAAACAGGATCAAGTTGCTCGAATTAGCTCAAGAGTACATTACTAATGATGGGAGGAAAATATATTTGACACACTTATGTTAAAAGCCATGACAAACACATTTTCCTCTGCATTTAAAATCATTTGTGAAATTTATTACAGTTTCTCAATATTTCGGTTGATCGCCTCATATTAAAAATATTATGTTTAAATTTTTTTTAAATTTGTGGTGTTTAAGTAGGGTAATTAGTTTTGAAATTTATGGTATCAGAGGATTATACCAGGTTCCTAGTTGGAGCTTGAACTGTGAGGTTGCTCTTCTAGTTACCTGATTGGTTTTGCCTGCTCAACAATTTGCTACCCTGTACTAAACTAGAAGTTAGATTTAGCCCATACTTTACAGTGACTGTAGAATAGAGATGTATAAAAATACTTGCAAATTCAGGTGTCTAATTATCTTAGGTTAGATGTTGTACGGAAAATTACCAGGTAACTTAACAATCACTCTGTGTGTCTGTTTCACTCTCACTGGTAAAGTAAAAATAATGTGTCATTTGAGAACATGCAGCAGATTTCTCCAATAAGTAAGGCTGAGGGAGCACTTGTTTTTGAACAGAAGATAAAGTCTTCAAGCACAGTCACTGTTTCCGTTATGTATTTTAATGTCATTTCAAGAATAACAAAGTTTTGTTATAAATGTAAAGTATCCTTTGTCCACCATCATTGAAGAAACAGCAACATTGAGAAAATTGTGCTCTTCACCAGAAGGGCAAGCTAGAAAATCAAATGTTTAGTGTGACCTGTCAGAATTGTAATTTGTGTAACCTCAGCTGAGACTTAATTACAATTTTTAGTCACTATTTAGTAACTTCAATAACAGTGTGCCTCATGTATTTTACAACATTTTTTTCTGAATAAACTATCCCCAAATATATCACTTTTTATTCTGGAGAGGCAAATTTTCAGATTCAGTGTTGGTCTTGCAGAGCATTCATCTTGAAAACATTCTTCAAAAAATGTTTAAATTTTGTGGATTATCTTGCAGAAAATGAGAAATTGTATTTACATTGTACAATTTTCTGTATACAATAATTGTGAATTTAGATTTATTTAAGCGTCCCGCAAAGCGTTCCGCAAGGGACGCTTGTTTGTATATAGGAGGAAATCAGGCTCTGCTAGCTCTGCATTTTGTTTTCCTGATAACTTTGTGACCATTGGACAGATTCCTTTCAAATTTGGCAGGTGTATGCAGTAGCCCTGGGGAAATTTTTGGAAAATGCAGTGACATTTCGACCAATCAGAGAGGTAATGACCAAAAATATGTTTTTTCGATGGGTAAGCTTGTCCGGATGATAACTTGAAAGGGATTTTATCTATTCACCTGAAACTTGGCAAATACAATCATTCAATTAAAATCTGGAAATCATTAGATTTTGGCATTGATTGGTTAAGAAATGCTAGGAAATATACTTCCTGCCAATATGTAAGACTGGGGCACAATAAAGTTATAAATGCCTGATATAATTTAGCACATAGGCTGAATTGTATTTCGACTGTTTACTATTATTTTCAGTCTCTTCAGAGGCTATGGTATTACTAGGGCATGGTAGGGTCCCTGAAGTACTTTTTGGGAGCCTGTGCTTAACCCCCGGTTTCAACCTGTTGTGAACAGGTTGAGGAACTGGCTCTCAAATAGAAGAGCCTGTAAAGAGAGGTTATTGGTTATTTTGAACCTGTATATAAGCCCAGATAAAATTAAGACTATTTAAGGTCTTTTATTAGATATATAAGAGCTATTAAAGTCTATATAAGAATCTGCTTGTATTTTATATAATTTATATTTCATTTGCAAGGTATTATAAATGATATCCTTTACAAATGTGTCCTTTAAAATAGGCTATTTTAGTATTAAATAGAAATTATATGGCAGATCCAACTATTAATTATAATATTTGTGGTAATGATTATAGTAATGTTGCTTATGCTTTTTTATGCATTATAAACTAAGCACATTAAATAAAACATTTCACATTCAGGTCTGTGTATTCTTTTATTCTATTATAATTAATTTGTGTAGTCATCCTTAATTTTGTAAAGGATGAAATTAATTCAAATATATAATTTAATTAAATTGAATATTGAATTATTTTACCGACCTTTTATTTATAATGTTCTGAAATAATGGATAAAATTTAGGTGACCATGGGTCTAGGATGGCCAGAGGAGAGGTATTGACTTATTTGGTGGTGTCTGGGTTTTTGGTAACATTAGTTGAGGTACCTATCGATACTTTTGAGCTTGTAATCTCCTCGTCATCGCTCAAGGCGAGATCCTTCCTCAGAATTGATTCCCAGTCTGTTTCTCCTGTTAAGGCCTCAGTTGTAGCCTCAATGGTATGTTGACTAGTGGACTGCTGCTTATGCGCATGCGCAGGAGCTGGACTATAATCTAGGTAGTATTAAGACTGCTTCAAGATTAATGGCTGATGGAATTTAGTCATATGAGCTATTTCACAGGAATATTTTATCTTATCCATTTTAAAGTAATGCTTTCTTATGCACTATTCATCAAAACAGCTAACTTGGTGACATAAATTGTGATGTCACAATGTTGCTAATGCGTAATTCGCACATGACGTAATTGCATATTGTGCGCTATACATAACACTATGCGTGATGTCACAAATATGACAATTAAAGTGTATGAAATAACTATAATTAATTATTTTCATATTTATGGGTTTATGTAATTTTCAAGCCTCTGGGTGGAATTATTTGCTTTATTCAAATGAATAAATTTTCTTACGTTAATAACTCACTTAGTTAGTGGGTTGAATAACGTTAATTAACGTGTTTAAGTGTTAATTTTAATTTATTCAACTTTGTGTGTTTTTAGTTGATTTGAACTCTGATGAGTTTTATGGCCATATAAGACATAGAAGAGAAATTGGTGACTGCTGAGTGCACTACAGCCAGGATAATAGCCATAAAATCTCAAACAAATTGGTTGATGCCAAGGCCAAGGCATCAACCAATTTGTTTGAGATTTTATGGCTATTATCCTGGCTGTAGTGCACTCAGCAGTCACCAATTTCTCTTCTTGGTTAAGAAATGGCTGAGTAATTAATGATTAATTAACCATTACGAATTTTCCACATAAGGAAAACACAAAAATGCCTGTATCTCAAAAACCGTGCGCGATAGAGTGATTTCAACAAAATCTTTGACCCACATGGTATGTGTATATGAACTAACACATTTTTCCAAAAACTTTTATCTCGCCCAAAATGGCGGCCATTTTGAATTTTTCGCAAAAATTGCAAAACACAAAAATGCTTATATCTCAAAAACTGCTAGATAGAGCAATTTCGACGATATTTATGATCCACAGGGTATCTCTCTGGAGTAGCCATCCCAATTTTCTAAAAGGTTTTATCTCGCCAAATATGGCGGCCATTTTGAATTTTCGAAGTTTTTGCAGAAATTGCAAAACACAAAAATGCATATATCTTGAAAACCGTGCTAGATAGAGCAATTTCGACAAAATTTTTGACCCAAAGGTTATCCTTGCAAATTAGCCATCAGGATCTAGCCATCACAACAGTATAAGGCTATGAGCAGAGCATTGTCTTAATACTTTAGCACTCACCTTTATATCCTTTTTGGGACGCTTTGTTTTTGCTTTCCAAAAACATTATCTTTTTTTTTTGCAAGCGATCCTCTAGTTTTTGTTTTACGTCACTTTCACCAGCCAGGGTCATATTGTGACGGGTAGTTTACAGGTGGAGGAACTAGTGCATACTAGTTGGTAATAATTCTTCACTGTAAACTAATGGGCAACAGCAAGTAACCACAAACTTTCCAACACAGAGATTCAAACCGGCGACCTCACAGGTTAATAATGGTAAATGATTTTTAACTGTGATTAACCTCATTGACTAGATGGTGTTTTACTGCGAAATGGAATGACTCAAATTAAAACACAAACTCTTATTTTTCAAGGTTCTTTAGAGGAAACTCCAGAATATTATTCCACTGTTCGAAGAATTGATTGTGATATCTACAGCTCAAATTTTGAACCTGACAAAGTGATTATAGAAAACCTTTAAATAAACATGCCGCTGAGATACCCTTTTAAATCTGAATTCTGGACCTTAATTTGTCGGTGGCCACCAGGATACTAATTGACGGACGATTGATCCAGGATATAGTTATGTACATGTTGAACACAAGTGTATAAATCTGCATTTTATTACGCTACAATAGCTTACCATGTGGGTCTCAATGCTGTACTCGGATGGCCACAGGGCATCATGGCCAACGTCTAAGAAAAATAGACATTTATAGTTGGCCATAGCCTCTCGTTATTGTCACGTGATAACTTCTGACCAATCGCCCTACTTTCTTGTTGGCCACGTTGAACTGGTAGCTGTTTGTAAACATACAGACATTTTCATTTATTTCTCAGTTTTTACTTATTGTTGGAGGTTCTTTTTTGGCTATTTCTTTTATTATATAACATAGATCAATTTTTATTTTGACAGGATAAGTATATTTTCTGTTTCGCGTGTTTTGAGTTTTCCTCGGTTCAGGCCCTTTATTTTCTATGTCTTTTATTGCGTTTAAAATGTCCATCCACCAAACGAATAAAGACGAACCGAGAGCAAAAAAATGCCGCCATTTTTGTTTCTTCTTTGATTTACACAACTATTGCCCTACCTGTAGGGAGGCTGGCAAGGATGATGACCCCTGTGTCACCTTTGAAACACCCTGCGATATCTGTGCATCTTTTACAGATGACCAGATGAAAAAAAATTCAGCACAGGAAACGCTACCTTGAGAAACAAAAGGCAGACACTAATACAAAAGATGATGAACTTGATCTCTTGGGCGAAGGCGACAGGGATTCTTTCACTGGTTCAAATGCAGACCTTAAGAGTGCTGCTGACAATCTTTTTACCTCACCCCCCCCCCTCCGTTCTCAGCCCCTGCCCTTCAGTTCTTTATCACTTAAAACACCAGCCAAATCTGTCCCACCCACCCCAGGTACTGCCTTGCTACAAAAAATTGAAACAAATCTAGAAAAATCCCTGGGAAATTCTTTAAATATTCATTTACAGCAACAAATGGGTTCCTTCCAGGCATCCATGTTGCTCCGAGAGGGGTTGACTGCTAAAAAGCAAACAGAGGTGGATCAGACCTCGTTTCCTGCTTCCAAACCTGGTACATCCAGTACTGCTGTTAATCTGGACCTACCCCCTCTGAGACATAAAGCTAACATACAAACCGAGGATATGGATGTGGACTATGGTCCAGCACTCCCTCCTCATCTCGTACTTCATCCTCATGATACATCGGATCAGTATGTTGCTCCATCTGAATTACCTCCGAAGAAGGTCTCCGATAAACCCAAAAAGCATAGCTACTCTCGCAGTAGGCATGAAGTTGAATCCAGGTCTGCCTCGGATCAATCTAATGAGGAATCCGATGAACCTCGGATCCCATCTACTAAACCTAAAAAGCACTCTGATAAGAATAAACACAAATCAAGGTCCATATATGTGTCATCTTCCTCAGGGGAGGATCAGTCCCCTGTAGCCAGACACAGGTCTTCTAAGCCCTCTGGGGCTCAACCCTCAGGGGCTGTTTCTGATCAAGACCTCCCTCAACATGATCCAGACCCCCCTTATTATAGGGAAGTAGCTCTGTCTGACATTCCCTCACAGTATGCTGAAGAGGTCGACACTTTTGGGCGCATTCTTTCCCTCCCTGACCCCAGGGAGTCTATGCCTAGGTCCTCAACTTCAGTCATGGGTCTGGACGATGAGAAAGGCCGTCAAGAGCTCAGACCTAGAGGTCCTTCCTCTATTCTTCCACTTAGCTTAGTTATCAAGGACGCCTTTGATAAATTTCAACATGACTTTAAGGCTGCTAATTTACCCAAGGGTAAATATGTCAAGCCTCCTCCATCCACTTCTAAGTGGTACAGGGTGGGACAGCCCTGTTATTAGGACAAATATCAGGAGTTGAATACAGATTTCTCCAAAATCTGTATTACTCCTAAACCCTCTGGGGCCCCTATGGGCAAGATCCCCCTACCAATTCTTAAAGAATTGGAGCATCAGGCTAGGCAAAATATCTCAACCCTCAATTTTACCGCTGCCTTTGCTAAAACTTCTTCTTGCAATGCTTCCCTTGAGAAGTGTCAACATAGCATTAAGTCAACTGTCAAGAAGATTAAGTCACAGATCCAAAAAGGTGCCAATCCTGAAAAAGCAGCAAAGCGTGGATATGAGGAAGTCTGTGAGTACATGGATTTTTGGAATAAGACAGTTCTTATTCAACACAGAGCCCTTACATGCCTCAGCAAATCCCTCGCCCATATACTCCAGAGGGAATTATATTCTATGGCTAATACCAGCTTGCTTAGGCGCGAAGCCAAAATGACCCTCTTACAGCCACAATTTGGGGAAACGAGACACCAAGAACTCGGGAACTCGTCCTTTTGGGACCCTTCCTTGTTCCAGTCTCAACTTGTGAAGGAAGGTGAAGACTTCCTCCTCAAAAAAGGCACCTCTAAAGACTCTCAGGGTTTCAAACCCTATCAAAATAAGCCCTTTCGTGGTCCCCACAACAAGAGAAGAGGCTCCTACAGGAAACGCCCCTATGGGGGCAACTCCTCACAAAGCAGTAACCAATCGTTTTCCTCAGGAAGGGAGAAACCGAACTTCAGAGGCTCCAGGGGTCGTTTTCGACCCCATAATAGGGGAAGAGGGCGTGGAAACCCCTCTTCCCAATGACTCCTCCAATGCCTCACTCAGTCCACCAGTAGGAGGTCCCCTCCATTCTTTCAGAAGAGACTGGCAAACAAACAAATGTTCTCCAAATGTGTTAAACATTATCACCAATGGCTACGTACTGCCATTCCTTTCAAAGCCAAATTTGGTCAGATTCCCTCTGATCCTGTCAGAGTACAAGGCCCATCAAAAAGACCAAGCCCTGGCCACTTGTATCCAGTCTCTTCTGTCAAAGAACGCAATCGAAAGGGTGGAAAATGTAAAATCTCTCGGGTTTTACAGTCGCCTGTTCCTAGCACCCAAGCCTCACCAAAGGTGGAGGCCAGTCATAGACCTAAGCAGGCTCAACACTTTTCTACATGTAGAAAAGTTCAAAATGGAAACTCCAGAGTTCATCAGGACCTCCCTGATTCCAGGGGAGTGGGTATCGTCGACAGATCTGTCGGATGCTTACCTACACATCCCCATCCACCCAAACTCAAGGAAATACCTAAGGTTTTGCTACAAGTCACAGGTGTTCCAGTTCACCTCCCTCCCATTCGGACTAGCCACAGCCCCCAGGTCTTTACAATGATTGTAAAGGAAGTGAAACTAATGGCCCTCTCCGGAGGACTCAGAATTCACCAATACCCGGACGACTGGCTGATCAGGTCCCAGTCTCAGGAGGAAGCCCAAGTGAACACTCAGGCAGTGGTAGACCTAACTCAGTCCTTGAGTTGGATAATAAATCAGGAAAAATCAGAACTGAAACCTACTCAGGTGTTTTCGTTCGTGGGCTACGAATACCATCTAGATTCAGCCCTTGTAAAACCCACTAAAGAGATATGGCTCAAACTTCAGGATTTGATCCTAAGACTCAAGTCAAAACATGTTTTGACTGCAAGATGTTTGATGTCGCTAATTGGGTTGCTTGCCTCAACGGAGAAAATGGTCCCGGAGGGACGCCTTCACATGAGACCTATTCAGTTCCATCTCAAGGAGCACTGGAGATATCCTCAGTCGCTGGACAACCTCCTTCCTTGGACAGAAGCCATTGCAGCCCACCTAGACTGGTGGCAAAATCCCTCAAACGTGATGAAAGGTGCAGACCTTTATCCCAAAGACCACAGTATCCAACTCTTTACCGACGCCTCAAATGAAGGTTGGGGCGCTCACTTAGATCAAAATTCTACAAAGGGTCTGTGGTCAGATCGGGAAAAAAGGCTACACATAAACGTCCTAGAATTAAAGGCGGTCTCACTGGCCCTTCGAGACTTCAAGGACCAGTGCCAGAACCAAACAGTGCTAGTTGCGACGGACAACTCAACAGTGGTAGCCTACATCAACAAACAAGGAGGAACTCAGCAGAGATGTGTGCTCTACTGTGGAAGATTATGACCTGGTGCCATCACTATCACATCACATTGAAAGCCAGACACATTCCAGGGTGCCTGAATGTGATGGCCGACCTCCTCTCCAGGTCAAACCAAGTGCAGTCAACAGAATGGTCTCTGCATCCGCAGGTGTTCAAACAGATCTGCCAAAGGTGGTTCACACCTAATGTAGACTTCTTTGCCACTCATCTGAACCACAAACTTCCACTGTACGTATCTCCTGTCCCAGACCCAAATGCTTGGGACATAGATGCTCTGAACATAAACTAGATGAGTCTCACTGCCTATGCTTACCCTCCTATGGCTCTCCTTCACAAGGTGATCCAAAAGATCAAGCAATACCATTGCCTGATCATCGTAATAGCCCCAGACTGGCCAGGGATGCCCTGGTTTTGGGACCTAGTGCAGCTCTCAACAGAGATCCCACTACAACTCCCAGTGTGAACGACCCTATTCAAACAGTCCCACAGGTATTGTGTTCCACAACAACCCACAACAGCTCAACCTCCACGCCTGGTGTCTATTACTGGACAACTCCAAGAACAAGGCTTCTCTGTGGAGGTGGCAGAGAGAATTGCTGCTCCTCAGCGGTCATCAACAAGGACCATCTACAAGTCAAAGTGGGCCCTATTTAAAAAATGGTGCAGAGAAAATTCAGTGGATTTCTCCACTCCATCTGTGAAACAAATCTCAGATTTTTTCATGTACCTGTACCAAGACCTAAACAGGCGCCCCTCGACCATTGATGGTTACAGGACTGCAATCGTTGACACTTTGGGCCCAACGGCCCACCATATTGCACACAATGCAGACCTTCATAGGTTACTCTCCAGTTTCCACAGGGATCGTCCAAAAAGTTCCAGAAATCTTCCTAAGTGGAACCTTTCTGTTGTTCTCAATGAGCTCACAAAAGCACCCTTTGAGCCTATGAAAGACACAGACCTCAAACATCTTACCCTCAAAACTGCTTTCATATTATTCTTTCCTTCTTATCTTTCTTTAAAACTATAGGGCGGGAAAAATTTTTGGGATACTTTGCAGAGACCTTTAGCTTTACTTAAGGTAATCTTAAGCATTTTTTAAAAGCACCCCATCATCGCGCTTCGGAAAAAAACCCACACACACCTGTGCTATAAAATTTATCAGCTACATTCTAGACCTATATCCGCAGGTCGGAAAGGATTTTCTGATCAATCGGACCATAGATGCCTGAATGGGAGGCGTTTTATTTTCGTAAATTTTTTAAAAATGAATACTTGGTCTGTATCTCAAAAACAGTCAGGATTTCGATGTTTTGTTTGAATAACTTATTTAGCTACTTTTTGATAATCTTTCACATGCCGAAGTTTTCGCCCTGTATCTGGAATCTTAAGGTCACCTAATGTCAAAAAGGGGGTTTTAGCCCCCAGTTCACTTAGTTTTTCACTTTTTTCAACCAAATCTGGCATATATATTAAGATTTACCAAAGGATTATCCTGACTTTATGGTGACCTTAAACTGTTAATATAATTGGAGCTATGGCCCCCCTAAAGTCATAAACTTTGGAATAAATCCATCTGGCCCCTTTCTTTTACCATATCTAACGTATATTGATATTGGAGTAGATGAAAAGAAGACTCTTACTACCTTATGATTTAAATATTAATGATGTTATGGCCATCTTAAACTTAAAATGTAGGGTTTTCAGCCCTAAGCTCAGTTAATGTTTAAATTTTTTAAATATAACTTGGCACATTTATAAAGGTTGGCAGAAAGGGACATTCTTATTTTATGGTCATCTTAAAGTCCAAAAAGAAATGAAGTTATGGCCATCTTGCAGTGAAATTATGGAGTAATTACTCTCCAGCTATCGTATTGTTCAGCTCACCTCAGTTAAATTTTGCAAATTTATTAAAGATGAAAATAGGGACATTCTTATTTTCTTACTTACGGTCATGGCCACCTTGAAGTAAAAATAAGGGTTTTTAGCTCCCAACTGCTTACTGTTCAGTGACATCAGTTCAACTTGACACATTGATTAAGTTTAAGGAAGACTTTTAATGACCTTTTCCCTTAAAATTCCTATTTTTATGTCTGCTTACTTGTCAGTCAGCTGACATTATGGCATCACTCTGCGCCGTCCGCATCCGCTTATGCATCCGCGTGAACAACTTACATTCTTCAGGTGTTGCACAAGCCTTTCAACAACTACTTTCTACATAACTATTCTAGCTTGAGCCTTGTTGACTTTCATCCTATTTTGTTTTTAAGTTATTTTAATCAAATTAGAGGAAAAAGGTTAACATCACAATAACTCTTAGTTCCACCGTCAAACTTATGTACATTATAAAGTCATTGTTGAAATATTGTTGCTGTAAAATGGTGTAACACTAATCTGTGTTGTATTATATTATGGTGGTTAACCTCTGTGTAGCAGGCTCTGCCTCCATCTATTGGTATGAACAGTGACAACTGCCAGAGTTGGCAGCTATACAAAGAAACTGTAAATAAGTAGATTTAGTTAGCCGTTTTAAATATGTGAAACCCTATGATGGGCATGATTTAATATTTACCATATATAATGTGTGTTCTAGTTCACTAGACAGTTTAGTCAACATACATTGTGTGTAGTCAAAGTTCTTATGAATGTTCCAGTCTGCCCAGCAGTCAGGGATTACCTTTATTATAATTTTAATATTAATAATAATAATAATGTGATTTATATAGCGCCAATTCCATAGACTGTTCAAGGGCGCTGTGGCAAAGTTCAAATGTCACTCTTTTGTGCCCATATAGGCCTCTGAAAACAAGTATGTTTGTAAATGTTTCTTAAAATTTTCTAAATTCTGGATATTTCTAATATATCCTGGAAGATTGTTCCAGTATACAGGGGCAGTAACTGCAAAGGCACGGTCTCCATATTTTGAGTACTTTGTTCTATGAACTTTCAGTGTTAATGCTCCTCCATCTTTTGCCAAGCGAGATGGTTGACGCGATGTGCATGGTTCCAGCAGATCGCTAAGGTACTTTGGACCTTGTCTGTGTAGTGATTTATAGGTAAGAAGCAACAGTTTATATTGAATACGGTGAGGAATAGGAAGCCAATGCAACTCTTTTCTTATTTTTGTTGCACTGTCAAATTTTGGAGCTTGTACAACAAGCTTTGCTGCTGCATTTTGTATCTTTTGCAGTTTTTGAATCTGAAAGCTTGGAATGCCAGCTAAAATACTATTGTATGCATCCAATTTAGATGTAACAAAGGCATGGACAAGTGCTTCTGTGGCCTCTTGTGTGAAGTATTTTCTTACTCTTGAGATGTTGGAGAGATGATACCAACCACTGGACACCATCAATATTAATAATGGTGTAGTTTCAGTTAATGTAGTAGTAGTGGTTTGACATACTAATGTACTAGTGTTGTTAAATCTTTAAAAAATAAAAATTTATACTTTCCGTAATTGTTTATTGAACTCCAACTTCTGCATCTGTCACATTCTTTTGGTCATCTGTTGGACTGTGAATTAATTGCTCGTTGCAATGGGTTTCAGTCCTAGGGGTTAGTAAAAATGAGGGTTTTCAGCTCCCTACCGACTTACTGTTCAATGACATCAGTTCAACTTGACACATTGATTAAGTTTAAGGAAGACTTTTAATGACCTTTTTCCTTAAAATTCCTGTTTTTATGTACATGGCATCACTCTGCGGCATCTGTGTATGCTTACGTGTCCGCATGAACAACTTCTCCTCCAAAGCTACAAGACTCAGAGACATGCTGTTTTTTTAAAGATACCTTATCTATCGAAGGTGATAAATTGTAAAATCCATGTTCATTTGTTCCCCAGAGCCATTAGACGAGAGGTACCCCCACCCAAAGTCTGAAAATTTCAACACTTTATCACAATTTTCTCATTGACTATTGCAGGGATTTCTCTCATATCTTGTATGTACTAGGCCACCAAAAAGTATTACATTTAGAGCATTTTGTTAAATGTGTTTTTGATATAGCTTCGTGTCAGTTATAACATAGTAAAATGTCAAAACTGTAGCCCCTTACATAATTAAGTAATTGCTGTAAAACCTAAACATTCTGCTGCAGTAAATGATCTTTTCTCACCTGCATTTTATTTCAGGGAGGGGAGTGAGGAAGAGGCAGTCTTTTTCTGCACAGATCTTCCCCTCTCCACTCTCCTCACTCAAATAAAAATGCATGTGAGAAAAGAATTGCCTCTGTGTAGGGGGGATGGGGGGAGTGAGATGGAGAAGTGAGATTGTGTGTGTGTAAGTCTCACTTCCCCCCCATTCAAACATAGAGGAGAATATGTGTGCAATGTGTGTATCTTTTCTGTCTTGCCAAAAAAGAGAAAGAAACTGAAAGATAATGGAAAGGTTCACTCTCACTGAGCTGTATCAAGCCTAGCTGTGCATGCTGTTATTCTGCTTACAGTCTAATACTGCAACTGATACAGTGTTTAGATAATCCACTTTCCCATCAGATACAAAACACAGTAAAGCTTACCTTCTCCTTACAGTCTCATACCACAACTACTACAGCTTTATTAACTCAAGTCTCCATCCGGGCCGCTCGTTTTTGTTAGCAAAAATCTTTTTCTAGTTGAGATTTTTTCATTCTTGTTCAAAATGTACACATACCAGACAAAAAGAAAAAGGTTTCTTTTGTAAGATTACAATAAGTTGCACATAATTACGATTTTAAGGTTGTAACACTTAAAGTGGTCTTCAAGGTGTGGCCTATTTTAAGGCGGCACGGTGGAAATCCCACTCCAGTGACCGGTGTCAACAACAAGCAGTCTCACAAACAAGTGTTTCACAATGATCCACAATTCCTCAACCCTCATGGCTCTTTGAACAAGGTTTCTGGAACCTCACTGTTGTCCTAAATAAGCTCACCAAAGCACCCTTTGAGCCTATGAAAGACAGACCTGAAACATCTAACACAGCTTTCTGGCTAGCTCTGGCAACTGGCAAGTGTTGCAGCAAAATACATGCGAACAAAGTGTCCAATTTAGGCCAGTGGGAAATGGTAGCCTTGTTCCTTTCTTCAGATTTCAGTACCAAAAACCAGCTAACAAGAGAAGATTCATACGGTACAACCTGGATCACACTCAAGATTTGCGAGCAGCTAGATACTTACTTTTCATGTCCTTTAAAAAGGTCATACCTCAGATATCAAAACATATGGTTCGGTCATTACATGCTCATTTTTCTTGAGTTGGCCAGACTGCCAGACACCCGAGACAGCATTCAATCACAGAAGGTAAGCTTATAGCTTATAAAAGCTACATTTAACTAATTAAATTTTCAAATACACACTTACATGAACATGACAGGAATTGACTAAGAAGATCTGGGTATACTTCAGCAGATCTCTTCTCCCCTTCTGTTGTGAATAGTGTAGAAAACAAATACGCTACGACAGATCACCCAAGATAACAAGGCCAAGTCAGACACATCCCACAGCTGATCTAGAACTCCGATGGTCACCCATCCAAGTACTACGGTAGTGCATTACCACTTAACTTCAGTGAGCAGACAAAAACTCATCACATTGCGCCACAATTCATGAAAGTCCAGAGACAAAAAAAAAAAGAAGTAAAAAAAAAAAGCTCTACCGAGGCTTGCGCTTAAAAACAAAATAGGATAATAAACCTATCTTCAGTTCCAGAAGGGGCAGATCTGATTACTGCCACAGCGCTTCCTACTCTCAGAGCCATTGAAGAAGTTCTTTTTGTGGCCAATCTGACAAAGTCCAACAGTAATACCTCCTGGAGGCCGGTATGATTAGAAAACAATGGCATCCCAGAGTTGCACACTTTCTGCAATATGATTACAGTATAGGGCCAAAACAACCAATTGAATTGTCTCGAATACCCACAATTCAAAGTGGATATTCATAGCAAGAGAAACAGGCATTACTCCTATATTTTGTAGATCAGATGCTTCAGAAAAACGCTATAACCCCAGTAAGAATGTATGCAAGCCCGGGATTTTACAGCAGATATTTCTAGTTCCCAAAGCAGGCAAGAAAGGAGACCTGTGATAGATTTAAGTGTATTAAACAATATGTAACAAAAGATCACATGTAGCGAGTCCTACCATTTCAGGGCCCTACCTTTCAATATTGCTACTGCTCGTCTCGAATTTACATGCATTGCAAAATAATTAAAACTTGTACTTCAAAATGGGAATTTACATTCATCAGTACCTAGCTTGGTTACTTCTCGCTCCAACATAGCAAATTTGCTGGGACTAATGGAAACAGCTAGTGGTATTTGTAAAAGAACTTGGTTGGATGATGAACTTTCAAAAATTAGAGCCTACCCCAACACAACAAGGGTGAAGTGTTCGCCATAGAAAAAAGTGGGGAACAAAGGCCCAAAAGGGTTTACAGTCAAGTTTGACAACCACTCTCAGAATTCTAATGTCATTCATAGGGGTTCTAACCTCTCGAGAAAAGACAGAACCAATGGGCAGATTACACATGAGACCGTTTCAGTGGTACCTGAAAACCTATTAAAATATCCCAAATCACTAGAAATTCAGATTCCCTGTTAGAGAATTTGAAAAGTTATCCGATCTGGTGGAAAGACGCAGAGAATGTGTTAGTAGGTTGTCCTCTCTATGCTTAGGAACACAATCTTCTGTTGTTCACAGATGTCTGTAAAGGGTTGGGAAGCACATTTGGGAGACCTGATAGTCAGTGGCAAGTGGTTAGTCACAGAAACCTCATATAAAAGTCTTCAAAGTCTTCATATAAATATTTTAGAACTGAAAGCTGTGTTTCTTGCAAAGGCTTTTCAAACTTGCCTTCAAAACAAGAGGGTTCTGGTTACTTCAGACAATGCCACAGTAGTGTCTTATCTCAACAAACAACGGGGACCCACTCGCTAGAAATGCTTCTAATGGCTTTTTGCAATCCAATTTTGCCGAGGGCTCGCTACATTTAGGGCTGTTTAAATGTGATAGCAGACAGTCTTTCATGATCACGCATGGAAAAAATCATATAAACAGAATGATCTCTTCATCCCAAAATTATCCAGATGATTTGACAAATTTGGCGCAGAGCAACGGTAGACATGTTTGCATTTTTTTTGCAACCAATATGAACAACAAAGTACCCCTATATGTTTCCCCAGCCCCATTGAGTATCTAATGGGAGGCACTAGACATTTATGCCCACTGTCCAATAGCTCTCTCCAAAATTTGTGCAAAAATGAGAACTTATGCTTGTCAAATGATAGTAGTAGCACCAGGGTAAACCAGGGATGAGCTGGTTTTGGGACCTGATAGACTTATCCACAAAGCCACCACTACTGTGAGCACATTGGGAATCGTGGAACAACCGTTCACCAAAACCTACCTTATCTCAACCTCCATATTTGACATCTGGACTCGGCGCCAAATTATTTTAAGAATTATAAGAGTCAATGGCAAATAGAATTAAGGCACCTCAGAGACTTTTATCACAAGGAGTCTATGAACAAAGGTAAACCATTATTGAATCATGGTGCAATGAGAGTCAGGTGGGCTTCTAACAGCCTTCTGTCTCCTCAATAGCAGATTTTTTGACCTATTTATTCATTGATAAAAGTCTGAAACCTACTACAGTTGAGGATACAGAACTGCTATCACAGATCATTTAGGTTCACTTTTTGTTGAAATCAGTCAAAGTTATGTACCCGGTAGATTGGTTGCGAGTTTTCATAGAGATACACCAATGAAGGATGGAGGTTTACCCTCTTGGGACTTACCTTGGGTACTCTTAACCTTGACCAAATCACAATTTGAACCATGGAGGATGCTTCTTTGAAAATTCTGACATTCAAGACAGTTTTTCTCATAACCCTGACCTCTGATAAGAGGAGGGGTGAGGTTCATGTTTGGACTTTCAAATCCTTGAAACACAAGAACTGTTGGAAGGAGGTTGCTCTTGCTCTTGCTTTAAATTTGGCAAAAAATCAGCTGGCATCTGATGGGCCTGATATTGTTCAACCTGTGGTCATTCCTGCTCTGACTATTCTTTGACTGCAGATATGACTCTATGCGTCATCAGAGCTCTAGGATACTATTTAGTATCAAGACCAAAGATTTTAGACAGGGGAAGCATTTGCTATTCATCTCTTTTAAAGATGCCTTTTCAGGAGACATTCAAAGAGCTATCATTTTTTCTTGGCTAAAACAAACAGTTCTGCCAGCTTATCAGAGTTCTGACCTTGAAACGCAATGTTTCCAACATCAAGTCTCATGATATATGTTCCATATGGTGGCTTCTTTAGCCTTCAGGGTGGTGTTACCCTTGATTAAATCCTGAGGGTATGCTTCTTTAAGTCACACTCCACTTTTACAAATCTTTATTTAATGGTTGTGGCTTGTAAGTCACATGAAGGGTCCGACTACTCCTTAAGGTCCTGTAGGTTCTGTCTAGCATGTTGTGCATTTATAGTATGCACTTTTTAAAATTAAATTCTAGCATTGAATGTTTGTATTCTTTGCATGTGCATTCTTTACTTTTTCTTACTTATGCCTGTTTTTATATTTACCAGGCCAGCCAGGAGAGTGATGTTTCCTGTACATACCAGTAGCAACATGTAACCATTTGAAGCAAGACAGATGACAGAACAACTGCCTTTAATGTATTGTTGCCGCACGGTCCCTATGTAGGCAAAGGGGTGGAAGCGGTCTTAACTAGGGTGAGCAGAATGACACCACAGATTGGCTTAACTATGTTTATTCACATACTGTGAAGCACACATCCACAGCGCCCTGGCTGGTATACAATCACACTCTGTGCTGACGTACAAAAAAACACCTGCATCACCAAACAAACTAGCACACTAGCTGCAAAGCCACAATTAAACAATCACCAAAACCGTGACCCCCAACTCCTCTCTTTCAAAACATACAAAACAATGACATCGCGCCGTTAGCAACTTCCGCTAACTGACAAAAGACAAAATTATTTCGTCTAGCCGTTTAAATAAAACGCGATTCTCGCCAATGCCCGCGATTCGCAGCCACGCTACCACATACTTCCCCGCATTGGGAAATGTCATCCTGACATAAAAAATCAGGTCACCTACACAGTCACACCAGAATAACTGGACCAAATCCCAAGCCGAATCCCATCACAGTTGTAACATATGGTTAAAAAAAATGATGTCAAAAATGATTACGAACAATAACCATTCCGATTCAACAAAAATCATACCGCATCCAAGACACATAAACAAAAAACTTTCTAATTCTGATTATGTTTCACTGAACAAGTCATTCAATGTCACACAAAAGTCAAAATAACCCATCAAAATAACTCTAAAACGTTCTTCAAATAGTTTATCTTGTCGCGAGTTTGGGTGTTATTGATTGTCCCATCATCACTAGCACCAGTTTGTTGGCCATCTCCTACGACCTGATTGAAATTGTATACAAAATCCGACCTCAAATGGGCAGTCGATTTCACCCTTGTAGACCTCCTTGGTACTGGAACTGGAGTGTTAGAAGCAACACTGACGTCACCATGAGTATCTGAGTCTGAGGAACTTGATCTGGACACCACTTCCTCTGACACATCAGAGTCCTCACCACCAGGTTCAATTCCTGAACCATGGTCCACCAGATCATCACTCAATGCCTCCCCAGTACCCGAGGAGATTACCTCACCATTATCTGGGTGAACAACACCCACTGACCCATTCGACTGAGCCAAATTAGACTCATCTATTTGCGGGGTGACTGATAAACCCCAAGCTCTCCTGGGAGTTGGCACCGGAACCACAGTCCTGGGTTTAGGTACAACCATTCCCTCATCGGAGTGAACATCTGATTCAACATCAGACTGCTCGGAGTCCCTATCACCATTTGGAAAATGAATTGGACCATCCACTTGGTCAAATGCGCTCTGAGAAACCCGCTGACGAGGTTTTGGCTGTGGTACTGCTTGACTTTCTAGGGGCAAACAGGGTATGGGTAGGAGCAAATTACGATGCAGTATCCGAGCTCTCCCACTCCCAATTTCAGGCTTAACCTCATACACTGGGATATCAGAATTGGGTTGCTCTACCACAACATACACATCCTGGCTCCATTTATCCGCTATCTTATGAGTACCTTGTAGCCCCACATTACGAAGCAGAACCCTGTCCCCGAGTTCCAAAACAGCGCCACGAATTCGCCTGTCATACCTATCCTTCTGATCTGCCTGACTACGCTTCACAGAGGACTCAGCTAAATCATAAGCCTTCTTCAAGCCCTCTTTAAGACTGTTTATGTAATCACGAGATGTCACAGGACCAGATGATTCATGACGGCCAAGAGCAATATCTACTGCAATCCTAGGATGGCGACCAAACATTAGGTAATAAGGGGAGAACCCAGTTGTGTCATGTTTGTTAATGAGGGATATTGTTGGCAGGGCTAATGAAGTGCCATTGATTGTTTGTGGAAAAGAGGTATCAGCATTGCTGGATACGGGTTCAATGGTCAGCACTATAGCAGTGAGTCTTTGCACTTCTTTGAATTTGACTGTTCAGCTTTTGGACAATGTGTTGTCTATTGAAGGCGCAGGGGGTCATAAAGTTCCCTATCTGGGATTGGTAGAAGTTGCAATTCAGTCGCCTGAGATTTTGTTAGGTGAGTTCCCAGTGCTGATGCTAGTTGTACCTGATACAGAATATCACAAACGAGTTCCGGTGCTTCTTGGTACCAATATTCTTGGTCGCCTTACCAATGCCAACCTTCACCCTGTCCGCACCTGGAAGAATGTGTTGTACGCTGTTACCAAGCAACAGGCAGTTCAGGGTAAAACCGATAGTCTGGGTGATCTAAGGACTTCCAGACCAGTTACCGTGCCAGCTAATGGTCATGTGATCATTTATGGTCGAACGCAAACTCCAGCAGTTTGCCAAAAAATGACTGTTTGCATGGAAGGAAAGTCTGGGTTACCAAAAGGCGTTATGGTTACACCGAGTGTGAACATTGTATCCCCCGGTAGGTCAAAGATCAGGTTACCCATTGCCCTTGTGAATCATTTGTCACAGCCTGTTACCATTCCAGCAAAGACTCGCATTTGTGAGTTATGCAGCACAGAGGATGTGGTTGGCTTTGAGAAGGGAAGTGTGGCTGATGAAGTGTCATTCAGTCAGTCCGCTGATTTCCTTGACAATTTTTCTAATATGAAGGAGACCTAATCTGATGAGCAAGTCGGTGAGTGTTTAAGTTATGTGTGTTATGATTTAGTGGAATGTTTGCTTGTAACTAGCAGTTTGAGTTTTGTAGTTGTAAACATAGATTTGATTTAAATACTGGTTATGATAGGTTACTATCTGTGCATTTTAGTTGTGATGGAAATGTATTTAGTTATTAATTGAATTACGTATATTTAATTGAATAAGTAGTTTATAACCTGTGCTTTGGTTATGTGATAAAATTATGTCTAGTCACATTTAGTTGATAATGAAGTATAATGTGTGATCTGTGAGCAGTATAGTTTTACAATTCCTAGTGATTGTGTATTTTTTAGGTGTTTTTTTGTACGTCAGCACAGAGTGTGATTGTATACTAGCCAGGGCGCTGTGGATGTGTGCTTCACGGTATGTGAATAAACATAGTTAAGCCAATCTGTGGTGTCATTCCGCTCACCCTAGTTAAGACCGCTTCCACCCTTTGCCTACATAGGGACCGTGCGGCACCAGTATTAAAAACTAAAACTCTTGAAAGAACATTAACACATCTTCTGAAAGTTTCCAGGTTAGTTTGTAACTATTAATGTTATTTTGTTTAGTTTTCTAAAGAGTGTATATCATAGTTTTGCAGTTTATCCTCACAAGATTGCTTGATATTAGTTACAATGACTTTATTTTGATCTACTTTTGGTTTGCAAATTTTAAAAAAAGCCTACTTTCAGTATGGTTGAAATCAAGCAATAGTGAGTAAAGGTAAGGGTATTTGGGCAATAAAATGAAAAAATGTTATTGTAATTTAACCTTTTGTAAGTTAAATATGTACCTTATCCTCACTAGATTCGGATTCTATAAATGTCAACCTCACTTTTCTCAAAATTTGGTTGCCTGGGACCTGGCTCATGCGTACTCATCATATGCACGTCAGTACTGACAAGAATATTTCTTAAAAAATTTTTCTCTTTTGGTTGTTTTGTTTGCTCCTGCCATCACATTGCATTAGTGGGGTTAAAGTAAGTACAAATGTATTTAACTTACAAAAAGTTTAATTATAATAAAATTTTTACAGTCGACAGAAGAGCAGCTGCACTCTGATATAATTTATAAAATGATTAAAGCCACGAATTTGTTACATGAACCTGAAAGTCTCATTTATTATTCAGAAACATTCCATTCATAAACAGGAATCGGAATATTAAAAGGTGAAATCAAATGATTTTAAAACGTACTTTTTTACTTTAGCCCTGAAATAAGAATTGATTTCTGTAAAAATGAGAAATAACTTATTCTGAGACGCTGTTAGAATGAGTTAATTTAAAACCCTGTTAATGGCCTCTTTTTCATCATTGTTGCAAGTCTTTGGTTAATCAGGAACCTAACACCTTTGGGATATCTAGTTTCTTCTGTACAGAAACCATCTGAATGAAAACTTTCCCATTATGTGATGAAAAAAAACTTTCAGTGGCAGAAAATGTCAGAAAATGAGAAATCAATTTGCAAGTGAGTTCTTCCTTTTCCAAATTGACACAGATGAAGACAAGCTGATTAAGACCTACAGCCTTTTGAAAACCGCCTTAAATAAACTCTTAAATTTAAAGCAGCCATCCAATTTCTTGTTTGATAAATCAGAGAAGACCCTTGCAGTAAATGCAGGATTACGTCTAAATTCACAAACTAAATGTTACCTATTGATTTTTGGCTATAATTGAGAATATTGCTGGACAGTGCCTTGGTAACACACACCCAGACGTTTTTCTTCTCTTTTCATGAATAGCATTAAGTAATCCCAATCTTTCAACATGGATGTTGTCATGTCTTTGTGACATGAAATGATGTACTATAATGTCCAAAATGAAAAATGACTACAGAAAAGAGCACTTATATTTATGCCCATAACTATGTATATTATATAAATTAGCAAGGATCTACAGTTTAGCACTGTTTAATAACTATCACATCTGCTAGTCGGGCTGGGGAGTTCTGAATATTCATGACTTTTATTTGTATCCAGAATATGGTGTAGATCTTTCTCATAATGTAATAATTGTCCTTTCTTCTGGTCAGGCTCTACTCATATAAAACAATTCAGGAAGATTTATTCATTACTTTTAGAGTTATCACGAACAGAGACAAATAAAATAACACACGTAGAAACATAATCTGTGCAGGTAATAAATGTGCAAACTGTGCATGTAATAGTTGTATATACCAATATTACCTTGTGTAATACCAATAGTGGTCTAAGCCAAAATAGTTAACATTTTACTTAAGTTTAAATTATTTTCAAAATTTTAAATATAACTTTTTAATAGAACATTTAATACAAACAATAAATATTATATTCATTTTGGAAAAACAATTTCTTCAATCCATTTTTGTATTTATCAGCACAATTTTTAATTCAAGCTTTGTTATGTATAACAATATTTCAGTAATAAGGATCAGCCTACAATCAAAGATTTTGAGTTAAAATGAAATTAATTGATTTTAAAACGTACTTTTTTACTTTAGCCCTGAAATAAGAATTGATTTCTGTAAAAATGAGAAATAACTTATTCTGAGACGCTGTTAGAATGAGTTAATTTAAAACCCTGTTAATGGCCTCTTTTTCATCATTGTTGCAAGTCTTTGGTTAATCAGGAACCTAACACCTTTGGGATATCTAGTTTCTTCTGTACAGAAACCATCTGAATGAAAACTTTCCCATTATGTGATGAAAAAAAACTTTCAGTGGCAGAAAATGTCAGAAAATGAGAAATCAATTTGCAAGTGAGTTCTTCCTTTTCCAAATTGACACAGATGAAGACAAGCTGATTAAGACCTACAGCCTTTTGAAAACCGCCTTAAATAAACTCTTAAATTTAAAGCAGCCATCCAATTTCTTGTTTGATAAATCAGAGAAGACCCTTGCAGTAAATGCAGGATTACGTCTAAATTCACAAACTAAATGTTACCTATTGATTTTTGGCTATAATTGAGAATATTGCTGGACAGTGCCTTGGTAACACACACCCAGACGTTTTTCTTCTCTTTTCATGAATAGCATTAAGTAATCCCAATCTTTCAACATGGATGTTGTCATGTCTTTGTGACATGAAATGATGTACTATAATGTCCAAAATGAAAAATGACTACAGAAAAGAGCACTTATATTTATGCCCATAACTATGTATATTATATAAATTAGCAAGGATCTACAGTTTAGCACTGTTTAATAACTATCACATCTGCTAGTCGGGCTGGGGAGTTCTGAATATTCATGACTTTTATTTGTATCCAGAATATGGTGTAGATCTTTCTCATAATGTAATAATTGTCCTTTCTTCTGGTCAGGCTCTACTCATATAAAACAATTCAGGAAGATTTATTCATTACTTTTAGAGTTATCACGAACAGAGACAAATAAAATAACACACGTAGAAACATAATCTGTGCAGGTAATAAATGTGCAAACTGTGCATGTAATAGTTGTATATACCAATATTACCTTGTGTAATACCAATAGTGGTCTAAGCCAAAATAGTTAACATTTTACTTAAGTTTAAATTATTTTCAAAATTTTAAATATAACTTTTTAGTAGAACATTTAATACAAACAATAAATATTATATTCATTTTGGAAAAACAATTTCTTCAATCCATTTTTGTATTTATCAGCACAATTTTTAATTCAAGCTTTGTTATGTATAACAATATTTCAGTGATAAGGATCAGCCTACAATCAAAGATTTTGAGTTAAAATGAAATTAATTTAGATAGAATGGATTCTGAAGAAGAAAAAGACATGATTCCTTTACAAAGTGCCAAAGAGGTGAGTGAAGCTTACTTTAAAGTAACTGACCTTCCCATAAACAAGTCAGATTATGGCCAGTGTTACCCTATCATAAGCAAGTATAGCTCCAATCAGACCTTGCCATAAGCGAGGCTGTCACTAGCTGATGTGATTCTAAAGATATCAGATGATTGAACTTGACCTTGAGAAATGACCTTGCCACAAGCAAGGTAGGTACTAATTAGTGGAACCATGCCATATGCAAGGATTGGTAAAGTGTTTAAGGATAAATAACTAAATTGCAACAGAACAATTGCTTGGGTTGTTAGGGCAACCCGGGTGTCAGTCCTCCTCCCGGATTAGGACATTTGATAGAAAACATATCAAAAACATTTCAAAATAATGAGTGTGAAAAACAGTTGCTATAAAATGTTTGTAAAACATTTTCAGAGCAAACATTTACAAAACATTGTCAAACAAATTATGTTTAAACAGTGTATGTATTCTGTTTATCAAACATTTTATGATGAATGCTTGAATAGCATTTCCAGCACAACCTTCATTTTTTCAACTAGTTTATAATGGTTAAAAACTTTCCAGTCAAACCTAGTTTCTTGAATTATTTTATAAATGTTTTCAGCAAAGGGTTAAATAGGTTTCAGGGTTAAATAGGTTTTAAAAACGTTTTGTAAACGTTTATACCATTTTAAAACGTTTTTAATGTTTACTGGGTAGTGTTCAGTCATAAGGTCAGCCAAACATTTCGGCCATAGTTTTGCCTTTGATGCTCCTAAGATCTGGAATGACCTCCCTCAAGATGTTCGCGGTGCAACATCAGTTGCCTCCTTCAGAAAGAAGCTTAAAACATACCTGTTTGCAAAAGCCTACCCACCATAGCCTCCCCCGTCACATCTGTGTCTCCTTTGTATGACCTGGCTATGTCCCTTGATTAATGCTAACTGCCTTGCTTTATGTTTAGATACGCCTTAGAGTCCATCAGTGATGGAGATTAAGCGCTATAAAAGTCCACATTAGATTAGATTAGATAAGGTCAGTTACAAAAGTGCTCAAAACCCAGAAAAAAGAACAAAACGCCCCCGAAATTGGGTTATGACTTCTACCTGGTTATGGATTGCTCAATTATTATTATTTTATTAGATTATCTTGTACAATGATACACGGTATCTGTTATTATGCATATCTAGGCACATTTATATTACCCCTCCTGCTTATTTTAAATAAGTTGATTTAGGGGCGACAAGAGGAAGCACTGCCTGAAGAGCTTCCTTGTCTAGCTGCTTCAGGACCAAACGAATAACCAAAAAGTGAAACATTAATCAGAAATATTTGAGAGTTCTTACAATACATTAAAGAACAGCAGTTATTCCTCCACCTAGTTGGATTTAGCAGAGTCCCAATTGGCAAGATATTGCAGCACAATAAACTGGAAATTTTAATTAAATGTAGCTTATATAAGCCACAGGCTTACCCTTGGGACTTAAAGATACCCCCTCCCGCCTGCCTGCATGATCAATTCCAACTGGGGGTAGGTCTCATACTCCAAGGAGGAAATGGCATACGCATCTTGGAGCACTTCTGGTCCTGGGCAGTTGACATTGAACAGCAACTCTTTTTTCTAGAGTTTGGCAACTCAGGAGGCAATTAAGCTATCTGAACAGCAATGAGTCCCAAAGGATAAGCTTGTAGCTTATAAAAACTATATATAATTAATAGGCATTTTTAAAAATAAACTTTTCTTCTACATTCTGGTTTCTGAGAGATATATATTTTTTTTGAAATGATAACTTGTGAGTTCAATAACAATCTTAGAAATATCTTTACAACATGTTATATAAAATTAAATATGTGAATTCGTAATATGATCAATTGTTATACGTTGGTAATTTAAAAACTTAACGTATACTCCAGGGGGATTAGGCTAGATACTAACAGATGGAACTGTTCTTTTACTTTTCAACCAGACTTAGCAGTTACACATGCTCCCCCAGTGAATGCTTGTAACTTTTACCCTTTGTATAACACCTGAAATCCTTTTATTCTAAAGAAGTTACGAATATAAACTTTCTGATGTGTCAATGGTTTGGTCAATTGTAGGTTCATATTTCTGTTTACTGACAGGAAGAATAAATTGATCCGGAAAAACCTTGCCATTAATTCTTCAAATCACACAAAAGGGTTAAATCATGTATGGTACATGATGTTATCGTCAATGAGAATTTCTTATGACATTGTTGTTTCTGCCGTAATCCAGTACTGTTCACAAATATTGAGTGTTCTCTTAGGCTAATTGCTTTACTTGTGCAAACCCAGAGAATAAATAAAATAGCAATAAAAAGGAAACTGGAATGCTAAAAATATAAAGTTAAAATAATTATTATATCGGCTTTTTCCTCTTTGATTGGCTGAAATAGAAAGTGAAGACAAAAAGAAAAAAGCTGCTATGAATTAAAACATGGACATCTTGTCACGTATGACAAACTTGTCAAAGATAATCTGAGATCAGGTGACAGTGTGATCAACTAATCTTTAGATACTTGTGGATTTAACACAGTATAACTCACAATGTACCTGAACGTCCATAAACAGGTAGATTCAAAATGGCCCAAGTCACTGTCATGGTGTCCTGGGATCCTCAGGCTTCATGATAAAAATGTGCTGGATACACACAACTTAATGTCACTATCACAGAGTTAAAGGAAAGGGGGTGATGTTTTATTACCATGTGTATTCACATATGCTTTCTGGATTCTCACACATTTGTATCTTTGTTTGCATACAGCTTAACAGAGCTTGGACCATACGGATTAGATTGATTTATCGAATGGAAAATAAATGTCAACAACAGTTTCCACTGGATCTAGATACTTGCATCTGAATGTAACAAATCCTTACAAAACTGATAGTGACTTCTATAAGTATGTTCAAACTATTAAGCAAATAGAGCTATACTGGAATCATTAAAAGTCACACAAAATAAAATAATATGATGGCCTTGGTAAAATTGCATCTCAGAAATTACCATTTTAAAAAGCATTGAATAATGTTAAAACTGTTAAAACTTGGTAAAATGGAAATTAATTTTATAATTACAAGTAATGAAATTTGACAACTGCATACATTTAGATAAATTCATGGTATATTATTACGTTTGTCAATCGTGTGTTATATTATTATGTGGAATAATAAAACAGAAATGTTTAACCACCATGAAGTTTGATAAATATGTTGATGCAAAGTTACTCGTGATTGTATTAATTATATAAAAACTTTACAGTGTAAAATTTAAAAGGAACAATCTTGTTCTTATTTCATATCTTGTTTTGAAGAAATCATGGATATAATGGAAACTACAACTTCCCTTGCAGTACCAGTGTACACTGATAATGCCTCGTCCAAATTACCTTTTTGGACATTCACCAGCAAAGGTTCTGATCTTGTAACCACAGTAGATATTGTTAGTACTACTACAGGGAGAAAAGCCGACATTAACAACACAACATCTTCTTCAGCAAAGACTTCTACCAGTGTTGCAAACACAAACCTTCGTGTCAGCGGTGATGTACTGGAAGTTGTGTACATTTGTGTCAGCTCAGTTGTTTTAATTACCAATTTAGTTGCTGTCATTGTATTCCTCACCAATAGACGTCTTCGGAGACAGCTGGATATCAAATTCCTCATCAGCCAGAGTGTGATTGATTTCTTGGCTGGTCTGTTCTTGTTGACCAACACTTTGGCTATCCAATCTGCCCCAGAGAACTTTGCAGGGGCATATGCAGAGTTTACCTGCAAGTACTGGTATTCTGGCTTCCCTCTGTGGGTGATGTTCCTGACTTCAACACTCCATCTTTGTGCATTGAGCTTTGTGAAGTATCTTGCAGTGGTCCACCCTTTCTTCTTCAAAATCCACTTCACAGAGGCAAAGGCGTATCTGGTTATGGTCACACCACTCCTTGTGTCGATAGCATTCTATATTGGTTTGTTTGAGACTTCAACAGGATTGGTAGACGGAAAGGTAAAAAGTTTCATTCAAAATGGGGAAAAAGATTAGTGTTCATTGTGAAATATGTACCAACAATGAATATTACCACAAGAAATTTTGTGCTTTGTGGATGTATATGTTGCGGAGGAAATTTAGCCCTTCATTAAAAGAAATGAAAAGTCCATTTTAATTGTTACATTGTCATTGAAAAATTACGTTTAATCTACCCCTAAGAATATATAACTTTGAGTTTTGAACAACTAAAGCTGCTAGGTAAGTATAACTGGAGTTAGAGTTATCACTATTGCCATTGTTTATACCAAGCAGTTTGGCTTCAGCTTTGCCTATGACATTTCATTAGTTTGAAATGAATTGCCCGATAATATCCGCCCGGCCTCTACTCTTCCCCCTTTTAGAAGGAATCTGAAATACTATCTAATTTTCAAAGCACAAATTTATTTTAGCATATATATCAGTTGCCCTTGCAGTGCTAATTCCTCGCTAATGTTCACGGACTTTTGAAATGCCCAAAAACTTTTTTCTTGGAGATTAAGCGTTATAAAAGTATAATAGCAATTACACACGACATCTATATTTTGCCTCTGTTTTTCAGTGCTACCAGATCAGCCTGTGGCCTAATGATTCAGTGCGTCTGTTTTTTGGTGTATTTACCTACCTGATAGCCTTCTTCATCCCACTGCTGATGCATATCTTCTGCTACGGCAAAATTCTGAAAGTTCTCACCAGCAAAAGCATGGGTACATCCTCTGTAAAGAAAAAAGCTCAACGAAGAACCATCAAACTTCTGGTCCTTGTTGTGGCAGCTTGTTTCATCTGTATTACTTGGAACCTCAACATCATCTTCCTGTATTATCTAGGTATTGATTTGGACTTCCAAGGATGGTCTTATAACCTCTCTGTGGTTATGATTTACTTAAACGCATTAGTTAATCCGTTTATTTATCTGATCTTTTATAAGCGATACAGACTTCACCTGAGAAATGGCCTGAAAAGAATCCTATGCTGCACTGAAAGACAAGCTAGCAGAGAAGAATCTGTTGATATAGACACAGTTACAGTTGAAATAACACACTTCTAATTACATAACTTTAAATAAACGGTATCAGATGTTCCAGGTATCTCCCAGACTGATAAGAGCAGGAAACCCAGTCAGATGCCACTGTAAATAGTTAACCTTAATAAAACAACATACACCATATCCAGTGATGATGTCAAAAAGACAATTAAGTAGTCTCAATGACAAATAAATGGAGATGGGGGGAATTGAAGAAGTTAAGACATGGCTTGTAAGAAGCAGTCCTTTGGTTGATTTGTTCCAGTTTTGAGTAAGAGGAGAGCTTGTGTCATCATAAAATCACAGGTATCTAAAGAATTTTCCCATGGTTCCATAAAACATAAGGAATGTTCTTTAATGGTGAATTTAACATGCTTCAATGAATTTCATAGATCTTATGCTTGATTGATTTTATGGATGAATGAAGTAAATATCACACCAACAATTCATCGGTAGTTAAATCTGGGCTAGGCCAAATTTTATCCCCTCTGATATATTACACTTTTATATATTAAAGAGAATCTACTGTATAGTGCTGGGGGTCACTCTGGCCTGCTACACCAGTTTTGCAGAGCCTCCTCTGGTAGTGAGCACATAAACTAAAGAAAGGTGTATTTCCTACCATCGGGCAGGTTACCAATAGATTCTGTCTCCATAAAACTTCCTTAAATTTTTCTCACTAAAGGTCCTCCTTAACAGTTAAGGAAGGTGTAAACTGCTTCCTTTAGTTAAAATGATGAGTAGAACTGGTGATTTTAGTCGTAGAATGCAGCTTAAACATTTACCTTAATTTTAAAGTAGGTGCCTTCTTTCCTCAGGATTTGAGGGATTTTCCGTGAAGTTCCTGTAATGGAGGGAGACATTAATGAAACCTGACTCTATGTCAGGGAGAAAAAACCTAAAGAAAATCTCTATTTTAAGGTGACTTTTGGTTAATTAAGCTTTGTGAAAAGTAAAGGCTGAATGCTTTGGTCCAATACAATACTCCTTTCACATGGCAGTATCCCTCGCGGGAACCCGTGTTTGGAGAAACGTCCCTGTCCTTGGATCACCGTCTGACGTCCGTATCCAAGCTTGCGCGTCAGTGGCAAACCATCCATTACCTTGCGAGTCCTACCGAAGTTTTAAAATATTGGAAATTTCTGCCTCTGATTTTGGTACCATGAGCATACGCAGACATTTTTGCGCATGCATGTATAAATTTCTGACTATGGTAACTACAGGTGTGGTCCACGGTGTACATAAGGTTGGGATTCGGTCATCTTTCAGTGTAATACGGCAATATAAGGTGAGTTAAGGTATTGGTCGTTCTGCCACATGTTTGTTCAATGGCTACAGAAGGTGAGTTTAGGTTCATGGAGGTTGTCCCCTGGTGACTCACGTTCGTGGTGCTGTCATCCGACTGTTATTGATTGTAAAAAACAGTGTCCAATCAGTGACCGTCCGCCTGTAATGTGAACAACTAGCACAAAATGTGAAAGGAGCTTAACTGTAATGTATTTTAAATCTGAAAAATGTTAAAACCTGTTTATGCTTCTTTACCCAGTAATGAAGCATTGCATTGTTATTTTTTCTTTTACATTTAAATATTTTTATCCATAGATTTGTGTTTAAGTTCCTCTTTTACTATCAGTTGTATGGTAAAAATATACCTCATTAGCCCAGGCATGTTGGGCTGGCTGGTATGTCTCCGTAACTTTTTGTCATTTTTGTTGTTTTAGTGGCACTGTAATAAACAAACTTTGAGTATAATCTATATATAATTCAGCCTCGGCTCGCCACCGGAATTGTGTTTCTACTGTAAACAGGTATCTACAACATATGTCGCCTCAGAAATTAAGTTTATGCTAATCTGACTCTTTGGGGGTTTGATCACCTCAAGATTATTTTGGGAATTCCAGAAGTACTGTATGTTGATGTAACTCTGCTAGAGATGGATTTGTGTGCCCTGTCTTGTCGCCTAACCCTGTTGTTAAAGTACTGAATGACCTTAGGCTTTGATTATTTCGACTAAATGAGAATACAAGGATCACTCTGGATATCTTTACTGTCATATAGCCGTTCATATTTTTTCAGCACATATATTTCCTGCAATATTTATTCAATTTCCTTTAACAATCTTTTCTTAAATATAGTCTTTTACACTTTTTTGTTACATACATATATGAACAATTTCCGTATCAACAATACAATTCATGGGCACAATTTTTAGTTTATGACCTTTTTAGTATGACCTCTATCTTTTAATGTCAGAATGCGAGAATGTCCATTTCTCTTTCATAGCTTGACCTTTTGATTGTGATGGAACATGCTTCTGCAGGAGTATTTGGATTTTAACATTTCAATCTTGGTCTTGAAATCCTTTCTTCAAAATTTATACTATAAAGTTCAAGACTTATTGACTTGGCTCTTTGGGTCATTATGGCGTGTTTTCCCTTTTGTACCTGGTTTCTAGATAAAATATTTTATTCTGGGAACCTGTTTTTCAACATATATCACAAAAATGGGGTGCTACAATTTCTCTTTTAAAACCCCTTTTGCTTCATAGCCACATACATTCCTGCTATTTTAAATTTCATATCAGTCATTTATGAAGTAATATTAACATTTTGATACCTTTGACCTTGGACTTGTGGCCCATTGGGGCTTATATGTCTACAGAACTTTGGGGTGCTTTGTAGTCCCCTATTTCAGCTGAGAGTTTTGACCGTTCACCTGCTTCAAGGTCATTGGCATTGTCATGACCTTGCTCGTCCATTTTGAACTTGACATGTAATAACCTTCCTCAAGTTCACTGGTAGTTCTTGGTTCTCCGTAGATTTTATAAAGTTTCGGGTAAAAAGAGACTAAGACTCTGCGCTCTCCGAATGCTCTTGTTGAAAGTAATAATAATAACAATAATAATGTGATCGACAGTTTGGGTGGAGTTTGGTTGGAAAACTTTCTGTGTTGTTTATGGAAATAGCCAGGTTTGTGTTTCTAATGCAACTTTCAGTAATTAATATAAAATTACGATGTATAAAATAAGACACTCTATTTATGAAAGAGTGTACATTAACTGTGTCTTTGTAAGAAAACTGAGTCTAGGAGACAGAAAACTCATCACATTATCTGATCTCCATGTACCTATAATATAACAAGATACATCAAAACACTAAAGATCCTGTTGAAATGCTAACACTGAAACCCGACACTGACAAAGGCTTTTGTTTTCTCCACAAGTCCAAGTAAACAGCAAAAACACAACATTTTTTTCCTTTAATGGTGATGTTTATGGACTTTACTGTGATTGCGCCCACCGACAATTGTCATAAGTAAGTGAAAATGACATAAAGTTAGCTAACCCAGGTCAGTCAGTCCCAGAGAGGACTCTATATACAGTCTCATAATAGCCAAGAAACATGACAAGGTACAATTTTAGGGTCATAAAATTATATAACAAAACTTAGACAATGTTGTTAACAATTAAAGACTGACACATTATATCACTTTACTTATAATAAAAAGATCTTTTGGGTATTCCAAATAAGATTTAAAGTCAAGATCAGAACAACATAGTAGATCATGTCTCTCACAGATGCCAAAATATGTTTCATTGAAAAAAAGTGACAATAAGTAAATGAAAAGTTTCTGAATGAACTAATGATTTTTTTATATTCAGTTAAACGTAAAACACCTGTGGTATTTTTATGGATAAGTATTCCACTGAAGGTATTTCCACTGTGGATATCTTCACTTATGTTTTTATCGTTGATATATTCAATGATGGTATTATCCTTAATGACATTCTTACTGAATATAATTTCATTTTTGATATTTTCATCGATGACATTCATACAGATGTTTTTCTCACTCTGTTGAGGTCTGATCCTCTAGGAAGATCACAGACTCAAAAGAAGGAACAGTGTTTCTTGTTCAAGGTTTTCATTTTTCGTAGGAATGGTTGATGTCACTGATGATTGATTTTACCGAGCTCCATTAACCTGCAGGTTATTAGATATGATGAATCACTCACCAGATTTATCTTATTTGTTTTTACATGTAACTTGAAGTCTGCCATCCTTATGAAATAGATGCTTCAGACACCAGAGATCATAATCTTCTGAGAAAAACTACACGTTGCTGTATTTTAAACAGAAAGCGGGTGGATGTTAGCATTGGGAGGGGGCAGCAAACTGGCCTCACACCCCTCAGGTCTTTGGTTTGATTCTCTGCTTTACCTGTTGAAAGTGGGAAGATTGGTACTTGCTTGCCAGTGTCTGATAGTGTACATAATCTTGACCAACTAGTATGCACTGCTTTCCTTCACCACCTCCACTACCACCCACAATATGACCTATGCAATGTGTTGAAAGTTCAACTCAAATCATTCAATGAATCAAAAATAAATAACACTCAGTTGCCGAGTGATTAACAAGCATGGCATTTGTCCACTTTCCTCTAATTTCTCTGGCTGTGGGTTTGAGTCCAGCCTTTGGCAATTTAGGGGAGGGGGGTCACTCAGGTTGTGATATGACCTTACTTATATCCTCACAAAAATGTGTTTAACCAGTCAATATATCATACTTGGTCAACAACATTAACTTTATTTTTAAAACACGTATAATTTTTGAATAGTTAATTAAAGTTATTTATTATTTTTATATATTTACACTTTAAAGAAAAAGTATTTTATATTTTTCTCTTATTACAATTGGCATATGAGTTTCTATTTTTTATCAGTTTTACCTGAAAAATGGTTCTTTCACCATTCATTGCTACAGGTGATATTTAAGACTATTCCAGTCAGTTTTTCCATGTAAGGATCAATTTAATTAAAATTTCAAGGGGAATATTAAAAAATAGTGAATAGATGGTTAGCTTTTAATTATGAATTTTTATCAGATTCTCCTAAAAGGGACACATTTCGCCTGTAATAGAGCGAGACATTTACGATTAGGCTAACATGTTTGTTTAACGTACATGTATTAGTGCCGGCATGTCAGTAAGTTTTTAAGAGTAGACTCACACAGCCCAGACCTGTATCTATAGCCATGTTAGCTTGGCTTTCATAAGATGTTTGGACCAGGGAGACCAATGTGAGATGATCATGTTCTGTTGCAGTGATTTGGCAACTGGCAAAATATCGTCTGTGAGTGAAGAGTACTACTACTACTACCACTACCACTACTACCACTACCACTACTACCACTACTACTACTACCACTACTACCACTACCACTACTACTACCACTACTACCACTACTACTACTACTACTACCACCACTACCACTACTACTACTACTACCACTACTACTACTACCACTACCACTACCACTACTACTACTACCACCACTACTACCACTACTACCACTACTACTACTACCACTACCACTACCACTACTACTACTACTACTACCACTACCACTACTACTACTACTACCACTACTACTACTACCACTACCACTACTACTACCACTGCTACCACCACTACTACTACTACTACCACTACTACCACTACTACCACTACTACTACTACCACTACCACTACTACTACCACTACTACTACTACTACTACTACTACCACCACTACCACTACTACTACTACCACTACCACTACTACTACCACTACTACTACTACTACTACTACCACTACTACTACTACCACTACCACTACTACTACTACCACTACTACTACTACTACTACCACTACTACTACTGCCACTACTACTACTACTACTACTACCACCACTACCACTACTACCACTACTACTACTACCACTACCACTACTACTACTACCACTACTACTACTACTACTACCACTACCACTACTACCACTACCACTACTACTACTACTACCACTACTACTACTACTACTACTACTACTACTACTACTAGATAACCAAGAATTAAAAAAAGTATTTGGTTATATACGTCATCAAAACCCCCCAAAAACAACAAAAACAAAACTACTGAACGGATTTTCCCTAATTAGATGACATGTGATTCCTTGCTCAACTGAGGAGTGATTTCTCAGTAAGGTTACACAGCATTAGTAGTCATGAGAAAGAGTAAAACAATGAATATCATTTGCAGGAAGGCATGTTTAAACTAGTGGTGTGTTGTTCTTTTCAAATAGTGCACACTTAGTTTAAATATTCACTTGCCATTAACTTTATTTAATACCTCCGCCATAAAGCTTTTAAGTTCTGACTGTGTACATTTGTTTGCTCGCAAAATGACAGATTTTGAATTTTGATGAAATTTTTACTAATGGAACAGGAAACAGACAATTTGATTTTAACGGTTTTCTGGATCACTGTCTGGATCCAGGAAGTTGCAAAGGATATTTTATCATTTCACTCAAAAGCAATATTAGAGATGCTAGACCCTGGCGTGGGTATGGACTCTCTGAGTCCTCTTGCTAATCTACTGCAATGCGTTGTACCTTGGCACCTCAACTTGGCACAAAACAGAACAAAGAATAGAAATAAAGTGTTGGGTGTCATCATTAACACTAAAATAACTCCTGGAATGGAGCAAACAATAAATAAGGTAGAAGTGATGGTATCTAAAATTATGATAGAAATAAATTGAATGTATCCGGGTAGATTTTCCAAGCGTAGATTGCGAATGTTGAGGCTACTTGGGTTGCTGATTTCGAGTAGAGAATTACATTATCACTCATTAAAATGGACTTAAAGAGGCTTTCAGCATTTGTATCTATTTCATCAATTTATAGTTTGCACCTTTATAAATGTATATGATAATCAAAGGATATCTATATAAAACAAGCACACGTAACAATTTTGTGTTAAACTTGCGCAAAGCTACGACAAAGAGCATTAAAAGCATGAATGGTAAAAATTATTTTCATATTAATGTAAAATGTTGGATATATCATATAAAATACCTGGATAATTTTTGCACATGTAAATGATATAAGAAAGACAGAGATTTACAAATATATATTAAACCGTTTGAATGTATAATTTTGAAGAACTGTCATGTGAGCAATTTGAAAACACAAATATAAATGTATTGTGCTAAAAGGTTGTCCAAAGTAAAATCTGAAGATTCACACATGCGCAAATGTATAGCATTGAAATATTTGTCGGAATTTCATATCAGTACAAGTTATTTATATATTTTACAAACACTTATAGCTTGTGAAAAGTCAAGGTTTAACACACAAAATACTTTAAAGGCATTAACCTTTAAGCTTATAGTTATGATAATGTAAAATCTATAAATCAACATATAATAATTCATTGCAGCAGTCCATACAGCTTACTCTGTCTGTTACCAAGTCAATACTGTATACTTCAGGCGGTACCACAAAATTAGTATGTCCAGCCTCAGGCATGATCTCAAACATTCCTCATTTGTAAAATCTCCTGGAAGCATAGTTAGTGTCTAACATGAACAGTTTGTGAACGACCTCAGTGACCTATTGAATAAACACTCACCTCTTCTCATTTGTAGTTTTGCCAAGGTATCTGCAGGATGGCTGTTTGATTCATATCTGAGAGCAAGGGCACTCAAGCATCAGTGCAAGCATATTTGGTGCTCAAACAAGACCATCCTAAGTAGACCCAGATTACACAAGCCGATTTCCAGATGTAACAATGCTTTGTACTATAGAAATCTAATCTCTAAAATGGACAGGACTCCAAAATGCAAGAATTCACTGGCTGATGTCTCTTTTTTCCCTGACAAAATTATCAGATTTGTGAAACATTCTCAAACATCGATTCTTCTGAGACTCTTGCTCGCCTGAGCCTCCTGGCTTGTTTTGGCTGTTAAGCATCTCTCTGAGGAAGAAATACGAAAAAATCCCCCATAAATTTTTGCTTTTTGGGCCCCTGGCCTACTATTCTTCCATCAATTACGAAGCCTTGTCTGTGGGCTTTGTTCCAGTTGTGCCACAGTTTCAACAAGACAGTTGTTACCCCCAAAATAGAAAGACTTCTTTGCCTTGAAAGACATTTGTCATTTGAAAGACTAAACAGGTGCTATGAAGGTGTAAAAATGGTTATCAGCAAATTAGAGGAACCCAATAATGATAAAACCGAGTTTATCTTTTTTTGTTGTAAGTTGCATCATAAAAAAGTATTTCTTGCCAGTCAAAATTCTCAGCAATCCATTGAATCCTGCAAAAGTGGCAACCAATCTGGGAGTATGGTTTGACTCTGATTTCTCTTTTCTGGGAATGTTAAGAGTGTCTGTTAGGTCTGTTGTATACAACTGAGGCATCTTAAGAGACTTAGGCAGCATATTACACAGCAAGTGGCCCTGGAGGCAGCAAATGCTCTTGTGAGCAGTTGGGTTGACTACTGCAATTCCTTGCCCAGGAGTCTTTTACGATTAAATGTAAGGAAGCTCCAAAAGTGTACAGAACAACATAGCTAGGATTGTCACCAATACAACCAGATATTCAAATATAACTCCAGTACTCGAAAGTTTCCATTAGTTGCCTGTTCAACAATGGTCAGTAATCAAATCAGCTACAATAGTTTATACGTTTCTTCGGAGTGGTTATGCTATCACAGAGCTTTTTGGAATCTCAGGAAAGCGTTTACAATAATAAGAGTAGCCAGACAGAGGGTGAAGTTCTTGAGTTGCCATAGCTTATTCCATCTGTTTATAAGTCATCCAAGTAATTGGTTTTAGTTTTCCCTGTGACGCTCCCAAGGTATGGAATGAGTTGAAGGATGATATCTGCTCTGCCATATATCTTCTATCGTTTCAGAAGATGTTGAAAGCTTATCTCTTCACAAAAGCCTACAAACCCCAAGTTTTGTCACAATTTTTATCATACTGATGTGGACCCCACCCCCTTCAGTTTATCTGGACTATGAATTCCTTGGTCTTGTTTCTTGGTTGTTGTTGTGCCTTAGATTCTGTCATTTGATGGAGAATAATCACTGCAAAATCTTATTAGGATTTGCAATGGGGGAAATACATAGCAGTAGAAAATATTTTGGCAGAGCTAAGGTTAAGTTTACATCAAGGTCACACTATGAAGTTGCACACTTGCAACCTCAAACCAATATACCTATACCATCTTATTTAGCCTAAAGATGGCTTGTATCTCAGTATATTCTATTGGATTATTCTTGCCTATACAGGCCTTTAAGGTTTTAACATGACAATCGTCAGCACAGCCCAAACGTTGCCATGAATTGCAAAGGTAAAGATTCGCCCATCTGAATGTGACAACATGAGAAAATTTTGTGAAAGATATTTGACTTATAAAATAAATATTGAACTGTAGTAATATATGACTCAAATAGTTTTAGAGTCCAGAGAAGGTGACTGCGTCCTCCACCTACAAAGAAAGGATGGACAGAAAATGGCAGTTACAAGGTGAGAGTCATTCATTGATCATGGCTGACTAAGTATAAATGCACATTTAAGGTCAGTTTTGCTTAGAGGCCATTCTAGCTAGGCATATATATTCTACAATATTGGCAGTAAGAAGAAATTAGCAACATAAATTACACAAACAGCCACTGTTGTAACCTTTCCTTTGGTCTGTATATTTTACAGAAAACTTGACAGTCCTTTGCAGATATTCATTGTACCACCTTTTACGAACAGGCAAAATGTTATTTAATATCTTAATGTATGATATACCAATGTAATTAATCAGAAATTCGTGATGTGGCCAGTTGTTGTTTCATTGTGTTTATAATTCAACCTACCACACATTTATCATTCCTCAGAAAAAAAGAAATGTATGAATAAGAAAGCAATCACCAAGTGATGGATAACCTAAATTACCATACAGAACTACTTCATTGAGCCATTGTTTTGTTTCAGTGATGTTAAGAGCTAATATCTGTAAGAAGTTTTATGGAATTTATAACCCTAGAGAAGCTGTTTGTGTCCAGATCACTTTAATTTATAGTACCACAAGATTTACACAAGATAATTACTATTACTAATTACTGAGATAACCATAGAAGAGGTAAAGATTTATTTATTTGGGGTTTTACGTCGCTTTCAACATCATACAGGTCATATCACCAAGGGTAGTTGGAAGGGCAGAGGAAACCAGTACATACAGTTTGTCGGGGTTCTGTACTGTAAAGTGCCAACCAACGGCAAGTAACTACCAGCTTTCCCACTTGAGGCTGTGCAGGGAACCGAACCGCGGCCTCAGAGATGGGAGGCAAGAGTGTTACCACTGTGGCCCCCAGAAGAGGTAAAGAAAGCAGTTAAAAGCTTAGGTGGAAATAAAACTCCTGGATCTGATAGTCTACCCAGTAAATTTTATAAAATATTTTGGGAAGACATATCTGATCCAGCACTTCAAAATTATGTACATGCTTTTGAATCCGGCAGACTCTCAGCCTCTTAAAAACAGGGTGTGATAACTATTGTTCCCCAAAAAGGTAAAAACCTCACCGACCTAAAATCTTGGCACCCTATCCCCGTCTTAAATCCAGATTACAAAATTTTGGTAAAAGTTTTGGCCACCAGACTTAAGAAAGCTTTACCAGAAATAATTGATTCTGACCAAATTGGGTACATGCAAGGAAGGTTTTTTTTATTGTAAACTGTATTGTGACATGTCAAAAACAAATTAAAGATAAAAAAGATAATAACTATGACTCCATTCATTTGATATATGCTGAATTGTTTTACCATAAGAGGAACAGAAATCACATGCCTTCTTTTGTGTGTCTAATAGAGGCATAAGAATTTTTACGAGATATATTAACATACTGTAGTATGAATAGGAAAATATGTTTTCCCAAAATTGACATTTTGGAAGTGAATTGGGACTTTTAGGAGTCATGAACTGAACTTAAGAAAAAACGTGTGTTACTTAATATAAAAACCCTGGCTTTTGATCTGTTAGATGTTCCCTATAAAACATGAAATTGGGGTTGTGTTTTGTCAATAGTTAATTACAGTATGTGATATTATTTTACCCGATGTCTCCATTTTTATATTCTATGGAAAAAATTCATTGATGTTATAATGAGCTCATTTTTAATTAGACAAAATGTTATTAGGCATTTTTTCCTGGCACAGTTTGCTCCCATCTTTTAGGTCTTGCCCTAGAATGTCAAGTCTTATTGGAAAAGTTAACAGTCGCTTTCCAGTGCCCACTGTAACAAAAAAGAATCCCATATTGTGAATCAAGGATACAGAAATTATTTTTGGGGTGTATATATAAACAGTAAAAAGCAAATATTATGAATATTGGTGGTCCTAGTTATTCAGTTCTTACTGTAAAGGCTTGGGAAGAAGCTAAGCATTAACTGGAATGAGATCAGCTTATGGATAAAATATATTATTATGTATTTCAAACTGCATTGAAATCGATTAAACTAGGTATTTCTTTTAACCAGGGTCATTCTTCAATAACATTTGGTTTTCTTAGACATTTTTCAAGACCTTAAAACATGTCTGAAGAATATGATTTTTTTTATAATTCCTAAAAATTGTTAAAATTTTTAAGATATCGATGACAAGGATGTTGCAATAGCTGAGTGCAAAACAAGCAAGGTTAGTATTTAAGGTGTTGATCCGAATGAGGGTAATGTATCTGAGAAAATTGTGTTGAAAATAGAGCTCAAAACAATTTTCAAAAATTCTGATTCCCATATCTTTGCTTCACATTCACAAATTATGATACGACTTGTCCAATTTTGAAGTCACAGCCCAGCTACGATTGGTCTTGTCAAAAAGGCTGGGAAAATATAAGCTACAGACCAAACTCTCAATGGATTACAAGTAAAAAGATGAATTATATGACTAAAGTTAAAAGTCTTATCACCAGCTGCCGAGGGCCACATTTCTTGAATATAGCTAATAACACCATATCTCAACCCTTCTTGGAAAGCATGGAAGATCAATCGGGAGACTTGTTAGACTACCCTTCTGCTGGGCAAGATCACTAAGCAATATTAGTCGTATAATGAAAAAATAAGTTGTATACTTGAACAGATTGATCGTGTCACCCTTAAAAGGTAAGACTGACAACATCTAACCCAATAGACAATCACAAAGTATTAAATGTATTTAAAAATGAGAGTGATGTATACGAATACTGCACTTTTGTTCCTGACCTTCAAGAGTGAACAAAAAGGTCAGATATACAGCACAATTACACCCCTAGCCTCCTAATCCGGATGATCTTGAATATAGAATAGATATATCAGAATATTTTCTTTGGGAATTTCTATTTTGTAAGAACATTTTTGGAGAAAGAGTATTCTTAAAACGAGAAAGTTAGTAAATCTGTGGACTTATTATCCAGTATAGCTACAGTCTCTTAGTGTATGACAGCATGAAAAGGCTATTTTAGGAGAGTTGGAATAAGTTCAAATATTTGAACTTGTGGATAATAGGAGAGCAGAGAATATGGAGGGTTCTACTACAAATATGTATATTTTGTATCTTTTTGCACACAATAGTTAAGTAGTGTCACAAGTTAACTGTACTTCCACGTATAATGTAAAGTCATCCTGTCTTGAATTAATCTTGAGTTTAATTATGTCTTTCTTTGAATTATAAGTTATTCCCTGTTCACACGGCACTGATAATAATCCTTAAAATACCCGTGTTTGTATACGTGTCTTTGTCTTGCACTGTGTTACAGAGTATTATCACTTTGTCTTTTTAATCCACAGCAAATAAACTAGCAAATAATCTACGATTACTTTGGAAAAGTGTGAACTCAACATGAACAGCTATAACTGTATTTTTTGCCTGAGGATTCATGTTTACTCATGGGATAAAACGTGTGTGTCTCTACATCAAAAATTTTCACGAACTGTAGTTAGAGCTTAAAATTACTACCAAGGGAAGTATGGGTGGACATTGGTGTACAAGGGTTATTTAATCTCAATAACTAAGAAATGTTTAATATGAACTCATTTTGTTGGAGGGAAGAAGGATTTAGTGTGGCTAAATATGACTGTTTTGGACTGGGTAAATTAGTAAATCAAAGAGACATGTGTGAAAACTTTCTCATTTTTTACTTGACCTGAGACTCTGAGATATTTTCTCAACAGAAAACACGATAGGCAAATTGCAACTGAATGCTGAAAATAAATTTGACTGAAACAAACATGTAATTAGATGTTTTCAAATTATCTGACCTGTACAAAAACATACTTAATTTTAAAAACGGATCATGTTTTGAGATTTTTGACTCATTTCACTTGAAATTAGGGAATTGTATCTGTTCCCTGTATGATAATGGACAAAAGTTAATTCCTGATTTCACAACTGCTCATCATGAATCAGGATGTTAGAGAAGAAACAAATACACCCATGTCTGACTGTGACAACTTTCAAACCTGATGTTGCCTCTGTTTCTGATGGTAACACATCATGGTAACACATCAATACTTTACCCAGCACTAGTGTAAATGGTCAATGGTCTCTTAGGTCATAACCTAGTGCTCAGCAGGCATTAGGTCCAACCCATTCTTAAGTAAAAAAAGTTTAATCATGGTTACATTTTACTATATCCATGCTTTTCTGTATTCTAACCAAAGCCTAAGAGCTAACAGTATTCCTTTCACAGAGCTTGAAATAAACGACTTTGGAAGCTCAAATATAATAAAAATTTGACTGGTGTGTAAAATTAATCAAGTTATAGAAATAACAATTACTCTGTGCTTGCATTATTTTTTCCAAAATATCATGTGCCAGTATTTTATGAAATGCCCTACAGAGAAAAATCCTACAACTTTTTGACATCTGCGGAGAAAAGCCTTACACTATTTTTGAAAGCATGGAGAAAAGGCCTTTTTAGAAGGTACAGAGTCCAAACATTTTTATTATATACAATACAACTTACCCATTTATTGTTTTACTAACATTAAAGAACACACTCAAGTTGCTTCAAAATTGCTTGTCAAAAGAACTTGGAATGAAAGTGTTTTGTGGCATCTCTCTTTCTGGTTGAAGATTTCACTACAATGTTCAGCCATGGATAGTTATATTCTTTAGGATCAGTTATCATCTAAAGGTTGAGTAACTGCAATCCGGAGTATGTCTTACCTTTTAAATTAAGTAATCTATTTTATTGTTTCTAAAAGTACAAAGGTTGATATTGACATTGAATATAACATCATAGGGTAGTTTGAATAGCAATTAAAATACTTTTTGGGGTAATGATCAACCCTGACTAGCTATCTTCTTTTTCATTAGTAAACCACACATGATGTGCAGGGCTTTTCTTCATGATCTGGAAAAATGGTGTATGGCTTTTCTACGTGGGTATCAAAAGGTGCAGGGCTTTTCATATGTAGAACTTTTCTCTCCAGGGTTTTTCTCCTTGACTCCAATCAATAATTAAGGGGCTGGCACATTATACTAATGAAACATGATTGCTTCACTTAAAAATTGCAGCAGTTCATTTACTCAATTATAACAATGAAAAAAAAATTATTCAAATTAGACATATTATTAGATTAGTTAGGCATATGATCAAATTAGTTATATTTTCAATCACCAACAAAATAATTAAATGGTACATCATTAGCTCACAACATGATCGTGACAGTTCAGCAAGAACACACACATTAATTTTTAATAAAATGGCGCTAGAAAACAAACACCACCCACATAACCAGCTACCTGAGATGTCATAAACCTGTAAACACTCTATACTTGTTTTTTTGCTAGGTCAAGTGTGGCTCACTGAATGGTAATACCCTTAAATGAACCTAGATGTTGACGTTAGTGTTCTATTATTTTGTATAACTTAATATTAAGAAACTACACAAGTTCATTCACTTCCTGAGACTTTCCTGTCCCTCTGGGTGTGCCAATTCAAACAGAGATGAATTAACAATGAGTTATTTTATTCGGGAATGTGTGAAAGTCTCATAAATAGCTAACCTCTCAAAACAAGTTCGCTTCACTTGATGAGTTGTCTTTTTTTATTTCTAAAGCCTCACAAGTTTGTCTGTTGTCACTGAGGCCTGTCTTTCCTGGGATGAAGCAATTGGCTATTCATCAAGGATTGCCATCCTGCTTTCAAAATTAACCACCCTCTTAGGTCTTTGTTTCCATGCACTTGATTAAAGCAAGGGGATTTGCAATTCGAGAACATGATTAACAATACCTCTGTATCTACATGGCTGTTTTTATGTATCCTTGCAGGTTTTGAAGAAATATGCTAAATGTTTTAGTATATATTTACAAACACAAATAACCTGCGTTTGTGTGACTTTTTGTTACTGAAGGAACAAGATGGTATTTCCTTATTATTGGTGAAAACTGTTTGAAGAAACATAATGAATGAAATGATGTAAAGTAAACAATGGTGTAAAATTGAATATGTCAATACAGAGCTTTCAAAAGGAACGGTGTATAATTGCAATAAAATATGAGCATCCATTGATAAAATATGTCATCCTTCACTATTTTGTTTGTATGTGAAATGAATACCTACATATTAATTTTTCCATTGTTATAGTATATTCTTTATATTTATATATCTTTATAAATTTGGAATAAAAAATGTCATCCTTCATAGTTTCTAACATCTAGAAAACTTAAGATTAAATATTCGACTGAACACGTGGGTTTTCCTGTAATGTCCTTCAGCTCTAATCCTGTTCAGGTTGAAAGGCAGGTGTGAATCAACATCCATACAAACCATTCTGATAATAAAGTAAAAAAAATAATATGACACACCTTGTCTAAACTGAATTAAGAAGAATTTCTCCAACTTCCAGTGGATCTATAGGTGTGGTCACCATGGTATCCGTCAACTACAGTGACAATTACTTCCTTCTTTATATTCAAATTTTGACTATGTTTTATCATTTTATTCAGTTTATAGAGGGTTTGTGTATGTGTAGTTGTCACAACACATATTTGGATGTTGCTACCTTGTTTTAACCTTTTCTACACCTCTTCAGATCTGAACTCAGAAAATTGGCCAATTATAAATTTATTTTGTAGTGTTAATCTCAACTTCTTGCTTAAAACATCTATTCTCTGGTTGTTCGAGTTGACCTTGCTCTTGACCTTTGGAGTGAACTTCTCAGTCTGGACTTTGGGTCAAATTCACTTTTTGCTTGTTCTTATACCATTATAAGTTATTTCAGCATTTGGAAAGTCAGTATTAATTCAAAAGTTTGCTCAATCTTTTGCAGCATGAGCATGTAAAACAAGCCACCATGTACAACCATCCCCTCCTTTCACCTCTCTAACATGTTCATTTTAGTTTAGCTTGTGCTATTTTTCCCAAACATTCTAGAAAAATCTACCACATGTTAAAATGGCTGCTCGTGTTGGGTCAAATGAGTTCTGGTGAAATACGAATTTCAACTTATTATACCTTATGAATTTCAATAAAATAATAAATTGCATTCAGCCATAAACAAGCCCAGATGAGTTAACTATTTTATGCTTGTATAGTGCTCTTGAGACAGGCATATATTTATTTTTGGGGTTTTGCATTGCTTTCAACACTGTATAGGTCATATCATGACAGGTAGTCTCGCGGGCAGAGGAAACCAGTATATACAGTTGTTCAAGGTTCTGTAAACTGTTGGCCATCAGTAAGCGCCTACCTACTTTCCCACATAAGGTCCGGGGTTTGAGCCACTGACCTCAGAGGTGGGGAGGCAACGAGTGTGTTACTGTTGTGTCACAGTGGATCCTGAAGCAGGACTATAATAGTGTGACCTTGGTTATATCGAAAACAAATTTTGTCACACCAGTTGCGAGTCACATATATGAAAACATAGACTTATAGCCAAAGGTTCTGTGGTGTAGTTTTTATTGCAGAAACTTTGTTTAATGTTTATCTTAAGCAAAACCAATCTTATTTCTCTTTTGACTAAGACTTAATAAAACTGTTTTAAAGCTTTTTTTCAATATTCATTCTTCCCGCTGAAGTTTACCACTAGCCAATGCTGATTAATGACCCAGCAGACATGTCAGATTGAAATGAAAATTGTGTGCCTTTGTCAATTGTAGACACTGACTCTACAAGGACAAATTGGTGATCGCATAATTAAAGTGCCGAGTGATAATAGATCTAACACAATAGCTTAATGATATGGTATGATGTATTTGAGTAAAGGTTACCGTTCAGGCTATTTTTGACTAATAATATAGTAACCTATAGTTTTGGAAGAGTGAAGATATTAAGCAATGTATGTCAGTTGGTTCAATAAGTTTCTGTCAATATGAAGAACGGAATACTGGACATTTTAAAGTAACTATGAATGGATGAGATATTATCCCATAAATAAAGAAGAAGAGAAGGCAAATATCATAGATTCGTTGTATACTAAGAACAAACTCTCGCAGAAACCGCAATGAATTCTGGGAAATTCAAAGTCCAATTAGTTTTTTTTTATTATTATTTGGTCATCAAGTTATGTAAATGGATTTATAATATGTCTAATATCTATTGTTATATATATTTTATAATGTTTGCTGCAAAATATATGAAAGCTTCAGCATAAAGTAAGTAGAAGGTAATTATTGAGGTTTATACACATAGTTTTTCCATAAGTAAGATATTCGTGGTTGTCAACCACTAAAATATTAACCGTGACTGTTTTCTCCACAGCTACTGTATACAAGTGTTCTTCAAAAAGTCTATTAATTAGTCTAAGAAATGTGAAATTTGCTGCAGGATGTTAAAGTTGACACTTGGGTTGGTGGGATTGTGATTGTTTAGTTTGGGGCCCATTTTGAAAGAAAGCCCAAATAATCACTATTTGTGCCAGTTATTAAGATTCAACGCTTATTAGGTGAAAACAATCCCCCCATGAAAAAAAAGCATCCGTCTTCCAATTGGTGTTTGATAAACCTTAATGCACAAAGAATGTATGTTCCCTTTCACCACAGAAGTTTTATATCTACGTTCCAATAATATAAATAGTTAAAATGCTAACAGGCTGGACAAGATAATATGTGCTGCAATAAGTTTAAAACAAATCAATAAACTGCCCCCCACACCTACCTGAAATCCTCAACTATGTTTCAGCCGTCTACTCAGTTTCAGAAAATGAGATGACAACACACTGTTGTACAGTGAGCTAGCAGAAGTGAGACTGTTTGCTTATGTACAACATTCCCTGTTCTGTTGTAACAGTTAGTTTGCTTGGTTAATCAGTGATAGTGTTTTCGGATATACACAGGGGGTTGACACATATTTCCACTGCATGATAGCAAATATCTACAGGGGGATTTATTCATATCTATAAATGGAACTATAAGCATCAAAATGGCTTTGTGTTACTTTACTTTTCCCAACAAGGAATGCGTCAGGTTTGAGTTTTTCACATATGTGATAGTTATGGGATCAATATGCATCTTTGGAATAACTGCAAACACCTTACTTTGTCGGATATTCATCAAAATGTCGAGATTACTCTCCGACTCTTCATACATACTCTTGCTGTCAGTGTCTGTGGCTGACAATTTGCTTCTGATAACTATGATTGTAAACTATTCTGTCATCCCTGTGTTGGCTTTCTCCGGTTTGGATGCTGCCAAATTTATAGAAGCGGCGGCTTATATTTATCTTTACGGTTACTTTCTGTGCAACGTTGCGCATACTAGTAGTATTTATGTCACTCTAGTGGTCGGAATCAGTCGCTACATCGCAGTATGCCATCCGTTTAAGTTGGACACCTATTTTAGCAAGGGGAAAACAATGGCAATTATTATCATTGTATTTGTGATATCTATACTTTACCATATACCACCTTTGGTAGAATGCAAAGTGGGCACATTAAATACTAGCATTATCGTTCTAGAGATGATCTACAGCTTTGATCCGATTTATAAACTCATTTATGATACAATATTGTACCTTATTGTCATGATTGTCCTGCCAAATGTAATGCTTCTGATGATATGCGTCATTGTCATTCGGAGACTCAAACATGAGAAAGCTACACTCAACTCTCACCAGGATAGCACTAGTAAAGGTGAGAGGCATCCCTCCCAAAGAGAGATCATGGAGAAAAGTGTGACAATAATGCTAATAGCTGTCCTGGTGGTTTTCCTGTTACTTCAAAGTCCTGCAGGCATCAACCGACTGGTAATGATGACAACACTCGTGAAATGGACGTCACCGTTAGCTTGGGAGTGTGGAGGTATGTCAGTTGTAGTAATTGTTTCAGATCTTTCAGTAAAATAATAAACCAACTGTCTGTGGTAAATTATGGGACAGTTATGGCATAGTTCAGAAGCATTGGTATTCCATTGACTCTGGCAAGGAATTAAATCATGATCTTTGCGATTAGGGGAAGTCATTAGTTTCTGGTGAAGAAAGGTTACTAATACTCTACTCATATTTAGTCGATTAGATGCTTTTCATCTATTCTTAGGTTGTCACCTTAGCCTGTCCCATGCTCTAATTACAGGCTGTCACCTCTGTGTGGGTTAGACACACACAAGTGGCAATGCTGAGGGCATGTTTTAATATAAACCTGGCTGTTGAACAGGATGTAAAGCATGCACCTTTGTCTAATTTTGGGCCCAATGTACCTTTGCTTGGAAATCTGTCTTTTTAAAAAACTAAAACAACGTCATTCTGTCTCAGTGTGTAACCTGTTTTCTTATCTGTCAGAGAAGTACTCCAGAAATCTCAATTTGGTGTCAATCCAAAATGTGTCTTTTTGTTTCTGCTGGAAATATGAGGGTGTTCTTATACTGGTCTGTGACTGCTGGGATGTCAATATTTGACCTGGGTAAAAGATACATTGGTAATACACACAAGAACCATGATAATCTTATTTACCATTTAAAAAAAGTATGAATGTATTCCTTCGCAATTGTGATGTTGTTGCAAAATTTGAGAAATGTGGATTAGAGTGGTTATATGTTAATTATAGTGGGTAACAATATGCATTGAAATAGACAAATGAAATAGGAAGCTAAAACCCAATCCACCTGTTTGGAAGCTTTTGAGAGGCAATGATGCAATTACTTTTCGGACTTTAAATATAGCGGACATATTATTGTATCCATATCACTGTTCATGACTGGCTACAGTGCCAATTCATGGTTAATTTCATTAATTTGCAAATTAAAGGAGTGAGCCAAATTAGCAAGCCGAACGTTGTGTACATGAATTTTAAGATTTTAAGTTCTTTTTTAGGCAATGCAGTTATCTTTGATGTCAATTTTCATGGATTTCAAAGTCAGTGCAACAGCACAGTATGCATGGGAAACCAAATACGTTTGTTTATTGTGGCGGCAATAAATAGTTCACTCCTTGTCAACATTATATTGTATTTCTTGTATATGTGCAACACTGTCCATTAACTTATTCCTATTGGAGAGACAGCTTCACTGAATTCATTCTAAACATTTATTCAAGAGCAAGTAAAAGAAATTAATAGTCACCAAAAAGAATGTGAAAAAACTGATATACACATTCATAGTAAACGGTCACCAGTGAATGTCAAAACTTTTATTTATAACTCCATATATCTCCGCCATTTCTGCATGGATGTGTATGCAATAAAAACAGTAGAAGCTGTGTAAATATATTTCTAGCTGTCATGGTATTTTCACAAAGTTGGAACTTGTTTTCCCATTTGCCACAGTACCTGGAAGTGGGGGATAAGAATAATTTTGTTTACCAACTGGGACATTACACGGCTAGTGCTTTATTATATATTTAAATATAAATAAGCACTTTTTTCCCAATAAGGCAAGGACTCAAAACCCACCAAAATTGTTTGCGGAAAACAGAACCATTATTTTGTCCAATGTTTAATTCAGACATGTCATCGATTCTTGGAACTGGTTGCAAATTACCTTTCAATTTTTGCAGTTACAAATTACCACATGACATGGTAAGTACTCTTCTGATGTAAGCTTTCATTTGATCAAATGTAACGCTCTCACTGAAGAATACATATCAACATCAGCCATTACCCCTCTTGTTGTATACAGTGTGATATTAGAGTGACTACAAAATTGACACTTGACAAAACTAATGGATGGTGTGATGTTAGGTCTGCATTTATTTGAATGACTTCCCAGTCATGTATTTCTGGCAGTAAATAAAACTAATCAACCAATTCAACTGTAAAGCTTAATAGTCTCCAACTACATGACTGAATATAATACAATGTAGTAGTTAAGTTAGAACTTATAAAGGGCTGTCCATTATTGTGACCATGTCCCCGATTGGAATAAGAGCCTTCATTTTTCCATTCTGGAGGTTGATATTTTCAATTGAAATGATCTTAAAGCCATCACAAACTGCAGTTGAGATGATTGTGTACAGAAATTCTGGTACTTCCCCAGTGCTTCCCAGTGTATACTTTTGTGAGTCCATCGGGAGCAACTTACGACAATATTAAACTGTTTAAATGTATCATGAATGACCCCACATCCTTATCAGATCCTATAATTGGGAATCCATCTTAAACCTAGCTTACCATTCATTAAATCATCTTTTTGACCTTGCAATAATCTTATACCCATTTAAACATTCACAAGGCTTAAATCAATATTTGAGGTTCAATCGGATGGATCAGGAAACATTTGCAAACTTTTCAGGAACCTATTGGAAGATTTCAATCACAGCATTAATTGGAAAGCTATCAGAAAAATATCAGGAACCTATGTTCAGTCCCCATGCGCCCCCCCCCCCCACCCCCCCCACCCCCAAGACCATAAAAAAGGACAGCGGAGGGAAATTAGTTTATTATACACAACATCTGTAAGTTTTATAAAACATATAAAAATAAAAGATTATAAAATACTGAGTAAATACAACTAATACTACTCATGTATGATACAATAGATGACAACTTTAATACAACATCAGGTCATATAATGCAAGCATGATGATTTAAAGTGTTCTTGAGTCCATTCACTATCATGCCATGGTTTAACATTAATATTAGTTACATAAGGAAATGTAATGCCAATTAGAAATAAAAGTTACAACTAAAAGAACCCAAATTAATCACAAATAATGTGTATGCAAGTCTGATATAATAATACACACACCGTTACAATTAAAATACCCACAATTTACAAAAGATGTAGAGCCCCTTGCCTTACGCCCTTACAACCGAGGCCTTAAACCCAATTACCTGAACAGGAGGGAGGAACTCAGTATTGCACAGGTTAATTTAGAAATTAATTTGAGGTGACCATAAGAGCAAGGAGCACCATAGCTTTTGGATACTATACATGCATGACTACCAGCAAAAATTGAGCACCCACAGCAACTGCTCAGGGTGGGGGGTGGGAAAACGCTGCTTCCATCTCGATTTCAACACAATAATGCAGTGTATCGGCCACGAGAAGAACAGTAATATAACTGGACCAATCAGAGGGCAGCTTATCAATTTTTGCTGGTAGTCATGCATGTATAGTATCCAAAAGCTATGGTGCTCCTTGCTCTTATGGTCACCTCAAATTAATTTCTAAATTAACCTGTGCAATACTGAGTTCCTCCCTCCTGTTCAGGTAATTGGGTTTAAGGCCTCGGTTGTAAGGGCGTAAGGCAAGGGGCTCTACATCTTTTGTAAATTGTGGGTATTTTAATTGTAACGGTGTGTGTATTATTATATCAGACTTGCATACACATTATTTGTGATTAATTTGGGTTCTTTTAGTTGTAACTTTTATTTCTAATTGGCATTACATTTCCTTATGTAACTAATATTAATGTTAAACCATGGCATGATAGTGAATGGACTCAAGAACACTTTAAATCATCATGCTTGCATTATATGACCTGATGTTGTATTAAAGTTGTCATCTATTGTATCATACATGAGTAGTATTAGTTGTATTTACTCAGTATTTTATAATCTTTTATTTTTATATGTTTTATAAAACTTACAGATGTTGTGTATAATAAACTAATTTCCCTCAGCTGTCCTTTTTTTGGCTATTTGAATAGACGCAAAACAACTTAACATGAAAGGATTGTTATTCTACAAAACATCTCCAATATTATGGTCTGCTGTATTCAATAGAGGACTCCATTTAAATTCCATTTTGACTGACCACGTCCACGACTTTAAAGTAGACTTAATATATTTCATCCTAACCCAACAAAAAGGCTGAATCACATTCATGAAGTTTTTTATGGAATAATACGGACCTTGCAGCCAGGTTATAGCCTGTTGAGAAACACGATTAGACTAATGGGGTTACCAAAACATGATCAATTCAAGTCACCAAGACAACCATTCACAAAACAGTCAGCTCAAGTTCTTTCAGTGGAAATCATCCTTCAACATGTCTGACAACTGAAAATGAAATAAAACCTACTTTTTATTAAGCCTGTTGATGGTCTTAGTCACATCTTGTTAAATATATTGTTAATCCCATTAACTCATTACACATATTTTTGTCTATTTTCAGTGTGAGGACATTATCATGTTCCTGCTAGAATTATTGACTGTTATTGTCTGCTATTGCCTTCTGTAGCTGGATAGATTTATTATCAATGAGAATAAAATTTCCCACAATACACAGAATCGGTTTATTGGCAGAAAAAGTAACATATAAAACATGATATATAGTTTTCAGTCTTTTTAAAAGGGAGCAAAATCAATTTATAGATAATCTGTTGAAAGTAAATAGGGTTAAATTTCAAACAAACAACATAAAAATGCAAAGTCTGTTAATGTGTCGAAGCAAAGTCAGGTCACTGTTATTTCTAGTAACCTGTATAATATAAATAGGCACAGTCAGTTTACTTGATGTTTTAAGTCAACCTACCAACGTATCAAGGCAAGGTCAGACCCCTGTAATTTCAGGTCAGCATACTAATGTGTCAAGTCAAAGTGAGACTCCTGCATTTTCAGATCAACCTGCTATCACAGGCTCAGACCACTGCCTTTGTAATTGTAATATATTTATTCATGTACCACAAAACTCAAAGCTCTACTTGACCCATCTGACTCTACAAGTACAGTCCAACTCTTAAGTTACTGACATTCCCCTAACTGAAAGACAGAGGCTCAAAGATGACCATTTATCAACATCCTTGAGGTTCCTTAGCCCGCCACTGGGAATAGGACTGCCATTTTAAGTGGTCATCCAAGCCACTATGTATCTGCCTGTATCTTGGTTTGAACCCACATTTTCCGTGTTTCTAGGCGAATATGTTACTCACTAGGCCACAGTTGCAGATTTGACATTTCAGGTCAGCCTGCTAACACATCAAAGGAAGGTCCGTTAACTGACAGGTCAAAACAAGGTTAGCCCACTAACCATATTAAGAAAAAATTAGTTCTGTGACATGTTTCATTCAGGTTAGTCAAGAAACAAATACCATAAGCACAGGTGGTACACCCCCTCAGTTATAGGCTTTGGGCGAAATACCCCTGTCCTTCAGTTAGTGTCCAAGGTTTGTATGTGAACTTGTGTCACAGTGGCGAAACGTCCAATACAATAATGTGTGTTCTACCGAAGTTTTAAAATATTTAAAATGTTTGCCACTGATTGTCTCACCATTAGAATGCACAAATAATTTTTTTGGTATACTCGAACACTTTTTAATGTTTTTCCTTGCAAGACAACTTGAAGAAACAGGATTCGAACCTACGTCCTGAACACCTTCCCAAGCAGTGCCACCACTAAGCACATGCGCATATGACCGACCATCAACCTTATTAGCAAATTCCATGCCTTGGAGAAAGTGACGTTTAGCCTCAGTCTTGGAAAGGTGCAACAGGCGATCAACTTGAACATTTTTAAACTCAGAATTGAAAAAATATCTAGATTTTTGGACATAACCTTTACTAACAAAGGTCATGCCCCGACTCGTTTTTTGACCTAGTTCTTCTACAATCCGCTTCCGAATGACCATACACCTTGTTATCCGCTGCCCAACATGCAGAACAGATATGTCTATACAGAACCCCTTTGGTCTCATGAGTTCTGTTTTGTGAACATGCATTTTTGTTATGATATATGCATGGTGTAAACTTGGCAGGACCAGACTGCGACCTATCTTGACCTTTTGGATTCGAACCCATGCTTGCTCCGACATGCCTCTGGGCATGAGCACGCCTAATCCTGTCAATTTTTTCAATATCTGTCCAGTCTTTAACTTCCCCCTGTTCCATTCTACACAGTAGAACCGCATGACTGGCTTTTGCAGCCGCCCATGAAAAGTCAGTAGCATCTTCTAATAAATTTACAAGATAATCTAACATAAATTCACGACATTTAAAATTTTCTTCCTCCCTCATGGACCTACAGAAACCAGCCATCCACTGTATAGGGTAAGCCGATTATAAGAAACCCTATCCTTTGTATTGCCTGCCAGGACAAATTCATGTGGCCATTTGATTCTCTTGCCTACATAAACATCCACTTAGCCCCCCTCTGGGATTTTATTTTTTCATTACCTTTCCCTGCATTATCTGCCAATTCTCGCAGTCTAAGCTGCACCTCCTGCTGTATTTTTGCATCTTGCTGCAAGTTAGAAGGGGAAGGAAACATACAACCTGAAGCAGTAACGTCCCTAGCCGTGTCAGTCCGTGCCGAACCGCTGCCAGTCACAGAAACTTTATCAGTTTTCTCAGAACTTTTAACTTTCCTTCTATCCGAAGTTTTCTTAACGGGTTTCTTTTCGAAACAATCCAACCTATCACCTAATGACTGTAATTGTGCAAGAATTTTCTTGTTTATGTCATTTTGCGAAACGGTATCAGAATTCGGATCCGATTGCCCAGACAAACAGCTAGAACATGCAGATTTTTCATGTTTAAAATGCACATCCCTATCCGAACGGGAGGAATTAAAATCTGATTCTTCCATTAACCCACTAATATCTAATTCGGACTCACTAGTGCTCTGTGACTGATCAAATAAAAATGCTTGCCCGGGCGTGGGGTGGCTTGAACCCAAGGACTGTGATATGAAGTCAGCATCAGACGCCATCTGAAGTTGAATCGGAATAATGTGTTCCTGTCTTCTTCCCGACCTCAGATTGTATTTTCGTTCCTCCATTGCATCAAAACATAAAAAACAAAACTAAAATGAAATTTTTTGATGCAAACTGCTTGACATACAAAACAATAATGACAAGTACACGGTAGATGAAACAGGCCATGTGGCTGAGCAATTCACCATCTGTCCTTCTGTCTATCTAGGGGTTCAAAAACTACATATGAAAATAGTACTAAATATCGAAGTGAATTTTTAAGGTTGTCCCCAGGACTGAGCCCCTGTGCACCCACATGCACAGAAACATTACTTCCTAATTTATGCTCCAATTTTGAATTTATGTTCAGTGTATTTATTTGTATAATGAGGGCTTTATTAAATTGATTCAGAGCCAATTTTATGTGTAAATTTACATGAACACTGCAAAATAGTAATTAATCAAGTTAAATGCATTTCAGAGCAGAGGTTAAGTTTCAAAATAGAACAATAATGAACGCTGGTCCTGTTTAAAATAATAATGTTACTAAACAAGGTGAATGGTATAATCACCAATCAAGTTTTGCATCATTAGCTACTGGTGAGGTTAGAGATAACACTTCAGACTTCTACTCTCTGTCATGATGTAGGGTGTGACAGGCTAAATTTGTCGTGTATCAGTCATGAAAGGAAAATCCTTTTTAATTGCGAGCTCTAGAAAGTCTCTTCTAGGGATCACTTTTTTCCTTTTTTTTTTGTCGCCAGACTTTTATTAATTGTGGCGCATATAGTGTGATGAGTGCCTTCCTGTTATAGAAGTTAAACGCCAATGAGCTATGTTAGTATTGGGATGGGTGACCGCTTCAGTGCACCAGTCATGTTTCTGATGGCTTTGCGGCTCCCACTAGTGGACCGAAACCCCTTTCGGCCTTGTTTCTTTAATGGCTTACTTCATGTTTTGTGGGAATGAATAACACTGTTAACAGCAGAAATTCACAGCTCTCACTACATAACTAATGCGATGAATGCACAGCCTTCACTGATACTTCTCTATGCTGAATCCACAGCCTTCATGTACCCCTTCCACAAACTGAATCCACAACTACCATTTTGACTTTTACAAGTAGCCCCCTATGAGACAATTCACTGTAAAAGCACAAGTATCTTTTCACCTTCACAACTTCTAAAACCTAACTGAAGCATATATATGATAACTTCTGAATCACAACTGATGCACCTTTGACTGCTTCTAAATAACAATTTGACTGGAATGGATTTCTCAACTCCTTATTTATACAAACTAAACCGTCCTGAACATTCTAGAGACAAAAAACAAAGATATAAACATATCTCAATTATACCATCCTGGTCGTTCCAGAGACTTCCCTACATCACTGCCATTCACTAGTCAGTGAAACATTGGAAAATTTTCATCACTAACTTATATTCTATTTTTGGCAATATACTTATGTGATAACACAGAACCTCACACCAAATAAACAATAGAATACACACGGGTGTGTGCAGAATATTTTGTGACACCCTTGCACCCAAATTGGAAAGGCAAGGGTATTGTGGTGGGTCTGTTTGTCGGTGTGAGTAACTAAAACATTTTATATTAGATTACTATCTGTTTACTATCAGCACTATCTGTGGGCGAGGGTTTGTGCATTCTGAGGTACTGCTTGTTTAAATTGTTGTGTCACAGCATATGCATTTACTGGTATCCAAGGGGGATTCCAGTGGTACAGTGGGTAAGACATGCACCACTCTCATCCATCTGTCATGATTTGCATAAAACAGTCAGCCTATTACAGGCCTTCATTTCCTGTTGCCTTTTATCACCAAAAATGACAATTTATTACATCAGTTCAGGTTTTGGTAATGCCAAAGTCACACCACAGGCGGTATTTTCTACTTTTTTTCAGTATTTTGTAAGATTCCTCCATCACTAATTACTGTCAGTTTTATGTCAGTTGTGTTTGTACATGTCCTTCTCAGCTATCTATAGCCACACACAAAAGTTTCAAACTATTCAAAATTTACACATACCATAGAAGATTTCAAATTCTTTTAGGTATCTGCAAGGTGTTTCGTCATTGGTACAGCTCTTCCTTTTCTCCCAATCCTGTGATATTCAGGCTTTTTCTGTGTCGCCATCAAAGTTGAAGCTTTGATGAAATATTACAGTATATTTACTTCTCATTTATATATCAGACAGTGGCCTTTGTCCTCTTCCATACCAATTCTCTACTGTACCAAAACCATAGCTATAGGTGTGTAGCTGAATTGTACTGGAGGTACAGTATTCCATCCCTGTTTTTCCTACCATCTCCGACCGCCAAGTATACTAACTATAATGTGACCTGACTATCAGAGATATATCAAGAAAAAATACTGATAGAGGCCTTGGTAAAGAAGAGCACTCCAGCATTGCCTCTGAGTGCAGTGATTGAAAAAAACTAAAGAAAATCAACAAAAATTAAATCATCTGTTCATTTTGTCTTCGTAGACACTTGGAAAAATTTCTATCCAAATCTGTCCAGAACTTTCTGAGTTATTTTTGAAACAAACAAACAAACAAAACATACAGATACTGCCAAAAACATAACCTCCTTGACAGAGGTAAATGGAAAACATAAAAGCAGTCTTTTCCAAGGTTACCCAACTGCAATTTGGCTGATTCAACCAGACGGTATCATGTCCAGGGGGACATAAGGAACAGTTATTGGATGGCAACACTCGCAAAAAACATACCATATAACTCATTTAGCACTTGCAATGTTTCTTCGGGAACAAACAGAACAAGCTAGACATAGTTCACAGACAAATTGTAAAATCCACGTAACACTCAGTTAGAATCTATTTATATTTGTACATTAATGTACTTCATGATCCTCTTCATTTGAGTTTATCAGACTAGATGTCTCTGTTTAAAGTGACAATATCTCACTGTTCATCAGGCTTTCACCATAGAACACACATAGACTACTTGTTTTTTTAAAACATTAGTTTACATCTCAAGGATTAGGGTAATGGGAATCAAGGAATATATATAAATGCTATCAAGGACCTTATACGTTAATGGAAGACAACCCTTTAACAGTAAGTCGAAGCAATCCAAAGTTGGTCAATTCTGTGCCATCCAGATCAAAATCCTGAATGTGTAAAGAATTTCAAATAAAAAGAATACAAGTCAAGGAATCGAAATAGTAGAAAGTTTCAACACAGTAGATATTACCATTCTTACTGAACACGTATTTATTTATTTCCACACATTGTAAGTCATATCACGACAGGTAGTTTTATGGGAAGACGAAACCAGTATATACAGTTGGTCAAATTTCTGTACTGTAAACTGCCGACCAACGGCCAGCAACTACCAGCTTTCCCACTTGAGGTCAGGTTGGGATTTGATTCCCAATCTCAGAGGTGGGAGGTGAGAGTGTTACCACTCTGCAACCGTGGCCCCATGAACACGTATTAGAATGGTTTCTAATCTTGTTGGCAGAGAGACAGACACAGGCTGAAACAAGATATTTTTGTGTAAAAGATAAATCAGTGGTCTAAATATTCACTACCATTTTGACTGTTAGAATTTCTCAAGATAAAGATCATTTTCCAAGAAAGAGATTTTTTTCCAAATTTTTCCTGTGAATTTTTTTAAAAATATTAACGACCAATTAAATAAATAAATGGTGAAAAATAGAAAATTTTAACATTCTAGTTTTTAACAAATATGACAATATTGCTTGTTGGAGAAAACACACAGAGATGCACTTCAGTTGAAATACTGAAAATCCTTAACCCGACAAGAATATTCTGCCAAGAGAATTTTAAGAATAAAAAATGTTGGTGAATCTAGAAGAAAAAAATGTTTGTGCAAATCTAATGTGTTAAAAAAAGAGCAGCTGTTAATTGCACAATTTGTCATTTTCACAGGTTATTTATCATTGGAGCTGAAACACACAATCTATAACAAAAACTTGAAGCTTCTAGAAACCTGTCACGTTATCTTCTCAGTTTACTGTCCCTTTCCGTATGAAAGTTCCAAACCAAGATCTTCCTTTTTCATGCAGACAAAAATCTAGTGAATGTGGAAGAAAGGGTTGTTAAGATGTGGGTAATGGGAGAGAGACATTAGGGAATAAAGGTGCAGTCAAGTGAGATTACATAGAAGTAAGATGAATAGATTTGCCTGGAAGTGAAATCATGCTAGTAACTCACTGTGCTGGGTCTTGTCTATTTAGGTGTGAGTGAAAAAAGATAAAACTGTTTACAGTGACATGTAATTAAGCATGGGGATTTGCCGGCAATGCACAAAATGTATTGAATTTGAACCATTGGCTCACGCCACTGCTGTAAATTGTATTTAGAAAACAAGATTAGAAAGAAATATGATAATTGTTAATATGTATAATGCCGCAATTGGGTGTTAAATTCAACATTAAATATGATTTTTTTGGTGAGCTTAGTTAAAGGCCAGTGAAGGTTTATTTAGACTGCAAGGCTGCAGACTGGAAATTATTGATATTTTCTTGTTATTATTATCAAGAGAAACTTTCAGATGGAAATGAAGATGCATTGTCAGCTTTAAGTATTCCTTTATTATTTTGTTTGCAGTTTCAGGAAATTTTATTCACCCTTTTTGTACATGTTTTGACTTTGTCAGGTTACCCATGTGAGAGGAAATGTGGTAAACCCACATCGAGGTTGTTGTGTAACAATTCGTTATTCTTGGCTACTTTATTTCACTGGTCTTGGTTGATTTTTTTGGTTGGTTGGTTGGTTGGTTTAAATCAACCAACAACAGGTTTCTATGGCACAAGGATCATGTGGACCATTATTTTGATATCCTTATATCTGTCAGCCAAGCTATGCTGAAAACACTCTTCTAGATAACCACTTAAATTGCTCTGCCTTGCTCTGGTCTGCAGGTCAAGTGCCTTACATTTCCTGTTTTTTTACACAAAAGGACAATGAATGTATTCACCTTCGACAGGATATCTGTCAGCTAATTAGAGTGCAAGCCTTTAGAAGTTGTTTTCCTCATTAGACACCACTTATACCATTCAAGACGACAGCAAACACCTGTGTCAGGCATACAGACTGTTGATTGAATATTCTTTTATTTTGCGAGATAGTGACAAAGTACTTTTTCTCTGTATTCATCAATAAGTCAGCAATTTTTGTATAAATGTATAAAATATTTGGCACTCGTAACTGTAAAGAAAGTTCATCTTGATAAATAAACAACAGGTGTATATATTATAAAATATACCGAGAACCATAATAAAATGATGTAGCACTAACCTTAAAGGCTGCAGCTAGTCCAAGTAACCGAGTGGAATAATGAAGGATTAATAAGCATCAGTCTGCAGAAGGTAACTTTGTACAACTCATAGTGACTCACTGAGATTTAATCCCACTGCTTCCTAATGGAGGAAGGTTGTCAGGTACTTACTGGTTTCTGTCTGGTTACAATGTTCAGCATGGTTCACTACATAACCCAACCAACCAGATAAACAATTAATGAAATGGTATTAATTTAGCTGTTAAAACCTTTTAAAACACAGTAGTGACGTCACTCTATTGTTAAAACAGTAGATTCGTAAAACAGAATGTACTGTTTTGCAAGACTATTTGTAATATGTATACTCAGCCAAAGCCCAGATCTATTTGGTATTCTAATTTCTACAGTTTAAGTATTTAAGATTTTATTTCGGCTGAAGTGTTTATACATATTTACCACAACTAATGGTAATGTGATATTTTTGGAAAATTAACTAATAATATTTCCATGTTGTGAGAAACATCTTTAAAATGTAGAAATAACATGAAACCAATTTGTTTTTGTTAGCTTACAATACTTAAGTGGGAAAATATCATTGTCTGATATCAGAGTAAAGGTCAAACAACAGTCACTTTAAATTACTGGTACACATGCTTCTCTGTAGATTTTTAAAACTTAAAGTTATATATGTTATAAATTTTAAAAATCTAGGTTATTCCAAAAATACTTCAAGTACAATCAAATGGGATTAAACTATAATATGAATATTTTCAAATTTTCTATATTTTGACTGATACACTAACAAAAACATGTCAAAACTATAACTATCATACTATTAAACAGTTTTTTAAGAGAAAGCACTTGGAACAGTAGATTCGTAGTACAAATGTAATCGGGCATATTGTTTTACTTGTGCTTTATTCCATGACTGAATGAAGAGGGACATGCATGTGACAAGTAGATCTACCTTATTCTGAGTACAGTCTGCATGGCCAAAGGCTGGGATCTAACTCAAGTCTTCCGTTAAATGGTTTATTCTGACATCAGCCATTTCTTCCACCTAACAATTTCAATCAAATCTCCTATATTGATACATTGCTAACCCATACATATGTAGACTTTGCATTTTTATTATCCATCACATGGTCTATTTGGACTGTACAGGGAGGCATATAGATCGGGACATATTTCTTGCATACCCACTTTCTTGTTATTCCACTTACCATGCTTAATTAACGTCAACCTACAAATATGTCAAAAGTACCATAAGAAATGTAGTTTTATAGAGTTTCTTGTTTTTGTTAGATCGAAGTCCAAGCAAAAATAGTCGAGAAATTTTATATACACTGATACTCTTATTTATATGATGACACTCTTTTTCATTTTTTTCTTAAAATATGAGATATTTTATTATTCATACAAAATGGTTGATAACAAAGTAAAACATTGCTCATCACACTTAGACAAAAAATATATATATATCACTCAGGAGAATTAACATATATTTATACACAGATATGATGATAATATAATAAATATAACAATTGTGATAATTTTTTCTTGTTTTTATTTTTTACTGGAACTTCCATTGGTTTCTGTAAGAGTTTATTTTCAGTAAAATGCATACCCTCGTGAGACTGACAAGATGCAATAGAATCATTTATTGTAACTTCTGGCAGAGGACAATCAATGGTTATATATTACAAAGCTTTATGTATTACAACATACCACTGTTGCTTTGCTCAAATTAGAGGTACTATATAACCCACATTGTTGAATGCTAAGAAGTGTTCTTGTATCCACCGGATGAGGTGACATGAGGTGTGTGGGGGGAGGGGGGGTTGAGTTACTCAGTATGAAATTAGTCTGTATATTATGACTCCTCTACTGGTGCTATTTAATTGGGATGGCGTAAGTTACAAGGCTCAGTTTGCAAATAGGCGAATGGGGAAAATATTAGTCATGTTTTTTTGGTTGTGTAGAGCAAGCAGCCACAGGAAATAACAGTATTGTGGAGCTGCTTATCACTATCTTCACATTAGTTGTATTTAAAAGATTGCCGAAAGTATTTCAATACATTGTGTGTATAAAATACAAAAGCAAGGGCAATTGGAGAGTGTATACCTTAGCCAAAGTATGTAGGATTTTTTAAATGGCTCAATGATAAGTAAACGGGAAAATCTGGATCTTATTTTTTGTATCTAGGTAGTGATCCGGATCACTCTCAAAATTTAATGGAATTGAAGTTGGACCAAGACCTATTTTCTCATCATTTTCCATGAAGATCCAATCAGTAGTATTTGTATATTCTTGCTGACAAAGAAACAGACAAACAAATGGGCGTGAATATTATATTCCTTGATTGCATAGTAAAAAATATTTAAAATCCCTTTTTGTGACAATAATGGACAAGACAATGATACCCGAATTCCTTTTATTTGATCTATTTGAAGGCATAGCCCATTAAATAAAGCCATGAGAATGTGAATAAACAACCGAACTCTTTCTGCAATTTTCTCAGGGCCTACTTTCTATTCCTGAATTATAGTGGGATAAGTGGTAGGTGCTTGAATATTTTTTTACAGAATCTTGAAAAACAATATACACTGCTTTCCTCCATCTACCAAAATTATTAATATGATCCATAAAATGCGTAACAAAAGGTTGAAAAAGTTAAAATCCATTAATCAATCAGTCAATCAATCAATCTTATATTTGGAAAAGTAAAATGATTTGTTACATTTGTTACACTCTGGCCTTGCGGGTAACACACTTGCCTAGGAGCACAGAGGGCGTGGGTTCAAATCCAGGTAAGGCAGATACATAGTGGCTTGGATGACCACTTAAAATGGCGGTCCTCTGTCATTGGGTCCTATCCCCAGTGGCAGGCTAAAGAACCTCAAGGACATTGATAAATGGTCATCCTTGAGCCTCTGTCTTTCAGTTAGGGAAATGGAAGTCACTTGAGGGCTTGGGCTGAACTTTGTTCAGTCGGATGGGTCAAATAGCGCTTTGAGTCCTGTAGAGATATTGTGCTGAGTATAAAAACCCAATACAATATAATGAAATAATAAAGATAAACATAATCACATGATATAAAAATGTTTTTTTTGTTGATAAAAGTAACAAATTAAACAATGAGAAAGTGATAAAAACTCAATCCTGTTGGGGGATTACCTCACAATGTCTGCATACAGAAAATCATGACCTAATGAAACGTAATCCCATTCTCTCAAAGCAGAGAGCTTGACATGTACCTAATGCTGTTCATAGTAAATAACATTTCAGCACTTGCTACCCTTAATCAATAAGGAGTAACAGTTATAACACCACCTATTGCTGTTTAAAAGAGATGTTAATACATGAAATGTCTCTTCTGTAAAACTAATCATATGTTTACAAAATATATTCAACATCTTTTTTTTTTTTCTCGGGTTGTAGGAAATGGTACAAGATATAATTAAAATAAATGGAGTAAATAAATAATTCAAAGTTAATGTTTTAACGATATTAAGTTTGGTATCGAAAAGAGAAGAGTTTCATAAAAAATACTTAAATTTTGATTTACTTTTTTCAGAAAATACCGCCAAGAATAAATAGTAGAACAGAAGGGGTAGGCACTCAATGTGAGATCCCCTGCCTCAAATAAAACTGTTAATTAATGATTTTATTTAACAGTTTTAGCTGTTAATTAATGATTTAATTGTGCTGTAAACTATCGAAACCACAATAAACAGATATTCAAATAATTCAGGCAGCTGGGACTGTAATTGTCCATGCTAAAGGGTTTGAAGGACTTTTTACTGAATATTATATTCCTTTTCTACTGTCCCAAGTCTACCTCCCTTATGTTATAAGTGTCTGAACTGTACTCATGTTTATCATATATGCTAATCAAATATTATATATACAGTCTTTTGTAAAAAGTTTAGCCAAGTGATAATGTCCTACAAGAAAAGTTTAGTTTCAAGAAGTACCCGAATCACGAGTGATCCTATGAATCGTAACAGTTGGAAGGTCATAGTTCTGTTTCTTTCTTTCACAACTGTTCACTCAAGAGAAATCTCATGATTTGTCAGTTCAGTTCATGCTTTGATAGGTTCAATCAAATGGGATTAAACTATAATATGAATATTTTCAAATTTTCTATATTTTGACTAATACACTAACAAAAAAATGTCAAAACTATAACTATCATACTATTAAACAGTTTTTTAAGAGATAGCACTTGGAACAATAGATTTGTTGTACAAATGTAATCGGGCATATTGTTTTCCTTGTGTTTTATTCCATGACTGAATGAAGAGGGACATACGTATGACAAGGAGATCTGCCTTATTCTGAGTACAGTCTGCATGGCCCAAGGTTGGGATCTAACTCAAGTCTTCTGTGAAATGGTTTATTCTGACAGCAGCCATTTCTTCCACCTAACAATTTCAATTAAATCTCCTATATTGATACATTGCTAACCCATACACATGTAGACTTTGCATTTTTATTATCCATCACATGGTCTATTTGGACTGTACAGGGAGGCATATAGATCGGGACATATTTCTTGTATATCCACTTTCTTGTTATTCCACTTACCATGCTTAATTAACGTCAACCTACAAATATGTCAAAAGTACCATAAGAAATGTAGTTTTATAGAGTTTCTTGTTTTTGTTAGATCGAAGTCCAAGCAAAAATAGTCGAGAAATTTTATATACACTGATACTCTTATTTATATGATGACACTCTTTTTCATTTTTTTCTTAAAATATGAGATATTTTATTATTCATACAAAATGGTTGATAACAAAGTAAAACATTGCTCATCACACTTAGACAAAAATATATATATATCACTCAGGAGAATTAACATATATCTATATACACAGATATGATGATAATATAATAAATATAACAATTGTGATAACTTTTTCTTGTTTTTATTTTTTACCGGAACTTCCATTGGTTTCTGTAAGAGTTTATTTTCAGTAAAATGCATACCCTCGTGAGACTGACAAGATGCAATAGAATCATTTATTGTAACTTCTGGCAGAGGACAATCAATGGTTATATATTGCAAAGCTTTATGTGTTACAACATACCACTAATGCTTTGCTCAAATTAGAGGTACTATATAACCCACATTGTTGAATGCTAAGAAGTGTTCTTGTATCCACCGGATGAGGTGACATGAGGTGTGTGGGGGGAGGGGGGGGGGGGTGAGTTACTCAGTATGAAATTAGTCTGTATATTATGATTCCTCTACTGGTGCTATTTAATTGGGATGGCGTAAGTTACAAGGCTCAGTTTGCAAATAGGCGAATGGGGAAAATATTATTGTCATATTTTTTTAGTTGTGTAGAGAAAGCAGCCACAGGAAATAACAGTATTGTGGAGCTGGTTATCACTATCTTCACATTAGTTGTATTTAAAAGATTGCCGAAAGTGTTTCAATACATTGTATGTATAAAATACAAAAGCAAGGGCAATTGGAGAGTGTATACCTTAGCCAAAGTATGTAGGATTTTTTAAATGGCTCAATGATAAGTAAACGGGAAAATCTGGATCTTATTTTTTGTATCTAGGTAGTGATCCGGATCACTCTCAAAATTTAATGGAATTGAAGTTGGACCAAGACCTATTTTCTCATCATTTTCCATGAAGATCCAATCAGTAGTATTTGTATAATCCTGCTGACAAAGAAACAGACAAACAAATGGGCATGAATATTATATTCCTTGATGTCATAATAAAAAATATTTAAAATCCCTTTTTGTGACAATAATGGATAAGACAATGATACCTGAATTCCTTTTATTTGATCTATTTGAAGGCATAGCCCATTAAATAAAGCCATTGGAATGTGAATAAACAACCGAACTCTTACTGCAATTTTCTCAGGGCCTACTTTCTATTCCTGAATTATAGTGTGATAAGTGGTAGGTGCTTGAATATTTTTTTACAGAATCTTGAATAACAATATACAATGCTTTCCTCCATTTACCAAAATTATTAATATGATCTATAAAATGTGTAACAAAAGGTTGAAAAAGTTAAAATCCATTAATCAATCAGTCAATCAATCAATCTTATATTTGGAAAAGTAAAATGATTTGTTACATTTGTTACACTCTGGCCTTGCGGGTAACACACTTGCCTAGGAGCACAGAGGGTGTGGGTTCAAATCCAGGTAAGGCAGATACATAGTGGCTTGGATGACCACTTAAAATGGCGGTCCTCTGTCATTGGGTCCTATCCCCAGTGGCAGGCTAAAGAACCTCAAGGACATTGATAAATGGTCATCCTTGAGCCTCTGTCTTTCAGTTAGGGGAATGGAAGTCACTTGTGAGCTTGGGCTGAACTTTGTTCAGTCGGATGGGTCAAATAGCACTTTGAGTCCTGTAGAGATATTGTGCTGAGTATAAAAACCCAATACAATATAATGAAATAATAAAGATAAACATAATCACATGATATAAAAATGGTTTTTGTTGATAAAAGTAACAAATTAAACAATGAGAAAGTGATAAAAATCAATCCTGTTGGGGGATTACCTCACAATGTCTGCATACAGAAAATCATGACCCAATGAAACGTAATCCCATTCTCTCAAAGCAGAGAGCTTGACATGTACCTAATGCTGTTGATAGTAAATAATGTTTCAGCACTTGCTACCCTTAATCAATAAGGAGTAACATTATAGTTATAACACCACCTATTGCTGTTTAAAAGAGATGTGAATACATGAAATGTCTCTTCTGTAAAACTGATGATTATATGTTTACAAAATATATTCAACATCTTTATTTTTTTCTCGGGTTGTAGGGAATGGTACAAGATATAATTAAAATAAATGGAGAAGAAAGTTATATGTCATTAACGCATGTGAAATATTGGTTTATAAATATAGAATTAGGTTAATATTCAACTTTAGCATTTACATCATGTCACATTTCATCAATAATTCAAAGTTAATGTTTTAACGATATTAAGTTTGGTATCGCAAAAGAGAAGAGTTTCATAACAAAAAATTCTATTCTAATTCTAATTCTAATTGGACTTTTATAGCGCTTAATCTCCCCAAACAAGAGGACTCTAAGGCGCAACAAAACAAAAAGCAGTAAACAAAATTCTGTGTCCAGGGACATAACAGGGGTCGAACACCACGGAGAACGCCAGGAGGATGATTCAGGCTAGGGTGGATATGCTTTGGTGTACAGGTAGGTTTTAAGCTGTTTTCTGAAGGAGGCCAGGGATGGAGAGGCACGAATCACATCAGGGAGAGTATTCCACACAGTAGGAGCATCAAACGCAAAACTATTACCAAACTGTTTGACAGATTTATGAACAGAGGGGCAGAACTTTGGAATAACTAGGAAATTACCACCACTTTGACTGCGCCTGGTACTATAAGAACTGCTGTAGGAAGAAAGATGTGGTGAAAAATACCTGGGAAAACCTGTGTGAAGATACTTATAAACAAGTGTGACTGTCTTGAACACAATGCGCTGTTCAACAGGAAGCCAATGCAGTTTCCTTAGCACAGGAGTTATGCTGGTGTATCGACTGGTGTTTGATACAATTCTAGCTGCGCTATTTTGGATGCACTGTAATTTGCGTAGATTGAACTTGGACAGGCTCCTGAAAAGTGAGTTGCAGTAATCCAACCGACTACTAACAAGAGCGTTGGCTACAAGCACAGAAACATCATGAGTAAGAAACCGCCTGACATGTCTGAAGTCACGGAGTTTAACAAAACAACTTTTGCAGACATTCTGAACATGCTTGGACAAAGAGAAATCTGAATCAAGCCACACACCCAGATTTTTTACTGAATCTGCAGGGCAGAGTGAGTTGCCCAGGATATCAATTGGAAAACATGCTTTCAACTTATCCCTTTGTATCTTCGAACCAAAGATGATAAACTCAGTCTTATCAGGATTCAGTTTGAGCTTACTAGTTGTCATCCACTCTTTAACATCATTTAGGCACTTATTTAGCTTTTCAAAGGCAGCAGATGCATTCTTCTGGGATAAATGTATATAAAGTTGGCTATCATCTGCGTAGAAATGAAACTTTATTCCATTATGTTTACTGATAACGGAACTGAGGGGGGTAGTGTACAATGAGAACAACAAAGGACCCAGGACAGAACCTTGGGGAACACCAAATAGGAGTTTACAAACATCTGACAAAGTAGAACCAATTTTTACTGATTGGTAACGGTCCATTAGGTAGGATGTGAACCATTTCAGAACGGAGCCACTGACCCCAAACCAGTTTTGGAGGCAACCCAGAAGAGTAGAGTGATCAATGGTGTCGAAGGCAGCAGACAAGTCAAGCAATACCAAGGCAGTGGATTCACCTCTTGACAATGATAAGTGAACCTCATTTTTTATGTAGAGAAGAGCAGTCTCAGTTGAATGGCCCGCCTTATATGCCGACTGGTACGGGTTGTCTAAGTTATTGGCATTAATATGTTCTAACAGCTGCTTAGCAACCACACGTTCTACCAATTTCGATATAAAACTGAGACCTGATACAGGGCGATAATTCTTAAGGTCATTTGAGGGAAGATTTGGCTTTTTAATAAGTGGAGTGACCACAGCAGATTTGAAGGCATCAGGAACGCATCCCTCCATGAGTGAGCAGTTGACCAGCTTTGTAAGGGATGGTAGCAATATATCAATGCATTCCTTAATCAGGAATGTCGGCAGAGGGTCCAACAGGCATGATTTTGTTGGTGATGCTTTAATTATTTTATCAACAGCATCTTCAGAAACTTGCCTAAAGACAGTAATTTGGGGAGGATCTGAAGGAGGGTTAACATCATATTCAGTGCCAGAAGAAGCAAAATTATCTCTGATCTTCTTGATTTTGTTGGTGAAGAAGGAGGCAAACTGGTCAGCCAATGACTTTTCGGACTCATGAGATGGAAGTGTGGCATCAGAATCCCTGTTCAGGGTCTTATGGAGCTCACGCCAAAGTTTTCGAGAGTCATGACTATTGTCAGAGATCAGTTTGCTATAGTAGTCTGATTTATCTTTATTTACAAGTGCATTGCACCGAGCAATCTGGCGACGAAGCCTACTCCTGTTAAGTGTACTTTTAGCCCTACGCCAGGTTCTCTCAAATTGGCGCCTAAGGGACTTCGCACGTCGATAATCATCAGACATCCAATCGGCGGACTCCTTTTTCGTCAATTTAGATATAAGAGGTGCATGCCTATCCAGAACATCCAGAAAATACTTAAATTATGATTTACTTTTTTTCAGAAAACAGCGCCAAGAATATATAGCAGAACAGAAGGGGTAGGCACTCCATGTGAGATCCCCTGCCTCAAATAAAACTGTTAATTAATGATTTTATTTAACAGTTTTAGCTGTTAATTAATGATTTAATTGTGCTGTAAACTATCAAAACCACAACAGAAATTCAAATAATTCAGGCAGCTGGGACTGTAATTGTCCATGCTAAAGGGTTTAAAGGACTTTTTACTGAATATTATATTCCTTTTCCACTATCCCAAGTCTACCTCCCACCTGATCCAGTAATGTTACCATGAACATAACCTTATTGGTCATAAAATTAATTGTTTATGTTAAAAGTGTCTGAACTGTGCTCATGTTTATCATATATGCTAATCAAATATTATATATACAGTCTTCTGTAAAAGTTTAGCCAAGTGATAATGTCCTATAAGAGAAGTTTAGTTTCAAGAAATACCCGAATCACGAGTGATCCCTATGAATTGTAGCAGTTGGAAGGTCATAATTCTGTTTCTTTCATTGATACAACTGTTCACTCAAGAGAGATCTCATGATTTGTCAGTTCAGTTCATGCTTTGATAGGTTCAGTCGTGGCAGTACCCAGAGCTTTAAATTGGCGTGGTCTTATTATTAGTCATGACAGTGGGAAAGTGGTATCGGAAATTTTTATTCCTAAGGGTAAAATGTTTTTGTCAGATTTCCATTAATGGAAAAAAAAATCATTTTTAAAGCTTGGTTACCCACATGACAGGTGTTTATTCCCAGTCTCTATGACACTGATCATTCTTGTCTTGTGTGTATAGGATGCCTGTCTCTTGTAGGTTGCCATGGCAAATTACACTGGTACGCATTTATACCCTACACCAAGGAGACACAGATATGTGTGAAGTACCCTAGGGTGGGATGATGGTTATTATCTATAATATTTCTTGTAATTTTTATTCATGTATGTAACCTACAAATATATTCACAGTAAACATTTTTGGGTTTTGCAAACGTTTGATAGGAAACGTTTGGCAAAGGTTAAACAGTAATGGGTACAAAAACCATTTATAATAGAACGTTTTTAAAACATTTCATTTATACCGTTTATTAAACGTTTAATGATAAATGTTAGAAAAACATTACAAATGACCATATTGATGTCTGAATGATAAGATGGTCAGAGGTCAAATTCAATACCTTTTTAATGTTGCTCACTTATGAAAATATTATTTTTATGTCTAAAATTGTAAGATAAAGGCCATAAAATTGTGCTTCAATGCAATTCTTAGTTTTTGGGATTGCATGTGGGGCAATTTTTGACAAAGTCCTCTAAAATCCCCTATTATTGCTTACCGCCATCATTGTTTGGACATGTTTGAGGGGAAGGTTTAATAAGCATTCTGAAAATACGGGTTTAAAAAAAAACGTTTTTGACAAAATGTTTTTAAAACACTTGATCAATAATGTTTTTTTTAACATTTTATGTGTACTGTCTATAAAACACTTCATGATGAATGTTTAAAAACATTTACAACCTGGAGTTTTTTCATTAGCTACAATTAGCACCAGGTGTAAAATAGGCTAACTCAAAATACACCTCAGCATTTAAAATGTTATAGGTTACATTATACCCAAGTATAAAATGGACTTAAACCTGTGTTCCATTAAGGTGGAGTCATTGATTAATTTAATATACTACTGGGGTTACTACTGGGGGTTAAGTTTTGAATGGAAAACAAAAAATGAGGTGTAGGCGTTGGCTCTAAAAGAGGCTACCAAAATTGACTTTTATCGTTTGTTTATATATGTCTGTTCCCTCTAAATTCCAAATGCAAGAATTAGACAGTTAGAACAACCATATTGGAACCTATCTCAAATTGCTCTCATTACTCCCGAGAGGAGAAATTAAAGATGATGACATGCCTGATTTAGTTACGTTCCATGAGACATATGATCACTGGATAGCAACAGCAGTGTCTCAGTACAATGTTTTATGGTCAATTTTGCAAATTAAATACAGCTTACGTTGACGGTACTGATTTGTAAAGGAAAGTATTAATACATAGTAAGGTACAAACTCAAGAGAAATTGCAATAAGCATAAATGCATTTGATATATCAAAATTTATTGTGGAATTAATTGATAACCTCCTGTATATTAGAATGTTTTCGTTTTAGATAATAAACTAAGCATCATTTTTTTGTAATAAATTATGAACACCATGTCTTTGGGCAAAATAAAATTTTATTTCTCTGTTCAATTGTGAAACATTTCAATGTGATGTGTCTATCAATCTCTGCAAACCTAATGAAATTATTACATATACATGTGAGGTTTAAATAATACTTACTTTATTATGGTCACGTTTGATTTTGAATCATACAAGCCATCATAGGGACAGACCCACTATACACACATCTTAAGGCCAGTATAGACAAACAACGATTACAATACAAGGCCCTCTGCTCCAATGTTACATATAACACACTCGCCTCCCACCATTCAGATCCCTCATTCCACTTTCAGCTCAACTCAAAGTGGGAAAGTCAGAGTATTTGCTAGCCAGTGCTGGGTACTTTTATTGTAGAAGTTTACACATCTGCTACGCGCTGCATTCCTTCATCCCGTCAATGACATGTCATGATATGGCCTGTACAGTGTGTTGAGAATGACATTAAAGACCAAAACAAAGGCAAACAAACAGGAAATTAAAGTGATGTGGTGTACATTATACCAAAAAAAAATTTTTTTTTTTGCCCGTTAACAGATATCTCTCTTATGGAAAATACCAACTAAATGCAAGCTTTATATTCTAAAGAACAGGTACAATTATTCTGATATGTGAAAATATTAATTATATTTGTATATATTGCTATCTAGTTGATGGAATGTGATATGCAAAACTGTTCTAAAATATACACTGGTTAGATTCTATTACCAAGAACTATTTTTCACCAATAGTTTGTTTCTACGGTTTCTACTTCTTTCATTGTCTAAGTTTATTTGCTCACATAGTTTAAATTGACAATAGGTCAATTAATCACACTTGTATACAATACAAGAGTAAGAACTGCGTTGCGTGAAACACATCTTATCAAAATATGAGAACCAATAGAATCATGGTGAATGCATCCTACCAAGGTATGCAGTGGACTGTACCACAATGATCCACAATGAAAAGGTCACAAGCCTGTTTATTTGGAGCTTGTGGTCATGTAAAAAGGGGTGAAATAGGTGCAAATGTTATTTTTAAGTGTTAACACTTTTTTGAGGATGTAATTTGATACTGATACCGACAGTGAAAAGGTAACTTCGCTCTGCATCACCAACTTAACACTCTCTTAGCTTTTGTGGTCACTGACATGGGCTGAATGAAAATCCATATAAAACATACAATTTGGTATTAGTCACAATTGCTTGCAGAACACAGATCTTTGAAGAGATGCCTGTTTGGCAAAATCAAACATCCTTAATTTTTACATTTTTATTTCCAGTCATTAAGTAGTCCATTTTAACTATTTCATTCATTCATCATTTTATTTTTTTTTGAGCTTCAGATCAAGTATTTGTAACAAGAAAATCAAAACATCTAAAAATTTTGTAAATACATGTAATATGTGGGAGCAAAGAAGCCAAATGTTATGTACAAATTTTGAAATCTTTAATTTCCTGTCTGTCTGTCTGTCACATAAGATCTAATTTATCTAGTTACTAATAAGCACTAAGGGGCTGGGTATTTTTTCATATGAATAGTGTTTTATTTTAATTAATGCATTTATGATGTGAATAAATGATAATAACGAGGACATGATATCCAGCTGAGAAAAAAGAATCAGTCAGCAATAATGCAATGCTTACGTGATTTCCAACCAGCAATACTACAATTGTTACATAATTTCTTACCATCTAACCAACAAAAAATGTTACATTGTCAACCAGCAATGATACAATTGATCATGCTTTCCAAGTAACAAGAATACAATTTTTCCTTGATTTCCAACCAACAATCATGCAATTCTTACATGATTTCCAACCAACAATGAAATAAGAAAGCAATGATACAATTTATACATGAATTCTTCAGCACGTGTGTCACAAACTGGTGAGTCGGTAATCATGATTAGCTACATTTTTGCTGTTAATGTATCCATTTGCCTTCTTAACACATGATCAGATTTATGGTTTGTGCTAAATTATCTCACTAAAAGATCTCATTTGTATTGCTGGGTATGAGAACTGTCAAAGAAAAAAGCTGAGACTTCTGTCATTACCACAACATATACCATTTTAATTTATTAAAAACCTTACCTATATACAATCATTAACAGCACCAATGGATGTATTACACATACTTTTTAGACTGTAAGTAAATAGTCTAACGCATGTCTAATGACATCAATTTTCCATCCAACATACTGAAACTGTTAAACTGCTACATTTAAAAGTAACTATAAGCCTGAAAACTATTGTCAAAATAATCTTCCTCGATGTAAAATGTCACTTTTGGCCCAATTTAGAACAGGAGTTCTACCACTGTGAATAGAAACTAGCAGATTTAATTTGAAAAAAAAATCCAGTCACAAAATTGCATAGAAAACTGAATACTGATGACTAAGCATGTCTTATTTGTAATAATAATGCTGTTGAAAATGAGGTTCATCCTTTTATGTAATCATACCGCTTATTGTGAGCCGAGAGAGGTGTTACATAACAACAGTGTTAAATCAGAAACACACAAATTTTTGACAATGTTCCTCATGTAGAAGTATGTACAATCACTGTGTTACATTAAAAAATATTGATACATTCTCTACATAACAGTTGGAATATAAGACAGAATGTAATAGCAAATGGTGTTATCTTACAGTACAAATAGATAGTTATCATACTGTTTAATATAATTATTATATTGCAACCAAATCAAAATTGTGCTTTTATTGTTGTTCTTTTATTTGTCTTTGTGAATAGATATCTGAGTTAAACGCACATCCATCAGTATTTTGTACTTATAAACTCTATGGGGCTGGGCAAACATTGAAATTTTTCAGTTATTGTAAATTTGCATTTGCATGTGGCTATAATAAATAAAATGTATATTAAATGTTTAGTCAGTTTTTAAATTCGGATAATCTTGCATTGGAGCAATAAATTATGATATTTGTAACAGGGCTGTCAATTTTCATGGCGTAACAAAGACTAGGTTCATCATAAATCCGTAACACTTCACAGTAACCTCAAAGTAACAATATATTTGGGTAGATATTTAATTTTCTCTTCTGTTTTCTTATTAATGCATGGGATTTTGGGTTCACTGGCAATGTTTTGGACCCCCATTAATTATGGTTTATGGGAGCGTTAAATTGCTTATCTATTTGTTTGTCTGAGTTTAGGATTACTCTAAAACTAATGAACACATCTTTATGAAATATTTTATGTGGGATTCTGGGAGAGATCTATATCATACTCTGGATACAAAAGAATTTTCAATATTCCATTTCAATATATGTTACACGATTCAGAAAACAAATAAATGTTTCAGTTTAAGGCTTCCTTGTTTCAGTAAAATAACATTTCAGAGAGTTTCTTTATTCATCAATTACAGTTTCCCTTATATTTGATTGTCCTAGGACGAGTTTGATTGCAGTTTGTCCAAGAAGATTGTCTTAATCAGAATTTCTCTATTGACATATACACACAGACATATCTTGGCTACGAGACACAAGGGGACATAAATATTAGTAGGTTGGGGTCACCCTAGCAGTTCAGTCTGGGGAATGGGACTCCCGCTTTTTATCAACCAAGTGGGACTTCCCCTGTAGAATGGTCACTAGTGGTCAAGATGTATTAATGCGCAGTGGCGTGGGTTTAGTCAGGGACTAGTTCTGTGGTCAGTCCCACGTTAGAAGTCAATGAATGTACACTTGTTATGTGGGTAAGCGAGGTAGTTAGATTGTTTTTAGTTTTTTAGAACAGAGATAAGATAATTTTATTCCTCGCTTGTGCATTTATTGACTGGGACACCCCCTGTAACGATAGAAGGGGTTTTCATGACTTTATACCCACGAAGAACTGGCTGTATTGGTGGACAACTCTTGGTGTAGGAGTGGAGTTCTGTGTTAGCAGAAGAATTTCCTCAACAAGTGCTGCCAGATAGTATACAGGACATTATTGTGTGAGTAACTCACGATTTCAATATGCCCAAGAAAGGGAAACAGTACAAGTGTAGTACCTGCAAAGACAAACATTCTCCCCCCACTGGTAAACGTTGTAGCAGGGTTCATGGGGACACAGTTATAGAGGACTTGTCATTCATCCAACAACCCCCTACCCAGGTAGCTAGTGGGCTAGAGCACGGGCCTCAACATGGACTTCTGGTAGTGGTGGTGGGAGATTGGTAACCACCCAGGGTGCTCACAGGCCAGTTTTGAATCAGCATAGGGAGATGCCAGACGTTAACACAGTACCATCTGAAAAACCTGAGAATCTGGGTAGGGGACACCCTGGAATTGATGTAGTTTTACAAGAGTTGAGGGCCATCTCTTCAATTTTATCCCAGGTTGAATACAGTATTGATTCACAAAGCAACACAAGGATGTCAACCCCCCACAGAACGCGCCCATTTCAGTCTGTAACAATACAGGGATGCAATGAAGCCACTGGGGTAGCGGTACCAGTCTCATCTTCTTCTGTTGGGCCTGTATCTACAATGGCCGGTGCGGGTGGTCAACACACCTCACCTCCCAGGATGAGGTATGTTCCACCATATGGACAAGTTGTAGTACCTCAGTCATCATATCATGTTTATCCTGTGCATTCTTCTGTTGTCTATACAGCACCCCCTATAGCTGCTATATCGACGTATGACAGCATAGCTTCCTCATGGCAATAACAGAGTGGGACAGGGAATGTGACAAGCAGGGAGGGTGTGTCAGGACAGCAACCAGTCAGGAAGCAGACTACCCAAGGTTCAACAGCAGGCCACCCATCTGATTGTGTGGTCCCCAACCTGTCAACCTTGCGCAACTCAGCTGAGATACAAGCCCAGGTGAATGCACGCCTACAGGAATTGGAACAAGCTAATCAGATGAACACAGCAGGTACTGGTAATTCGAGTATCATGTCACCAGATTTGAGTAAAAAAGTAACTGTAGGGAGTAAGGGGGGTAAAGATAAAAAGATCTCTGTTGCCTGGCCCCAGGATCTATCTTTTGTTGGGACTCTTAGGAAGAGACCTCAATACGAGGATCTCACTCAAACTCAATGGATATTAGGTTTTCTGCGCATTGCACAGGAAGAAAGTAACCCAGAGTTTAGAACTCACATGTATGAATATTTGACTGAACTCATGCAAGATGCGGCTGATAACACATGGGCAGCAGCAAAGGGTGCTCATGCCGTACTCATGCATAGAATGCAAGATGGGGTTCTAGATTGGGGGGACATAAAAAAGATTCAAAAAATCAGAAAGACTTATGCTAGGGCTATAGTCCACAGTGGCTCTGAAGGTCAGACAAGGAAGGGTACAGGCAACGGAGTTCCATGTAGAAATTATCAGACAGGAAGTTGTGGCTTTCCTGGCAATCATGATATAAATGGTTTGCATGTCAAGCACATATGTGCTCATTGTTTCACAAGTGTAGGAAAAGAGCATAAACACGCTAAAAAAGACTGTAATAGATTAAAGAATGTGTCAAAAAACGATCAAAAGTAAAGTCCCACACTGATGGGAAAAAATCTGGGTCATTAGATGGGACATCTGGTGCCTTTTCCGCCCCTGTCACTGAGGAGGAATTTTGTTATTTGTACTCTAGTTCAAATCAATTATGCCCAAATATGGTCAATTCACTACGTGGCCAACAGGGTGGAATGAATGGAGACAGAGGGAGTGATGCGCAGATCATGTCAGTCCAGTCATCAGTACAACCTTGTCACGCAGCTCTTTCCAAATATGGTCATGGTACTACTTACAGGGTTGATTCATGTAGTGAGAGTAATGCTGATCAGCTGTTTCTTTGTAAATTATTTGATATTAATTCCTCCTCAGGACAGCGGCTGGGTAGGCCCCAGTTCTATAATGAACAAGAAGTTAGGGAATTTTTAACAACATTTCCCAATGCAGTGAATAATGTACAATTGTCGGATCTCAAGTTTGACAGTCAAGACATATTAAAATGTGTCAAACAGCAAGATTATGTCTTTGGTTTCATACCTTTGACATCACTTAACCACAAGTATAAACTTGGGGATCTTGAACATTCAGTAGTTTTGTCTCAAGGTGAATTTGATCCCTTGGCATGTCATAAAAAGGTCAGGGAGTCTCGAGAGTATAATTGTCTGAAATGTCGCATCCAGTTGTCTGACTCTAGTGATTTTGATTATCTCTTCAGTTTTGGCCAGGACTATTGGGATTATCAGTTATTTGCATTTTTGAAGTATGGATTTCCTTTAGATTTCGACCGCAATAATACTTTCCTGTGCCCTACCTTCACTAGTCATAACTCTGCCAAGTTCTTTCCTCAGCATGTTTTGACATATCTTCAGGAGGAAAAAGCCCATGGAGCTATTTTCAGCCCCCTCCCTTTCCCCCCTTTGGAGTAGATACTCAAATTTCCCCTTTTATAACTAGGGAGAAGTCAGACAGTCAAAAAAGGCGGGTGATTATAGATCTCTCATTTCCTCCAGATCATAGTGTCAATGCAGGTGTTCCTAAGAGTATATATCTTGGCACAGCTTTTAAACTCCATTATCCGACCATTGACATGATCACTCAGAGACTATGTGACATTGGTCCTGGGGCACACATTTATAAAATTGACTTGGCTTGTGCATTCAGGCAGTTATTTGTGGACCCCTCTGATTGGGATCTCCTGGGTTTACACTGGGATGGGGGTTATTATGGAGATTGTAGGGTCCCCTTTGGATATCGGAATGGCTCAATGTTCCTGACCCGATTTACCGATTATATCAGATATATAATGAGGTCAAAAGGTCACCACATCGTAAATTATGTGGATGATCTTCTTGGGCTGGAAAGTCAAGGACACTCTACCCAATCTTATCAATTTCTCAGGCATCTGTTGGACAGAGCAGGATTCTCAATAAGTCTGTCCAAACTGGCCCCTCCCTCCACCACTTGTGTATGCCTCGGGGTTATCATAGACACTGTCAAGGAAACAGTCACAATTCCCCCTGATAAACTGTCTCAGATATTGGATAAATGTACTGCTGTCCAGAAAAGTCCACATATTTCAAAAAATCAACTTCAGTCATTGCTGGGTTCCCTGATGTTTCTGCATAGAGGGGTCAAGGCTACTCGAGTTTTTACAAATAGATTATTAGAGGCTCTACGAAATATGAACTCCAACACTGTACAAGTTACTGAAGATATGAGAAGAGATCTAAAATGGTTCACTAGTTTTGTCCACACTTACAATGGCTACTCCTCATATCGACATCCCACATTTTCGGATGACACCCCCATTGAGTTGGATGCTTCTCTTAAGGGTTTGGGGGGTAGATGGGGCAGTTGTGTGTACAGATCCGACATACCAGGGTATCTCCTCCAGTTAAACATAAGTATAACTCACTTGGAGTTATTTAACGTGTTTGTGGCATTGAAAGTGTGGGGGCCTGACTGGGCAGCAAGAAAATTAGTTATCAGGCTAGATAACTCAGCTGCAGTATCTATTATTAACTCAGGTTTTACCAGGGATACCCTTCTGGCCACCATTGCAAGGAATATTTGGTTTGAGGGGGCAGTTAATGACATTCAAATATGGGCCACACATGTCCCTGGGGTTAAAAATCAGGTTGCGGATCTTCTGTCAAGATGGGAAGCTCATGGGGACCCTTTGGCAGCGCTGAAAAAATTGATGTCCCAACCTAAGTGGTACCCTGTTGAAATGGCTCATTTATTTTTGAGACAGGATATTTAGTTTGTGTATTTTTCTTTTGATAAAACTTTGTGTTTTTCTTTCTATTTTGTATTTTTGTATAGGTTGGTCCTCCTTCCAATGTGGGCTCATGGATTCAGTTAATCATCATCTGGAAAATGCCTACAGGCCTAAGTCTAGGTTAGCATATAAAAATTGCTTTCGAACTTTTTTGGCTTTCATGGTTTTTGTGGGTGGTTCAGTGTACCAAGTTTCAGATCGAGATATTTTGATGTTTGTTCAGATGCTAGCCTTCAACAACTTGGCTTATCCGTCTATTCTAAATTATATTTCAGCACTGAAGTTTAAGTTTCAATGGTATAGCCTTTCAATTTCTTGCTTGCATAGTTTTAAATTGTCCTTGTTATTGAGATCTCTGAAAATTAATGTAAGACGTCTTCCTAGAGTAAAAGGTATTTTTGACATTGCTACTCTGAAGGCTATTTGCAATGCTTGTGATGTGGCTCCTCTTGGACAGGTATATAAACTAATATTTTTGTTGGCTTTCTTTGCCTTTTTCAGGCTCAGTAATTTGGTTCCCACATTGCCTGTGCAGTTCGATCTCTCACGTCATCTCTGCAGGGGTGATGTACTGCTTGATCAACAAGGGGCTACAATTATAGTTAAATGGTCCAAAACTAGGCAAGCCGCTTCACAGCACACTCTTGTCAGGGTTCCATGTTTGGGTTCAAGTCCTTTGTGCCCGATCCAGGCTTTCAGGACCCTGGTGGCTAGTATTCCAGCCCCCAAAAACGCCCCATTGTTTTGTATTCCCCCCAGGTTAATGTCACTTTCTCAGAATAATATTAGGTCTTTCCTTAGTAAGGTCTTGAATTCCATCAATGTGGATCCATCTTCCCATACTTTTCATTGTTTCAGAAGGTCGGGGGCTACTTTCGCCTTCAACCATCATCTCCCCATTCAAGCTATTAAGTCCCATGGAACTTGGACTTCTGAGGCAGTACAAGCTTATATTGCCTCGGATTTGAAACATACTGCCTCGGTGGCGTCTTCTTTTCAACACCATCTACTTACTACCTAGTTTGGCTATTTGGTGGTAATATCTCAAATTTAGGGCTCATTTTTACATACCTCTGATGATGTGTCAGGGTTATTTTCATGTTACCAGAAACACTAAGTTTATATTAACAAGTGTCAGTGTATAGTAGTTCAAATGTCTAACAGATGGCTGGTTGGCCAGCTGGTTGTGGTATCAGTATATCAATGAGTTATCTTGTACCTATCAAGAGTTAGAAGTTGAATTGGGTTCACATAGTCAGTTATTCACTGTTTGGCCACTTGGTTAACAGTTTTTTAAATTGTGTTTTATTTTTTAGCATGAAATTTTAGTTACATTGCCTGCAGATGGCAGATGGTAAAAGGTCATGAATGAGCACCTTATGTAATGATATTTTAATTTGTATTCATGGGGCACTCATATGGTGTATATGTGTAGTAATTGTTGAAATTAACATATGGGTTTTTGCCCCTGGGCGCCTGGGCTGTGTTTGTTGTATCATGTCTGGATATAATGTGGGCCCAGGCGCCATTGTTATGTAGGTGTTAACATAGATGTGTGTTTAATAAAATAAAATTTTTAGCTCCAATACTGGTGTTGTCATTGGGGTGTGTTGGGGGTTCCTTTCCCTGGACTGACCTCTGTTGTCATGGTCTTATGGTTAAGATATTTTAGTTTGAATATTTGGATATAAAATTCATGTAATTAGTTGCAGTCAAACAACAACCAACTTTCCAGTTTTATTTAGTGCTAGGGATTGAACCCCATGCCTAGACAGGTCTGTACTGAGTCTGTTAACCACAATGACAAGGTGCACCAATAAACAATGGAAGTGTTACATAAACATAAGCTATATTTCAACAATATATATACACCTGTTCATTTTACCTGAATAGAGTTATAAAATACATGAACACTGTTTCATTTAATGTTTATGGGTAATGTTGTGACATTATGTTGTTGATAATTTAAATAATACCTTTCTTGTGAAGGAGGAATGACTACTAATGGAAAAACAATGATCATGCAATGTTTAGCTTTTAGGAACAAAAAGGTAGTTTACACTTCCACAGAGCTTTAAATCAGTACACCTCAGCTTACCTTACCTGCCTTCTGTAACTCCTCTGAGTTAAAACCGCAATGTGATTGAGGCTGTTTTTTGTCTGTTATGCTTTTTTGCTTTGTTGCCTTGTAATTTTTGTTCATCAAGCAACTGCTGTCCATGAAATAAAGGTTTTAATGCTCATTTATTACAAATACATTAAATGTTGAGTGTAGCAACATGATCCAATGTCAGAAAGAGAAGCTGGCTTTGATGCAATAAGCATTATATATTACACAAATACTGCTTAACAAGAACACACACTTAAGCAATTGATTATGCATCAGACACGAGCCATAAGCCTTGAGTCTGATTAAGGTGGCTAAAGTTTATTTCCACACTCCTGAAGAAAAAAAACTTGTTTCTGCTTTATATATTCCTACAAAACATATACATTCTTATAATTTCTCAGCATTTCAATATTGTGTCATCACTCAGATAATTCCACTAGTAATAATAACAATTATATTTTTATTACAGTGATATGTGATTACAATATCATTACAACATAAATAGAACAAAGAAAACACAATCACCCAGCCCCTCAAGGGCCTGTATGTTGCTATTATGGGGGTATTTCATTAGGGCCGACCCTGTAACTGACTCTGCCACTCTAGGGTCAGTTGCAAAAGTCGGGCGTCGGGGACCAAAATCCAGTCCGTTTCATCTTCTGGCAGGACGTAGTATATCCCAGCTGATCTGGATCTACCTCCCAACATGACTTAGGCTCGGGATATTTTTCTCCACAATTAGACGGGAAACTACCAGGACAAGCCGTAAACACCTTACAGACAAGCTGTGTCAAGATGACAGGACTGCAATGTTTTCCAGACTCACCCCAACTAAACAGACAGAAAAGGACACCTCTGAACCCAGGACCAGCACCTACCCTACAGTCAGCACCACAGCAACATCCACAATTCAGGAGACGAAGAAAGCCGCCAAATCCCTGGGTCATGCCCTGGATACTTCAAAGAGAAGAAAGAGGAATCCTCCTGGCCAACTTAATACAGACTGATACATCATTGAGGAACGCATACACCACTGCATCAAGAAGTCAGTCACCAATTTTAGGAAGCCCTTAGAAGTTGGTTTGAAAGTATCAATAACACTGAGACACCTGGCAACAGGAGAGACGTACACTTTCTTACAGTATCACTGGCTGGTTTGTGGAACCACCATCTGTGAATAAGTCCCCCAGTTCTGTGGGGCCATCCTTGCTGAATTTCAGGGAGAGTGTTTGACTTGTCCTACTGACCCTGAAAACTGGATAAAGGTGTAGAAGTTCAGAACCAGATGGAATGTCCCCATGCTGTAGGGGCACTAGATGGGAAACATATCGCCATGAAGGAGCCAAATATATCTGGGAGTGAATATTACAACTACAAGGGCATCTTTTCCCTGGTGCTGCTAGCCTTGGTCAATACAGAATATAGATATCCTCTTGGTAGATTTTGGGTCAAGTGGATCTTCATCAGATGGACAGATTATAAACTGAAGCAAGTTGAGGGTGAAGATCGAGGAAGGCCCCTTGGGGCTTCCACCACTTGAACCCCTGGGGAGTGAGGGCCAGATTTGCACTATTTCTGGCTGGGTGATGACACCTTTGCCTTGATGCCATGGATGGTGAAACGCTACAGCAGAAAACAATCCATAAGGGAAGAGAGAATAGGCAGGATGGTTGTGGAGACTGTGTTTTGGATAATAGTAAGCAGATCAAGGGTACTACTGAGCACAATGAAGCAAAGGCCAAAGGTTATCAGAGACATTGTTTTAACATGTGTGGTGTTGCACAGAATGCTGAGGACATACCAGGGCACCCGCCCCAGCAAATGATGTAGCGGCCCTACAAAATGAACAAATGGTGTATGCGCCAGATGATAACAACAGGCATCCTTCCAGGGAGGCCTAACATCAGCGAGACCTACTGAAAGACTACTTCAATCATTTTGGTACATTGCATGGGCAGGAGGATAGGATCTAAGACGGGAGCTACCCTGGGGACAGAAGAAGCTTGCTTCGATCAATCTTTCAGGACTACCCAATTATTCTGTTGCTGTTGCTCCAACAAACTCCCCCCAAAATTTGATACATTTCCAACAAGTTTCAAAAGTCTTTCCATCCAAATCACAAGTCTGTCAACAAGAGTTTTGTAAAAAGATGTCCCAACTGAAACTCAAAATTTGTGAAATTTAAAAGATAAATATTTTTTAAAATTTATTTTTCTGGCAAATTTACAAGATATTTCTGAAGTTCAAAACCTTCTCAAATTTCAAAATCTTTTGAGAACTTCCAAATTTCCTCAAAGGTAAAAACTGAAAAGGTGGGATCCAAAAATCAAACTCATTCCCAAAAATGTCAAAGACTCTTATAACTCAAAGTATTTCCGACTTTTTGAGATCAAATATTTTGGCCAAAGTTTCATTTTGAGCCTCTGGCCAAACTTTAAAGTTAGTTTTAGCCAATTATTTTGTTTGTTATTATTTTTTCAAGGTATTATTCTAAAATTTTGTAATTAGTTTTCTACAAAGCTCCATATCTTTTAAATTATTTGAATTTTTTTAACTTCAAATTTTCAATCACTAAAATACTTACTCATTTTGTTTTGTTTTGTGTTTGGAGGTTATGTGTTTAGTTTGGGGCGGTGTAATGCTTCTTGTTTTGGTAAGTTTTAAGCATTCAGCTGAATAATTGTTTTTGGAAGATTCAGGGGTCCTGAGAAGAACCAATAAATTTTATAGCAGTGGTCCTGAAAAACATCGATTGTAGGTAAGCACAGTGGATCTGCTGCTGTGGTTGCTTGAGGTTAGCTGACTGCTGGGGAGCTGAGGTAGGGCTGGATCCTGCTGATGTTCTTTCTACGTGGTGGTGGTAAGAGGAAAGGTGGATTGTAGATGAGTGTCACTTGATGAAAATGGTTGTGGTGTGTTGATCTACTGGGAGCTCATCACTGACTGTAGATTCCCAAAGAAGCTAGAAAGTCCTGATATGTTGTGTTGATTTTCTTTGCCAATGGCAGAGACAACTGACGGTGGGTTGAAGTGCTCCATTGGGGTCAGTTTGAGGTATGCAGTCTTGAAGGCCTGGGTTGTTAGTCATCAACAACTACAAAGGAAGTCGGCTGCCCTCTGGGTTGCTGCTGTCCTTTGGTTGCCAATTAGATTTTTTAGCTGGTTGGATGACCTGGCTTGCTGGGACCTGAGTCTCTGGGATGTATTCCCGGGCAGCTGGTTGCTGTAGTTGGTGAAAAGTCTGTGGCACAAATGTGGAATTTCACTGGAGCAAGTGAAAGTTTAGGTTGCTGTGGTTGCTGCGGCTGATGCCTCCTTTCTTCTGTTTTGCTCCAGATGCCACTTAAAAGTTTTCCAGCCTTGTTTCTGGATGTTTGAAAGTCTATATCTTCTAAGGCCTTAACCTCAGATGCCAGGTAGTTGCAGAAGGCTGTTCTGGTGGTCTCCTGCCTTGGCCCCAGAAAAGATGACAGCATGGTTTTCATTTGCACAAACTAGTCCATGACCTACTGGTCTACTGAGGAATGCTGGGAAACTGCACTTGGACTTGTAACTGAAGCTGTCTGATCGCATACTGATCTCAATGCTATCCGTGTCATTTGAACCTCTGGAGATGTTGTGTGTTAAGGCAGTCGATGCACTGGCTCCTCTGGCCAGGGACTCGAAGGCTGAATATTTGCAGAGTCCTTTGTGTCTGATGTGTGTCTTCAAGAAGTTAATTTTATCCTGAATCCAGTTTTGTCTCTCTGTCATTTCCTTTGGAGCCTGGTTAGACTTGGACTGATTGATTCGAACCAAGGCTTGCAGACTTTGACAGTCAGCTTTGGGCTGTTTGCGAACCTCTCCCACAGGTATTCCTTCCTTAAAGTGTAGCTTGGTCCTCCTCATCTGAGTCTGTTAAGTAAGTGTTTGTCATATGCCTCTTCTTGTGCCTGGGTTGTGATTGAGATGTGCTTGCCTCTCTTCCACCCTTTGTGTCCAATTCATTGTCACTCCTCTCATTGGTTGCATGCTTTTTGTGTACTCCCTCCTCTGCTGAGTGTGTAGTTTCCTCCCTCAGCCTCTCCCCTCTCTCTTTCTGTGCCTCCGCCTTCCTCTCTCTCTGCTCCCTCTCCTCCCTCCTCCTCTGTATTTCAGCAGCTGTATCCCCAAACTCAAACTCTGCAGGTGTGTCTGTGGGGACTTCTATCTTCCTCCCCTTCTGTCCTTTTTAGGACCCATTTTTCTTTTTAAATGCATCATTGTAAAAAAAATTAAACAGAAGTAACCCCAATTTGTATCCCAACACTAAATCCTAGTAAATTTGTAAAAAAAATAAAAGCCTTATCTTAAAATGCAGCCAGATGTAATCCATCAGATGCCGGAATCCAAATGATGCATTGCACAAACCCATGCATTAACAGAGTTATAGATTTCATAGCCAACAAGCTGTGGGTAGGTAAAATGAGGCCGGCTTGTACTACACACTTCCCTGCTTGTCTGTTGCTGTAACTGCCTTATTGGTTTCTGTTTACGGCTTGTCGTGATGTGTTCCCAGATTCTCCTGTTCAGATGATCCGACTCTTTGAAGACTTCAAAGCTTCCTGTCTCAACAGAAAGTGACTAAGTCAGGTCATTTATCTTTATGACAAGCTGGTTTCCTTTTAAGTATGGTTGGTTTGTGTGTAAGGTCTGTCAGGAGGTGGTGTTTAGGTAACTTACCACAACAGGCTGGGAATCGCTTCCAGACAAGGCAGTTACAGTATAGGACAAGACGGGAAGTTTGTCCGACAAACTATAGAGACTCACAGCAGGACGGCTGCCAGGTGGGTGGAGCCAAGGTCTGAATACAGAGTCAGAGATGGATGGTGACTATCATATTTGTGATATTTTGCCAATTCACTGCAACAAGCCTGGAAACTACAACTGATCCTAACTAACTCTGTAAACATTGCTCCCGACCCTCAAAAAATCCATAGTTACTAACTAGATGGTCCCAGTGGATCACCCCCATTAAATACAGTTTCAATTCATTTTGTGAACTATTTGACTGATTCCTTAACACACAAAGGTTACACATGGTATGCAGTTTTAATGGATTATTTTTATCTAGGGTTTTACAAAAAGACATTGATTTCCAACCAACAATTATGCCATTCTTACTCAATTTTTGACCAACTGACAAATAAGAAAGCAATAATACAGTTTTAAAATGAATTCTTGTACACAAAGTGCCCCAAAACTAGTGAGTCAATAATCATGAAAGCTACAATTTTGCTTTTAATGTATCTATTTTCCTTCCTATCACATGATCAGATTTATGGTATGTGCCAAATTACCTCACCAAAAGATCACATCTGTAATAATGGATATGAAAACTGCCCAAGAAAAAGATGATACTTCTATCAATATCACAACATATACCATTTTAATTTATCAAAACCCTTACCTATATACAATAATTAACAGCACCAATGGATGTACCACACATGCTTTTTAGACTGTAAGCAAATAGTCTAACATATGTCTAACAATATCAATTTTCCATCCAACATATTAAACTGTTACATTTAAATGTAACTATATGCATGAAGGCTATTGATGTAAAAGGTCAATTTTGGCCCAATTTGAATTGGACTTCTACCATTGCAAAGAGAAATGGGACAGATTACATTTAAAAAAAGATCCAGTCACAAAATTTCAATGAAAACTAAAAATAGAAGAAACAACATGTCTTATTTGTAATAGTAATGCTGTTGAAAATAAGGTTCATTTTTTATGTAATGCATCGCTTACAGTGAGCCAAGAGAGGTGTTGTATAACAACAATGTTAAGTTAAAGATATACCAAATTTTGATAATGTTCCCCTTATGTAAAAAAATTACAATCACTGTTACATTGTTAAAAATTATTGATATATTTTCTACATTACAGTTGAAATATAAGACAGAATATAATACCAACTAGTGTAATCTTACAGTAAAAGTAGATAGTTATCAGTCTGTTTAAAATACAGTAGTGACGTCACTCTATTGTTAAAACAGTAGATTCGTACAACAAAATGTATTGTTGTCATGTACTGATTTTCTGAATCACTTGATAAATAATTCTTTGCCATTTTTTATCCTTGCTTTCAGTGGTGAAGACACTTTATGAAGTATACCAGAGAATTGCCTGTAAAATGCAGAAATCAACTATTTCAGTAAAGGAAGCTAAAGCACCAATCTTGACCATTTACAGTTTAGCCTTCAAATATCGCTACATTTTAAATTCCTGTATCAGTAGTTTACATTCTTTAAAATTGCATTCAAAATAGACTATTCTGTGTGTGATAATCATAATTTTAATGTAATACAAGTTGAGATTTAAGATTGAAGGACTATGTAAAAATGTGTTAACATTTACCTACATTAATTTGTGTTGTGAAAAACTTTAAAGGGAAAATATTAAATATACTAATATTTAAATGTTTTACATTTTGCAAGACTCTGTGTAATATGTATACTCAGTCAAAGCCCAGATCTATTTGGCATTCTATTTTCTACACTTTAAGTATTAAGATTTTATTTAGGCTGAAATGTTTATAATTTGACACATTTACAATAACTAATGGTAATGTGAGAATTTTGGAAAATTAATTAATGATATTTCCATGTTATGAAAAATGTCTTTCAAAATGCAACTTCAAACCAATTTGTTTTTCTTAGCTTATCATACTTAAGTTGGAAAATATCATGGTCTGATATCAGAGTAAAGGTCAAACAACAGTCACTTTAAATTACTGAAACACATGCTTCTCTATGGATTTTCAAAACTTAAAGTTATATATTTCATAAATTTAAAAAATCCAGGTTATTCTAAAATATTTCAAGTACGATCAAATCTATTAAGCTATAAAATTAATATTTTAAAATTTTCTATATTTCGACTGATATACAGCAAAAAATTCTAAAACTGTTACTATCATACTATTAAACAGTATTTTAATTCAGAGAAAGCACTTGGAACAGTAGATTTGTAGTACAAATGTATTTGTATCTACGAATCTACTGTTCCTTGTGCTTTCTCCATGACTTTCTCAGAGGCCATTAAGTTTACATAATGAGTGCCACTTGGCCATTATCTATACAGTAAAATATGTACATTTCCTTTGTTTTTGACTATTTTGATTTAACATTTCGTGTAACAAGTTGTGGTCAATCAGCAACCAACTTTCCAGTTTCAGTTTGTGCTTGGGATTAAAACCCATGCCTTGAGAGGTCTGTAGTGAGTGTGTTAACCACAGTGACTAGCTGTACATATAAACAATGGAAGTTTTATGTAAACTGTAAAATTGTTCATGGGTAATGCTGTCACACTATTATGCTAAATATAGGTTTAAAACTGTCATATAGCGTGGTTCTTAACTTAAATAAACCTTTTCTTGTGAAAGAGGAATGCCTGCTAATGAGCGAAATGGTACAAGACAAAACAATGATCATGCAATGTTTAGGAACAAAACAGTAGTTTATACTTTGACACAACTTTAAATAAATACACCTCAGCTCACCTTACCTGCTTTCTGTTACTCACGCTAATCTGAGCAGAACCACAGTGTGATTTAGGTTGTTTTGTTTTTATTGTTATGGTTTTGGCATTGTTATTTTGTAGTTTTTGTTCATCAAGCAACTGCAGTCCACAACATAAAGGTTTCAATGTTCTTTTATTACAAATACATTGATATAAATGTTGAGTGAAGAAACATGAGCCAATGACAGAAAGGGAAGCCGGCTTTGACGCAATAAGTGATATATATTAAACAAACACTGCTTAACAAGAACACACAATAAAGTAATTCATTATGTAGCAGACACAATCCATCAGCCTTAAGTCTGGTTAAGATTAAGGGTGGCTAAAGTTTTTTTCTACACTACACAGAAAAAAAGAACTTGTTTCTGCTTCATATATTCCTACAAAACATATCCATCCATTTCATTTCTCAGCATTTCAATATTGTCTCGTTATTTTTGCCTGTCATATAATAATAATAATGCAATAAGTAATAAGTAACTGTTGTTACAGGAAGAACAAGGAGTGACTGGGAAGGGAAATAGGCCAGTCTGGAATTCGTTAACCGATCAATAACATTTTATTGTAACAAAAGTGTGGAATATGTTAGATGTAATATTCATGCACATGTCATTCTCTTTGTTTCAGTGTGGATAGATGCAATGTATTTTTGTGTTTCAGTGTGTGTGACAGCATGTTTGAGAAATTGGACATTTATATTGAGATTTAAGGTGAAAGAATTCGTATAGTCCAGTGCAAAAGTTATGACCCAAGAGAAAGAGCATATTCAGTTATAAATTAAATACTGTTACCAACAGTTCTTACGAGGTTTCCCAGTCTAATCTGTCAGCCATCAATATGGTTCCACCACAATTAACAGCTTTATATTTTGCACTTTTTTTTATAAATTTGATAAACCAAAAGAAGCCATATCATCGAAGATTATTGTCTTGCTTTTACCTGAATATATCATTTGTCAGTAATTTCAGTCAACCTCCTCATCTGTCTTGATTGGTAAAACAAACAGTACATGTGAAGGCACAAACTCTCGCCCACAAGTAGTACTGACAAAAACATAAAAATCCCTGTAATTTCAATTCAGTTCTGGAACATCGATCTGCATCCACTTTTACTAGGATCATGCCATAGATAAACCCCATCTTGGGTGAAAAAATAACCCTGATCAGATGAATAGCTTCAAGGTATACATGTAGATATTGCCAATAATATCACAAGGGCAAAAAACATTTCCCGGTTCATGATTCAGATCTTGTTTAAGACCATCTCCGAAGAGGAGAACACCAGACTCAAACCAAAATATAGTTTCCCAGTGATGCTCACCAGCAGATTGTAGTACTCTTGTCCCTCATTTTCAGAGGTGTGTAGCCTGGGGGATGGTCAGCCAATACAGTAGTGGGAACAGGCCCGTTTCTTATGTCTTTATTCACAAGCAAGTGGGTAGCCATAGTTTTGCTGTTCTGGTACCATATATAATAGAAGGCACTATCCCCTGTACCATGGTGATGAAAGGCAAAGACTCTTTCATAAACGAACTTTAAACCTACCTCTACACCGAAGCATACTCACCTTTGTATTAATCAGACTCCCATTTTGTTAAGGGGAGATTGAGCGCTATAAAAGTCCAAATAGAATTAGAATAACAAATTCAAGTTTTACACTGATTTGACACCACAATCAATTTCCACTGGTGAATGCTGTTTTTGTGTCGATCTTCTTACTTTTTGTCAATTTTCCCTTGAAGTGGGATGTTTTATTGAATTAACCCTCCATATTCTCTAGATCACTGGAAACTGGGATGGCTGCCATCAAAATACTTCTTAAATGTGTAAGGCTTGTCAACCAGTGAAAAGACTAGAGCATCTGAATGTTGCATTTCTTTCATACAATAAAATCTTTAAAACTTCCCATGGGTAACACATTAAAAAGTAATAAAAAATCAGTGGTACAGAACACGTGTTGGTGGTATTTCTAGACAAGGAGATTACACTCCTCAATATAAGCAGAAAACAATACAATATTTATGTGCTGCAATTTTTGCCTGAATAGTCAGGCTAAGGTTTTATCCCAATGAAATACCTTCTCTAATATTCTTGTTTCCTGACAATCACACACAAGACGTCACAGCTTTAGGGTTGATGCAATGTAAATTATTCATGAAAGACTGAGATTTTGAAGCCTGAAATAATTCTGTCTATATTTCAGAATGACAAGGTTACTTCTCATTAGTGACATTTGAGAAATGCTGAAAACTTTTTTATTGAAAAGAAAATATAAATTTAACCCTGAGATACAGTTTAAGGCACACAATATGCAAAACTATTATTGAAGTAACCAATCTTATTGTAAAACCTCTTGAAATATTTAGCATTCATTTTGTCAAAACTTAATCACAAAAACTTTCCATTTGTGTCTGAAATGTCGTTTAAATGTAGAAGTTTTAAAGAAAGCAAATAAGTTCATTTTTCTTAATGTAAAATGGCAATAGAATCTGTCAGATAATGAAAACACATGCAAGCAAGAATGGGTGTCACACAGCAAGAAACAGGAGCAATTTCCAATGCATGACACAATGTATGTCTCATAAAATGCAGAAAAACAGGCCATTAAACTGTACAGTATTATTCTGTCTGTGGGTGTCAGTAACACAATTTGTATTCTTTACCTTTTAATTTACAAAATGTATTTGCTATGCAAACAAGCAAATGTGTGTTTTTCAACTGCTATTTTTTTCTACAGAATAAACAATGGCCATATACAATGTTGATCCCTATCCAAACAACAAGTTGGAAATTGTCTTATTGTCTGCTGTAAACTGTGTTATAACCAAAAGAAATTTTATCAAGTTTTACTCAGTAAATAAAGGTTCGTCATCTGACCCGATTCCTCCATAAGATGGTTCTCTTTTTAAAAATGACCAACAATTCTTTCTGTAACAGTGGGCATTTCACTGAAGGAATACCATGCATATTTGATCAAAAATCACTCATACAAAACTACAAATCAAATATCTTCAAACCCCTTAACTTGTACTCTTTGGATTAAAGACACCCTCAAAGTTCCTTGCATTCATTTTATTGGGTAGAACATATCAAGTCCAGTATGTTACGAGGCTCTTCTATTGTGAGAACAACAAGTACAGAATATAAAGATAGATAATTACAGAACATCAAAACAGGAATGCAAGTACAAAAATTAAAGTATGATAATTATAGAACATCAAAAGAAGAATGCAAGAACAAAACTTAAAACAATAAAACCCTTGTTTTTGATTACTGTTAGATCAAAAGCCTAAACATGACCAACTGACAGGGAATGAAAAGCAAGTTTTAATTCATAATGTTTTATAGTTTTGAAATACTTGAATATAGTGATATTTTGAGATAATAGAATGATGACTGCGTTAGAGTATAGCCAGCATATTGTTTTATTAGAATACAAATCAATGTCAACTACACAATAAACATCAGTCCATACTAGACTTAAATTTAAACATAGTATCTATTTTCATATATGTGGTTCCTCTGTGATTGTAATAAATGCCTTCAGCAAGAAAATGTTTCTTTTGAGATGAAAGATAAAAGTTTGATGTTTTGACTCTGACATCATTTGTTGAATTAAGCTAACAGTCTCTGTAACTAGCATACAAGCCAATGTGAACTACAAAAAAAGGTCCATTCACTAGACTCAGATAAAAACACTTTTGTGTTTGTTTAAACCACTGAAGATAAATTTGAATTAATGTTTTGTTTTGCTATGCAAGTAAAATGAATGGCCCCAGACACGGAAAAAACCTATCATTATTTATTATAATTTGAAACAGAGGTCAACTGACACAAAGATAGGGTTCACATTCCTTACAGGTAATTTTAGAACAGACCCTAAGTAATTGATATTTCCTTTACATGGGCTGCTAACGTTGGGGAAGCAAGTCTAGTTTTGCCAGCCCTGAAGAAGTTGCCATTTATTCTCTGCAGTGTACAATAACTTGAAGTGTATAACAACTACCACGATGGTCCCAATGAGTACTCTCCTTGTTTTGTGAATTCCTGGTGACTGGTCATGTTTGTCCTACTTCTGATTCACCCCCGTCTTAACCTGATATACAATAGGGAGAGTTACCCTAACCTCAAGAATTTAAATTATGTTTTGTAAAAAAAAATATAATATATCAACACATTCCTCTTTATTGTAGGTGATATTTCACGATAATAACTGTGTTCTATATTGAAGCTATTCCTTTGTTTAAGATCTGCATTGTTCCTGTCCCAGCCGTGTCCTTATCTTTATGCAACTGAATAAAGGTTTCATCTTTTGAGGGTCAGATGAAACGAGAAAAAATACTCATCTCAAACCTTGCCACCACAACATGTTACCAACCACTCAAAAAAATCCCTCTCAAAGTCTTATCATCTTGGTCTTATTGCGTGATATGATCTCAATAACCAGCTTTGAGTTTGTATTATAAGAGGTTTTGAATAGAAGTTTGATCATTGTATGGCTGGCATACAAATAGAATTTAACTAAAGGCTTACCAATGCTGGGCCACTGAACAGGGGCATGGAGGAGGGGTAGTGTCAGTGAAGTATAAGCATTGTAGATCATTCAAAACTAAACCTTTATTTTAGTTTGGAGGTTGATGATGCTACTTCTGCCAGATCTCTGCAATTATTTTAGATTCTATAAACTCCTAATTCAATGTTGTCATATTTGTGATTATAAATAGAAGCAGATTCTTTGATATATGTAACTTAAGTTCCTTACCGTTTTTTTTTGTAGGTGAAGGTCACTACTTTGGCCAGATCTGCAATGTCTTCCTTGTTATGAATTCCTCAGTCAATGCTATTATATTTTTGCTTCTATACAGAAGCAATATCTTTATTATTGTATCTTACATACCTTGCTTGTTGTTTTGTAGGTGTGGGTTACTACTTTGGCCAGATCTGCAATGTCTTGGTCGCTGTGAATTCCTCAGTCAATGTCATCATATTTGTGGTGGTGAACAGAAGTGTGAGAGAAAGACTGAGGCAATTGTGTTGTGCAGAGTCAAATCGCCATGAACAGATAGAGTTATCTGAGAAGACCAGGTCCACATTACTATGACTGGCTCTAAGTGTGATATTTACGTCAAAACGTAAAGAAAAGACAGAGCTACGGTTGGGTTAGATTAGGGATCTAAAATTCAAGGACAAGAAACAATCACTGGAATTGTTATAGGAATAACCCCTGACCAAACCACGGTATACGCCAAATTTTACCATGGTTTGAGGTTATAAACCCCGAAGGCGAAGCCTGAGGGGTTTATTGCCTCAAACCATGGTAAAATTCTGCGTACACCCTGGTTTGGGAGGGGGTTATTCCTATTCTAACATGACAAATTATTTTAAGATGCATAATTATTGAAAGTTTTACTGTAAAATGTTCATTGTTACGACAGCCATAATGAGCGATAATAGGGAGCTACCTGGTTATGCTGTATTTTACCAGGAAAGGATTTCGTCATTTAGCCAATCAGAATTGAGGACACATCCGTGTCATGTTAGAATAATAAAGAAGGTCTGAAGTATGCAAATCAGGTCCACCCTATTATAATTGATAGGATTAGAGAGAATAGTTGAACTGGGAGACATTGTTGCTACTTTCTACAAATTTAAGCATCATGCTACTGACTGAGTTGGATTAGAGATTTCCTAGAACAACTGTCAACTGAAATGGAAAGACAATGTTGTAAGGTGTAGTTTCCTAATTAAATAGCAAGCATTGTCTAAACGAGGTAGACTCTTACTTGATTGACTGAATTAGTTTACTGTTGTCCAGAGCTGCAAAATATATGAGAACACCAACAAAGACACATTAGTACTTTACAAAAATACCCACACTCCATAAGACCCAATCTAATTTTTTTATTTTCTAATTTCATACATTAGGCATATATAAGTCAAAGTTAATAACATAACAAAGAAATAGAGGGAAGATATATTCGTTTTATATGTAAAGATATGGCTGAATCCTGTTACGGTGGACCAGAACTGAAATGTTGATGTAAGCAATGGTAACATTTCTGTTTGATGTGGCTTCTACTAAATCATTATCAGTTTTTGCTCAGTATGGTGTACAGTTCTTTACTTTGGCCGAATGTGATAAGGGATGCGTAGAACCAGAAAGTTTATGTTAATATTTTATGAGAAGACATTGTTGTTACATGTAGTTTCTAAGTTAATGATCAGCCTTGTTCACATCAGGTGTACAATTAAACTCGACTGGATTTGTTTGGGGATGCTACGAACTGGAAAGTATATATCAACATTGATTACAAGAAATCTTTACTATATGAAGCTTCTAGAATATCAGCCAGCATTGTATCAGTCAAGTGTAAAGTTTACAGCATTCTGAATGAGATTTTAGATACCCGGAATCTTAACGTGAACACTAATGTTACAATCTCAGTTTTTCTACAGACGAATCATTTCATTGAGTTAATCCATAATTCGCCTGAAAAATGCTAAATATCAAAATATACCAAGGAACGTATGCTTTTCAAATTTTAATGCAGGAAATATACCTCATGTAAGAAATATATTTCACACAGCGCAGGACAATCAAATGCAATAATTGATCATTCCTTAAAAGTAATCTAAATTATGTTTACATTTTTATCCTAACTATATTGTGGGGGCTCAAATTCTATAATTCACAAAATTAAGTATCCTGCAATTGAGATTTAAGAATTGCTATAATCTTCTTTTCACTTATAAGCTTTTATTCAGGTATGTATTAAAGTTTTAAAGTGCGAGCTTTAATGAGGCTCATGCTTCTAGAGATCATTTTTTTTGTCTTCTTTTTCTTTGTTTTTTTTTGTCTTCAGATTTTTATGAGTATTGGCACAGCAAGACCCGTCCTTTCACTGAAGTTAAGCAGCAGTGGACTATGTTAGTATATGGACTGGTGACCTTCTGAGTTCTCGGCTAAGTATGGGAGGTATCTGACTCACAATTTGTTTTTTTTTTCACCAGAAAGTCCTAACTTCTAGTGCACTACTCGTATCTCTAATGGCTTTGCAGCTCATGCTTGTAGACAAAAAAACATTTTGGCCTTGTTTTTCTCAAATGTTACTCAGGCGATTTTAACCGAGGAGAACTGAGGGGATTATTATTACAGGTAGTCTGTCTGATCACATGGGTCCAATATCACTTTAAAGACAGTACTGATTGCCAAGAGATTTATACTCCCTTGTGCTTGCAAACCTTGTTGACTAAGTTGTAGTTACTTTGATTGGAATAAATTGAAATAAGTGTGCGATACTTCATCAGGCATTGGGCATCTATTTTTATTTTGGTTTTCAGACCTATGTCCCTCTATCAGTTAAAATGTTATAAGGTGGCAGGCCTAAGGACTCGATATGGGAGCACTTTTTGTTGGTGCAAGATGGGAGTAAAAGCTATGCAAAATGCAAATTGTGTGGCAAAATTCAAGCAACCCGAACAGACAGAATGAAATCTTAGGACACATGGCTTGGAATGTCAAGAATTATGCCATCTTGTATAAATGACATGACACAACCATCCACAACAGTCAAACAATCTCTAGATAGGAATGCCTTTAACACAGAACCAGCCACATAGAAAAGGAATATACAAGGGCAACTGGACCCAAGGGTAGGAAAAGCAACGAAACTGTAAAAAAGCTAAGACACTAAGGTTGCAAAAGTGTTTTGTACTTGTAGCATTCTCTTTTCTTGGATTAAAGCATCTTCTCTTTGTGGAAATGGTGGAATCACTGAGACTTGGATACTAACCTCCATTTTCGGATGCTACTGACACTAGTTCAAAGGTCATTGTTGGGGTTTTAAGGCCCGTCAACAGCTACTGACACTGGTTCAATGTCTGAAACTGCTACAAGATGCAGGAAACTGTACCAAGAATCAATTACATAAGCAAAATTAGAATTTTTATCTGATGTCAAAAGTGTGTGCAGTGATAATGCCAAAAATGTGAAGAACTTCATCAAGATGATCCTTATTTAGTAGTTTTGAGATAGTTTTCTCACTGGTTGCACTATTAACACTGACTATTACACCCCTTCTGTAATGAAACACATTGTGGAAATACAAAAGTACTTCAGAAACCAACACCCACCCATCAGCCTGGCTGAAGGCTGTATTTTTTTAGTGTGAAGCATCAACTTCCATGTGACACAAGATGGAAAGGTCAACTGAATTGCATTGACAGCTAACTCACCAACCCATCAGTTATATTCACACATAGTTCAGGATCATGACGATGACATAAATTCACATATTATTAACAAAGTGATGGCCTTCAATTTTATTACATCAAGCAAGTGACGTGTGTGATCAGTCACGTCCAAAGGCAGCAGTCATTGATAGAATTCAGTTGTATAGTTGTAACCTAGCTGATGTGCCTCATACCTGTTTTAAACTATTAGAGAACCACAGAGAAGCTGTTAAGGGTTAAGCAAGCAGTTCAGGTATGCCATCTTGTTGCTTGTAAACTTCATCCAAAGTATCAAGGTGCACTATTGCAAGCTGCAAACCATCGCTTGCCGAAGAAGAATCAAGGATTCCTATCTCTGTCTATGTCATTTTGTCATTTAAAATCAAAGCAAACAAATTATTAGACTCTTTCTTCACAGTAGCTACTTTAGACTTAATAAACCCTGTGACGTGATGGAATGCAGTTCCTGCGGTGTTGCCCACTGGATTTCCAGATAGTGTTCTTCAACTTTTCTGAGCTTCTGCATCTTCTGCACCCATTGAAAGAGTATTTTAAAATTTTGTAACATACATTCAAAACTGAGAGAGATGGTGTAGAAAAGGCCACTAAATTGGTGTTGTGTTATAGAATGTTGACAGGTTCAAATAGAACCTTAATCCCTATAAATATAAAGACTTTCTGGTTCATGTCAATTTGTTTCCATATTTTTGTGTACTATCTATGTTAATATATACGCATCTTTATTGTGACATAATGCACTTCAAATACAATTTTACATACTAGCCAAATGTAAATAAAGTAACATTGATTGCTCATGGATTGTTTTCCTGATTTTAGCTTCATACCTTATGCCTGTTTTTGACCCCCCTCGAAGTTTTTGACACTTTTGGATGGTTTTAACCTCAGAGAGAACTGACCTCAGTTCGACCTGCCTAGCTCACTTAATCTCAAAACTTGGCTTTCACCTGAACTGCTGTGCATTGTATGATTTGGGTTTTGTATTTGTACTTGGAGCTTGTTATCTGTAAGACAGCTAAATCATATCTGAGGTTAAATTTGACCTTTAAATATGACCTCAAATGCAAGTTTGTCATGTGCAAGTTGTAACATGTCAACAGCTCTGGCATGTTGGGTCGAAGCTTTGGAGTGCCTGACAACTGTTATAAGAAAGGCCTAGAAGGGGCCTGCGTCGGCAGTCGCAGTCCATGACAATATTTTGCATACCTTAAGTGTAAATTTGGTTTATTGGACCTCTGGTGATAGAAAATTGCCAATGACATTGATGTTGACCAGTCACCTATCAGTCTTTGCTGCTTGACTGATTTTCAACCTAAAATAACCCACCACCTCCCCCTGCTTTCATCCTATTTGTTTCCATGAATCTAATAGTTGCTAATACAAGGATATGTATAGGGCGAGTTATAAGTAGAAGCTGGGCACTAGATGCTGTTATTAATTATGTAGTGGAAGCAGAGTTGTAACTCATGTATAAGAGTAAGGCGCTAGATGCTGTCATTATAGAAGCAAAGTTTTAACTCGTGTACAAAAATTAGGCGCTATAATCTGATATTTCACTGTGACGTTGCTGTATTAAAACCAAACTGTTTGACAGACTTTTGAGTAGATGTATGAAACTTTGATACAACAAGGAAATTACTAACGCCCTGACTGTACCTAGTATAAAACGAACTACTACATGAAGAAACATATAAAACGAGATATTTAGGAAAACCAGAAAGATACTCGCAAACAAGTGTTTGGATATTCAAGGATATTCAACAGACAGCCAATGCAGTTTCTTAAGAGCAGGAGTTATACTAAGTTATACTACTATCTAGTTTTTGTTACAATTCTAACTGCACTATTTTCCACACATTCAAATTTTCATCCACTGAACTTGGACAGACTCCTGAAAGTGAATTTCACTAATTAGTTCTGTAATTGTTGGATTCTGTTGTTCATTAGCAAAATTACCAAAATACTACAAGACTCTACATCATATTTAAGCAGTAGGTGGGACTTGGTCTAAAATTGGTCTGATTTGATTTAGGTATAATCCTCCCCTGTTCTGGATCCAAGATTTCTTAAAGCAAATTTTGCCATTGCATTCATAAGCAACACTCCAAATGTTTGGCTTGCTAGGGGGTTTACACTTTTTGAGAGCTCTTATTGATATTATGGATCTGATTCATTGGAAGTTTTAACCATAACGTTTCTGTAATAATATCAATGAAAGCTGTTATCGAAAAAATATTTAAGTTATCCGAATTAGTGTGTCCAAGCATTTAACGTGCACTAAAGGTGGACTTATCATAAAACAAGTGAACATCAGTCATTCATCTGTATTTCAAAGCTTTGCCGCTTATAATTTGGCCAGTTTCTATTTACAGATGACTGTTATCTGTCATAACTTTCTGTCTGAAATCATATAAATGTAATGATATATTTCATTGAACGATTCTCAGGACAATTGTCTTTAGTTTTATTGTATTCTAATTATTTTGAGCCCAGTATATCTGCATTACATATGAAACTGCTATTAGAACTATTCCTGGGCCAGTGTATCGCCAAGTTGCCAGCATCTTACCAGAGAATAACTTTTTATGAAACCAACAAGACTTTCATGACGAGCAAATATATATATTATTCGGATTTTAACACACCAGGGGTTTCAAATTAATATTTAAACAATATTTATTTAAACAGCATTATTTTGTTTTGCAAGAAAACATGGAAACACTTTTATATAATCATTGGAATTGTGTCAGCTGTTGGTCTTGTACAAAGAGATGACAGACACAGCTCCTATTGGGCAAAAGAAATAACATTTAATACTATATCTTATTAGCAAATGCATGGCTAATACATCATTTACACTTTTCTGATAAGATGCTCCAATGTACTCATCTTGCTAAACTTGCCTTTAAAGCTAGATATCTTGTCATATTGTAGCCTTCAATGGCCTATGTATGTTTTAAGCTGTACAAAACTTACATGTAGCTGTTTTTGTATTTGATCGGTTATTTCTACAGTGTCATCATTTGACAACATTATTGATCAATTATGCCATGTTACTGGAACTACAATAATCTCAAAATTATATATATAGACATTGTCCACAAAAGTATTATTAGAGACTGTCCCCTTAATCTCAAAATTAGATCCAGAGAAGTGTGAACTAAGCATAAAAATGAGTTGTTAATAAAAAAATTATGTAATTTATTATATTTTCAATATATAGATTTATTTCAAAAATAAGAGCATCAAAGGCTTGAACTATTTGAAATATTGCATGTTTGTACTTAAAAAACAATTTGTTTTATCAGTGTTTACATAATGCAGCATATTTTCCTCATGAGGGTGATAACATACAACTCTCCTCTGTACAAACATCACAAAAACTGTATAAAAATAAATTTGGATCAAATGAGATTTTTGTATGCATATTTCACCATACTGTAGCCACAATATTTAACTCTCCTACAGGAGGTTATGTAATCATTGGGGTTGGTCTGTCTGTCCGTCTGTCCGTTTGTTTTTTAGTGAACAGCATAACTCAAAAAGTTATGAATGGATCTTCTTCAAATTTTCAGAGAGTGTCGATATATGCTTAACTAAGAAGTGATTAAATTTTCACAGCCAACAGTGCTAGGGCCAACTTAAAGTCGCACTGTGGCTCATTTAATCATCCCACCTACAAAGCAAGTCTCCTGTTTGATTCTCATTGCCGGGTACATGCACATATCTGACATTGATGTCCATAATTGCAGCTTGAAACCAAACATTACGAGGACAAGCCAACCAAAAGGGGTCATAAGTGCGACCAGAATTCAACACCTTTACCACTGCATCATTGTCACATTTGATTGAATTTTTTTTCATGGTCCAGTGAGATGCAAAGGCTCTGAAGTATGTTCAACATCTCCAGGGGCACTATATGTAGGTTACCATAACCCCTGTCAATTTTGAGACGGTATACATAATTACCACTAATAGCCCCAAATCCTGTCAAATATGCATCCAAGGCTACCATTATAGATGGTCAATTTGTTTTTGAACCATTTAAATTCAGCAGTAAGATTGATGGATTTTTCAAGATAGTTGTCCCTAAGTAACTGGAGCATCCGGTTCTAAAACAACCGAGCCGGATGTACATACTTGTGCATGTATAGTAATTGTCCCAGGAAGGACTGCAGTTGCCTTTTGGAACAAGATTTTTTCCCGGACCATTCTTGAACAGTATTGCAAATTTCTTGTAATTTTTCGGGTGGAATTGATATAGTGGCATTTTCTGTATCAAGGAGAACTCCCAAGCAGGTGACTTTTGTGCCGGAGGGGGGGGGGGGGGGACCAATTTCTTCTGGCTTATGGTAAAGCCCAATTTTTGAAGGATTTTATATAAGCAATCATATGACTTTTGAGTGACTTTCAGCGTGCCGAACCCAATAACATCATCACAATAATTGATGACGTCATATCCGTGTTGACGCACAATATGACGCACAGCGTCAATGAGTGTCTGAAAATTTTGGTTGCCATATGTCTGCTCCCAAAAGGCAGACATGTATCAATGAAGGCTTTCTGCCAGTATAAACCCAGCAAATCATAATCATGAGGGTCTGTCTTTAGGTGACGAAATGCCCTAGATATGTTGATCTTGTACAAGTGGGCACCCTTACCTAAACAATGCACCTAATCAGTAATGTGATCAGTAAAAATGAGTGCCTAGATACACTCTCTTGTCGACACTGTCATTAACTGAGTTATCATAGGGGCCATGAAAGATCGACTATAACTAGTGTTCTCAAAATACCCTTTTTGGTGGGACCGGGTAGGTATGGATTTCAGCGGGCGGGTACCCGGGTACTCGCACCGATGGGCGATAATAGGTGATTCTACAAAAATCTCCATGTTTACAAACTTAAAACTTACAGAAATAATGGGATCTAACCATTTGCTTTATATCTCGTCGGCCACCATTTTTGCATTCAAAACAGTACAACACAGAAGAAATGTTAACCAAGAAAAGATTTCTGTACATTCAAAACACGGTTGTTTATTGCAGTGTCCGTAAAAGTGGAGTCACATGACCTATCAGTAAAGCATTAACTGTTGCTCGAATGTAGTTTCGGAATTGAAACTTTTTTTTTTTTTCAGACAGGTATGTGGGCTTTATTGATGCTAAATTATGAACTACTGTTTAAAAATATCGTACTTTTATTTTATTAAGGTGTGCATATCACTATATAGGCAATATACACAATATTTCATGTACTCGGAATAACATAACTGTGTTAATATACTGACGATTTTCAAAGGGTATCGGCATTTGACAGTGCATAAACAACCAAAATAAAAGACAAATAAAATACTATAAGTAGTGTATAAGGGTGAGAAAACATTACTCTTGTGTATTTTAATTAAATATCTTCATTTTTAGATGAATTTATGAAGTCGAGATATGTCTGTACTCGTCAGCCAAAGTGGGCGATATTGACAGTAGTTTCGGGTACTCGGGTATGTGATTTCGGATTCGGGTAAATATTCAGGGTTCGGGTACCCGGATATCCGGATACCCGTTGAGATCACTAACTATAACCCTCCTGTTCAGGGAGTTGGGTTTATGATGCATCATAAATGGTGAAAAGTGAAACCCAGGTATTGGATATGTTTCAAAGGGACAAATTATCGCCCTGTGTTGAATTTTTTCATCTGGTTTTTGAATGCATAGTACAAGGGACAAATCCTGTTAAAATCCAAAGGAAAACCATACTGTGTTAACAAGAGTAACTGCTGGCCCCAATAGTCAGAAAGCGACGCCTCCCATTGAGCCACATTTCGCTGTGATACCACTGGGGTGCGTTGACACATGTAATTTGGCAAATTTGAAGCTTTGACATGAAAATGTTGTTGAATTAGTCAACTTATTTCTTGTCCACTGAGAACAGAGTCCAGAATGACCAAATCTGACAAAGGGACAAACCCAAACTTATATTTACTTTAAACTTTTCCGAGCTCAATTTTTGGGGAATACTGTGTTTACATACTTGTCACTAGAATAACTAAGGTCATAAATCGGGACACATCTGTCTGCCACGAATTGTAAAAGTGTAAAAGCAAGAGTATCAAAGGCCTTTGTCTGGTTTATATGGAGTAAGTAAGTAAGTAAGTAATTTAAAATTAAAGTGCAAAAACACTTACGTGTTATACTGCACTATTAAAAAACACAATAAATACATTAACTAATATTTACAATAATAAGCAAAATTATATATACATATAACAACAAATAATACAATTAACAAGTAGCCAAAAAGACCAAGAAAACAACATCACAAGAAATGACTAGAATAATCAAAGCGAAAAACAGCAATAAACAACAAAGAAAACAAAATACAAATATAAAATAAGAGACAAAGTATAAAACTATCACAGTATAATAGTCACCAAGACTAGACTTAAAAAGTGTAAAATATACAAATGATCAAAAAACAAAATAAAAATTTATTCTGTAAAATCCAGTCAAGATTTGTGTCTCCTCCAATTAGTCGCCTCTTACGACACGCAGGAGGACACGTTGGGCCTATTCTACTTCCCCGGACCCACAGGGGGATGGTTTATATGGAGGCTTTTGTGATTTTCATTTAACTTTTGTTTATCAACAATATGTCCTACAAGTGCAATGGGTTCATCTGAAACTCCATTAACCACTTTGTTTTCAACCAAATCGTCTGGTTTTTGTTTACTCTCAACCTTGCACTCTTCACACTTAGAATTAAGGCGCGACTGTAGAATCCCCCTGACGGAAGTGAAAATATGATAATTAGGAAGTTTATAGGAAAAGATAAATAATAATTCTTAAAATTATGCTAATTCAGTAATATTATGAAATAAATAGGGTAGACATGGTCGACAGGGTCGACAACATAATTTCCAATGAATCCCTGATCTCCAAGGTCGACAAAGTCGACAAACAGATACACACACATATATATATACATATATATCAATAACTAGTCGACAGGTCGACAAAGTTCACAAATTTCTGAAAGTTTTACACACACACACACACACACCAAATTATATACATATGTATATCAGTTTATGGTCGACAGGTCGACAAAGTCGACAAAATGCTGTAAATATTTAAAAATATGAAAGCTTGTCAACCTAATTTATATTGTCGACTTTGTCAACCAAATATAGTGCATGAGTGTTCCTTGGTGATTGTAATTTATATTCAAGACTTCATATACATAAATATTAATTAGTTTTATTTTGCACAAAATTTCCATATTTCTACTTCTGTCAGGGGGATTCTGCAGTTCAGCCAGAATTAACATCAGCTGTCGTGGTACTGTTGTGAAACACCTTTACATAAAAATATCTAGAGGGATAACACCTACTATGACCTTTAACCTGTACATCAGGGGTGACCACCCTTGCAGATTCATGACCTTAAAAACAACTATAATCACCACATTCACTATACAAACATTTACCACCATGTACTGTGTGAGATGGGTGGACAGATTTATGATTATCATGAATTTCACTGCTGCTCAGAATACTGACAGCTTCTAATTCTGATCAGCCACCTGCCCGTTTTTGATTGAGATTTTTTGACAGATCTGCACACACATTCCGAATCACCAAGAATTTTTCCAGAAATCAAACAGCTTACTGTTTTTGAAGTTTGCCAAAACTTCCACAGTCCTCGGTAAATGTGCAAGAATTTGTTTGGTATTGCTTGCAGAACCAAGGCTTTTGTATTGTCAGACGATGTTTTAGCCCAATTTTACTTTAAAAAGAATGTTTTTGGGCATGTACCCGCCTAATCCATTCTATTTTTTCAGTATTCCCCCCACTGGAGGATGCCTCTTTCCTTGTCACATAAGAATACGACATGAGCCACCTTTGCACTTGACCAGGAAATGTCAGTGGCATCATCCATTAGATCACTAAGATATCTGACCATACATTACCCAATTTCTTTATTTCCTTCTTCCAAAAATTCTTATGAAAACCCTACACAAATTGAGTCAGTGACATTTGGTCATAAGTAATTTTTGTCTACTTGTATCTCCCAAAATTGACTCATGGGGCCAAGAAACTTTCTTTTTGACTACCACATCAACTGCACCGCCCCTTTTGACTTTAGAGTATCATTACCTTTGCTTTTTGGATTTTTGTCCAGATCAGCCAGTTGTTTATCAATCTTACTTTGAATTTTCTTACATTTTCTCAACTGCGACAGAGATACTTTCCTCTTCAGAGGACGACACAGAACATGCCTTTTAAAACAGTTTTTCTCATATTTTTTTTACTCAGAAACTCCACTTAGCTTTTTAATGTTCTTTTTCTTGCAGGGGGCCAGCTTCTGATGATCCACTTTGCTCTCCACTTGGTCCAATCTCATATTGACCCTCTTCAGTTCGGCCAAAAAGAGGGTCTGGACATTAGGCGAGTTGCTCTCTGCTGAGTGTCAAGGTCATCCTCTCCTGATGACTCCTCCGCTGACATGGTTGTTTCCTGACAGTTTACCATCTTTTTGTGACCTTCTTCTTAGAAGTTAACAAATTTTCCATATGGGTCACCTCACTGCTGGAGTCGTCAGAAGATGACCCTCCCACTGATGTAGACAGTGTCTGCACTGATGACTTTGCTGTCTGAATCTGCTTTTTCTTAGATATTGACATACCAAAGTCCTTAGCATTTGTGCTTGTGATCTTCACATTAGTGCTGTTCATGCCAGAAAATGTAGGCACAGGCAACTACGCCTTGGTGGATTTCAGGGTCAAATTCTTATTAGATGGTGACTTACTGTTTATAGATGACCTTGAAGCAGCTTCTTGTCCAGAATTGTCCAACACTTTATCACTACCATGTCCCCGTGTGTGGTCTATGTTTAACTTAACATTTAGAACACAAATTCTTGTTCTTCTTTCTAGCCATTTACACCAGGCCTGCATTGGGCTTAAAAGCCAGCACAAGAATAAATAAATAGAGTAGACCATCCCTTTGACCCGCCCACACAAGACCAAATCAAGCATGGCGTTGTCAAATTACTTCTAGTAATTAACGGTCAAATATACTGTCCATTTCATATAGCATATGTCTGAAGTTAAAAACACTGGTAATGAAACACTAAATGACCGTTCATTAAAAACATAGAACTGCAAAAGTTCCAATATGCACAATAATTCAAACAATAACAATTTTTCATCCTACTCAGTTCACTTTCAAATTTCAACAGCCCCAAGATGCTATGCTTATATTTTTAGGCGCCAAGGACACAGGTTGACCCCTAGTCACTAGGGCAAGCAATCAGTGACCGACCTAGTTCACCTCACCAGAGTATTGTGTCTAGTGACCACCAGGGCTTAAGGTGTCACCCAGCAATAGTCTCCAGGGTGAAGGCCTGACAAACGTGCTGCCTGGACAGCACTAAGTGGTTTTCTATTGATTAAAATCTGCGTTGACACAACTGCAAGCTACAAATATATTCTAACAACACGTGGGTGGTCACCTAGGACACAGTTGTTCTCTCTGCCAAGGAGGTAATGTGTCTGTTATTGTTTGTTTGTCTGTTTGTCTTGATGCTTACTCCAAAACTGATGAATGCATCTGTATGGAATTTTAGGTGCGTAAGGCCTCAGTGATTACTAGATTGTGGTCGAGATTGCTCGTAAAGCAATGACATTTAGTATTTGGTTGATATTACAATATTGAGATAGTCATCTGACCTGGTAGAGTATGCAGGCTTGGAGTGTGTTTAAGTTATGATATGTAATCCTATCATAATAACACCCCATTTTATAAATTCTTAATAAATTATGAGAGTCAGGAGCATGACTTTACCTTGTTATAAACTTTAACTGTGTCTCACCTGTGCAAAATCACTTTGTTACATGCGACCCTGTAATTTATCTACAGGGTGTTTATTTCTCACTTGCGACAAGAGGTTTGCCTTTTATGTAGGTAAAATATTTCAAGATTCATCCAAAATTGTATATTGACTGTATAATTGTTTTGGTAATTGTAACTTATGTAACACAGTTCTAAAAAGCAATTTACAATTCACCAGTTCATCTTTGGCTTTGGTCAATCAGTTATTAGTAGGAGAAAAAGTGTAATACAGAAATAATGAAGTGTAATTGTAATGTGGTTTCTGGGATATAACTGTACAGGGTATTAGTCTATGGAGTTATTATAATGATGTCTCTGACCTCGTGCAATTTATTTTATCTACATACTGTATTTTTTACGTGAATGCTAATTTAACTCAAGCAAAGTCATGGCCAATCCATATATCCTTAAAAGCACGTGAGTCATTCCATTGTCCTGATGTGTGAAAACTAATTTACAGTGAACAAAATATTATATTTATAATAATTGTACCTCGGTCACAAAATCTGTGAATTTTTTTTGCCCAAACCTAGTCATTTGTTTTTTTTTATAAATCAATTAATCAAACCTGAAATAGATTTTAGAGGGCCACCAGAATTCTCTCACCACCCCTTCATGAGATGATTGATGATACTAGTCTTTGCCAGTCAGTTAAGAAAAAAACACAGGCATTTCAGAAACCATTGGCTCGAAAAATCAGTCGTTTTGCCAAAAGCCTTTCAAGCACTTTGTAAACTCCTCAAGTGAAATTAGAAGTTAGTTAGACTACCACAGGCCACACAAAGTCTAGTTGCCCATTTTTCAGTCATATTTTTTTTACAGAATTTGTATAAAATTATCCCACTTTTTGTTTCACGCTTTGGTTACGTCAACTTTTCACTTCACTGCTACTGATTCACTCTTTCAGAGCATTACATTAGATCAAAGATTATGAGGTTAAACCTCTGTTCACAAATAACATCAAGTTATTCTGATCATTTTAACCATTCAGCCTGATCCTATTCAGCTGACATTTTGCATTCCACTTGGTTTATTTACCACCATGGGAAACGTGACCAAAAGAAATTTACAGCACAGACCAGTTCAGAAAACCCTCATAAACATTCTCACAAACAGTCTTGTCTCTTCATTTCCATTAAATATTACATTTGCCAAGATAATACAATCTCATAAGCAAGATTTATATACCTCATCCTACAACTTTCTTCGCTGATAAGCAACAAATGAGGTTTTCATAGATCCACAGACAGTAGACGTCATATAAACAAGAGCATTCATAGTTTGCAAATCTCTTTCAAGATATGATACAGATTTTGATGAAAAAATATGGAATACAAATCTAGTTTAGTGAATAGTATTTTCGACAAAATATTTCTACTTTTTCAACCAAGTTTTATAGACAAGTAAGAGAAACAACTAACTAAATGTTTCTATAGTCTTATACACGTATGGGGGTGGGATCTACTAGCCCAAGCCACAAAGCCATCAGAGACTGCAGTAGGGCACTGAAGCGGTCACCCATCCCAGTACTAACGTAGCCCATTGCCACTTAACTTCAGTGGAGAGACAGATACTCATCACACTACGCCACGGTCCATGGAAGTCCGGAGATGAAAATAAAGGTGATTCCTAGAAGAGCGAGCCTCACTAGAGCCCGCACTTAAAAATCTTGAATTTTCAAAATGTCCCATTTCAAGGCTATGCCTAGTTTTGAAGTAATCACTAACACAAACAGGCCAATAAATACACCTACAAACATAAATTGCTTGGCGGATTAAAGGACTGTAAATTGATCTTTCATTGTTGAAAAAGTGTGCATTTTTTTCCAAGTCAACATTGTGTTGTCACAATATAAATGAAGCGCAGCATTGTTCTAAAAATGCCAGCATGTATGACTATACAGGTCATATGTGAACACATTAATGGAGACAGATCCCTGAAGTATCAAAGTTGATATTCACAAAAGAGATCATCAAAGGATTAGCAAAAGACCAGCTCAATTTTACAGCTTTTATACCCAGAAGTTTAGCTGTTTTATGCTCATCTCTTTTTAGTGATTTGTTTTGTGAATAAATGCTTAATTTCATAATTGCTAAACTGAGAATATTTACTATCCCCAATAACAAAGTACATCCTTAATAATACCTGTATCAATGTAAATTGGTAACTTAAAATTTTATGCACATTCTCTTCTATTCTAGTCTGTACTTTTATAGCGCTTTATCTCTGCCAGGCAGACCCTCAGGCGCAACACCAGAATCCAATTACAAAAAGTCATCATTCCATAGCCATTAACAAGTCCTATACCAGGAAAACGCTGGATAAAGTATATGCCAAGTTGGGAAGGCCTTTTTGAAGAGATATGATTTTAGCCTTTTCCTGAAACAGGCAAGAGTTGGGACAGAATGAACTCATCAGGTAAAACATTCCAAACTGTGGGCAATCTTACTTTTAAACACACTTTGAGGGCATATATTAAGTTTCTATTGCAGCTAATAGATTGAGAAACGCCATTTATACTTTCATATCAATTCGAACCACTACCATCGATTGTCATATTCACAGAGATGTTTTCACATTTGATTTTACACTAAACTATATCAATTTTTCTTCAGCCTCTTGAACAACTGTACATAAATTCTTATAGCATCACAGGCTAGAGTATAGTAATTACTGCATGTCTTAAGAAGTAACCTTAACAGTTTTCTAGAAGCTGGGTTTTCCTTGACAAAATAGTAAAGAACATGATTTATGCTTTGTCAAAAACAGAAAGTCAGATACAGTAAATAACCCCTATTAATCACCAGCACCACGCAATGTTCATGTTGCAGTTCAGTTGTCCCATTTAAGTGCCCTGACTAAATCAAACAATGCCAGGCACCTATTCGGACATTTATCACTTGAGCACGTACACACAACAAATTGCTTTGGAAAGACCCGTGCTTACACCTCAAGGTTGTTAGGATTGAAAGAGCAATGGGTTTCTGGGCGTAGATTGCACAAGGGTTTTTGTACTTAAGTTCTACTTATTATGATAGACCCTATATTATGTCATATAAAAGTTGAACTTTGCACAAGTTACAACTTGTTTACATTCATATGACAGTAAAAAGAAAATTTTTTAACCGTGTATCACCACTGCCAGTCAAACATCGATGTTGTACTAATTTTCTAGTCACAGGAAAGTTGACACTTGACATTTGTGCAGCCACGCCTAGTCAAAGTGTCCAGGGCCAGTATTTACGAAGGGTCTTAGCCAGGGCTTAGGCTTAAAGTTGAGACTTTTGTCTCAAGTTTCTGCCCCAAAATTGCTTACACTTTTGTCTTTGGCTTAGTGGTATTCACAAAGAATTTAAGCCAGGTCTTAGGCTTAGCCAAGGGCTCAACTTTAAGACAGGCAAGTAGGAGGCTTAAATATTAACATGATATGTGTTTGTTTACATAGCCTTAACCTTACACAAAATCACGCACTGTATTGTTATCGAAGATTTGACTGGATGGCAGGCGTGACTTTAATATTGGTGGTGTTAAGGAGTTAAGACAAAAGTCTCAGCTAAGTCCCCTTTTGTGAATATGGATTTAAGACAAAACTTAGCTGAGACAAAAGTCTCAACTTTAAGACCACATTTAAGCCTAAGACCTGGCTAAGTCTATGACTCTTCGTGAATACCGGCCCAGTGCAACAATTGTTATGAATCTGCAAATACGCAGGTCACACACTTTTGAAACAGAGAGTCTGATAAGAAAGGTGTTAAAAGTGTTTTGAGAGGGATTCAAGCATTTAGCTTGATTTTAAATAGCGATGTGAGTTTGATGATTCAACAGTTCTGCTGCCAAGACTTATCATAGGACCTCATTTGTTCCCAATAAAAAGATAAGCCTTACAAGGAACACAATAATTTTTGAAATTGAAAAGCTTTATACTCTACTTCATACTTTAATGACCATGAAGATAATTCACAATAATAAGTCTTTTGCAATACTTGGGAGTGGGGGGGGGGGGGGGGGGGGGGGGCTTGTACAAGTAAATCTTGTCTGGAAAGAATACTTGGCTCAATGTTTATAGAAGGGCATACATAATAACTTCACAAGGATCAGTCGTAGCATCATTAAGACAAGTCATAACACCAATATAATAAGCCATGGCACCAGTCATAGCACCATTAAGATAAATCATAGCCCCATTAATATATGTCTGGGCAACAGTCAGAGCACCATTAAGACAAGTCATAGCACTATTAAGATAAGTCAAAAGATCATGAATAGCACCATTAATATAAGTCATAGGACCGTTAAGATAAGTCGTAGAACCATTAAGAGTAGTAATAGCACCATTAAGATAAGTCATAGCAGCAATAATTTTAGCTTAAGGTAAGTAGTAGAAGTCCAACCGAGTAATCACAACCACACTCAGGACACAGAAATTCACTTCCAAAGGTTTTGTAAGATGGCATTTGGGTGCCATCGGGCTCATTTCGGTTTCCCTTCTTTCTTCATTTAGCATACACCAAAAATTTGCATACACTGCCCTTATTGGTCAAGACTGGACAGCGGGAGACCTCTCTGAATTGCCATATTTATTCTGCCATTTCAATATTAGGAAGCAACGAGGACACACATACGGAACTTTATGCTGAAGATTATATGAAAACAAATGCGTGCTTGCAGATATTGTATGGTTTTCTTTTTATGTTTTAGTATTTTAGTATTTTACATCATTACATTGTTTTATTCAATCTTTATCCTCATTATACATTAGTTATATGCTTCCTAGTTGTATATTATACATGTGTTTTATATATAACGTGTGCAACATTACTGTTATATGATACAATATTAATGTCATAGGATACACACGTGTGTGTTCATACTATTTTAGTATTGTAACCAATGTCTCGTTATGTACAATCTTAGATCTAGTAACAAGGATACGGTTCAGTTCCCTGTTCAAATTGAAATAGCGGATGACAATCGAATTTTCACAGATTTGTTAAATCATAAAGCGACGTCCCTTAGTACTGAAGCAAATATGTCGGATTCGTATGAAGCATCAGATAGTGACATTGATTGTGATGCTTTAATTCAACATTCGGATAAGGAAATTCAATCCACATCTCTTGGTGTTAATAACCAAAGTAAACAGGCTCGTGGTTCAAATCTTGAACCAACTGATGTTGTATCGGATTTGCAAGTGCAATCGGTGATTAACTCTCAGATTTTGCAGCAATTGCAACAAATAGGAAAAAGATTGGATAAAATAGAGGGTGATGCTTGTAAAAAAACTTCGGATAAAGCAAAGATTAAGAAAACAAAGGTCAAACAACAACAAGTGGTTAACACAACTGTTAAGCAACAACCAAAAACTTTCGATGATCTTAAACTGCCCACATTGCAGTCTGTGAAAGAGGATGCCCTTATACAACTTAAAATTGAACAACGCTTGCAAGAACTTACAGATCTTGCTAAGACAGGTATGAACCCAAAGCTCAAGTCTCAGAGAGGCGGCAATGTAGAGGTCATGGTTAAAAATCGCATTAAATGGCCTCATGAGTACATCTTGTCAGGGCTTTCAAAAGAACGTGTCACGTATGACCAACTCTCTGTTACACAGTGGGTGGCTGGCTTTGGTCGGACCATGAGGGATGAATCAGATCCGGAAATCAGAAATCATATGCTTGACTACATGATCTCCCTCATGGATGATGCTAATGATTTTTCTTGGATTTCGGCCAAAGCCAGCCATGCAGTGTTGTTATGTAGGATGGAACAAGGAGAGGTGGCTTCATATGCTGATATCTCGGCCATAGATCGGATTAGGAGAGCTAATGCTCAAAAACATGTTCCGCATTCTCAAGTGTCCCCTCAAAAATTTAACAATGGCAAAAAATTCACAAAAATCACCAAAACAATGCCTTGTACTTATTTCAATCAGGGCACATGTCTCCAGAAGAAATCCCATGAGACCAGGGGGGTCTTGTATAAGCACATCTGTGCTTCTTGTTTTGCATCTGCAGGAAAAACGTTTCCTCATTCAGAAGTAGAATGTAAGAACAAGCAAAAAGGGTCAAAAAACGAATAGCAATGGGTGAACACAGTCGAGTGCTCACCCATGGAAATAGAATATTTGTAAATAACAATGTTTCTAGTGATACTGTAAATAAAGAATTACAAGCCCCACGTGATCAGTGGATCAGATGGTTTATGGTTAATAAATCATTTAACACAAAAGTCACCAATAAAACATTTGCTCAAGTTCTGTCAACTATAACGTTAATTGACAAAACACAAGGATGCGTTCTCAGGCAGGGCCTTAAATGCAACGCCCAATCGAAAATACCTAAGAAACCGCATCACAAGTATTCTCAATGCGTTCCTACCAAATGCGTTCCGACTAACAGCAATGCACAAGTAGTACACAGAAAGGATACTTTTTCCTCAAATGCTGGTACTGGGAAATTGAGATTAAATAGTAGTACTCAGGATTACTACTGGCCGGTAAGCAATAAATTTCAATTACTGACAAATACATCCGATGACATTGTGAAAAATCACCATCTTGTATCACATGATACTTTTAGAAACAAATTGGAAGGCAATAAAAACAAAACTGGGCTAACATTGGGAAAATCATGTGATTCCAAACATGGTATGGTCCATTCCACTTCTGTACAAGGTCAAGAAAATAAAACCTTGAAAACATTAGCTCCGACTATACAAGTGAATTGCACCAAAGCCACAGAAAATTGTCACAAGGCACAATTCAAATTCAGGGGCAATAAAAACAGAATTAGGGCTAAATTGGGCACTGAGCCTCAGGATGACAGTGGCAAGGATGCTAAAGGACGTAAACAAGAAATCAAACAAAATGTTCCAAGTTCTCATAAAGAGACAAAATCAGTAGCTGCAAGTCATGATTTAGCATGCAGGCAGCAACAACTGTCAGACAATATGTCTATGATTTATGATACGATGGGCATGGCCCATAAACGTAAACGTAATATACCAGAGGCTATTCGCCTTAATGCATTTTACTCTAAAGATTATCGGAACTGTGTACAGCAAAATGGCAGAAACTTTGGTTTTTTGCCCATGAATGATTTGTTAGTTTATTCGGGAGAAGAAATTGTCTGGGGTGATGTACCCAATATAATACAAGCACATAAAATTATTCGCAATTCGAATATGCCAAATTTTATGGCAGCTAGGATTCCTGTTAATGCTCAGTTTAACATACCAGCATGGAAGTCACACTTATCCGAATATTGGGATAAACAAATTGTGGATCTCTTGCAATATGGGTTCCCCCTTGACTTTGATCATTCTAAGCCTTTGAATGCCACATATGAAAATCACTCCTCGGCAATTAAATTCCCAGAACATATTAATAAATATATTTCTACTGAAATACAATATGGGGCTATATTAGGCCCTTTTAAGGAATATCCTTTCCCTTGTCATGTATCCCCCTTTCTAACCAGGGAGAAACCTCACTCAGAAAACAGGCGTGTCATTTTAGATTTAAGTTTTCCAGTAGGCCAATCTGTCAGTGATGGCGTATCAAAAGACAAGTACTTAGACACATACTTTGAATTAAATTATCCTTCAGTGGATACTATAGTTAACAGTTTAAAATCTCTGGGTTCCAAGGCACTTCTTTATAAGATAGACATTAGCAGAGCATTTAGACACATCAGGATTGATCCTGGGGACTTGGATCTCTTAGGAATTCAGCATGAAAATCTTTTTATCGATCGTACGCTGCCGTTCGGTTTTAGGCATGGTTCAGTTTTCTTTCAGAGGTGTACGGATGCAGTACGGTATATAATGAAGAATAAATACAAATTCCCCTATCTTTACAACTATATTGACGATCTGGTCTATACGGGGCTCCCGCAGGATATTCACCAATCTTACAGTACTCTGCTCGGTTTGCTACAGGAACTAGGCCTAGAAATCAGCCAGTCCAAGTTAATTGCCCCTACTTCATGTGCTGTATGCCTTGGTATAGAGATTAATACGGTAACTAAAACTCTTAAAATACCTTCAGAAAAATTACAAGAAATTCAATAGATTTGCTCAAACTTTGTCTTTAAATCTAAAGTTACAAAAAATCAGTTTCAATCTCTATTGGGGTGTCTTCTTTATATCACTAAATGTGTCCAACCTGCACGTTTTTTCTTAAACAGAATGTTGCAGCTATTGAGAGATAATACTACCAAGCCTGTAATTACATTAGATGAACGATTTTATAAAGATTTAAATTGGTTTAATACTTTCTTAAGTCAATATAATGGAGTGACCTTCTATGACCATCAGAAACCACAACATACAGTGCATTTGGATGCTTGCTTGACTGGTTTTGGAGGTTCCTTTAATAATATGGTGTATCATTTGCAAATTCCTTTAGAATATAAAAATTACACTATAGTTCATTTGGAAATTTTAAACATTGTGGTCGCTTTAAAAATATGGGGCAAATACTGGCAAGATAAACTTATAGAACTTAAATGTGACAATCTAGCAGTAGTAGAAGTGTTAAGGGCAGGTAAAGCTAGAGATAATGTACTAGCAACATGTGCTAGGAATATCTGGCTGTTAACGTCATTATTTAACATACAGTTAACTGTTAATCACATTTCAGGTGCTCAAAATCAGACGGCAGATTTATTGTCCAGATGGAAGGGCACCCAAATGCAATTTCAGACGCTGTCCAGTCTTGTCCCACAGTATATATGGATGCCAGTGCATCTGGATCACACTCACCTTAATATGAATATTTAAATATATATTATATTTTTAGATGCTTCAACATTTGCTACTGCAGCAATAAGTAGGCTACACAAAGGTTTTCGTCCAGCCACATGGTTACAATATCGTAGAATGTTCACACTGTTCCTAGCTTTCCTGGAGATTGAAAATCTTCAACTGCTGCAGGTGAATACTGTCATATTGTTGTCCTTTATGGAATTTTGCTACGGCAATGGGATGACACAGTCCAATATTTCAAACCATATAGCTGCAATTAGGGCCATGTTTATTATTCATGGTTTGAACACAGACCCTTTCAAAGACCATAGAATCACTTTGTACACCAAATCCCTTAATGTGGGTGTTCCACCACACGATTAAGGCTCCCGATTAAGGGTTTTTGAGGGTCGGTTTCAGAAATATGCTTAGTCCCAGGCGTCCTGTAAGGGTCGGTTGTGGTCAGTTGGGGCCGTGTGAAATATCAAACATGTTTGATATTTCTCCCGACCCCAACCGATTATTTTTTCCCGCCATAAACAAAATGTCCAGTCCCAGGCGTCCTCAGGCCTCCTCAGATCAAATTTACACAGTCCTATGTTGTCCCAGGCCGCCTGCGACCCTTAGTCCCCGACCCTTAGTCCCAGACCTCTATCACTTAGTCCCAGGCTTCCTGCGACCCTTAGTCCCATTGCCAAACAAAAATCGGCGATCCTGGTCTGGGGACGCCTGGGGACGCCTCAGGACACCTTGTGGGGTCGGGACTTAATCCTGGGTTAGTCGGGGCTTAGTCCCAGGAGGCCTGAGGCGTCCTGGGACCCAGTCGGTTTGTCTACGACTAGAAAAATGGCTTAATCGGTTCTTAGTCCCAGACCAGTTGGGGACAGTCTGGGGCCTCCTGGGGCGTCCTGAGGCCGATCTGTAGTTAATCCCAGACCTTCATACCGATTCTGTCTTCCACCCCATTGGTCAATTTTTTTTCCATTTTTTTCCAAGACTACCCACGATTAAGGGTCCCAGACAGGATCGGGGCTTAATCCTTTGGTGGAACAGGGGCATAAGATCAACGCAGTGTTCAAACCCAGAACAGTTACAATTATTTCCATTCACATGTTGCAAGAAATTGTAAATATGGCTAGTGTATTACAACAACCTGTAGTATACAAGGCTCTATATTTGTTTTGCTTGTTTTCCTTCATGAGACTCTCGAACATTCTTCCACACTCTGCATTAGCTTTTGACATTACAAGGCACTTATCTCGAGGGGATCTAATTTTTGGTGACAAATTCTGCACAGTGATCATTAAATGGTCAAAAACAATGCAAGATCGAAAAGAAACCTCAACTATATCTATTCCAGCCTTAGGTGATTCACCATTGTGTCCCATTGCAGCTTTGCAAAAAATGTTTCATGACATTCCTGCTCCTAGCAATTCCCCTTTATTTTTATGCAGGCACCAACAAAAAATTGTGACATTGGCTGATTCGGCAGCTAGGAAGCATTTGAAAATGATCTCCAAATTGTTGAATGTTTCTCCACCATTAACGTACCATTCTTTCAGAAAATCAGCCACTACCTGGGCATTCCAGAATGGGGTTCCTTTACAAGAAATTATGAAACATGGCACTTGGTCGTCAAATGCAGTGTGGACTTACATTAAATCTGTACCTTCCTCCTCCTCTCAAGTTTCTCGCACCTTTCAGGGCATTTGGCACTTTCTATATCACAGAAGCTCATACATTTCATGTGTGTAAACATACAAATACAATACTAGCTGATACTAAGCCAGGCATTGCTCTTGTTAAAGACAAAAGTAAAGTAGCAATAGTCCTATTGGCTTCTCTGTCACTTGTTAATTGGGCAGTTCAAAAGATTTTGTAATTAGTCATAGAAAATTATGGTCGGATTCACAACTGTGGTTGGGTACCCGACCAAGTTTTGGGCTGTTATATAGGTTACTGGTGTGTATTTTTATGTTGGGGAGGGCTAAACACTGTATTGTGCTATTCATATTTTAGTGACAGGGTTTTTGGCAAATGTTTAGTCATTCATACATTTGCATAATGTGCTAGTATATATTGGCTGTGCAATATCTATGTTGAAAAATTTTATAGCATGGCATCATAGCTATATTTAGGATATTTTAACAATTTATGGCTTTCGGGTTAGCAAAGAAATTTGTGTCCCTGATTAAGCCTGGGTTAAAAAATTTTGGGTAAACATTACTTGGGGAATAAGGTTATGTTTACATGTTTATTTGCCTGTTTAATGACACTTCTATACTTTATAATTGTTGATATGTTTCAAGAAATAAATGATTTAATGTTTTATAATAAATATAATATATTATCCCATATCTGTATTTCATTGTCTTGGGGGGAAGGGTGACTTGAAATGTGTAAGATGGCATTTGGGTGCCATCGGGCTCATTTCGGTTTCCCTTCTTTCTTCATTTAGCATACACCAAAAATTTGCATACACTGCCCTTATTGGTCAAGACTGGACAGCGGGAGACCTCTCTGAATTGCCATATTTATTCTGCCATTTCAATATTAGGAAGCAACGAGGACACACATACGGAACTTTATGCCCCTCCCCTCTGGTCTCATGGGTTTCCCTACCCCTCATGTGATGGAACAGAGTACTGCCTTTGATTTTATTTTCAGATTAAGAATGCTGAGGACAGTGGTCAGTGTTACTTCCCTTGGCAAGAATGGCATTGGATAAAGTCACACACTCTGGCAGTGATAGCTGTGTCTACCTCACGAGTCGGATCCGATTGATGTTCGGATATTTTCAAGTGAACCTGACTTATAGTCATATTATGGAAGTGCCTTTTATATCTGGCGTTATGAACAGTCTGGTAGCCAGCAGTATCTTATTGATATTGACACTAGCCTATACCATGTTCATCCATTAGTATCATATCAGTATTCTTTTATTGATTATGACTTATAATTTGTGTGATGATCACAGATTCATCATATGTAACTACATTAACATAATTATATATTGCATGTTATTGCTATTATTAATATTGCTAGTACCTACCATGACGAGGCATTGTTTTAGTAGTGTCTTTTATTTTACATTAGTTTATATTGGCATTGGGCACTTTCTATATCACAGAAGCTCATACATTTCATGTGTGTAAACATACAAATACAATACTAGCTGATACTAAGCCAGGCATTGCTCTTGTTAAAGACAAAAGTAAAGTAGCAATAGTCCTATTGGCTTCTCTGTCACTTGTTAATTGGGCAGTTCAAAAGATTTTGTAATTAGTCATAGAAAATTATGGTCGGATTCACAACTGTGGTTGGGTACCCGACCAAGTTTTGGGCTGTTATATAGGTTACTGGTGTGTATTTTTATGTTGGGGAGGGCTAAACACTGTATTGTGCTATTCATATTTTAGTGACAGGGTTTTTGGCAAATGTTTAGTCATTCATACATTTGCATAATGTGCTAGTATATATTGGCTGTGCAATATCTATGTTGAAAAATTTTATAGCATGGCATCATAGCTATATTTAGGATATTTTAACAATTTATGGCTTTCGGGTTAGCAAAGAAATTTGTGTCCCTGATTAAGCCTGGGTTAAAAAATTTTGGGTAAACATTACTTGGGGAATAAGGTTATGTTTACATGTTTATTTGCCTGTTTAATGACACTTCTATACTTTATAATTGTTGATATGTTTCAAGAAATAAATGATTTAATGTTTTATAATAAATATAATATATTATCCCATATCTGTATTTCATTGTCTTGGGGGGAAGGGTGACTTGAAATGTAAAACATGTTTAAACATGAAATGGCTGATCAACGTCAGTGTATTCATAAAACTTGCTGAGACCAAATTTTGTCTCAAGTTTTGGTCTCAAATCTGAGACTGTTTTCGGTCTCAAACTTGTTAGTTATTCACAAAATAGTTGAGACCAAATTTAGTCTCAGATTTGGTCTCAAACTTAAGACTGGTAAATAGTTGTCTCTAATATTTTGATAAATGTCTCAAGCATTATTTCACCTCAACTGAGATTCATGTTTTTACTTTTTATGGCTTAATGTAAAGTAGAAATAATTTACAACGTATATAATACTTAGCCTAAACTTTTGTAACATCGGATAGCCCAAACATTGGTTTCAAAAGTACCTTACTTTGAGACACTTTTCAACAGTGTTTTCTGACGGCATAGAAACAAAGAAATAGATCATGTGACATGAAAGATAAAAAAAAATGCTTGAGACAATTTTTGTTTTATTTATTTTTTTATTTTAATAGACAGTATGATTTTTGTTAAGAACTAAAACACACAAAAACTATTGATCTTTAAACAAATGTTAGATATATTTGCAAGTTTATGGTTTGTTTACATTGGAAAGACTTGAGACTGGTCTTAGCTCGGTCTCAGCTGAGAACCTCTTTGTGAATACAAAGTTGAGACTTGGTCCCAGCTGAGACCAAATCTCAAAGCTGAGACTATTTTTTGGTCTCAGACTTAAGATCTCTTTATGAATACGGCCCCTGGAACCGAATTCACTAAAGGTCTCAGTCAAATCTCAGGCTTAATTTGATAATATATGTACATATGTACACACAAGGTACAGAGACCTGCTCTCCCTGAGCCAGTGGGTTTTTTGGTGCAGTGATTTCCCTCTTTTCTCTCCTTAAACTAAGCACTGGTTAAGTTCACTGTGTGGAGTAAACTGCGGCCTTTTTCTGCATGCAGGCTCAGCAGCTAAGATCAACACACTGTACTGTGTATGTGATATCATTAAATAGTCATTTTATACTTATCTGGATTTTCCTCTCTACCTTCCAGTTTTTTTCTTTTTCTTGTCAGTAGAATTAGAAAGCTAATAAGCTTTTTATGTGTGTGTGTGTATCTCTGTCATACATTTATTAAATAATTTCCTCCAGATACACAGGTTAGATTTTTTTGAGATGGGTTGTCTGCCTATTAAATTGATGTTTCTGTCTGTTCGTTAGTATGTCTGTCCATCTATCATCATTTTGGTTTTCAGACTCTAATTCAACAAAGCTTCCACCAAAAGACAAAAACAAAAATGTTGACGGACAGACACATCAATCTAATAAAAACAAAAAACCTAAAATCTGAAGAAATGATAAACTTTTATCTCATATTTCTGCATATTGTAGTACTTTTATAGCAATTTCTTTCATAAGCACTGCAATGTTTTTGTTTCCACCAATTTTACTTCCTGTAATGGGTCCGTTTGATTGGGGATATGCCAGAACGCAATTTTTTTTTGGTATCCTGGAATTGGTATGGTTTCACACACAAGTGGATGGACCAACTGGCACCAATTTTGAAAGCAACCTAGCCCTGCTTGTGTCTTACCACAGTCAAATTTCAAATTGATCAGTCGAAGTGTCCCTGTGTTGGTGTCCGGTAACCAAAATATTGACAGACAAACAGACACATCAAGTGGCACTTATTTTGAAATAGGCTAGCCCAAGTGGTGTCCTATCCACCCTGTCAAATTTTAAATCAATTGGTGGAAGCATTGTTGAATTAGAGTCTGAAAATCAAAATGATGATAGATGGACAGACATACTAACGAACAGACAGAAACATCAATTTAGTAGGCAAACAACCCATCTCAAACAGATCTAACCTGTGTATCTGGAGGAAATTATTTAATAAATGTATGACAGAGATACACACACACACACATAAAAGCTTATTAGCTTTCTAATTCTACTGACAAGAAAAAGTAAAAAACATGAAAGTAGAGAGGAATATCCAGATAAGTATATAATGACTATTTAATGATATCACACACACAGTACAGTGTGTTGATCTTAGCTGCTGAGCCTGCATGCAGAAAAAGGCTGCAGTTTACTCCACACAGTGAACTTAACCAGTGCTTAGTTTAAGGAGAGAAAAGAGGGAAATCACTGCACTGAAAAACCCACTGGCTCAGGAAGGTCTCTGTACCTTGTGTGTAGGACTGAGTAGTAAATGATACTGCCTTTGTTTACACAAGGGACCCAGCTAGATTTGTGGTTTTATAAGATGCCCCATCACCACAACCAGTTTAAGTTGAACACAGATTTCACGTTCATGTGTTTTTGTGGTTACTGCAATCAAGTTAAGGCTGACAAAACACATTTTGTGGCACCAAGGAGAGAGGGAGATTTTGGGCTGTACCTTGTGTGTAGGACTGTGTACATACTTTCAGAGCAAAACAAAGGGCAATTTTACTTTCATCAATAAGCTCCTGTGTGCAAACACAGGGATGGTCCGGAAGCAGTAAAACAACCTCTACTTAAAATCAGCGCCCCCCCCCCCCCCCCCGCCCCTGAATTTGACCATAAATAATTTTACGTGATCAATTGTCATACAGATTACAAAAATGTAGACTTTCATTAGCAATCATGATTTGCTAGAATTTGAATTGTTTTAATTAAATTAATCTAACTTTCCTCCCAATTTTGAGGTGTGTGCCACAGTACTTAGCCAGGCAGTTACACCTGTTCATGTCAGGTAGTTTCTAATTTGAAAGTCGATGGTACATGAAACCTATACATAGAAAATATTTCAGGGGAACAAAGCAACTTGGGAAATGTTTAAAAATGCATTAGCTTGAAAGCTAAGTAATTTGACAAACGTTGTGAATGATATTTTATTGTAAGACTGCTTTATCATGTTGCAAGTAACTCCATGAAGCATAAGTCTCTGGATTATTACTGCAAGTCTTCATGGACCAATAAACATGAATGATTCACCAGAAAATCTAGCTTTTAGAGGATAGAGAACAGCAGTGCCTTTTTTCCTGCCAGATAACAACATTGTGTTCTTTCTAAATTTTTTTCAACAGCCATGAGTTTTCTTTCAAGGAAAAGGTAATACGGGAACCACACAAGACCAGATGCAATGGCCACAATCAGGGTATTCAAATTTGTGCAAATTAAAAAGCTACATATGCTTTTACATTTTCAAAGTTAAAATACTGGAACATTTATCAAGCCTTTAATGTGGGTGTTCCACCACACGACTAAGGCTCCCGATTAAGGGTTTTTGAGGGTCGGTTTCAGAAATATGCTTAGTCCCAGGCGTCCTGTAAGGGTCGGTTGTGGTCGGTTGGGGCCGTGTGAAATATCAAACATGTTTGATATTTCTCCCGACCCCAACCGATTATTTTTTCCCGCCATAAACAAAATGTCCAGTCCCAGGCGTCCTCAGGCCTCCTCAGATCAAATTTACACAGTCCTATGTTGTCCCAGGCCGCCTGCGACCCTTAGTCCCCGACCCTTAGTCCCAGACCTCTATCACTTAGTCCCAGGCTTCCTGCGACCCTTAGTCCCATTGCCAAACAAAAATCGGCGATCCTGGTCTGGGGACGCCTGGGGACGCCTCAGGACACCTTGTGGGGTCGGGACTTAATCCTGGGTTAGTCGGGGCTTAGTCCCAGGAGGCCTGAGGCGTCCTGGGACCCAGTCGGTTTGTCTACGACTAGAAAAATGGCTTAATCGGTTCTTAGTCCCAGACCAGTTGGGGACAGTCTGGGGCCTCCTGGGGCGTCCTGAGGCCGATCTGTAGTTAATCCCAGACCTTCATACCGATTCTGTCTTCCACCCCATTGGTCAATTTTTTTTCCATTTTTTCCAAGACTACCCACGATTAAGGGTCCCAGACAGGATCGGGGCTTAATCCTTTGGTGGAACAGGGGCATAAGGTTTGACACAGTAATTTGACATTACTTCAACTAAGAACGACAACTGAAATATTTTGCCCTAAGGTACACCGACTATTTAACTTTCTGTTTCCTTTTGACAAAGGACAATAGTGTAATTTTACCATAAAATTGGTGACCTTATCCGGTGTATGTACATATAATGAACATTCGACTTACATTGTTATATTTTTGTATCTGTAATACAGATTGAAATTCATGTTCCGTTTGCTTCCTTTTTTCCAGTTTGAGGCGTCTATCAAATTACCAAGCCTTGTAGCATTGTCTAAACTAAGTTGGAAGTATTTATCAAGTAAATAAGTACATGGTTTCATTTCTATGTTTCTGTATGAATGCTTTAAAACAGCTTTTTCGTTTTCCTTTTTTAAACAGTACTTCTACCCTGACCGATATTTAATCTACTGGTAGCACCTTTTCTCAAAACTTACAAGTTAAAGAAAATCTTTCCAGACTGCTTTTGCACTAACATAACTACCTCTACCTTAGTGAATATATTATTATTATTTTATTTCCCCCAAGTCTGCCAGGCAGTCTGTCCTCAAACATAGCAATAAGTCTGTCGGCATGCTACATATGGGTCTGTTTTAGAGCTAGTACAATCATATGAAATGGGTGACACTGTTGGGGTTAACAAACCCCAAAAAGGTTGGTAACTGATCTAGTGAATATCATGTTGCATTATTTTCTACATGGCTACTATAATTCACGAATACTATTATATAGATAATGGCCAAGTGGCGCTCCATTATGTAAACTTAATGGCCTTTAAGGCCAATGGCCGAAGAGCCATTAAGTTTACATAATGGAAGCGCCACGAGGCTATTATCTATTATAAAACCCTGTGAATTGAAACCAATTTTATTCATTCAATAATTTAACACCTTTTGCAAAATGATCAACTTAGACCATCTTTGCAATGTTTCTTTTGGTGTGCATACCATATGTGGCTTTCACTAAATTAGTTCTATGGTCTTTTTTATTTCAATACACAATCAACATTGTTTCACCATGTGTATCACTGGTTTTCTTTTATGAAAAATATAATTGTTGATAAAGCTTGAAATGTTTGAATATAATCTGACTGCCACAAAGTTTACCATGGATAATGAAAATCAATAAAATATGGATCTGTGACAGAAAAGCACTTTCCAAAAAAATTTAGATTGGTCACATAACAATGTTCATGCTGTGGATAATTTGCTGTGGTGAGTGTTTCATGTTACTATATTTATCTGTGCTTATTTTAAGAGAGTAAGCTATTATTTTTTTGTTTCAAGCAAAGTACTAAAAACTACAGAATTACTTGTTTTATTTTGTGTTGAAATTTTAGGGTTTTTTGAGATTTTTATTTTTTCTGCTTCTTTGTCTCTTAATTTTGATTAAAGGAAAAATGCATCATGTTAGAATTTAAAAAACTGTAATAAGGTAAATTAAAATCTATGTTTTGAACTTAAAAACATTGAAAATTTAAATCATATTTAAATACAGCAGTAATGCATTTCAGTACTGCATTATAGCACCACGTTTTTTTCCTCATTTTACTTGCGTTAAAAAAATCCTTTTATGTGTCATAATTTAGATTGTACATCAACAACAATGTACATTCTGAGCCACTAAAAACATCCCTTGTAATGTAGTATGCTGGGTTAGATTTTAACAATGACAATAATTATTGTAAAGTGAGACTGAAAAAAATGTAAAGAATTAAAACAATACCCATCTTTATAAATTAAATTGCTTGTTTTGTATTTGTAAGGAGGTATTTTTTCAAGGTAGTATTTTTTCATGTTTTCCTATGCACTCTGAATATGATGCAGAATTAAAAAGACTTTGTAAATGTACCCACTGAACTAATTAATTTTAAAGAAGTTGTGAAAACATTTCAATATTGAATGCATTGTGCTGAGGATGACTGGCAAATACCCTTTTGTTTTTGGCAGCTGCTCATTGAACTAAATCACATTCCACTGTTTGAAAATAATGTAGTGTTAACTCTCCATTATGTAAAAATAATGGAGAGTTGACACAATGGCAGGGTCACTCGTCTGGGTTTTATTTATTTATCTGTGGTTTTACGTCACTTTCAACACTGTACAGGTCATATCACGATGGGTAGTTGGAAGGGCAGAGGAAACCAGTACATACAGTTAGTCAGGGTTTTGTACTGTAAACTGCTGACCAACAGCAAGCAACTACCAGCTTTCCAACTTGAGGCCATCCCGGGAATCAAACCCCGGCCTCAGAGGTGAGAGGCGAGAGTGTTACCACTCTGCCACCGTGCTCCCCCGCCCCCCCGTCTGGGTTTTATAATATCAATAATTTCAACATAGCTAATTTAATGGTCTAGTCTTACTGCTTGCCGTCGTAACTTGGTACACATCCAAGATAAAATCATCATTTATAATTATTTTATGTGTAATAAACTAGATATCACCTGATTCAAACTATCCCTACACTTACTAGCTATTTATAAAACATTATGTAACAATACATTCATTGCAGAGAAATGTACAAGTGTTACTGATTACAACCAAATGTTTCTTTTGTATTCTATATTCCACTTTGTGTGAAATTAAGTCTTGTGTCAAGCTATGATGCCAAGAAATGTGAGTTGATTCTATCACATAAAAACAGTCCTGGAATCCAATGTAATGTCAATTGATTCTATTACATTAGAATAACCCTGGAATTCAATGTAATGTGAATTGATTTTGTTACATAAGCATAACCGTGGAATGCAATGTAATGGGAATTTATTATATTACATAAGAACAACCCTGGAATTCAATGTTATGTTAATTGATTTTATTACATAAGAACAACACTGGAATTCAATGTAATACGAATTGATTCTATAACATAAGAATAACCCTGGAATACAATATAATGTGAATTGATTCTATTACATAAGAACAACACTAGAATTCAATGTAATGTGAATTGATTTTATCGCATAAGAACAACACATGGTTCCAAAGTAATGTGAATTAATGCTATTATATAAACACAACACAGAGATGCACTGCCATTCTATTATTAAAGAAAAACACAGCAATCAAATATCATTCAGTTACTGAAGAACAACGCCTGTGATCCAATGTGATTGTATCCCTTTAGAACAACCCTAGAATCCAATATAATGTGGATTGAATCTGTTACATAAGAACTACAATTGGATCAAATGTTTTGTCACTTATGACAATGCAGATATGTTTATGTAATAATATGTTCATTTATTTTCCTGCAGAGGGTATATGTTCAGACATGGTCGCTTATCATCCTGTGGCCAATTTCACAGAAGGGACTTAAGCCCAGACTTAGACTTAAATTTAAGACTTTGGTCTTCAACAGAATGGTAAGTCTGTGTTCTTAGAATTAGTGGATTTCGCAGAGCAGCTAAGTCCACTAAATTGCTAAGTCTAAGGACTTAACTTTAAATCTGGTAGATAGTGGGTTTAAATTTTGTAAAGTGGATTTAATTATGGTCGCAATAAACTTTTCTTCACGCTAAAATTTGAAATGGCTGTAAATAAAGTTTAATTATACAGGACACCTCACTAAAGTAGTCAAATGAAGGATATATGTCACCAATAGTATATTGTGAATAAATATGAAAGGTCACATGATACAGAAAACCACTGTGGTTATTTGATAAGCTTGGACTTAGCTAAATCACCTTTGTGAAATCCATTTAAGTCCCAGATGTAGCTAAGACCATAGTAGAGATTTAAGTCCCTGACTTAGCCCAAAACTTGGCTAAGTGTAGGTCTTTTGGTGAAATTGGCCCCTGAACTCATTGACAGTTATATATTATTGATTAGTTCATAGAAACCATATTTTCCTATAAATTGCATTGCGTCTGGGGCTTTTGGCCATTTTTATAATAGCCCATTCATGCAATAATCAGATTGATTAGTTTTATTTAAGCATGATACCATACTGACAGGAAGTGGGCATTTTTGGTAAATAGTAAATGTTACAACTGAAATCCTTGCTGTGTGCTCACTGGAAGGTGTTTTACAGTGTAATAAGAGAAACAGTGACATAAGGTGAATAATCCATTGTTGTTGAATTTGACACAAGATGTTCTTTTTATTGGTTTAGCAAATTTCGGTTGATTGCCCACACTATTTGACTGTCCTGTTTGGTATAGTCTTGTTTATTTGGATTTCTTCTGAGAATGAGTCTATACCTTTGAAGATGTGTCGTTGTCCCATTATAACAAATTGTATTTGCAAGAAAAAATCTCATTTACATTAATGGCCGGTTCCTTTGTCAATCAAGGATTGTCTGTTGTAAGTCAGCAGTGGCAGAAGCTTAAAATCTAGTTAGTATCAAATGGTGTAATTTATAGCTCTGAGGACAATAGGACAAAGACACTAAAACTCAATATGAGGAGAGGCAAAACAAATAAATATCTTTAGACAAAAGCCACATTCTAATCACAATTAGAATCTCACTGCACCTGGGCCCAAATAAAGGCATAAAAACAAAAACAATTTTATAGTGAGGGAAAACAGTGGGCCATTTTAATGCCACAAGACTGCTAAAGCTTCTAAAGGTCAAATGCACTATTTTTATGCTGTTTTATAACAAGTAATCACACAAATGACCTGGCATATTCATCATATAGCATGTTCTTGTAGATATGAGTTTTTGTCTTGCTATATGTTTCAGCCATTATGCTCAAACTTGTTGGACCTCTCTTCCTCATGATATAGGAACCAATCTTTCAGCAAAGAAAAAAGTAATCTTCAACTCAAGCCGCCTCACTATGTATCTTCATCGCACCTACACACACAGCCCTTGATTACCTTGAACATACTTTAACTATGCTTTTTCTCAATTCCTTTGTTAGTTTAGCACAGCGAGTTCCCTGTGGCGGGGGGAGAGATATTACCTCCATCAGTTCAAAGGGTGACCAAAGTGAAAGGTAGTAGGCCGACCTGTAACCAGGTGTGAATTGAAACTCCGCAATGTGGAATAAAATTTTATGTTAAAATATAACATTAGTATGAGAATACTGTTAATGTACATTTATGTCTACAACTACATAACAGAGTGTGCTAGACAATCATGTATTAATAAACAAAAACAGTTGTAAGTTACTGTTAAAAATCCCTAATCTTCAACACATAGTCATTGGACATTATTGCTTGCCATTATATTTTAAACTTTACATGAGCACATAATGACATTATCCCCAGAGTGCATAATAAAATTATTTACTGTACAACTGCACCCATCCATAATCTGATAGTAAGATTGATCACAATAAATTTTATAAAAACAACACCGAACTAATAACTAACATACAAATAATGATATAACCCAAAGGTAACCACTTGAAAATTTTTACATACAGTATGTACTAGATCCAACCTAGTTTCCATATACATTACTCTCGACAAACATAATGATACCAAAAAAACAAAGAAGGCCCAGGGGTGAAGAATGAAACTTTACAGAAAAGGGGACAAAAAGGGGAGGTGGGTTTTGAAATTTCCTTCCTGCTAGCTTTGTTATAAGTGAAGACCCGACAAAAGAAGGAGGGAATTTATAGTGAAAGCCAAGTGGCGTAAGAATCTTAAGAAATAGTACCATTAAGTCTTAGATCATGGATAGAAGGAAGTAGGGGGATACCAGAGGCAGATACAGGATTTCCCGAAAGGGGGGGCGTGGGTTGTCGCGGGTATGGATATTTCATACTTGGACTTTCTGTAGTGGGACATATCACGCGGTGCACGGACAAAATGTCGGTGGACAAAATACTGGGGGACCAAACGCCAGTCAAAATTGCAAGGGGGGGGGGGGGGGGGGGGGGGACAAAATGCTGTCCATTTTATGGGACAGGGAGGGCAAAATGCCTATCTTAACAAAACACTTTATATTTGATACTGATGGTCAAGCAAACTGAAAAAACTACTAGCAGAAAAAAGCCTCTGTAAAAACCTACAGTAGAAAATACCTCAGTATAAAAGCCCACTAACTAAATGGTGCATAGCACACAAGTCCTGCCAAGTAGTGTACATCATGTAACAAAGGTTTGGGTATTTTCTACTGGGGTTATTTGTTTATACACTAGTTTCTACTGTTTCTGTAGTTTTATTTTTCTATTGGCTTTTTCTACACTCAATTGTCAGACACTTACAGCAGTTTACCTAAAATAAACTTCAAAGGGGTTTCCCCTTCCCATAATAAACAATGGTATAACTGCAGAAAAGATGGAGGGAAACATACTTGAATCTAAATTTATTTGCCACAATGTTTCTTCAACTTTTTATTTTAAAATAACTTATTCTTTCATTGTTTTTTTTTAAAACATGTAAACCAATTGATTAAATTTGATGAAACATTTTTGGAATTTAACCTTTTTTGCAATTTAATCTTATCATAGCTACTGAAGTAAATTAGAACTGAAATATAGAAGTGCAGTAATAAATTATTAATTGGGGTGAGTGATTCCAGTTTTGTAAAGTGTGTATCTCATGCTTAACCATATACTGGTAAACAAAAGTTTATAAATAAAGTCATCCACAAAAGATGTAATCCTCTGTTTGAGGATGAGACCTAACATAGTACACACACAAAAGAACCTAATCCCCATTGATACTGGATAGTGACACAGGTATAATGACTGTCACTTTAAACAGGTACTAGTATATTACCCTAGTAAAGACAGATCTTGGGGTGGGGGATTGGAGGGGGTGTGGACAGTAGCAAAAAGCCCCATGACTAAAGGTTAAAACTCTGAAAGGGGGGGGGGGGGCGTGCGCCCTCCACGCCCCCCCCTAGATCTGCCTCTGGATACTGTGCCATCACAAGATCAGGGGGAGGTCACCCTTTAAAATGAGTTACATTCCTCTTACCCATAATTTCATCAAAGCAGTAGGTTAGATTACATGTACAATTATAATTTGAAGCTACTGCTTGGTTTCATAATTCAGACATAACATGAATAAAAATTCTTTATTTACGCACGTTATGTGTAAAATGTGGTGGATTGTTTTGGTAAACTCATTCAATGACATAGACAAGAGTTAGAAGAATTTTCACAGTAAAATATCATGTTTATCTTTCAGAATTATTTTAAAGCCACGTACAACATTGTTACGATCATGTAGCTTTTGAACAGACATGAGTCCTTAATAACGGTGACATGAGACAGTGAAAGAGATTTTGATGGAAAAAAATCCTTATTCAAATAGGCTGGTTTGAATCCCTTTTTCTGAAGCACGTAATGGACATGTTTTTGCCTTATTGAAATGGTCATTCTGTCCATAACCTATGAGTTTCATCATGGGAACGTTATTAAAATGTTTTCACGTTTTATAAACTAGTGAAAAGGTTTGATTCATGAAGGAAGCCTAATGCTCACCAACATGGCAATGTTTTTATTTATTTTGTCCAATTTCTTGCAATAAAAGCAAATAAAAACACTACATATAATGAAAACATTGATACAGAGACAGAAATCCGTGTGTAACATATCCTCCTCATATTTATATTCCTTTCTTATTCCAGGTATTATAGAAAAGCTAATTCTATCTGAGAAACTAAACAGCCCGAGTTTTCAGACAGAATATAAAAAATGGAAAGTCACTACATTCATAATTATTAACAATGATGTTAAAATAGTGGGCAAAAAGAGCACCCGAAGATCACCTACCTCCTCCAAAGCCTAACATCTCCAAAGTCAAAGTTGGGGTTTTAAGTCCCGTTCCAGGGTCATATTGGGATAGGCCCACAGTATTGTCACTTGTGGGAGTGGAACCCACAGAGGTGATAGCTTGTGATTAGATGCCAAACCTGCTATTCCACTAGGCCACTTAGGATTTCCCCAACAACTCCAATATTGCTTATGAGTGTAATTATCTTTTAAAAATTCCTGCATAGTTGTAGATATTTCCTGAAAAATTTCACCAAACTCGTATCAGAAGTTTTCGGATTATTTTGCAAACAAATAGGCAAGCAAAGAAAAAAATTAAAAAAAACTCTAAGAAGGAAGTCAATCTTAATTAAAGCCAAAACACAACATTTTGTTCTATATTGTGGAGAGTGTTGCGCGTTATTTGTATTACACAAACATAACTTGAATCATTTTTCTAAATTTCTCATTAATATGCTATATATTTAACTAAAATATATTTGAATAACAGTAAAAAAGTTCAGACTTTGCCTCTTGTGTTTAACTTGTCATTTGTACAATGATACCAACAGAGCTGAGGTTTATTGCTGGATGTAGAACACAAACAAGTTATGTAACAGTGATATTTTAGTGTTGTATTTCATGTGGACCCAAGAGCTCTGCTATGTACCATGTCATTAGGGGTGAAAGCCACCCTACCCTGATTCTCACAGATGTTATTTCCTTTCTGTGGGGTCACAACCTGGAATAGAGATTGTTGATGGTCCATTTGGTTGTTCTTGATACGACTAGGAAGGATAAAATAAAATGACAAATAAACTGTATGTGCTTTGTATACTTCATGGGGAATTCAAATATTTAAGTATTTTGTAAAATACATTAAGCATTTCACAGAATGGTATAGCTGTGTATTGATAAGTCAAAGTTTACAAAATTTGAAAAGGAGTTGAAAAGCATTGCAAGTGCATACATAGAGTAAGAAGTGTACAATTCGCCATGTGGGGAGCGTACCCTTAAAATATAACAAAATAAACCAAATTTTATGCCAATTCTGAATCTGGAGAGATGAGAGGTCTAATGTAGTCACAAAATATCGGAAATGTATACGTATACGTAGAATTTTACAATGGTTTGAGGCAATTGCCTTCGGGGGTTTATAACCTCAAACCTCGGGCTTCATAAATCACGATGTTACCCAGAAAGAAGTGTTTTATTCTGTAAATAAAAGGGATTAACGTTATAATCTTGTATAGTTTATAGATAAACATGCTGTAATTCCACTTTGACTTTTCCTTGGTTATCCAATAAATCAGATTTAACGTTTGAAGCAGATCAAATGACCATCTGAATTTGTGTTCATGTGCCTTAGAATCTACTTGTACAAAGATTAAGTGCTATAAAAGTATCGTATGATTGGATTAGGTCATGTGCTATATATAGGGGATGTACAGACATGCAAAGTAACACAAGTAGACATACAGTATTTCAAATATTTTTCATTTAATCATGATATAAAATTATATTACACTCAATAACATTTTAGTTGTTTTACCATTTCCATTGGTTCTAATGACTGTACATAATAAACCTAGGGTTATTCATAAAGCCAGTGGTAGGGATTAAGCCATTTAAGTAGACCAAAACAATGGCCTGATTACAGTTGGTGCAAACAATGTCATTGTAACCCCATATTTCATAATCAGAGAAAGTAGAAAAACCAACATATTATCGATATTTCTGTTATATGTTGCTTGTGTTACTTATGGACAGAAACACATAGCTATTGCTTACTTGAATTCACATATAAAACTATGGTAATGAAAAAATAATAATTTTCTTCTTCTTTTTTTTTAAAAGAAGACCTTTTTACTTGTAATTCTTGCTTTTGTTGTGCACATATAAAGCTATGGTAATGAAAAATAATAATTTTCTTCTTCTTTTTTTTTTTAAAAGACTTTTTTACTTGTAATTCTTGCTTTTATTGTGCTACAAAAAAAATACTTTCATGACTAATTCCTAAAAAATTGTGTTGAATTCTACACAATTTGACTCATTAGAAATGTAATATATGTGTTTTTTATTAGGATGTTGTATCACTTTTATATAAATATTTGTTTGTTTTTTGTGTGTGTTGTATGTAAAATAATGATTCAGTCTCTTGAAAGTTTATGTTACTAGTTTACCAAAGTTGTGGTTTCAAAATTTCCAGTTCCCCACTACATGTCAGAATAATACACAGGGGAACTGCTATAAAGGTAAAGGGAGATAGTCCACCCTCACCTTTACACATTTGGAATATATTTGTAAAACTGAGATATAAACAGTTTATTGTGATTTAGAGTCAATTAATGTGATGTTAAAACATAGCCACTGCAAAGGCTAAGATATTTTCTTTGTCATTTTCACTCCTAGAAACATTTATGTGTTTCTCCAGTTGCATGCAACTTATCACTTTGACAGTTTAACTATTATGTTCAACCCTTATGTTATTGTAGATCTTTCCCTTCCCACAGGGCAGATTTTGATTGTGAGTTAGTTTGTTACTGCAATGTATACAGGAGACAGTTTTCTGAGTTAGTTTGGAGGCAGTAAGAAGTGTTTTCAGCCATAGAGCTAGATATATGTAGAAATATATTATTTAGGCAGACCTAAGTAATTCTCATCTGAACAGTTTTGCAATTCTTTAAGAAGTATTAATTAGGCAGACCTAATTAATTACCATAAAATATATGTATCAGGATTATTAATGTAATTTCACTGTAAATAAAAGTAGAACTAGCAAACTGGAATTTTATCACTGATTACCAGGCAACTGCTCATCTGTGTTTACACAACAAGAAATAAAATTTTCAGTGGGTCTATCTGAAACACTTGATTTTAATCTATCAGAGAAAATAACGCAAATAAAAAGAGAAATGTCTAAATGTAGTAAAAGACATTTAACTCCTTTTGGAAAAGTAGTAGGGTCACAACGATTTTTTTATCCAAGTTAAACCATCTGTTTTCAAGATTATCTACATCAAATATTTCTTCATTGAATGAATTAAATGATATCTTTTTAAAATTTGTATGGTCTAATAAACCTGATAAAATAAATGGGGATGTTACAATTTCAGATTAGTCAATGGGAGGAGTGAAAATGACACATTTAGAGTACTCTATAATGGCTATAAAGGCAAGATGGGTAAATAGACTGATTAGCAAATCCTCCCTATGGACAAAATTATTTCACCTAACAATCTGTAGGGACTTAATTTTAAAAATGAAAAACATACAACATATTTTGGTTAGATGTCTTTGCTGCAAGGACAAAGTTGACAAAGGAGAAACAAATAAATTCCAACTTGAAAATGGCATCTAGTCCTCTTTGGTACAATAAGAATCTGTCGGTAGAAACCATGTTTTTTCCCCAAACTATATTCTAAAGGAGTAATAGTGATTTCTTATGTAATAGACAATGAGGCAAAGGTTCTCACAAGCCAGAAATTGAAAGATCATTACAACTTGAATTGTTTAGATTACCTTCGTTTGTCAACAGTAGTCCGTAAATTTATTAATGAACATAATAATGGGGAATTTAATCAAATAACTGGTCCTACTATGCCTCTGTATTATTGGATACTCAAGAATAATGACACTGGAGGTTTTTATAAAATATTACTCGCTAAGCATCAAACGATTGTTTTACAAGAGGCAAATGGGGAAAATGAATTCAATGTTACATTCAGTAATCAAATGTGGAAGTGTATATTCCAAATTTATCACTGGTCAATTAGGTACAATACGTGCAAATGATTCCAATTAAGAATTTGGTACAGAATATTGGGAACAAGGTCATATTTATCAAAAGTAAACCTCAGTGAAGATGTTACATGCTTTAGATGCAGAAATAATAAAAATGCAACATATTATTCAACATTTTATTTTGAATAACATTATAACGCATTATATTCCATATATGTATTAATTGTGTATTAATTCACTGATGTATTAATAAATGTTTCAAAAACTTATATCCAAAGTGATAATCATTTGACAAAAACAATCTTAGACCCAATGACAATCAAGAGACAAGCCAATCATGGTAGTGGCCTCTTAGGCTTCATATTTAAGTAAAAAGTTAACTTCAAAATAGCCGGAGAAATCCTTAAATGCAATTAAGAAACATCAGTCAGAATACTTTGATTGTCTACATAACATTCTCTTCCACAGAGATTAAGCTCTATGAAAGTATGATTAGGTTGAATTATTGGATAAAGTTGGCGCATCACCCACTCGAGATGTGTCAGTATACCTTCAGATGTTTGCTACAACTCAGCCCCGCGAGTTGGCACAAGGAACAACTCAAGTTGTTCCCTGTGACGAGTTGGTGCCCAACATTCACGTGCTTGTCAAATGTCTGAAAGTAAAAGAGTTTTGGAACCTAGTTCTTGAATATGTAAAAAGTAAGGTCACCACAACATTATTAATTACACCTTTAAATATCATAATTAGTTATATTTTAGCAGAAGTGAATCCGCAGTCCATCAATACAACTGTTCTTGTTGCTACAAAAATATATATATATTTGAGTCTTCAAAAAAATGTTAAAATCTAAATCTAAATGGATTTACATATCGACTACATCCAGTATACTCAGAACAAAAACTATTAAGCCAGTTATGTCACGAAGAAATTTATTTTAATAAAATCTGGCAATAGTGGCAACCACACTTTGGTCATTTTTCGGTCCTGCATGTGGGTGCCGGGCAGATCAGTCCTGGGTAGTCCTATTATCGATATAGTTTCACAGTTTAGTTGCCACCAAGCAAGATATGTGTCAAATAATTCTATTGGCCAGTCTTAAATCACGTGGGCCCTTGCCCTTCCCTCTGCCATTTCAAATCTGGAGGGCAAGGAGGTGACATTGAAAAGAAGAAATTTTAAGTTTCATATGTGATCTTAGGTTTTTAGTTTTTATGTGTTTTATTGTCGACATGGCTGGCACATCCACTCGACAATACAATCTACGCTCTGGCAAGCAGGAGATCCTTCAACTCCCAGTACAGCTACAGTTGGAAGACAGCAAGTTCCTCGCACAGCTACTGAAACAACAAAATGGGCAAGTTTCTGACTCTGAGTCATCTATTTCTGAATCAGATTGTGAGGCCTTAATAGCATCAGATCAAGACTCATATGTCGGATCCCTTAAAAGTAGTTCTCCCAAGGAAAAAGTTGTTACTTCGGCAGAAAGTAGTACTGTAAATCAAGAGGCTATTAACATTAAAATTCTGTCTCAACTAGAAAAACTTGGTAAAAGGCTTGATAGTATTGAAACAAATGTTAACCAGTCAAGTGGTACCAAAGTTCATAGTAAAAAGGCCAAGAGGAAAGTTGACTCCTCGGCCACAGTGTCACCCAGCAGTCAAGTCCCTCAAATTCCAGATTTAAACGCATTGAGACAAGATATGTCAGTTCAGGCTTTGGTGGAACAGCGCCTCAGGCAGCTCGCAGATACTGAACAAAAAGGTACTAAGATAAAATCTTTGCGTGGTGGTTCCGTAGAGGTTCTGGTTCCCAACCGTGTCAAGTGGCCTCATGAATTTGTGTTATCGGGGTCTAGTAAGGAACGGGTGTCGTATGACCAGCTGTCCATTACTCAATGGGTGGCTGGCTTTTGCCGCATCATGAAGGAAGAAAAAAATTCAAAATTCAAAGAACACATGTTAGATTATATGATATCTCTATTTGATGATGCAAATGATTTTTCTTGGGATGCGGCAAAGGCCAGCCACGCGGTCCTCCTTTGCAGAATGGAGCAGGGGGAAATCAGTGATTATGGTCAGACTGATAAAATAGACAGGATAAGGCGTGCCAATGCCCAAAGACACAATGTACAAACTAATGCCAGCCAAAGTAGTAAAAAAGTTGGGCCAAAACCTGCCAAATCCATGACTTGTAATTACTTTAATGCAGGTACATGCTCCCATACCAGGACACACGAGACCAGAGGAGTTGTATATAAACATGTTTGCTCGGCTTGTTTTGCCAATGGTAAATCATTTCCACACCCAGAAATCGAATGCAGATCTAAGAGTAATATTCACAAACCAAGAGTATATTACTCGTCGCTTATCCCTGAAGCTAGGCAGGCTTGTAACACAAGTAAAACTACAGCTTGCTACTACTTTCATAGGGAAAAATGTTACCAGACAATCAAACCAAATAAATCATATGCTGACGCCTTGAAACTTAAAAATTATGTCCCTACCAACCAATCACATGAACCCCTCTGTCAAGCTAGTACTAACGCGGGTTCCACTCCCGTTAACAGAGTAGAAACTACACCTGTTACAACTTCAGCAAATCGGGTCAATGCGACCACATGCTTTACTAAGATCAATAAACGCCAATATCAGAAACCTATCAAACTACATAATAGGTTTCATGCGCTTCAGCATATTGATACAGAATACGATAGAAAGTCAAATGAAGTTTGTAAATAGACGGAAGATGTGCACAACAAGCTTGGTGTTTCTCGTCCAGTCTTGGATGGTAGGTTGAAAACTACATTGGCGGGCAATAAAAACAAAACTGGGTGTTCCGGTAGGGATCTCATCCACAACAAGCTTGCTTGCGCACGGACTGAAGACAGGGTCACACTGTCTCCGGATGTATCAACTGCCACAGAAATCCGTACGCAATTTAGTAATTCGGCTAAAGCATTTGACAAAAACTGTGTCCTTCATAGTACGAATAATGCTGACCAGTTTCAACAGGTACTCACTGCTGATACTGATATTGTGTATATGGGTTTTTGCCCCTTGAACCTCTTCGGCTATACACTGGTGATCCAGTATACTATCAGACCATTCCAGACATAATATCCACCCATTTGAAAATCAAAAATAGTGGTTTGCCAAATTTCCTTAAATGTCGCATTCCAGTTGAATCAAAATTGAATGTCGACAGGTGGCGTTCACACTTAGCCGATTATTGGGATCAGCAGTTGTTAGACTTCCTGCAATATAGATTTCCAATTGATTTTGATCGCAATTGTCCTCTTGAGTCGACCTTTGTTAATCACACATCTGCATTACAAAATGAGACACATGTTTCCAACTATCTTCAAGAAGAATTGCAATATGGAGCAATTATAGGTCCTTTTATGGAACCCCCATTCCCCATTCATGTCTCACCTCTAATGACCAGAGATAAGCAGGACTCTATTCAAAAAAGGACCATCATGGATCTCAGTTGGCCCAAAGGGTTGTCCATCAACAATGGCGTGGATAAAAATACCTATCTGTCCACACACTACCTCCTCAATTACCCATCAATAGATAACATCACTGCCTCACTCTGTAAATTAGGTCCAGCTGCCCAGCTCTTCAAAATAGACATCAATAGAGCTTTTAGACAAATCAAAATTGACCCTGGCGACATAGATCTATTAGGCATAAAATTTCAAGACCAGTATTTTCTCGATTTATCGGTACCTTTTGGGTACAGGCACGGTTCAAAAATTTTTCAGCGTTGCACCGACTCAATCCGCCACATTATGTCAAAAAATGGGTTTCCAGGACTATACAACTATATAGATGATCTGATTTTTACAGGATTGCCCTCAAAAATTCACTCAGCTTATCAATTTTTACAAGGCCTGCTCCAAGAACTCGGCCTTGACATCAGTCAGAAAAAACTAGTTCCCCCTAGTACCTCCGTTACTTGCCTTGGTATATTAATTGATACCATACACAGAACCATCTCAATCCCACCTACAAAGCTACAGGAAATCACCAATATGTGTAAAAATTGGGCTACTAAAACCTTTTGCAGCAAAACTCAACTACAGTCCCTGTTAGGTAGCCTTTTATATATCACTAAGTGCGTCAAACCAGCCAGGATTTTCCTAAATAGAATCCTACAACTCCTGCGAGAAAATTTTCATAACACCAAGATCATACTAAATGCAGAATTCTTTAAAGATTTGGCCTGGTTCAATGTATTCCTCGGTCAATATAATGGAGTAACTTACTATGACCAAAAATTCTCTCGGATTCCAGTACATCTAGACGCCTGTCTTACAGGGCTTGGGGGAAATTATGGAACAATGGTGTACTCCCTCCCGATTCCACTAGGTTTCATGAAATACACCATTGTCCATCTAGAAATACTTAACATTGTCGTGGCAGCAAAAATATGGGCCAATAACTGGGCCAATCAAAAAATCCAGATCTTTTGTGACAATATGGCAGTAGTAGAAGTCCTAACAAGTGGTAAAACCAGAGACTCAACCTTAGCTACGTGTGCCAGAAATCTGTGGCTCATTGCATCCCTATACAATATCAATTTTACCTTCTCTCATATTCCTGGGGCTGATAATTCTCTTGCAGACCTCTTGTCAAGGTGGGATAACAGCCCACATCACAATAACAAATTGCAAAAACTAATACAAAATCCTATCTGGTTAAATACCCACATTGATCTTACCTTATTAAATTATGTTATATAATTCTGCACTAGTTTTTCCTATTTTCAGAATTCCATGGTCCTGCAGCCCAGCTGGCCACCTCGGCAGCCAACAGGATGATCCATGGCTTCAGGCCTTCTACTCTCAGGCAATACACTCGTATGTGGTCTGACTTCCAGGCCTTCCAGGTGGCAGCTGGGCTGCTCACCTCCCAGGTAAATACACACATGATATTAGCTTTTATGGAATATTTACATTCCAATGCTCAGTCCAAGTCGAACATAGCCAACTATGTGTCGGCCATCAGGGCTTTTCACATTATATATGGCCTCCCCACTGCCCCTTTCAAGGATGAGCGACTTCCACTCTTTTTGAAATCCATCCAATATGCTGCTCCATTAAAACCCAAGAAACAACACTTAATTGACATTCCTATGTTGCTCAACATAATACAACAGTCAGACAACATGGCTAATCCCATAGTTTTTAAAGCTCTCTATCTCACCTGTTTTTTCTCATTTTTAAGACTGTCGAATATTTTGCCCCACTCTGCTCATTCCTTTGACTTCACCAGGCAACTGGCACGGGGGGATTTCATTGTGCACCACCAGTCTGCACTTCTCCTCATAAAATGGTCAAAAACCATTCAGAACCGTAGGGATACCGTCACCCTTCCTCTCCCCTTCTTAGGGTCTTCCCCACTCTGCCCATATCAGCCCTTACAAATATGATCCAGGCTTTTCCAGCAGAACACAATGAACCCTTATTCATTATTCCCCTCAAGCATGGCTTTGCCCCACTCACGGACTCTGTAGCCAGAAAACATCTAAAAGCAATATCAGCAGCTCTTAATATAACTCCTCCACTTACATTCCATGCTTTCCGGAAAGCTGGTGCTTCATGGGCTTTCCACAATGGTGTTCCCCTGGAATTCATTAAAAAACATGGTACATGGAAATCTGACGCCATTCATACCTACCTTCTCTCAGCACCTTCATTTTCCTCCCCTGTGTCCCAAGCCTTTACTCGCCACCTTCATTCCTAGTTCACTACCACCTACTTGGCACTTGGGTGCTTTTCATCTTAAAAATTCCACATGTTACAAGCCACTGTGAAATTTTGGTTTACGTATGTGTGGCTTACCTTTACTCCACCTAATAACCATGTAGATATAACATCGCTTTACAGGTTAAAAGTCAAAATTATCCTTCTAAAATTCTAGCCGTACTCTCTTTTTAATTGGTATACTGCCTTACAGTACGGCTCTCCTCCATGGTGGAGTTAGGCTATGGTGGAGTTAGGCTTTCCATATATTTTCTTAGTAGGGGCCCTCTCAGTACATATGTAGTAGTACATTGGATACATTTCTCCCGCTGCTTGCATGTTCTCACTTTATGGGTTGAACTATCTAGTATGGCGTGCCATACTGGGGTCACCAGTCTTTCCTCGGGGTCAAGGAAATTGCTTGTCCTCGGCATAAATTTTTCATTCCTATCTGACCTTTCTGGTGACCTCTTCTTTTCTCAAGGTCGAGTCGAATTGGCGGCCTTGGAGCTAAAAACTTTTCTTTCTATTTGAAATGTTTGTGTTTACCTGCAACCAGCGGACCTGTAAAACCAAGTTCAGAAATTATTATGTATTAAATAAAATAAATGTCAGATTGATGTGCATAAAAATATAAATTGGTAGATTGAATATATATATATTTTAACCCATCAATGTCTTTTATTGTCTTGGGGGGACGTACTGGGGACTGTTCGGTCCTGCATGTGGGTGCCGGGCAGATCAGTCCTGGGTAGTCCTATTATCGATATAGTTTCACAGTTTAGTTGCCACCAAGCAAGATATGTGTCAAATAATTCTATTGGCCAGTCTTAAATCACGTGGGCCCTTGCCCTTCCCTCTGCCATTTCAAATCTGGAGGGCAAGGAGGTGACATTGAAAAGAAGAAATTTTACCCTCCCCGTGTTTCTCCCTCCCATGTTACCAGTTATTGTTATTATTATAGAACATAGTACTGCTGTGCTTATTTGTTTCAGAGCATCGTTTTTTGTATGATGGATGTTGTTTACATATCACAAAACATGAAGCTGCTCAGCACCTCCCTTTCCCCTGGGTTTTTCAAGTTGGGTCAAGGATGACCGCCGCCCAGGTTGCACTAGAGACACAATAGTTATGTGTAGTAATTCTGTCAGTTGATACCAGTCCCTGTTGGGGACACAGTGTGTTTTTCATACTCAACCAGAGCCGCAAAGCATGGAGGTGCCGCAGCCAATTCTGTAGTATGCTACAATGCTGTGGGAGCGGAGTCTCCGCCAGCCGCTACTTGCTGGAGGCGTAGTGCCCTTCACGACTTATTGTCTCACATTTTCACATTTAGTTTATTATGCTTCTAGTGTTTAGATATTATTTTACCTGTGGTTTTACAATTTACATGGCATACATATCATTTACATATATATATTATTCATATTTTGCCATATGTTTTCTCATTATTTTATTATGTCTTTTACTGACTTTTACTCTCAATCTACCTATCTGACTTGGATTGATGGACCTTACAGTTTATGTAATCTATGAGCTGCATCTTGTTAGTAGGGGGCCGTAATGCTCGGTCACGTAGCTGTAAATATTTGAGCTAGACGGATTACAGAGGTCATCTTTCCTCTGACCTTGCAATGTATCCTTAAATAAAATAACACTGAAGCCAGAAGTCCTCTGGCTTCTTCTTCATGGGATATCTAGGGTTTGGTACGAAGTAAATCTACTACACGGGGTGGGTGCTTTTCATCTTAAAAATTCCACATGTTACAAGCCACTGTGAAATTTTGGTTTACGTATGTGTGGCTTACCTTTACTCCACCTAATAACCATGTAGATATAACATCGCCTTACAGGTTAAAAGTCAAAATTATCCTTCTAAAATTCTAGCCGTACTCTCTTTTTAATTGGTATACTGCCTTACAGTACGGCTCTCCTCCATGGTGGAGTTAGGCTATGGTGGAGTTAGGCTTTCCATATATTTTCTTAATAGGGGCCCTCTCAGTACATATGTAGTAGTACATTGGATACATTTCTCCCGCTGCTTGCATGTTCTCACTTTTATGGGTTGAACTATCTAGTATGGCGTGCCATACTGGGGTCACCAGTCTTTCCTCGGGGTCAAGGAAATTGCTTGTCCTCGGCATAAATTTTTCATTCCTATCTGACCTTTCTGGTGACCTCTTCTTTTCTCAAGGTCGAGTCGAATTGGCGGCCTTGGAGCTAAAAACTTTTCTTTCTATTTGAAATGTTTGTGTTTACCTGCAACCAGCGGACCTGTAAAGCCAAGTTCAGAAATTATTATGTATTAAATAAAATAAATGTCAGATTGATGTGCATAAAAATATAAATTGGTAGATTGAATATATATATATTTTAACCCATCAATGTCTTTTATTGTCTTGGGGGGACGTACTGGGGACTGGACTTAGTTTGTTATTTGGTAGATATTATGTATTTGCTTTGTTTCTTTTTCTGTTACACAGAAGACCATGTGAAGTTATGCAATCACATAAAAACAGTTTATTTCTTTTCAAAAGTATATTAAATAACAAAAATGGTGATCTTATTAGTTTTTGCATTACGCTGCACTTGTAAAGGGAATCTAATGGAGGGAATTATTAAAGGAAAAAAGTGAAGAGTCTTGTTTATTCATTTAGCCATCATAATCTTCAATTGGTGTTTTGCCTACCTTACCCTTTCTTTAACTTGTAATCCTTCCCCTGTCTCCTAGCTAATCTAAGCTTTGTCAAGCCTCATTACTCTTGTATATTTGTGTTGTCACTCACTATTGAATTTGTAATTGAAAGGTTGACATATTTTTTTAAGGACTACTAAAATGAAAATATCTCAAAGTTGCTTTAGTGCTTGACTAATTCATTACGTTAACTGGAGCTCCATCCAATCTAAAGCAACCTTTTACTAGTATACAGTATGTACAGAAGTAGCCATTGTACTTTTAAAATGCAAAGATATATAACGGACTAAATGACAAAAAGGAATTAATTTGTGAATTCCCGGTGAATAAGAAAGTTAAATCAATAACAAAAACCATGGTTTTAGAAATTCATGTACATGTTAGCATTTCTAAACTTATAGAAAGAAATTTATACATACTGATATATGCTAAATCATGATATTTTAGGCACCACACAAAAGTGCAAAATGTAAGATAATAAACAGTTACAAGTTATACAAGTATCAATGGTGACGTAGTTGTCACATGGAGTGGAAGTTGAGGTTTTAAGTCTGTTTTAACAGCTCTGATCATATCAGGGCACATCTTCAGTGATCTTCACAAGAAGCTGTGGATTCAACCTGCAATCACACAGGTGAGGACTAATAAATTAAATGTCATTGTCTTAATTATTGGGTCACGAGAGACCACACAAACTACGAATTGGTAAATTAATAAAACATTGGTGTCTTAGTATGTACAAATCTAGAGGGATCACAGGGTGTGCAAGCCAACCTGAGTCTATTCTGTAAGTCAAAGAGGACAATTCCAGTGTCTTAAAGGTCAAGTTAAGTCCATTTTATAAGTCAAACAGGAGGATCTCCGTGTCTTCCAGGTCAAACGTAAGTGCATTTTATAAGTCATACAGGAGGATCCCTGTGTCTTCCAGGTCAAACATAAGTCCATTTTGTAAATCATACAGGAGGATCCCTGTGTCTTCCACGTCAACCTAATTCCATTTTATAAGTCATACAGGAGGATCCCTGTGTCTTCCAGGTCAAACATAAGTCCATTTTGTAAATCATACAGGAGGACCCCTGTGTCTTCCACGTCAACCTAATTCCATTTTATAAGTCATACAGGAGGACCCCTGTGTCTTCTGGGTCAAACATAAGTCCATTTTATAAGTAATACAGGAGGATCTCTGTGTCTTCCAGGTCAACCCCATGTCTTCCAGGTCAACCTAATTCCATTTTATAAGTCATACAGGAAGATCCCCGTGTCTTCCAGGTCAACCTAATTCCATTTTATAAGTCAAACATAAATGGATTTCATGAGTCAAACAGGAGGATCCCAGTGTCTTCCAGGTCAACCAAAGTCCATTGTATAAGTCAAACAGGAGGATCCCGGTATCTTCCAGGTCAGCCTTAGTTCAACAACAATGTTTTGTGTTTAATAGGGGTATTACTGTTTTAACTCTGACCAGGTAGATATCTGAGTATAAGGCCAGCAAGTACAATCAAACAAGTAGATTTTTTCAGGGACAGTCATATAACTAGTTCAGTAAAACCACTCCATAAATTAAAAGTACATTGTGACTTCTTTCACAATGGCATGTTTTTAATATTATAGCTAAAGACACTGACTACTAGCTTTAAGAAAACTACTCAAATCATGACACATTGGATGAGAGGGTACCAGTGACTGTAACGATCATTTATGATTTCATATCATTAAAGTTTTGGAACAGTCACAAAATTTGTCAGACGGAGCTGAGCTAACCAGGAAACTTATTTTTGAAATTTTATATTTAGTCTATTTGCTTACTGGTTGGTATTACTGTTCGCTTTTAAGTTCAAACTTGTAATAAAAGGGAATTGCATTAATCGGTATTAAAGTACAAAATTGTAGAGTAAACTAAACTGAAACCATCATAAATATTTAAATGGAAGATCTATTTCCATTTTGCAACACCTTGGGTGAATGATTGTTTGGCTTTAGTACTGAAGACATGTCAAAACACATTAAAGCCAAAATGGCTCTACTGTCTCCATGTGTAAAATAAATTTCAAAAGTCAATTTTAAGGGAATATATTTTTGATTGGTAACTCATTCCCTGTTCATAGTTCTTCATTCTAAGTTGTCTGATCTAATTCCGGTACAGGTTAACATTAAACAATTTACAACAGATTCCCGGGCTAAAGATAAAAAAAATTCTGCGAAGAGTCATTATTTTACACAGCATTCTGTCAAAAATCGGGGAAAACCAATTCCATAAAAAGAATTAGATGAAAAATATAGATTGCATGAGTACACCTGCATAAAATGATATAAATATAATATGAAGAGCTAATAACAACATTGCTAAACTATTGATCTATCTGAGTGCACCTTTTGTAGGTCATTGACATCAGACAAAACACAACATCAAGAGACTGCTATGTAAATATCCATACGCCATATTTACCTCCAATTGAAAGGTTTCTCCATGAGATGTATTAAAATTAAGTGCTATCTGATAGAATCATCAATCAGCTAAAGGACCTATTATGATGAATTTTGGACTTTGAATCTAAACAACTCAAAAATATGTTTCACATATATTTGATGTTGATTGATAAAATGGCAGTGTTATCCCATTATCATTGTTAATTAAATAAAAAGTAACTGAATGCCTGAAGCCTTTGAAGTTTCCAAGACATGGTGTGTTCAATGTATTAATTTGGATCATAATTGTCCTAAGATTTTACTTAACATTAAATCTGATGAGCAACTTAGTTTAAATCTGTTTTTATTCTGTATTTTTACTTTTATATATTTTACATAAAGAGGTATTTAAAAATCGTAAAACCAACTAGTTGAATAAATATCAGCCCCAAGGGAGTCCCAAGACAGAATAAAAAACTTTAATGGAGTTTAAAAATCTATTTCTACTTCTTTTGACATGTGCACAAGATTATTTACAATTATGTTTCTAACAAGTACTGGCATTGGAATGAACTTATGATGAACCAAGGTCACTGGTATTGAAAGTTGAAGGCCCAATGACGACCTTGACACTTGACCTTGAAGGATAACACAACTAACATTACACACACAAAGGTCAAATTTGTGGTGACCTTGAAACGATCTATGCAAAGAATACAGGAGAAAACAATACCCCACCACAGATGTCACTAAGTGATGGTGTTCATAGGTGAAAGGTCATTCCAATGCCAGAAGGTTACTGTTGTTATTGGCTGCTGGTGGAGGAACAGTGTGTTACACACACGCAAACCAGTGATCAAAATGTGATAAAGGTTGTATATCTGTAGATAATAAGTGTATAAAGTGAATTTGGATGTAACTTTACTTTATTTTTGAATGATGAGTTCACCCAAACCCAAGTAGAACTATAGAGCTAGTGTTTTTTGAAAGACAAGGGACACCTGAGAGGTAGCAGAAGGAAGTGAGGAAAGGTAGGCCCATACTGCATCAGATTTCCATGTGCCATGTTTCATGATGTGGTTCAGTGGAACACCTTGCTGGAAACTCCACATGGCCCCAGCCCTCCTGAAGGCATGGAAAGTCAAAGGGGGGGGGGGGGGGGGGGGGACAAGCCCAACTTACTTGATATGTTTTTCAAGTGTTTCCTGGCAACAGAATCCGTGAGGGAGACTAACCTGGAGCTACGTGGAATAACAAACAAAGGATCATTGGAGGAGACTGGAAACAGTTGAACCATTTTATTTATGGCGAAAAATCGTAAAACCAACTAGTTGAATAAATATATTTCAAAGAAGACTATGGAAGACTATAACAATCACATTGGCGAGGTAAAAACACTTTATAAGTTCTTCACTATGTAATAATTGCAACCTATTTTCTTGTAATCACGACTTACTATGTCCGCATTACCATTAACTATACCTTGTAATTGGACATACCGTAAGTCGAAATTATGGCTTACTATGTCATAATTATGACTTATCCTTTGTTGCAATTACAAGATAGTCAGTCGTAATTACGATTTATGGTATCTTGAAATTACGGAGACATACATGTCATTGAACTCTTCTTTGAAATTAGAAGTGCTAGAGATTTGCTCAGTTTATTTGAAACCTGATGTATAGAGCTAATGAAAAATTGCTCAAAGAATTTTTATCCCCAATTTCTGCCACAGCTGTTTCACTGGGACTCCCCCCATACCCTAGTGAAAATTTCAAATTTCTTTTGCAGCTTTCTCGATGAGCATTATAGGAAATTGATTGAAATATGGCGTATAGACAGTGCAACTCTAGTGTGGTGTGAGGTGTTTATCTACCTTTTGATATTTCTGAATGTTTCATGTATTTGTACAATAATGTAAATTCCAAAATAATGTACTGAACTATATTTTTCCTAAGGCTTTACCTTGATGAAACAGTCTCAGGTCTGGTTTACAGGTACTTAGTGCTTGTTTAACTTTTCTAACTCTCAGTACGATATGTGTGATTAAACATTTTAAAAAGGATGATAGAATTTCTAAACACCCGCAAGAAACCTAAATGAGATTGGTATAGAAATTCCTTCATTTAGATCTATGGATGATATTTGGTCGGATATCTTTGGTGGGATTCACATTAGGCTAGAACTCCTTTGATGCCAATCAAAATAACCTGAAAAATGTTTTGCCTTCTGGACCACTTTTTTGACATGTTTAAAAAATCCCTCAGGAGCCTTCACGAGCTGTACAGAAATACATAGTATAGAATTATTAGAATTTGTGTTTTTAGCATTGTCTTTCTTCCATTGCTTTCTGTTTACATTATTTCTATTTTGTAAAATCCTTGACCACCTCTTCTGAAGGGGGGAATTTTCATTCCAGAAATTATTTTAAGGTATACTTACATCACCACATTATTAAAATATTAAATCTGTCTGAATTTAATTATTTATTTGGGGTTTTACGTCGCTTTCAACACTGTACAGGTCATATCACGATGGGTAGTTGGAAGGACAGAGGAAACTAGTACATACAGTTGGTCAAGGTTCTGTACTGTAAACTGCTGACCAACGGCAAGCAACTACCAGCTTTCCCACTTCAGGCCGTGCCGGGAGCCGAACCCCGACCTCAGAGGTGGGAGGCGATAGTGTTACCACTCTGCCACCGTGACCCCTACATACTATAGAGGGTGAAGGTTAGTAATAACCTTGGTATGGGTAAGTCATACTAGGCAATCACCTCCAAAAGTCAGTCATACAGACCCTGAAAAAACATTGTTATGATATTAATTAAAATAAAGTGAAGGAGTTTCACATATTTACTTTTAGTTGTCAAGATTAAATTCCACTGGAGCTGACCCTATGGCTCTAGAATCAATTAGCTAAGTCAGGCATTGGGGACAAAAATCCAGAAAAAAACATGCAAAAACTTTGGGCTGGTTTCACATCCACAACAGGATATAGTGCATCCTAGCTTGTCTGGATCAAACTCCCAACCTGATTTGGGGTCGGGGTGCTTTTTTCTTTTAAACCCCTAACTGACAAGCTGTATCAGATCATGACAAGCTGACAAACTGACAAGACTGGAGCAGTGCCCCAAAATCCTCAACTGGACTGATTAATTCCTAGAGTCAGGATGGCAAGTCGGGATCAAACAAACACTGTATGAACCCCTTTTGGCAGCTATAACTCATCATTTATCACTGCAAAGATGCCAGATACACATCAGTGAGACTTCGTAAAAAAGCTTTGGACCATTTTGTTTTAAAGAGTTAAATTTTTTAGAGTTTTACTCTGATTTGCAGACAAAAAAAGAGACATCTAAATGCAAGACCAACTGACTGGACATACATCCCAGAAATGAAACAAACCTGTCCTATACACTTACGGGCCTGTCAGTTGCTGTAACAGCCTTGTCAGTTTCCTCTTATGTCATGTCCTGCTGTGATGAAACTGACTCTGCGATCAAAGACTTAGAACCTCCCCAGCTTCTCGTAGAGTGAGTTGGGGGTACTTGAATACAACCAGCGGGCAATGCTTAAAGACAAGGCAGTAACATTACAGGACAAGATGGGAAGTGACTATGACTAAATGTAGACAGACAAGACAGGATGGTTTTCCAGTGGGCAGAGCCAAGAGTCGGGGAGGGTCAGTGAATTATCAAATATTTTGGACTCAGATTGCTTCTGACCATAAAAATTCTTAGTTACCGACAATTCGGCCCAAGTAGAACGCCCCCATTATATCAACAGCCAGTGCTCTTATTCATCATAGAAACAATATAACTGCAATACTTTCCAATTTTGACATGAAGCTTGTGCTGAGTGCGACAAATGTTCATTGTAACTGAATTTTAAGACTGACTGTCACCTGTCAAATATCATCAAGTATACTTTGCTTAATATATAATTATTTTACTTATACATGTTATGCAATTGTAATGCATAGTGACTCCATGACTCTATGGTCGGCTGCAAGAGTCGGGGACAAAAATCCACAAAAAGGGCTGAAAAAATCTGGGTGGGTTTCACCACCCCAACAGGACTTGATACATCCAAGCTTGTCTGGAACTAGAGGCCGACCTGTCTTGGGGTCGGGAATTTTTGTACAAACTAACCTTGATACTAGCAGGACAAACCCTAAACCCATAACAGACAAGCCGTAGCAGTTCCAGGACTGGAGAATAATACAGAATCACCTTGATCAGACTTGCAGTCGGTATTGCCATTATTGTTTTTGATGACTTTCTGGGAAGAAAGAGGATCAAGTGTCGACCAATAAACAAATCTAACAAAATGATGACAAAAAATGATGACAATAAACTCCACTTAAAAAAGCAAATTTTCATTAAAATTGAAAGAAACTGGGCAAACATGTGACGTGACAATAAAAACCGTCTTGTTTGTAGCTACCTTTTATACTCCAATTTCGAGCCTCTGGGAAAGACCCTATGTGGTTCTGGTCACGTGATGGGATACAAATATTTACTATTGTCCTAGTTTTAGATTTGTTGATTGGTCGACACTTAACCCCTCTTTTTCCCAAAAATTGCTTATGGGTTTCACAGTGAGAAAAATTAACATGTCATGATTTCCAAATAGTTTGTCGACTGTCCTTGACCTAATTTTCTCTATTTGTTCATTGGTCAACACTTGATCCTCTTTTTCCCCAGAAATTGCGCTGGTGAAATAGGGTGACAATTTCATTATAATGTGACCAACTAAAACACTCTTTCAAGCTTATTAATTACTTACAGCATACATGTGCAATTTCATATCTGTAAACTTCAAAGTTATGAATATTTTCAGTGTTTTGTGTCATTCATAACATAATTTTTGGACATTTTCACCTCACATCATACTGGAAATGAAAATGAGCAGTACTAAGGTGCAAAAGACAAGCCAGCAAATGATAAGGACAAGACTGGAAGTGATAAGGACAAGACTGGAAGTGATAAGGACAAGACTGGAAGTGATAAGGACAAGACTGGAAGTGATACGACAAGACGGGAAGTGACTAGGACAAGTCGGTTACCAGGTGGGCTGACCCATGTTCTGTAAGAAGACTTGGGAAGGGTCAAGGAAATATCAAACATGTTGCTGACCCACAGCAACAAGCCAGGAAAATACAACTGGCCCTTACCAACTATGTAAACATTGCTCCCGACTCTTGAAAAATGCTTAGTTACTAATAGGTCGGCCTCAGTGGAGCACCCACATAAGGTTCAAAGAAAGTAACAAAATGTATAAAAACTAACACATAAATCTCGGTCTATATGCTAAATCCTGCACCAAGCAAAACTATATTTAAAAACAATTAAAAATAAGCAGACAGGACGCTACATTTGACTTGGGAAAATACACTAATTCTACATGATGTAAGAGGCAGTATCAGAGAAGCACTCTAAGAAAAATAAAGATCTACCTTTTCATTTTCTGTGTTAAATTTTTTACACAGATGAAATTATAAACTGGTTAAAAACCCATCAAAGGATGAAACCAAAAATATTTTTAATATTAAAAAGAGTACAATTCAGAAAATGAAAGAAAAAGGTTTAGTTTAAGATCAAAGGCATTAATCAATATTTAATTAATCTGGAAAAACAACAAGGTAATTTTAAAAAATGTAATTTGTAAAATGTTTCACGAATTTTACATAATGTCAAGTTAATTTTTCTAACTTGTAATTGAAATTAATTTTATGTCAACTTTAGTTATAAATTTACTCAGAAGAAAGAATGGGTGAGCGCCGGTAAAGCTAATGTCACCTTTAAATTGCCAGGGAATATTTTCATGCAAGAGGAGAGGGGTATAGAACAAAAATCTGCAAAAAGACAATCAAGATAACAAAACTCAAGATCACACTTGCAAATCTAACAAACTATATTTAAACTGAATTACATGACAACTCAACTGTTCAGAAACCTAAAGAGTCCTTACAGCATGAGTAGCATGAAGTAAAAAACAGGTTTGTTGACCAGGATAATTATGTCACACTAACCACATTGAAAGAACTAATGCTGCTTCAGATTCTCATCATTTGGGAACAGTTTCCAATATAGTGGGAGCTAAAAAGGTGCTTCAGTTAATTTTAGAGGGATATTTTTATTGTTTGACGAATTCATATTATTCAGGATTTTGATTGGGGTATTCTTCATTTTTTTTTTACTTACAGGAGAGCAGGGACAGACTCTTAGCAATATCAATACCTATTACGAACAAATAAAACTATGGAACTACCTTATATTCCTGTGTCACTATTTGGTTATATGACTAATTACATTTTATACTGGGTACAGAGGAGAGATTAATGAATATCTTAGCAACTTAAAATGAAATAAAAAAATGGTTTTCAACATTAATATGCAGACTTTTAGTATGACTTATTTTTTTGTTGATGAAATAAAATGATGCTCAACATTAATATGCAGACTTTTAGTATGACTTATTTTCTCTCTAGACAAGATCATTCAACTAAATTTAACCTGAAAATTGGCTGTACAGTGAAAAGAGTCGTTAAAATAGGTTGTATCAATGACACATCCTGACATGAAAATGATTGGTTCCAAGGCTGTTAGGTCTTAGAAGATTTGTCGCCAATACTCGCGGCAGAAATGTCCACTCACAAAGGTTTTTTTAAAAATATGCTTAATCTTATCCATGTATGTCTATGATCATTGTGATTACACTCCAGACCTTGTAAAGAGCAGTGAGAAAATAAGGATTTCAAGACTGCATCATTATTACATAACTGGAGTGATTGGGAAGCAAACTCACTGCAACAGGGTAAAAAGCTCACTCTGATTCATATCAGTGCTGTTTTTCCGGTTGTTTAAATGACAATAAAGTGTTTCATGAAACTTGTAGGGTTGTGAGGTTGTAACAGCACAAAAGATGGTTAAGATTCAGTATAATAATTAACCATAAATATATCTATAAAATACTCTTTCAGTATTTGTTATCTGAAGTAAATATTGAAAAAAAAGTTTTGTTTTATGTGAACATAAGCAAAATTTATTATGTTTTTGTAATGGGGGTTTTCCACTGGGGCCGTTATGTTGGTATCTATGGACTTTTCAAGGGTTTAGATCAATGTTTACAGAGTCGGCTAGGATTGTTTGACTACGCCAACCTGGAAATAGGCGGGAACACTGGATTGGAATTGAGTAGATAGACATCACCCCACAACAGGCCGTAAACTATACCGACCATACTTGAAAGGAAACCAGTCTATCGTACACAACCCCAACCTGGCTTGGTCACTTCCCATTTAGGTGGGAGGTCTCCAAGTCTTTGGTTGTAGATTCAGTTATTTCACAGCAGGACAAGCTGGGAACATGACAAGGTGGGACGTAAAATGAAACCAACAAGGCAGTTACAGAAACAGACAAGCTGTGTGTATTAAATCTGTATCTAAAAGGTGTCTAGGTGCACAGAATGCATAATTTGGATTTTCAATGCTAACAGATTACAACTGGCAGCATTCTAATATACTTTTGTTTGTACACAAATTAGTGTACAGATATAACTTGGGCTAGCTAGCTGACAGGCTTTTGTTTTTTACAAACGTAGCTTTGATTTCATTTATAACATGGGTCCTGAAATGTCAAGAAGGAGTGGGAGGAAGATAGATGTCTCCACAGACACGCCTACAGAGTTTGAGTTGGAGAGATACAGCTGCTGACATACAGAGATAAAGGGAGAATAGAGGGGGGAGGGAGAGGGAGGAAGCCCGGAGGGCAGAAACTCCATAGTCTAAGAGAGAGAAGACAATGCCCCCCCCCCCACCAAAAAAAAAGACAAAAAAAAAAGACTAAGAACTGAAATGAGTGAAAGTGAAATGGACACTGAGGGTGGAGAACAGCCCAGCATATCTGCTCAATTCCAATCCAGGGGCAAGAAAGGACATATGATGAATATTTATTTAACACACTCAGATGGGGACTCTATTGTAGACTTTGTCAAGGATCATAAGAAGCTTAACAACAAAATCAACAAACCCTTTAAGGACAGGGCCAGGAAGAATTGTCCGCGAGAGATGTTTGCAAACAGATGCAACCTGCATATGCATGTGCAGCACCATCTGCTATGATGGGTGCCTTTTCGAGGTCACCTTGGTGTGTCCACAGTATGTTATCCAACACAATGCATGTTAAAACAATCTCTGACAACCTTTGGCCTTTGCTCCATTGTGCCTAGTATGACTCTGAATCTGCTCACTAATATTCCAAATGCATACTTGACTACCCTCCTGCCTCTGGAGATCCTGTAGTTTGCTATTCTATCTTCTCTTGTGAGTTGTCTTCTCCTGCAAGGTTTGACAAGGTATACAGCATCAAGGTGAATTCGTCATCACCCAGCAAATCCTGCACTTCCCCCACGAGGGGTTCAGGTGCCGGAAGCCCCAAGATGCAATCTTTTTCTTCAACTTGCAGCGGTTAAATATTTCTGCATCTGATGAAGATCCACTTGACCCAGCATCTACCCAGAACAATCTGTAGAACAATCAACCAGGGCTATCAGCACCAGGGAAAAACCCTTATAACTGTAATATTCACTCCCAGATGTCTTTGGCTTCTTCATGGTGATATGATTCCTGTCTAGTGCCCCAAGAGTGTGGGGAACATTTCATCTGGTTCTGAACTTCTCCTTGATCTGTTGCAAGCCTTCAGGAGTGGTTAGGACAGTTCAAATACTCTTATGAAATTCAGCAAGGATGACTCGGCAAACAATGAGGACAAATTTACATTTGGTTGTTCAGCCAACCAGCTGATGTGTACGTTTCTCCTGTTGCAAGGTGTCTCAGTATTATTGCCAATTTCAATTCAACTTCCTAAAATTCAGCTTCCTAAAATGGTTGACTTCCTTGTATGTGGTGACAAAAAACTGCAGCTGGCATCCTGACAAAATTCTGGTAACCTGGGATATCAGTCTTTATTAAGTCGACAAGGAGGTTGATATAGAATCCTTGTTCTTGTCTTTGAAGTATCCATGGCATGGCCCAAGGGTTTTGTGGCTTTCTTTTTCTCCTGAGTGGTGGTGGGGGCTGTTGTGAAGGTGCTGGCTGTATGGCAGGTGCTGGTCCTAGGTTCAGATGAGTAATTTTTGTCTGCAAATCAGATTAATAATCAAAATATTTAACTGTGTTAAATGTTAAGTTCTGGAATAGCATGCTCGAAAATATGTGTTTTCATCACATCAACCTCTGCCTTGATACGTGGTTTGGTACATTACTGTAAATACACATAAATGCTTTCAATGTGTGTTTTTTTTTAAATTTAAATATATTGTTCATTAATTTCTTTAGATATCTGTCACGTTTACTCTGACCTCACAATTTTTTATTTAAAATAGTCACAGTTATTGAAAGAATGGCAGTTAAACAGAGGGATATGTATTGATTTCTATTTTAAAGAACCCGAACAGACAACGTCTTAAATCTATAAAGTATTCCTAGAAAGTAAACAAAAAAGAAAACTTATTGATCTGAACAGTTAATATATTGACTTAACATAAGTTTCAGCTTAAGTTTACTGGTGTTCTTTATTTTTTTCCTAGCTAGCTATCGTTCTTTAGAGAAAGTGACATATAAATCCATGTGGACTGGGTAACTTGTTTGGCATCACTTATTGTTTTTCATGTTACACTTCACTATAATAAATAAAATCTTATCTAGCTAATAAGCCATATTCCATACGGCATTTTAAGATGTATCACGTAGAGGGCTGAACCAATAACAAGTTTGCTCCAGTTTCCTCTGCCCTTAAAACTACCCATTGTGATATAATCTCTATATTGTGTTGAAAGTGACGTTACATCCAAATAAGTCAAACCAGAGGGACAAATAAATAGCTTTAATCTGAAGAATTCAGCAGTTATTTGAATCCATTTGGTGTGTAGTGGTCTAAAAGCGAGAATCTTATTGGTTCAGGATGTGAGGACAGACAGGCATTTATTAACAAAGTGCTCCCCGTGAAACTGTTCCTGCGCATCACAGGTGTTCAGGGCTCATTCTAATCTGGTTTCCGCCGACCCTACTCTGCAATGTAGGGTCAGGTATCGCCCACCATCTTGGGTACAACGCTTCCTTGTTAGTTTAAGTACTGTCGGTCTTCTATTATCACCCAAAACATGTTTTGCTTCTAAAGATTATTGTCATTCCAAAATATTTTAAGTTTAATTCACAATATTTGATATTATAATTTCAATAATAAATGTTTAAAATGTTTTAAATACATACAAAAAGCATAAATTAATGATCGAGATATCCCGATAATGACAGCTGGTAATGATGTATTCAAGGCCATCCTGGCCCATACCAGTCCCTTTATTGTTAAAGGTGGCTGGTTCCCGTCTAGGCTCATTCCACCTCAGACTGAATTGCTCAGCCCCTGTCCTAGTTTTCAGACCATGTCATTGTCATTTTGAAGGTTGGGCAGCACGCACTGAAATTTCTTTCAGTCTTTTTTTCTTTTAGTTTAATCATATATTCATGGAGGATTATAGATACAACTTGCGCTCCAGAAAGTGTATGATTCCTGTCCGGTTGCAGTTTGCAGATGATTAGACTTTCTTCAAAATTGGCGGGAACTTCCTCCCAGACAGGGCTAGTCATCAACTGACCTTTTGTGATACTTATGAGTCCTACATTGATATATCAGACTTAGTTTTTGGTTCAGATCATGAATTTTCTTGTAAAATTTTGGAATCTGGTTCAAATGCCAGGGACCGTATTCTACAACAAAACGTAGATAAGGTGACCTTAAATCTAAGTAAGGGTAGGTTTTTCACTTAAGTTTTTCTTGCACTTTGTATTCACAAAACAAATTTAGGAATGTCCAGTTTCATAATTCTTTACTTGAAATATAAGAAATACTTGAATCCAAGTTAGAAACGATCTAAGTATTGTTGTAAAATACGGCCCCAGGTCTGAAGATTATTTATTCTCTACCTGCTGCTGACCCTTTCAAAACAGATGGAAAGCCCCAGCGGAGAACATGAAATGTGTTCCAGTTGAAGAGAGATCAGCCATACTGCTGATAAGGTAAGACTTATTACCTGTTCCTAATCACCATGATTCTCAAAGATCATTTCAACATCTGATCACAATTACTCTTAGAAAACTGAGAAAAACTAATCAGACTTGTACTACTAATATTTTATCTGGATAAGATCATTTCTTTTTTTTTATAGAAAGTTGCTGACATGTTGTAAAAATTAATGTAAATGCTGAAAGCGTTTGTCTATAGCCACAGCAGCTGAGTGGTCAGCAAGTTTGGCATCTAAACACAAAGTTGGTGTTTTACGCCCTGTTCAACAGTCAGGGTCATATTTGGACAGGTCCTCAGCATTGACACTTGTTGGAGTCGAATCCACACAGAGGGACACCCTGTGATTTTATGCCAAACCACCTACAACACCCCTGGAAGCCCAGGCATCTAATCACAAGCTGTCACTTTTATGTGGATTCGACTCCAACAAATGGCAATGTTCAGTATTTGTTCCTGACTGTTGAGCTTTGACTTTGTGAAACATTGTTGTATGGCTGACATCTAATGCCCTGGACCACATAATCAGAAGTCAAACTTGCAACAGTGGAACAGGGGCATTAGGGATTCAAACTGAAAGCTAAAATCATCCTTGTTACAATTATTTTGGGAATATACTTACCGTTTGGGAATAATATGGTATCTATCTGTTTAAATATATCAGTGTGATTTCTTTAATGCAGAAGATGGATAAATCACCGCTGTTGTGATACTGTTGAACTGTGTTTGATTACAAGGAGTGACTTCACACAGCAGACTTGCATGTGATGTCAGTATGAAGACATATCGGTTCTCTGAGCTTTCTTTTGTGTCCTCAATTCACTATACACTTTGTAATGAAGGCATTACAAGTGAAGGGGTTGTGAGTTCTTTTTTATATTTAATTCTTATGAAGTAGCACACACCAATGGTAAAAAAACAAAGAAAAAAGGAGTATTTAAAAATTAGTGAGCAATTGTGGGAAAATAATAATAATAATAATAAAGAGACGTTAATGGATTACATTGATGAGAAAGATTTTTATAAAGGGTAAATATCATTCCAAAAAATTCCTAAAGTCCACATTCCAAAAATAACTGAAATAGTATTCTAGCAGGGGGGTGACTGGAAAAGCGAAAATAAGATTGGAACACATTCAGGCTCACGGCACATGGCAATCCAACGCGGTCTGGTCATACCTCAGGGCGCTTCCCTCTTCTACCTCCCCTGTTGCTCAAACCTTTAGCAAACACCTTCATGTTTAACGTTTGGCCCTTGGGAGTCACAGATCATAGATTGTACCGCTTTTTCATTACTATTTACCCAAAAGTCGTGCTCTCTCGACATTTACCCCGTATCAAGGTCAGGTGGGCTCGTACAAGTGATGCCTTTATTTTCCTTCAAAACTGGGGGACGTGTTCAGGGTCTCCCCCTTTTAGTCAGGTCATCTTTTACATTGTACCTGTGTTTCTCATCTGAGGGTTTGACCTTTTTGACCTGCTACCTCAGATTGCTCTCATTTCTTGTTCGAGCTCCCCTGCCGCAGAGGTCAAAGGTTGATAAAGTACTCCATGAATTGCATATCTGGCAATTATGCTGAAGTTTGAATCATTGTTTGTAATGAGGCTTTAGCCTGGGTAATTGTAATTACTGCTTCGAACCAGCTAGACTTTGTGATTTGAATTTATAGTGTGCAGCTTCCTTGTAGTTTAATTGTCTGTTAATTGCATACCTGGCAATCACGTTGAAGCTTGAATTATTGCTTATAATTAAAGCGTCACATTTACTAATTTTAATTACAGCTTCAAACCAGTTAGACTAAGTAGCCTGAATTTATAGTTTGAAGCTTGATTGTAGCGTAATTGTCATTATCTTGACGTATGTAGCTGAAGTTTGAATGTATATACTCTATCATAACAGTTATGTAACCATTTAGTCTATCATACTTTTATCTTTTACCTCAGGTTTTATAATTATGGTTGTAATTGTGCTTGCTATATTATAAACATTAATAAATTTTTAAATCCCAATTGTCTATCTTTGGGTTTTGGGGGGAGTGAATGTTTTCTGATGCACTAAAGGTATGTGCATACCTTAACTTTTTTCAACGATTGCTGGTAGGGCAAGTGGAATTCAGATTTTACTTGCCCTGACCTAAAATCTATTTACTCATACTTTGTGGTTCCATGAGTTATTAAGCATGTCTCGAGAATAATAATTACATTTTAGTAGGTTTTCTGTCTGGCATGTTAATAGTCATTTACAATGAAATGATACTTTTGCAAAAATGGTCTCGCAGGGAACCTTAAAAGAAGTAGTCCTTTGTGAGGTACTTCAAGAAATAAGGCAAATATAGTTAATGTGTGATGGAAACATTCTTGTTTAGTAACTGTACCAGATTTATTTTTATTAAAAATTGGGAACTATGACAGATAAATCTTCTGTAAATATAGCCAGAGGGTATTGCCATATTCTGTTAATTATATTTCGACCATGTATAGGTGATGGTCTCATTATAGGCAAATCTTCAGAGTCAAGGTAAATGAGACCGCAGGAAGTACCTTTTGGTGGTTATTGTAGTACCATCCATTATAGTAGGTACCAGCAAACCAATGACCAAACAGTTAAAAATTGTCTTTCTTGATCATATGTGGCTAGCTTGACCAGGCAAGTGGAAATTTCTATTGAAGATATAGATTTATATTTATCTATTTTATTCAATAAATAAATGGGTCAAAGTTCATGTGAGTCTTCTTTCAGTGATCCAGAGGTCACTGTTGACCATCAGTTGGGTTATTATCAACGAATAACTGAGGTGAGTGTTATGTTGCTGGGTTATGGCTAGAAATGGAGGTGTTCCAGTGGTGCCAACTTGTTGGTAACTAGGTATTTTTTAGGGTCGGGAGCAATGTTTACACATTCGGTTAGGGTCACTTGTAGTTTCCTGGCTTGTTGTGGTGGGTCGACAAAATATCAAACATGTTTGATATTTCAATGACCCTCCATGAATATGTATACAGACTGTGGCTCCGCCCATCTGGAAATCATTCTTTCATGGATCTCTACAGCTTGTCGGTCACATTTCGAAGCCTCCATTCTCCAAGACAAAGAAATGCAATATGGGATATAATACGTTATTATTATTAATGCATAACATTTATTTTATTATTGTTCAACATATCAGGTGGTATGTTAATAGTATCCAACTCTGTTACCAAAAGAACAGACAAACCATATGTAAGCACAACTCTCCCCCATAAAATGATTAGAAACCCAAGTTTCCAAATGTAACCCAGGCATAAATTGGGTAAACAAAATTTTTGCTAACCCGAAAGCCAAAAAATGATTTCTATTCATTAACCCCAAGAAAAAGGTGACAGAGAGGCCAGTGACATATAATTTCAGTATCAACAATGAATGTGTGGCCAATATGTAGGAGAACATTGTGAATATGTGTATACAGATAATACCATTTTCAAACCCTGTCACTCAAAGGACAAACAAACATAGGGTAACCATAATCCTCCCCAAAAGTGATAAAATAATTTAACAACCCCAATTTCTTGTGTAACACCCCAAGCAACTGTTAGGTACACAACGGAAGCTATTAACCCAAACAAGGCAAGAAATGTAAAAATTTACAAATTTTTGAACTGCCCAGCTCACAGATGACAGAGAAGCCATTTGCAATGCTCTTAATATACTTCAACTTTTAAAAGAAGAAATGGATGACTTATTATGAAATTGTACTATATTTATATAGGAATAATATAAAATATGTAGAAGAAGACTGCAAATGCCAAACTAAAGGTGATGCTGAAAGGTACGTGAGACCTGTGAAGAAGAAGATGGAACAGATTTAATATATCTCCGCACTGCATCAGGGCCCGTATTCACAAAGATTCTTATTCTTAGAATTATGCTTATTCTTAGAATTTTTCTTAGAATTGTCGTTTTTCTTAGAAAAATTCTAAGAATAAGAATTTTCCTATTCACAAAGATTCTTATTCTTAGAATTATACTTATTTACTTTAGAATTTTTCTAAGAATGGGTTTTATTCTTAGAATTTTTCTAAGAATAAGAATTTGCTATTCACAAAACTCTTATTCTTAGAATATTCTAAGAATTTTGTTTAAATCTAAGAATGGCAATAGCTTTAGAAAAATAGTTGTTTTGATGATTATAGTGCAGCAACTGATTGCAAATCGACATTCAGAACAGAGTGTTACATATTAGTTGTCAATTGTGTGTACTGTAACAAAATGCAGCCTCTTTATATTATTTAAAAAAATTCCAGTTTTCTGTTCACATAGGCCAAGATCAGTATTCTTAGACTTTTTCTTAGAATTACACTTAGTCTAAGAAAAATTCTAAGAAAATTGAACTTATTTTTAATAATAAACTGTACGACGTCCGTATAATATTGAGAAAATACGGATCCATGCCTGAATCTGAATGGCAACATACAATCAATGAATAGCTGTTCAGGCTTAAGTACTAAAAGATCCAGGTCCCCTGGATCAATCCTAATGTGCCTAACAGCAAGACTGATATAAATTTTGTTTTGAAGTGCCTATACTTTTAAGACTATTAACAATACTGCCCACTGAAGGGTAATTCAATTCAAAGTAAGTGTTTGAATATTTATCTTTTGCCATCCAATCATTTACAGACTAGTCTACAGGAAAACTTAAATCCAAAATAACACGTCTATTAATGGAATATGGTTTCTCTCTGGTCAGAAAAGGTGATATATGACAAGGAAAGGGTGTTGGTCAAAATGGCCTAAAATGGATCCATATTCAATTTCTAATAATTTTAATATAATTTGCAACATGTTCTGGAAATTTCAGTGCAGAAGAATGATTATTTTATGTAGATTTTAACCTCCTAGAATGATCAAAGTCTAAGAGAAAGCCGTATTGTAAGTGATCATCGATTTGTTTATCCCAGTATTCAGTTAAATATGATTTCCATGTAGGTATATTCAATTGACTGTGAACAGGTATTCTAGCTCCCATAAAATTAGGCATAGCTGAATTTCTAATAATTTTATGAGCCTCTATGACACAAAACCTCCTCCCCTGTGTAAACCATTAAGTCACCCAAAGGTAAGAAACCATAATTTCTGCTATTCTGCTGTTTTGTATGCAGTTTTCATGATCAAGTGAATCAGTTTTATTCCACTGAATGACATTTGATATATTCTGTTTAAGTTTGTGGGGACTTTTGCAATATCATAAATCATAAACATATTATCTGGCTCCTGTATACATGATAAGTCATGACATTTAAGCAAGCCGCGCACTGTTTGTTCATTTTTATTCATATTTCTTTCAGTACAAGCATCTGCTTGTCTTTTATCTATTGTCTTTGTAGGCTCAATATTTTGACTAAGCCTGGCATCCAATTTAGCCCTAGTTCCGTTTTTATTGCCCCTGAATTTTGAATTTGCCTGCTTATTTTGTTCATTACTACAGTCATATCTTAATTTCTGTGTGGCATATCCCAATTTTTCCCAGTTTTGTTTTTATTGCCTTCCAAAGTTATAGAAATGTCCACACTAGTACTGGCATTTTCACATGACTTTTGACTCAACATTTGCCCAGTTTCGTTTTTATTGCCTTTCAATTGTGATCCAAAGAAATTGCCATGTTCTGCATTGGTTTGCTGTTCATTAACAATATCTTCATTCGAAGCTAGTATTTGAAACCTATTAGTAATTGTAAAAGGTGGGTCTTGCATAACTAGTTTTCCTTTGCGAGCTTCATTGTGTTCAAGGTGACAACATTTGCCACTACTAGCAGGATGGTCTGCATTGCGTTTAAAAGGAACGCATTTTCCAGGAACACAATCAGTATGTATGCCTAAATTATATTGAGTAGAATATTGGACAGATTTAACATTTGTAACTGCATCATGAACCCTACTATGGCTTCCAGTTTTTGATACTGACTTACCATTCTTAAGACCTTGAGCATATGACTTATGTTCCACTAGGGTGTTCATAGACTTGTTAACCACAAACCATGAAGCACAAATGTGCTTGTAAAGAACCCCCTGGTCTCATGGGATTTTTTCTGTAAACACTTGCCCTGATTGATTTTGGCGTCTTGCCATATTTTTTGCCATTGGTAGAATTTTGAGGGGAGTTGGTTTACGAAATGGTAACATGCTTCTGGCCATTTGCTCGTCTGCTGATGAAATCTCTCTCTATAGCAGGCAGGTTGGCTTTCGCAATGCATCATTTAAAATCTGGCATCTGATGGATTACATCAGGCATCATTTCAAGAATAAGAGTTTTTTTACAATTATCTAGGGCAGTGTTGAGCTGAAGTTGGCTGACCTTATATTTTAGGATTTTGTTTTTTACAAAACACTGCTTAAGAAGGGCAGAAGAGTGAGGAAGATAGAAATTCCCAGTGTTCCTGAATTTGAGCGGGGGACTCAGCAGCAAATATTCAGCAAAGGAGGGAGGAGAGGAAGCCAGGAGAAAGGAAAGAGGCACAAAAACAGATGGAGGAGGAGGCCAAGAGGAAGGACAAAAGGGCAAGGACAGAGAAAAGTGACACTGAGACAGAGGCTGGAGGATAGGTGGGAACATCACAGTTCAGGGGCACATGACCAACATCTACCTGTAAACTCGGATAAGGAGGCTGTTTTGGACTTTGTGTAGGACCAAGTGGAGTTGCATGAAAAAACTAATGAACATTTCAAGGACAAAGCAAGGAAGGAGAGAGGTTTGCCAACAGTTGCAAGCCATCTGTCAAGGCGTGCAAGACCTGGTTTGAGTGGCAAGCTGAATCAATTGAAGTCTGAAAGGCCTCAAAGGAGATGACAGAACGTTAGAAGTGGATACAGGATAATTTTTGATTCCTGAAGTTGCACATTAGATGCAAGGGACTCAGCAAATTATCAGGCTTCAAGTCCCAGGCCCGAGGAGCCAGTGCTTCAGTTGCTTCAACACATGATATCGCCGGAGCTTTAACTGACACAGATAGTATGGAGATCAACATGCAGTCAACAGACACCACATTATTGCCTCAACAAGTCATGATCCCCACTGCAGCTTTAGGGCACTCTTTGATTGAACAGCAAATCATGGACCAGTTCACACAGCTGAGAACCATGCTGTCATCATTCCTCTGGCAAAAGCAGGAGACAACAACATGTACAGCCTTCTGCAGCTATCTGGCATCGGAGGTTGAGCGATTAGAAGAGAAAGACTTTCAGACATTTAGGAACAAGGCTGTATAGCTTCTTTGCAGCATTCAAAGCAGGGCTGAAGGATGTGGTCGACAGTCCAGCAACCTCAGTAACAGAAACTTTCTAGGAGCTCAAGTGCAACTTCAACATTTGTGCCACAGATATTTTAATAGCCACAGCAGCCAAACCAGCTGCAAGGGAATATATCTTAACCATCTCAGAGACTCAAATACCTGCAAGCCAGGTAATTCAACCTGCTCAGCAGAGCCAAGTGGCAATCAAAGGACAGCAGCAGCAATCCAGAGGGCAGCCAAAATCCTTTCTAGTTGTTGACCACCAACAGGCTGGACCTTCAAGGCCACTTACCTTCACATTGATGCCGATGAAGCACTTCAAACATCTATCAATTGACTCTGCTACAGACAAAGAAACTCAACACAACATATCAGGACTTTCAAGCTTCTTAGGAAATATACCCTCAGTGTTGAGCTACCAACAGATTGACACACTGCAACCATTTTCACCAGCTGACACACAACCACTAGCCGCCTCTCCTCCAACCATCACCGTCTCACAGCAAGAACATCAGCAGCAACCTCCCCGCCAAACAGCAGCTGCCTTAGAACCACTGCCATTGCCTCCTATCAGTCCTTTTCAGGACCACTGCTGTAAGCTATTTCAAGGTCCTTTTCAGGACCGCCCAAATCTTCCAAAAACAATTAATAGCTGCTGTTTTAAAAAATCCCAAACAAGAAGCATTACACCGCCCTGCACAAAACACTTTGGCCTCGAACACAAAAAAGTTGAATGAATGAATGTGAGACTGAAGAAAATGTTTTAAAAGTTTAAAAAAGGTCTTGAAAGTTTTTGAACTTAGAAAGAAATCTGTTTAATAACTTAAAAAAATAAAATAATTAATAAAGAAATTAAAAAATTTTGGCCACAAAATCGGGCAAAGGCAATGAAATTTTAACGAGCCCCCCAAAAATTCAAAATGTTAAGAATATTAACCTTTAAACAAGGTTTGCCTTTTTGGGGAAGTATTTTGACCTTTGCATTTGACCTTGTGACCTTTGACCCTTTGATAAACTTTTTAGTTTCCCCTAGGATTTGGCTTATTTCAAATTTTATAATATCTTGTAATTGTCAAGAAAATAATTTTGAAAAAAATTAACGTTTACAAATTAACCTTTGAGGGGGAGGTCATTTTTACATTTCTTGGGTTGAATGTTTTCAACAGGGGACTTGTGACTTGTTGGAAATGGATTGGATTTTGTTTGGAAATTGGTTAGAAATTTGAGTAAAACCAGCTTAAGTAAAAGTTCTTGGAATTATTGTGTAGTCCTGAAAAAGACTGATAGTAGTCCTGAAAAGAACCAATAGATGCCAGCTTCTGCCCCCAGGGTTGTAGGATGACACATCTCAGATCCTGTCCTCTTACCCAGCCAATGCCCCCACCTAATTGAAGTAGTCTTTCAGTAGTTCTTGTTGACATTTGGCTGCCCTAAAAGGATTCCTGTAGTTCTCATTAGGCACATACACCACCTGTTCATTTTGTAGGGGTTTGTGCCCTGTCTGCTCCTGCCTCGACCACCCCCCTGCCTCTGGAGATCCTGTAGTTTGCTATTCTTTCTTCCCTTGTGAGTTGTCTTCTGCTGAAGGGTTTCACCATCTATGGCATCAAGGCAAAGGTGTTGTCATCCAGGTAAGAGGTAGTGCAAATTTGTAGTGCCCTCTCTCCCCCAGTGGTTCAGGTGTGGGAAGCCCCAAAATGCAGTCTTTGATCTTCTCCCTCAAATTACAAATTTGGCCCTCTCTCCCCCAGTGGTTCAGGTGTGGGAAGCCCCGAGCTGCAGTCTTTGATCTTCTCCCTCAAATTGCTCAACCAGGGACAGGAGAATCAGGGAAAAAGAAACCTTTGTAGTTGTAATAGTCACTGCATGATTTATTTTGCTTCTTCATGGTGATATGTTTGCTGTTTATGACCCCTACAACGTGGGGAACATTCCATCTGGTTCTGAACTTCTCCTCCACCCTTTCCACTCCCCAGGCCTATTAGAGTAGCACAAATGTTCCTGCTGGAATTCAGCAAGGATGGCTCGGCAGACCTGGTGGACGAAATTGTAGATGGTGGTGCAGCCAACCAACCAGTGATACTGTAAGGATGTGTAGGTCTCTCCAGTGGCCAGGAGTTGCAGCCTTATTGCCAGTTTCAGTGCAACTTCTTATGGCTTTCTTAAATTGGTGACTGACTTCTTGATGTGATGGTGTATGTATTCTTCGATGAGGTCAAAAAGGGCAGATGACATCCTGACAAAATTCTGGTATCCTGGGATGTCAGTGTGTATTAAGTTGGCCAGGACGTTGCGGTAGCACCCTTTTCTTCTTGTCTTTGAAGGATCCAGGGCATGGCCCAAGGGTTCCTTCTCCTGGGTGCTGGCTGTAGGACAGGTGGTGGTGCTGGGTTCAGATGTGTTCTTCTCTGTCTGCCAAGCAAGATGGAAATCAAAATATTAAACTCAATAAAACACAAAACTACCCTAAGCTAAAGGTCATTAGGATGGACTGGATTTGATGTTTCTTCAACCGAGCATCATTTTTAACATACTGTAATGGTGCATCTTTATCACTAAGGATGGGTCAGTGGAACATGTTTTCATATAGAACCCAGTTAATATTAAACTATTTCAATTCCAGAATACTAAAACATTTTGTTTTGTAGTGTTGTCCAAATTGAATGAATGCATCAACAGGAAATACAGTTTACAAAAACAAAACATGCCCATCACCAATTTCTAAGACACAAAAAAAATTCAAAGATTTAATTTTTTAGCTTTAGTGTACATTTCTCAACTTTAATATGTATTTTCTTTAGTTCAGGACTAAGGACGCTATATGACCCATCCCAATTGCACAAATACAGCTCAAACTCTAGTGACTCAGGGATGACCATTTATCAACATCCTTGAGGTGGGGATAGGACCCGATGACAGAGGACCACCATTTTAAGTGGTCATGCAAGCCATTATGTATCTGCCTGTGCACCTGTGGTCAAACCTATAACACCAGTGTTATCTACTTGGCCACAGTGGCAGCTGTACCGACAATCTAGGTGCCAGTTATAATGTTTCACTGCGGAAGGGATATAAGCATGACCATTATTATAAGTTTGGATGTGCCTGATCAGGATTAGAAAGTTATTGAAGACTGGGACTAAAGAGTGAACCCCCTGACTAAATAGGTGGCAAACATGTAAACATCAGAGAATCGTGGTCCATGTCATTTTGAAGACCATCAAGACACATGGCTATTTTACCTGCGAACCATAAGCACACCGTAGACTTAATAAATTGTATTTGTTTCTTTTAAATATAGGATATTTCATTTTCCATATTAAACAAAAAAGACACTAAAATAACGAATTCTTAGGAAGTCAAACAGACATTTTAAAAACTCTAGAAGTCACAAAATTAACATATGTCAAAGCAACATGTTTCCAGTTTAACCTTTAATTAAGCAGAATCAAGCATGTTTTGTTCATGAAAATAACTAATTACTGACGAACAAGAATAGATTAATGATGTTAAAAATTCTGTTCAACTGAGCTTCATTTGCTTACGCACAATTTTATATAAAATTTAAAAAGATCATCTTTAGATAACTCAACATAGTCAACAAGAAAAATATAAATAGTATAGATATTTTGAGTGTTATAAAGCAAATTAATTTCATTGTTTTCAAGAGCTGGATTCACTCCTGGGGCAAACAGATTCTGCGAATATTTTTACGCTTTTAATACGATTTTTACCATTCCATATTTAGAATTCTATATATAAATAAAATGTATCATTACAGAGCTTTCAACAGTGATGCTCTATTTATATCATTTGTGAGTGCACCATTTGGGGTCACTGACATTAACGTGCTAACATCAAGTCTCTAAATTTTCTCTCTCAGATGTATTTATGCCCGTGTCCCCTCATAAAAGCTGTGTACCATTATGTACTCAGTCAGAGGTCTCAGTGACTCAGTGGCCAATAAGTATTGTAATTAAAGCACTTGACTCTCATTCAAAGAGTCATTGGTTCGAGTCCAGCTCATGGCTACAGGTGGAATGCACTAATGGTCTGTTCTGAAATAATCTTCATTGTTAAGGGCACTTAAAGTCATACATTTTACCTTAAAGTACTTATCTAAGTTTCCTAATTTACTTGTTTGAATCCCATTTCGTTTTTGGGAATGTTTTTTTAAAAATCTAGTTTCTCATTCTTAACAAATTTTGTTTTCTAATGTGGGTGTTCCACCACACAACTAAGGTTCCCGATTAAGGGTTTTTGAGGGTCGGTTTCAAAAATTTGCTTAGTCCCAGGCGTCCTGTAAGGGTCGGTTGTGGTCGGTTGAGGCCGTGTGAAAAATCAAACATGTTTGTTATTTCTCCCGACCCCAACCGATTATTTTTTCCCGCCATAAACAAAATGTCCAGTCCCAGGCTTCCCCAGGCCTCCTCAGACCAAATTTACACAGTCGTATGTTGTCCCAGGCCGCCTGCGACCCTTAGTCGCCGACCTTTAGTCCCCGACCCTTAGTACCTTAGTCCCAGGCCTCCTGCGACCCTTAGTCCCATTGCAAAACAAGAATCGGCTATCTCGGTCTGGGGACGCCTGGGGACGCCTCAGGACACCTTGTAGGGTCGGGACTTAATCGTGGGTTAGTCGGGGCTTAGTCCCAGGAGGCCTGAGGCGTCCTGGGACCCAGTCGGTTTGTCTACGACAGGATCGTAGTTCAAACCGACCAGAAAAATGGCTTAGTCGGTTCTTAGTCCCAGACCAGTTAGGAACTGTCTGGGGCCGCCTGAGGCGTCCTGAGGCTTCCTGAGGATGATCTGTACTTAATCCCAGACTTTGAAACCGATCCAGTTTTCCCACCCATTTTTGTTTTTTTTTCACCAACTGTCCACGATTAAGGGTCCCAGACAGGATCGGGACTTAATCCTTTGGTGGAACAAGGGCATAAATGTTTGTCTTTAGTGAAGGTTACATTATCTTTTATTTTTGAAAACTTCTTCTGATATAATTTTATTTATAAGTTAAGCTTACCTTTTTCATTTTTAACATACCTTTTTGAAAAGTTAACTCTCAAGGTAAGGTTCCTTTAAACTGCTTTTAGGGTCAGCTTAGTGTGTAATACCCTAATCTGCTACATTTATGGTGTAATTTTAATGTGTTTGCAAAGCTGGAAAAAGTAATTACTTTAACAAAGATTTTATCAATTATTGTATCTACAATTATTAATTCTTACTAGTTTCTTTTTTTCACTATAATAGACACAATTGTCTTCCTTATATCAGTTTACTTTTGACAAAGCTACCGGCTCAGTGTTGACATCTTGTAAAATTCTTTTCTCAATAAAATTTACACCAGGCAAAAGAGGGGCAGTAGGTGGGAGGTTTCTGGAGTTCAATAGAGCTCAAAGGCTCTAACCGGATATAGATATAAATTTGCAATGGATTGGAGTTGACAACAAGGTGAGATTTGCTCTTCTGCAGTGTTTTAGTCTATTTAATTATTAAGTGAGCCCCAGGAGGGCCAAAAACGACATCCTGCCTCACGAAATACTTGTTGGGGTCAAACTGGGAGGTGCTGAGGGGTGTTATGCTAGACATTCTAAGGAAAGCATAGAAGCACAGAGAAATATTTCTCTGAATAAAATTGGATCTTAGAGCTGGTCGCAGGACAAACATATGGCATATAAAGTTCCAACGTCAAAAAACCCTCCAGGAGTTGGTTGAAATTTTGAATTGATGGATATGCTTCTGAGGTATCTGGTAACTGCTTGGTGACCAATGTCCCTGTGGTCAAGTGAATATAATTTTGACTGGGTGGTGATTGATAAAATATAATTCTTGATTAGTTTGGGTAAAATTCCATTCTGGTGGAGGTATTCCATGAATGTTATGGAGTTCTATTTTAAGGGGAGAGCCAGCAAATATGAGGAAGGCTAGGTATGTAATAAAGTGCCTCCTATGTGATTCTGTGGTAGAGGGTCTAAATGCTGCTTCCAATCTGTGCCAGGCTGATACGGCCAAAGGAGAGGTGAGGTGGTCGGTACCTGAAATCAGATATTTAACTCAAGTTTAAATAACTGTGGGGAGACCCTGTCACAGGTGCAGTTATCTCTTATATACTACAATAATATACCGTTGACTGGGTTGGGAGAGTGAGTGCAACCGGGAAAGAAGGTCAGCAATATAATTCTTCTTGCCTATGGTATGGTGGATATCTAACTTTATGTCTAGACTTGCTGAAATTAACCAAATATTTTTATGCAAGCTGTGAGAAAAAGGTCATTGATCTTGATGGTCTTCATCACCTGGACCACTGCCTCATTGTCACAGTAGATCCTGACAAAGGAATGGGACGAAAACTTTTGCCACAACCTGAGGGCTATAACAATTTCGCCATTGATAGGTGGTCTATCTTGGTCTACTTCGAATTCAGTGTGATGTAGTCGTCTATATAAGCAAAGACTTGGTGTTTTTTTGGTTTTCATAATGAAAGTAATGGCATCTGAAATCATCTGAAAAGCTGAAGACCAACAAACCCAGCCGAATGTGATGGCTCCATTGATGTAGAAGCCGCCTTCCCATGTGATGCCAAACTTGAGGGTGTCAGCTGGATCGACCCTCAGGTTTTTAATGCGTAAGCAACATCAATCTTGCAAAAGTATACATCACCTTCTGTGTCTAAAATTATGACCACAAAGTCGTCCACTGATAGGAATCTTAAGGTGAACCTAGTACTTTAATAATGGTCCTTATTGAACCTGTCATTTAGTGACTCTCCTTATGGATAGGAGGGATTAAGTATCACCCTTCACTTATACGAATCCTTTGGTTGAGTTGGAAGGGAGGGAACAGTGAAAATGTTCAGCATTAACAGTGGCAACTGGTCCTAATATTGACCCTTGGTTGATTTTTAGTAAAATACTAGGTTACCTCTTGAGGATATTGTATGGCTGAGAAGTAATTTACTACATTATCTTTTTTCAGGGTGTCAAGGTCTTTCATTGAAAGAGGGAACCTGAACCTGAGGTACTGAATGAGCTTCCGGAACCGGTAATCTCTGCAGTAATACTCCCATTTGTCCAGGTTCAAGCCCGAATTCAAGGGGTACCTTGCCTGTTGATAGTTAGGCCTATCTGTCTGCCTGATGATGTTAGCAATATCAATGTATTGATCAATGCCAGTTATGGTGACTAGTTCCCCATCTGGATCCACAAATTTGAAGTTTCCAGGTTCCAATAAAAGAAAAACCCTTATCCTTATCGGTGAAAAGATAATCAGTAGCTGGGAGGGTACTCTTATCACAGTTCACATATGAGTCAAAATTGGCTTGAAGTTTAGGAGGAAGCTGGTAATAGGAACTTGGCCCTGGGTTAGTCAACTTGTTAGTAGATGTGCTCGTAACCACATCATTGTGACAATCAACCTTATGTTCCACTCCTTAGTATGATCTTGAAATTCAATAAGCTAGTCAATTGCTGATATACATGAACTCTTCATAAGATATATTGTACAGACGGTCTTTTTTATAATTATCAAACACTAACTGGGGATTAAGCCACTGTTTATCTACTTGACTGATAGTATCAAACCACTGTTTATACGTATCAGCAGAGCATTCAACATACAGAGGGCCAGGGGGGCATAGCCATAGAGCTGCAGAAAACATTGATGGGGACCATTCCCTTGCCGAAAGTATGCCCATTTAGAAGCCCCAGTGTCGTAGTTTGTAGTGAATAACTTCCCTATTACATTCGTAATTAAACCTAAATTGGGTGAAATCAACCCTGAACAAAGAGGTTCTGTGATCTTGGTATGGCATGTTAATTATGCATTTGTTATATTTAATTGGTGCAGTCTTATGGTGCTGTCCCACCTACCCGACATGGCTATTGCCAGTGTTTGCTCTTACAGTAGTGTCAATCATGGATTTACTTGGTGCAGTTGTGATAGTATAAGTTTAAGTGTACAAGTTTCCACTAACCCATCATTGTTGTAACTTGATGCCATCTGGGCCTGCAGTGATGTACCAGAATACTGATTCTGTAACCTGGCATCTACAGGTGCCTGTTTAAAAGTAGAAACATTTGCATTTTTATATATCTATTCACATGTACACAATTGAAATTGTTACAATACTAAGAACTTTCATTACGTTGCGACTCAGGTGTTTGAGGAAGACTAACCCGAGCTTGACACTGAATACTCTGACAGATCAGGGCCTTGTGACCTTGTGACTTATGGTCAACTGACTTAGTTCTGGTGTGACCCCACCTAGGGTCAGTTAAATGTGACTTGGTATTAACAGAACAGGTATCCCTAAACAAATCCCCCTTTTTTACAGTTAGTTTTACTATGACAACTGACAACGTACAATGTACAGTCTAGTCTAGGTGGTGGACCTTGGTTCTATTTTTTATTAACTTTATCCTGTCCCTTATGCTTTGATATAACTTACCTTTTGTGTGAACACTGTTTCAACCTTGTCGAAAACAAAAAGCTCAAACATGTTTAAACTGACCATGGTTCCCTTCATGTGAACAACACTGTTTATTATAATTCCTGCAAACCTTCTTCTGGGACGCTGTTTGTACATTAGCCATTCCAATTTGTGATGTGCTCAATCTGTTTCAAGAGGCCCTTCTCGACATCATGTATCAAATGGGCCCATGCATTCCTGCCATGGGAGCGAGGTAGTGTCTCTGAGGGCTAGAATTACTTGGAGAAGTGCTTGTTTAACCAGGTTTGGGTCTTCAATTTTGCTTAGTTGGCCCACAGCCCATTGAGGTAGGGTCAGGTCAACATACGCAGTTCCCCAGAAGAGCCCTCGTAGCCCTCATTGATCAGCAAAACTGAGGTGGAAAATTACAGGTTTCAGCGATGTGATGCTGTTGAATGTGATGAAGGCTGCTTACCTTGCAGAGTTCTGCCCTGAGCCTGGGCGTCATATGAGGTCAGAACATAAGAAACAGCCTCAAAAACTGTAGGATTACTCGTCAATGGGTCAATACCAGGGATAATGCTGTCTTTATGTGAAAAGGTTGCATGGCAGCAACATTGCTCTTACAATTGGAGACTGGTGATGCGAGGGGCCTTATAGTTCCACCCCTTGGCAGGGCTGCCCTGATTGTGATGATGGAGCAGCAGAAATATGAGCTTGAAATATGAGCAGTTGATGGTTGGGGCAGTAAGTTGATGCTGCTTGTGGGTAGAATGGGTCGGCTGCATCAGGATCATGTGAATGGGATACCTGCCTAATCGGTGTCATATCCGAGACTGATTCCTTTAATTTTTGTTAACATGTTGAGTTAAGGCCTTGGTCGATTTGTCAATCTTAGCCAAGTATACTAATAGGATTCATTAGTTGTTCCATGTTGGGCAGGACCAGGATTGTCGGTTGATGTGGAAGAAGGTTTGCTGACAGTTTTCTGTTGTTTTTCACTTATATAAAAACCATTGTTGTTCATCGTCCTCCAAGTTTTCCTGGTGCTAATCCTAGCACTTGCCGACCAGCTACGGATGTCACAAAATTCTGCTCAAAACTTTTTGCTATGCTCCACGCTCAGTATCTCACGCTCAGTTTAAAATGGATGCTGTTTACCTAGACTGTGTCAGTTTGAATCTGATTGGTTGTCAAAGAAATAACAGAAAAATTTTCCTGGAGATGAAGAACAGAGTGCCTAGAAATGCTTAAGGTAGATGCAAACTGTCTCAGCAGGCTCCTAAAGTAGCTCTGCTGTAAAAAAAGATGATGCTGTTACTTACTGTAATAGATACTTAACTGTAAGTCTTTTATTCTAAGTCTGAGATATATTTTTGCAGCATCATTTTACCTAGTGGTTATAAGACATTTTCCATTTTGACAACAATTAACAATATTGTTGTGTACCATTAGATGTCTTTTTTCATTTTCAACATTTTAATATTAAACCAAATGCGTAACCTAAAGTTATTTTTGTCAAGAAAACCTCCTTCAATACAACAAGGAGCATCTATAAGCTGTCGGTTTAAGATAAATGTAGAATATCTAGAATAAAAAAATTAAAATCATCAAAATATTTTGAGCAAGGCCTGGTTTGTATGCTTACATAACTGCATTGAATATTTTCATTCTAACTTTGCTGCTCTAAGAAACACTATGTGACAATGCCTTAGTCACGAGTTTTCTCCACTGTCACAGTTATGTGACACAGCTCCATTAAAAGAAATTGTATCCTTTTGGTTTTTCCTATCTATAACAGAACCTGTTATCAGGGAAAATATAAAAACAAATAAGAATGATCTGAGTACTTCCCGAGTGTTCTCATTTTTATTAATCAAATTTGGTATTTTCAAGGAAGGAGAACGATTTTATAGAATTTGTTGCAGAAAATTATTTCACCTTTTCAAACAAGGATGAAAAAGAAACAAAAACTGAATACATGTTGATTTAAAGCAAAACCCTGAAAGTTCTGTAGTACTGCCTGATTGAAGTTCATACCTAGATCTATTACATTGTTCCTAAATGGTGTCATGAGGTACATACAAGACAAAAATATTGAACTGGTCAGGGCTCATTTGTGGCTTACTGTATTCCGTATTTTAGTAGTGTCCGTATTTTTAGCTTTTATAGTGCCCAGGTCCCACAGTGGCGATGTTTGCCGGCAAATCTAGGTGAATAGCAAATTCATCATTGTTCATGCGGCGTGCAGGAAAGTACCTGTGCATAAGATCTACCATCTAAAAATCTATTGGCTGCTTGATATGTAGCAAACCATTGCAAATACTCATCTTTAGTTGCAGCCAGTTCTTGGTGGAATATTTCTCTATTTACAGTATTATTTACTATAAATCTCTGGTTATGGACATGTGTCACTGAATTCCGGCACATGCCCACCCTTATTCGTTTTTTGTCTGCTTATTTTTCCTGCACTCCGCCTCCGGATGGGGAAACCTTTTGCCATTTTTTGTCAGACAGGCCGAACACACATGTTTATACAGTATCCATTTTGTTTCATGAGTTTGAGCATGCAAACATGAACCAGCATTGAAAAATTGACACGGCATGGATTTGGTGGCCTTACTCTTTGTACTAAAATTTTTTTCAACATTTTGAGCACCAGCAACATGTCTCTGAGTGTGAGCTCTTCTAACCCTGTCAATCTAATCAGTACATGAAAAATTTGCTATTTCTCCCTGCTCCATGCGACATAATAACACGGCATGGCTGGACTTGGCCGCAGACCATGAGAAATGATTGCAATCATCAAGCAAAGCGATCAAATAATCTAACATACAAGCCCTATTTTTCGGATCCGACTCATCTCTCATGGTGTGGCAAAATCCAGTCATCCATTGTCCCATGGTCAACTGATCATAGGAAACACGTTCTTTGTTAATACCTGCCAAAACGTACTCGTTGGGCCATTTCACTTTATTTTTGATATAAACTTCAACTGGCCCCCCCTCTCTGGGATTTCAGTTTTGATTCCATACCTGTCTTTGCAAGCAAACTCAGTTCATGTATTCTCTGATCAACTTATTGTTGAATATTTGCATTTTGCCTGATAGAGCTCAGCGAGGGCAAAGCGTGGGCATTTGTTTGTGTATCAGATACTGTATGGCCAGTACTCCCACTTTGTAAACCTACAGTATCAACGTTGTGCCTGTGTGTACTTGTGGCCACTTTCTGCTCGACTACTTTTCCTCTTTTACTCTTAATTTTTGATTTGTCTGCTGTTTCTTTGCAATTCGACTTTTATAACACATCCAACCTTTTACCAATACTAGTTAGTTGTTCTAAAATTTTTTGGGTAACCAAAGTCTGCATTGTGTGATCCGAACTACCAGAAGTTGAAGGCACTTTTTCAGTATTAAATTTATCAAAAGATCTAGTATCAAGGGTACTGGGATCATCGCTATCAGAGGCCTCAACGACGGCACTACAGTCAAGTTCACTTTCTGATGAACTGTCATGATCCATTTGCTTGTCTTTAACTATGTCGGATCCGGCTGACAGCAAATGTGTCATGAACTCACCATCATCACAAAGTTGCACCTGTACTAGAAGCTGTACACTGTCTGGTTTGTTAGAACGTAAATTGTACTGTTTTGACATGTCTCATCACTTAGTTGAGTGTATTCTTAAAATTCACTTGGTAAAACCAAAGTTAAAACTCAGTAAAAATAACAAACACCCAACTTGTGAATGATGACAATTTCAATGTTCCCCCTCGTGGCTTTCAAATGCAAATGGAAGAATTAAAGGTCAGAAATCATAAATATTAAGGGGCAGACCAATCAGAAGAGGTGTTACAAAGCACATGGTCAATTTAAAGATCTAAACACAGGAATCCCAGTATTGAACTAGCTACCAGGAATGAACTAGCTGGCACCAAGGTGCCAGCCCGCAGAAATTCGCCCTCTTTGATGCTTCTGGTTGCAATTTGCCACAATGTGTACTAACTTCTTTGATGTTGTAGCCTATTCACCAAAGGCTTAGAAGCTAATTCGCCTATTATCAACATTCTTCTTTGATGCCGAAGAACAATGGCAAATAAGCTGTGAGGCTATGACAACCTTCAAGCGGGGTGGCAATTGAAGATAATGCTACCATGTCTCCACCAATTACCTGTGAGGAATGGCGAATTTAGACGATGATTGCAGAACTGGCTGCGAGGACGGAGATGGAGCTACCATCTCTAGAGAACCTGTATGACCTTACGGTGAACTGCTGGAGACTATAAAAGAGGGGGCTACGGGTCCCTGATACCATTCACAAATTCAGTTTTCTGGGATATACATCGTGCATTTCTTGGATTATTTTTTAAAAGTTGAAAACCTTTTAATTTTGTAAAAACTACATTTTGCCTGGAATAGTGTAGTAAGAAGTATATGTATTTTTTCATGTTTTTGGTTATTTTAGGGGGCTAATACACTTAATCCAGAATTGTTTTGTTTCAGTTAAAAATATTTAATATGAATTTAAATTGTAACCGTTGAATGTTAAAACCCTTGTGTGTTTCCCTACTTGATACTTATTGTGGTCTTTAACAGCGTATTTATAATACATAAAAGACTGTCAAGTATGTATGTGATTACATGTTCTCTCCAATTGTTCTATTTGCAGCTGCCAACTTGAAGATCTGGTATAAGGGCATGAGGACTTGGTATGGCAAACTGACTGCAAAGAAGTCTGGTGATGGGACCAAGGAGCACACTGAGAGGGCCAGGTGAATCCTCAGCACCTTCACCTTTCTGGAGGATCACATTTCCTGTGTGCCTTCCAGGCAGTTGGCCACTGTAAGTATTCATTCACATGACATGTACCACTTTATCTTGTTCAATAGTGCGTTCGATATGATAATTTCTAGGCATGTCAGCTGAATGTATGTTATAATGAATTGAATAATTTGTGGTGAATATCTGTGGAATTTTTGGTGGTCAGTAATAATGAAATTATTACTTGATATACAATGCAAGGCATGTCACTTAATATTTGTTTCTTTACTTTTGGTTTTTCAGTTGAAGCCACCAGCCTCTTCCATCTCTTCCGTCACTTCTGTCTCTGCCACCCATCAACCAACCACTACATCAGCTGCTACTGCTGTTGCACCATCCACATCAGCTTTATCTGTTACCAGCCCTACGTAGGTCAAAGAAGAGTCAATCAATCAGAGATCAGTGAATGCAGCACACCTCCTGCATCTCAGCCTGCCTCTACTTCATCTACACTAAGTTACTGCAGAACCAGTCGCAGAAGCCACAGCTCAGAGTCTGATCTACTGGAGAGACTCTGTGAATGTGGTGATATGAATGCACAGATCTTCAAGAGGCTGGAATGTGTAATTAGCAACTATGATGCCCAGTCAAATGACTGTACTGCATGGGTCATTTGGATGACCAGGGCACTTGGCAAGATCCACGAGGAAGTGTGGCCCAGCTTCCAGCAACGAAGCATGGATCTTGTAAATCTGGCTTTGCATGAGTCCACGGATGTTGCTGACAGGGAGCAGCATAAAGCATCTCTTCAGCTAGATGAAAAGCAGAGGCAGCCAGACCAGCATCAGCCTGACCTAGAGCTGAAGGAGAGGCAGACAGAGGTGATGTAGCAGCAGAGAATACAGGACATCATAACAGTACAACAGCCAGCCTAAGCCTCAGGCCAACAGACATTACTTTTCCAGACAGTTCAAGCTGACCTTCCTCAGCAGCCACTACAGCCGGGGGCGTCTTCATCCACAACAACACCTGGCTCCTCTGCTTCTACCATATATTTGCTTACCTACATAGACAGAAAGGCCAATTTCACAGAGTTGAACCTTTCCGACCTCAATGCTTCCTTTACTGGCATTGGGTCAGTGCCAGCCACTCCACTCACACTCGGTGCTCTAGTTAACCCTCAGAACCAATCACAGACACCCCAAGACAAGGACAGTGGTGCTTAGTATATCGCCTTTATGGCCAAGGACAGTAGTGCTTATTTATATTATGTCCTATGTATGGATGACAGTAGTGCTTATTTATAGTATGACACCTGTATGGACAAGGACAGTAGTGTCCAGTATGTATGTGAACTGTATGTGAAAGCCTATGGCCCATGGACTGTGATTGTTTTGTCATACATATTTTTAATGATCTCATTGACATATATATATTCTTTATTATGGTTGCATTACTTGAACATATTCCAGAAAATGTGATATTAAATATTATTGTTCACTTTATCTGTGTATCCTTTATTTACCAAGTGTATCACCTTGCTTATATATAACATCAACAAAGTGCATGACCTTGGCTGCTTGACAACTTGTCTTTGGGTGTTTGTTATATTAACACAACCAAAGTATATGACCTTAGCTGCTTGACAACATGGCATTGAGTGTGTTATATATAGCAAACACACAAGGTGTATGACCTTGGTAGCTGCTTGACAACTTGGCTTTGAGTGTTTGTTATATATAACACAACCAAAGTGTATGACCTTAGCTGATTGACACCTTGTCTTTGATTGTGTTATAAATAACAAACACCCAAAGTATATGACCTTATAAATAGCTGCTTCAAAGTTGGCTTTGGGTATTTGTTAAATATAACATACCAAAGCATTATAGTTACCAAACACCTTGACCTTCAGTAATTGTTAACAAATACCAGTAAATAAGACAAAAGCATATGGCTGCAACAATAAACAGAGACATGACCTTTTAAGATTTTGGTTTGGTCTTTGGATAAATAAAGTTTCCACAACCAAAGATAGATCAGTTTTGAAATGTATCTGCATATCATGTACATATGGCAGTACCAATGAAGACAAATGAAAAATTAACAAATAAAATAATTTATAATAACAAATAAGCACATACATGCATATGAAAGACAAAGAGCTTATTAACTTTAATTTTAATGCAAAGCAAGCATATTTAATACTTATGATATTAAAACATATTTCAAGCCCATATTAAAGACCTTTCATGATAGCTCATAGCATATCATATAACAGTTTGAAGATACACAGTTCAAGGAAACGGCAATGGCATCAGACTTAATACTGGTGTAAATATGTTTTGCGGGTAAAATGTCACAAAACAGTAAACAGTGTAATATATCACATCGACAACACACAGTCCAATGATACTTTAAAATGCACTGACAGCTTGTTTTATACTGGTCCAATCCAAAGTCAAAGAAATGTCACAATAAAGTATATGTCATATCATATCATTTTGCCATGCTGTTGCACCCACAGGTGAATTTTAATAATGTTTAAGGTACAGTTTTACTTTCTTAGTCATTTGGGTGTCACCTCCTCAATGTCCTGCAAATTCAACCCTTGTCTCCACTGTCCCGAAACCAGCCTGTGATGCTCATTCTCATTGTCACACAATACCATGATGCATACATTGGTATCAAATTCTCATGATATTGTGCAGTACACAACAGGCCAATACAATTGAAGTGACAGTGTCTTTGTTTTGATTCACAGTAGTGAGCAAACATCCAAATCTATTGGCTATGATGCCAAATGCATTCTCCACAACCCTATGTGCATGTGAAAGTTTGTAGTTGAATATTCTCTGGTAAGCTGGTAGCATACAGCCACTGAAGGTTTTCATGAGCCAAGTACGAAGTGAAAGGCATCATTCCCAATGAGAATGTATGGCATTGGACGGTCATCACCGGGAAGTGGTTCAGCTGAAGGGACCTGTAGGGCCCATTGATGTACAATCAATGATGCCTGCCCTCAGTTCCAACTGGTTAAATATTTGCACATCAGAACTTGATCCATTGACACCCACATTCACCCGTATGAAGTTGTAATTGGCATCAACAAGGGCAAACAGAATGATTGAGTGGAAACCCTTGTAATTGTAATACAATAACCCTCCATTCCTAGGTCATCTTTTCGCCACATGCTTCCCATCTATTGCCCCCAAGGTGTGGTAGAAATTCCACTGTGAAGAATATTCTGTGGCCACAGTTTTCCATTCAGCACTGGTACAAGGGAACTGCATAACCTCATCTGAGTATTCATCAAAAATGACATCAAAAATGGCATTGAATCATCTGGCCAGCCAAGGTCTGATCCAGTACCTCCGGGCCCTGGGTTGATACCTTCTCCACCTCTCAAAAATAATTCTTGCCAGGATTATGTCTTCCTCCGGGGCTTCTCTCTGAACATCATGAATCTGCTGCAATAGTCTGAGCCTCTGTATATGGTTTGCCATTTTTTGTAACTACTCCATGTGTTCACTTGGCAAAAAATGAATGAATCAGATCTGGATCCGGAAGCAGCTTTTTATGTGAAAAGCATCCTGGTGACAAATAATTCTGAACACATTCTCTCTGGATCCTCAATCCTCTCAAGCACTATCTCCAGATATGCGCAGTCCTGGATCTCCAGGAATCACTATATAATCGCTAATCATTCTCTTTAACACATAGCAAATATCTTGCCAGATCGTACTTTTGTCTCCATACATCGCCATGTTCTTAGAAACTTCTCAGTATATCACCTACAAGTCGCAATGGGTTCGTGCAAGTATCATTCAAACCTCATAAAGCCTTGTGCAGGCCTTGTAGAATGGTACCAGAGATAACGTAGATTTCTGGATTTTTAACCACGTGACCACAGTTTTGCACTTTTATCAACAAACTTCTGCAAACTGGAATTCTTTGCTATTCTACCTCATTTGCCATTATAGTCACATCACCCTTGCCACTGTGGGACCCGGGCATAAGTACAAAGAAGGCTAGGTTTGTATTTAGTGGGAAACATTCTACACAATACGACAGTGATTCCAGGATGTGGCATATTTTTTGAAATGTTTGAAATAATTGTTACATCCTCTGATCACTGTATTGGAATATACAGGCAGGGAAGGTGGAGCAGTATGAATGGGTCATTACAGAGATTTATTTCAATGCAATTTCAAATATGTATTCATGTGAATCATAGTTTACTTTGAACTTTTAGATTTGATGTCCCTCTATTCTTTTGTTATAGCAGTTATTTTCCCAATGTGATGTTTTACCTAAAGGTCATTTATGTTTGTTGCTACACATTTTAAGTTATATATTTAAAACATAATATTCAACAAATAGTTTTTAAAATATAAATTTGAAGTATTTGTATTTTTATCTGGGAAGTATTTCTTTTCATTGAATGCATAAATGTCGAAAAAAATTGCTGAAAAATAGTATTTTGCAACTTCAATAAATACACATTTACTTCAGTCATGCAGAGATATAAATAAAATTCCTTTTTATAGGTAATAAATAAATAGCTATAAATACTCTTGTTATGTAATGATTTGGGGTTAGGTCATAAGCATTGTTTTATGTGTACCTGTCAGGTCTTTGAAGTTGTTCATGGTGTAGTGTGAAGTATTTATATAAGAGAATGCACAAAATGTCATTGTATCTCTGTTGCTAAAACAAGGCCAACACAAAAGAAAATTTGATGTGCTAAAAATACTACTTCAAAGGAGTTGGATATAATACATTCTGCTGTGCTTGATAATGTCACTGATTTACATCAGTTGAAAATGTACATATCAATATATTTTGACTTAAATTTTATTCTGTAATGTGTTGCTAAAGGAATCACAAGTAAGCATAACTATTTATTAAAATCGGAAAAAATAGCTAAATATTAAGGCATAAAGTCATCTGGTAAAAGAAGTATGCAAGATGCAAACAGCTGGAAATGAATTATCATGAACATTTACTGACTGATTAGATGATTGATTGACTAATTAATTGGGGTTGAATGCCAAGAGATTGCCAAAGTCATATTAAAACGAACAGTTGGGGGAATGGAATGCAATGCATACACGATGGTCAGACTGTGTACTGAAAATTATATTACACCAACGAAATCCTAACATCTGTCTTGTTTCAGGTCAGGTTCAGGATTGGAAGTCTTAGCCTAAGGGGATACAGGAACATCCATCAATTTACATACTAACAGGATAAAAATAACAGGATTTAAATAATTCATAAATGTCATTGTAAATTTTCACCCAATTGACTTGTATATATCATGTGCAATCCAAGATATTGCTCATTTCGTGAAATAGGCATAAATTTGCTCATTTTGTGAATTAGGCAACTGACTTCTCTGTTTCTTGAAATAAGCAATTTTTCAAGGATTTGCTTCACCATTTTATGAAATGTGCAAAAATTATGTTGCCTATTTCATGAAATGGACAATAGCATGTGTGAATAATAAAGTTTCATGCATAAAGTATTTTATTGCTTCAGTGTTCTGTAAAAACACTTTTTTATTTAACTTGAACATCAAATAGACACTAAAACAAATATGTATTGTTTCTAGACAATATTGAAACAGTATCTTTAGTCTTTATGATTTGCAAGTCATTGTGCATTGGATTTATTATTTAGTATGACAAGTGATCTAAACTTCAATCCACTTTGACTTCTAAAGGTGTAAAGAAATAGAAATACACCACAAGTAGGTTCAAAGAACCAGTTAAACCTTTGTTGATACACCTACCAATTGAAACGACACCCAGGGCCTGAGTTTACAGAGGGCATAACGGTTAATTGCAATACACCACACTTATACCCTGACCCAACATGAAATAAATTCTAATCTGAAATCATATGAAAAGGAAGTTGTGTGTTTTATTCGTGATTTGTGGAAGATCAGATAGAATGTCATTGCCAATTGAATATTTTTAGGTTATATTTATTTATACATTCTTACTTTGATACACATACAATGTACAGTTAAACCTTTGATCTAAGACTAACAAGACCAGCTAATTGGCCCTTTTGTTTCTTATATTTTTACACAGAAATTTAAAAGTCGTACCGTGAAAAGAATACCGTCAAAAGTAGATATGTTAATAGTGTTAACATTAAGTGTTTAATAGAAATGCTATTGCAGTCGCAGGCCAGGACCAGTCCAAAGAGAAAATGCTACAAGATTTGGGTAGTAGGCAAGCCAGCAGCCAATGAAGGCATACACATATCATATTGCAACTATTACGAGCTGTGCTGCAGTTTGACAAGGTTATTATGTACAAGGTGTTGAGAAAGTTCAGGTTGTAACACAGTAAAACACTTTTAAGCATATATATTAAAATATATTATAAGTTTGGGCAAGAACCTTTTCATTTACACACAATAAAATCTACTTTGTTAAAACTGTTAATTCTACACATAAAAGACATAAAAAGGCCCAAACCCAAGCTAAAGCTGAAGCTTGTGGGGTTGCTTTGATGTAGGTGTTGATGGCATCAGAAGCCCAGCCACCATGCAGCTTGAGATTTTGAATAGGAATTCCATTATCCACAGCCCAGGACACTCCAGAACGCCTGAAACAGTGGAATCCATAGTGAGCAGGGTTGAGCTTCAGGGCTGTAAGAAGCCGTTTGAGTGTAGCAGACAGCATTGGTGCTGTGAGGATGGAGGAACCAGAGGGTGAAGGTATGATGAACAAGGGAGAGGAGGAGGAGGTAGGGGCATAGGAAAGGAGGGCTTTGAGGGCAGCCACAGGGCAAATGGGGGAGGAAGGGAGGGCTGGAATTTGAACAACACGATGACTGGAAGCTGCTTGCATGGATTTGCTCCATTTGGACTCCCAAAGATTACATCACTCCTCAGAATTTGCTCCATTTGGACTCCCAAAGATTACATCACTCCTCAGAATGTGACGAGTCGGGTCGAAAGCTGTAGCAGAAGGTGGAGCCACGTTCGACACTCTGAGAAACGCAAAGAACGCGAGCATGAAAGCAGCTTTGTATACTGGCCCGTGCTTGATGAAGTCACATGCAGTGGCCAGCTTCGTGAGGTTACTGATGGAGAGGGTGGCTTTGAATCTGGGGATGTACTTTGCGTTGCACGACACAGCTTTTATGAAAAGTTGCGTTTTTCTGTGCGCGAGGGACTTACAGTCCCAATCCCATAATTGGAAGTAATGACGCAAAGCGGAAATGTATGAGGCCAGAGTGTGAGCACGAGAACCCGCCTGCGCCAGGAGTTCCAAGAATGCGAGGATGATATCTAAATCTGTAGGGCAGAGTCGGTAGTATGTTACAAAAGCCAGGAAGGTCTTAAGTTTAGCAGTGTATCCTTGGCTGGTACGTGGCCTGAGGGCTGTGTTGAGCCTTATAGAAGCTTTGGCTGTCAGCTGCGACACTCTGGGATCTGCAATTACATAAGAAGATTTGGTACACACCAGTTTCCATTGATAGGCCACCATACATAATTATTGTATTTGGACAGACTGTTAATATTACTGCTAGGTTCAAAAACACGAGATAAGATGTCAGCATCACAATTTTCACTTCCAGCAATATGTTTGACTGTCATATCAATGTCATATGAGGCAACAATTAGCCAGATAGACCTGCTGAGGGCTTGGAGTATGGGGTTTTTAATTCTTCCATATTTTAAACTCATCACTACAGCCTTGTTATCCACATGAATTGTAATGGCTTTGGAATTCCATAGGTGACAAAAACAACGTAAAGCAACCAGCACATTTGCCATTTCTAACTGGGTGATATTTGTAAGGAATGTATGGGACATTGGACGTGAAGCAGCATATACGTTTTCCTGCCAGATTGCACCCATTCCTGTAAGGGAGGCATCTACGTGCACGTCAATGCGTTCTTTTTGGTGGTTGAATATCGTCCTGCCATTAAAACGTTCCATAAACCGCAGAAACCACAACAGGTCACTTTTCATGTCATCACACACTGGGATTGCAGTATGACACTGCCTGAGTTTATTGAGGAGCCTGTTTACAAACGTTCTTGCGGGACGCAACAACGGTGTAAATATAGCAATTTTCCCAAGAGAGATTGCAACTGTTTCCTGATGATTCTACGTTTCGTGAGGTATAACCGGCATGCGTCCAGTATTTCTGTACATTTATGCTGAAGGACAAACGCGACGCCATCCACGACGTTGATTTGGATCCCCATGCAAGTGAGCTCAGTCGTGGGAGACTGGACTTTGTGTGGATTCATAGGAAGACCTAGAAATTCGAATAGTGAGTGTAGCAGGTTAAATTCTTCATGCGCGTTACGTCGTGCGTGCACGCAAATGACGTCATCAATATAGTTGAATACTGTTACTCCTTTTGAGGCCATGATGTGACGAATAACGTCCGTGACGCGCTGACACAGAGCACTTCCTGTTTTTGCCCCCATAGGGAGGCTGATGTCCAGGTACGTTTTGTCATCCCAAGACAGCCCCATGAGGTCATAGTCGCAGGGGTCCAGACGTAGGTTTCTGAACGCCCTGCTTATGTCGATTTTTGAAAGCAGAACGTCCCCATCTTTTTCTCTTATAGCATCAATAATAGAGTCCACTGTAGGGTATTTCAGATTAAAGACGATTCCATCATGGCACTGGTTGGAGATACAGTCATTAATAGAATTGCCATAAGGATGGCTTAGATTTACTATCACCCTACGAGTATCGTTCACCTTTGGCCTGGATAGCATTGGCGAATGGTGTACCTTGAATGGTAGATTTATGCAAGGACCTACGATGGCTTTGTGACTGAGTTCTTTTGTGAAGTACGCAGCCATGTCATATGGAAAATTTACTGCTGAGTGATGATTATCCACGAATTCGGTGAATTTAAGTTTAGATCTGTCAATGCAGAGGGGAAACCCGAACTCAAGGTAATCTAACAGTAAGGGGTCGTGATAATTCCTACACAACTGGCGCCAGTTGTTTATATGTAGTTCTGTGGGAACTCTGATCCTAGCATGCTGGTAGTTGTATTCGCCTGTGTTCTTTACAATTCTGTGCGCTTGAATGGCCCATTGTAAGGTGTTAGAATTATGTAAGTCCGTGGTAGGTTTGAACAAGGGGGGTCTAATTATTGACAAAGGCATGAACCCAAATGCTTTTTCACTTGTGGCGTCGATTACAATGGCCTTGCTATGAATAAAACACCATTCATGTTGTTGACAGCTACACAATTGGTCAATTAAGTCATCTTCTCCATAAGCTTGGTTAAGGCTGAGTGCACTCGGATCTTGTGAGGTAGGCAAAGAACGCGACGTGTGTGGCCAGCTCGTGTCACTGTCGAGGTCAGTGAAGCAGAGACTAGTGTGCTTTGTCCAACAGCCAGGGGAGGCAGGGAGGGAAGGTTGAAGCGAGGAATAATTGTCAATTGAATGTATTGTTCTATGCCTATTGGAGTTGAGGGTGCGTTTTCTGTAAGCTATAGTTCACTTATTGCTATTAGTGTCCCGAGCCACTTTTGTTTTCTTCCTGAGGCAATCTTGTAGTTTATGATTGCAAAACCTACCCACTTGAGCGAAACAGTATTGACATGCGTGCTTGTGAATGAGGCCATTTACGACATGATCTGATTGATGAGTGCAGTTATTGTCGTTGTAATCCTCACAAATTTTGTCCTTGGGGCTTGTTTTACTTTGCTTGTGATTTTGAGGGGTACTCTTGGCCATAATAACTCTGGCCGTGTTCCTAATCCGTACTTTGTCGACCTGATCTGGGTTTCTCCAAGACAGTTTGCCGCGTTCTATATCTTGCAACACCTGTGCATGCCTGGCAGTATTCCAGTTTGTTTCCAACGCGTCTTGCATTAGATGTCTACCGTAGTCGATCATATTTGAACGTACTGTATTTGATTTTTCTTCTTGTAGGCAACCTAAGAACCCTATAAAAAATTGAATAGGTGAGAGATCTTTGTACTCTGGGAGCTGTCCCCCTGGCCCCGGAAAACAGTAATGGTGTGGCCAAGCGATTTCCTGCCTTACAGCATTGTCCCCTGACCTGAGAAGCCCTGATTTTAGTGTTTTCGTACCTGAGATGGAGGTGCCTCTGCTGCTCCCTTGTAGCCTCTCCAGCTGCCTTTGAACTTTCCTTTGTACCTTCTCATCTGTCTTTAAAAACTCGAGGGATATTTGTGATTGGTCGGACACTGCGCTGTGGGAAGAACGCCCTGTCCCCGTGCGTGAAGGTGAGAAGCTGGTTAGTTGCGAGTTGTCTTCATCCGAGGAGTCGTCAGTGAGATGCGTTTGCTGTTTTCGTGCACTTAGCTGTTTCTTGGGTCTGCATACCTCTTCACAGCGATGTGATTGTTTGGGGGAGCTGTGCCGAACGCGCGCCTTACCCTTCACATTCTGGTCGACTTTCTGTTCCAACTGCTGGTTTTTCTTTTCCAAATGCTCCATTCTTTGTAGGATCAAGTCAAGTTTTTTATCCATACTGGATGAAGATGGGCCCCCTTGTGCCTGCGAATGGTTACTTCCATTGGTGGATGACTCTGAGTTCCTAGATTTTTGCCCCGGGGTAGGGAGATCTGGGTCATCTGAGTCCACAAGGTCACTTGAATTAGCAGCAATAATGGGAACACTTTGATTAAGAATTCTGTTACACCTGGTGCCCACAGGTCGAACATGCTTCAATCCACATTTTGTGCAATGAGCCTGCGAGGCCATGATAGTTATTTTTCCTTAAAATCAACTAAAACTAGGTAATTCCCAAGCAAGTATCCAAGGCACTGTTTTCACATTCAAAGCAAAATTAAGAATGGCAAGAAGTTTTAATTTTGCACATGAAGCCAACTTTTTGGCGGGAGTTAGTGAATGGAAGAATTACTGCCAGTCCATGAATTATTAAATTGTTAAATACACACAGGAAGGGGGTCCTGGACTTCAACTGAACTGTTGTGACATGCACCAACCAGAAATATAACTATCAACAGAAACATTTTTTAAACAACTGAGACAGAAAAAACTCATCTTTTTATCTTTCTTTTTACCTGAATAGTAGTTTATATTACACAGTTTTAATATTTCCTAGATATTTCCACATCTCCTATAAACACAATACACCGTAGAACGCTTTAAAGATGTTGGCAAAGTTTTTCTCTCATCTACGCATGCAGAGGTCCTCAGTGGCCTGGTGGTTAGCAAGTTTGGCATCTAATCATAGGCTGTCACCTCTGTGGGTTCGAGTCCCACAAGTGGCAATTCTGAGGACCTGTCCCAATATGACCCTGGCTGTTGAACGGGACGTAAAACCCCAACTTTGACCTTTGATCTACGCATGCAAATTATACTTCATGAAATAAGTATAGTAAAACTATTAAAAAGATTTGCCTGGAAAATGGAAAGACACTAACCAAACAATCTGAAATTTTACAGGAAGTTCAACATTATTATTCAAATTTATTTAAAAGCCGGGATGATAAGTTAAATGGTTTTAATTTGAATAAACATCTTAAAGGCATAAATATCACTAAGTTAAACAAAATTGATGCAGCCTCTCTTGAAGGACCACTAACAACTGATGAATTGGGTCATGCTCTAAGAAATATGAAGCACAATAAGACACCTGGAATAGATGGTTTTCCTGCAGAATTCCTAAAAATGTTTTGGTGTAAAATTAAATATTTAATAACAAGGGTTCTGAATAATTGCTATAAAACAGGAATCCTTCCAATTTCACTGCGTCAGACAATTATAAATTGTATTCCTAAGGGTGATAAATCTAGGGACTGCCTAAAAAACTGGCGTCCTATCTCACTTTTAAGCACCTTTTATAAACTAGCATCTGCCTCTCTAGCTACTAGGATGAAGAGTATACTGGATACACTTATATCAGATTCCCAAACCGGATTTGTTAAAGGTCGCTATATTGGTGAGTCTATCCGTCTTGTGTATGACATCATGAATTATACAGAAGTGAACAAGACTGATGGGTTATTGATGTTGATAGATTTTGAAAAGGCTTTTGATTCAATTTCATGGAAATTTATGTATAAAGTTCTGGATATTTTTGGATTTCCCGAAAGCTATATTAAATGGATAAAACTGCTGAATACATCAATAATAGGTGCAGTTGTGCAAGCCGGTGTTAAATCTGAGTTTTTAAAAATAGAACGAGGCTGTAAACAAGGTGATCCCATTGCCCCATACCTATTTATTTTATGTGGTCAAATTCTATCATATATGATTAAGAACAATAATAACATTAAAGGTATACATATAGGTGGACATGAATTCAAAATCACTCAATTTGCAGATGATACAACCCTCTTCTTGAATGGAACACAGAATTGTTTGCAGGCAGCCCTCAATACACTTGAATTATTTGGCTCTTTTTCTGGATTGAAAATGAATACCAGTAAGACCAAGGTAATTTGGATTGGAAGAAAAAAGCATACGGTGGAAAAACTAAATGTAAATAGCAAGCTACAATGGGGTACCGATAGTTTCAGTCTATTAGGGATTCAGTTTTCTGTTGACCTTGAGTTAATTCCTAGCTTAAATTACAATAAAGCAATGGATGATGCATGGAAATTGTTAAATGTTTGGAAAAAAAGAAACCTTACACCTTTTGGGAAAATTACTATCATAAAAACCTTTTTTTTATCTAAATTTAACCATCTTTTCAGCTGTTTGCCCTCACCAGTTAACGCCATTGTTAAAAAGATCAATTCTGTGCTTTTCGGTTATCTTTGGGAGGGTAAACCTGACAAAATAAAGCGTTCCTATGCAACCTTAGACCACAGTAATGGTGGTCTCCAAATGACTGACCTCTGTTCGCATATTCAGTCTTCTAAATTAGTGTGGATGACCAGATTAATGCAAGGGAGACCTACTTCCTGGCAGCTGCTTTTTGAATATAACATATCACCAGTTTTCAAAATAAGTAAATTTGGTTATGGCTGGTGCAAGTGTATTCTAAAAACTATCAAAAATAATTTTTGGAAAGACGTATTGCAAGCCTGGGTGGGTTTGTGCGAAAATTTATCCATTGAAACAAGTGAACAACTCCTATCATCTCCAATTTGGTATAATCCTAGAATTTCATCAGCAACCCTATATTTTCCAAACTGGTTCCGACATGGAATTGAATCCATAGGAGATGTTGTAGACAACAATGGCACTCTAATAACTGAAAATGAACTAAAAAATAAATTTAAGCTTCCTAGTGTTAATTTTTTGGAAATGGCAAGACTAAAAATTCTTGTTAAGAAATATATTCAAAAATTCAATATCACATTGCAGGACTTCAAGAGACCAAATATACCAAGAGAAATGGCGATTATTATTAACCACAATAAAACTAGGGATTTTTACAAACTTATAAATTCCAGATACCCAGAGACTGGAATTAAGCTTAAATGGAGTGAAGATTTGAATTTATTTTTGCAGTCAGGTGATTGGGAAAAAATCTTTAAAATTTGCTTCAAAACAATAAAGGACAATTATTTGATATGGTTTCAATATCGTATATTATACAGAATTCTAGGTACACGTAAATTATTATATAATATGAACAAAAGTCCTTCACCAAACTGCTTATTTTGTGATAATACCCCTGAAACTCTTATTCATTTATTTTGTCAATGTCCAAAAGTAGTAAACTTTTGGACTGAGGTTGAAGATTGGGTTGCAAGTAAAACAACTCTTCTAACTAACTTTACCCCATCTGAAATTATCCTCGGATACCTAAAAGATGAAAATTTCCTTCCAATCAATGTAATTATAATGTTGACAAAGAAATATATATATACAAAGGCAAAAACTACTACTCCTTTGATCCTTACTGAACTGAAGAAAATTGTCCAACTTGTGTTTGAAGAGCAAGAGTATCTAGCCAATCTACAGCTTAAGGAAGAACATTTTAATAAGAATTGGGCACTATTCAGAGATATCCTCAGGGCATAATTGTTGTATAGTTACAAAAAATACTATATTCTGTAAATGCACTGGTACATCCTTTGTGTTGGTATAATTTCAAAAAGTGTAAATGTAAATGTCTTATCATATCGTTATTGTACTTGTATATATAGAATGTACAAATGGACCCTGGGTCACCCTTTGCCATGGTGTGTGTACCCCCAGGATGTGTAATGGCAGCTATGTCTCATTCTGTCTCAAATAAAGTTTTATATATAAAAAAAAAAAAAAAAAAAAAAAAAATAAGTATCATCAGCTGTCAAATATCAATGGGCAAGTCATGGCTGAATAAATTTCCCATTTCCGGAAATGGGCAATTTCGTGGATTGTGTGTAAGATATATATATATGTAATTAAAATATGAAGACTTTTATCTTGACTTCAGGAGTCACGGTGGTGAAGTGGAAACACACTCCCCTCTCACGTCTGAGGTCGGCCGTTCAAACCCAGAGATTATGTGGGTAAAGTTGGTAGTTGCTTACTGATGGTCTGCAGTTTACAGTACATAACCTTGACCAATTGTATTTATTGGTTTCCTCTGTGCATAAAATTACTTGTCTTGATAAGACCTGTACAGTGTTGAAAGCGATGTAATACCCCATATATATAAATAAATTTGACTACAATGCAGTGTAACAAATAGATATGAATAAGTAAATGTACATTTTACTGTTCAGAAAAGATTTTTCAATGAAAAAATGGTTTTTATTGTACCTAATTGGCTTGTCTGATTTTTTCATAAAAGTGCATTATTAGCATTGATACAAAACGTGTCAGTGACATGACCATGTTTCATAATCAGCTAAAAGCTGCACAGGCTGTTACAGGTAGTACCGGCTACCTCCGACTGTCCATATTTTTTTTACTTTGATCTATTTCTACTGTTTATGTGCTTTTATTCAGGCCAAGTTCACTAGTGTAGGATAAAACATGTTTCATGTTTATATTAACATTGATTTGAAGTCTTAACCCTCATGATTTTTTGTTGTTTTGAGCATTATCAATGATTTATTACTTTTTCATATTACAAGTGTATTACTTAAAATATAAAATCACAACTGTATTGTCTAGACTATTGACACATTATATATACACTGATAACTAAACATAAGCTCTTTGTCTGAGTAAAGTGACACACACTTTAACTTGTCATAAGAATACAGCAAACAACAAATTTATCATCCAGCCAATTGGATTTCAGTGTTGCAAATAGTATAGCTTTGTAAGTTGTATTTAATGCTTAAAATTGGGTTGTGAGTTTTTACCCCAGAGCCCTTAAGGGCTGTCGGGTTATTGTTTTCATCCATGGTGTCTGGATGGGTGGGCGGGCTTGTGGTGGGAAATAGTTCACCGCCTTAATCTCAGAAACTATAAGGTGTAGGAAGTTGATGCTTTTTAGTAGGGACATTGGTTAGGGGTCGCAGGTGTGCAATGTCATGGTCTTACCTCTATTTGACTTTTGACCTTGCTGTAGTGATTTTGAGTTTGAAAATCTTGTCGGGCTATATTTTGGAAACCATAAGACATGGAAAGTTGATACTTGGAAGGGACATTGGTTGGGGAGTGTAGGTATGCAACGTCATAGTGTGACCTTGATTTGACCTTTGACCTTGCTGTAGTTACCTTGACCTATAATATATTGTCTGGGCTATATCTCAGAAACTATAAGGTGTAGGAAGTTGATGCTTGGTAGGGACATTGGTTGGGGGTTATAGGTGTGCAACGTCATGGCATGACCTTGATTTGACCTTGGATCTTGCCATAGTGATCTTAACCTATAGAATCTTGTCTGGGCTATTTCTCAAAAACCAGGATATCTAAAAAACAGGATTACCTGTGGCAAAGATTTGCAAGCATCCGCAGCTTCTCAATGAAAGTGTGCTAGACTTGGTTGAAATCCCATAACAGGTGTATTTTTGGTGTGCAAGCCAACTTCTAAGGGCTTTCCTAAAAAGGTAACCTTCCTTCTTGAAGTGGTGGTGTATGTGTTCTTTAATGGGGTAGAAAACTGCCAGGGACATTCTCAGAAAATTCTGGTAACCTGGGATATCAGTCTGTATTACGTCGACCAGAAGGTAATCTTTTTTCTTCTCATTCAAGGATCATGGCATGAGCCAGGGGTTTAGTGTCATCCTTCTTGCTTAGTCTGGGTGGTGTTAGGAGATGTGGTAAAGGTGCTGGCTGTGTGGTAGGTGCTGGTCCTGGGTTCTGATGTGTCCTTTTTGTTTGCAAATCAGAATGAATATCGAAATATTTAACTCAATTAAAAACAACAGGGCCTTCAGCTTTTGTAAAAGTCTCTCTGGTGATGTGGTGGCATATTTGCAGTGAGAAATAAAAAGGGGTTAGTATTGTGCTGCTTGGTTCCCGACAGATGATCCTGACTCCAAAAATTAATTAGTCTGGTTGGGAAAAATTCGGACACTGCTCCAGTCTCCTGTCGGTTTTTCACTATGGTTTGTTGTGAACAGATATGACTTATTGGTTGGGTCTCTATGGCTTGTCCCAATACTTTCATGTTTAATCCTGCAGAAAAACATCCGGACACCAAGTCAGGTCAGGCTCTAGATCCAGAAAAGCTGGAATGTAGTATGTCCTGTCAGGAAGGTGAAACTGACCCATAATTTTTCTGTGCTATTTTTCTGGACTTTTTGTCCCTGATTCCTGACTCGGCTAACCACCCTAGAGTCGTTAAGGCTTTGTTCCAGGTGAACACCCACAGAGGCTTACTTGTTATCTCGTCTGTCTTGGAAATAAAAGCGGGGAATATATATTACTTGTGATTTGCGTCTGTAGAAACACCTAGTGTTTCGAGAATTTGCATATAACTAGCGAAAATAAAAGATTTTTTTGCCATTTTTCTAATCCAATCAACAACAAAAATCATGCAATAATCATTTCAGTGTCATTTATTCAATGGTGAAGAAACATAGATGGTTCCTTATGTGATACTGTTATGTTGAACTGTATTTGATTACAGGGGAGATTTGACAAGAGGCTTGCATGTTATGTCACTATGGAGACGTATCAGTTCTCTGGAGAATGTGCTTGGTGCTGTCCTCAATTCAGTACACACTTGGCAATGAAGACTATGGCATATAAAAGGGAGTTGGATCTGAAATTCATTTCCTCCGCCGAGGAGCGATCATTTTCATGACCATTTGTCTGTTTGCCCAGTTGTCTGTTTGTTAGCAGGATTACGCAAACACTAGTGGTTGGATCTTCCAGAAAAGAAGTAAGAGATGGGTGTTGTATTTGTGATGATTAAAGTGATTGAATATTTGAATGCTTACCAACACGACAGTATACTAATATTGACATAGAAAAAGTACACCATTAGGGGATCACCTTGCACCACATCAATTATGTTATTTTTGGAGTTGATTTAGGTGGGGCTTTGAGGGTGTTAATTTGTGAACCAGAAAGCTATGTCAAAGGTGAAAAACTGCCAGAACTAAATTGCAGAATCAAACATTTCCAACCTACATATGTAGAAGGTTTTTAAATTCTAGTTGTCATGTGTCAGGATTACTGCATTTTCATGGCAACTCTTAGATTCTGTTAATGAGTATACACAAGCATTTGTACTTTATTCCATTTGTCCACCGCTAAAACGTAGTTACCTGTTGAACATATATCACCTGGCTTACAAAAATATTCATCACCAGAGGAAAAGCTCCATTTTGCAGCAAAATTTGAACTGATGACACACCGGTTACCGATACCGAAGGAGTTTACAGTATAGAATCTTGACCAACTCATTCAATCTGATTTCCTTTGGCCTTAAAACTACCTGTCATGATATAATCTACACTATGTCTTAAAAGAGATTAAACTCACTAGTGAGATAACTTAAAGAGACCATTATCCACAACTGGTTAATTTCTTGGTCCCACTGTAGGCGGTATTATTTATGTTCAGACTTCTGAAGTGTCAGAAAGTACTGAACACCACAGAAAAGTGGTGGGTCAATGAAGGAATAGGCCATTTCTTAAAATGCCCATAAATGTAAAAAATCTGTCTGTACTGGGGTCGGAGCATATAGCATTCACTCATTAATGGTGATCAGCCTCTGTACTTGCAGATTCCAACTTCAGACAAATAAAAAGAACACCAAACACTAAAAAATCAGTAGTATTTTATACAAAAGTTGGTAAGATTATACAAGGAAGAACAAAAACTATTGGACTGGTTAGTTTTTAACTGTTTCTCAAGTTTCATTCTGATGATTTTGCCTCCCGACTATCCAGATTATGTACTCCTAAGCAGAAACAGAGGGGAAGGATACGGCATTGTAATGACATCTCTTGCTACGCATTGGATCTGGGTCATATATCTGTACAAGGTGGAATATAACCATAGCTTGGTTGTCCTCAAAGACAGTATAAATCTAGATCTAGACCGCCAGTCCGGAAGTTTTTGTGATTTTTGGGCAATTTCCTTATGCATAATTCAAAACCTGTCCAGCAGATGGGAGCTATATTTCCACATAAGTAGGGTCCTCTGTTCATGGCTTGGTCTTCCTGGTGAAGTTGATTATCCCGATTTATATTAGGTTTTAATGGACCCACTAAAATGTTTTTGGTAATAATTACACACCAACTTTGTATATATTAAATGATGAAGCAGGAATATATTGACTGAAATTCATGGACACATCCAAACTTGGTCCATACATATTGGAAACTATAGAGGACAATCCACTTTACTCGGTAAAAACACTTATTAATCTTCCATGTTTATCCTATATATAGAGACCAGATGATTTAATGGAAAAGTTTCCTATCTTTAGGTCATCCATCAACTGCAGTTTATTCTGTAAATAGAAGCTGACTTGTCTAAATTAAGGCCACACATAAACTCTGCTTCACATAAGAGCCCAGTGTATTTCAAGAATTCTGTTTGTGTTTTTTATCTCATGAAGATTAAGTACAGATGCTTACATCACCCAATGACAGTTAAAGAGAGTATTGCAGTAATAGAAAGTTTCTTCACTTGACTGCACACTAGCATGGTTTATGTACAATTCATGATACAAGAACTGATTTCTCAATTGATTTGGGTTTAACGTCTCTGTTTACACATTGTGTCAATCAAATCACAAGAGGTATTTGATGAGATGGAGGAAAACAATGTATACTAGTTTGAACCACAAAGTCATTTGGAACCGGTAAGCAACTCTCAACTTACTCATTTAGGTTGGGAATTGAACCTAAGACTACAGGGATATGAGGCGAGTATGATATCCATTGTGTCCAAGTTTAAAGAAGGACAATGGGCCAAGATGCTTTACGACTCTTGGACTTTATCCAGAGGTTAACCATATGGCCTTTAATCTGTGACCAAAGTCACCCATATACGTTACACACTCGCCTAGGGACACAGAGTACATGGGTTCAAACCCAGGTACAGGCAGATACATTGTAGCCCCGATGACCAATTAAAACTGTGTTCCTCTGTCATTGGGTCTTAAAGGCTGAAGAACCTCATGGACATTGAGAAATGGTTATCCTTGAACCTGTCTTTCAGTTAGGGGAATGTAAGTCACTTGAGAGCTTGTGCTGTACTTGTGCAGTCCGATGGGTTGATTAGCATGTTGAGTTCTACTGTGTATAGACAAGTGTATGGAATATGAACAGTCAGGAAGATACGTGGTGAAATTGGAAGATTCACGGCTAATATTTGGAAGATTAACGGTCAATGTTTAGAAGATTCTCGGAAAATGATATATTAAGTCTGTGAACATGAAGTGCAATTGTATTTGATCTTAAACCAGCCTTTCTTTTCATAAAATAGTGCAATAATATCCCTAACTTTTCTGACATTTGGTGACCGCATATAATCTTAGATTGACAGCGTATGTTCTTAATAGTGATCACGTATATTCTTAGATTAGTATGCAAAAATTCCAACTGTGAATATACTTGACCATGTATATTCCTGTATTCTATAGAGATATTGTTCTGAGTATAAGTACACAGTAACAATAACAACCATATGACCTTCAGTCATCACCTTATACCAAAAACAAGTGATTCATCATGTGATTATTTTTCTATCAATATAACAGAGGCAACTGAATAATCGTTGCACGATTATATGAAGTAGTTTACTTGGAATGAAAACACAGAAATTTCCATCAAATTTAAGTAAAATTAATGAGAATTGAGGAAACAATTACTGAAAATAAAATGAGGAAAGCGTTTAGAATCACAAGTGAAAAAAGAGCTACACCCGAGGACACTTCTGTTCCATATACATTACCGGTCTTTATCATGGGTCTTCTTTGACTCTCATTCAGAAATTTATCTCCATACGGTGAAAATATCAAAATGGCCAATGTGTCTGCTTTAAAATTTCAAATTACAGTCTCACTGATGCGAGCAAGTACAGACACTTGGAAACAATAGGACAAAAATATGTAGAGTGTGTTATTTCATACTGCTTCATCCCTGCTCTAGTTGATGCACGAGATACTTTTTTCAAAGAGATCAAATTAAGTAAAAAGAATCTGCAAGCACATCTCATCTGTCAATGTTTAATACAGCAGACTGTGAGTCTAAAATGTTTCCATGTTTGAAAGAGAAGGTTCCGTTGTCAAGCAGTCTTCAGCATCTTTTTTCACTTCAGCAATCTTTTCTACCTATTCCTGACACACAAATTGCAAAAAAAGTTCATTAACAAAATAGATCTCCCAGAGGTTTATTGACCTTTGTTGAGGTAATACAAACCTGAGTCAGAGTCCACGTTGAGAATAGTTAAGTACAGAGGAGTCAATAGTTTATACACATATATCTATAAATAGAAACAAAATGAATCACCTTTATCTAATAAATACATGGCAGAATGATATACAGTTTTGTATCAAGTAAGAGTTGCTTTGTGCCAACAAAAATGTGCAATTAAATTTTTCACAAAACATAAACATGCCTGGTTGCATATTTAGCTTTGACTTGAGGTTATTTTATTGTACTGATGCACTTCTCTAGAGAAATAAAGTACAAATTACCTGTTAGTCTCCCTCTGGTGAAATAGTTAATAGACATTTCCATAGAATCATTTCATTTCTCTTGGCTAAAGCTTCTGTCCTAAAGATATTTAAAGATTTATTATTGAGCTGAACCTGTCATTGCCTAGTTAAATGTATTGTATGGGCGATATATCAAACAATGTGCTTAACTTTGAGGGAAAACAGGGATTTTAGATAATTCACACTGCATGAGCTTCAGATAAGTGAGAAAAAATGTATCATAAGCTGAGAAATGGATTGTTCTGTGGGTGAAATTTCTTACTTGTTTTGTACTGAAATAAATATTATCTTGTTGTGACCGTGGGACTTCAATTAGAATGAAAGTCCTGTCACCAACTAAAAAAAATCTGATTGGGTTTCCTTTCATACTTTTCATGGGTTTTGCTAAACATCCAATGTATTGCTGTATTAGAAATGTGATATTGGATATTTTACTCACTTAAACCACATTTTTGGTATAAGACAATAGAAAAAATGTGAATTATTTTTCACGAATCCATACTTTTCAGCTTCAGAATCCACACTTTTAAGCTTCAGAATTCACACTTTTTAGGTAAAGAATCCACACTTTTTAGATTAAAAATTCACACATTTTAAATTGTTTAATTTATTGGCCCTGATGACAATGTAATCAGGTACACATAGTCTGACAATTTGAATGTTGATTTTTTAAAGAATTTTGTTTTATGGCCATCATTTTAAAAATTTACACACATAAACCACAGTAGTTAAATACATACAAATGAAGCACTTCACTTTGTATCAAAATAAAAAGCAATTCACAGAAGAAAATATTTGCAACTTGACACTGACTTTGAAACAAGCAATCTTAATATTTCGAACAAAAATCGCTTTCAACATTTATGAACAATTTTACAATCACTGGTGTATTTGATGATGTGCTGCAAGTGGCAGTTTTACAAGTCTCTTGTTGGAAAAATATCCAATTGTAAGATGGAGGATTATAAAGCTTTATTGGAGAACAAGCTTCTTAGGGTATCATATATGACTGAACCACAATTTTTCTTTATCCAACAATGCAAAACATTTTGTAAAAAAACACCATGTGTGACCCACGTCCATTTAAAATCATTTCCATATTGATGTAGGTGTATCTGAATTGAGATGATATCATGCAAATCCTCAGCAAGAAAATCCTCCATCCAAAGTGAAGCAGTGAATGAAATCCAGCACGTCTGATTTTTATTTGGGGTTTTACGTCGCTTTCAACACTGTACAGGTCATATCACGACGGGTAGTTGGAAGGGCAGAGGAAACCAGTACATATAGTTCGCTAGGGTTCTGTACTGTAAACTGCCGACCAACGGCAAGCAACTACCAGCTTTCCCACTTACGGCCATGATGGGGATCGAACCCCGGCCGCAGAGGTGGGAGGCGCGAGTGTTACCACTCTGCCACCGTGGCCCCCTCCAGCAAGTCTGAAAACAAGTTTAGATAAAAATACAATGAAATAATATTTGATGCAAAATCAATTTTGGGAACAGTATTTTGATGATGGTGTTTGTCTGAGAAACTAGTACAAAAATTTGTTTTGTTATATGATAGGGCAGTCATTAGTGTCAATGTCAACATTTATATTGACATTTTGACATTTAATTTAAGTTTTAATAAAATGTATAAAGAACACAATAAAATGTAATGAAATCTAGCAAAAAGTGAAATACGTTACCTTTGACATCACTGTGCATGGTCTATTTCCTTAATGTATTTTTTCCCAAATCCTTTCAACCTATAATCACTGATATTTTTATGTATATATTGTATAATAAATAGGCTTTGTCATGTACTTTCACTGGACATGGTTGCAAAGATGCAAATTTGACACCTTAAATGCTAAAAACAAATGTACCAGCAGAATACAAAAAATTTAATTAAATCAATTGAACATTTTCAGAATAAACACTTTTTATTGAATGTTCAGGTCACCACATTCAATGCAATTAGACATTTAGGCCAAATATATTCAAACTTTGATTTTACATGGCTTTTTTAGTGTTTTAAGCCAGAGAAACCACTCAAAAGTGTGAATTTGTGAATCAGAACATTACTCGGCCTTCCCCCTCGTATTTTCTGATTCACGAATCCACACTTTCTTGTGATTTCTCCAACACATTGTCTTACATTGCATTTTAATAGCATTAGTCTAATCAGTTACATAAAACATGTATTAATAGCCTGTGGTGCTTTTATTAGTTCATTATTAATATTTGAGATAACATTTTCAATTGTGGTTTTGTAGGCTAACATATCAAGACCACATGGTTTGAAAAAAAGAAACATGTATTGACCTGAAAATGCAAAATAACAGCCTCGAGGTCCATATGGCATTTATGGCCCTCTAAATGATGTCATTTCAAACATATGAAATTTGTCTAAATTTTAAAATGTAAGCATTGTATATGCAATATCCACATAAGTTAAATGCCTTGCCGAGTCATACCGTATTACTTCTGCAAGAATGTTATGTTTGTGTGTGTTTGTCTGCATTCTCTATTACTCTAACAGTAATGTATGGATCTTGCAAACTTGTGTGTGGGCAGGGCCTGACCAAAGAAAGACGTTTTCAAAACTATTAAAATATGACCAATGAAAATAACCATATAACTAATGTTATGTTGTTTATCTTCATGTCTGATACGTTCAAATATATCTATTGGGAGATATTTTGAGACATATTCATAATTACAGGCGACAGTGTGAATATAAAAAAATAACTTGAAATTATTTATCCGCCATTTCTGCATAGAATTTTGTGAAACAATAATATGCAGAAGCTTTGTGAAACTCCTTACTCATGGTGTATATAATGTATCTGTAACATGACATAATGAATAAAATATTTATGAAAGTAGGTAGTTGCTTGCACATTTGCAATGCTAATTATCCATGGTAAGGGAGTGCAGGAAGTACAAAAAAGTACTGACTGGTCTCTGAGTGTATTGATGTCAAACACATTGTGGCTTCAATAATAAAAGGCTTTATATAAGCAGATCAATATACGATATAAGGCTTTCAGTCTACTGCTCTCTGGGTATATGTATAAATGTACTTTGGGTTATTATTCAGCTAGGGCCCTGAAAGACTTTTACTCTCTAAAATTGGCTTTATCTTACAGATACAGACTATAGATCTTAGTTGTCACAGATAAATAACCACCCTCAAGCTATCTAACTGTCTATACGACCATCTCTGGTGTTTATCTGGAAATGTGTTATTATTGAGATGATGGAATGATTATTGTTATTTGTCCAGCATCCTATAAAAGCTAGGGTATATAAATATTGAATCCTGATGTAGTTAAGTCTGATTCCAGATATTTGTTTTGAGGTTTTTCATTTGAGAATATTGAGATATTATGATACTCTTTCTGTATTAGAATTAGGGAGTTCTTCTTTGCAGGCTTATTCATTTCATCAATGGGATGTAAAATTGTGTCTGCAATCTATTTTTAACTGTATAATCAGTTTTACAACTAAATCGTTTTTCTAAATATATTGCAATAAATAAGGTACACAATTTTTTTTTCAATTGAATGTTTTTGGGCCTATGCGTTCGGGTTGAGATGACAAGATTGGCGATCCCTTGTCAATGTGTAGCATCACTGGAGAGCACTGACTGAACGCAGACTTCCGATAAGGCCACTGAGTATTCCTTATATTGTAATTTCAACCAAATACTGCTGTTTTATTATTAATTTTTTGGAGTCACCAAAACCCCCCAAACTGTTTAAAACACTGACGAGCACAGGAACACACTAAAACATAGCGGCCTTGGTGGAGGTGGTACAGTGGAAACAACACATGATTTATTCCGAGTGAACAGATCAGAAGTATGACCCAAGAGGTAGGCCTGTGCTTGACCACCAAGATCCCTCGTAACACCAAATATGGATCACGCAAGATTGATCTTATCTTATCTTTATCTTTTATTTGGACTCCTAAGTTTAATCTTCTCATAAGGTGATATATTTCAGCTCAGTTTTAATGATGAATATTGGTCTTACTATAAATGGACAACATATGCCATAGCACTAAAATGACAGTCTGTATGATTGGTTCACAGTCCCTGCCCCCCCCCCCCCCCCCAAGAAAGACACACTGGGGTTATATATATTTATTATACAATAAATGTTGCTACTAAAAATACTTTTAAAGATATATCATAAAGCAGACATTAAAGAGTACATAATATATGTTAATAAAGAAGTACTAAAAGCTGACATTATAATCTCATTAATATAGATGTGGAGACCCCCCATGACCCCAATCTAACTGGGTTTGGCCTTAAGGTCAGATTATAAACTACTACCTGAGGTAATATGTACTTGATAAGACCATAAAGTAAGTATGAATTACGAAACAAGTTGAAAGGTGAAAACAATACCTGGAGGTCAAAACCCAGGTGAATTAAGGTCAAAGGTCAAAGGTCTAGTATTTAATTATCCTTAGAAAATTGAGGGTTGGAACAATACCTCCATCAATGACAAGCAGATGTAAATTAAGGTCAAAGGTCAAGGTCACCCAAGCAGATCATGAACCTTGAGTTGAGAAGTGGAGAGGTCCAACCAGGTCACGAGGTCATAATATAGTATAAACATGTAACATTATGACTGAAATGTGATATAATAATGAAAAGAAAAGGGGCCCAAACACCCAGTATAAATGGACGACATGTGCCATAGCACTAAAATGACAGTCTGTAGGATTGGTTCATAAAGCAATTTTGAGTAAAAAGTTCGACTATGAGTATTCAGTACAGAAAGGGTCACTCATAAAGGTTTTCAAACATATTTTTTAAATGAGACATATGTGACCATGTTTAGTCATCCAACCTTGAGAAGTGTAAAGCCTGGTCACACGATCGACCACATAATCAGGGTACTCGGGCGGAAAATTTCCAAGATATAAGGCTCACTTAAGGCTTGTTTCTTTGAAAAAATTTAAAATTTATTTTAAGAGCTGGTAAAGTTTATCTGTCATCATTTATTCATTTAAAACAAATAATAAGAAAGTACATTAAAAATATAACTCCACGATTCCGCAAAGGATTGCCTAAAATGCCTCATACCAATTCTGTGAAATCCCTTTAACACTATTGATTAGGACTTGCCCATGTTTAACTGCAGCGACAGCTACTAATTGCATATACCCAGGCAGTCAGCTACAGTTTGCTGACATAGAAGCAGAGTAACAGTACAAGTAGCAGTGTGTTCATTGTGTGTAACAACTCAAAAACTTCTCAAATCTCGCGAGAGTGTCTTTTGTGTGAGAACTTATAGCTGGTTGTGTTAACTGAGTTGTAGTGAGAAAAATTAATAGTATGTTCGTGAAGAAATTATATATGCAATTGTGCCAAAATATAAGGTGTTTGGAAGAGAAATGGGCATCTGTATTTTTAAGAGAGGATGAATAAGAGTCAAATATAGGACAAAGAAGAGACGCAAATCAAAATGAGAATATTGTATGAAAATAATAAATGAATTAAATAGCTGGTATTGAATTACTCAGATTTCAAAGGAACAAATGAAGGCAACAATGACATGTGAAAAAGTAGAAAACACGTACACGTAGATAAAAGGACAAAACAGGCAAAAAATTAAGGCTAAGAAAATAAATTGAAAACCCTGTTGGTAAACTTTAAAAATAATTATAAGCAAATAAATTGCAAATCCTGTTGGTAAATTTTTAAAATAATTACATTATGTTCACATAAAAAACTCATTGAAGATAAGTGGAACAGAATCAGAAAAAGTACATCTATGTTTCGTGTAAGGGTGTTTACATCTAAAAATATTGACTACAAAAAATAACATGAAAGTTTTATGCACATTTCTATGACAACATCATAACTGGATTGATATAAAACACATTTACAGCATCAGAAGAATCTCACAGGATTACTTTGGATATGGCCTAAGAGGGATTTACTCTGTACAGACTGTTTTGGGGATATTTTATGGAGAGTTGATGTGACAGGATTTATAAATTCACTTTTTGCTATTGTCTTTGCTGATGAAGAACCAATTTACCCTCTCTGTCGTCTGGGAATCCTAGAAAAGAACCAGTTTACTGATTTCACAGACCCATACAGAGCTTTAAAGCAATCCTAGCCCTTTAGTTCTGGATTATATTCACCAGATAAACTGTCAGTGTGTTTTGCTTCTGAGATTGTTTCAGAGATTCATTCAGACACTGAGAAAAATTGGTTTCTGGTAGCACCACAAAGCATTGTGTGAAAGAGACTTTGGTGTTGTATTATATTCAATAATTTAATGGTAAAATATTTACTTAACCCCAAAGGTATTAGTAAAAACCTGTTATTTAAATTGCTTGACTGGTTAAATTGGATACCATTACCAAGATTTTATTTGAGAGCTATATATTGTTTTATGCATCAGGGTATGACAAAAATGGATAAATAAATACAGATGAAAAGCTGACCATCTGCTAAATAACTAATATTGGTGTTGGACTTATTTTCACAAGTCATGTGTTGTATGAAATCTACTAGCTGTCTTTAGGAAGTTTACAGGTGGTTGAAAAACAGGGCTCAATGAATACCTCCAATATGTCTGAACATACGCCGTGCCCTCCTTTGGTACCATATACCATAGATGAATGTACTTTCTATGAACTGATAATATATACAGCCATCATGGGACCCATTTGTCTACTTGGGCTCGGCGGAAATATCCTTTTGTGTTGTATATTCCACAACAATGCGAACAGCCTTATGACGTCATCAAGGATTCTCCTCATCTCCATGGCAGTGACGGATGGCGTGTTTCTATTGGCTATGATACCCACGTTTTGTATACAACCCTTACTGGCGTACACTGGTAGCATGGACTTCTACACACATTATATATATCCTTACATCTATCTCTACATGTTCATAGTGTGCAGTATATCACACACCTGTAGTGTCTGGGTTACAGTGGTAGTTGGAGTGAGTAGGTATGTAGCTATATGCAAACCATTCAGTATGTCTACATATTTCAGTGAGACCAGGACCATACTCTGTATTATGGCTGTCATTACTGCCGGTTTCCTGTACAACTTGCCACAATTTTTGGAATGCAAGATCACCTTTCAAGTTATCGACAATGAGACTGTTCCCCAAATTTCTGATTTGTTGCACTTCAACAGTACCTGGAAGACCCTGTATGACACCATCTTCTATCTGTGGTTTATATTCGTTATCCCTCTGTTTATTCTCTTAGTTATATGTGTTCTGGGAATACGGAAATTGCAAATGGAGAAACAAAGTCGACGGTGCAGCCGTACATTTGAAAGCTCCAGACAAAATTTGAAAAATCAAACAAAAGATCATATGGAGAAATGTGTAACCAAGATGCTACTCGTGGTATTGATTGTGTTCATATTTTGCCAAGCACCTGCCATGATAAATAGAGCGGCCATGATAATTTTACCTTATACATTCTGGGAGTGTGGGACAGTAGCGTACTATCTAGGTCACCTGTGTAACGTGTTACTGGCTGTAAATTCTTCTATCAATATTTTCATCTATATCAAGTTCAACAAGACCTTTCGAACTCTTCTGAGGATTACTTGTGACTGGAGAAAGAGCCTTACTGTTGTTTAGGAGTTTAATCTGAGTATATAAACCAGATTTATTTGTCTTGTTTTCTTTTTAATATAGTGTAGATATTCACCTATAAAATATGTCATCATAAAAATAAATCACCTTAGTTTTACTGATTAATCGATATAAGTATATAGAACGGAGTGAATAACAAGTTCACAACCTTGGATCAACTCATTGTTACATATTTTTTTGAAAATAGTTTAATTTCATTAAGCATTGTTGAAATGTAGGTATTTAAACTGAATCTACATGCATGGCCCTTGCTTATGTAGGTATGGGGGAGGCTATGTAGCAGAAATACTTGTCGATTAAGTACTATCTATTCAGATGAAGTAAAATAACATGAATTTAATCAGGAAATCAGCGTTTTTTCATTTTTTGTTGCTTGTCCGGTTTCAAATTGATGATTTTAGGTATTTACACATATGATATTGTATGAGGGTCTATTTAGGAAAAATGAGAGAAGTATATAAGTCTCAACCAGTTTTGGAGTTTATTCATGTTGAGAACATGAAAAACATACAGTTGTTACAACATCAACAGATTAATCAAGGTTAGCAAATAGAGCACATCAAATTAACAATGTGAATCTGACTGATCAGATAATGTCATTATACCAGAATAAACTGAATACATCTGTAAACATCTGTTTAATGATTACTGATCCTGTCAGCTATGTACAGTAACTCACTACTTCTATGCATCAGTGGCCAAAGTGGAAAATATCAGTGTGGTTTGAAGTAACCATTGTTTGTGGACTTCATTGCTAATGAAAAGAAAATATTCCTCATTGCTAATGAAAAGAAAATATTCCTTTTTTATTTGCTATATTTAGCCTGTAAACACAACATAAATAACAAGAAATTGTAACAGTAATTTGAATGTAAGCACTCGTGCACAAGATGCAAACAATGTTTGACATTTTACATCACAGAGTAAAATACGATGAGTTATATCATGAGTACTTCTAGTATGAGTTATATATTGAGTACTTCTAGTATGAGTTATATCATGAGTACTTCTAGTATGAGTTATATCATGAGTACTTCTAGTATGAGTTACATCATGAGTACTTCTAGTATGAGTTATATCATGAGTGCTTCTAGTGTGAGTTATATCATGAGTACTTCTAGTGTGAGTTATATCATGAGTACTTCTAGTATGAGTTATATCATGAGTACTTCTAGTATGTAATAAGGTTACATATTCCTGTAATTTACTTCAGATTCTTGAAACCTCTGAAGTTGAACATACGTTGTCAGTTGTGGTAAATCATTATTGATCCAAAACCCAGTCCAACATTGCCCCACATGCAATCCCTAAAAGTAAGAATTGAATGGGGGCACAATTTCTATCTTGCAATTTTAGCCATAAAATAATATTTTCAATAGTGAGCAACCTTCAAAAGATATTGAATTTGACCTCTTACCCCATTATTATTCAAACATTATTATGTTCATTTGTAATGTTTTTTTCTAACATTTATCATTAAACGTTTAATAAAAATGTATCCATAAAATGTTTTAAAAACATTCTATTATAAATGGTTTTCATAGCCATCATTTTTAACCTTTCCTGTCAAACGTTTGCAAAACCAAAAGATATTTACTGTGAAGTTACCAACTTTGTATGTTTTTAGTTTAAAGTGTCTCTCTTGGTTGACTTTGTAACTTGTGTAAAGAAGGCCTGTTCAATTAGAGAGAGTTATTTTTGGGTTTGGTAAATGCCCTGTTTGATCCGTTGAAGTACATACTATAAATTGTACCTTTGAATATGAATTAATTATTTTTTTTTTTCAAATTTATTTGCTAATTAATTTTAAGATGTTCCACGTTTTTGACACAAGATTAGTCGTCGCTACCAGTAATACTAAAGCCACAACTCATTTATTTATGGTCATTATAATTATTTCTTTTAGACTATTTCCATTTTATGTTTATAGATATAGTTTAATTAAGTTTTTTTTCCATTTTATCTATCAAATAAGCTTATTAGTCACGACATACAAAACAAACACATTTTTTTATTTTGTGTAGTAGCAAACTTATCTAGCTTAATTTCTGGTTTAAAGCATATGGGGTTGCAATGTTGAAGACTTCTCAAGAGGGATGCAATTTACCCAGAAGAGCCCCTCTCTTAACCCCAGAGACATTTTCCTATTTACATTTCAGTGGCATGATCCTGAAATCCCACCGCCCTTCAACTGTTCAGAAGCACTTGATAGGATTCGTGACATTTTTTTCTGAAACAAACATGCCATTGGGCTGAGGCTCTAATTTGAGTGTTGTTAAAGTAGCATGGCTTTAAAAACTACAAAAATAGAACAAATAACTGGGTCCCAGCGGCCTAGCGGTTGATTTGTTTGGCATATTTGAAACTTGACTCTCATCATCCTATTTGTGGGTTTGAATCTATCTGATGACAAAAGCAAGATGTGTTATTCACCGAGGGTGTGTCATTGTATGACCACAACTTGTGTGAAAGTCAAGAAGAACTATTTTTGACCCAATATGGAAAAGGTTAGAGTAACGGAACTATTCATCAGCCTTGATTCTAGTATGTGAAACTTTATCCAAATATTTATCATTCAAGGGAGCATAATTATTTTTAGGAGTGTGTGTTTAGTCTGTTACTGATACACCCTTAGGTACACCATATGAATTGCATGTTTTTCTATTTCAAAATAACAAAACAAAAATAAAATAATAATAATAAAAAGACTATCTATAAAGAATGTTCAAATCTATTGGAATAATTAACCCGGCCTCTTGGAATGGCCCAAACCAATCAATACCAATTTAATATTAAAAAAGCTTAGTTTGTGTACCAATATTCCCACGAAAGTTATTGCAATAAAAGGTTAATTGAACGTCTATGTTTCAATGTGACAGTCATTATTCAACAGGTTTCAGCGTGTAAGGGAGTAAAACGGATAAAAACATTAAGTTAACTAAGACAACCATTAGGAGGCCTTTATGTTTAGCAGTTAGTAGGTGGAGAAGTTCTAAGTGGATGAGAGGTAAACCGTCATAGACACACAGGTTATGGGAATTCTATTTTGAACATGTTAGTATGCTATGTAGACACATGGAAGTGACCAAAGGCTTTATGAACTTGTAACATTTACAACATTCAAATATCTGGAAGCAGCAAGCCCACTGGGGTAGCTTTGATCTCACATTCTTCACAGCCGTTCACTGAGTCTATTGAAATAGTCAGAAATTACCATTGGAAATTTAAACTCTTGAAGACTTAATTGTATTAAATTTTTTACATTGTTTAAAAAATGCAGTGAAATGAACAAGTTCAATGTACAAAAGGCGGATTTCTAAGCTTAAGGCACTGCTCTAAATTTATGTCAAAAAGTGAGAACAACACATTTTTTTGGTAGTTTTCCTCGTACCTGTATGTTATTGTGTACTGAGGTTACAGAGTTATAGCCAATTATTTGTCCACAATTAGGTGATAAGACAAGCAGCAAAGGGAACATGCAGGCTTCATTTCCATGGCCTTAAGGAGATACGTTTAAACAATAACAGAAAACATCTTGTGTGAAGTATTTTGATCTCTATCTCTGAGCAGATATTCGTGGCTAAAGTGAACAGGTTCACATTGATCAATAGATCAATCACCCAAGTGTATGTGGTTAAAATTAGGAACAGTTTATTTCTTGCAACCCAGTTTAACACAGTTTCTTCTGTTGGATGAATGAACTTATTAACTGGAATACATTTGCTAACAAGTCAGCACAATATTAGGATTTTATCATTTTTTTATTCATTTTTTATCATTTTCAAAACAATTTTGTTTAGGCCGTCAGCATATGACCTGGATTCAGGCCGACCCCTACAGAGTTTTAGAAGAGAATTAGTAGCTAACTTTCCTTTTACTTGGGAAACTGTGGGTCTAATTTTCACACATGGGAAACCTAGTGCCTACCTTTCATACATGGGAAACCTTGTAACTAACACTTTATATATGAGAACCTAGTACCTTAGTTTTGGTACCTAACTCTTATACATGGGAAACTTTGTACCTATCTTCGTATGTTTTTTATACATGAAAAAAATGGCATACCAGTGTCTGTATTCTGAGGCCATTAAACTAGTTATAAATACATACTTAGCAATACTAGGACCATTACACCACAAAAATAAGTGAATACATGTACTTCATAATAACTAATCACAACATCAATTTTGTCCCACATCTCATGGTCTTGAGAGTCTATACGTCACTATTGCAATAATTGGTATTTAAATAACATTTCTGTAACAATAAGATACTAGTACTTTTAAATTGTAAAGACACAAAAATGCAGTGAGTTACATATATTCTTGAAATAGTTAGGTTAATCAGGTTAACTTTAGGTAAGGGCTGTTTTAGCATATGTTTGACACAAACTCAAACAAATGTTACACTGTCCTGACTGTCCCAGTACAGAAGTAAGTAGCTCAGATTGATATGTGAATGGGACAGAATGATCTATAGGACAGAACACATGATATTTGGATTAACAGGAGAGGGGTCAGTCTAATCTCTACAGTCTCTAGAGACAGCTGGTCACTTCATACTCTGACAGCTCATTCATCTTTGATCCCTCTGAGGAAGAAATACACGTCACTGGAAATTAATCCTGGACATTCAAAGCTACAGAAAAAGACCAGTTAAGACTGGTTTAACTGGGATAAACAAAACCCAAGTTCATTAGAAACATTGCAATTTCTTTTGGTTCTCCTGATTAGAAGTTAAATTTAAACGTGAAACTATTTTTAAATTTCTTGAAGTTATTCTGAGAAAGGAAGTGAAGGGTGTATTACTTAAGATAAGCAAGTTGGGTAAACTGAAAAATCAACTGGTTATCCTATTTACATCTAGATTTTTGGCAAACATCAAAAATGTCTGTTTTCTGTTTGACTTGAAGGAGAAATTGCCTTGTTTAAAAGTTTCCTTTCAAAGTGATACTGAGTTGAGAGGTGAAGGATGGATGACAGCCTAAACCATGTGTAACAAAGCACTCAGACAATGTATACCTCTGCAAAGGTCCAATACCCCCCAAGATGGCTTATGGGTGCGGTGATAGAGATCCTTTAAAATTTCTGTATTCAGATTGTGATCCAAATTACCAGTACAATCTGATCATCTGTACCTTGTGTTGTCGACATTCTCTGAAAATATCATCAAACTCCTGCCATAAGTTTTCAAGTTATTTTGCAAACAAACATACAGACAGATAGACAGATGCCGGCCGCCAATTACTTAATCTATTTAGTGGAAATCATAAAAATACTATCAGTCCAACTGATTGTCATATTTACATCTAGATTAGTGAACTAGTTTTAAATAATCTTAAGGTACTTTTCCTGTTTTAGTGAAGAAGAAAAATGGTCTTGGACATATAGAACCTCAATAATGTTATCCTAAACATAATTGTATGGGTCTGATGACTGAGCTTTTTTTCTTATGAAGGCCAGGAGCATTATCCTGTTGATTGTAGATACCCGTGAAAATAATCAACAAGTTTAATTGTGTTTATCATGCCTAGTAGAGGAAACCAGTACACACAGTTGGTCAAGGTTCTATAATGCAAACTGCCGACCAACTCAGCAAGTTTAAAAACCATTTTCAAAGTGATTATTTCTGTCCAAGTACTAACCACTGACCTTTCCGGTCATAACACAGTTAACACTTATCTTTATGGTGCTGCGACTAATCTTGACTTATCTTTGAGCTGATACATCCTATCTTGTTCACTCTTCCATAAAACTGGAGCCTCATGATCTTGCCCAAAAGAAAATATTAGTTATGAGAGGTTCAGCCAAGTGGTGGTAGCTTAATGTTACTAGCATTTAGGAGCAGGTTGTATGGCTGATCTCTTACATCACATAACCAATCTTTGTATTCAGCACACAAATTATGGTTTCTGTCCGGTGTCCCACCCGTTTTGACAGGATCAGCTGTAGCAGAACTTTTGAATTTAAGTTTAGCAAGGTCTTGTGATAATTGGTGGGTGGTAAGTGGTGTTATAAATAGTAAACCTCATATTCTGTAAGCAAGCACTCAAAGTATATCAAAGTTGGCAGATGACCGCTTAGCACACAATGTCACAATGGAAAATGCCCAAAAGCTGCCATGATGTGATCCCAGGTATTTTGGGGACTCAAAAACCCAAAATACTACTCTGCAGACACAGTGCAACTTGTAACACAGAAAAAAAATTTATCCTCGATTTTTTAAGATATGCGCTAAAATTGATAGATACAAATTTATAACTACAAAATGAAGCACCATTTTTTATAAAGAATCCTTCCATTTGCTTTTCTCTCTGTGTTATCTTATCATGAACAAAACTCAGACTGTTACAATTTGTATAACGGGCATCTATCTTAAACACCCCTCAATTGTAATCTCTGACTGCTGAAAACAACAAGCCATCATCAGCAGATCGTGGTGGTCCAGTTAGTTCACTACTGGTTCTGTCAGTGAAACAAGGTCACATGAAATAAATACAGTGAAAACAGAGGTGTGACTACTGTTTGCCTCTGCCATGGAAATTATGTTTCTGGGTGCGTTCATTTGTCTGTCTGTCTGTCTGTCTGTCTGTCTGTCTGGGTTTGTAATTACTCCATAACTAAAAAACGTGAAAATAATTATATTATACCCTACAGAATGCTCTGAGCTTAAGCTATCTTCACTTTAGATTTACTCCATAAAAACAACTTTTGTGTAAAATTCAGTTTTGAGTTAATTTTTATGTTTTTTTTTCATCCTTATCATAAACCATTAATGAACTGACTGCTGTCATCAGAGATATTAATTTGGGTAATGTTATAACAACATAGACACAGCATTGACTTTCAAATGATATAAAAACAATACATTGATGCATTTGTCAATGAGTAATTTTGCAAATAGAAATTTCAGAATATGAGTATAGCCTGGATGTTTTATTTGTGGATGTACCCTGCTTTTTGGATTACTTAACTGATAGTTATTACTTTAGCAATAGTAATTTACAGTACCAGTACACAGTTTTATGACACCGTTTCACATAATTTTATTATGTGAAGAGCCTTACTAGCTGCAGGGGTGGGAGTCCAATTCTTTTGAAGGGATTTAAATCCAAATTCAAATTCTTTCAAAACTGAAATTCAAATTAAATCCACATTCTTTTATTGTTTAAAAGGGATTAGAAATCCAAATCCTTTTTTAAAAAGGAATTAAATGTTTTTCAAGTTTATTTTTAATTTTAATTATGTAATCGAAAACACATACATTTAAACATGCATTACATACATCAAGACTATATTGTTAAGGAACTACAAACACTAAAGCAAGAATATATCCGCACTTTACTTTGTATGTATCAAAGCTTATTTTATTTATTTTCATACTTTACTATCATGAAACTGAAAACCAATATTAGAAATTGTGAAATGTATTTCAAAGTTGCAAAAGGATTTTAAAGAAAAAAGGATCCAAATTCCAAATGGAAAGTCCTCTTTTTTTTAAAAAAAAAGGTTTAATTCCTTCAAATAAAAATCCTTTAAGGATTTTACCACAGGGCTGCTAGCTTCGCACTAAGCTGTATGTATGGATTTGAATAAAGGTCATGAGAACCTGTGGTTCTATGGATGATTTGAATAAAGGTCATGAGAACCTGTGGTTCTATGGATGATTTGAATAAAGGTCATGAGAACCTGTGGTTCTATGGATGATTTGAATAAAGGTCATGAGAACCTGTGGTTCTATGGATGATTTGAATAAAGGTCATGAGAACCTGTGGTTCTATGGATGACCTTTCCAAACATCACCTTAACCCTTTCATGGGAGTAAAAACACGAGTTTTAAAATATCTAGAGCTCATAAAGTTTGAGGTCAGGTTTTATTAAAAACTGTGATTTAGACTATTCTAAAATTACATAACTAGGTTCTTATCTCCTAAACTAATTCATCATCACACTTTTCAGAGATTCGGCAGCGATACCATTAAACTGACAAACAAATGTACCTAGGTGAAAACACAACTTTCTCTAGTAGTTACTGAAGGCAAATCTTCACGATTTATCCAATGCTATTGAAATGATTTTCTACTTAACTACTGGCCGAGACCAAACCCGTTTCTTGATTAAAAAATCTCACAGAACAAAATAGATATACTCTAACATCAGCCCTGGATGATAATAAACTAATCCCTCCCGCCCACACAAGTTATGCCCTAGACAAAACCATTTCAACTGTATCAGTGAAGTGTAATATTGACATTAAGTGCATCCTCTAAGAATCATCTCCGCTGAAGCATAGCATGCCAAATCCTTGTTTGGTAATGAAAACTCCATTACCAGACCAGGCTATGATTGATTACAGGGGGCATTTTCCCCCAAAGTCTCTGAGATAAAAAAATCCACTCCATATGCTGATAATCACTCAGAAAAAAAGCCTCTTTTGTTCTAATTGTTGGTGAATTACCTTTAAGCTATTCAAGGACATGTTGTTAATACCATATTTCAAGTGTTACTGAGCTCCCTCTTTTGTTAAAAGCATTGATGGAGAAGGGATTGGTTGAAAATGTATTGCTGTAAAAGCAAAAAAAGACAGACTTAAGGCTTTGGAGCAACTCTCTTCCTTGTTTTTTATGTGAATAGGATCCTATATGGCCATAAATCTTGAAGTGGATGGCAATAAACAAAACTAGTTTCTGAAAGCTATGGAGACCATATTTAGACATTGTGATTTGCATTTTATCATAACAAGATCTCACGATCATGATTTATTATTTGGCGATCACCAGAGGATCTTGTGATCACACTTTATTTTCTTACGTTAACAACTTAATAATTAATTATGTTATCACTACGATCGTTTAGACACGACATCCCAAGAGTACAACATATTATGTCGTGTTCATGGCTTATTGTGCCATAATAACCAGATGATTTGATGATCACTACAGTTGATATGATGAGCACCAGATGATATGATGATGAGATTACATGGTAATACTCATATAAATATATTTCCTAACTGGGGCTCCATAGAAAGCAGATACTTTCCTTTCAGAATAGATTTTCTGTCCTTCTGTTTTTGTGAATACTTTTTATTTGTTCTTTTTAGCCCATGTTACATGATATATCTAGCTCTGGGCTAAATTTTTAACACAAGTTTTGAGTATTTAACATTAACTACAGATCGCGATATTTTTTCAGTCTGCTCTCTCAATTATTTCCAGCCATTTTGCTTGATTTAAATCTTTCCAAATGCGCCAAACTGGTATGAAACATCCTCAAAGAAAGGATAGCCGCAATAACAAACAGGGTTACATCTGAAACAGCATCTTAAAAACAGGGCTTAGTTAATTAGTATGGCATCCATAGATTTAAATTTCATTGTTTTTTTTCTGATTCTGAACTGTCACAACCTTGGAAAAGTACATGTAAACATATGATTTTTATTATTCAAATAGTACTTTTATAGCGCTTAATCTCCATCTTTTGACAGACTCTAAGGTGCATAATACCAGAAAGCAGAGATCCCATAATCATTAAGCCAGAAATATCGCAGGAGTCAGCACAACAGAGAAAGACCAAGACAAAACCAGAAAACTAGGGTGGGTATGTCTGTGTCATCCTGAATGAAGAGAGATTTGGCTGGGTGTACATCATCAGGCAAATCATTCCAAATCCTTGCGGTATCATATGCAAAGCTGAGGTCAAAATGCTTTTCAAATTTATATATTAATGTAAAGTGTGAGACCTCAAGCAGCACATCATCAGATTGACTTCTATGAGTCTTGTACAAACTATGTCTGGGTTTAAAAAAATGTTCAATGTATTTGGGATGACCACTTTGTTGAAACTTGTCCACCAAAAAGGCTGTCTTGAAAACAGCTTGATGCTTCATAGGCAACCAACGAAAACTCTTTCTAACAATAGTGATATGTGAGTACTAAGTGGCATTGGCAACAAGTCTAGCAAGAATGTTTTGGACACACTGGAGCCTGCGAAGATGAAGAGCAGAGAGACTTCTAAACAAGGAATTGAAGTAGTCAAGTCCACTTCCAACCAAAGCATTTGCAGCCAAAGGAGCAGCATCACATGTGAGATACTCTCTCACTCACTTAAGATCGCTAATTAGAACAACACGAGCTTAACAGGTATTCCTGACATGGCAAGTGAAGGGAAATCTGAGTAGAACCAAACACCAAGGTTCCTAACCACCTCAGCAGGTGACAAGAGATTACCAAGTATATTAACTGGGAAAAAATTGTTTTGCACGCACAGTCCTTGAGCCAAACTTAATCAAGTCTGTCTTATCGACAACTAGGACAGCACTTTCAGATAAGGAACATTTAACAAGCTTAGTAATTGAGGAAAGAAGAATATCTAAGCATACCTTAACCAAAAAAGACCAAAAAAAATATATGTTTGGTCAATGTTTCATGACAAGAGATTTACAATTTATAAATTGCATAGATTTATAGAGTTAACAGAAAATATCAAAACACAGTCGAAACCACAGATCAAATATAATTGATAAAAATTTTCCCCAGAGAATTTCCAATAGCTGATTGAGTCCTTTACAGTTTTAACACGTGCAAGGTTTACTTAACTTGTTAAATATTATCTAACCTACCTATCTATTGTTGAAAACGTTCTGAAGTTTTCATTGATAAACACTATTGAAATGAAATTGAGTGGGGGTGGGGCGATTTGACAAGGGTAATTTTTTTCTGTGGGCCAATTTAAGGGGTAGGGGAAATTTGGCTATGAATCATTGGAACCCTTTATTGCAAAATGTTATATAAACTGTACCCCAGATAGCATTCTGCCGTCGGACCGACGTTGGCTGTTTGTCGGCAGATTTTGCCGATGCTGGGCCAACGTTGGGCCAACGTTGGCTTGCCAACCACTACTCAGGTTAGATGTCTCTATATTTTGCCGACGTTGGGCCAACGGCGGATTTTTATTCAAGATGGCAGCGAGCAATAATAGGGGATTTGGGGAAACTTAGAAAAAAATTATTTATCATGGTATATCTAAAAATCATATTTCAGTGAGCCCACAAATTTTATCTGACCATTTAACAATTTTACACATAAAAATAATATTCTCATTATAAATTCACACTAAAAAAGTTATTTGTGAACATTATCTGATTGGCTGATGCAATACATAGAATATAATTTTTGGGCCAACGTTGGCCAAACGGTCAAAAAGCCATTGGCTCAATGTCTGCAGTCAATGTCGGACCGACGGATGAACTGACATTGGACCAACGTCGGTCCGACGGCGGAATGCTATCTGGGACAGTGTTAATCACTATATTTGCTCTACATTGCTGAACACTGCCTAAAGTACTATCTAAACTTTAAATTATTAAACACCATATAAATTCTACATTGCTAAACACTATCTAAACTCTAAGTTATTAAACACTATCTAAATTCTACCTTGCTCAGCGCTATCTAAAGACTACATTGCTAATCAATGCATGTTCACTTTATTGTTAAACATGACACTAAATCATACATTGTTAATCACCCTCTTTTCTCTACATTGCTAATCACGATCTACATTCTACGTGGTTAAGTGCTGTCTAAACTGTCCAGTATCTTAATAATATATAAAAATCCAAAAATTATAAAGTTATACATTGAAAACTCTTTTATACATTATACTGGTTCACTTAAGTTAGCTTTAAAACAAAAGAAAAATCAAACAGTCTAAAAATACACACTGTTTTTATGAAATCCTAACAATGGAACACAGGTTTGACATTTATTTGTCAATAATTCCAGGAACTGTAGACCATTCTATTAAAAATGACTTCATTAAAGTGAACTCGGTCGTTTTTTGGTGGACTTCATGATTGGAGACAGAGCATGAAATTAAAATGGCACAATAGTTTGCATTTATATTTTGCATTATATATAATGCCTTCTTTCCTGATGTCAATTTGTTTTCTTTCTATGGGATATTTTATCCTTGCCATTTCATTTCCCTACGGAATATCACATATGTGGCAGTTATAAATGTTAACATGGGGTTTTTTAAATGCAAATCAATGAACTTTGAAGGGACAATTGCAATGCTCCCCATTGTATCAAGCGGGCATTAACCTCAATAAAATAACAGAGTAAATAAACATGTTAAACTGTAGACGTCTGTCGCACTGCTTCGTTGTGGAACCCTAAAATCCCTCCTCTATAATCACTGCCTAATGTCAACTATATATAAGTAAATCTCTGAACATACCCAAAAGTGTGTTAAAAAGTAGAAAGGCATTTTACAAATTTCTTCTTCATTTTTGTTGCATTAAAATCCATGTAGAAATGACGGAGAAATCTCAAGTTTAAAAATTGAAGTTTAGTATTTTCTGGTGCCCCATATATATGACACCCTTTTAACATTCTTTCCTTAAATATGGGCGTACTTTAGTTATTATTTATAAAAAGGACGGACAATGAAAGTAAACCATCCCCCATTAGACATATAGAAGAAATATATCTCTCATGCAGATGCACAATAAATCAAAAACTACATTTAAGGATACATTTTTCAGTTAAATTTACAATAAATCAAAAACTACATTTAAGGATACATTTTTCAGTTAAATTTACAATAACTGCGTGAGTAAGCATGACCTCAAATATACCATCGTGGCGTCATACGTAATTATGACAGAAGATAATCAGTCATTTTAGTGTCCTGGATCCATACCCTTTATAAAAACACAATTCCTTCCCAGATTATTCCTACAATGAGAATTTCTCTAAAATAAGTTTTTTTTTGTAAGAAGTTCTGGGAATAAGAAAATATAAAATAAGAAAAAAAATCGAGAGAAAAAGAATAAGAAAATTTCCTGCAATCATAATATTGATATTTTTCTGTACAGCTTTTTGGCCAATTCAATCTACATTTTTTGTTAATAGCTAAATACTTATGTTTTCTCACATAATTATAGTATATGATTTGCTATTGATTTACATGTATTTAGATTTCTAGAGGTTCTAAGAATAGGAATAATTCTAAGAATACGAATGAGAGTAAATATGAATGTTTGTTTTAATGTGGCCTATTTAATCGGAGATGTTCCAAAATCATTTGACATTAAGTACAATGTATTTGTCAACCTTAGAGTTTGTTACATGAAGAAGATTTAAGTGCTATGAAAGTACTGTTATTATTATTCAGCTGGAGGCCGAGTGTGCAGGAGCTGAGTTTTTAGGGGAGTCCGATTTGCCAAGAGCAGTGTTTTTGTGGGCCACTTTGCCGAGGGGCGATTTGGTAAAGGGCCGATTTGTATAGTTCCCATTCTGAGAATATTCTCTGTCTGGAGTAGTGTGAAAGCCCCATTTATATGACATATTAGACAGTAGAACTCTATGCATGACTCACAGCAATATCAGCAAAGCCACTAATTTCAGAACAATCCATTTCATATTCATTTATCTGAAAGATTTAGTATGTTCTTTGATACTATATTTTAAATCTTAATATAATTAGTCCATTTCCATTTCTGTAGAAAGATATCCTGGCAACATATATTCCTTTTTATATAGTTATTACGTAAAAACACTTGAACTCTTAGATTCATTGTTTAAACTGGCTAAATTAAATAATAAACATCTCTAAACAATACAAAAATAGCATCATTATAAGCAGATGTCATTGTACACAATAAAACCCTGAATATCACCCTGAACAATGGACACCATTTAATTAATAAAAGAAAAATTGTTTCCACACAGAATCTACATATTCCATTCGAACCAGGGGCCTGTAAATCGAAGCAGTGATAAAACAGCAAAGTAACCAATACTTACGAGAATATAATGACATATTAACTAAAGAATTCAGGGAGTAAATAGAAAGCAGGATTTGTGTTGTTACATTATGCTTTCGTTTGAAAACTACAGAGTGTCTGTGTTGCTGTGTTTGGTTACTTGGAAACTTGTCTGTAGCAGTACCCTATGCCATAGTACCTTACTAGGTGGATACACAAGATTGGGTGAACATATCTTATTCAACAGCACTGATATGGATCTAAAATATTTTTGACATACTGGTATAATGAGAGAGTAAGGCCATATTTGCAATAAGCTAACATAGCAATATAGATTAGGTTAAGCTGGTTATACTGTAGCTTGCACCCATTAGTTGTTAAGGTTTTGTAATTAATGGAGAGGATGGCATTAAGGTTAAAACTTAAAGTGAAGTTAATTTTTGAGTAATTTTTACTTTAACTTGGACCAAGTTAAGGTAATATATAACTTTTAGTATTTACTTATGATAATGATAATTTAGATTTTCTGGCTGAGCAGAGTATGATAAGGTGTAAATGATGTGGAGAAAGATGCGACAAGTTGCCGTATTGTTTACAAAAGGAACAGATTAAAAGTGATGAGTAAAAACAATGTGTACAAATGTCAATGAAATAGTAAAAGGTGTAAACATGAAAGATGAGTAAAATTGTAAGATATTTAGTTAAAACAAAGATAAAAAGATAATTAAAACTTTAAAAGGAACTACATAATCATTAAAAAGTCTTAGAATATCAAACTTGTGAGATACTATCTGAGGAAAGTTGACCAAATATTTTAAGAAAATGTGATATTTATCTAAAATTGATTTGTGATCTCAAGGACACATCAGGAGAATCCCTCCAAGTCATAAATGTTCATTGAAATGTATCACTCACTCCAAACAGAATGTAAATTGACATTTATATTGCATATTACATTTATGCATTTATACAATATTCAGTAACTATTTTATATTACAATGGTAACTTCATTTTTATTTGGACAATAGGGTTAACTCACAGTTAACACCAGGGTCTGAGTTATCATTAAATTTGAGGGGTTTTACGAAAAAGTAACTAAGAGTAAACTAAGGTTTTGATTTACCCAAGAGTTTTCTAACTTAGGGCTAACTTAGAGCTAATCAGTTCGTTAGTATAACAAAGCCTTTGGTTTACAGGCGCCGGTTCTTTCATGGAATAAGTTTCTTCTACTACGGCATTGTTTTTTGAACTGGTGATATAAGGTTGCAATAGATGAATTCATATATCTTTTACTAAGCATTGTATTTGGGGGTGGGGTACAAGAAGTACCACACATTTCATTGCTCCAGTTCCTTAATAAAGGTACTTCTTGTTTGTCCCACTATTCTGTCATTGGATGACCTTTAACCTTTTAATAAAAAATTTTCCCGCTTCAATCAGTAATTCTTCACTTTTGAGAGGGAAGTCGAACAGACAGGATGCCATTTTTACAGTACTATGTATCAGTAAAAAATTTTATGTTGTCTTTTGTGGTTTCAGTAACGTAGTATTAGCATTTTTCATTTAGTATTTTAGTTTGTTTTACATATTGGCGTCCTATAGTGTACATATCACAGAGGTATTCTGTTTATGTTTTAAATCTGGTATGTAGGTGAGTTGACGGGGGTTTTCACTTGTCATTATTGAATTCTATTATGTAACTCGTGTTCAAAGTAGTATTGCTTAGTATTGTTTGTATTGTCCCGTCAACTTGTATTATTATTATAGTGGGAAATAGTAACCATGCCTAAAGTATTTCATTGTTCGAAATGTAATGGTCAGCACAAACGGCCCGTTGGCAGTAAATGCCAGATAATGGAACAGAGTACTTCAAGTACTTCAGCTACTGTTTCTGATCAGTCCAAAGATGAAAGTTCACAGATTCTTAACGCGCTTAATGCTGTGAGTTGTAGGTTGTCTGCAATCGAGCAGAGGATTGACAGGACCGAGGAACAGCTTCAGGTACAGTCAGCTGTGACTTCAAGCAGCCCCCTGAATATGAGCACTACACCCTCTCAAGATGGTGATGAGGACAGTGGACGCTGGAGACGACGCCGTCATACCCACCGTCAAATATCTCAAATCAGCTAGGCACATACAGGAGGCTGTTGACCTCAGACTGCAGGAGTTAACCAAGATTAATGAACAAGGTAAGTTCAAATCACAAAGGGTTAATAATGATAGTATCACAGTCAAGCAACAAATCCCTTGGCCACAGAACTATGTATTGGCTGGTACTTCTAAAGCAAGGGTAACGTACGACAGTTTGTCAACCTTTCAATGGATGGCAGGCTTTTGTGCAATTATTAGGGAAGAAAAAAGTACAAAGGTCAAGAATGCAATGCTTGAGTATATGTCCGACCTTATGGAGGACGCTCAAGACTTTGGTTGGGCTTCAGCTAAAGGGGCACATGCTCTAATCCTCTGTAGAATGGAGGAAGGTAAGGTAGACTGGTTGAAGTCTGACAAATTAGACCGCCTTAGAAGGGCACATGCCCAAAAGGTAGTCACTAGTAATTCAAGTTCAGGTCAAAGTGCAAAATCAAAACATGAATCTCAAGGTGTCATATGCAAGTACTTTCAGTTGGGCAAATGTAACCATAAAGCAGAGCATAATACAAATGGTCAACTGTACAAACACTGGTGCTCTCATTGCTATAGTCTAGGTAAGAGATTCTCACATGCACTGAAAGATTGTAGAAACAAACGTCAAGATTCAAAAAACGAATGAGGCACTGCAATTCTGCAGTGCACAAAAATGCTACTACGGTTAAGGTCTCAAGTAACAAACTGAGTCCTCAAGTGTCTGAATCTAAAGTCAGTGGTAGAATAATATATAATTCAACCAACTTTGGCAAGGCTAGTAATAACTGGAGGGCTGACTATTATAGATTTAGCAATCTCTCTTATGCCCAAGTCTTAAAGAAAGGCAAACACATGTCTGATATGGTCCCTTACCATACCAGCCACCACAAAGGTAGCCCTCAGGGTTTTAAAAATAAGACAAAAACCATGATAAACAAAGCAAAAAGTACTCATAAAGTACCTAGAAATAAAAGTACTCACATAAAACAAACATGTGACAGAGCTGAACACAGCAGAGCACAGATTAAGGTGAGTCAGAAAAAACAAAATTCACAGATTGTCTGTAAAAATAGATATGACGTATTGTCCGTCGACGCCGTCGTTTCTACCCAAACTACTGAACCTCTCCCTGATCATGCTAACACTGTAACCTTGCACAGCCAGGGCGCTACCAACGTCTGTCACAATCAAGCAAGCAGAGAAGTGAGCATACCAAGTAATGATCATCAAAGGGTAGTAACAGAGGAATGTAAAGCCATTGCTTCTTCTAAATATGATCTCCCTCTCAGAATTAAGGACAAGGCTTTAACTTACAAACATGTATTACCTCACTGTCCAACCCTTCAACGTTGGGAATCCCAAAGTAAGTTCAAGTTTGGCTTTATCCCCCTGGACAGCCAACTTATGCCAGAATTCCTCAACCCAGTCCAAAGTGACACTGATCCCATAACTTTACATACTAAGATACTTGAGTCAGACAAATATAATTTCTTGCAAACTCAAATTAGTCTCAAATCTCAACTGAATCCAGATTTTTACGGATCAGTATCTTCAAGGATACTGGGATAGACAATTGCCACTCTTGATAGGGTTTGGTTTTCCTCTTGATTATGATAGAGAAAGTAATCTAAGTAGTAATGACGTTAACCATTCATCAGCAGTAGATTATCCTGAAGATGTCAAAGCATATCTGACTGAAGAGATCCAGCATGGGGCTATTTTGGGCCCCTATGATACTAAGCCTATCAAAGATTTACATATTTCACCCATGATGACCAGGAAAAAGCCCAATGCCCCCCATCGCAGGGTCATCATTGACCTTAGCTTTCCTCATGGCCAATCGGTTAATGCAGGTATACCAAAGGATCAATACTTAGGAACACCCTTTGTCCTTAAGTTACCTACAGTAGATACCATTACTGATCAAATTAAGGCACTAGGCAAGGGTTGTAAGCTTTACAAGGTCGATATAAGTCGTGCCTTTCGCCATGTTAAGTTAGATCCACATGAATATGACCTTTTGGGATTATGTCACGACCGTTATTATGTTGATACGTGCCTGCCGTTCGGATATAGAAATGGCAGTGCTTTATTTCAACGCTTAAGCGATGCTGTGCGTCATATTATGCGTCAACGCAATTTTGACGTCATTAACTATATTGATGATATTCTTGGGATTGATTTGCCCAGTAAAATTGACGCCTCGTTTGACACTCTTTGTTGCCTCTTACATGATCTTGGTTTCCAAATTTCCAAGAAAAAATTGGAACCCACTACTACTGTCTTAAACTGCCTCGGTATCGTAGTAAATACTGAAACCTTCACTATGTCAATACCCCCAGCAAAGCTTGAGGAAATTATTGCTATGTGTTCCAAATGGACCAACAAAAAATACTGCTCAAAGCGTCAGTTACAGTCATTGTTTGGCAGTCTCCTCTACATAAGTAAATGTGTTAAGGCCTCCCGTTTTTATCTTAACAGACTCTTGGATGTTTTGAGATCCATAGAAGACAAGAAAATGGTCCCTGTGACCAGGGAAGCCCAAAGGGACATCAACTGGTTCCAAAAATTTATTCCCAAGTACAATGGGGTTACCTTTTTTGACCAGAAACCTATTGACCATTCAATTGAACTAGATGCAAGTCTCCAGGGTATGGGTGCATGTTGGGGCTCCCAAATTTATGCTTTTCAGATCCCATTCGGCTATATGGACATGTTAATAGTTCATCTTGAGATGTTAAACATCCTAGCAGCCCTAAGAGTATGGGGTGAAGCGTGGAACAATGCTAAAGTGGCCATAGCTTGTGATAACTTAGCAGTGGTTCAGGTCCTAAATTCAGGTAAAACTAGGGACTTAACTTTGGCTGCCATTGCACGAAACATCCAATTCCAAGTAGCCACCATGAATATTAACCTTAAAGTCACTCATATTCCAGGAAAAGTTAATGTTATTGCGGATCTTCTCTCCAGATGGAGCAGTAGGCCTATGGCAAATGCAACATTAAATCATCTCTTACCTGTACATACATGGGTTCAAGTCAATTAAAGTCATATTGCTATAGATTGGTCTATCTAATGTAATATCTATTCTGTAGGCCTTCATCCAACAATAGCCAAATTACTGCACCTCCGCCTCCAGAAGACCCATATGGCCTTCAGACCTTCAACAGATAGAAACTATACTAGCATGTTCAGGCTGTTTCTAGCATTTACAGTCTTCATGAAGTTAAGTATCTTCAACCTCTCTCCCTTAATTCTCATAGCATATTTACAGTTCTTAGAAACCAATCACTTTTCACCTTCTGCCATGGCTAACCACATGTCAGCTATTAAAGCCAAGCTAGCACTTTTTGGCATATCTACCCATATTTTTGAAGATCAAAGAATCAAATATTTTCATAAAGCCATGATTCTTCACCAGCCCTTTAAAGTCCAACTAAAAAACATCATTTATATTGATACCCTACAGTTGATTGTAAGAACATGTGATTCAATGTACATGGGGCAAGTCTTCAAAGCAGTTTATACCCTAGCTTATTTTTCTTTCCTCAGATTATCCAATCTGGTTCCCCACACCACAGCCCAATTTTCCCCATTGTACCACCTAGCCAGGGCTGACATAATTTTTGCACATCCAGGCATGCAAGTCATCATAAAATGGTCCAAAACTATTCAAACCAGAAACGTTGTAAAAATTCTAAAAATTCCTCAACTAGGCTCCCATTTGTCCAGTCAAAGCTACAAAAAATTTGATGGCTATCACCCCAGGGTCCAACAATCATCCCCTATTTCAATTCAAATCCTCCAAGGGCTGGCTCCCATTGACAGATACACAGGTTAGGCGTCATTTTCGCATCATACTCCAGAAACTTAATTTATCAAACTCCCACCTTACCTTCCATGCCTTCCATCGTTCAGGTGCCACCTACGCCTTTAACTCCAATGTGGATTTGCAACATATCCAAAGTCATGGCACCTGGACGTCGGAAAGCATCTGGAAATATATTACCCTTGACCATCAGGCCTCTGGCCAGGTTGCTTCCACGTTCAAGAAACAACTTTACATCCCTACTACTCACTAGTTGGGGTTTGGGGATTTTTCGCATTTTCACATATTCTGGCTTATCAGTTGTATCTTGTATTGGACCAACCTAAACATGTCAAAAAATTAACCTTCATAAAGATTTTACAAATACTCCTAACTCTAAATTCATTAAACTAAATTTAAGGCCACCTCAAACTCATCCAAACTTATGGTGACCTTAGGGTCACAGGTTTAAGTCTTGTAACCATTGGGGTGACCTTAGTTTCACCCCATCAGTATTAAAAGTATTTACTTGCTTTAAGGTGGCCTTATGCTCACCTTTTGGGCAAGTTCCAAACGTGGGTTTGTGACTTTAAGGCGGCCTTATGAATCCTAATTCATATGTTAAATTGTAATAAAATTTTTATAATAATTTCATAAATTAATTTCCATATATGTTACTCTTTGTCCAAATTGTAAATAAACATTAGTGTATTACATGTTTATATATATAATCAAATGTAAACAAAATATATATTTTACCCCATCCCTGCTTTTTCAATTGTGTCTGGAACCTGAGGCAATGTGGGGGTGGGGTACAAGAAGTACCACACATTTCATTGCTCCAGTTCCTTAATAAAGGTACTTCTTGTTTGTCCCACTATTCTGTCATTGGATGACCTTTAACCTTTTAATAAAAAATTTTCCCGCTTCAATCAGTAATTCTTCACTTTTGAGAGGGAAGTCGAACAGACAGGACGCCATTTTTACAGTACTATGTATCAGTAAAAAATTTTATGTCCCTCTACCCACCCTTACACCATATACACATACTAATGGTTGTTCTCTTTTCAGGTAACTGGCAGCAGTCGCTCTGGTATGGCTTCCATCGACCATGACCCCACTCCTGATCCTGTTCTGCACTTGGGTTCTAATGCAACATAGGGTGCTGGGTTTCGGTGAGTGGGGCTCTAGGTGGAGTTCTTGGGCAGGGTGTTTTGACTGTGGGCCATGTTACCCAAACACTGGATGTCTCCATGGTCAAACATCAACCATGTTAGCATCTTCATCAAGTCGTCTCCAGCGTCACTGCGTCAACATAGCATCCTCAGCTCACTGGGCTCTCTAGCAGCCCTTGCCTAGGCATTGCCTTAGGCTCCTCGGTCCTGCTTCCTCTGCTTCTCCTGCAGCCTCTCGGCCAAGTTCCGGGCGGACACCTCAGGCATCAACATCTGTCCTCACAGAAAAAATTATTCTTTAGTGGACGTTGCTTGCAACCATAAATTATTGTTTTGTATAAGTGTGTCATGAATCAAATTGCTGTATCTTGGTAAAAAAGTTGTCAAATTGGTTAATTTATACCAGGTCTGATCATGTAAGGCATGGTACTAAGTATTTTTCTTTTCTTTGGTAAATAATTTTGTTTATTGAGCTCAACTTCCCTCTTCTAGACTCAAATCTATCGTCTGTTCTTGGTTATATTCTGCTATTAAGTGTCAGATCTAGTGCTATAGAAAAGTTGCTAATGTTGACGCTTAAGTGTCAAGGTCAGCCAAGAGTTGGCATAGTTAAAGTTACGTTGTCATTTTAAAAATTTCACTTTGTTTCTACCAAGTTAATGGTGTTGTACTTGGTTAAAGTTAAATGGTGTTTTGGGTACAGGACAATTCATTTATAGAATATGTTCACCTTAAGTCTCGGGTGTAATTCAAGTATTATCTTACACCTTTGTATTGTTAACAGTATGTCAGTTGATGTGTGAACCTAAATCCAAATATTGTGTTATTGTTTCTTATGTCAGTAGATGACTTACTTCGTGACCTGGACCAAGGTCACTTGCATGGTTAACCACTTGTGTTGTTTGCATAAACTTAACAAATCTCAGTATTGTTCATCTTAGTCTCATATTTTAATTATATTTTGTCTTTTAACTTCATTTTAGTAACTAGTGCAAAATAGTGTAGTCACTTCGTATTTTATCTAGTCATGTCAATAATATCAGTGCTCTAACTTATATGTCGCTTTACATCTTATCTAGTTCATGTACAGTTATAAGTTATTGTCTGTACTTTAATGAATAGTTAAGTAATTGAGCTGTTACTTCTACGAGAAGTTGCTATTGATTGGTTACTTTAACAGTGTTTTCTTAAACATATGGTACCTAGTCATTATTAATATATTTAATATACATTTTATCTTTTGATATGTACAGTAAAACTTTCACATGGCTGTTATCTAATGGATTGTATTAGCTGTAAATTCACTTACCAACATTTAGTTCAGTATATAGCCATTATGTAACTATGTGAGTCTACCCTATAAACTACAAGTCTTTCGTCTAAAAGTACAGTAGTATCACTTGTTTATTTCATAGTTATCCTCTTCCTGCTCTTAATACTAAATTTTTAGTAATTTTAACTTGTGGCCCCTCATCCAATATCAATAATTCTTATCTGGTCCAGTCCTTCCCTCATTTAGAAACTCTCATTAACTGTATTTCCCCTGTTATTCTTTTCCCTTGTTTAGTATAATCCCTCTTGGGGATTTTTCGCATTTTCACATATTCTGGCTTATCAGTTGTATCTTGTATTGGACCAACCTAAACATGTCAAAAAATTAACCTTCATAAAGATTTTACAAATACTCCTAACTCTAAATTCATTAAACTAAATTTAAGGCCACCTCAAACTCATCCAAACTTATGGTGACCTTAGGGTCACAGGTTTAAGTCTTGTAACCATTGGGGTGACCTTAGTTTCACCCCATCATTATTAAAAGTATTTACTTGCTTTAAGGTGGCCTTATGCTCACCTTTTGGGCAAGTTCCAAATGTGGGTTTGTGACTTTAAGGTGGCCTTATGAATCCTAATTCATATGTTAAATTGTAATAAAAATTTTATAATAATTTCATAAATTAATTTCCATATATGTTACTCTTTGTCCAAATTGTAAATAAACATTAGTGTATTACATGTTTATATATATAATCAAATGTAAATAAAATATATATTTTACCCCATCCCTGTTTTTTCAATTGTGTCTGGAACCTGAGGCAATGGCATTGTTTATTTAAAACTTAGTGTGGTATCTCTTTCACTACAGGACTCAGCGCCCTTTGACCCATCCAGACTGCTCTAGTACAGCCTAAGTCTTCTATTTACTGAGAATCCCCTAACTGAAAGACAAAATCTTTATCAATGTCCATGTTATCCTTTAGCCTGTCACGTGGGACAGGATCCAATGACAGAGGACCATCATTTAGGTGGTTATCCTGGCCAATTTGTATCTGTCTGTACCTAGGACCTTAACATAGGTCCTCTTTGTTTCCTTTGCGAGCATGATACATACTAGGCCACAGTTGTAGATACATACAATGAGTTCATATTTGTGGGTTAAAGATAAAAAATTGGGGCTTTAGTCCTGTCTGTTTGCTAGTTGTTTGAAAAATAGCATATCAACGTGCTTAGAGTATTCTTTTGTCACAAGCTTCCATGTAATACAAAACTGATGTACCGCTGATATGAAATTAATGAATTATAAACTGTTGGTCGATTGGCAGCAATTGTCCCAGTCCTCTCGAATCCCCTATTATTGCTCACAGCCATCTTTGTTTGGAAATGTTTGAAGGTAAATTTTTAATAAGCATTCTGAAAATATGGGTATAAAACGCGTTTGTGATAGAATGTTTTCAAAACAATTGACAAAAACATTTCAAAAGCATTTTAAAATGATGGTTATAAAAACAATTTGCTATTAAACTTTTGTAAAATATTTTAAAAACAAACATTTACAAAACATTGTCAACAAATACTGTTTGACATGTTATGTATACTGTTTATCAAACATTTTTTTCTGTTTATTTCTTCAGATACATGTATTTTATAAATGTTTCCAGTCAAACCTAGTTTCTTGAGAGTTACTTTATAAATGCTTGATAAATTTATTCAGCAAAAATGTTTGCATGGAGAATGTTTATAAAACGGGTTTTAAACATTACAGTGCAAACGTTTACTCGGGAATGTTAAGTACCCAAAATATAGGGTTTATTGTGACTTAAAAAACGTTTTGTAAATGTTTAAACCGTTTTAAAGCCTGATACAAGTGAGGTAACCACATTTTGATTCATAGTGCCTTATTTTTACCACATAGAAATGTTGAATTGACTGTACAGAAATGATTTGAGAGACTGGTTTCACCTATTTGTACAAAAGTGGTTTTAGCATACATTTGCCTGATTTTGTCTAGTTATCTTCACTCTTATCAGTGAAGATTTTCAACCCATCTACCATGTGGTGCAACAACAAGGGATGTGTCCATCATTACATGAATCCTACAACAATTCAGCTATGCCCCAATCACACTGTAGGCAGCATTGCCTGCATATATAGGCATTTTGTATAATGCCTTTTCCCTTCATGAACTGCCAAACTTGATAAACTTTGGCTTCTGTGTTAAGTTTAAAGAGAACTTTTATGTAGAAGTATCATATTAGTTATGGCACAATAAACTCTTTAGAGGGTATTTCTATGTCACCAGTGGCCGATACCTGATTGCAGATTATCATCTGTAATTTTATCTGTGTTTCTTTGAAATGTACATGAACATGTTTATATATTTTACTGAACGATAGACATTTCAGTATCAAAATGTTGCAAATAAAATTATGACTTGAATATTAAAATAAAATTAAGACCTTTACTACTTGTATATATTAGATTATATGTAGATATACTAGACTGGCTTCTAAAATCTTTATTCTTGTGCATGGGTACCAAAGTGTTAGCAATCAGATAACGACATTGAGGAAATATAGTTATTCTGGTCAGTGGTAAAACACAAGCATGTCTGTGGCATTCCAGCCAGTTCTGTCAGGGTGAATCTGACACTCAATATGTTAAGACGCCCACTAAGTGTATTTTTATTTGACTCACTCGGGGCTTCACGACAACTCACTGCAATCTGCACCCCTCAACACTTACATGATGTCATTCAATGTGTATTGTGATCTCCCCCGGGTTTTGTAAATGCGTGTACTCATCAGACCATGATCAGATGCCACAAAGATTCAACATTAAGTTCTCTAAGTTTAATCATCTAGGATATCTATGTCAGCCAGTTGAAAAGACAGTTGTTGCTGTAGCTCAGACATAGCTGCCCATATATGAATACAGCTTAGGCCAAATGCAAAAAATATTCAAAGTAAATGTTGCTTGTAAAATTATTAATTCTATAAAACAGATAGTACGATTGAAATGAATAATATATGACAAGTCCTAAGCAGCATTTGACTGTCTATTGAAATCTACAAAATCACACATGCAGAAAGACCAGTCTTCAGATTTATAGAAATTTCCCTAAAATACTGAAAGCAACAAACTTCTAATCCTAAAAGTTTTTGAAATTCACCACTTCAGTGTAATTTATAGTCCATGCTGAGGACTGAAATCCAGACAAAGATACATATATTTATCCAATATGTAGTCACCACCAAAATTAACTTCAGATGCCTGTACCAGAGAGCCGAGGGATACAGATAAATCTGTAAAATTTATTAATTGGATACAGCTGTCAATGGAAACAGCACAATTAAGTAAAAGTACATTTACTAACCAGCTGCAGCAATCCACCTATCTCTGTGATATGAGAAAGATGTCTCAAATATGGCAGGTCAACACACTTTGACAGAGCCAGGCTTAGGGTCACACCATGACGATGCACAACCCCCTAACCAATGTCCCTACGTCTTACAGTTTCCAGGATATAGCCCAGACAAGATTTTAAGGGTCAAAGTCAATACAGCAAGGTCAAAGAGCAACTCAAGGTTACACCATGATGTTACACAACCACACTCCCTAAGCAATGCCCGTATCAAGTATAATTTTCCTACACCTTACGGTTCCTGAGATATAGCCCAGACAAGATTTAAATGGTCAACATCACTACAGCAAGGTAAAAATTCAAATCAAGGTTTCATCTTGACGTTACACACCCACACCCCCTAACCAATGTCCCTACCAAGTATCACATTATTATTCCTTAAGGTTTATGTGATATAGCCCAGACAAGATTGTTAAACCCTACAGCAAGGTCAAAGGCAAAATCAAGGTCACACCATGACGTTGCACACCTACACCCTGTAACCAATGTTCCTACCAAGAGTCAACCTTTTATAATGTACGGTTCACGAGATATAGACTAGACAAGATTTTAAAGGTCAAGGGGACTACAGCAAGGTCAAAGGTGAAATCAAGGTCAAACTATGACGCTACACACCTACACCTCCCAACAATGTCCCTATTAAGTATCAACACCCTATGCCTAACGGTTTATGAGATATAGCCTTACAAGATTTTCAAACTCAAAGTCACTATGGCAAGGGCAAAGGTCAAATCAAGGTCACACCATGATGCGGCATACCTACACCCCAACCAATGTCCCTACCAAGTATCAATCTCCTTCACCTTATGTTTTCCCAGATACAGACCGGAAAAACTTTTACTGTCAATCCGACCACCTGATCACCTGCCTGGGCCTCGGCAAGGGCCTCAACAAGTCTTTTAGATTTAAGTCCCCTCATACAGGAAGTCCATGTGAGGCCTGCCTCAGCCCATGACATTATGGGTAGATACAGACTGTAAAGAGACCAGCATTTTCGCCACCACAACACACCAGCCATCCATTTCCAGCCTTAACAGTAACAGTGCAGTGTCCCTGCCTTCATCACTCAACCTGCTCACATCTTTCCTTGGGCCAGACGAGAGAGCACCAGAATAGCCTTCTGTAAATACCTGGCACCCAAGGTAGATAACTTGAAAGAAAGAGACTTTCAGAATTTATCAAAAAGAGGCAGTTAAACGTTTAAGTGGGATACAGGTTAGGGCAGAGAAAAGGGACTGTCAGCCATAACAATCTACATTTCTTAGGAGCTCCAGTGCAAGATATGTGCCACATACTTACCAGCAGCAACCACAGCAGCCAGCAGCCACTGCCATACATCATGACTATTACTGACGCCCAGATTCTTCATTCACAAGCAAACCAGGTCATACAACCAGTTCAACTAGGCCAGGTGGTGTCACAAGGACAACAGTCTAGAGGGCAGCAGACCTCATACTTTGTTGTCGAAGATCAACAACCTGGAATTTTATCAGGACATGTACATTTTATCAGCCCAAACAAAAGCTTTAACAGTAGGTCCTTTTCAGGTGACTGAAATATTTGATTTAAATGTTTTTTTCTTTTAAAATCTTTGGTGGAACTTGAAAAAAATTTACCTTTGTGAAAGATTTTGACCTTTAAGGAACTTGGAGACGTTAAACAAATTTGGACCTTTAGGAAACATGAAAACTTTCAACAACATTTGGGCCTTCAAGAAACTTGGAAACCTTGACAAAGATTTTGACCTCCAATAGACTTTGAAAATTAAAAAAAAATGACTTTTGAGAAATTCTGCAAACTTAGAAAATATTAAATAGATTTTGACTTTTGAGAAACTTGGAAAATTATAAAAATGTTTTGCGACTTCAGAAACTTTCAATGTTTAGAATTTTTCAATATAAAATTTGCAAACATTTAACTTTAAACCAGTATTTAAAGATGAACAAAATCTGACACTCTAAAAATTTTTTTATTTTTTGTGATACTTTTTTAAAAACTTCTCTGCAAGGTGTTGGGCATTATTTGGAAACTTGTTTGAAATTTGTTGGAGATATGTTGAAAATTTGTTCAAAATCTGTGGGACACTTTTGCAACACTAGATCAAATGTAAAATAAATAATCGGGTAGTTCTGAAAAGGTACGAAAGATGCCAGCTGCTTCTGTTTTACAGGTAGGTCCTTCTCACATCTTCAGACCCTTTCCTTCTGCCCATCCAATGCACCAATGTGTATGAATTACTCCTTGAGTTGGTCTTGCTGTTGCTTTGCCTCCCTTGATGGATTCCTGCAGTTTTCATCAGCCCCACATACTACTGCTTCATTTACCATGGTTGCACCTTATCCTGTGTGTTATTTGCCCTGGCTACTCTACCACGGTGTGTTCTCAGCATGTTTTGCAAGACAACACGTCAAAACAATGTCTCTGACAATCATTGGCCTTTCCTCAATTTTGCCTTGTAGGACCCTAAATCTACTTTCTAGGATTCCAAATGCATTTTCAAGAGCCCTCCTGCCTCTAGAGTTCCTGCAGTTTGCTATTCTCTCTTCCCTAGTGACTTGTCTTCTGCTGCTTCTTCTGGGTTTAACTAGACATGGCTTTAAGGCTAAGGCGTCATCACCCAGCAAGAAATAATTCAAAGCATCGCCCTCCTGACCCAGGGGTTTAGGTGGTGGAAGCCCCAAAGTGGCTTTCTCTATCTTTTGCTTCAACTTGAAGTGGTAAAACATTTGTCCATCTGATGAAGATCCACTTAACCCAACACCTACCCACAGGAATCTGTCTTTGATGTTAACCAGGGTTAGCAGACTCTGGGGAAAAGAAGCCATTATAATTGCAAAATTCACCCCCTGATTTTCTTGGCTTCTTCATGGATATGTTTTCTATCTAATGCCACAACAGCATGGTCGACATTCTCTCTGGTTCCAAACTTCTTGATCTGTTTCCAGTTTTTTGCAGTGGCTGGGCAAATCAAATACCCTTCCTGGAATTCAGCAAGGTTGGCCCTACAGCCAATAGTGACAAATTTACATAATGTAGTTAGGCCAATTATCCAGTGATACTGTAATTACTTGTAAGTTTCTCCCTTCGCCAGTGGTCTCAGTGTTATTGCCAACTTCTAAGGGCTTCCTAATATAAGTGACTTCCTTCTTAATGTGGTGGTGTATACATTCTTTAATGTGTCGAAACACTGCAGGGGGTATCCTAACAAAATTCTGGTAGCCTGGGATATCAGTCTGTAGGCCAGAGGGTTGTTTTATGGATTCATGGCATAACCCAAGGGTTCTGTGGTCTCCTTCTTGGTCTGGATGGTAGTGAGGTTTGTGGTGAAGTTGCTGGCTGTATGGCAGGGGCTGGTTCCGGGTCCAGATGTGTCCTTTTTCATTTTCAAATCAGAATTAAAATCCAAAGATTTAACTCAGTGAAAATAACAGGACCCTAAGCTTATGTAGAAAGTCTCTCCGATGTTGAGCTGGCGTCTCTATAGTGATAAATGGTAAGTACCAGCAGCGACAATGTGTTTATATAGTGTTGTTTGGCTCCCGACCTGACCCATCTTGTCTAAGAGGTGAAACTTGCCTGGTGGTCTTTGGATTACCTACATAGTTGCAATTGTTTGGCAAAGTCTTTTTTCAACTGTTCTGGGTTATTGGCATTTGGTCAGCTATCCATCAATCCTCCTGAAGTTTGATCCAAATCTAGACCGATGATCCTAAATGGGGTTTAGAAAAAACTACATGTTTTGGGCTTTCTCAGAACTACTTGCAGGCAAAAGGTTCAGGCACTGCTTGTTTGAATATGTATTACATTAAACAGGCACATACACTCTAACTGATAGTCTGTCATTGATGGCAAATTACATTTGCATATACGGACACCCTCCATTTTTGTGTCAGACAGACACACAGAATCTTGATCCATAATGTTTTGGACAAGTCATAGTTTTGTTTCGTAAGTGTCTGACAAGTGTCAGTTTGTACAATCACTTTGTTAACTGTCTCAGCTAAACTTAAGGTCATTAATACCGTCAAAAAAGGTCATTAATACCAAGGGTAATTGGGACACTTTAACTCTTATTATGGTCATGGATATGATCAAACTTTGTATAAAGATTCAATTGTTTAAAATCGATAGTTTAAATACTGTTGTTTGGTGCTAACAAGTGTGTTGCTATAAAAAGGCTGATTTTACTCAAATTTAACATGCTAACTTTTATAAAATAAAATAATTTTATTCCACAATGGAGGGTTTTCGTTAGCTTTGTCACATCTGCTAGTTTTTGTCACTTGTATATATTACTTCATGAAACTTTATCTTGTACTGAAAAAGACACTGTTGGTCTTTGGATTACCTACATAGTTGCAATTGTTTGGCAAAGCTGTTTTTTCAACTGTTCCGGGTTGTTGGCATTTGGTCAGCTATCCATCAAGCAAAACATTTTTATGTCTTATGTTATAAGCAATTCTATTTAAGGTAATAATGTTGAACACCCAGAGTAAAAATACATTATAACATGAATAATAGCTAGTAAGCTGAAATGTGTTGTAACAATAGAAAGACATCCTGAGAAAATGCAAAGCCTGTACAAAAAACAGGACAAATATGCTTTTAGAAAGTGCTTTCACCCCCGTTATTTTTTGTCTGGTTTGTTTTCCAACAAATGGGTAAGCCTTTTCTGAGCAGGTTTATGCACTAACAATGGTGAAATGCTACTGGTTAATATTTGATAAACCTGTTTCTCTTTTTTTCTGGTCCAATTCACTGTACCTGACATTTCCCTCCATAATGGACTCCCATCATTTCACAGACAAGCATTCATAGATTTTTGCCACATTTTTTTACAGTAAAGCCCCGTAATTAACTATCAGAGTGTTTATAACTGTGCCTATCACCCTTACCATCACCCTGTTCACACTGGTGTGGTCTTTGGTCTTCACTCTGTATTGAAACACTGTGTGCTCAGCACTCGTGCAAGGTATATGTAACTCTGACAGGGAGTTTTTGTGATGGTTGGATTCTGTTTGTTTGTTTGTATGCTAGTAAGATTGCCAAAAAACTATTGCACAGATTTACATAAATTTTCATAGTAGGCGGGCTTGGTAGCCTGGGCACAACATTGCAGATTTTGCAAATATATCACCAATTAATATTTTAGGAAGCATTTAAAGGGAGGATAATACCATTTTACCAGACCAAACAATAGATAGCTTTCAGTGTTTTAATTTTGTAACAAAGATCCTGATTGGCTAACTAATGAATATATCGTTAACTTTTTGTGTCAAAGTACTATCTCTATTAATTTTACTACATTTTTGTTTGTTACACCAATGACGTTTCATTGCCTTTTTAGTGCATAATTAATTTAGTATTAATATATGTGAGGAAAAAAAACAAAACAATCTTCCAACTGCAAAAGGGTGTGTGGGGTGAGAGAAATAGCTTCTTTGTCTTTACCTATGCGTGGGGTCTAGAGCAATGTATTCGTATCTTTACTGAGATATGAAAAGCTTCATTAAGCACATACACCCTTAGACAATGGAGATATAGGTCACGGATTCTGTCAGAAATATTACACCCCCAAAAGCCTAATGTGACATAAATTCTGGGGTTAATGTAGTATGGAATATATTTTACTGCTGGATTGGTTCTAAATTTAGACATTAAGACTGATGCTTGTGCCAAAGATTACTGATTTGTTATTTCATATAAGCTGAAATATACACTTCTGTATGCTTCTGCTATGTGGTTGTGTATGTATATGATACACTAGATATAGTCTGTTTATGAATATTTAAGAAAATAGGTCATTGGTGTATTAAAAAACTCAAAAAACTATGGATAAAATGCAAATTATTACCAATCACTTCTACATGGTAGTTTGGAAAAGTACAATGGACAGTACAAGTTCAGATGGGTGGATGTGGGTACAGCTGGATCTTGCTCAGATGCCCAGATATTTAATGCCTCTCAGCTGAAGAGGAGGATTGAAGATGGCAGGCTTCCCTGACCCAGCTCCTATAACCCAGGGTGGTAGAGATGTCCCCTACTTCATTCTTTGCCCTGAAGACCTGGCTCATGAAACCCTATGGCAGAAGGCTGTTAACAAGAGAGAAAAGGATTGCCAACTATAGAATATCAAGGGGCAGGAGAGTTGTGGAGTACGCTTTTGGCATCCTGGTTTCAAGATTCAGAGTGATGAGGACCACCATTGAACTACCCCCAGAAACAGTTAGTGAAGTGGTCATGACCTGTGTGGTTCTGCACAACATACTCAGAAGCCAGTATCAAGGTCAACCTGCTGGTCAGCAGCCTGGGGAGGATGATGATGATGATGTGCCTGGTGATTGTGGATTGATTGGTGGTGCTGCTGGTGGTGGCCAAGACAAAAACCCTGCTAGAGAAGCCAAAAGACAGAGGGATTACCTCAAGGACTACTTCAATAATGAGGGAGCAGTGGCCTGGCAAGATGGCAGAATATAAGTCCTGTTGCAGTAAACAGTCCTTTTCAGGACTAACTATAACAAACCTTTTCAGGACTACCAAATATTCCAAAAACAATTAATCAGCTATGCTTGCTACAGACGGACAAACCCCCTGCCAAACATAACTTGTTCAGACAGACAAACAGACAAACCCCATGCCAAACATAACTTGTTCAGACGGACAAACAGACAAACCCCATGCCAAACATAACTTGTACACACGGACAAACAGACAAACCCCATGCCAAACATAACTTGTTCAGACGGACAAACAGACAAACCCCATGACAAACATAACTTATTCAGATGGACAAACAGACAAACCCCATGCCAAACATAACTTATACAGATGGACAAACAGACAAACCCCATGCCAAACATAACTTGTTCAGACGGACAAACAGAAAGACCCCATGCCAAACATAAGTTACACAGACTGACAAACAGACAAGCACAAGTTACCCACCCAACAAACAGACAAACCCTGTGTTAAACAAAAGCCAGACACAAAGCCACACATAATATCCTAAATGGATTTTTTTTGTATATATTTTGAAATCCACATCCTAATTTCACCAATTTTTTTTGTTCATGGGTGGTAAATTATTTGTAGCAGAAATTTTGTTCATGGAAATCTTCAATTTTAAATATTCACCTCTATTCACAAATATGTGGAAAATATAACCACGGAGCTAGTTTTGCTTTAAATAATGGGGGATTGTGTTTGCAAAATAGTTTGTCAGTTCGTTTGCATGGGTTCTACTTACTTTTGGGTTTGTGTGTTTCTTGGTTGGTGGTTACTGGGTTTGTTTTTGGTAGTTGGGTGTTAGGTTTGGTAGTGGGTTTGTTAGTTGGGGGTTAGTTGGGGGTTATGTTTGGTATTGGGTTTGTCTGTTTGTGGGTTGGTAAGTATGTGATTATGCCTTTTAACTCTAGGGAAGGTGTAAGTGTTGGACTTTTCAATTAAAGATTTTAAACTATCCCATGGATTTTAATCTAAAAATGGGCTGATTAATGGCCATATTGGGATTTTTTGGGGTTATTTATTTCATGTTTGGGGTGGTGTGGGTGTTGGACTTTAATTTTTTTTCTTGTGATAAGTATTTGTACTGAACTTTTTTGTTTTGGGAGGGGAATTAGAATAACTTGCAGCTGAATAATTGTTTTTGGAAGAATTGGTGGCCCTGAAAAGGGCCTGGCAGGTCAAAGACCCGCCCTGACTGGATGGCTACTGAAGAGGCTGCTGCTGCTGTTGAGGCGGTGCTGAAGTGGTGATAGCAAAGAGCTGCTGCAGTTGCTGCTGCTGCTGAGGCTGCTCGACGATCTGTGTTGATGTCAGATCAGGTAGCTGGCTTAATATTCCACACAGATTGTGTCTGCTCCCTTCGTCCTGTACAGTTAGGACAGATGTAGGGTTGCTGAAGCCAATGGGGCTTGGTGTATAGTACACAAAACTGCTGCCAGCTGCTGCTTGAGTGGAACTAGATGCCTGTTGAGTGGTTGCTGGCAGTGTCCCGACCCTCTGCGACTCCGTGGTAACAGTGGCTGATCTTCTGGGCAATGGCTGACGTCTACGGTTGCTCTTAATAGTTTCAATGTCTCTAAATATCTTGCCCTTTAATTCTTCAAATTCTTCTTTTGAGATTAGTGTCCTCATCTGCTCAAAGTGTTCAAGAATCTTGGAGTCTGTTGTTGAAACGGGTGTAGATGTAATGATGGACTGACTCCTCTCCCTCAGGACACTGGACTCAAGGTGTTCTGTGTCAGTAGTTGACCCACGTGATTCATCCTGCTGCTGGTATTTGGACTGGCCTCAAAACCTGAACTTCTGTTGGCCCCCTTTCTTCTGATGTGGGTTTTAAGAAATCCCATCTGTTGGTAGACCCAGGACTGTCTCTTGGTCATCTCCCTCAGGGCTTGGCCAGATTGGAGCTTAGACAGCTTTCCATAACGCGTTCGCTGGGACTCAAACCAACGTCTCACATCAAAGGGCTGGAGCTTGAGTTCTGCAGATATTTCTGCCCAGAGAGCCTCTCTTCTGGTCCTGTCGTGGAACCGTGGATGTTCCTTGTCATACAGTTCTGGGTGCTGCTTTACAAATTCCACAATGGAAATTTCCTGACTGTCAGTAGAAGTTGCACACACCCTGGCTCTCTTGGCTGAAGAATGCCATTCTATATCTTCTTCACACCTCTCTTCTTCTTCTACAGCTTCCTCAATAGCTGGACGTTCCTCAGTCTCCTCCTTCTCTCTCCTCTCAATCACCTCCTCTGTAACTTCAACTCTCTCCTCTACTTTACTTTCCTTCTCCCTCTCATCCATCTTTTTCCTTCCTCTCTTCCCTCCTTTCTCTTTCCTCATAATTTAGTCGACAAAATAATAAAAAAAATAGTAAAATGTGTCTCCTAACTGTGAAATTTGCCTTAAGCTCATGTATAATATATATAAAATAAAAACTGAAAACCTCTACAAATCAGTGACACACGTCTCTCAGTAGCCAAACAGTCAGTAACAATGAGAATGTGTGCGCGGTCGCTTATATAGTCCCAGACCTCCTCATTGCCTCGTTTCAATTTCCGACGCGCGGAAAAGAGTCGGTTCTTAATCGGTTGTTAGTTCCAGGCCTCCTGGGGCATCCTCAGACCGTCGCAGACTAAATTTGTACTGTCCCAGGCATCCTGGGGAGGCCGGTTTGGATTGGTTAGGGTCGGTTACCCTTAGTCGGGGCTTAGTCCCAGACCTAGATTTTTGGGTCCCAGGACACCGCAGACAGTCTGAGGCTTCCAGGGACTAATGCAACCGACTCACTTTTACACGCATGAAATTCATACGCATCATATTTGAGTCTGGATTAACAACCGGCCTCCTGGGACTAAGCTAGGGAGGTCTGGGACTAAGGGTCGCAGGCGGCCTGGGACAACACACGACTGTGTAAATTTGGGTCTGAGGAGGCCTGAGGACGCCTGGGACTGGACATTTTGTTGACTGCGGGAAATATGAATCGGTTTGAGTCGTGAGAAATATCAAACATGTTTGATTTTTTACACGGCCCCAACCGACAACAACCGACCCTTACAGAAGGTCTGGGACTAAGCAAATATTTCAAACCGACCCCCCAAAACCATTAATCGGCAGCATTAGTCGTGTGGTGGAACACCCACATAAAGGACATAAAATGGCATAATTTGAATTTATGGTAGTTACTTTTAGTTTCAGCAATTACTTGTGTGAGGTAAATACTAACAGTGTAAAAGTGTCAATTGTAAAAGGGCCAAAAGTTTCTTATTTCTATCAACTATCTAGGTAACAACCGGCAAGTCTGTCATTACATCACCCTGGAAGCCAAAGAAACCAGCAAATTGGGTTTAAAATTTTCTCTCATGACGTCATTGGCTGAATTCCCAGCACAAAGTACAAGCAAGTGATTAGATGCCAGAAAATTAAAATTACAATATGTGATTACAATTAATAGAATTATTAATAGAATTAAATGTAACTTATTCTCGTATTAGGTCATATATCCTCAAGTGAAAAGTTCAACTTAAAAAGTAAGTCAAAAATAGAAACATTTAAATCAAGATTTATTAAGATTGTGGTGAGAACAAAAAAAAATCAAATGATAAATATTTAACTTCTTTCCACTGTAGTTATACAACAGTTATATTTTACCAAATAAAGTCTAATTCTTCTGGGATTTAAAGTAACATCTCCTACTTTGCACTTTAAATACACCAACAAAAAACAGTGACTTTAAAACCCTGTAAAATGTAAAATAGTTTGTTACTTTGTGAAGTTATAGTGATGACAGAAACCGTCATAGATGTTTCAGTGAAACCAAGTAATAAATAGTTCATCTCATTTCAAAGCTGCAGATATACAACAAAAAACACACTAGCCATAAAAAGATGAATTTTGGTCACATATTTTTGTCATCATCAATCTTCAGCCCTTTATCCTCCCTGTGATCTACTTGTCCTCCAATGATTCACCAATCTCTCTATCTCCTCTCATCACGACCTGTTCAACTTTACCACACCCTACTTGATTCCTCTCCTGTGTTTTAGTCACCTGGACTGTAGTGCAATTTATTACCTTACAGTTCATATTCCCGTCATTTGTGTCAGATACTGCTTATGTCTCGGTCACACGTTCACTGTAACAAATACCATTCCACTTTATCGGATATTTTCAACTTTACTTCATCCTATTTGTTATACTTGAGTTGCATTTTATTCACACAACTAGGGGGCTACTGAGCTACTTAAGCCTGGCTCACCGTTTCAGCGTACATTATAATCACATCCCTGTGTCATCACTTACCCTGGTCACTTTATACTTTTATTCAATCACTTTAACTGCATTCAGATAATTTAAACCAGGCACTACACGTGTGTTGTTCACAGTTTCACTGTACTAACACATTCAGTGAGATAGTAACTTAAATCTTGATCACACTTGCACTATTTCAAACTATTTTTAGTTAATTGAACCTGTGCCAAGTATGCTGGTGTTATATTATGTTTAAAGTATATTATTGTCTTATTTTTAAATTGTTGCTACTTTTGTCTTGGTGACACTTCCATTATTTCAATTTTATTCCATTCACCTTGACGAGTTTCCTGAAGGTATGGGGCTGTAGAGGGTAACACACTTACCTCTCATGCATAAGGTCATAGGTTTGAAGCCGCCCTTACCTGTATGTGATAATGTTGGTGCTGGTTTGTCAATGCCTAATGATTTACACTTACCAAGCAGTATGCACTTCTGTTTTGGATTATATTCTGGCCAGTTGGGCTGTATAATCTATACTAATTGTGTCTCGGTCAATGACTATGTTTATTGTTGAAATAAGATTGGTGTATGCATTTTACGTATTTTAGTCTGTCACACTCTCTAAACTATTATGTACCAGTGAAGCCATCATTTGATAAGTCTCTATTTTTTTCAAATCAGTTTTCATGAGATGGAATACAAATTACATTACCAAATATAAGCCCCCCCCCCCCCCCCCCCACACACACACACACACAATGGAAGAATATTTATCATAATTATAATGTTTAGCAAAAAAAAAAAAAATGTGTGCTTTAGTTTTTGTCAGTTCTGTATCAACAGTTGTGTCCTGTCATTTCTCTACAACACCTAATGTGACAATTAGTGGTCACAACAATACTAGTTAAGTCACATACTTCTTGCAAAGCCCACAAAAATCATGCTTCAAACTGTGTAAGCCATTTATTTGGCTAATTGCCAACCAGATGTTGCCTCATTTATGGCAGAAGATTCAAATTAGAATCTCAAAAGTAATACAACTGAATCAAACCTGCTACATATATCTTCACAATAGTAAAACAGCCTGAAAAGCAGCAACAAAATATAGTTAGAGTGAACAAATGAAAAATGTGAGTTGAAGTCGAATATTTGAAAGGATGGTTTCACTTTGTACTCTGGAAGCAACCAACTCTAACATTGCATCTTAATGTATTGCATCTCTGGGGTATGACATGTGTTACAGAGAGTACCATAGTTAATGCCTCATGCAATGTCCTTTTGTTAAGGAGAGATAAGGTATAAAAGGTATAAATAAGAATTAAAATTAATAACACCATATGACATCCTTTGACCAGGGGACGGATGAAGCATTTTAGGTGGAGTCTTTAACTTGAAGAAGTCAAAGGTCAAATCTGACAATAAAGAGTAATTCCCAGCTTACGTGGCAGCTTACAAGTTGCATTATTTATTGCATTTCTTCATTTGTTCAAGGGACAAGTGTAAAAGACATTTCAAACAACTAGGACAAATAATGAAGAGCATTAAAAAGGTTTTTAGGTAGGAAAACGTAGCTCATGCTGAACATAATTGATCTGCCTTTTGTTGTCACAAAACAAAGCCATTTGAACAATATTAAGGAAGACATAATGCATTATGTATGGGGCTAATGTTTGACCCTGAAAGGGGGTTAAAAGTCAAGTCTGACCTCCACCAAAATATACACTACTCATGATACACTACTCATGCAAGGTGTTTTCACTTTTTAAACAATAAAAAGGCATTCCCCAAAACCCAAGGACAGAAGATTGGGATTTAAAATTTTATTCTTTAACATTAAAGCAAGCACAATTAGTACAATTGTTTAAAACACATATATAACAGTAGATGAACTAAATCATCATATTAGCACTAGTTATGATAAAATGAGTGGGAATTCAAACTTCAGCTACATACATCATTATTGATTACTTTAACTTGTTTAACGCTTAGAACAATGATACTAACAGAAAAGTTAACCATAATGATATTTCAAACTGCACACTCAAGATTAATAAATGTGACTGTTTACAGGCATAATTACGATAACTAACCATAAAGATTTGATTACATTCACTCATCCAAACTTCAGCATAATTTCCCACTGTGAAATTGTGACTACTTTATAAACCTTTGGCCTCTGGGCCAGGGGAGCTCGAACATGAAATGAAAGCAATCTGAGGTAAGAGGTCAAAAAGGTCAAACCGTCAGATTGAAAGACAGGTAAAGTCAAGAGAGACCTGACTGAAAGGGGGAGACCGTGAACAGGTCCCCCAGTTTGGAAGGTTAATAGACCGAGTCGTAGTTCGGGCTCACCTGACCTTGATATGGTGTAACCGTCCAGAGAGCACCAATTTGGAGTTAAATTATAAGAAATAAGCGGTGAAATGGAAATAATGTGACTCCCAAGGCCAAACTTAAGTGTGTAAGTGTTTACTAAAGGTTTGTGCGACGGGAGAGGAGGATGAGGGAAGGGCCCGAAGATAAGACCAAACAGCGTTGGATTTCCATGTGCCATGGGCTTGGATGTGTTGTAATGGGACCCCATGCTGAAACGCCCAAGAAGAGGCGGCTCTCCTAAAGGCATGAAACGTCAGTGGTGGTTGTATGTGTAATAACTGAGACACCTTTTTCAAATGCTTACGAGCCACGGAATCGGTCAGGACCATGGGGATACCTTTCTTTGTAATCATGAAAAGGGGATCATTTTCTGAACCCGGAATATGGCAAAGCATGGTTTTCAAGGCTACAATAGGACATATTTGTGAATCACCTAGATATGGAACATTGATGGTTCTGGTCTCTTTTCTATCTTGGATGGTCTTAGACCATTTGATGATAACTGTGGCACCAAACTGGGTGAAAATGACGTCTCCCCGAGCCATATGTCTAGTAAAATCATATTGTTTGGTGGTATGTGGCAACAAATTGGAAAGACGTAGAAAGGAGAAGAAGACGAAAGAGTACAAAGCTGTAAATGTGATATTATGTTGAAGACCAGCCGATGTGGCTATGACTTGGTGTAGCGTTTCAATTGTGAGGCACTGAGCAATTTTTGGAGCAAAAGGCCTGTTGATTTTGATGGATTTTAGGAGAAGAGGGATCCGACGATCCTGAAATGGATGTGTGGGAAGGCCATGTATTATGTGAAACGCCCTTATTGCGGCCAGATTATTTGAGATGTTAGACTCTGACAAACTAGCATTGATCAAGTATTGCATATATGCTAGTAGAACTGAAGGAGTCACCTGATGCAACGACAACCCAGCAGCCACCTGGAATGCTAGAAAGTCTTTCCACATTCGGGTGTACTGTGTGAGAGTGGCGGGACGAAACCCATTCTTTAGGCTCACAGACGCCAGGGGCGCCAGCTGGGCCGCCGCTGCAGGTAAGCCTGAAAAAATAGTATATTATATGGTATAATTCAATAATGTTAGATCAATATGGGAATCCACCCAAACATGATCAGGGCAAAGACTTTGGAGTTTAGACCAATCGTGGTGACTATTTCCCCATCTGGACAGCAAATCAGCAATGGTATTCTGGACACCTGCAATGTGGGAAAATGTAAAATGAATGTTGTATAATGCTGACAAGAGCCATATGTTGCGCGCACAGATGGCCAGCGTCTCGTCTCTGGTCCTGCCTGAGGTTAGGACTTCTACAACTGCAAGGTTATCACAAAATATTTGTATTTTCTTATTTTCCCATTGAGAAGCCCAGATTTTACATGCAACCAGTATGTTCAATATCTCGAGATGGACAATACTATAGTCGCGAAACCCCTTTGGAATGGGAAGTGCATAGACAAAGGAGCCATAAACTCCACCTAGGCCTGTAAGGGAGGCATCCAGGTAAACCTGGGCATCTTGTTCAGTGATCTTGTAATATGTAATGCCATTGTAAGTATCCAGAAAGGTTAAAAACCAGTTTAGATCAGCAAAAAATTGTTGGTGGAGTAGTATTTTACGATGATTGACATTCTGTCTTAGCAGTGCCAACATGCGATTAAGAAAATAACGGGCAGGTTTAATGCACTTGGTGATATATAGCAAGGAACCTAGTAGTGACTGTAGGTCACGTTTGCTACAGTATGTCTTACTTGACCAAGAAAAACAGATATCTTCTATCTGCTGAAGCTTGTCTTTAGGGATGGAAATCGTCTGAGTGACCGTATCCACCAGTATTCCTAAGCACACAACCTGCGTTGCAGGAGCGATCAACTTACTAGGACTGACTTCCAAGCCGAGGTCTTGCAATAAGTGTTGGAGCAACGTAAAAGACTGATGAATTTCATGGGGCAATCCCACATAGATCAGATCATCAATATAGTTGAAAATGGTGTGAAAACCATAGTTTTTCATGATGTAACGTATAGCGTCTGAGCAACGTTGAAAAAATACAGAACCGTGCCTGTACCCAAAAGCAAGAGACCCATCAAAATAGTAGTCATTGTGATGAAAACCTAAGAGATCTAGATCGCCTGGGTCTATTCTGATATGGCGGAAGGCCCTACTGATGTCAATTTTGTAAAAGAGGGCATTCGGGCCTAAGTCACGAATTGCTTGTACGATATGGTCTATTGAGGGATAGTGTAGTGTGAAATATGTATCAAGATAACTATTTTTAGACACTCCATGGTTAACAGAAAAACCCTTTGGCCAACTCAGGTCCATAATGGTACGTTTTTTGTTGGAATTTGGCTTATACCTTACCATTAGAGGGGAGACATGCATGGGAAAAGGTTTTTCATGATATGGTCCATGTATTGCACCGTATGACAGTTCCTCCAAGATGTATTGTTCAACATGTGATGTGTTTTGGAGTGCCGACATATGGTTTGTATCTGAGGGATGGAGGATGCCATCTCGACAGAAATCTAACGGAAAGCCGTATTCGATTAAGTCCGGCAGTTGCTTATCCCAGAATCGGTTTAAGTGATAACGCCACCTTTGGGGCTTAAGCTGAGAAGCAATAGGAATTCTGGCCCCTAAGAAATTGGGAATGCCAGTTTGTCGAACAATCTTATGGGCCGTAATGATGTCGGGAGGTCGATCATAGTCAATAGGATCGCCATGATATACTTTGAGGGGCGTAAGCGGGATGAAGCCAAAGTCTTCACCATTTTGTTGCACACAGTTATTGTATTCCATACATTTATGCCTGTTGGCAAACACATGATCTGGTATACGCTGGGTCGAAATATCGAGGCTATTGGGGTCATGAGTTGCGTAGCAACTGTTAACATTAGTTTGTTTTGCTATGCCATTGTTAACTTGTGATGGTAAATCGTCTTGTGCAGGAAATGGATTGTCACGCCTGACCAAAATGACATCCATTCCCTCGGGAGTTAACCCAGTTTTGTTTTTACTGCCCAATATGGGCATGGAGGCAGTGGTCAGGTGATGAACAACCTGAGATTGCTCAATCGGTGGATTTGTTTGCAGAGAATTTGGCGACCTGACTTTCTGTGCCCGGTCAGTAATGTTATCTCTCTTTCGTTGGGAATTAAAATTACATGCACTTTGCCCTATGCTATCTGTGTACACACTATCCCTAGCTGTATCTGAATCTTTATTCAAGTTCTGTAGTATTTGGAAACAGTTAGAGGTGGGGATGTGACTATGTGCATCGCGTTCTACCTTGCCGGAGTTTTTTATATTCCTGAGAAAAGCTAATCTTTTGTTACCATCAAATTGTGTATTTACAGGGGCATAATTGTGAACCTCTTTCTGGAATTGATCCCGAGAGGCCTTGACATTGTTGATACTTGTTTTTTGGGGCAATGTTTTCGAAAGCTGTTTGCCAAGGCTAGTACTTTGCTTCTTTACGACATCTGCATATGATAAATGTGGGGAATTTTCCCGAAGAGCCCTCTGCATGTGATACCATTGCAGGGCTGTTTGTTTGTTTGTCTCAACTTCTAGTATTCGTGGGGCAAGGTGAACATTGTTGGTCTGAACGACTCGTGTGCCAAAATGACGGGTATGGGTACCAAGACTCATACCCGGGGTTATTCGTTTTTTGTCTGTTTTTTCTGTTTATTGCGGCATTGTGATTCAGGATGAGTAAATGTTTTACCAGACGTGGCAAAGCAATGAGTGCAGATATGCTTGTACAGGGTTCCCCGGGTGTCATGGGATTTGAGGTGGGCACAGGAACCCTGGTTGTAATACTGGCACGGCATGCTTTTGGTGGCTTTAGTCATTTGCTTTTTAGCACCTATGTGTTGGGAGGATGTACTAACCGGAGAAACATGCCTTTGAGCGTTTGCTCTTCTAACTCGGTCGATTTTTTCGACCTGGGCATAATCTTTAATTTCGCCTTGTTCCATCCGGCATAAAAGAACGGCGTGACTGGCCTTTGCCGCCTCCCAGCTGAAATCATTTGCATCATCAAAAAGTGCTATCAGATAATCTAACATAGAATTTTGAATGTCCCTGTTCTGTTCATCACGCATTATGCGGCAAAAGCCAGTCACCCATTGAATGACAGATAGCTGGTCATATGATACACGCTCTTTCTGTGAGCCCGACAAGACATATTCATGTGGCCATTTAACTTTGTTTGGCACAAGGACTTCTACGGGGCCGCCGCGTAACGATTTTGTTTTGCGCGTACCTGATTTTTCTGCCTCAGCTAACTCTTTGAGTCGTTTTTCAACTTGGGCTTGGATCAAGAGATCTTGTCTAATAGTGTGTAACTGTGGAATTTGGTCCACACTCTGTGGCAAGATTTGAGTAGAATTTGGTGTAGCGGAGGTTTCCCCTTGTTTTGCACTGATACTTTTGGACTTGTCATTACTCGGATGTTTATTTTTGCTGGTCTTAACTTTTTTAGGATCATTTGTTTTTTTACAGCGAGTTTGCTCTATTTTATCAAGTCTTTGACTGATTGTCTGTAATTGACTCAATATCTGGGAATTAATCAGTTGTTGGACTGCTGAATAGTCTGGAGCACTCTCACTAACATTATCGAATCTTTCACACTCCTGTCCCCCTGTTTGTTCCCCATCAGAAGTCCCCACAACATCACTACAATTTAAATCTGACTCCGAGGAACTATCAGATTCCTCATTGTGTGGTTGAGCATTTGTTTTGAGAAATTGTGACAGGAAATCAGAATCATTATTCAACTGTAGTTGAATGGGAACTTGGATTTGATCTGCTTTGTTAGACCGCAAATTATAAGTGCTCTCCGACATGTTTAAAATCTACATACATAAATAGCCAAGTAACCTAAGCAGAACTCACTATATACTACTGGACTCTATAATACAATCACCTTGAAAAGACAAGATTTAACAAGTGTTTTGTGATCAACAGAATGTCAGACCATATAGCATGATTATAAATGACATATATGCACTAACGGTACAACATAGAATGTGGAATAATATCTATATGCGGCAACGGTAAATCAATACATATAGAAAACAACGGTAACTTCTATGTGCGTTAACGGCACCACATTACATATAGAATCTGATAAAAAGATATGTGTATTAACGGTACATCAATATATAGTTAATATAAAACACTAAAACATATAAAAGAGGGGGGGCCACGGTGGCAGAGTGGTAACACTCTCGCCTCCCACCTCTGCGGCCGGGGTTCGATCCCCGTCATGGCCGTAAGTGGGAAAGCTGGTAGTTGCTTGCCGTTGGTCGGCAGTTTACAGTACACAACCCTAGCGAACTCTATGTACTGGTTTCCTCTGCCCTTCCAACTACCCGTCGTGATATGACCTGTACAGTGTTGAAAGCGACGTTAAACCCCAAATAAACATAAACATATAAAAGAGCATAATAAAATGAAAATATAAAATGAAAATATAAAACCAAAGTCCAGTTTGACTAGAAGACAAGATGTCTGCTGTTTTGAATGTGACCCCACTGCCAGCTGAAGTTTGAATGACAATGTCAGGTGAAGGATTATAAAGCATTCAAGTATGACCAATCAGAGGAGAGGAAAAACTAGGACAAATGTGCTTGCTAAAGCTTGGAGAGGGTTTATAGGAATGAACCCGTCCACACCTAGATGTGGACCCGCAAAGGTATAAGGAAACTTTGGTGTGGAAACCCTGTTTCAGTATGCAGTAACACAGCTAAAACTTCCGCCCAGGGATAAAATTTTGAAAATAAAAACATACTGTCAAGGAACTTACCTCCAACCACAGACTATTCCCCATAATATTTTGCTCTTTTTTTAAACAGTTTAACAATGTGTTATAAATGTTGTTACTATTTGGAAAAAAATAACTCAACCTTCAAAAGCCTCTGCCGGGAAATGTATTGAATATTTGAAAATTTGTGTCCAGATGAGACAAACAGGGCCTTATGTGGATACACAAGTCTAAAGTTACAAAGAAGAGAATCAAAATAAAACAAAGCCTACTCTTACTTATGCAAAGACATCTGTTAAATGTTCATCACAGCAATTAGTAAAAGTTAGACCGAGATACCAGTATACATGTGATAGCATGCATAGTTCCATCTGTACCTTTTGAAATGATTTAAAGCCTAAAGCGTTGTCAAGAAAACCTGATTTATTTAATTTGGACAAATAATAGAGCTGAAAGACCGAGTGGGTTATAAAACATTTGACAGGAATTATTTTATTCTGTTCACAAATCAGTTAATTTTATTTAGCCTTTAAGATTTCTCTGAGGTCTGTCGTAAAGAATTGGTTGTTAAGTCCTGCCTTTAATCTGCAGTGGTGCTCCAGTTGAGTTTCAAATGCATGAAAGGATTACACATATATATCTGACTCTTTAAAAAGTAACAATAAATGAATTCAAATATATGTTCCAGGTACATCATTGAAGATATTAGTTCTGTCAAGGTCCATACCCTACATTGCATCACTTTGTAATTTGACAAAATCTATCGGGTTGGAAAAATATAAGATATGTTAATTGGGACATCAATTTAGATTTTGAATAAAATAATAAATAACGTCTGATATAATTTTGAGTTATGCTTTATCAGTGATATTAACTGTACAATTTGTATATTTCTATCTGCGCACCTTGTGTAGGAGAATAAACAAATGAAAGAATAAGAAAAATAAAAACTGTGAATTGCAATAAACATTGTAAAGCGGACAGTGACATTTTGTTGACAATTGTTAATGATATAGTGGACTATTTTTTTTATATTTTGATTGAAGGTTTTGAAAATTTTCCAATGGGTTTTGAATTCACAATTAAAGCCTTAGTTTGTTGTGTATTTTCCCCTGCCATTTCATGATTCCAGAACCAATCAATAAGTGTCAGTCTAACAAATTTACAAAGTTTATAAATTGCATGTTATTGACATTGCCATCAAAAATCCTTTTGTTTTCAAGACAAACTAGACACTTGATATGTTTACAAGAAAATCACAGCACATATACTGACAGAACTAGCCCGCAGCATATCAGTGTCGTATCAAGTGTATGTAAAACTATCTATAAAAGTATTTAACTATTCTGCTTTTAATAAAATGCCATTAAATTGAAAATTGTATTCAGTTAAATGTACCTTTTATAAGCTGTAAGCTTACGATCTGAAAATAAGTGCTAACTCGGGAGGCCTCTTGTGGCTCGGGCAACTTAAGAAAAATGAGTGTGTAATGACTAAGTCGCCTGTTTGGTGGCAGCACTGGGAGCCTTAAGGTGACATAGATAGTGAAGTAGTACACAACTTCCTTCTTTGAGTCGGAATTTCGCCCTTACACCTCAGCTGTAATACAGTGGGAGTTTGGGTGGGACTCTCCTTAGTTAGGAACGTTAAGCATCCTCCTCAACCATATATTTCAGCGCATATGGCACTTTCCTATAAAATAAAAATTGTAACCAAAGGAAGTTATGAAAAACTGTAAATCTTTAAATGGAGTTTCAAAACAAATGGTAAAATGAATTTAATTTAAACTTCAAACCCTGGGATATTTTCCTGAGTTAAAAGTTTCAACGATATAAACTTTATTGATATGAATATTATTTTGTTGGTAACCAAAGTAAATGTCTAACAAGCTCAGGAAAATCAAATAAACATTGCATTTAGGATATTATTAGTCTAGTAGAACAGACAATTACTGAGCAAGGTTTGGCACCAACACTGGAGTCACATAAACAAAAATCTGAAAGAGGTTGGCAAATGAAATATATTTTTATAAAATAAGAATTAATGGTTATAGAATTGACAAAAATGTTCAATATCTGCTGATGCATTATTCAATGTCATATTTTTATAATTAAGGACATTTATGAGGCTGGTGGTTCTATGGTCTTTTTGCTTTTCCTTTCCTTTTTATCTTGCAATACACTGTTTGTGCTTTTCATCTTTTTGCTTAAAATATAAAATGTATAAGAATTAGTTATAATTACCGAAAACTACTATTGCTGTAAATTTAAGCTACTTTCCTGTTAGACGCTCCTCCATTAAGTTTGTAACTGCAGTGTATTTTGCATCTATAAAAGTCATGAAAAATCAGCATCAAAATTAGAGCAACATGTGCAAAATACTTAAGGGTCTGGCCCGATATAAATGAATGTGTCACACCATTGTGCACCATGCATAAAATCCAGACTTGTGACCCTTCTATCCTCTTAACAGTCCATTATTTCTGCATAATACAGACTGAACAATACATTATATTCTGAAAATGTGGTTTATAATGGATCAGTGGACAGCTAGATAATGACAAAAGAGTGTTCCTCTGTTGAACACATGCTGAACACAGTGTATGCTATATACTGCTTTAGTTTCACAATTTGTTTTCATTAACTACCTCAGTGGGTGCATTTATAAACTCTTTTTTGGCGAGCTCTAGCAAGGCTCTCGCTGCTAGAGATCTTTTAAAGCGTGAGCTTCGAAAGAGCTCGCGCTTCTATGGGTGGGTGTCTGAGTTCTAGACCAGCTGTGGGATGTGTCTGATTTGGAATTTCTTTGTGTCCCCAGACTTTTGTAAATCTAGTGCACTACCCGTGTCTCTGATGGCTTTACACTCACGCTAGGGGACCAAAACACCTTTTGGCCTTGTTTTCATTGGTCTCCAGACTTTCATGAATTGTGGTGCAGTGTGATAAGTATCTGTCTGTTAACTGAAGTTAAGCAGCAATGGGCTACATTGGTACTGGGTTGGGTGACCTCTTCAGTGCTTTGCGGCTCGCGCTAGTAATCTAGTACGCTAGGAGCACCAAAACACCTTTTGGCATTGTTATTAACCACAAGCACTCAAAGAGGATTGTACTTTTAGAGATTAGTTTTTTTGGTCTCCAGACTTTCATCAATAGGGTACTACTGTAGTGCCCAACCGATGGTTTTGCACCTCTGGCCTGTATATCAAAAGACTTTTCAGTTTTGTTAATTCTTTGTAAAAACTGGATAGCAACAAAGACCAAAATGCAAATCAAATTAAACCTCTACACTTTAATACAAAAAGAAAAAAAATAATATCAAGAAAAACAATTAATTATTTACCCTATAGTACTTATAACACATGAAACACAAACAAATTCTATGTCAACTATTGCTTTAAAATAAGAACAAATTAGTTTGTTTATATGAAAAAACTCCAGGGTAAAACACTTTAAATTGTGTATTGAAATTTAAATGACAAAAAGTAAAGATGGTCTTTACTTTTCTGCAATCTTGATGTTAATCATGTTTATATTTGTTACAATTATAATGTGGAGAAAACAGCTGAATATGTTTGAAAGTATCAATACCACCTATTGTTGAAATGGGGCACATTTTTTCAATAACATTTACCATCTTTACTGAAAAAACTACCTTGTGAAATATGTACGCAAACTAAAATAATCCATAGAAGGATTAGTGTTCTTTGTAGATCTTGCATAGTTTGTCCATGTGGTGAAAAGTATCAAATCGTTCAATTAATTAAACCAGTATAAAACCCAGACGGGCGACCCATCCATTGTTTCAACTCTCCATTATTTTTGCATAATGGAGAGTTAACACTACATTATTTTCTAACAGTGGATTGTGGTTAAGTTCAATGGCCAGTCTGCCCAGAACAAAAGGGTACTTAGTATTTGCCAGTCATCCTCACCACAATGCATTCAATATCGAAATGTTTTCATAACTTCTTTCATATTAATTAGTTCAGCGGGTACATTTACAAAGTCTTTTCAATTCTGAATGACATTCAGCATTCATAGAAAAATTCCTCATGAAAAATTGCTACCTTGAAAAAATACCTCCTGACAAATACAAGAGAAGCAATTTAATTTGTAAAGTTGGATATTTTTTTAATTCTTTGCATTTCTTTACAATCTGATTTTACAATAATCTTCTGCGAACTTAATCGAAGGAGCAGCTAACTTTCAAACAAAATCACTGTGAAAATCTAACCCGGCATACTATATTAAAAGGACGTTGGTCTGCAGTTTACAGTACAGAGTCCTAATGAATTGTATGTTCTGGTTTCCTCTGCCCTTCCAACTACCCGTCGTGATATGACCTGTACAGTGTTGAAAGTGATGTAAAACCCCAAATAAATAAATAAATATATTAAAAGGAGTGTTTTTAGTGCCTCAAAATTTACTCAAGTAAAATGAGGAAAAAAACGTAGTGCAAAAATGCAGTTTTGAAATGCCTTACTGGTGGGTTTAAATTTAATTTAAATTTTCAAGTTTTTAAGCTCAAAACAAAGATTTTAATTTATCTTATTACAGTTTGTTATATACTTCTAGAATGATACACTGTTCGTGGTTGACATGAATTTTGTTCTTAATGTTGTGGATTAATTTTCATAGGAGGTATTACTGAAATACAAAATGGGGCGTAAGCATTCTTTCTATGAGGCTTTTTTCATGAAACAATCTTTAAAGGAGGCATTTTTCCTTGATTCTAAATTAAGAGACAAAGAAGCACACAAAATAAAAATCTTGAGAAACCCAAAATCTTCAACACAAAATAAAACAAGTTAGTAATTCTCCAGTTTCTAGTACTTTCAATGCCTGAAATACAAAAATAATAGCTTACTGTCTTAAAATAAGCACAGATTAATAAAGATGAAACACTCACCACAACAAATTATCCAGAGCATTGTTAAATAAGCAGTCTAATTTTATTCTGGAAAGTGCTTTCTATAAGTCACAGATCCATATTTTATCAATTATCATTATCCATGGTTAAATTTTGTGGCAGTCAGATTACATTAAAACTTTTCAAGCTTTATCCAAAATTATATTTTCCCATAAAGGAAAACAAGTGGTACACATGGTGAAACAATGTTGATTGTGTATTGAGATAAAAAAAAACAACCATAGATTGTCTAGGTTGATCATTTGGTACAAGGTGTTGAATTAATAAATTGGTTGGTGCTTCCATTATGTAAAGTTAATGACCCTTCGGCCCTTTCAGGGCTGCAGGCCGTTAACTTTACATAATGGAGCACCACTTGGCCATTATCTATATATTTATTTCATGGAGTTTTATAATAATAAGATACTTGGTCATGTTGCATCTATTATGTAAAATTAATGGCTATGTGGCCCTAACAGGCCTCAAAGGACATTAGGTCTACATAATGGAGCACCAATTGGCAATTATCTATATAATAGTCTCTGGTCCACTCTGCTTGGTAACTTCCACTTTCCAGAAACCATGGCTGTTTGTTGCTAAAGTGAAAAGGAATGAAAAGTAATAACAGTGTAAAATTATGTTTTAAAAGAATGCTAGATTTCTGACATGGGTGGAATGTTTTCATAAGCGTGATCTGCAAATAATTGAAACAAGTATTTATTGTGGACATGCATTTCATATTTAATTTTAATAACTAGAATTACACATTACAAATTACTAAGAATTATTCTTTCTGTTATGGTTGTTGCAAGATCTTGCTATGGTGTAAAAACTAGTTTGCAATTTTGGTTATTCCAGCCATCATCTTCTTAAAATTACATACGTCAGTCAGTGATAGTCCCAATGCCATCATCAATAGTGTTCATTGCCAAACACTACATCTATCACTGATATTGATATCTTGATATTGGCAGGTAATTTACAGAAAGGGGCATCTAATCCATATTGGATGTCTTTTTCACAAGGGGTAAAATAGACAAGAGGGTGTCTTTTGGTGCAACCCAAATAAAATTATTGTTTTTTATATTGGTGAAGCACTAGCATTTAATCTCTTTAGTGATGGGTTCGAAGTTTCTGAAAAAATTGTCTTCAAATAAGAATTATTTTCAAAATGTCTATTATTTACTTTTAGTAAGCTTCATACTTAACAACAACTAAAATATTAATATTATCTTTTTCTCTCAGAGTTATTTTATCCAATGTGTCATTATTGTTTTAGAATTCCCAAAGTTAACAAAATTTACTAAAAAAGAAAGTATTTTTTTAGAAAGTTTTCTTACAAAATAGCTGTTTCTGAGACATTTTAAGTTTCAGAGTACGGCTGACAATAACTATGTCAGTGAATATGAACCTTGTTTTGCATTATTACCTCCAGCCACAATGGCATGCAATCTGTTCAAGTAATGTCAGACACTCCTACAGGGGACTTTTTATGAAGAGGCCGAAGGCCCACACACTTCCAATGTCCAATGGGTGAATGGAATTTAAAAATATTTTTGTTTTTGTACCTTTGAGTGTGTTCCTATAGAGACCAAGTACTACATAAAATTAATACACTAGATTAGATAATATGTGAAACTGTATTCTTCTAGTTACATACTAATGACTGGCGATTGTTAATGGACTGATGCAATGAATATTATTTTAAATAATTTTGCAAAATACTACAGGTACTATTGTCACTTAATTGAGTTTTAGACACAGAACTGGTAACACATTTTAGCATTACTTGTTTTACAACTAAAACACTTAAACCTAACCACCACAACCATTTCCCACTTAGTAATCTATCTCTGTTAGTATTAATGTTAGGTCTTAGTATGTGTTGTTGTACAGTATGTGTTATTACTAATAAATAAGTTTTATTCCAACCTGACTTACTTCTTGGCTTAAGAACTGGTAACACATTTTAGCATTACTTGTTTTACAAATACTCACATGATTTAACAAACTAATGAAGACAATCCTTTTTTAAACAACCAAGTCGCTAATCTATGTTTTTCTGTCTAATCAAGTGTTTCTTTGTTCCTGTGTTAACATTACACTGAAAGTCCACTTTTTCTAAACGGTGAGTTGATAAAAATGAAAGAACCCATGACAAATTAAGCTGGTACAGGGGGGGACAGCGATTCGCGGGGGACAGCGATTCACCAATTTCTATTGTACCTCATTTAAAACTAACATCTGTGTTGATACTGAAGGGGCCTTATAGCATAGAAAAGTGTGCAACATGTCTTGATACTTTTCTAAGATTTTAGAGTCGACAGCATACAGGATTATAAAGATGAATAAAAAAATTTGTATGTCAGTGTAAAATGTGCCTAACAAACTGTATCTGACTGATGCAAAGAGCTGTATGTTCTCTAAACTGTGTCTGGGGTCAATATAAATACTATTTATAACTTCATCATATGCTAGAATACAATGAGAATAATTGATCTTTAACTTTAATTATTGTTTGCAAAGTGGTTAACAGTCTTTGTAACTTTTTTGGGAACAGTATAAAATAATCGGCGAAATGCTGTCCACTTTCGAACAGCCCTAATCTTATTGCCATGGGATAAGTTCTGTGGGTGTATTTCTACTTATCACAAAATATACTTTATGATGCTACTATCATTTTACAGTTTGAGGAACCTCTTTTCATTCTGGCAACTTTTCTAAAACCACACTGCATATTTGTTCTCAAGAAACTATATTTTGGTGTTTTTATGGGCGAATCGCTGTCCCCCCCTGTATAATAAAAACAGCACACTTCAAAGCAGTTGTGTAAACAGGCACTATACACAGTCTTTACACTGACGTGCAAGAAGAAATCAGATAATACTTTGACCGTTCATATAATTACTGATTTTGTGCTTTTGGAATTTAGTTTTTTTTTCATTCTTTAGAATATTGTTGAAATCATTACTCTGTACCTTTCCTTAAGCTTAATCTCAACTTAAACACTGAATAATAATCATTATTGCGTTATTAAATTAATTATTATAGCATAACGTTTGTGGATATGATCCTTTGAATTTTAATTAATATTGTCAGTCAGTCACCAAAATTGGTAGCTACAGCTATTGTTGTTAAGGCAAACCTAAACTGCATTGGATACTTATGTAAGTAGTAAGTGGTTAGTTAAACTAACTCCATTTGTTCTTTCTTAAGATGACCTTACAAGTTATAACTTGAGTAATGTTACAATTGTGAAATAATCAGTGTGTAAATATTATTAAATAGACATTATTATGATTTAGATGGCTGTTCCTTTATGGCTATTCCCCTTTTTTGACTCCCAAAGTTTTACTTATCATGAGCTCAATCTTTTTTTATCTTTTTTCATTTCAAACCACTATACTGCCAATTACCAGCCTCTCCAACCTTAGCTTATAGCTATCGCCCAGCTTGGTGATAATTTAAGCTGTTATTTCACACTTTTCCCAATTCTTACAAGATCTTGGATTCATATATTTGGTCGCCCACCTATCATAAACCCATTGCTTTGATCCCAACTCAATCTTTTGGGTCATATCATTGTTGCATCGCAATCTTTCCCTTCGTTAATCAATCATAAGCTTTTGGATTACATACCTATTGCAAACCTTTTGCAAAATTTGAACGATTTCAAATTGACCAATGAAATTGCCTCCACGAATGCAATGAAATGCTTGCAATATCATAAGAAACCATGACGGTCCAAAAGACTAGGGTTTGCAATGGGCAAGATTGAGATGGGATTAAAAAATCACATCAAAGGTACGCAATAGTGTATATAAACCTCTGATGCAGGCCTCGGCATTTATTTCATGGCAAGAATTCGAGGACCAGCATTCACAGAAGAACAGGAGATGAAGCTTATGGACTTTCTGAGTAATGACCAACTGTTACATAACAAACCCCTCACGGATTACAAAGACCCCAACTAGCAGGAGGCACTGTGGGATGTTTTCAAAATGCCTGCAAGCGCTGATTCAAGAGTCAAAGGGCAATATACAACGAATTAACTCTCACTAAATCATGCCAAGGTACACCTCATCTGACGGATAGGCAGAAGTGATTGAAAGACAATTTTTCTTTCTTTTGCATCAACATTCTTACCAGATGACAGCTACAGTCAGCTCAACACCTCCAGCCCCACCTTCCAGAGCCCAGGACTAGCAGAGATGACTGTGGTACTAATGAGCAGTAGATGGGACCAAAAATTGTCAGACCTGTAGCCAGCAGCCAACCTTCAGCTTTCAGTTGAATTTTTTAAAGGTCCTTTTTAGTCCACCTAATCTTCCAAAAACAGTTATTCAGCTGCTTTTGTTTTAAAAACTGTAAAAATAAAACAAACCCCCCCTAAGTCACAATCACATAAGAAAACTATAGCATACCCTACATATACAAGTTGCTACAAAACCCTTAAACCAAATGTTTTAAATAAATCTCCTAATACAAAACATTCCCCCCAAAACAAAAAAATCAAGTAAAAGTATCCAGGATTCAAACCCTTCCACTTCTCTATCATCCAATATGTTAGACCACAGGACCTAACCTCGCATACCCACCAAAATTGTAAAGTAAAAGTGTCAAGGGTTCAAACCGCTCCCCTTATCCTGAAACCATTCTTGATAATCTGCAGCTGATCCGGCAGCTGAAGACTCGCTCATTCAGGTCCATGCTTCTTTGTGAGAAGAGCCACATTCTCAGGGGAAATGCATCATCACTGAGGGATGAATTAGTGGACTTTGGATAGCTTATCCACAAACAACTCTGCTGGATGGAAGCAACTGGTGTTATCTTCTCTATTTTGCCTCAGGTCATTATAGTTAAAAATCTGGGCATCAGAACTGGATTAAGTGGCAGCTATGTCATACCATATAAACTTGTATTCCACATCAACCATAACCAGCACAACCAGGGAGTGGATTCCCTTATAGTTGAAGTACTCAACCCCTCCTAATCTGGGACATCTCATGGGGATATGCTTGCTGTTTAGAGCCCCAATGGTGTGGGGGATGTTCCATCTCTCCCTGAAACCCTGCTCTATCTCCTTCCAATCCTTGAGGCAGGTGGGACATCCAACACAATCGTCTCTGTAATCCCTGTAGCATCACACACCTCAGGGACAGTGCGGTTGATGGTGGAGTGTGCTACCCTGAAGGTGTACTGGAGGGAGACATCATTTTCTCCACATGATATTTGTGAATGCAGGCTGGTTCAGTTCTGCAATGAGGTTGTGATATTTAACCCAGTCCTCAAGCCTCCTGAACCACTCAAAAGACTGGTGCTCTCCTCCGCCTCCTTCTTGGAACAACTCTCTGCCTGTACCTCAAAATCAGGTCATCTAACTCCAAAATTTCTCTAAAGATTCTAAAATTTATAACTTGTATCTTTGCTAGCTCATTTATTGCTCATTCCATCTTGGTCAGTCTTGAAATCGTCAGTGAATTTGGGCCTGTCCAGTGACCCTTACATATAGGGAACCAAGCTGGATATCATAAATCGTGCAAATCAGTATCAGGGGTCATCAGAAAGATGCCATTAAGAGATATTTGTGAATTTTTTGGATTGCATACCCAATCTTTTCAAATGTATATACAATCTTTCTCATCATATAGCCAATCGCAGACATTGTATTCCTATTGCAAGCATTGCTGATCATGTGGTCTGATCATGAAGCTATAAAACTGGTCGCAAACCCTGATTTCTGATCATGAAGTGGATTGCAAGCCATCACAAACCTTTTCTGCTACCACCCGCTGTGCACTAAATAGCAGAGAAAACAGGTGTTCCAGAGAAATTCTGAATGCAAACTAGGATTATAATTGAAGCACCACAGTGGAACAGCACCATAACCAATATGGAGGTAGCCAATGAAATGGGGAACTGAATTCAAAATTCTATGTCTTACTTTCAGTGTACTACATGGATTCACGAACAGCAGACCACCTCTCTGACGTCATCTAAGTGAATGTAACAATCACGTAAGTTGGACATAATAACAGTTTTTTTTGCTTGAAAAGTGAAAACCAGATCGTTTCCGAGGTGGGTCATAGCCTGTTGAGATGCAAATCAATCAGCATTAATGCACAGAATTAATGCATATAACTCCAGGGAATATCTCGTTTTGTTATATTTATATTTCTATCCTTAATATGCTCAAACGCAATTTGTATTTTATGTCACTTTACATATACTCTCTGTATTTTCCATTTAGGTACCACTCAAATATAAATCCTTTACTATTCTTCAAAGAATATTAAAAAATACAAATGCCTGAACTGAAAAAAAAACAGAGACTGACAGAGCCAATCCATAGAATATTTATGACCAAAACACTCCCAAAGTAGGTTTTATTTTGTGTTGCTTTCCATGTATTGCCTCTAATCTTCCAGTTAGGTGGCATTTTTGAATGTGAAAATTCAAAATTTTTGCTTTGATGGCAACGTAATACTTTACAATACTTTTACTTCCAAGAATGGGTTCAAATGAAGACTTTTAAAAATCAAACCACACTGTTTTTTGTTTTTGTTGTTCCACTATTCTCACATGACATTTGCGTCCTCCCACTTTCACATAATACATAAAAAGTCCACAGAGAAAGGTGATGACAATGAACTAGACCTGTCAATCAAAATGAAGTAATTACTTCTTGACTGTTATTTTGAGAAGAATTGAATCAAAAGATCTGTTTTTTATATTTTTACAGCCTGTGTCTCCAGACTTACTTTATGTGTATTATATAGAGTTGGCAATGCAAAGGAAGTAAAATCAGAGCACTTTTACCATATGAATATACACCTTGAAAGTCCAATGATTTCATTTCAGACGTCAATTTATACAAGAGTTTTCTAATTTCACCTTGTTATGTGATAACATATTCTAATTTTTGCAAAAATTAATTTTAGGGTAAATAATTTTTATTGTAAAATTACTTCTGCAGGAAATAGTAATTTTCTTACAGAATACACGATAGTTGTCAAAATAGTATAAAAAACATTGCATCATAGAGTATAAAATATTTCCCACAGAAAGTATAAAATTCAACAAACTGTTTTTAACAAAATTAATATTTGCCATCTAGCTACAGACTGATCTGATCTGTTCTGGTAATAAAGTTGCAACTGATATGACATATCTCATCCATATACACACATAAAACAGTGTAATATTAGGTCTTTTTTAGGGGCCAGTTACACTTTCACGGATCTCCCATGGATATAGGACACGGTTCCATATATGAAAAGTGCCAAAGATCCCGTGGGGTTTGGGGGTGAAATGTTGAAAAAGTAAGTGATCTGGATGCCTGGATGCCAATGGCTATAAAAAGGGGTAAGGTCCAACTCACTAGCCAGATACAATGTAGATGACAATATCGACAGACACGACAGAAATCTGGCACAACTTCAACTCTTACTGTTAGAAATGGAGAGGCAGTTACTCATCATTTCAGCTATGATAGACAGGTTGAGAAGCAGATGGGGTCTGGCAGGGGGTCTGCCAGTTGTTAGACAGAGAAGACACAGAAGATATAGGTTCAGGCCTTGGCCAACCCGGGCAGAGTTGGAAGAAGAATGTCAGTACAGCAGACCAATGCCAAAGCACCACTTGGATAACCCTATGGCATATAGAAACTTCATACAGATGCCACCTGAGCTCTGTCAAGAGCTGGAGCAGAGAATCACTGCTAAGTTCCAGAGGGACAGGACTTTGATGAGAGGTCCAGTGGGTCCTGGAGTGAAGTTGGCAGTAACCGTCAGACATCTTGCCACTGGTGACAGCTACACCACTCTGCAGTATGTTTTCAGGGTGGCCAGTCTGACCATCGAGGTTCTGCCTGAGGTCTGTGACGCTATCACCAGGGCCTATCGAGATCAGGTGATGCAGTGCCCCACACTCCCAGAGTATTGGTTGGTGGTTGAGTCAGTCTTCCGCTGGAGGTGGAACTTTCCACATGCCCTGGGTGACCTGGATGGAAGGTATATTTCAATCAGATATCCACAAGGAGGAGGCAGACTCTTTGGCAGCTGGGTCAGCTTTAGATGATCAGATTTTAAAGCACACCAATTTGAGGCACAAAATAGAGGATGGCAGCATCAGCTTCTCTGACAGTGAATCTCTTGGAATGGTGGACCAAAGGTGAACTTTTTCATCCTCTGGGATGACACCTTCCCTCTCAAGCTCTGGCTAATGAGACCCTACTCCAGCCACAGTATAGACTTGAAGGAGATGGTCTTCAACTATAGGATCAGGTGGGGAAGAACTGTGGTTGAGAATGCCTTCGGGATGCTGACGTCTCGCTTTAGGATTTTCCAGAGGCCGCTGCAGCAGGAACTCCCGATGGTCAATAGGGCTGTCATGGCCTGCCTAGTACTGCACAACCTACTGAGGATCAGATACCCCACAACTCAACAGGAAGACTTTGGACGGGAGGGCCAGCCAACGATAGTGCTCGAGGGCAATGACATTCCATATGAGGACTGTAACGCAATTGGGACAGCTAAAAGGCAAAGGAATATTCTCAGGGACTATTTCATGAATGAGGGACAGCTCCCCTGTCCAATGGACAGCCGTTAAAATGTGAAACAGTGTTATAATGTGACTCTGTAAATGTAAATAGGACATTTAAGCACTTTAAAGACAAAGGAATTGTTATGCAATTTTAATAGTGCTACATGGACTTTGAACTTTGTAGACAACTATATGACTGTTATATTTTAAAGATAATTACTGTCTTCTGCTATTACTTGTGCATATATTTTGATATATTATTACCAATAAAAGCTTTCATTTTATGTACGTTTATTTTATTTGAAAATAGTATCAACAATAACTGCATCTATTTGGACCTAAATGACATCCTTTGCTGAATGATGTAGCATAGGCTTTGGTTTTGAAAGGATTGAAAACACAATGCTTTAAACAAATGGACAGGCAAGCAAGAAAGGCCTTGTTCTACAAGGTGGAAATATTTCAGAACAAGATGCCCCACACCACTACACGAGAGATGCAGTGACGGGTCCACAGCATTGTGGGCACAGGTTTTAACAGAATTTGGGCCTTCATGGTTTAAATCGGACTACTTTGGCTTTATTATTATTATTTTTTTTTTTTGGGGGGGGGGGGTAACTTAACTTCTGAGTAACTTAAGTCTACTGGAAAATGTTTGTATTATTGTGTGTATTTGTGGGGAGGGACCTGTGTTTTGGTTGTAATCTTAATTTGTGAATGGACTACTACTTGTATTTAACTATATTTACTAGGGGTGAACTGTGGGCAGTTATTTGGTTATTTGTTTTTTGGGGGGGGGTTTGGTGTTGTGTGGCAAAACAACAACATAGCTCAAATAATTGTTTTTGGAAAGTTTCGCGGCCCTGAGAAGGGCCTATAAAAATTATCAGCTATTGCTGATCTGCTGGCTGGCTGGCTACTGGTCCCCTGATGCTGGTTTGTCTGGTTGAGTGGTTGATGTGTCTTCTACTGGCTGGAACTGAGGCATGTTGATGGCGCCGAAGCTGACATCCTGTGATGTGTTTGGAATGTTGCTAAAGTACTGGCTGTCAACTGAGGGTGGATTTGTTGTTGGTGAGAAGGTGAATCCTGTTGGTGTGCTGGATAGTGGTGAGCTGCTTTGGTGTCTAGTTTCAGGTGTAATAGAGGGTGGTGACGTAACACACAGCTGTGATGCTAAAGCTGTGCTCTGTGACATTTGCTGCTCCGATGTTTGCTGCTGTGACAGTTGCTGCTGTGACAGTTATTGCTGTGACGGTTTTTGCTGTGATGTTTGGTGCTGTGATGTTTGCTGGCTGTGTTGCTCTGTGGGCTGCTGCTGCTGTATTGGCTGATGTGTTAGTATTGTCTGTTGTGGCTGCTGCTGCTGTGCCGGCTGATGTGACTGTATGGAATGCTGGCCTTGAATTGTCTGCTGCTGCATCACCTGCAAGTGTTGATATGGCTGCATACTTTGCTGTAGAGTGTGTCCGTTGATCTACTGCTGAGTGGGTCCATGTTGCTGAGTGAATGTCTGTTGATAGTGCTGCTATGCTGTGAATGCTGTAGCTGCTGCTGTGAATAATGTGTATGCTGTAGCTACTGCTGTGAATGCTGTGGCTGCTTCTGTGACAGCCCTTGTGTTACATGTGTAAAAGTCTGTTGCATCTGCTGATGTTGTGCCTGCATCTGTGTGTGAGACACTGGTTAATGACGTGGCATTGAGGTTTGACTGTAGCCATGTCTGCGCCATGCTCGTGCACATCCTGTGTTGGTACTATTGCTGCTGCTTGTCCCTACATTTCAGTCTCATCAATAAGTTGAATGTCTCTTGTTGAAATTCGTCATTTGATTCACTTGTTAGTTGTACCACCTCCACCTTCAAAAAGTCACAGAAGCCTAGTCTTGGATCATCAGGCTTCTCATCACCAAACTTTTTTACCACAATGTCTTTTAACTCTGTTATTCCTCTCTGTGATTTGGCAAGAGCTGCTTGGAAGTCGGAATCAGCCAAACTTGACATCACACAGACAGCATGCAATCAGGTAGTAGGCGTATGTGTATCCAGGTGCGAGATGTCTGAAGGGTCACAAGTTGACTCTGGATGAGAAGTATCCTGGAACGGTTCCGAGTGCACAGTCTCCCGTCTGGATGATGAGCCCGCTGGTGCACTGGCTTGAGAAGCAGACCTCTTGGGAGCCCTGAATTCACTTTTGGCTGTAAGATGCCATACAATGTGGTCCCTCAGGAAGTCAAAATTGTCTCTGGTCCATTTCTGCCTCTATATCAACACTGGTTCCCCCTGGCTGGACTTCACATGTGTGAGTTTCCCGATCTTTATTCAAATTGTTCTCCTCACAAAACTTATCCCACACAGCCTCCCTCTTGGACCTATCCTTGTAGTCCATCAAACACTTGTTGTATAGAATCTCATGCAATCTGTCACGCAAAAAATCAACTATCTTCTGTTCCTGCTCAGTGGTGAATAGAACTGGGGGTTTCTTGCTCCTTTTGTCAGCCTTGCCCTTGTCTTTGCCTTTTCCACTCTGTGTCCGTCTAGCAGCCTGTGTATCCTCATCACTCGTATCCAAATCATGCTGTGTCCCCAGCCCAATGTCACCCTGCTCTGTATCCGACATCTCAACAGGATCCATCACTCCCACCACCAACTCCTCCACCCCATCCTGCTGGCTCTGCTGAGTCTCTGGTACAAAACTCAATTCATCCATCTCTGGACTCCTGGCCCTCATGGACATCCTCTCTCTCTCCTGACTGCCTCTCCTCTTAGTCCTCTTCTTTGGTGGCATTTTACAAAAGTATTAAATACCAAATTTCCTTTAGTAAAAAAAACAAACACCTCAAAATTTCTGACTCACTATATGTGCTAACAAAATATATCCTCAAACATTTACAGTAGAGCTGTAAAGTTCCCAAAAATTGGAGTAGGATCACCTCAAACTGCAGAAAGTGCCATCCGAGAAACCCAAGCTTGGTGCCCCTTATATAGGCTTTCGTCCATGAGAAAGCGTCTTTCCATAAATTCCCGAATGTCGTGGGAAACTACAATTACATCCGTAAACCCCATCCTTATTGTCCTTGAGGCATCCTTATCATCCGTAAACCCCATCCCTGTTGTCCGTATACACCTCCGTCACTATCTGTGCATATCAGCAAATTAATTATATATCCGTGACCTTCTTTACGGACCATCCATATTGGTCCTTGTTGTTTCCGGGATTTCTGTTAACTTCCGGACGTGTCCTTACAGCCTCCAAACACCATCCAGGAATATCCATAGAAATTTTCTGAGCCATTATTGCTGCGGATGAGTCAAGGATGTCCCGGATGATCTACGGGTGCTGTAAGGACAATACGGATGACAATTATGGAAAATTCAAGCAGTTTGATTTTTTCATACAAGGTTTGCAGACACAACACATCCGTGGCAGACACCACAAGGATATTATGGACACTACAGTTGTGTTCACGCATGAAAAATATTATCCGTAAACCACTCACAATTTTCCATATTTGGTACATCCGTCCATGTGTAACTGGGGTCTTAAGCCTGAGCATCCAAGGCTCGTGCTTCTACAGATCACTGATTACATTTTTTTCATTTTTTATATTGGATGGTGTGGTGTGTACAGGCCTTTATTCCATGGTGCAGATCTTTGCTGGAGATTGTAATGCAGGTCTGCCAATTGTGATCATCAGCTGTAGATTCCACCAAGTCTGAAATCCCCACAGACCATGTATTCCTATATGACTTATCATCAGTGGCCATATGAGAGAGGAAAGTTAATGTTACAACACCACTGTTTAACATGTTATACTTTTCTTAGTGGAGTGGACTAGCCACCAATAAAATCAAGAGGTTGTTCAACCCAGGGACAGACTTTCCTGTTTAAATAACAGAAGTTTGTTTATTTCTGCTTTAACCCCTTCACAAATACAATTAAGGTTTTACTGGTAAACAAATAATGCCTGTAAATTTAATAATATTTTTTTATCTTTATCGTCATACTTTTTGATAAACTACTGTGAGTCTAAACAGAATAAAAGTCACAAAGTCTTAAATTTTGTACAAGGCAGAAAATGATCAAATAGATAAATAAAAACACTCTTTTGCTCTTTAACATACGTCATACCACTGAAGGTCTACTCTTTTAAATGGCTAATATCACTTTAAAGACTAATTTTGAAAATGTCTAGTACCACTAAATATTTTCAACTTAAAATAACGATTGATATCCGCTCTTTAAAATGTGTAATTCACTTGATATCAGTGGTGGAGGAGTATTCCCTTTTTTGGTCCTGCTGACCCTGGTTAGGAATAGCATAGCTATGGACGTTTGCCTTCTCTGTGGAGTTGCAAAGCCACTTTAACAAATTTAGGGCTCACTGCCTAGTGTAAGCAGCCTTTTTTGTTTATTTTTTATTTTTGAGTAAATTATTGTAGGGGGGGGGGGGAGGGGGCTATATTGCGGAGTTCAGTAAGGTGTCAACAGTGAGCTAGACAGGCTGCTGGTGGTGGGTCCTGGGATAAGTGGGCAGAATCTATGTTAAATTTATGGTGTTTTATTTCATTATATTGCTTTCTACCAGCCTGTATGGGCTGGATGTGGTAACTTTGGTAGCTGACCTTGGCTTGGTTGGTGTTGAACCAACCTGACCTTTGGATATCTTGAGCTTTGGACTAGGTAAGGATTGTGTGATTTCATTGGCTTCTACTTTACCTGCCTTTATTGGCTTGTGGTATGAAGTATGAGTTCACATTTCACACCAGCAAAATTTTGTAATGATCTTCCACTGAAGCTTGCGATCTCATGCTCCTGGACTTCTGTTTTTCAGCATCAAGCTCGTCATTAATTGTTAATGTATCGTTATTTCGTGGGTTCACATTGTTGCTTTTTTAGGGTTTTTTTGGCTTCTTGGTGGGTACCTTTCAAAATTCTCCATTCCTCTGGCGCCTTATGGTTTCTTTCCACTGCCGGGTTCTCCCTTTCACCTTTACCAACAAACGTTTCAGTTTTAGTCTCTTTTCTCCAAATTTCAAAATCTTTTGTAAGTTATTCAGTGAAGTGCGTCCCCTGCAGTGGATGGTTTGACCGTTAATAATTTTGGACCTTTCAAGGTCATATTCTGCTCTCTTTTCCTAAATAATAAAACTTCAATGAACACAGCCACTTGAATTTTAAAGTTTCAAAAGTAGTTTTAAATAAACTATAATAACCCAATGTTAATCTTTTTCCATCCCCTGGGGACTGAAAATGAGTGATTTACTTGATTTCCTGTTTATAATATCTGAAATCACATTTAAATGTGTTCTTTACAATGTTCGATACCAGTTTAAAATCTGATTTTTGAACTTTAAGATATGCTCATTAAAATATTTGAAACCACTTACAGGTTTCCTTTTTTAATTATCTAGTAACATTTTAGGATTTGCTCATTAAAATGTCTGATACCAGTTTAAAATCTGCTATTTAAAATATCCATCACTCCCCACTGGAAATTTTCTGAGCAACAATTTTTTCAAATAAAAAGGATTTAAGATTATAGGTTTACTAAACTTATTACCAAAACATGCACTTCCCTTTCTTATTGTAAATATTCAACCATGTAGGTCACAATGTAAGGTATAGGTTTAGTGGTGGATGAATACGAGTGATGTTGAAGTGTAAACCCACTGCCCTTTGACTATAAGCTCAGAGTTTGTCACATGATAGAGATATTGCCAAAAGTTTTCTTATGCTACCATCATCATTCAGCTCGGTTACGTCATACTTCCTTTCAATAGATCCTACAATATCAGACATGAATCAGTATCCAGGACTACTGGTAGCTGTATTAATCTCTCCATTTTTTCTTGCTGAAATATCAGTAATTTGCATCTGATGGTCATGTTTATCACTTGTTGAGGAATTGTACTCTATGTGAAACAAATAATGTGTCAATACCAGGTTTTATTTATTTGGTTGTTTGTTTGAGACAAAGACCTGCACACTGTAAAAATTAATGTAAATCCTTGCCGTAATTTTTTATAATGTTGTTAACATACAAACAGCAAACAGATTCAAGTGATCGCATCACCTCAACGGTGAAGGTGACCGGCATGCAATTTATACCACTTTTCCATTGTTATGAGTTTGCCTCCAGACCAATACCATTATGTATTCAAGGGTGTAATCCTAATGGTTGTATGACCAATCTTTTCACTCGTTAATTTTGGGAATGTAATCTGTGTAATCATAAACGCTGGAAGAAAATATTAAGCATGCTTGATTTTTTTTGGTGAATGAACACCAGTATTCTAAATACTAACACAAAGTCTTTTTGCTTATGATGTAGTTTTGATTAAATTCAAGTGATGCTACAACTTCTGTTTATGGTGTTATCGCTTAACTTTTTGCAATTTTTATATCTCTTTCTTTCACTCATTTAAAAGATGCACCAGTGTGATTTTTTCACAAGAGAAGATTAGCTATGCATATCCCCATATTAGTAGACATGAATATCGAGGCTTAGTTCTACGAGTAATCTTTATGAGTCAGAGCAGGTGAGAACAAGAAGTAAGGCATATATTTGTGATCTTGCAACTTTTTGTTCCCATTTTTCACAGGATCACTCCATACATACATACACACAAACAAACCCGAGCATACACCCACCCTTTTTTCCGAATTTAAAATATCTTTGGCCTTCCAACAATTTACAACTTGCAACACGTCATTATACATCATATTTGTTATACCAATGATCCAGGTTGACTGCAGTTTTAATTTATTGTTTGCTTTATTTGTGTTGAAATTTGAGGCGTGTGCCATATTAAGTCTATTTTCTGATATGGTTGAAGAAAAAAAAATCACGACATAAACACTTTTTATAGGGTTTTCAAACAAACGCCTTTCAAGTTGAATTAGAAAGATGATATGTTTACACAAAACACACATTGTCTGGATTTTTGATGACAGAAGTGGCCCGTTGCATCAGTAGCCTATTTTCAGATATACAAAAATATAAAGAATGTAAAAAGAGTTTAACAGGTCTCTTTACTTATATTTTTAAGAATCTTTGCTGACTGTTTTCTTTTTAATATCTAATAAGATGGCACTCCACAATTCATTTTTGTAAATCACCACATTCTTAAAATTTTCAACACATACAACTATTATGGCCTCTCTTACATCCCATCGTACATGGAAATGAAAACGCACATGGCCAAGATTCTCGTAAATTACCCTTGAGGTATGGATGCATTTGTAGCCAGAGAAAATGTGCATCCTACATTGACATTCTGTTACAAAATTGCACTTGTACCTTTAGTGTCCCTTGCACATAAGTCCATTTTCTGTGTAATCAGGATGTACGTGCACATACTATGGGATGTAAGAGATGCTTTAGTTATAACAGAGCTGTTCCAGATGCAATTCCAAAATGACTTACGTCTAGGAAAATGGGAGTTTGGGACTGTTTGGGGAGTTTTGGGATGGGTTTTTGACAATCATGTGTTTTCAGGTAGATCAGGAGGCATTCAGCAGAACCGCCTTCCGCTTCCCAAATCAGTAATTCCTATACAGTTGTTCCTTTGTGGTGAGGTCATATTGAAGCCATATCTTGACCTGCGGATGGTACTGTGATACTCATGATTGGACATATATGGTTAACATTAAATGCTTGTGCAAGCTCCTATGCTACTACTTAATATCATGCCAGTAAGTAGCCCAAAGTAAGAAGAATTATGATTTTTATGAGATGCGTTATAATAGCAATTGTCAACTGAAATGAAATCTGGCAAACAATCGAAAGGACGAGGGTGTTCAGTTAAATATTCCACTACTTTACTTTGAAAATGGAATGAAAGAAGCTGGCTCGATGCAGCATTGGTGAAGTGAGCCTGGCCAAATTTCTTGATGGACAGAGATGCCCAAGGCACCATACTTTATTTGCAAAAGGCTCATTTCTTTTATTTTGTTTTTGAGTACCAGTAGATGGAATTTTATAGTCACTAACTAGTACATGTAAATTAGTAATATACAAATTAGTAACATGAATATTCAAGCAAAAAGTGAGCATATAGCTTAATACATAGAACATATATCCTGTATAAACAAATGGATGACGTTTTATATGAGAAAACAAATAGCAGTTTAGAACTTCTTTGTGAGAAGGCTGTGAGAAATGTGTGAGTGTTTTGTATTAATTGTCAATACTGTTATTACAAAATCACACTCTTCCATAGATGTTGTGTTTTCTTTTATTTGCACTACGGCTGTCACTGCATTTTGATGGTGGAATTGGTGTTGACAATAAATCCCTTCAATAAATATCCTTTATTTTGAAATATTATATTTATGATTGCGTTACTGAAATAACTACAACCATATTTTTACTGCATTTCATGTCAATATCAAAAGTGGGTGATGTAAGGTATTAGGGGTACAATAGGAAAACTGCCCGAAGGACATGAATGCAAAGATCTATGATGACCGAAGATGACAATACCATAAAGTAATATTGTTCATCTTTGTGAGTCTAATGAGGGATAATTTTACGTTAATTATTTTTCTTTTTGTATGAATGGCAAAGTAGAATAAGTCCATCTTTAAAGAAAGGGGGAAAAAGCTGTGAAATATGTATAGGGGCACCCGTGAATGTGAAAAATTTAATTTTTAACTTGACATTTCTCTGCCATTCCCTCATGATTTGCAATAAAAACACCTTCTTATGACGTATATTACTTGTGCAGGTAACACGTTTTTAGATAAACTAACGAAAAATTGTCATTTTATGATGAATTTGTTACGCTGATTATGCAAGGTATTTGGACCAGGGAATACTCAAAATATTGCCTGCTCTGTATGTCAGCCTGAACCTACTTAAGTCATGTATGGCTCGTACTGAATAATAAAATTGTATTGAGAGAAAAACTAAAATTCATAATCTAAACAAGGCCATGTCTTGAGACAAACCTTAAAATTAAAATCTGAATATGTCAGCTCCAACCATTAACATTGTATAAAGACAAGTGTTCATGGAGGTCCTCGGTGACCTAGTGGGTTAGTATGCCTGGCATCTAATCGCAGGCTGTCACATCTGTGTGGGTTCGCTTCCAGTATATGCCTTTTTTGTGTTGTAAAGCAGTGAGTTACAGTAATCCAGGCGACTGCTAACCAAGGCATTTGCCACCTTTACAGCTGTTTCATTATTTAAGTACCTGCAGACCCTTCATAGTTCCCGGAGATGGTAGTAGCTTATGTGACATAGATTAGCCACGTGTCTTTGCATTGAATTTTCAGCATACCATACCAGTGCTGAAGGCAGTTGAATAGGATTGAGTGGTCTATTGTATCGAAGGCTGCAGATAAGTCCAGAAGGACTAATCCAACAGCTGCACCCTTGTCCATTGATGTGGCAATGTCTTTTTTGTATTTTTAGCAATGCCGTTTCAATTGAGTGAAATATACCCTCGTGAACAATGTACTCATTTATCTGCATATCCACAGCTTTCTCTGTAAGTTGGAGATGTAGCTGAGGTTGGATACTGGTCGATAATTCTTGAGAGTGTTTCTGTCAAGACCAATTTTTTTCAACAAGGGTGTGACATGTGCAGTCTTGAAACAGGATGGGAAAATGCCCTCCTGTGGGGAGTAGTTCACAATATTTGTAAGAGGAGTCAACAGTACACTGATATAATCAATGGCCAGTGATGTTGGGTTTGGATTCAAGTCACATGATTTATTTGGTGTGGACTTAATGATTTTAAGAACTTCGTCCTCTGACATGGTCCGGAAAGAAACAAACTTATTTTTGTAGGAACCTGAAACAGGGGATTGGCATCAGTAGACAGGGATGCTTTACTACTTAAATCCACAGTAGTATTTAAAATATACACTTGTCAGTGGCCTTATGTAAGGTTACAGGTTCTTTGTTATCAGGCAAAAACTTTATTTTGCATAATGTACTATTACATATGGTACCTTTTCATCACTATACTGCAAAGACCATATGATGTGGTAACATCCAATATATGAGTGCTTTGTAAATATCACAGCTTACTTTACATGTTTTGACAGCATTACAGGGGTCCTCGGTAGCCTGGCAGTTAGCAAGTTTGGGATCTAATTATAGGCTGTCACCTCTGTGGGTTCGAGTCCCACAAGTGACAATGCTGTGGGCCTGTCCCAATATGACCCTGGCTGTTGAATGGGACATAAAACTCCAACTTTAACTTTGACTGGTGTTCAGAGAATCATAAGTGGCAATAAACTGGATTTCAACCCCACTATCACAGAGGTGATACCCCAGTTATCAAGTTTTACCCCTTTCTGAGAATTTCACCCCGATTCCTGAAGAAAGACTAGGTAAGTAAGTAAGTAAGAAACACTTATGCTACAAATTTGAGCCTTGAGAAAAAAAAACATGTTAGTTACAAGAACATAACCTGCACAGGTCATATCATCATGATCATGCACGCACTGAAACATATACTATTCTAAACAGAATAGTGTAACTATCTGCCACTTTATCAGCTCTTGTTCAAACAGAAGTTATTATTTGTACACAATTTACTCACTGATCTCTGACCACAGATATTGGATTATCCTAGAAAGGTTTCTTGGGAAATAAGGCTTAAGTATTTAGATCTAACATGATTTAAGACCATAATGGTTTATTAGAATTTCTGGATTTATGGCCAAGACGTTAGTTCCATTATTTTCCGGATATTATGGGCTTTGTTGGATACTATTGGCTTTAGGATATACTTTTAGGTTATAATTCAATGTAATGCAACTGCCTATGCAGTTATATACAGATACAAAGTTCTAAGAGTGTGTCAGTGTTTTGTTCTATTTTAAGGGTAGATTGCATGGCTATGGAGTAAAAATTAAACGAGAACCAAAATAGAATAACATTTAATTAGTTATGAAGATGTTTGCACAGCCGTCTGGATAAATTCACTTATAAAGCCAAATAAATTAACAAGTATTGAAAGGCTTGTTTTAAGTTCAAAGTATGTTCTTTGATATTTCTTTTGCAAATATTTTTAGTCATCTGGATAATAGGACAGTTGCATCTCATAATCTCGTTTTCCAAATAAGTATTGAACATTTCAATAAATCTATGTTCAATGACAACCTATTATTTTGTATTTGCTGTTTTAAAGAAAATCTTACAGTCACTTGACCTAGTTAAGATGGAAATAAAATGTCACCCGACATTAATTTCAGTTATTTTCACCACTGAGCTCAGACAACTAAGTCCTGCTGAAATATTAAATCTGAATTAGCAAAGATTAGATCTAATGAGTTTTTTCTTTAAAAAAATTGAAACAAAGTGAAATTCACTTCCACTTAAAATTTCCCTTGTGTAAAAGATTTTACAATATTATGAAGTATAATTATCTCCACCATTGAGGTTATGTATGTGGCGGTGTACATGTATCGGTTTGTATACTCTGTTTGCAAAGTAACTCTAAAACTTATAGACGGGTTTTAATGAAATTTTCTGAAAATGTCAGCAATTGACACGATGAACAGAATTTGACAGTGATCCAGGTCACCATCTGGATCCCAAGATGTTTATTATTGCACACCTATACGCAATAATGGAGGTGATGGGCCTGTATACGGTCTCTGTCTGGGATCTCTTATTATAGTGGTATGCACGCACATTTTGTTAAGCCAGTATATTCCCTAAAACTGCCCCAATATCTACAAATGCTAACCTGTTTGGACACTAAATAATCCAACAACAATAGGCCATAGCCGTGCCAGGATAAAAAAACCATTTGCAAATGACTTTATTATTATTATTCACTTCATCCATTTTACCAGCCCCTTGTTCACCAGTTGTTCATTCAATGGCTGTTCCACATAAATGTCACCAACAAAGCACATATCACAATTATTATAACTATCATCCCACTCAATCATCAATCACCCCTGGTGACTCTACTGAAAATTTGCGTCCACATTATTGCAGCTCTAAATGTTACCACAGCCTCTCAAGTCCTGAAAACAGAGTTAGCAGATAGAATGAGGACACGTGAAACTATTCAAGCAGTGACAAGACAGCATTGTAGGCTAAAATATATTTATCTATCAGTTGATAGTTTGCTAAGATTAGCAGAATAGTAGGCCAAGTACAATTTCTTAGTTAAATCTGTTAAATAACTTATTACCACAAAAATATCGAAAAGGGTATATTGATGGTTTATGTTCTGAACACTCTGCAAACACATTTAAGCAAAACTTTCAGCCTCAAAAGCATAGCTGGCAAACGGATGCAGCTAATCTAATCTTACCTAATAAGAATAAATTTATGGAGCTTAATCTCCACTCTCTGACAGATTCTAGGGCACAATTAACGGTTCATTAACATAGCCAGGTCATACCAGATAAGGCACAGGGTGGGGAGGTGGCCAAGGTGGGCAGGCTTTTGAGAAAAGGTAAGTTTTGATCTTCTTCATAAATGAAGCAATAAATAGTCACACTGCGTGGGCTAACACTTAGGCCATTCATTATAGGTGAATCAAATGCAAAATGATAGACAAACTGTTTGAATGATTTGAGAAACCAAAGAGTTCTTAACATAAGTCTAACCTGTTATATAAACCCTGAATTCCACTATCTGTGAAATGATTTCGAAATGCCCATGCCTTTCAGCTCCTGGTCATTCTGAGGTGAAATGATACAATTCTTACACAGCTACGGTCAAAATTCTTCTTTGCATCTGAACTGCACCAAACACACTCCTAACTACAGAGAGCAATTCCAAAAATTAAGAACTTTGTATAATCCTAAGTCTAATTATATTTATTAGTGTCCAATCTCTATCTTAAACATAGGCTCTGAGGTGCATCATACAGAAAAGCAGAGATCCTTAATCAATTGGCTAGAGACATGTTGGGGTTCTGCTTCATGGAGGAACACTGGGGGGAGGGGGGCAGAAACTAGGGTGGGAAAGCTTTTGCAAAGAGAAAAGTTTTGAAGTTTTCAAATTTTTCTGAAGAAGGAGAGAACTGGCTGAACATACATTATCAGAGACATCACTCAAAATCATTTGAGCATCGCATACCAAGTTGGGGCCATAATGATTAGTAGACTTATATACTGACGAGGCAAAGTATTTTACCTGAAGCACCACACCATCGGCTTGACTTGTACAAGTATTGTTCTCACTGTGCTTAGGTTTAAGAAAATGCTCAAAATTGTAGGAACTTGTACAGCAGTAAGGTTGTCTTAAACACGGAGCGACGTTCAATAGGTCAATGGAAGAGAATCTTTCTTACAGGAGTGACGTGCAAGTACTTGATATCACCAAATGATCTGGGATAGTAAGGAACCTCTTCTGAAGTGATCCTCAAGTGTACCAATTCAAAGTGTTTTATCTGTATATTATGTCGAAATTATATAATTTGTCGTTTGTCAATACTGAATCCCATACTATTTAACAGTTGGTTAAGATTTTAACCAGGTATATTTTCAAATACACATGTGAAGAATGAACAGCAGGCACTCTGGTAGTTTGTCAGTATTTTAATAGCAAAGTACAATCTCCATAACCCAGGTGAGTATTACATCCACAAATTCTGATGTGCCACCTAGGCCAGCCAACCACCGTCAGCATCTATAGTAAAAGTAAAATGTTTTATTTTATTTTCACAGAAATGTTAAATCCCTGAAGCTTACTTTGTATTACCTCCAGGATAAAAGACATCTATCATTAATAAAAGATCTGAAATTTAAAAAAAAAATTCTAACTGAGAGCTTCTCAAGTGAGTAGCTTAATAACACAGTGTGCTTCTGTTGCATTTGTAAGGACTCTTGGCAATTTTCACTCGTATTTCTTAATAAATCAACTGGAAAAAATATGAGAACTTCTATATTAGATGAGCTGCTTCTTTTCAGTATAATTTGTTGGACAAAGTATTTTCAATTTTTTTCCCCTAAGATGTCGATTTCACACCAGGGAACCCAAGAAATATTTTATAATATAGAAAACTATTTATATTCTGAATATCATTTGGAATCGCAAAGTGTGTATTTGTTCAAGGTTCTGTGAGATGGAAAAAAATGTTCAAAATCAGGGTTACATCAGTGAGACCCATCACTTAAGGCTTTTAACAAGAACCTTGCTTCTTAGAGACCTTATTCAGTGCCATCAATGTGATGTCAACAAAATGTTACTATTAGTAACAGTGTTCCAGGGTTATAATTAAAACAAAAAACTTTTGACAGTGTAAAGCACTGATATATTTACAAACCCCATTTTGCTCTATATTAGGAATAAAATATTTTACATATTCTATGGTAAAAATAAAAAATATATAAAATTACTAAAATGCTTATATAAAGTCGCACCTTAATAAAGTATGACCGGTATGACCGTCCCTCTCTCCCTATTCCCCAGCTGTGAACACTGCAGGGATTTCACCAGTAAAGCTGTAAATGGATGCTAAACAATAAAGATCCAATTTATAGCTGTCAGATGTGAATGGCAACAGATAAAAAGCAATGTAAAAAAGAAACGTGGGACAAACAACACATGAATGTCTGGACCCAAAATCACTGAAATTTTATCCCAAGAATTGCTCTTATTCTCGGGAATTTCAAGACAAACTTACCTTTTAAAATAAATTGGATTATTAACAAAACTTTGGAATCAATACGTTGGTCAAAGTTGGTGGTTTTATATTACTTTTAAGAACTAGTATAATATCAGTACAATGAGCTGAAACAGAATCCACCACCACAAAGGTGACAGCCAAGCAATCAAAAGCCATTATTATTGTTAATTACAATCTTTAAAAGTGCCTTATTTTGATGTGTATCAATTCTAATGCACAGAACAATACATAGGGGGTAGAGGAATTAGCATTAGTCCATGGCAGAAAAAAATCGGCATCAGGAAGCACATGTTTCATGAAACAGGTGAGTCTTAAGTTCCTGTCTGAAAGATGCCAGTGTGGGGGTAGTTCATACAGGAAATGGGAGGCTGTTCCGAAAGTCCATGCCTTATGTGCCTATGTGGTGCAGCTTGACCAGTTAGTAGTTGGTGACCATTCTTGAATTAAAAATCCTGTTGCTTTAACCCTTTTCCATTATTCTTGAAAATTCAATCGTGGCTGCAGAGGCCTGAATCCAATGTGTTGTCACAGCATCTCCTTACCAATCAGATATGTTATGTTGTTTAATACACCCATTACACGAAAATAGTTACTGATAATGTTAGTATTTTAGCAAGTTAAAGAACTCTGTTTCACTACCTATGGTCTGCCTTGATTAATTTGGGTTATATGTAGTTTTATCATATTGCATAAGTCATATTATGATGGGTAGAGATGATAGACGAAAGTAGTGTATAGTAGTTGGTCAAGATTCTGCACTGTAAACAACAATGAGCGAAGATAAGCAGCTACCAACTTTCCCCAAAAAGTGTGATCTCTACTTAAGAGTAATCTCAAAAGAAAATAATAAAAAATACCTGACACGAAATTTAATCAAACAGAAACCTCCCAAGTGAAGGCTGCCTGTATATGTTGGTTTGCATATAATTGAAGTAACAACTGAAGCATTTTAAGGCCGTGAATTGTCTGGAACATTCGGACACGCACTGGTAGATTTTATGTAAAAATGGAAACCAAAGAAAATTCAAGTAAGTATTTAACTAAGGCAGAGACTACGTGGGAGAATAGGTCAGTAACTTTATTGTGTTATCAGTAACAGTTGTGGAAGAAAATGCAATCATTAATTGCTATAACAGAGCTTTTTATATTTTTTTTTGCAGTTTAACACGATGAGTCCAATATTTTGACAGACTGGACAATATCAGAACAAAAAGACCTTCAGACCTCCAGTGAAGAGGAAATTCATCTGTCAGAAACCATTTAGGATTGAAAGCCTGGCGAAAGTTGAATGGCATCTGAGTGAGGAGAGCTACTGATTCTCTAGCATTATGGGGCCTTCACACATTATCAGAAGATCTCCCTTGCCATAGAGGTAACAAGTTGGGCTTTCACATTTGTGTCTGTACGCTAGAAATCAAGCTAAGAACCTTCACATCTTTTTCAGACAAACACACCCATTCTTGGAATATTTTTCTTTGAACAGAATACAACATACGCCGTTTGCAAATGGTATACTTTGCTGTATAATATGTAACATAACATTTCACCATTCTTCTCATAATAAGTAACATAAAAATTCATCATTCTTGTCAATGTGACAATGTTTATATCTGGCTAAAACAGAAACAATGTACAAATATACTTGTAACATAGCCCTGAAACAATCAGTGATGGAACATGATTCACCCTTGACCAACCAAAAATTGACCCATTTAGGTTATCATCCTCTAGGTTTGGCTCGACATGGAACAACTAAAACAATCTCAAAATGAATTTACGTTTAGAGGTTAATTTGGAAGCAAATGATCTCATTACTGCATGTGAATTAACAGATTTATTATGTGATGAAAGCGGTTGTAAATGTATGACCATTATAGTGTTGTTGGGTTATCCTTTTCTTCTCTTTTTTCTAACAATCAGTAGCACAGCAACACATGCACACTGTATTTTCGTTTCTGAATGAAAATATGAGAAAGGTAGTGAACAATATAATTTGACAGGGATTTGTTAAAAGATTAAACTTTAAGTCAAAGTATTTGGGTAACATATCTACATAACACTGAATGGATAGATTTAAGAGACTAATCAGGGAAATTAATCCACTGATTATATTTATCACATTATGGTAATATTGTCAATTACATTTTTACCGTGCGGGGGATCAGTTAGATTCAAAACAAATAATATTTATTTGTAAATCAAGTAAACAGCTACCTATTCATGCAGATCACATTGCGCCTGATCCATACTAATACAATTTGTCAATGAAATAGATACTCTTTTTACTTTAAGCACAGCCACTGATGATGAAAGTGTTTACCAATGAACCAGGTCCCATACGTCACTACTATTCAAGGTTACCCTGTCTGTTGCAAGTAATGACACATACACACACTTGGTGCAAAAATATTTTGCCACGTCAATCACTTATCAGTGAAGTGAAAACATAACTAGAACCAAAACATCCACCACCTATATCATTAGTAATTTATAGCAAACCCTATATGATGAATCATATTGGGATTACATTATTTCTTTGATCTGTAACAGTAATCTTTGTAGCTTTGTAGCTTACCTTTTTAGCTCAATAAATTCTTGCCAGTCCAATGAAATTAAGTAGTTTTGCTTTCAGTAAATCACTGACTGTTAACCTGAGACGTGTAAAGAAAAAAACTTGTAATTCAAAGATTTGAATTAATTTGATTTATTTGGGTTTAACGTCCCTTTTTAACACATTGTACAGGTAAAATCACAATGGGTAGGTTTAAGGGTGGAGAAAACCAGTACTAACTAGATAGCCACGATTGTGCACTGTAAACTGCACTGTCTTGGTAAGCAACTACAAGCTTTCCCACATAGGACTGGATCCAGGTTGAAACTGCACAAAACACAACTGTCCAATGACTATGTTATCTTGACTGAATTCTACCAGAACCTAAATGCTATCAAGTTTGATAGGACAAGACTAGATATGAAAATAATGATTATGTCTTTCCCACCCTGGGATGTATGGGGACACAGCTGTATGGTGGGTCATGCAATCTCCTTCCCCTATCAAATCCTGGGTTCAATTTTTGGCCTGACCTGAAGTGGGACTGTTAGTAGTTGCTGTCTGGTTTCCAGTGATTGCAAATGCAGAACGTTGACCATTCAGTATGTACTCCTTTCCTCCATCCCCTCAACTACTCATTTAGGTAGTACCTAAATAATGTGTTAAAAGTTAGTTTAACCCAAATCATTCAAACTAAGAAAACTCTCTCCATGCAGGACTAAAGGATACTTGGTTGGGTATGGATTATAGTACTCTACCACACTGTTATTCTATACTTACAAATAAAGCTAAGCAGGAAGCTGGACAAGTCGGCACTTGCAAATTGTCCCTCTTAAAAACATGAAGGCTTTTCCATAACTTCTATAACTAAAGAAAAAGTCTTAATACTTCATTTTAAGAGTTGAATATATTTCAAAACAAAGTTGTTTACATGTACAAGTAAATATATATTATTGTTGACAAAAACAAGTATTATATGATTAAAAAGTATCATAGATAACACATTTTGTCCTTTTTTAACTTTTATTCCTGTACAGATATCTAACATCCAAATGGAATAAATTTCCTGAGGGCTAATTTAACTGGAGTAACTGTTTGTGGGCCAATTTTACTCAAGGTGATTTTGCAAAAGGTCAGTTAGACTATGCTTTGTTGATACTACACAAAGCTAGGACATATTGATACAGAGTCCTAGTAAATGTATTTTGACACATTACAAAGAGAGGGAAGATATTAGAGTTACTGACAGTCTTTTTCTCAGATTTGTCTAACCGGAAGAAAATATTTGAATTAGGGTTTTCCAAGAGATCAAAAAGAGCCATGATGGCACAGTAGTAACACACTCACCTCCGATCTCTGAGATTAGAGTTCAAATCCTAGACTGACCTCAAAGTCGGAAAACTGGAAGTTATTTGCCTTTGGTTGGCACTGTACAGTACACCATCTTGACTAACTGTATGTTCTGGTTCCCTCCGCCCTCTAGCTACCGATTATACATCAATGTCTTCAATGTCTGTCGAAAACTCAAACATTAATGTGAATTGTTTTGTACACAACAAGCTGTTGTTTCCAATTCTTCAAACTGGTTTTGGTTTCCAAGATGAAGAATGTTAGGGAATAATTGCTATTTGAAAAAGTAAAGCTATTTTATCATTGATGTTCAACATAAAAACATTTAGATTTTAAATCCATGAAACTTGGGATTATAAATGAATAAAAAATATAAGTTGCTCGACAATTTTTACTTTCAACTGCTTTAAAAAGTTTGGGGTTTGCGGTGGCAGATTTGAACCCATAATTTCAATGGTTACCGACGTGTTTGTTATCCACTGTACAATTTAGTCCCCATTCTGACTTTTGTATAGAGAGATTGTATTAAAGTACTGCTACAAACAAAAATTCAGATTTTTGGTTATATTTATTACGAAAGCCTTATTTATAAAAGTTGTATGTTGTTTAACTTACGGTTAATGAGTCATTAAAAGAAATAAATCTAAAAATAAAACACTAAAAATGGTATGCTATAGTTGATGTAAAGGTAGCTTAAAATAGAATACATTTGCTAATGTTACAGAGAGTTGCATGATATTTTGAGAAACATCAAAGCGATGGGTAGCTTCTGATTTCTGTAAATGTCCTCTATTTTCGCCACCTTTCTACATATATGCCACTTGGAAGTCTAGGTTTGTGTTATCAGAGACATTTAATTGAAATTATCAAAGCAAAGGAGAAGGGATTTCTTTCTCAATTAACTAAGTGCGAATTTTTAAATTTTTATTTGTACCAATTTATGGCTTTGGCCATTCCTAATTAAGATCTATAGATTGCTGGTCAAACCGAGTTTATCATCCTTTGCGATAACTAACATATTTGCCATAATTCAAGTTGATTAAATTTTTACGTCAAAACTTCATTTGTTGAAATTGTTTCAAAGTAAAAGTTCTTTTTGTTATATCCCTTTAAATAGCTGTGGCAAGTCCTCACATTGCCCAAGTCCCCCCAAAAGAGTGAAAAAGTAACATTGGGCATAATATTTATTGTATCACACTAATCAATTTTTTATTCAAATACACAACAATTACAGTTAATAACATTCCGATAAGTAGATAATCAGTCAATGATTAGGAATAGTAAAAGTCTCTGAAGCTTATCAGTTAATTTAACAGTTACAAATTAATGATAACAGTCCATGAACAAATGAAATTACTAGATTAGCAAATACTAATTCCATACTAGCAATATACTAAATGTCTTTGAAGATTTCCCAATTGTTTAACAGTCTAAGTCCACCCCCTGTGAAGAAGGCGACCAGGAGGCCTCTTCCAAACAAAGTATTGAAGAGGACTACTGGGGTGCAGTTATTTACAGATTATACACAAGGGGAATCTACTTACCACAGCCCGTCTACCGCAATGGCCAGTCCTTTTTGACTGAACAATACAGCCTCTCACTAACATTTACAAGCAACCTTAAGTCTGTGATACAAAAACTACTAAGCCTAGGATCAGGGACCTGTCACCAAGGCAGTAAATTCTGATTTAATGAAATCATTTGCAAGAAACAACATTCACAAATTACACACAATAACTGACATGTGAAACCAGCCAACAAGTAACCCTACAGGGCCACAACCACGTCCCTAGGTTACAATCTCATTGGCCTAGTAATTAGCAAGTTTGCCATCTAGTCTCTGACTGTCACCTCTCCGATGGTTCAACTCCCACAAGTAGCAATGCTGAGAGCCTGTCTCAATATAATCCTCACAGTTGAATGACACATAAAAACACCAAATTTGACTTTAATAGTTAATGTCATTTTGGACTGGTCCACAGAAGTTCTCGAAATGTGTCATGAACTGGAGTCAGTACCAAGACAGCTTCACGCAAGCCAAACAACTGGATTGGAACCGAGAACCACTGATGTGAGAGTGAACTGATAACCAATGGACCTCAAAGGCCCTATTATCAGATATATGGAACTCTCGTGACTGTATTGTCTGGAATAAATAAGGTTTGACTGATTTTACAAGTATTGCAATTACAGCACCCTAATGCCTTTAGTGCATAGCAACTCAAAACAGACCACATGAGTCAGTACCAAGTCGGGTACACGCAAGCCCAACAACCTGGATTATACATAGTCATTTGTTAATAAAAAATCATGGAACGAACCTCTCTTTTGAAAAGTTTGCGACCTTTCAATGACGGTGAAATTATTCTAGAACAAAATGATAATATGGTTTGCTGTATACAAGTAAATGACTTTTTTCAGATCAGTGGATCACACCAATGGTTTGTTTATCTTATGAGACTACGACAAATCAAAAACCATTTGTCTAAATAAATCGGGAAATTTAGAGCTATTGTCTTAGACTTAGGTATACATTACATTTTTTAGGGGACTATGTGAAAAATTGGGTCGAGTATCCTTATAGCAAGAACTAACCCAAATCTCTGTACTCGCATTTCAGTTGAACTAACTGGAAATATCAGTAAATATTGTGGCTAATGTAATAAATTAAACAAAACTAGAATTCGAATAACTCTGATGCCATATAGCCTCGTAAAATAGCTTTGGAACAAGAGTACAATTGATTAGGGGTCTTTGAGAGCAGAGGTATAAGTTATTTAAAGTTACAGGATAAATAACACTAAAGAAAGCGAAAACATATATAAAGACAAAGTATAAAGACAAGACAATTTAATAGCAATATAACAACATTTATTTATAAACTAAAAGTGATGAAGTTGTAAAACTGATTAGCTGATTTATTTATTTATTTAAAATGTATCTGTCACTAGCACCATTAGGTAAAAAGTATCTATGTGTATAATAATCAGGTACAGTAACCAATATAACTTTGAGACAGGGGAAATATATCTCAAATGTGCTTGTTGAAAATACTCTAGAAGACTTAAGAGTAAAGGGCCACAGCAAGGTCACACAGGGATGTTGCACACCTACTGTAGCAAAGCAATATGCCGACCACGTAAGTAGTTTGGTAGCTACTTCAAAGTTCAAATTAAGGTCATACCATGATATTGCAGACCTTCATCCCCCAACCTAGGTCCCCAAGAAGTATGAATCTCTTATACAGAACAAGATTTCTCCTATGTTTCATTTAAGGTTGTGGGGTAAAAACGAACATTGGGTAGGCAAACAGAAGTGGTACTTATGTTTCACCCAGTCTTATTTATGAAACACCCTAATAGTCTTATGAATACTTAGTTCACTGTTTTCGTACATTGTTTTATCAAAACAGTTGGTCCATTTTCGTGTTTCCTACTTCCTTAACCTGAGGAACTTTCTTTTACACATCTCTGATTTCTTTTTTTGTATACATTTTGGAGTCTGATCTCTCCTGGTACAAAATTGGCATAAATTTGGATTACTCTGTCTCATTTTATGCATATCTCTCTGACAAATTTCACAGGCTGTGGCGCATTTCCACATTGCTGACTTGACATACTGTTAAGAGCTCCACAATTTTTTGCACAGTTTGTAATCTGAATTGTCTAGTTTATACGATTAGCTGTGACTTTATAAAGCTTTGCAGTAAACTGGTTGATGTTTAAAGTAGAGTCTCTGGAATCCATAAAAGGGTCTGTTTATCCCAGACTGTCTCAGCAGTGATTAGTTTCCTGTTAACCTCAGACACAAGGGAAATTTCACACGGTCCCTTTTAGAACTAAGGCCCACATTTATGACGTCACCACTGGTGAAAAAACGGGGGGGATAATAGGTAAAGAAGCTCTGAGTAATTAGTGCAGAAAGGGGGCACTGTTGAGATTGTAGCTTGTTTTGGTGAAAAATGTAGCTATTCTTCTTTGAGGTGAAATTAACCATTAAAAATGGTGGTTATGAAATGCTCAGCAAGCATTTCTGACTTTACCATGAGAGAAGTATATGTTTACTTTGGGGCTTGACTTAAAAAAACTTGTTTGGGAAGCTAATTTAGATTGACAACCTTTTTCTAAATATACATCTATATTGTTTAAACAAATTAAGGATTTTTTTGTTTTAAAAAGCAAGACCAAAACGTCTCTTCTTTCAGGAGAAATTAGTAAAACAAGAGAAAAATTCACTAGTTATAATGAAATATTATCTTAAAACTTCTAACTGATGTATAAAAATGTTGACCCTGATTTTAGAGTTTGAAATATTATCTTAAACCTTCTAACTCTACCTGATGTGTAAAAATGTCAACCTCGATTTAAGAGTTTGAAACCACATGAGATTGGAAAAAGTAGGTATAATGTAATAACTAGATCTATAAACCTGGATGGAACCTGTAAACACAGTGTATCTTACGTGAATGTCAGGCTTAATCTGAAAAGGACATTGGGACTACTTCTGTTTCCTTTGCCTCAACTGCTGTCTAAAAATAGATCTTAGATTAAATTAAGGAAATTGCCATTCATAGGAGCTTAAATATTTCATTAGGTATCCATTTTCCACTTCTTTAAAGGAGAGTTTCAATTTATTGCAAAAAAGTGTTGTTAAAAATAGAATAAGAATTATTACATATGAAACACATCAGTACACCTTCAGTGACCTAAATAGGACCAAACCGATTTAAATCTCTGCGATTTGTTCAAATACGTCACCGCAAAAAAAAGCTGGAATAATGTGAGTTTCACCCTCAGCAGATTCATTCAACTTATTGAACAACATAACACAACTCCTATCAATTTTTATGGAGAGATCAGTCTTCTCGGGCTTTTTTTCAACCTTTCATGGTCTTCTCCTAGTACTAATCTGGAAATCCACGGACTGCTCCATGACTTAGCCCATTACGATGCAGGACCACTACCATATCAGAGCCAATGTGTGTGTTTGTTCCCAGATCTTCCTGTACCCAGACGTACCTATTTGCACACAGATGTGTCTCTGTACGACCTACATATCTGGCAAGTACCTTCAAAACCTCAAAACTGTTGCACGCAAGAATGGGCAGGGATTGCTCTGGAATCAGGCCATGTACAAGGATATCCAGGGCCATTCAGATGCTTTGGGGGTGTCTAGCTCCTGGTTAAATGCAAATGAGTCCAGAGGTCAAGGGATTTATGTAAAAGGGCCCTGAATCCACGTTTCATCATTCATTTCTGTAATTTGCAGCAGTCACTATTTATGTCTACGAACTGCTAGGTACAGCACTGGTGATTATTCTTATCCACAGAAATTTGTCACCTATTGATGCCCTTTTGATCCAATACCTCATGAGAAGAGGCAGGAAAGCTAGACTTCACCATGTGTGGGTGCGACTCTGGAAGGATCACCAAACACCTGACTAAGTGGGACAACCTGATGCCTAAACTCAAGGAGTAGGACAGGAATCAGGCTATTCCGAGATATATTGCAAAGAAGTGAACCCAGAATTCTATGCCAGCTCTGACATTTAGCCTCAGGAGAAACATATCACTGGCTCTAGTGCAATTTCTGGATGGCCAGTGGTGCCATCACCAATATAATCCCAGAGGTCTGCCAAGATGAGTACCAGTATGAAGCTATTATGGCGCCCGGTACACCATAGTGATGGCTATATGTAGAGAGGGTGTTCACAGTAAGATGGAATGTGCAACTTTCATTTGGGGCTCTGGACAGGGAAACATTTAGCCATCAGATGCACTAAAATGGCGGGAGTGACTACAAATCTATGTGGGTGGATGTGGGCACTTGTATTATATAATTATATAAACTACAAGATTTTTAAAATAAACACATGTAAATAGACTTTGTAACAGTGATAAGATAATGTTATGTGACCCCAAGCCCAAGCCACTGTCCAGAGCATTCTAAGATAAATGTAACAAAGATGGAACCAAGGTGAGGTGATAGTTCAAAAGGCAAGTTCAAGTTAAAGGTCAAGTTAAGAGACCCGAGCTACCAAAGAAAATGTTGAAAGTGGCTTGGGGGAACTGTAGTCAGTGTGTTTAAGGCAACCTAGATAAGCTGTCACTTTTGGAAGCCTATGAAACATAGATAAAGTAGTGAGTTATGTGATACTACTTACATCACTGGGGTGGAAGAAATGGTTAGAGTCTGAAAATAAAGAACACCCCTAGTCCAATATAGTTAAAAAGAATAAAAAGAGATTAAAAGTTGACTAGCATAAAAGAGAGCTGAAAGCCTGACACACTGCTATATCTGCATGTTGGAATTGTGACCACTGTTATCCCCTCACTCAAATCTGCAAAGCCCTGGGTGACTGAACAGTATGGTATTCTCCTAACAATGTTTCAACTCATGATCATAACAAGACTGTATGGTGACAAGACCAACTAATGTAAAATGTGTGATAATATATTGTAAATAAATGTTATATAAAACATATACATGGCATTAAATTGGTAGTAATTAATATTCAGTAAGCAGAAAGACCATGAAGCAGCATGATAACTCATAATATTGTGACCATAAGGAACAGCCAAATCTACTGAAAATCTCCCGAGCACCAGATATTCCAGCACACCTTATTTATTTATTTACTTATTTGTTTTTTTACGTCGCTTTCAACACTGTACAGGTCATATCACGATGGGTAGTTTGAAGAGCAGAGGAAACCAGTACATACAATGCCAAGAACTGAATCCCGGCCTCAGAGATGGGAGGCGAGAGTGTTACCACTCTGCCACCGTGGCCCCTATTCAGCACTCCTGATGACACGAGATAACAGCTTCTGTTATAAAAACAGGTGCTGATAATCAGCACTGGAAGCATAAGATAAGGCTCCTGATGAAACAAATAATGACACACACACATCACCATTGTTACTCATGGTGATCTGAAACGAGAACTACATGCAGTAACATGTTCAGGTAATATACAATTAAATTCAAGGGGGGACATAAACAAGGCAGGGAAATTTTTAGCTGTTGCCTCGTGTGATTCCAACTTCAAAATGGAAGAAGTGGAGGGAAATTATGACCCTTGAACTCTAGTTGACCAATGAAATTCGATCATCTGTACAGTAAAATGTTACTACTGAAGTCACCACAAATTTAAGGTACTTTCCCAGAACTGACCAGGCTCGACACCAGCATGTCAGCCCAAATTCCAAAGAGGGTATTCAACTGCGGGGGGAGTCGAGGCCAACAAATTGTGCAAAATTCATTTGGGATTTCAGTTGATTGGGCATCCATGTTCACTCGAATATGATTTATTCACACCACTGTTTAGCAAAATATAAATATTAATATGCAGATTGCAATTGTTTTATACTTATTGTAACGAGATTATATATTTTTACTAGTGCACAGGAGTCTGGTCTGGGGCATTGTCACCTGTGGGAGTCAAACCCACACAGAGGTGACAGCCTGTGATTAGATGCCAAACCTGCTAACCCACTAGGCCACTGAGGACCTCTTTTTATCTATCCCTCTTACATTTATTCTAACAAACTTTTAAATAAAAATGCTAGCCCAAGTAAAGAAATGCATGAATATACAATGGGTCATAGATAGTTCCCTGAGAGACTGAAGGCTGTCTACCTTTGCACTTCAGTGGCTAAATAATATTTTATATTTTCCATCTCATCTATATATATTTGGTAATATAAATCTGTCATCTAGAAGCAGTATGATTACGTAATACAAGAAAACCCCCACTCAAAACATAAGTGTCGGAAATAACAGGGTAAGTCATTAAAGGCAAAAATAATATGACTAAATGACGTCATATTCTGTTCTAATAACCCACTTGTTTTGTGGGAATTTTATGGGTGATCAAGCAAGCATAACAATGACGTCACATATAAATACTATGTACTTGACTATTTTGACATAAAACCATCGATTGTAAAGGTTCATTGCCTTTTCGTTCTGTGGAAATGTTCCATGTTAATAAAAAATATGCCTTTGACTTTCATAGACTAAAAATTTTGGATCACAATAAAACGCGCTTGATTTCCAAATAGGTTTTCTCTCTTGCTGAAGGAAAATTAAAATGACATTAACAGTACTAGTGAGAGAAGTAATCAATAAGGCTAAAGCTATGTTATTATTTGTTGTACAGTTAAAGTGAATTAAACCGTTTACATTTATTTTTTAACTCATCTTTACATTCATCCGGCACCAATATCCAATTAACCTTACATGTGATGTCACAATCTTAGGCAACATGATTAGAACCACCAAATGTCAGGCTTCAAATAACATATCTGTGTAGCAGTGCCTATGGGAAGAGCCCATTAAAAAAAAAATTAGTTCTACCCTGTCCTCCCTGACATATTTTTGTGGCTCCATATCTTCAGTATTTGCGGTGGCAACTCTCTGACCCAGGACAAAGGCTTTAAACTTACTTATTCAACAGAATCTCCCCTATTTATCGCCCAGTCACGCCTTTTCTTAAGGTACCAACTGTGTATCAGAGTGGTTTACCTATAAATATCAAAGCCAGTATTCTATCAGGGTTTTTGTCTTTCTGCAATTTTAATGCACATGGTACTTAAAATCTTTCTTGGATAGAACAAAATTGCAGTAAAAATTTTGAACTAACTGTGCTCAACAGTGATATGTATCCTAAACATTCTATATATTCCTCAATACGGATATGTATCTAAACTAAATGCAACATTTCAAAATCATAATGCACAAATAGCTTCAGAATATAATTAGTGCTGAATGAAAGCAAAGTGTGTTCAGCAGTGTGGCTATCAAATAAAGCAATGGAAAAGCTCACTTTTTCTCCAGAAGGTGCATTAGAGACACAACAGCTGTCAGCCTTATTTTGGAGGAAAAACATGGAGTTTCTTTGAAATCTCAACTCTATTGAGAAGTGAATGACATGGCCTTGAGTGTAGGAAATAGATTTTTCAGCAAATGAAGTATGCTGAAAAAATTGCTATGTCTTTTACCCAGTTTTGCTGTAATAATGTCAACAGTAACTGAACGGATAGAAATGTGTAGGAAATTCAGAAAATTGAATACCTCAAGTACAGTAATAAAATCAAATGTGATAATGTGAAATTCAATACTGCCCATTAATGATGGCTGAATTTGAAATTGCCATGGCTGGATATTTTGTACAAAGGGTATAAAATCAAATTTGGCCTTTTAGTATGTTTTTCTTGCTGGTCTATTTTCTCTATTTATTTTTAATTGACAATAAACTCACAACTACATTTTATCGTTGATTAATCTTCTTATGAATGTTTCAGGATTTGCTAAATTTGTTTATTAGAGATTGACACAACCATTTACTTATCCAATTTTATGGATTCTTATTTTTGTAGGACTTGTTTTGGGTAATTTGACACCCAGAACTCTGAAATCGATGTGGTTCAGGATGCCTTCTTTAAAAATGTTTGAAAAACCTCCAGCGACCTCTCATGAGCTAAAGGCTAAAATGTACAGATACGTCTGTAAGGAAAGGTATGGCCGGGGCTTTAATTCTAATTTTGTTCAGACAATGAAGGGTTCAAACAACACACAATAATCAGATCAAACAAAATCAATTTCGCTAAAGGATCTCAGAATGCAGATCCAACACATCTTACAAGAACCATAGCAAGAAGATGTATTTTTGACGAATAAGGCCACAGTTCTTTGATATATATAAGCAAAATATAATCTTAAGATTGATGATAGAATGTATTAATCAGTCTTATGTTTGGTAAAGTTATATAACCAAAACAATTTAATGTTTTTTTTTCAAATTTAAAACGAGTCTTTAAATCAGTATGCTTTATCAAATGAATATAGCTTATAAGAGCCACATAGCAATAACTTGTAAATTATGTAATCAGAGCATAATTAAGTTTTGCTATGTAAAATATTAATATTGCATTTTATTGAACTCTACAAATATTGACTATATTAATTCAGTATTGTATACACAGCGATTTATAAGCTTAATCCGAAGTATTATTGTTATATCTGTTTAAGAAGTTTTGTGATCTTTGAATTCTGTTTGTGTTTTGGTTCACAACATTAAGAACGACTTCACAGATTTATATCAAATTCTCAAAGTTTGTGGTTTTGATCTATCGTAGAATGATTTAATCCCCAGCCAAGAGTTGGATGCAAGAGTTTTGTGGAGAATTTTTGAACCTTGGTGGAGGTATACGTTCTCTGGATACTCCTGTTAATGCTTGTATTCGAAATACATACTTGTAAATCGCATGTCATTATGACAAAGAAATAAATTAAATATACATTCTATTGCACATACTTCATTAACCACGAATCCATAAAGTACTCCCAAAGATCATTGAAGTACGGAGCCCCTAATAGGACATGGTAAAATAAAAATTGTACCATGTATTAAGTCGTGCGCACAAGATGATCTCGTAATGAAGAGAAAATAAGTTGTGATGATGAGATCATCTCATTAGCACCACTTGTTTTCTTGATATCACAAGATCATCTGGTGCTCACCAGATGATCTTGTGCTCACTAGATAAAGTGGTGATCACCAGATAAAGTAGTTATCACGACATAATATGTACATGGGTGGTCACCATAGTGTCCGGTTCATAATAATGTCCGATTTTTATAGGGGATTATTTTTCAAATAAATTTTCAAAGAATTTTGAAACTTTTTTTCAAATCATTTACTTTGAGATTGATTTTATTTTATGATAATTTTTAAAATTGAACCATACACCCATACCGAGTACAATCACGTTCTGTAAAAATTAAAGGACACAATTATTACCTGGACATAATTGTGACCAACCATGTAGTGAGCACTAGTTTATGTGGTGATCACCACTTCTTATGTTGTTATCACCAGATGAAGTACTGAGCACTACATTATCTGGTGCTAACAAGATCATTCTATTATCACTAGTTCATCTCATGCTCACCACTTCATCTAGTGATCACCAGCTGATGTGGTGCTCCCTACTTATTTTCTTGTTATCACCAGATGATGTGGTGAGCATGAGATGATCTGGTTATAACTAAATACTGTGGTGATCACTACTTCATCTTGTGATAACAAGAAAATAAGTAGTGAGCACCACATCAACTAGTGCTTGCCACTTATTAAGTCATTATCACCACTTCATCGGGCGAGCACCACTTTATCTATTGAGCACAAGATAATCTGGTGAGCACCAGATGATCTTGTGATATCAAGAAAATAAGTGGTGCTAATGAGATGATCTTATTACCACAAGAAAATAACTTGTGATAACGAGATGATCTTGTTATCACAAGATGATCTTGATATCACAACATGATCTCATTATCACCAGATCATCTTGATATCATGAGATGATCTTGTTATCATGATTTATTATTTCATTATAATGAGATCATCTCATTATCACAACTTATTTTCTCGTTATCACGAGATCATCTTGTGCGCACGACTTAATACATGGTGCAATTTTTATTTTACCATGTCCTATTAGGGGCTCCGTATTGAAGCCAGTCGACAGTTTAGAATAACAGATATTCAATAATGTTCTCATATAATACACCAAGGGATGTGTATTTTTATTCCTGAGAAAAACTGTCTTGGGCTCACCACCAATTGTACGACAATGTTTATATCAAATGACTGTAGTGATGGCAGAAACAAAACGAGGACTGTTGATGTAATCTGTTGAAATGGTGCATTTTTATGTCTCAGTTATTTTGGTCTAAACATTATATTGGTCACATCACAATGGGCTGACAGAAAACTACGCAGCAGGAGGTAAGAGTTCTCAGTCAAGACCACAGCTTAAGGTTGAAACCAATGACCACAGTAGTGGGAGACTGTGTATTGTGTTTTCCACCTCACACCACCAACCTTTCTACTAAATTGATGAAGTGGAGTGTTATGATAAATTTTTATGGGTGTCATGGCATTGGTACAGATAATTAAGGCCATATAAGGTTATCTTTCTCTGATAAGTCTGAGAAGGTTATGTAAACATCAATGGAACCGAATAAAGCTTTTATCGAGGAATATTTATTTTATTACCCACTGAGATAAAGATCGAATAATTCCGTCAATTGTAATGTAAATGTTTATAAACTTCACCAAGAGTAGAACATGTTAATTTATATTAATTTTATCAGGTAAAAAAAGATCCCCAAGACACTAGTAAACAGGAAAAGAAAATAAATAAAATATAGCAAACACTAACACAAAGTAAATCAAAACTATTCAATCAATCAGTTGTCCAGGTGCTTAATCTCCGTATCAACGGATTCTAAGGCACACCATCCAATCCGTAAGGCATAAATCATGAGACATTAGACATGTTCCGAGTCGTAGCCAGGGAGGCGGTCCGGTGTTCGGTAGTAAGAAGCTATGGTGGGAATGATTTCTGAAATAGGTAGGTTTTGAGTCGACTTTTGAAACTGGAGAGATTTGGAGCACTGCGTATATCATATGGAAGATCATTCCATAACTTAGGGGCATCATATGAGAAACTATTGTTAAAATGGACCTTTGATTTATGGATGGAAGGACAGTAAGAGGGAACCAGAAGGAACAAATTTTTGGGATTGGAACGTCTTGTATTCACGGCAGATTTGTACAAGGGGAGATATGGTGCAAAATACTTAGGCTGGCCAGTGGTGAGGTACTTATAGACCAAAACTAGGGTTTTGAAGATAATATGTTGTCTAACGGGTAGCCAATGGAGTGTCCTAAGGGTGGATGTAATGTGAGTGTACTTTGAAGCACCAGTGACAAACCGTGCAAGCGCATTTTGAACATATTGGAGCCTTGTAGCATTTCGGGATGACAAACTGCGAAAAAGAGAGTTGCAATAATCCAAACGACTACTGACCAGAGCATTTGCAATCACCACTGATGTATCCACAGAAAGAAACCTCCTGATACGATGAAGGTCCCTGAGGCTGATAAAGCAGGATTTGATAACAGAATTTACGTGATTGGTGAAACAAAACTTTGCATCAAACAGAACGCCCAGATTGCGTACAACATCTGCGGGAGAGAGACAATTTTCCAGGATATTGACAGGTAGTGAGTCACTAAGCCATTTGTGTCTGTCTTTGGCACCGAAGACTATGAATTCTGTTTTATCGGGATTTAGCTTGAGTTTGTTTTCAGACATCCAGACCTGAATATCATTCAAACATGTTTTAAGACGGTCAAAAGACTTGAGACTATCATCAGGGGATAAGTGAATGAACAACTGAGTGTCGTCCGCATAGAAGTGGTAACGGACTCCGGTATATTTTCTGATGACTTGACTCAGAGGTGTTGTGTAGAGGGAAAACAGAAGGGGACCTAAGACAGAACCTTGGGGGACTCCAAACTTCAATTTGAACAAATTCGAAAGACTAGAACCAATCTTGACTGACTGAAATGCCGATCCAGCAAAACCAAATCTAGACGACAGACAGGATAGGAGTGTGTCATGATCGATAGTATCGAATGCCGCAGACAGGTCGAGTAGCACTAGTGCTGTAGGCATGCCCTTGGACAGAGATAAGTGAATCTCATTTTTGATGCACAACAAGGCAGTTTCTGTCGAGTGGCCTACCTTGTAGGCTGACTGGAAAGTATTACCAAGATCATGAGAATCCATGTGAGATCTAATTTGGGCAGCCACAATTCGCTCGACCAATTTTGACAAGAAGCTAAGACCGGACACTGGTCGGTAGCTCTTCAAATCCTCTTTTGAAAGGGTGGACTTTTTGAGGAGGGGAGTGACAATAGCCTGTTTGAAAGGATTAGGGAAAATGCCGTTTTTGAGGGACAAGTTAACTAGTTTAGTCAATGAAGGGAGAAGAATGTCAATACATTGTTTCACAATGTGAGTGGGGCATGGATCAAGGGAGCAAGTTTTAGAAGGGGATTCCTTGATAAACTTAAGGACTTCAGTCTCAGTGACAGCTTGAAAGGAACAGAAAGTCGGCGGCTCCTTGTCTGGATGAAGAACCTGAGATCGGGTGTATTTAAACGTGTCTCGAATCTTTTTAATTTTATCAATGAAAAACGAACCAAATCTGTTTGCTAAAGACTTTTCATCATCAAAGGATGGGAGGACAGTAGAATTTGACCGACTCAATGTTCTGTTTAGTGTATGCCATAACCTCTTGCTATCGCCGCAATTTTCACTGACTAGATCACGATAGAAACACCCCTTGTTTCTATTTAGGATGTGGTTACATCTATTTATCTGTCGTCGAAGACGGGAACAATTTTCAGGGGATTTGTCTCTTCTCCAGGCACGCTCAAACTGCCTTCTCATGCACTTGGCAGTTCTATACTCATCAGTTATCCAGCTTGGGACTGGTTTGATGAGCTGTTTAGTCTTCACTGGTGCATGAATATCTAGAAGGCTAGACAAACCAGACATGTACTGTTCATGCAATAAATCTATGTCATCAGATGGCGAGCTAACAAACGGAATGGTCAGGAGGTCACTTCTGAATTTATCAATGTTCAATTTATGGTACTGACGGAAGGTAACAACTTTCTGAATCGGTGTATCCAAAGATGGAAAGTCAACCACACAAGAGATAATTTTGTGATCACTGATGAAGCCTGACCCTTTCACATCAGAAATTGCAGAGAACTATTCATGTGTAATTGTGACGAGATGCTGGTTTTGTGGTTTTTATATTGACAAACTAGTACTTGGTTCTGGCCCTTGTGATTGTGGGTTCTAACCCAGCTTATTGCAACATGTAGAACATATCAACAGCTTTTCTTGACAGCAGGTGTTCAAAGGAATGTAAAACCCAACTCAAAGTTTCATTGAATAAAATTTCTTTTCAGTTTTTTTAGAACAGAAAGATTTCCCCTCCCAGAAAAAAACAGGTTTTATTTTTGGTAGATTTAATTGTGTTATTTAAAAGGAAACTGATGTGACTGCATAATGGGGTATTGTGTATCGTCCATTTGACAGTGAAATCTTTTTAAACCCTTAAACTGACAAAAGTATTACTTTGATATAATTTATATATTATATATGTGGTACTAACCATGTAGTTATGTAATTGTTGAAGATGTTTATCATCACATTTAACATCACATTCAGACCCCACAGTCAGGTTTTTTCAATGTTGGATGTTACTCATACTCTGCACACTGATGATAGATAAACTGAGCAATAGATTCCAGGAATTTCTATTCAAGTATCATGCTGACTGTGTTAATTCAGTTCAGGAGTGGATAGGTCTTGTCAAAATAAACTTCACCCAGATAATATAGAGTCCATCATCAATGGTGACAAACATACCAGAAAGTATACTTATACCTTGACACATGTAAGTATAATGTGCTGAGTTCTTTTGCCATATAAGGACATGGGATTATTGATTTTCTCTGTATTCTGTAGAAACGGTCTTCTAAGTATTGATTTCTTGGAATTCTGCAATAGTGATGTATTTATAGACTGGGGAAAGTTTCTAGAATCTTCTTTGTGTTTCTGGTTTAATCAAAATGTATTGATCTATTTAAATTTATTTCTGGTTCAATATATTTATTCGAAAAAAAATATAAAAAGGGCAGAAGGTCTGATCAAAGTTAGTGTTGAAATGGAGCTTTATGTGGACAGAGGCCTTTGAACTTGTCACATTTGAATGGGGATATAGTTAACTGTCTTTCAAGTGGATACAAACTGCTAGCTATATATATTTCTGTGGTAAACTATAACACTGAACTGGAAATAGTGTCTGGATCTACCAGAACTACTGAACATATGGATACAGACATTCTGTGCTGATGAACACCAGATGGATCGTTTGACAGATTTGCTGGATGGATTGCTACACAGACTGGAAGCACTTGGTTTACTGTTAGCTAGGTGTTTGATTCAGAAAACTCATTTGACAATCAAATACCCAAGGTTTGTGGTGCCTGTTACTGTCATCACATGGATTTGCAATGGATCTATGCTAATACAAGTTTGGTGACAGGTACTATGATCAGTAGTTGCCTTAACTTTTATAATTCTTTACTATATGAAATCAACAAAGCCAGTGTTGCTAATTCAGAAAGTTCAAAACGCTCTCTGTCACATTGTTTACAGACTGGACAGGGTGAGTCATGTTACACCCTACCTTGCTTCGTACTTTTCAGGCTATAATTTTCTTCCCAGTCTCCATATTTGTCATATTTAATAAATCGAACAGTCTGGTATGTCAGTTTCCTCATTCTGTCACAAAAAAGCAAACAATAGTCGAGGTTTTGCCATGGCTGCACAAGTGGAACAGAAGAAGTTGTCACTAAATGTCAGACAGTAGCAGACCATTTTAGATTTTAGAAACCACCTCAAGACCTACCTATTCAGTCTGGTATATCATTTACCATCGTCATCCCTTGATGGAGGGCGCTTGTTGGGTAAACAACCTCCGTTTTGGCCTTCCCCTTTTTACCTCCAGTGCATCAGAGGATCAAGATCAATTCTACATTTTATAAATACATTTAATTATTATTATTATTTAAGGGAAAATGAATGCTTATAAATGCCCTCAGCTTTTGACTTCGATTGATCAACATAGATTTGCAATTTCACATGCAAAATAGCTCCAAATTAATGTGTTATGGATGTTTCGGAATGCATAGTTATTTACAAGACACATCTTTTCCTGAGGCATTTCTCAATTATAAAAACAAGGTGATGATGTCAAGTGGTCACTAAATTTGTAGATAGAGAAATAGATAAGTGGAATAACCGCCGACGATTTAGATAACATGGTGAAGCATGCGGTGATATCGGCGAAATCGGCGATATTACGTTTTTACCATTTCGTTATGAAACAGTTTTAAATTGATGTATTATGATTGTAACTTGTATTTATTTACCTTTTTGGTGTCATATACTGTTATCCTTGTTGTATATGATTGTTGTAAGTGGTTTGTATTGTATCCTCATGTCAATGTGCAGAGAGGATGTTGTCACTTCAAAGTTTAGGAGAATACTAAATTTTAAGCCAATGGGATTCCTTGTTTCAATTTTACAAGTGCAGGCTTTGAGTTATTCTCCCATGTCTGGGATTTCTCTATAAAAGCAGGGTGAATTGTGTCATTCTTTGCTGAATTGGTATAGGTAACAGAGGACAGACATGTCAGGGTAAAACCTGGTATTTTCTTCTGTTAGATTTTAGAAATGTCAGGGTAAAACCTGCATGGTATTATTTTCATAGGTTGCAGGGAAAGTTGCAAGATGACATTTTAAAGCAGGCAGGGAAAGGAGAATGTTCTGTACATAATTTCTGTTTGATTTCAGGGTAAAACCTGTTTGGGAATTTACTTTAAAGTATCATGATATTTTAACTGTTTATTTCAGGGGAACTTGGGTTTTCATTTAATACTTTGCTGCTTGTTGTATTTAACTATGTTTGAATGAATTAATGATGAAGCAGTTTGTATTTATTTCTAGTGGCAGGGTAAAACCTGGCAAGAATTGAATGGACTGAGATGTTATAGATGCATGTGGTTGATTGTGCATGATGTGTTGACTTCAGTCATATGATTATAGGTTTCAGGCTGAATGCCAGTGATTTGATTAATGTTTCATGGGGTAAAACCCATGACTAATTGAATTCATTTCAATTCATTTCATTAGGTACTGAATCTACTATGGTACTTGATAAAGGATGGAACCAGTGTTTTAACATAGCGTATGATCCAAGGTCTAAGTGTTAGTAGACAGTAGGTTTCCAGTGTTATGACTTGTTTTCAATTCTTTTAGTTGATTCTGGGAATTATTTGAATGTATATAATATAAATGTGATTTCTGATTATTTTTGATACTTTTGTGACATTAGTGCTTGTACCAATTCAGCCCCAGCAATTGCTGGTAAAATACTTGTTATATTTTGTAAATAAATGTTCTCTTATGTGACATAAGGCTTTTTCTTGACATTAGTTCAACTCAAGACCCTTGGCACGTTACAAAATTTGGTGGCAGTGGTGGGATCAATTTGAATAAATGTGTAATTACTTGGTGCCATTGTTGAATATAATGTCTTGAGGTATATTAGACACTAGATCTAGATTTGTTGTTTTTTTTTCTGCTTAGGTAAAACTTAGCAGATTCTGTGTTTCTTTTTGTCAAGGTAAAACTTGACAGAAACTTTGATCATATTAGATTTTGTGTTTAGTTTCTGTTGAGGTAAAACTTGACAGCTCTGTTTATTTAGTTTTGTTTTCTGTCACATAGGATTTGACAGTATTTTCTGAGTTTTATTTGAGTGCTGTGAATATTAAGATGGATACTTATATGCAGCATATCAATGAGATGGAGGGACAGTACAGGCAATCAGAATTGCCCAGGTCCAAATATAAGATTTTACCTGATGTTGGTCATGAGCAAAGAGAAAGATGTGTAAGCTTTGAGGGGCAAGAATCATTTGTCACTTTTGATCAGTATTCCCAAAGTTCTAGGGAAGGATGTCAAAGACAAGGTTATATGCCTGATAGGGAGCGAATTTCAGATGTTAGATCTGGAAATAGGGTGTATGATAACAGAGTCCCTGAGAAGACTGGTGAAAGGGTAAAACCTTACTCAGTCCCCAGAAGTCCTTGTTTTGAGGATATTCATAACCCTAGTAAGGTAGAGGAAGGTAGAAGGGTGAAACCTTCTACTGATTTTGTTGAGAAGGAGTATTATGGAATGCCAAAGGGTGGAGTTTCCTTTTATGACAGATTTCCAAGTGTTGCAAGGTATGACAGGGTGGAACCCCCCAGTCACACTGTAGGTTATACTCAATGCAGGTCTGACCCGAATATAAGGTCGCTTCAGGAGGAAATAGGTAGGTCAGATATACCACATTCACCTTATTTGTCAAGGTCAAGGAACATTCAGAATGTTCAATCACAGAGAAATTTAAGACCTCCTGCTTATGATGGAAAGTCTAGTTTCAGTGATTTTGTAGTTCAATTTGAGCTCATTTCCCAGTTGTCTGGTTGGAGTTTAAGCATAATGGCTTTGGAACTAGCATCTTGTTTAAGGGGTACAGCAGTCTCTGTCTTGAGCGAGTTGGAAATCCATGAGAGAACTCATTATCCGAGTTTGAAGCAAGCTCTGGCAAATAGATTTGAATCAGGGAATCTTAGTCAGATATACAAGGCACAGCTGAAAAGCAGGGTAAGGAAATCAGAGGAGAGCATACCTGAGTTGGCTCAAGAAATAAGTAGATTGGTTAGATTTGCATACAGTGATCTTCCAAGTTCATTAAGGGAAGGCATTGCTAAGGATGCATTTATTGAAGCATTGAGTGACAGAGAGCTTGAGTTAGTTGTGTTTCAGCGTCATCCCAAATCTCTTCAAGAAGCTGTACAAGTTGCACTTGAGTATGATGCTTTTAGAACTACTAGGCAAAAGCGGACTTTGGGAAGTGTCAGGGAAGTTCTTAGCAAGGGTGAAAGTGATAGTTATGCTACTTTACAGGATAAAGTGTTAGATTTAGAGAGATGTTTGGAAGGTCTTAGAATCATGAAATCTGATAATATAGATCTTTGTGAGTTAGGTTCTGAAACTGGGAATTCTAAGGACAGAAAATCATCCAAGAAGTGTTTTTCCTGTGGGGAAGTGGGTCACTTCAAAGCTAATTGCCCAGCAAAAGTTTCAGAGAAAGTGAGTCAAAGCAATAGAGTGAATGCCCAGTGTGATTATTGTGGTCGTATGGGTCATACTATGTTGAAATGTTGGAAGTATAGGGCTGATCAGCAGAATGTTGAGCCTACTTGTGTGTTTTGTGGTATGAAAGGTCACTACATGATAGACTGTGATAAGTATAGGTCTCAGCTTCCATCTGGCAGGAGTGAGAAGGAATCTTTAAAAGAGAAACAGCTGATGTAGGGGGCCATACTTCAGCTGACTTGACCATTGGGCCCAGAGTTAACATATGTGAAGATGGATTGTATTTAAAGGCAAAGTTAGGTGGTGGTATTGAGGTTAACTGTTTGGTTGACACAGGGGCCAACAAATCCATACTCCATCCTAAGAAGTTTTATTCAATCCCATCTAGCATCAGGCCTTCATTGACAGAACTCACTAAGAACATTGTACTAGCCAATGGTGATAGGATAAGGGTTTTGGGACAAGTGACCATGTCCCTTGAGACTGGATTGGGTAGATTCAATCACAACTTTGTTGTTGCTGAGACAAATGAACCAGTTATACTAGGGAATGATTTCTTGTCAAACAATTGTTGTGTGATTGACGTGGCCAATAGCTCTTTGAGTATAGATGGCAAAAGTGTTCCTTGTGTGTTGGAGAGTAAGGTTGGTTCTTTGTTTAGACTAAGGCTGGCTGAGGATATTGAGGTTCCCGGGAATTCAGAAATGATTCTTCCAGGATATTTTTCTGATTCTAGTGATACTGTTTTGCCTGAATGTCTAATGATAGAATCTTCTGAGAGGTGTTGCAAGAGGGGTATAGTGTTGGCAAAAGCTTTAGTTAGTACTGATTCATCTGTTGTTCCTGTGAGGGCAATGAACCCACCTGATGAGTGTATCAAGTTACATAAGGAAACAATCTTGGGAGAGTGTAGTATTGTCCAGGATATAAGATCAGTTGGTGAAGCTGATTGTTCAAAGCTTGATTCAGTGACTTTATGTAGTACTAATGGTGATCTTCCTGAGCACATTGAACCAGTATTTGCAGGTTTTTCTAGTAGTCTGAATGAAGATCAGAGGCATCAGGCTAAGGCTTTACTTCTCTCTCATAGTGATCTTTTCGCTCAGTCAAAGCTAGATAGGGGTAAAACTCATCTAGTGAAACATAAGATTGATACTGGTGGTCATGCACCTATCAAACAAAGACCAAGACGGTTACCCCTGGCAAAAAGGAAGGTTGAGCGAGAGGAAATTGATAAAATGTTAGAAACTGGTGTAATTGAATCGTCTTGTAGTCCTTGGGCATCTCCTGTTGTTTTAGTGACAAAGAAGGATGGTTCAATTAGATATTGCATTGACTATCGTCAGTTGAATAACATTACCATAAAGGATTCTTATCCGTTGCCTCATCCACAGGATTGCTTGGAGTCTCTTAGGGAAGCAAAGTGGTTTAGCACTCTTGATTTACAAAGTGGTTATTGGCAGATTGAGATGGATCCAGAGGATCGTGAGAAAACAGCTTTTGCTAGTTTAAGTGGTCTGTTTCAATTTTGTGTCATGCCATTTGGGTTGACTAATGCCCCAAGTACCTTTGAGTGACTCATGGACAGGATATTCCAGGGGTTAAACCCTGATATCTGCTTGATTTATTTAGATGACATCATTGTCAAGGGTTCTACTTTTCAAGAACATCTAAATAATTTGAGGGAAGTTTTTACAAGATTAAGGGCAGCTGGTCTGAAATTGTCGCCTAAGAAATGTGAATTGTTCCGCAAAGAAGTGCGTTTTTTAGGGCACATTGTATCGGCAGAGGGTATAAGGACTGATCCCCAGAAAACTGAGACAGTTTTAAGTTGGCCTATTCCTAGATCTTTGAAGGAATTGAGGAGTTTTCTAGGGTTGTGTTCTTACTATAGAAAATTCATTCGAAACTTTTCTACCCTAGCAAAACCCTTACATAGGCTTACAGAGAAGAATGTAAAGTTTCACTGGAGCATAGATTGTCAAAATGCCTTTTCTAAGCTGAAGGAAGCATTGGTTGGAGCTACTGTTCTAGCATATCCAGATCCAAAAGGGAACTTTATTCTAGATACAGATGCTAGTGGTGTGGGTTTAGGTGCTATTTTGTCACAAGAGCAAGATGGACATGAACGAGTGATAGGTTATTACAGCAGGTCTCTGACAAAGTCTGAAAGGCGCTATTGTGTTACCAGAAGAGAGCTTTTAGCTGTTGTTGATGCTTTGAAACATTTCCATACTTATCTCTATGGTGTGCCATTTGTGGTTAGAAGTGATCACGGTTCTTTGCGTTGGCTTTTGAATTTTAGAGATATAGAGGGTCAACTTGGAAGATGGAGTGAGTATTTAGGGACATATAATTTCCAGTTGGTACATAGAGCTGGCAGGTTGCATGGTAATGCAGATAGTCTTTCTCGTAGACCTTGCAGTGATTGCAGGTATTGTGATAAAGTTGAGATGAAAGTCAGTCAGTGTGTAGAGGATGAATGTTCGTGTTCAAATGTGAGAACTGTTTCAATGCAGGGTGTTACTGAGGCTTGGATTGAGGGTAAAACCTCAACAGACATCTGTGAAGCTCAGGAAAAGGATCCTTACATTGGAATTGTTAAGGCTATGATAGAAACTGATCAAAGGCCAAAGTGGGTTCAGATAGCACACCAGAATAGTGTTGTGAAAGCATACTGGTCTCAGTGGGATAGACTGGTTTTGAGGGATGACATTTTGTATAGGAAGTGGTGGCCCACGGGGAAACGTAACTTTGTGCTTCAGTTGGTCCTGCCTGAATCTCTCAGAGGTTTAGCTTTGAATCAGCTGCATGACCAAGCCAGTTCTGGTCATCTAGGCATAAGACGTACTCTTGCACGAATGCGTAGTCACTTTTATTGGGTAGGGTGTAAGAGTGATGTTATAGTGTGGTGTCAAAGTTGTGAGGTTTGTCAAAGGAGGAAGTCCCCAGTGAGAAAATTTAGAGGTCCAATGCAGCAATACAATGTAGGTGCCCCTTTAGAGCGTGTTGCTTTGGATATACTAGGTCCTTTGCCTGAGACTTATAATGGCAATAGGTACATTCTAGTCATTAGTGATTACTTTTCTCGTTGGGTAGAAGCTTTTGGTATGCCAGATCAAGAAGCTAGTACTGTTGCTGATTGCTTAGTTCAAGGTTTTGTTTCAAGGTTTGGAGTTCCCAGCCAGATTCACTCAGATTAGGGAGCACAGTTTGAGTCCAACTTGTTTCAGGCCTTGTGTAGGATTTTAGGAATTGAGAAAACTCGTACCACACCTTATCATCCCCAAAGTGATGGTCTCATAGAGAGATTTAATAGGACTTTAGAGGATATGCTAAGTAAGGTGGTTGAAACGAATCATAAGAACTGGGATGATTGTTTACCATTAGCAATGATGGCCTATAGGTCATCTATCCATGAGACTACTGGTGAAAGTCCAGTTAGGATGATGCTAGGTAGGGATATTCAGTTGCCAGTTGACTTGATGTTAGGAAAGGGCATTCCTGAGACACAAAGTGTGGTATCTGGTGTTGCTTATGTAAAAGAGTTGAGAGAAAATCTGCATAGAATTCATGATATAGCTAGGGAAAAGTTACTCAAGTCTAGTGATAGGCAAAGAAAGGCTTATGATTTCAGGAAAAACTTCAAATCTTATGCGGTGGGAGATACAGTATATTTGCACAACTCAGCTAGGAAACAGGGCACTAGTTCTAAGTTTCATCTTCCATGGACAGGGCCATTTCTAGTAGTTGGGAAGGTGTCAGATCTTGTGTATCAGATTCAAAGGTCATCCAAGTCTGATTTGAAGTATGTTCATCATGACCGATTGAAGCCTGCTCATGTCAGATTGGACAGTTGGTTACAAGGATCAAATGACAAATTTTTAGGATCTACTTTAGATCAGGGAAATAAGAATGTGAATTCAGATTTACATGATGTCAACAATTCAGCAGATGATAGGGAAGAAATTTTGATTTCTTTTCCAGGTTCTGAAGAGGTGCCAAGGGACCAGCATGTTTCTAATTCATCCAGTGGTAAAACACTGGACAATTCTTTTTCTTTGTCAGAGTCACAGAATTCAACTGATTTGTCCAATGGTGAAACATTGACAAGTTCTTCTCCAACAAGGCCAGTTTTACAGTCCAATGATAAAGCATTGGATGATGCTTCTGATGGGAATGATTCTCTATTCAGATGTGAACATACTACCAGAACGGGTAGAAAAACCAAGTTGCCTGGCTACTTAAAAGATTACAAATTGGAATTTATTTGCCAATTGTAATTGATGAAAAGGGTAAAACCTTTTTCCCAGTTTTACGTGAGGAAGAGTCTGAGGAAGTCATTGATGGACAAGTGGCTGACATGGCTTGGCAGTTGCACGGTGTGGATGTTCCCGTATTTTTGCAGCGTTGGACTTCACAGGACTCTGATGAACAACATTGAACTTCACAGGATTCCATAATGAACAGCATTTGCTGGGACCCAAGGACAATGAACTTTATGGACAGTTATGAACGGTGTTTTTGTGGACAATATGGACATTTATAAATGATGAACTGTTTTTGTGTTTTTTTAATGAACATTATGGACTTTATGAACTGTTTTTTTTGTGTGCATGTTTTTTTTAACATGGAGTATATAGTAAATTAAATTTTATATTTTGCTTGGTTCAAGTGTGATATTGTACTTCATGTGATTATTATTATTATTTGTGTGTGTGGCATATGATGAGTTAGGTTATGGTAGATATATTGTCTGTAACCTACTGATGCTGCAGTTGTAAAAATTGGGATGCCTAACTCGGGACGAGTTAGTTTTTATCAGTAGGGGGGTAATGAAGCATGCGGTGATATCGGCGAAATCGGCGATATTACGTTTTTACCATTTCGTTATGAAACAGTTTTAAATTGATGTATTATGATTGTAACTTGTATTTATTTACCTTTTTGGTGTCATATACTGTTATCCTTGTTGTATATGATTGTTGTAAGTGGTTTGTATTGTATCCTCATGTCAATGTGCAGAGAGGATGTTGTCACTTCAAAGTTTAGGAGAATACTAAATTTTAAGCCAATGGGATTCCTTGTTTCAATTTTACAAGTGCAGGCTTTGAGTTATTCTCCCATGTCTGGGATTTCTCTATAAAAGCAGGGTGAATTGTGTCATTCTTTGCTGAATTGGTATAGGTAACAGAGGACAGACATGTCAGGGTAAAACCTGGTATTTTCTTCTGTTAGATTTTAGAAATGTCAGGGTAAAACCTGCATGGTATTATTTTCATAGGTTGCAGGGAAAGTTGCAAGATGACATTTTAAAGCAGGCAGGGAAAGGAGAATGTTCTGTACATAATTTCTGTTTGATTTCAGGGTAAAACCTGTTTGGGAATTTACTTTAAAGTATCATGATATTTTAACTGTTTATTTCAGGGGAACTTGGGTTTTCATTTAATACTTTGCTGCTTGTTGTATTTAACTATGTTTGAATGAATTAATGATGAAGCAGTTTGTATTTATTTCTAGTGGCAGGGTAAAACCTGGCAAGAATTGAATGGACTGAGATGTTATAGATGCATGTGGTTGATTGTGCATGATGTGTTGACTTCAGTCATATGATTATAGGTTTCAGGCTGAATGCCGGTGATTTGATTAATGTTTCATGGGGTAAAACCCATGACTAATTGAATTCATTTCAATTCATTTCATTAGGTACTGAATCTACTATGGTACTTGATAAAGGATGGAACCAGTGTTTTAACATAGCGTATGATCCAAGGTCTAAGTGTTAGTAGACAGTAGGTTTCCAGTGTTATGACTTGTTTTCAATTCTTTTAGTTGATTCTGGGAATTATTTGAATGTATATAATATAAATGTGATTTCTGATTATTTTTGATACTTTTGTGACATTAGTGCTTGTACCAATTCAGCCCCAGCAATTGCTGGTAAAATACTTGTTATATTTTGTAAATAAATGTTCTCTTATGTGACATAAGGCTTTTTCTTGACATTAGTTCAACTCAAGACCCTTGGCACATTACAATGGCACCAATAGACACTCACAGATTTATTTGTCCAAAACATGTCCTTGTCACTATCTAATCACTGAACATCAGCCCATTTGCATTGTTCAGTAATTCTGTTATATCTATATATATATATATTACAACTATTGGCATATTAACTTTACAGCATGCTCCCAACTACCCGCAATTCAAGATAACTTGCAGCACCAAGCCTCAGGTCAACACTCCTACAAACAATCATCTGTTGATCCAAGCTCACTGAGTTCCATTTTGCTCAAGAGTGTCCAATAATTTGTTGCACCTTACAGATTGGTCTAAAACCCCGAGGACTGCAAAGGGTTTTACATATACAAAGTACTTTGATGAGCATCTACAATCTCCGTGATTACGCTCCAATCCTTAACAACTGAAAACACAAGTCATATGATTAATAAGATTGCATAATTTGGGGCAGTTAGTAGACAAGTACAAATGACAACATTCTCGTCACAACTTAGACATAAATCCATCGGAGCAAGATATTTATGATCCACCAGATAAGGGTAACCGGTCCTTGAGTTAAATAATCACCTCAATCAAGTAGGCACAATTTAGCTATATTACTGTGCCTCTGATCTATTATCTGTGGAGTGGTTATGTCATAAAATGCCCAGAACAGTTTTATGACAAGAAAACTTTCACAATATTTACAAGAATGGATAAGATCTATTAATGCGGAACATCATCATACACTATAAAGTTACAACTGTAATTATATCTCTCAACAGTCACATATACTAGTGTGAAAATGTCAGACGTGTTAGTGAAGAATGTGATAGTGCATGAAAAGTCAAAAGAGGACAGCAAGTCAAAGAAGAAAAAGAAAGAACTACCAGTATTGTCTTCAGGTCGGGGAGTTTCTTTTTCATCGAAACCAACAACTCATCTGCAAGAGCTAGTGCCATTCTGTGAGTATTTGTGTGTGTATGTGTGCATTTAATGGAAAAATGGTGTTTATTTCAAAAATGAATGATGAGAGATGGCAAACCAATACAGTCGGGGTCAGAAGTAACACCAGGGATAAGGCCCATCACAGCTTATCCTTGGCAAAACTCTGATCCATATTTAAATGCTTGTAATTACATGTTTCCATTGGTGAAGATTCCAATCTCAGAAATGGCTTATAATATATTTTGCAAAATGGATTATAGATAGCTTATATAAATAAAATATCTTTTCCGTGGAGTTTTGAAAATGTGATCTAAATTGTGAAAATGAAATATTACCCTATATTTCCATGTGTGTGATATTTTTGTGGTTGGAAATCCACGAACAAAAATTTTTACTAGGTAATTGTTCATCTTTGTTAAATTTTTATTCAAATCTGGGGTGATTGTAGCTCATTATCATTGTAATCACACTAAAATTTATTTATCCTAATACTCACACATCACAAACTGCATTCTCCAATCATGTATGGTGTATGGAAATATTGCAGTTCCTCAAAACCAGTATTTACAGCAAGATTGGTAAATAATCAAAGAACAGGTAATAATATTCTATATGTTTATGTTCCTCCACGTGTAGTTTTATTAACTTGATTGTGTAAACGTGTGTATATTTTCATCAGATCTGAACCAGATTCTTCCACCAGAGACCCATGAATATCCCCTAGTATCCTATGAGCGCCTATATGGGCCAGGGTATGTGTATATTGTTTGTGAAAGCAACCAATTTCATCAGGACAGAATATTCTACAAACTGGGAGTCACAAATGACCTCAAGAGAAGGTTGAGAGATATTCAAAATGGCAACCCTAGACCGCTGATTCCAGAATGCCTTATTAAGGTCAAAGAAATGGATAAAGTATCTGCTGCCATAGCGGAATCGTGTGGAAAATACAAAGTGACTTTACATGGGGGCAAAGATTGGTATTGGGCCCAGAGTTCTGAGGAGTTTAAGGATGTTTTGCAGGAGATTGCTAGAATAAGAAGAAGAATGAAAGGGGTGGAGATACCACTGGATCAATTTAGAGACTATGTCAACTACTACATACATTTTGATGAGGATATTTAACTAATATACAGGATTGTGTTTACTTTAATTACAAAATTTAGTTGAAACTTGGATCCTTTTTTTTGAATATGTTGGAATATAGTGTTACTGTTGTCATTGTAATTTTATAGGTGGTGGTGTGTTTATGTTGTGTATTTTGTATAAGATTTATTGCATACTTATGACTCTATTTTAAAATTAGTCTAGTCTACCATGGCGGTGAAAATAGCATTTTGTTTATTTATCTGAATAGTTGAAATTTATGTAAAAGTATTATAGACATTGTTTATTTCATGTTTAACATTTTCTGAATGTATTTCTCAATATAATTTTGCAACATGGAAACATGATTCGTTAAACCAAAATCTGTAAATAAACTGAGTAGCGCTTAAAAACATTATCACAGTTGCATTTTGTACCTTCAATGTTTGATATATTTAATATGTTTTGTGTGCTTGATTCAATATACATATTTATGCAGAGAAATGACACAAATAATACTACTTAAATAATTTATGTAAATTCTGAAAACAAATTTATAAAAGTAGTTGTATTCAAATTGATAAATTCAAGCTTCAATCTTGAAATGTATCGTCGGTATATATGTGTGCATTGTAGATGTAATACGATCACAGTAGTGTTTGTGTATATTATGGCAAGTACCTTGTTTGGTGGAATACATCCAAGGTTTGTCAGTAAAGTAATGAAAGTATTATTTTTGTTATTTGAAATAGTAAAACTCCCAAGACCAAAATAGACGTGGTAAACCACAACATATTTTACGAATAAAACAAAACAAAAAACTTTATAAAAAGATTAAGAGATACATTTTAAGAACACATTTTAAACCATGCTGCGATGATTAAATTGACCGTATGACTACATTCTGGCCATGCAAAAGTGCAGAACTTGACTTCATTTAACCATTTGTTATTGGAAAATGTACTAGAAAATGCAATTATACAATGTTTTATTGCCTAGGTGTTTGATTCTAAGGTGTTATTGACTTTGCTAAATTTTCACAAAGTTTGACAAGAATGTTCAATTTTACTATATATATTACACCCCCCCTCCCCCGAGTTCAAACTCCAGTCACCATCAATTTCTCCATTGTATTATATTGTATATTTTTCTCTAGCCTCCCACCTCTGAGGCCGGGGTTCAGTTCCCAGCCAGACCTCAAGTGGGAATGCTGTAGCTGCTTACCGCTGCTCGGCAGTTTACAGTACAGTACCTCGACCAACTGTATGTGCTGGTTTCCTCTGCCCTTCCAACTACCCATCGTGATATGACCTGTGCAGTGTTGAAAGCGATGTAAAATCCCAAATAATTAATAAATATATTGTATATTTATGCTTAAGCCCAAGATCTCAAGAACAAGATGATTAAAATTTGACCCATCCCCACTGCAGTAGCATAGGAAGCATATGAAAAGTGGGGGCCAAAGTTAAACTTTGCTGTTGCATTAACTTATGACACCAGTAGAAGTGATACCATTCTCAAGGAGTCAAGGGGATGTCAAGTAAAATGTAAATATTTTTGTAATTTTTTTCATTTTTTTGAGTACCCAACATCGGCTTTCAAACCTTTAGTATATTTTTTGCGGAAGAAAAGTAAAGTGAGCATAAATTGCAACATAATTTGAAGAATTTGTCTTTAATCTTAAATGAACATGCAACAAACTTTTACACTAACATGAACATGCAACAAACTTTTACACTAACATAAGTTACTATATCATTTAGAAAATACAAAAACTTCAATGTTTAATTTTGCTTTAAAACACTAGCATGATTAAAAACTAAATTATCTAATTCCAAATTGCATGTTAACATTAGCAAAATCGGGGGAGCAGTTGGAGGTTGGGGGCATTTAGCAACTAGAAAATCACTTAAAGAACACCTTCATCAGGCCATTGGGTCACTAAACTCATATCCATTCTGGATCCACAATAACCTGCAAATAGTCAAACCTAAACTGCATTCAAGTTTGTTATAGTTGTATTCTAATCATAGGCAGCCACCTCTTTGGTCAAGAATCGAATCCCACATATGACAATGCTCAGAGCCTATCCAGTATGATCCTGGCTGTTTAATGAGACATAAAACCCTATACTTTAATCTTTGTTATACTTACAAACTTATTATATATTTATGGGAATAAAGTGATTTAAAATAAGTTGACAACCTGGGTTTTAAGTCGAGCATTAATAATGTCAATGGGTCATTGGGTTTAAACATATTAGAAGCTTTGGACAATGGAATACAATCAATTTGATTGGGCTACAAAATGACTGATTTGGCATCCCATGAAAACAACCACTTGGGCCAGGCACAATATGCCTAAACTCAATGACCATTACCCCCTTGCAAATAATAGATGCACTATTGATGAAGAAGTGAATAACTAGCAATATAGGTTTTGCCAAAAGCTTTAGAAAGAAAGTTGTATATAAATGCATTAATATTCTGATGACCTACATTTTGATCTTCCAGTCTTACCTTTGTTACCCACATGCCAAATTTAAAAGTTCTAAGTAAAATATTTTCTAAGTTACTGCATGCGAAACAAATCTATGTGGCGGCGATTGCAGCATGGGTGGACTTAATCATATTTTTATTTCCATCATTATAATATTCAAAGACCCAATTTCAATGATCTCCCAGAAATGGACACTACATGTGTCAAGCACGGCCTGTATAGGGGCCTGCTTCCTCAGTTTCTGTCCCACCTTAATTAGACATTATATAATAAAATAGGGTTCTTGTTAAATGTAACATCCAATCATAAATTAGGTCATGCTTCATTTAACTTCTGTTGGCGATAGGGGTCTTTCATATTGAATCAAGTAGTCAAAGGACAAACAAGGTTATTTTATTTTTTTTATTATTTACAATTTTACACTTAACTATTTTACGGAAATGCCTTCTACAAAGAAAAAATCACCATTGAGCACTAACAAGAAGAAGAAACCAGCTTCCAGTAAACCTAGTACCAAGAAGAAGGCAAGTAGTAAGAAGAATTTGAACTCAGATACCAAGGGTGGGGATGTTGACGGATCTTACCTTCATGATGTTAGTCAAACCGCGTCTGGAGGTGAGGAACTGTTAGACTTACAGTCTTTGAATGCGGGTTCTGAAGCAATCCTGAGCACACTGAAGCGTCTGGAGGACTCTAACCGTCGTATTGTTGAACGTATGGACAGATTAGAAGGTAATAGCTCAGCTAGTTCCACCCCCATTCCGTCTCAAGTCGCCAAATCTACAGATAACGTCACCTTCAGGTTGCCCAGACCCAAGCATACGTCCCCAGTGAAGAAGATGGTACCTGAAATGACACCTCGGGCCAACTTACTTAACTCTTATAAGTGGCCGGCTAGGGAGGAGGTGGTATATCCGGGGACTCAGTCAGGCACAGAAGGGTACGCCCCAGCGTCGGTGAGTGGCAGTAGAGCTGCAGAACAGAGGCAGGGTTACTCCAGGGAGGCTATCACACCCAGTATTGACAGACTTAGATCCATCCCAGAGGTGTCCAGTGTGGTAGCCAACTTGCTGGCAGATTATGAAGCGCGGGCTCAACAGGAAGTGATCCCAGGTAAGCCCCTTACTGCCAGGCGCAAATCTGGAAGGTACAATAATACAGAGACACCCAACGCCCGACCCGAGGGGAGGTGGCCCAATGAGGGATTTGTTGCAGCAGCTAACATACGTAAGCCTGTCTATGATGATATGAACCTTCAGCAGTGGGCGGCAGGTCAACTGAGTAATGTTTTGCAGATTCAAGATGACTCTCTGTTGCGACAAGTCCTTACTCAGGTAACTCTCGCTCTGCGCGATGCCGTGGCCCTGCCGTGGCCTGCTGTGCGATCCGCCTGGGCTGTTTCCATGACTGAGGTGGAGGAGGGGAGATTAACCTGGGATGATACGACACAGTGGGCCCTCAATCGCGTAAGTTCTTCACAAATTGCAGTTCTCAACAGCCAGAATGTCAGCACCTCAGCCAAAAGTAGAGTTTGTAAATTTTTTAATGAAGGCAGTTGTGTTAATGACAGCCACCATGGAGTCTACAAGCACATTTGTACATTCTGTTTTAAGCAAGGACGTTCTATGTCTCATCCGGAAGTCAAGTGCACAGCCAAGAATGGTAGTAAATCTCAGGAACTGAAACCTAACACTTCAAGGTAGGATCCTGTAGGATCACCTGGACACACTGCAAATACAGAACAGTTTAAAGTAAATGACATTAGTTGTAGTAAAAACAGTAATGGTAAAGTAATGGAATTTCATGATCAGGACTATGAACTTTGGAACTCTAGTGTAAGTGATGGAGCAGACATATGTTGTTCAGTGACTTTGTCTAATAATGTAATCAATGAAAACAATGTAAAATTATCAAATTGTGATTTAATGTACCCCCCCTGGTTCCCGAGCAGTCAACGGCGTGAGGCGGATTGGTTTACTTTTGCTATTTATGATAATGAATTTAGGTTGAGGTCTTCGGTGACTGCTGGGGATCCAGGGGGAGTCTACAGCTATGGAGGGACGGAGTCCCTCAGTATGAACCAGGTTATGGTCAACATTGTTTTTACTGACCACTGGAGCAGTCATGGTGACCTCTGGGGACAAATTGCTTATATAACTCGAGACATAACTGAATTTTCGCAGGGTTTTTATATATGGGCAGTCAACCACAGGGATCAGTCGGTATCCCTGGTCCCTTTCATGGGGACTCTAGGCCCCTTTCAAATCATAGGTAATCTCCATTTGTATTTGATTCAATCCACTAGAGTTAGGTATTACAGCCTTCAAGAAATGGTGGCAGCTAAGACTGCACATAGCGATTTTTACAAAGATAAACAATGTTGGGGTCACCATGCTTGCTACTATACTGAGTATATGGTCAAGATTATTGATGAACTTACATGGGATACAACTTCATCTCAAGTCAAGTTGGGGGATGTAACCCAACTAGGTGGAGCGGGGTATTGTGATCACCAAGTTAACCTGCTCACAGATAGTAAGGATGAGGTCGTGAAGGACACAACCGAGGGTAGTGGAGTAGTTAGTAAACTGTGCCCCACCCCCAACATAGACATTTTGCGCGATTTTAACATCCCTGACAAGACTGTGGGTTACCTCGCTTTAGAACCAACAACATTCACATTCATTGGTCCGGATCGCTGTCCAGTGGATATAAACTCGATTGATAAATGCTTACAGGTAGCTAATATCATTTTGTCCACTGCCAAACCTAATTATCAGGAGGCCAGGATCCCCATAGTCTCGGGTTTGAACGTAAAAACGTGGGAAAAGTACTTACAGGATTACCCTGATGATAGATTAATCCAGTATATTAAGTTCGGTTTCCCCTTGTCCATCCAAGACCGTTCTCAGTTGCATAACATTAATGTAAGTAACCATTACTCGGCATTACAGTATCCAAGTGACATTCAAAAATATCTACATAAAGAGATTGAATTAGGGGCCATGTTAGGCCCCCAGGATAGTGTGGATCACCCTGAATATCATTGTTCCCCCTTGATGTCCCGACCCAAAGAGGGAGACAGTAGGAGGGTCATTCTGGATCTCTCCCACCCCAGGGGCCAATCTCTAAATGACCATGTGTCAAAAGATCGCTTTGATGGTAACCTATTTGCACTTAAACTTCCATCCATTGACAATGTTGTTCAAGATATAATTGATACAGTAAACGACCCTGTACTTTTCAAGGTGGATGTGGCCAGGGCATTTAGGAATTTGCCTGTAGACCCAGCTGACACCCTTAAGTTTGGTCTTAAAGTCAATAATCAGTATTTCCTTGATAAGTCGGTGGCGTTCGGCTGGATCCATGGCACGGCTTCGTATCAATTAATATCCGATGCAGTAGCTTACATTATGAGGGATCAAACCAAGTTACACTGCTATATCGATGACTATGTCGCCGTACTCCCTCGATCTAAGGCTGACAATGTTTTCCAAAACTTGTGCACTCTTCTGAGCGAACTCGGTCTACCATTGAACCTTGCGAAGCTTACGGCCCCCAGTAAAACAGTTACATATTTGGGAATTTTTGGCTGAAAAACAATTGTCTATAAGTTTATTTTCATAATTATATTTTAAATACTATTAGATAGTGTATAAAGTTATGCATTCTTGAATTGTTTACTTGTACCTTGATTCAGAAAAAGTTTACAGTATATTTTTGGGAAAAAAAATTACCCCTGTTCACTTGATGGAACAGCCAACATGGCGGCGCCCTATTGCATTCACTTGGATAATTTGTTAATTTTACAAGTGTTTTAGGGTATTTTATTTAAAACAGTCATGTTAGAATAGGAATATATCACTCAAAAACCATCCAAACGCAGAATTTTATCACGGGTGGCGTTACAACGGCACTCATGCTAAAATTCTGCGTTTGGACGGTTTTTGAGTGATATATTCCTATAATTAAAATACCATTAACAATTTTCATGTAATGTATCCCTCTTTGCAAAAGAAAATGTAGATAGGGAACTGCTCAGTATGATACAAACCAAAAACACTCTAGTTGAAGTATGGTGCTGTCTGACAAGCCTTTCTGTCAAAATTCAAGTTGTATAAAGATTATATATACTACATATGGCACGCTAACCTAGCATCATGTTTAAAACATACAGTGGCTACCACATCTGTATCTAATTGTATTTTAAATTACATGGACATGTTGCTTAACATTATATGTGTAAGGTTATATTTCTTCATAAATTTAAGTTGTGTTTGATTCATATGGTTAAAATAGTTTGAATAATTAATCTCAAAATATATTTCACCCTGATAGAGTGTGAATTTCTTGAAAAATTACAAAATTTATCAAATGTCATGGGTTTACAATGTCAAAAAGTGACGGGGACAAAATATGTGATGCCCCCACTTTTAAATGTGGAGGGCATGGATCCCCCCCCCCCTCCCCCCATTCTACGCAACTGCACTGCAAAAATACATTCGAGCACAAGTAACAGAAATTCCCCTAAGTGAAAGTCAGAGTTTCAGTTATGATCATTTACTGATGTCACTGAGGTTCTTTAGCCTGCCACTGGGTATAGCACTAAATGACAGAGGACCGCCACGTTAAGTGACCATCCACCCCACTTTGTATCTGCCTGTACCTTGGATCGAACTCAGGCCTCTGTGTTCCTGGGCGAGTGTTGTTGCCCACTGAGACAGCAGTACAAGATGGCATGAAACAGTAGAGTGTATTGGTCAGATCAGGCTGAGGTTGTTGGGTGCAGTTTGGTGGTTCAGGGAACGGAGATACTGTTGTTTTTACCATTAAAACTGGCCATTGTGAAATACATAAAACCCAAAATAAAATTATTTTGAAAAGAAAAACAAAATAAAATCGGGAGATGCTTATTTATTTGTAACGATAAACTGAATACAAATCTTTTTAATAATATACATGAGATTCGTTAAGTAACAGTTGGATTTACTATTGCAATAAATATTTGCAATGCGAAATATCATATTTTCTCAACACTAAATCGTGGAATGAATTTTATGGTAAATATAAACCTCAATATTGAGACCACACCAAAATTACAGTTCTGTCTCCCCCACCTAGTTTATTGACTACAGCCAAATGACAGAGTGATATTTAGATGTTGCTGTTAATCACAAGAGAACGAGACAAACAGGGGAGTGGGCACAAATGATTAAAAAAATCCCTGAAGTTTTCTCATTTGGTTTTAGCTCTTACTTAGTTTTTACCTTCATCCCACAAGGTTTGCAGTACATTCTAACAATATCAGATGACCATTTACATACCACCTACATATACCATATATGTTTCAAAAATAGTTTTCATTTTTGCCCACATATTTTAGGGGAAAATCCCGCAGTAAAATCACTTGTTCCTGACGCATCCATATTAGCAGACATTAAAACAATTTAGAGTCAAGTTCAGTTTGAGGGACCAAGTAATCTGTGTTGGTTTGTCTGGAACGCAAAGGTTTTGCCCTGCTTAGTCTGGGACAGGCTTTGACCTCCTCTGTATTTATTTTTTGTTGCCACTCTTTAGTGCTGTAAGTCGTCATATGCTGGTACTTTATTCATCTGGCTCTCACCTGGGGAATCATTGGTTCGAATCAGCTTATGGTAAAATTATGATTCACTGATCAGCTGTACTGATACAACCATAGTCCTTGAACTGGAGGTAAAACCATGAGATAAAGTACAACATATTGTAAATACTCTTGAATTTAATACACAATAGTCTTTCAAATTGGAATGTGTGCTGCTCATCAAGCAACGTTTGTAGATTTATTGATTGTACTGTATATTATACTCAGCACAATAAGGCGTTTACTAGAGGACTCAAAGAGATATTAAACTTCTTCCAACTTTACAAGTACAACCCAAGTTATCTAGCTACATAGCCCTAACTAAACACAGGGGTAGTCTCAGGGGTGAACATTTATCAATGTCCCTGGGTTCCTTCAGCCTGTCACTGGAGATGGATCCCATTGACAGAGAACCACCATTTTAAGAGGTAATCTAAGCTACCATGTATTTGCCAGATACTGGGATCCAACAGCAGCTAACCACCCATCAGACTTTGTATCAGGTGCATCTTCATACACAGTGTGGAATCTTAAAATACCAACCTTTTGCCTGTTCTAAATAAACAATTCAATTTAACATTAATATCAAATATTTCAAAACTGTTTGCAAATGATATGTCTTATTGAGCACGAATGGATGTTTATATACTTTACTAAAGAAACTGAGCTGTTGCTTTACAAAATCACCTTTGTGTGATGAATTTTCAAGTTGGAGTTTTACATCCCGTTCAACAGCCGGGGACATTCTGGGGTTGACCTTCAGCATTGCCACTTGCGGGAGTTGCACTCATACAGAGATAACAGTCTGTGATTAGATGCCAAAGTTGCTAACCACCATGACGTGAGGACCCCCCTCTCTATGATAAATGATATCTGATTTGCACGGGTTTCATTTTTCTTTTGTAAAGATAACCCGTTACAAATTTAAACTGATCAGATTTAATATATGTTCAATGTTTGTTAATGTTTTCCTTGTGCCTCTAAGATTGGGTTTGAATTTCAGCCCATTAATGGGCAAGTTCAGATTTACTTGTCCATGCCTGGTGATTTACAGTGTAAAATGAATAAGTACTAAACACTGATTTCCTCCTTCTCCACAACTACCTGTTTAGACGTGACCTATACAATGGGATGAACGTGACATAAAACCTAATCACATTTAACACAAAACTAGTTCCGTTAAAAGATGTTACTGATTAATTGTATATAGGGCTCTCAGAAGGGCTAGTAAATACTTTGAACTGCTTGACAATTTCTAAGCTGACAAAACCAATCAGATTGGCGGGTTACAGCAGAAAAGAGGAAATATGTGGCGTGGAAATCTGGATAAGAGAAAATAGACTTTCTTACTCCAAATATCAACATCAGTTGATTAGCATGGAAAACAATTTTCATATACTTGTGCACATGGTTGACTATTTTAAAGACGTATGCTTCCAAACCTCTGTTTTACTTTTAGTTTACTTATTTACAAACAGCGTCTTCCTCCATCTTATTTTTTGATTGGAAATCTCTTTTGATACTGATATTATCCTACATATTGTCATCTCAGACTTCCCCCACCTTTTACTTTCTCCCAATCTTGGCAATCTGACCCGCAAAATTATTCATCTAATATAAAAATACAATATGTGTATAAAGGGATATCTGGGAGCTTGTCAACTATTTCTGCTGTCTAACAAAACAACCGTCAAGCTGGCTTCATTGTGCAAAGTCACTGAGACAAGACTTAATGAATGTCAACCCTCTACAAAATACAGAACTCAAAGGAGCGACTATCCTTATAAAAATATCTCATAATCTTGTTTGGACACAGGATATCCAGACTATAAACTGGTTTTTATGACGCAGTGGATGAAAACTGGTTTGCTAGTTTCTGCTTACATGTAAATCTGCTCAAACTGTTTATCTGTGCTTTCTTTGTGAATGTCAACGTACAAAACCCCTGTTTGGTCATTGTGATTTTTATTTCAGCATCTATCAGTTGTAATCTTGATTTTTCACCATTCTCTGGTTTGTTGATCCCCCGGGAGAGGGCTTGAAACTTGTATGTGAATATGGTCTAACAAAAGGAAGAAGGGATTATCTTATGGGAATATCTGGATTATATTGTGGATAGAAAAACTCCTGAATTTTCAAATATCCAATTTTTAATTTCATTAGCTCTCTGGCTGGATGTAATGACTGGTTGCTCTTCATGACATGTTCGGGCAGGGCATAACCGAAGAATGAGGTGATTGCATTTTGGGAAATATCTGTAGCATTTTCTAGACACAAAAAAATCCTGAATTTCCAAAAAACGTACCCTGTTGGAAGTCTGTGCTCCAAAAGCGATTTCTAGATCAAACTGATGTTGAGTTTACCCTTGTGTGATGGCCTAGTTACATTTAGACAGACGTCTTTCACATAACTATGTCATTCAGAGAACCGAACATTTCAGCTTGTCAAGTCGGCCCCCGAGATAAAATAACCTAGTTAAATCGGTCCGCACAAAAACACCCTAGTCAAATCAGGCCCTAGAACATTACTGTCCTCTCAAAAAGATAATATATGATAAAACAAAGGACAAAGATCACCAAATGTATGTGGTTTTATGTACTTTAAGGGAGATGTAATTCATATAGCCTTTACAATATTCTACCTGTTAACTCTATTGTATATCATTAACCTATATACCCTTATCCATTGCCCTTTCTTGATTTTTGAGGTATTTAGGGGTAATTAGTCTTTTATTTACTCACATTTACTCCAAATTGATAGGTTTCATCCATGTGCTAAACAAGAAATAAAACTACTGCTTGGAAAAATCTCAACATTAATTTTTAGATTGGATATTAAGTATTTTTGCTTGCCCTCTTACTCATTTTACCGCTTTGAACTGACAGTAACCCAAGCAGTTCCATTTTTTTCATATGCCATGGCCATACTTTGTGGAAGATGGTATTTGGCTTGACATTTTCTGTATTACAAGAAAACCAACAACATTTCCTTTGAAATGGGAAGTGTTGGTTATTTGAGTAAATATGTCAAGTAGTTAGGGATTGTATAATAAAGTTGTATTATCCATAGTTTATATCAATTACATTTGAATAATATTTTATCAACCTTTGTGCTGTGTATTGGCCTAAATAACAGTGAAAACGTCATGACGTTCAGAATATGCAATAACTAAAAAGCATCTGTAGAGCACAAACCTCCATCAAGTCCGCTGATAATTCTCCTGTTTTGATTTCACAAAATACTGCTTTTTGATATTTGTTGAAGTATTGTCAACCACAAATCAAAATGGTACTATTGAAAAATCAGGCTTTTTGACATCTGAATCTGAACTGGATCTTTCCCAAAATTTAATCAGTTCTTCTTTAGCCAGGTCCTATCAACAGAAAAAAATCACAAAAGATGTGTTCATTAATTCTAGATAACCGCAAACACAGGGAAATAACCAAACACACAGACAAGCAAATGCACATCAAAACATAGCCTACTTGGTAGAAAGTAATTACATTTTTTATAATATTTAATCAACCTTCGGGTAGTATCTGGTCGTGTATGATCACTTTCAAGTCACTTGCAGTGATTTCCCCCTTTGATTCTTTTCTTTCAACCTTTGAGTAGACTGTACAGCCACTTTCTGTCTATGTATCACACAAGACAATCAACTGGCTGAGTCTGTGGTCTCATTTTTATATACTTGAGGGAATATGACAAGTTGCTATCCAGTCCTTATAAACTGATTTTAATGGGAGATTCAGACAGATTTGGAGGTCTCTCTAAATCCATAGTGGAATTGTATCATCTTATACAAAATATTCTGTAGTATTTCTTCCTGAGATAATTCTTCCTATGACCAACACAGGGTATCTTAATGTCTTTTTTTATATAAATCTGATCTAATCATGCATTTATAGTGATTACTCTCTGTTCTGGTAGATTCTAAGGTACTTAAAATGGAGTCAGTGTTCAGTGTCACTAGATGTACACACACATAGCGAGGGCAAAACACTAAATCCATCCTTTCAGACTAATCACTGAATTAGTGTGCCAGTAGGTCGTAAGATGCATCATGCTAATCTATTGCTTGAAAATAATAAACAAATGGATAAACGTAGATTATCAACTATAGACATGCTAGTGAATAAGGAAATAATGTTGGAAACTCTGATATAAGTAGATTCTAGGTCTAAATAGAAGAACTACACATTGAACACAAAAGTCAGCCATGAAATTATATCTTTTCTTTACAAAGGCAAAAAAAATATTATATTGCTTATTCTGGGTTGTATATATCTTCTGTGTATACAAAGGTAAAATATTACATGGCATATTCTGGTCTCATGCTTTTATGTATATACAAAAGCATAACTTTTTTACATGATATATTCTTGTCCCATGGTTTTTTATGCATACAAATGCCAAATATTATTTGGTATGTTTGGGTCTCATGTATTTCTCGTACACAGATCAAATATTACATGTTATATTCTAGTTTACTGTCATTCATACACAATTTTTGTCTCTATTTTTGCTGTGATAACTAACAAATATTTGTAGGGTGCAGTTATAAATGTTGTTTGTCTGCAACAAAAACAAAAAGATTTAGAAATATTAATAATTGATTCATGCATCACTAGCGAAGCGAAGAAGTAGTCTTTTTGTGAATGCCAAGCAGATATTATCTTAGTCTTCATTATAAAAACAAAATTTTAGTGTGTCAACTTTGTACAGCTCATCCATAGCATAAAGGGACACCAGTCCTGCTTTCGAAGCATTGCAAGCCATAATGATTTTCTGTCAAAATATTATGCTCAATTTATATTGATTGCGGTATATCCATATTTCCAAAATTGACAAAAAAAATACACGAGTATGCTGGTTATTTTCATAGGACGCCCTGTCTGTGTGCAGATACAGAAAATTGACATTTATACACTTTTTAATCCCAGTAAATTGTATTTATTATAGGAAGCAGATATGCTGGTAATTTGTGATAACTCAATTTGTCTAGCATGGTCTTGCCAGAAAGCATTGGACTACTAAACCTAGACTGCCCAGCAAAGTAACAGTCTCATTTTAAGGTGACACTGTACCTTACAGTAAGTCTTTGCAGAGATACATTTTATTTGCACTCATGAATTAAGTCTGATATTATACATTACAAGAACAATAACACTCATGAAAAGCACGGGAATATTTAAATATACATTTTCCTATAGGTCTCACAAATGTATGAATAGTTGTGTATTTTTGAAAAAAAAAATTGTGGATTATAAAATGGAATTGCAGGAATTCGCTACCACCCCCAGGTGGTCAGAACACAGTAAAAGGCAGGCATGGACTGATTAATCTAACATTACTTGTCTGTTTATCTGGCACAACTAAATTTCAACATTTTATTTAAAATCTTCTATTTTAAGATTTCCCATGGATTTACCATTTTAATATGCTTGAATGCAATCTAGTCTACTAAATTTCAATCATTGGAAAAGTTTTAAAACCAATTTCGAAAATAAGCAAGGTGACCTGTGAAGGTCAAAGGTCACACGCGAATGGTAACCCAATGTTAAAAGCCACTACTCCAAATTAAACCCAAATATGTAATCATGTAAAAAGACAAGTCAAAACTTTTCACCTATCTCATGAGGTCAAAGGTTGGTGTATGAAATCATTCAAACACCAATATGGTCAGTGTGTTTACTATAGATTTAACCCAGATGATAACTATACCCTAGTAAGTTTATGTTGATATTAATCCGACAAAAGGTTATAAGGAGTCAAATTCTAACAATCTTTGTGATACTTAAAAGTATACATATAGCATCAAGGGTGTAAAGTGAAAATGTGACAACCAAGTACCAAGTAGTACTAATACTAACTACCAGAGAGGCTGGTCATGAAACCAGAATGAAAAGAGGGGAAACAGAGATTTGAAACTTCGGGGTTTTAAGATGTATGCCCTCTAAGTTCACATTTATGGTCGTCCAGCAAACTGGACAGACTATGTATATATGGGCAATATATATTAAATTTCCACCTTTTATTGTCTTTGAAAGAGTTCTAAAGTGTATTAATAGCATAGTTGATTAATAGATCTTACTGTTTTATATATTAGTGATCCGTAACTGATGAAAAACTGGGCCAATTTATCATCACTTGCTTTATCTGCATTCTATTTCCTTACAGTTTTAAAGCACTGTACACTTCATTATGCTGCTCTGTTACTGCTTGGGTGACATGGAGCCACAAGTATGTGTTTTACTCCACAGTATTTCATATATTCTTTGAATTCTGCGGATGTCCATGCAGGGTCATTGTCTGTCACAATTTCATAATACAGACCATGTTGGGCAAATAGAAACCTGAGAGCTGTTAATGTCATCTTAGCATTATGTTATTCATAGCCTTCACTTCTATCCACTTAAAATAGGCATCAGTTACAACAGAAACATTTTACCCTCAAATGAGCCCGCAAACTCTGCATGTATTCTTGACCAGGGCTTGTTAGGCCAAATTCAATTGTTTGGTTCAGGGGAAGGATTTTTGCTCTGTGCCTTGCATGCATCACATGCAGAAACTACAGTTTCTATGCCATTGTCCAGATTTCTTCATCAAAATGTCTGGCAATTGCTTGCATAAGATATGGCTGTAGACCTTCTGGTGTATCCACTCTGCTTAAGATGAACCTTCTTCCTCATAGGAACTGCTGGAACCTTTTGATACCAAATATAACCCTGAAACCTTCACGCTCCAACTGAGAGTAATTTCTTTCAGCACTGGTCAGAGATCTTGATGCACAGCAGATAGGTTTTTCAATTCCATCTTCATATGTATGGGAAATTGATTAAATGGCTTTGGAATTAGACAAAGGACTTTACAACTCATTTAATAAATTTTGTTTCTCAGAATTTTACAAATACGGGCCGTACAATTTTTTGTTAAATTTACTGCAATAGCCAGGGGGGAGTAGATGTTTGCAAAGGACATATAACTTACAAAGCAAGTAAATCTTTTTGCCTTTCTATTTGTCTGTTATTTCTACTGTCACACTCACTTATCTATTTTGTTTCTCAGAAAATCTCAGATTAAATAATTTCTCTCAAAACAGACAAAAATTCTTCAAAAGCAAACACTTCAGCCAATCCATTTCTAAAGTCGATTTATTGACTTTTAAAGTCAATATTTTACAAATACGGCCCGACAAATTTTTGTTGAATTTACTGCAATGGCCAGCTTGTGGGGGAGTAGATGTTTGCAAGGACATCTTACTTACAAAGCAAGTAAATCTTGTGGCCTTGCTACTTGTCAATTATTTCTACTACCACACAAATACATAATTGCTAAACAATTTCCTTTCTACAGCCATGGAGTGTTGTCTGTGTTATGCAAATACCTACAGAAAACTTATGTTTTACCTGTTTTCCCTGTAGGTGTGACTTCAAGGTTAACCCATGCTTTGGTCAGCACAAATGTTTATGTACGCTATGATGTAAGAAAGGCTTTAGTGAGTCAAATGATAAGTTCCAAGATCAATACGAGTGCACTCACTGCTACATAATTGGGATAGTTTGGAATCCGACTAGTGACAGTGGAACAGGGGTATAAGTTCTCTTGTCCCACTGCATGTCGGAAATTGGCACAACCAGACCACTTATTGTCTAGTTTTACTTGTTTTTCTTCGCCGCAGTGGCGAAGTGGTAACACACTCGTCTCCTACTTCTGAGCATGAATACAGGCCTGCCCACACGTGGGAAAGCTGGTAGTTGCTTGCCATTGGTCAGCAAGTTTGCACTACAGAACCTTGACCAACTGTATGTACTGGTTTCCTTTGCGCTTCCAACTACCCGTCACAATATAACCAATTAGGTACTAGACATGGTGTAAAACACTAAATAAATAAATAAAAATGAACCTGTCAATTTATCAAGCAAAACGGTAACTCACTAGGTCAAAGACCTTTTGACAAATAGTTACCTCTGGACACTCTTCAGATCAAGCTTTGTGAGTGAAACGACTACTCTTTGACTCTGCATTGTCCAGATTACAATAAAGGGTCATTTCAAAGGGGGGTGACAAACCGACATCCAGGGTTGTGTGGTTAATTGGGGATAAATCTGCTCTGAGAAAATGGAGTATTGATTGTATCTTTACATACTACGCATGTGTGGTGTTATGTTTTCCACCCATAGAGAGACCTATTACCAAAAAATCAGTAATACCAGTCTGTACAAGACTAGGGAAATGCACATACTGTCCAAAAATTAAAAAAAACAAATGGACAGTATACAAAGTTACTTCAGTAAAGAAAAATTTGTATGCAAAAACCTTCCCCCAAAAAACCAGATCAGCTGTGAATTGAATTTACATCGTTAACCGCTCTAAGTACGGTCTCCAGTACATTGGAGAAACCTGCAGAATGCAACCGCTGTCTCCAGACATTTCTCTGAAAATAACCACTCAACCAAAAACATGGAGTTCTCAGTGCTACATTGGATGGGTAATGACACCATTTACATAATCCTGCAAGCAAACAAACAAACAGTCATGAGTTAAATACCTCCTATTTGACCATGATACGAGGAAGATTGAACAAGAAATGAAGATAGACAAGCCTGTTGAGTTGTAGCTCATAACCCCAGCACAGAAAGATGGGAACTAGGTATTAAGGAAAACATAAAGGTGTCTTCCTGCATTTTGATTTTACTAGTTTACTTCAATAATGCATACGTTTGACCCTTCTTCAGTAACTACTGGTCCAGAGATCACAGTTCAATGGTTGAAGTTGTATTTTGCAGAGTTTTAATTATTTGGGTTTAATGTAGATGCTAGATATTATGCACTATGACAAACTAGCATAAATAAGCAACAACGAAACTTTCCATTGGAATCAGAAGTTTTCTACCACGATACCAGGATGCCACCACCCCATCTCCACCCCATTCATGAAAAATTAAAGAAATACATTGTCTGATTATATGATAGCTCCCTAACTTGCCCTCTATATACTGTGTGTTAATGTTAATCTGTGAACATATCCCGACCGTTATTCCCATTACTTTAGGCTTAACTCAATTTATTATGCTCTTCTACTCTAAGTATCATATTCATGAAATAGATTGCAAATTTGATGAGGTGGAAACACTCCTCTGCATTAGCTTATCTTTAATTATCTTAATAGTAAGAGTAACAAAATCAAACCATACAAGAAAGTCAAAATGACCACCAGTTAGGATGAAGCCAACATTCTAACTAACTTTTTAGCACTGGACTATTACCCTATATTAAAAATTTATGAGTTTTTATGCTAAGTGTCTTGTAACCAGTGGTTGTAAATATCCAGGCATTTGCTTCTGTGTTGAGGAGAATTAATATCCTTGCTCGATTGCTTCATAAAAAGCAGCTGGTAGCTTAAGTTAATTGACACGAAAGCAAGTCTCAAACAAAAATTGCCATCTGACATTATTTATTTGCTCCGCCAAGGAGGAGTTTGTTAATTCTCTCCTCCGTATAATGTTTATTTGCCCTTGAGATAACATGACTTCTAAGCAATTTCAGAGCATTTCTTGGCCAAATTGAGTATCTTTCATGTACATTCAATTTTGTTCCCACTTTTGTATCCCATATTATAGTTTCTTTGAGGTTTATCCTGTATCCGTAGTTTTTGTATACAAAATTTGTTACTTTTATTTTGACAAGGTGATTACAGAAGTCCATCTTCCAAGCAATACCTATTGACCTATATGGTGCACTGATGATAAACTCTTCTCTAACCTTAAGTTGTTTGCAAAAAAAACACCTCAGACAGAGCCATAACTTAAAGTGTTAGACAGTAACATGACACTTCTGCCCAATTTCGGCCATAGCATTTTGACCAACTGATATTTATGAATTATTTGATCCCAAACAGGCTATCGTGGTGTGATATTAAAAAATACATTGACAGTGACATTGAAACATATTGTAGCAAATTTCGACACTTTCGGAACTGACATTTAGCATCGCCACTTCATGACATTAAGGTCAGGGAGAAGAAAATTAGTCTCACAGTCTTTAGCCAAACGCATAGCACAAAAAGATCTTAAAAGTTCAGAAAACTGGTTGCATAATCTTGGCTGTCAAATTGTAAGCTTCACCCGGTATCAGAAGTCACTTGCTGATGTCCGGTGGTTTACAGTGTAGAATCTTGACCAATTAGCATGCACTGGATCCTCCACATGTAAAGGGCAACATGACCCTGGCTGTTGAACGTGATTTAAAACAAAAATAAATCTAAGATAAATTAAACCATTTATTAAATATGTTAGAAAAATTGTTACAAATGAACATAATAATGTCTAAAAAAATATGACTTTAGCATTGCTTATGCCCCCTTCAAACTACAGACAGTATACCCCTTAGTTAGAAGTTTTACTTGGTGGACCAGCCTCCCAGGTCGCCTCATATTTTCCAAAGTTTGGTGTATCCATAAGGTATGACGAGCATGGATTGGTCATGGTGTGTTGCCATTAATAACAGTAGGAAGTAGGATTAAAGTAGTATAAATGTGTGTCACCGAGAGACAAAACTCCATTTACCTCCACTCACCTTATGTTGCCATCACAAGAATGTGTTACACCAAAACACAACCAAGTCACAACCTTATGTAAACCAGGGATCACACCTTAAGTTACCATATGAAAATGCTTCTGCACATGCTCATGGTTCCAAATTCAACAGCAGAAATTTTAAACATTTTAAGATTTCCATAGGATTGCTCTAGGAGTATGGACGGTTCACCACTGTGTCACAAGTTTGCATATAGATGTCAGACAGTTGTTGAAGAACAGGGGCGTTTTGTTACAAAAAAAAATTTTTTAAATATTTTTAAATGATGGCTATGAAAATTAGTTGCTATTAAACATTTGTAAACCATTTAAGAACAAATGTTGTTTTGTGTATACTGTTTATCAAACATTTCATGATGAATGTTTGAAAACATTTCCAGCATGACCTTCATTTCTTCAGTAATTCTGTAAATATTTAATAAAAAACATTTCCAGCCAAACACACTTGCTTTTACTTTATAAACGTTTAAAAATGTGTTTTTAGTAAAAATGCTTATATAGAGAATGTTTATAAAATGTTTCTTAAACATTACAGTGAAAATGTTTACTTGAAAATGTTTATACCCCATTCACACCACAGGCAGCTGTCCTGCAGTTAAAAGTTTTACTGCCTCCCAGGTCACCCCATTTTGTCCGAGTTGTTCACACTACAGGTGGACGGCCAATGATTGGACACAGTTTTTTAACCATCAATAACAGTTGGATGACAGTACTAAAAATGTTGGTCACCGTGAAGTGACCTCTATTAACCTTAACTCACCTGCGGCAAAACGTCCAATACCTTAACTCACCTTATGTCAATACCTAACGTCACCCTATATTACAGTGAAAGACGACCAAAACACAACCTTATGTTCACCGTGGGCCACACCGTTGGTTATCAAAGTCAGAAATTCATACATACATGCGCAAAATTGTCTGCGCATGCTGAAGGTATCAAAATCAGAGGCCGAAAATTTAAACAGTTTAAAACTTTCGTAGGACTCGCAAGGTAGTGCACGGTTCGCCACTGACTCATAAGGTCACACACGGACTTCAGACGGTGGCCTATCATGGGTGATACTGCCTGCTGTGTGAATGAGATATTAGCAACCCAAAAGAGAGGGTTTAAATAGGTTTTTAAAACGTTATGTAAATGTTTTAACAATGTAAAACGTTTTTATGTTTACTGGGATTAAGTAGAGCTCTTGGCACCATTCAAAACATTTGCTCTGGCTGCCGGAGGTGTCATTGCTTTATTTCTATTGACATACTACAGCTTTTGCACCTATTGTACAGATTATTGTTGGATATTATGTGTAGCCAGAAGCTGCATAGAATTCTGCTCAAGTAAACATTGTGGTACATATCCAGTTTTCTCATGTCTTTCTGAAAGACATTCTTGTCGGTATATTGTATATTGCTCTATTGTTTGAGGCCCATAGTTACCAGGTCTCACACAGAAGTGAACAAAGAGAATGTGATTGGGATTTGACCGATGCTTTCAGAAGTATGTTATAGCCTTGGTTTGGTCATATAGTTAGACCCCTGTACTGCTGTGAGTTCAATGATGAGAATGTTAGACCATTACCTGACTGAATAGAACAATGGGACAAGTAGATAAATCAATATGTTAAGGTATTTTATCTATGCTGTTAGAATCAATTGTAATGCTATGTCTCTTCATGAAGTAGACTGAATGCTTCTGCCCACCAATATGTGATGGAAGGGACATTAACTGCATTGCTATCATATGTAATCTACTGTAGGATATCATTTTACTTTCTCTGATTTAGATCCAATCAACTTAAAGGTTTCAATGTAATAATGTTTCTTTTTTATATGCACTATACTATGGATTTTATTTGAGCTACTGTGCTGTAATATATAATACACTTTAATTAGGTCTCATTTTAATAACCTTATACTACAATGCAACACACTGGAAGTTATGATTCGGTGTGAAGGCACCCATGCTATCAACCAGTAATTCTAATGGTCCTTATTTAATCAAATATTAATTGGAGCAAATTGTTACTTATATAATACCTGCATTAGACTTTTCATAATTGCTTGTAAATGATCCATTAAACTAGAGAAAAACAATAACGTAACCCAAAGTATGATTTGCCAAAGTGGTCTTTACTGATAAATCAGTCATCACATGGGCCTATGCCGTGTGATGACATATTATGAATGCGAGAGTGTTCCATTGTTGGGATACTTGTCAAAATATCCACGAGCCAAATATAGCTACATGCAAAATGGCAAGCAAGTGCTGTCATAATATACCATGCTTTGGATGTTCACTAATACAGAGGAGATTGGTAAATGTGAAAGCTACAAAACCAGGCCTGGTAATTATGAAACGACTCAAACTCATCCTCGGTCAAAAACTCAAATGTAAAGCCCTATAATGAAGGGTTTAAACATTATATTTCAGTCTTGACTTAAACTCAAATTTAGGTTGGACGATATTCTATGAATAGGATTTTACTCGATAAGGCTTTATTTATGCGGGTGTTCCACTGAAGCTGAACCTACTGCCGATACATCCAGGCTTGTCTGGATCTAGAGGCTGACTTGCCTTGGGGTCGGGATATTTTGTACAGGACTAGTCTGGAAACTACCAGGACAAGCCCTAAACCCAGGTCCCGACAAGCCACATTGACAAACAGACAGAACTGGAGAAACATACAGAATAACCACGACCAGACTTGCAGTTGGTATTGCCATTACAGTTTTTTATGAATTTCTGGGAAAAAAGAGTGTCGATCAAGTGTCAACCAATAAAAAAATCTGAAACTAGGTCAAGGCTAAATATTTGGATCCCATCACATGACCAGAACGTCCAAATTTACTTTTTTGTTATTTTAATTATAGTTTTTAGTTTTTTGCTGAAACATTTTATAAGAAATAAAATAATGTATGCCTGCTAACAATAGTCTAAAATATAATGTCTGATAAACAACACTATAGTGTGGCTTATGTTTTCAAGTTTTATTCATGTCAAAAGTCAATACTGTTTTTTGTAATGAACACATATATAAATTCGATATACACAATACATGCAGTTCATTACCATATTATGCACTGAGATAAACACAATAAGAACATAAATAACACAAGTGCTAAAATTTGTTTTGCTAACATGTTCAATAATTGTTACATTGACTGAAATGTAAAATATTATAGACTCTAAATAAGTAAATTTGGAACTTAATAGATTTTTTTTAAACCTAATACATGTTTAGGTAATGTCGGAACTGGAACTGAAGTAAATATAACAATTTAATATACATGGTGTGCAATTTTAGAAATGAATGAAAACAATACAAGGTGTATATTTAATCATTTCATATTACAGCCCTCAACATGAAAGTTTAGTACACAATACTCATTTAAAAAGATGTTTACAGTTATATTAGTACAGCAACGATGTGGTAACTTGGTCATAAAATGTTAGCAAGTGCTCAAAATGTAATGAGTCAATTTATGCATTATAATGTGTTTTTTTTTTTGCCAAACATTTACAATACATGAAAATTGCAAATTTAACTAGACCTACGCACTGGAGAAGCAAATTTGTATCCACCAGAAAGACAACTCACCAAAACCAGTGAACCATCGTTTGACCTTGAAGTAGGAGCTAAAGGTCAAACCTAACATCAGAATATTCCTAGCCCAAGATTTCGTAAGAGTTGGTTTAGCATTGTAAACCTCTAGGGTCAATAGAGAGCGAGTTATAAGCACTTTTAACTTTGGCTATCCTCACTTAACCTTGAAGGAGGGGCCCAAGGTCAAATCCGTCCACACCAGAAGATTCCCAGCCAATGACTTCCAATATGTTGGTTTACCATCCCAAACCTCTAGGACCAATAATAAGCGAGTTATAAGCACTTTTAAGTTTGGCTATCCTTGTTTGACCTTGAATGAGGGGTGTAAGGTCAAAGCCGACCACACCAAAAGATTCCCAGCTCATGATTTTCTATATGTTGGTTTACCAACCCAAACCTCTAGGACCAATAATAAGCAAGTTGTAAGCAGTTTTAAGTTTGACTATCCTAGTTTGACCTAGAAGGAGGGGCCCAAAGTCAAATCCGACCACACCAGAAGATTCCCAGCCAATGATTTCCTATATGTTGGTTTACCATCCCAAACCTCTAGGACCAATAATAAGCGAGTTATAAGCAATTTTAAGTTTGGCTATCCTCGTTTGACCTTGAAGGAGGGGCCCACGGTGGCGGTGGCGTAGTGAACACTAAACCGGATGCCTTTGATGGATACAATAAATCGCATTAAATTTAATTAAAGTTAATAACCCACCCAATGGACATTAGCTATACCGATCCACAACTGGGGCGGTATTCATGAACACGGATCAGTAAAGATCAGATCAAATTTGAGCAAAAATGATCAACTTTTGATCGGATGTTTGGATCAACAAAGATTGGTATTCACGAAACATTTGATCTGATTTTCTGATCAAATTTTGGATTAAATTTGATCTATGTACTTTGTTGGATTAACTTTCTGATCAAGGTGGATCTTTTAATCAGGCACTACAGAGGAACTAATGGTTCCATGACTAACACTGGAATTTTTAGTGCATTGTTCAATGATCACTTGTTCCCTCTCTGACCAGATATTATAACTTTGGTGCATTTGGATGGTACTGCAATACTGTTTTCATCCATAAACTTTTTAACAAATCCAAAAATTGATCTATAAATAAAACTTTGGCAGATGAATAATGATACAACCCGGATTTACAAAGATTCTTAAACTCATACTTAAAGTCAGAAACATAATCTTAATTTTTGTCACGCATGAAATTATGTTGAAATTTGTATTTTCAAAAGTATAATCTCATGTGAGACAAAAAAATCAACCTCTGAGTTTATGCTTAAACTCAAGCTTAAACTTAAGTTTGTCAACAGCATAGTCTATGATTTTGTGACATTGTTTGTAAATATACACACATGGAGAACCTGTATACAGGTACATTTAAACAATTGCATGTATCCTAATGTGCAAATAAATTACCCCTTTTGATTACCATGTTTGTGACCTATTATTGCAAGTAGAATTACTTCTTTTGTTTATATAAATCTAACATATATTTCAGAAAAACAAGCTACTGAAAAACAAACTGCTCTAAAAATGTTCATGTCATTTTGCTGACACAAATACAACAAGATGCACTCAGAGAGAGCAAAATGCTCGACTCCATGTGACCAGTTCATCAAGTGATATAAAGTATTGTAAGGAAGACAATAAAATAAAACCAAACATGTAAATTAATCTTCATAGAAATATCAAGTAGAAAGCTAAAGTCATTTAAAATACATTGAAATGGGACCTCTGAAAAATCATGAATTTTTTGTATCCAAATTAAGATCCTGATCTTTCTTTTAGTAACTACATCCCCACACACACACACAAAATAATAAATAAAATAAAATTAAAAAAATAAACAATAAGCACACAAAAACATTAAACTGCTGGTGGAGGTAAAAATATTGCTTAAAGGTCACTTGGTGAAAATCACGCATGGTAATTTTTTGTGATGGACTGTTAAGGAATTGAAATAAAAAAAGAGAAAATAAAACAGAAATAATAATTAATAAAAATGATGAATATACCACCTCCCTCTTTATTATGTTTATTAAAATGAGAAGAAATATTTTTACTTAAAGACAGCAAGTATCACAAGCTAGGTTTGTGACCTCACAATGACAGTTGCATTGTGACATCACGGAGTAATGACATCATCAGAAAGCAAAATATTGATTTTTTAACGCTCGACGATAGGAGAGGGTTATTGTAATCAGTTTGTTTCTGTCAGTCTGTCTGTCTGTCTGTCTGTCTGTCTGTGCACCGTTTTGCCCTTATAACTCAAAAACTATCCCATCAATCGAGCTCAAATTTGGTGGGTAGATATTTCATGGGGTACAGACGGAATCTTCCAAATTTGGTGTAATTTGTTTGAAAATTAAAGTCAGGAGACAGGTTTTTAAATTTTTAATTGGGTATATACAGTGAAACCTACTTGTCTTCAAAAATCAATATCATGATAGGATTTCCTCCTCATAAATTCTTGCCTCATCAGATATCCTCTGTGGCTGTGAGTGTAATGTGTAGAACTTGTAATCTCATGGTTGGGGTTCAATACCAGTCAATTCTAAATTTTTTTTTTTTTTAATTTTTGTTTTTAGGTTTTTTCTTTAGCAATTTTTTTAAAGGTCTTTTAAAAAGAAAAGAAAAAAACACAGCATCTAAAATTTTACTGTTCAAAAAAAAAACTTTAACCAAGATAAAGTGTTCAACTTGATGGACAATAATAGATCAATTGGGCATATACAGAGAAATCTGATTTTCTTTATTGCATAAGTAAAAAAATCAGTATTTTGCTGTCTGATGATGTCATTACTTAATGATGTCACAATGCAATTGTCATTGTGAGGTCACAAAACCTAGCTTGTGATACATGTGATATATACTTCTTCTCATTAAATTTATGTCTTGAAATTGACATAAATACAATTGAGAGGGAAGTGGTGTATTTGTCATGTTTATTTATTTCTGTTTTGTTTTTTTTTGTTTGTTTCAATTTCTTGACAGTTCATCACAAAAATTTACCCTGAGTAATTTTGACCAAGAAGTGGCTTTTAACCAATATTTGTACCTCTACCAGGAATTTATGTTTGTTGTGTGCTTTTTTGTCTATTTGTCTGCCTGTTTTTGGTGTTTAGATTACTCCAGAACTAATGAACAGATCTTTATAAAAAATTTGTGAGTAGGACCTGGTGAAAGGAAGAAATTACTAATTTTTGGGAAAGACGTGGATCATATTTTGGATACAAAAAAATCATGAATTTTCATAGGTCCCATTTCAATGTATTTTAATGATTTTAGCTTTCTACTTCATATTTCTTCAAAAGTAATTAATAAATTTTGATGTCAAATTTGAAGTAGGAAGGGACTAGCCATGGGAAGGAGTGATTACAGTTTAGGAAAGATCCAGTTAATATTTTGGATACCAAGAAGCCTCCAGAATTTCTGGAAATGCCACCATGATGGATGTGTGTTATACTTTATAACACTTGTGAGACTGGTCACATCGAGTCGAGCGTTTTGCTCTCTCTGAGTGCATCTTGTTACCTATGTGATGAAGAGAAGCAGTTTCACTGTGTATTCCCAATTAAAAATAAGAAAAACTCGCTCCTGGCTTTAATTTTCATACAAATTACACCAAATTTGGAAGAATCCGTCTGTTCCCCATAAAATACCTTCCCACCAAATTTGAGATTGATTGATGTTATAGTTTTTGAGTTATAAGGGCAAAATGGTGCACAGACAGAGAAGCAGAATTTTCACTGTAAAAGCCCAATTAAAAATAAAAAAACTCTCTCCTGGCTTTAATTTTCACACAAATTACACCAAATTTGGAAGAATCCGTCTGTACCCCATCAAATACCTGCCCACCAAATTTGAGCTCGATTGGTGTTATAGTTTTTGAGTTATAAGAGCGAAACGGTGCACAGACAGACAGACAGACAGACAGATGGACAGACAGAAACAAACTGATCACAATAACCCTCTCCTATCGTCGAGCGTTAAAAAGGAGAAATGTTTATTTTCCTACCTGGTAAAATATGTTTTTGTTTACTGTCCTTGAAACAGCTACAGATCACACCTACTCAGTGCACTTTGCATGTATTGATTTTTGTCATAGTGGCACATGTAGGGTCAAACCAAAGGCACACTTATGTTTACATTCCTTGGTATAACCAACCAGATTTCTTCAATCATAAACCCAATAGAGGACAGCATGTCAAGGTTTGCATATTATATGTTTTTTCAATAGTTTTCAAAACAATGTGGATATTTTGCCAGGGAAAAATATATAGCTCTAAAACACAGTTGTTTAAACAATGGGGATATTTCTTAATGGTTATATATGCAGCAAAGTAATAAACAATATGTCACTAAAATACAGCTATATGGATATATTTCTAATATTTTTGTGTGCAGAAAAAGAAAGACACATGGCTCTAAAACATTTGTCAAAACAATGGATATATTTTACAATGGTTATCTGCAGAAACAAATAACATAAGAGAAACTGTTACCCAAGATTTAGGAAACAATATTTCAGTGCTTAATATTATTTATAGCACTGTTATTTTGTTTTTCTTTTGATGGGTAAATCTGAAATTTAATATGTACTTTGTAATGTGGTCTAAAAGAATTTATTGAAAACCATGGATAAATACATCACTAAAGTGTTTAAAGAGACAAAACAATTTGTGAGCAGTGATTCTTTCAGTATAGTACAGTTTGAACCTCTATTATGTGAACAGGTTGGGATTGAGATTTTGGTTTAGATAATGGAAGGCTCATAAATTAAGAGGACTTTTAACCTAAACAAAACTACAAATTGGGAGAGTAGTAATGATTACAAAAACAGATCAAATATTTGATCTTTTCAGCTCAAGTGATCCATGCTTTGTGAATAGCTATTTGATCCCCTGGCTCACTTGAAACTTTTTTCTCAAATTTGATCTGATCTTGATCTGATCTTAATCCTTGTTAGTGAATACCACCCCAGGTCCTGCCAAACGACAGAAAAGAGTAATACACCAGCAGGATGGGTCTAGTAGTGCGCATTCACTAGGTGGCACATTGTACTTCCTTCCTGTCTAGACAGAGTGACGTCACAGCATCTTTTCATTGTCTAAACCTATTTACACCCCCAGTAAGCTGATAGCTGGATCAGTTGGAAGGGCCTTGTCTGTCCACTGGGTAGGGTATTAACTTATAAAAAATTTATTTCCTTATTAGATTTGCAATTTTATTGCGTTAATACACCTTACCCAATGGACACTAACTGGATAACTACCCCTTGGTAGGCTGGTCAGTTACTAGGGTTTTTAAGTGAACTCAGAAGTCAAGGTCAAAAATGACCCTAACCAGGACTCAGGGGGGTCCTAAAGGTCGGTTACCAGTGTCCAGATCTACAGCAGTATACCGAGGTTGTCCCCCCTTTTAAACAAATCTGTTCTGAGGTAGAGGAAGAATGGTATGAGTTCAGGCCAAGAAAAATAAGCCTCATGAAGGCAAAGACATCTTGCTGTTGACAGGCTGGCCAACCTAGCTGTTGAACTGCACGTCAGGACTAGCAGTGGCACTGGTAACATCCTGACTTGTAGCCTGACCGGAGGGCTTGACCAAAGGCATCACACCGGTGACATCAGACAGCTGGTTCATCATAGTGGGCTGTGTGACCAGTCCAGAAACCTGCCCTGAGCTTGTACCAGTAAGATGCTGGCTGCTGGAAACCTGCGTCACAACATCGGTAGTCTGAACAGAACTGGTACCAGTAACACTCACGAAGGGCCCCTCGGTGGCCACAATGGTGGTAGACATCTGCTTAACCGGTTCAACTGGCACTGAGAAAGACTTGGCCAGCAGCATTGCCTCAAGTCTGGTAAACCTCTGAGACCACTTTCAGGTCAGCAGAAGAGGTTTTACTGGATTTCTTCTTGCTAGCTTTAGTGGTTGTTGTTATAGAAGTGGTCGTCTTCTTCTTGCTAACAGGGGACGACTTTTGACCTTCCCTAGGAGCTTGACAGTCTCAGGATTGACTAGAGAGGGAGATTTTTGGGATTTCCTTGCAGGACTTATACGTGAGGGTCGCAAGTTGCAGCATCTGCTCAGCAAAAAGAACATTATACAAGTGACAGTCCTTCTTAAGTACACGTGGATCTTCACCCACACCTTTATCTCAACATTGAGCACATTTGGAACATTCGGCCATAATATGCCTGCAACTGCCTCATTTTTGTCCTGGAGAGGCCATATGTCAGGAACACAACATATAAACTTCAAATGGAAATAAACTTTAAAATCATAGATATTCCAACTTCAAGAGCTCTTCAAAAACACGTCTGAACACTATACTCGCCAAATGAAAAAGATGCAGTGACGACACTCTGTCTAGACAGGAAATAAATATGATGCACCACCTAGCAAATGCACACTACTAGACCAGTCCTGCCGGTGGAAACACAAGACGGCTTTTTCTGTTGCTTAGCGGGTCCGGTCGCGCCGACCAGTATAGCTATCGTCCATTGGGTAGGATGTATTAATGCAATAAAATAATAATTATCTCATAAACATATAAAAATTAGTGTAATTAATGCAAACTCTCAAATTTTAAGTTGCCAAAGCCTTCAAATAGAAATTTCTATGGTGGCTTGCCTCAGTTGTTTTAACCACAAATATAAATTCTCAAGAGATTCAGTTTTACAGATACATTTTCAGATAAAATGAAAGATTAACCTATAAAACCAACTATGTAAAAAAAATCATTACATGTAGAGTTTCTGGCCTTAGAAAATTTGACCTTTAACTGTAACTGCTGAAGAAAATGGAGAACCAAAAGAAAATAGTTTCCAAATGCTGTGTGGAAAGTGTATGATTTTTATGAAATCGAGAAAAAAGTAATCAAGGAAAAAGTGGCCTGTAGATTTTATTTCATACACCCTATCATTTGTAAACACTTGGATTAAGGATGGTTAGGCGTTTGGTGACCGCTACATACACCATACATAAAATTGAGGGGAGGCTCTCGTTAAACCTATGTACTTGCTACCCTTTGACCCCTGGTGATCTAATTCAATCGGCCATGTGCAGTCATTCAAAAATAGTTCATTCTTTTTGTTGCGGTCCAACAGTAAACAAGCATTTTTGCTTCCTCATAAAAGACCTGCATTCACACATTCTTGGTGTTCTGTAAATACTCTTAAGCTGTTTATTAACTTTTCTTCCTTTTTATTTACCATTTCCTTCGATTTCTGGTGAATTTATTGTCTGCTTTGCACAATATTTTACGTATTTTTCTTATTTTCGTATTATCGCTCATCTGGTCCAGAATGGAGGTTTGCCTTTGGAAATATTCGTTTCCTTGGTGGATTAATTCATGTATTCACTTCTTTAGGCTTTACAATTACCAATTTACAGTTCCCTTCAGTCTTAACACGAAATTCTTTGTTTCACCACATATTTTGATCGAATTTTGAGCTTTCTACGAATATCTCACCAAGTCACATGATGATGTCATATCCAAAATGGAGGTCAACCGATCGGTTGTTAGAAAATATTCATTTCCTCGCAACGCAAGTTTTATAGCATAACATCATGGTACTTATGTATGTGTCTTTCACGGTTTATTATTTCTTGTACAGGCCCTTCGATTTGACATTTTTGTGATACATAACCTGGTTTCAGTGTTTTGGGTTCATATCTGAACCTAGGGTCCCAATTTTCAGCCTTCCCCACCTTCAATTCTGGAGGTTGGTGGTCAATGGCTCATGGGGTTGACACAGTCTTCCCTGTGGTCACCCATCGGACTGTTGTCTGTTTCCTACATTCTCATTTTATGTCTTTTTGGTCAATGGGTTCTCAGTTCTTTTTTAATTTTTGTCAAATTAGTCCTATGGCCTCTTGTGCCTAAGACTCAGTCTAATCAGGTTGCTTTTTTTGTGCTGGGATTACCTTCTCAAGACCATTTTTGTTCAGGGCCCATTCTTATCAGTTGAATCCGACTGATTTTTAATACTATTGCTCCAATCATTATCTAATTCTAGAATAGTTTTGGGGTGTGGTAAATATTTACTGTTATTCAACAGTCTTAAGTGTGTTTTCGTCATTTTTAGATCTTACTACCTCCTGGTACATCTCCCTTTTTGGGCTATGTTGGGGTCCCTCAGTCAGACTTCTGGGACCTTATTCCAACATTTTTGTGCCAGTCAGAAGTTCCTTTACGATGTCAGATTTTTGCTTTCTGTCACTCATTATTTTTGGGATCTTCTCATTCTAAGTTTAAGAAGTTGGGTATTTTCCCAAATTATCCTTTTAAAACTTAGTTTTGCCAGATACTAACCTTCTTCAGCGGGTTTTGGGGTTGACTTACTGAGGTATCCCAGACCTGGGATCTAGCCTGGTGGGTTTTCTCAAGACCTTCTCTTTCCTAGGCAGATGTCTTCTGCCATTAGGAGGGATCTGCAATGGCTCTTATGGTCCTTCATACTCCGGGATTTCCTTTGAGTACTGTTTTATTGACCAATCTTTGTCAAGTTGATTGACAAGACAGTTTTCCCAGTTGTCCTTTACTACCCACCATGCTTTGGATATCTTTTCAATGGATCTTTCAGCTCCATATCAGCTGGTGGATCTGTGGTCTCTTCCAGCCATTAGTTCTCTTTGCACTTTGTTTAGAGAGATTTCTTTATCCCTCTCCCTCCGTTGTGCCTAGTCATTTTGTTTGGAAAATTAGATCTTTTTTGGTCTTATATTGTTTTTGTCTCTTGAGAGACTTCTTTCTCACATATAACAGTATAAGCAGGAGCTTTTCATACTGCCCTTACTAAAGGTGCATTCAAACTTTCACTCTTACTTCCAGATCCCTCTACTTGCCCGTCAGAGGTCAACTGATTTATTCCATTTTAATTGCCTTTCATTTTCCAGAAATCTGGAGCTTGGTTTTCACCTTCCAGTGATCTCTCAGATTCCACTTTCTTGATTTCATCTTCTTCTGCTCTTTTCGTCTCCTCAGAAGGATGCTGTTTTTATCAATCAGCCTCACACTTCCTGTTCATAGGAGCTGTTCAAGTGCCTGGATTCTTTTTACCTGGTTTTCTCAGGTCCTTTTCCTTGACAAAGAGACAGAAGACTGGAAACCAGCATTAGATTCAGATCTTTTCCTGCTATCATGATGGAAACATATCGGTTGATCATTTTCTCCCTTCTAGTTGGCCAATGCACCACTTCTCTGGTCCTCTGTATGCTCCTTTCTTTTGTTTGGCTCCTTTGGTTCACTCTTGTTCAGATTTTTGCACTTGGGCAGAGTGTACCAGCTTGTGGCAATGCCTTTCGGTCTATCCACTGGTCCTTTAGGATTTACTTTCTTAGTCAAGGAAGTAAGAAAGTTGGCTTTGAGGTTAAGCATCTCCGTGCACATCTTATAACAAAATTGGCTCATCAGAGCCAATAGTTGTCAGAGGCTCATTTTGCAACTTGTTCTAAGAGTTGACTCTTATCTTGGGGTGTTTTTTTAACAGGAAGTATTTAGATCTGTTCCTACACCAGGTCTCCTTCCTAGGCTAGGTTTTTAACCTGTCCAAAGGTGTTTTCTCACCTCACAGGGGCAAGGTTTTCTGTCTATTTAGCAGCTCACCCTTCCTTTGCTGTGGAACACCGTGTAATATTTCTCTCCAAGTATGACCAAGACACCTTGTCTTTTCTGGCTTCCACTAAGAAGCTACTTCTTGATGGTTGCCTGTACATGACACTGCTTCAGTGTTAACTCAGGAAACTTTGCTTTTTCTTTCTTAAAGGTGCTTTGGATTGACCATTCTTTGATCCTTCTGTGAAGGTTCGTTTAAGGTGGTACTTTCCCAGGAACTATGTCTTTGCATACCTCCCTGTCAACACCCTGGTTGTAGCATCTACTTACATGGATGTCTCACTTCGGGGTTGAAGAGCTTTTTGTGCTCTTTTGACCACCTTAGGTCCATGTTTGATGTAGCTGTCTAATCTGCTCATCACTTGTAGAGCTCACATCTGGGCTTTATTATCCTTTCATCAAAGGATCATCCCTACAGCCTCAGACAACACAGATGCCTTGATCTCAAGACATTTGTTTTTCAATTGTCCTTTCATCTAAGGATCCTTTAGATAGTCTCAGACAACTCTACTGTCTGTGCTTTCTTTTTGTTACAAGGGAGCTTCTACTCTTTGGAAATGTTTCACTTTTTCGGCACCTGTTTGCCATTTTTTTCTACAAAAACAATTCTGTTCTTCCACCCACTCTTGTTCCAGGGGCATGAATTTTTGGCAGACCATCTCTTGAGGTCTTATCAGACCCTTCTTACAGTGTGGTTTCTCATTTTTTGGATCTTCCGGTGGCTGTCTCAGACTTCACATCTGAAATAGATCTCTTTGCCGTGTGATTCAATTATAAGCTTCTTTTGCATGTGTCTCATGTTCTAGATCTTAGGACTCTAGCAACAGATCTCCTTTAAGAAAGCCAGTGGCTCTTCCTCTAATTCCTCTATAACAACCCTGTAACAGGTTTATTTGTTTTTATGGAGGTAATTTCCTCATGCCTTGTGGCTGAAGTCTCCTTACAGAAGAATGCTCAAAGGAGGTGTCCAGGAGGATTTTTAATCCTCTGAAACTGTCTGTAAAGCAAGGCGGAATTGCTTAAAAAACTTGTGAGAAACATGGCCACTCTGTCATGCTTCAACTGTCCCATTCATTGCTGATGTTTTTCCTTTTAAGGAACTATTTTCTCATGCAATAGGCATACAGGTCTGCTCTCTCCATGTAGTAATTTGAAGCTAGGTTTTTATAAGGAGCTTAGAAGACTCATTTAGAGTTTCTTTAAGTCCAGGATAAGGGTAGTCGTCACCTACCTGCTTGGTACTTAAACCTTGGTTCTGCAGGCTCTTACCAAGGCTCCTTTTAAGCCCTTTTCATTTGCTGAGCCAAGTTTTTCACACATGTGATTTTGATTCCCTTACTTTAAAGGTCTCCTCTCACTCTCTACTGATGGCCTAAGTCATCCTTAGGTCAGATGTTACTTTCCTTGCTTAGGCCACTTACCCTCAGGAGGCTCTTCCTGCTTTGACTTTTGTCTTGGTCAGGATGATTAAGAGGACAGTTCCTTCCTTTCAGTCAGATGCCTTAAGATACTGTCTATCTAGCAATTCTGACTATCTTAAGAGGGTGATATTGCAAAGAGGGTGACATTGTGGCTCAGACAATATCTATTTGGATTAACACATTATCCTGTATTCCATCAAATTCTATTCCACATGTGAAGGCCCATGATGTTTTTGCCCTGGCTTTTTCCTGGTCTTTCAGTATTCCACTGCTTTACATCATGGGAGATACCCCTTGGAATTTTTGCGCTTCACTTATTTTCCTTTAGAGATGTTGCACTGTACAATCTTTCATGATTTATTTCGTGTAGTGGACTCTGTTTCCACTCATCCAATTACCTCTCTTCCACTTAAATTTCTTTAAGACATTCTGACACTTTTAGTCTCAGTAAAAAGGAGGTGGCATTTTCCTTCAAGGAATCTGTTTTTCATCTCCATTTTCAGAACCATGCTTCTTAGTGCCGCTTGGCATGTTCCTATTCTGAATACAGAGGCATTGTTATGCTCTCTCCTTTTGAGCTGACCTAATAGGGTGTAGACAGCAGTGTTGAAGTTATTTTAGTGGTAAATTCTACTCACTTAACTCAGCAGAGTTATTTCATCAGCACAGAGGTTTTGTGTTCAATTGCACCAGGAAGTTTCCTCTTTATGTAACATAACCTTAGGGTGGTTTTCCCCAGTCTGTCTTCTTCCTACCATCCTCCCATGTGGGCATTCAAACCAATTGTTTTCATATAGTAGGGTATATTACATTTTTATGAAATAAAATTTTATATTTTTAAATGTAAAATACACTTTTATAAAAAAAGTGTATATACCTGTCATATGAAAACAGCAAATCACCCTCCCTCCAGCCCAACGTTTTAAAAAGACATTTTCCAGCAGAATGAACTATTTCTGTATCACGGCACATGACAGAGTGAATTAGGTCACCAGGAGTCAAAGGGCAGCAAGTACATAGGTTTAAAGAAGAGGGTCTCCCTTCATATTATAAATTGTATGCATGGTGTATGTGGCGGTCACCTAATGCCTAACTATCCTTATCCCAAGTGTTTTCATGTGGTAGGTATATACATTTTTCTTCATAAAAATTTATTTTACATTTAAAAATTAGAAATTTTATGCTGAGCACAAATATTCAAGTTTAGATATCAAAGGTGAGTTTATCAAAGGAGTATTACACAGGTATCCAGCTCCGGTATTTCTTGGCAACTTATTGTACTAAGCTATGTAGCTGAATGTTCTAAACAACATGGATTCAATCAAAAGCACAAATAGTTACTCACACTTGAATAAATTAGACATAAAATATTGTCTTAAATTTATTATAAATATGATTTAAAAACATCACATACAATAAGTCATCAATGCAAATTCTATCACAACACACTTCAATGTGCTAAAATGAACTTAAATCAGTTAAGTGGTTGGCCTAGAAACATACAAGCACCAGTTACATTTGCAGTAAAACAAGCAATAAGTCTTAAAAATTTCAAAAGAAAGAAAGGTATTCGAATGGTCTCTTTCTGGGACTAAGCAGATTAGAACAGAAAAAACTTACATGAACACTATTCCCTTGTAGGACCTGTTAAATGGAATAAGCTTGTCCTCCAGATTGTTAAGGCAAATGACACAGACTCTCGCTTTAGAGGTCAGTAGATGGACATATCCCTCTCATGTGTTTGTTCCCTGTTTACAGGCTCGTATTTGTGCTAAACCCTTACCTTGGAATTTGAACTTTCACCTTTGTAAACATCAGTGGTTCAGGGGATGTTCTCATGAGTGTGGTGTCTAATTCTCTGTGTCAAATGATAGAAATTCTTCTGCACCACATACACGCCACATATGTTTTATTATCCACCATTATCCACCAATATTCCCCAATACACCTTCCATATTAGCATTACAAATGCCTTTACAAGTTCCGATTATTTTTTTTAATAATTTTATTAATATGTTAATATTTTTAAATTAGGTAAGCTACCAGTGTGTTGTATACATTTTACAAAGGGATGTTTATACATAGCTTTAAGAAATTACAAGCTTCTCATATATTTACAGAATATCCAAGTTAAAAATTGAAGTTTTTGTATACATTTGTGTCTGAACTATGAATATGTTTCACGGTCATATTTTTGCATTCTTTTTGATAAATATGGACTTATTTCACTTATCAATGAAGCAAAGTGGTGGATAATAAAAGTAAAACAACCCTCTTGGTACATAGTTTTAAGGTTTTATCACTCAAGAACACAAATCAGACAACCCCCATCCTTCGGAGTCAGATTCTATTGATTTGTCTTCTCTTGTGAAAAAAATTTAAAATGTGCATCGCTCGGGGACTATTCCTGTTGCATTGGCAACCTATTTAGCGAAGCAAGTTCCAGTTAATCTATTGCACACACTGTTCATATTAAGCTTAAATCATAGTAAACAAATAGAGTACTCGGAGAGCACAGACCTCCGCCACAGCAGATCATAATAAATAAATAGGAAAATCCAGATATTTTTGTATGCAGACAGTGTTCACCCTCAAAATTTAATGGGATCTTAGACCAAGCCCCATCTTCTGATTTCTTTCTCAGGGATTTCAATCCAGTAGTATTCACGTAATCCTGCTAACAAGCAAACAGACGAATATACAATCATCAGGTAGTCATAAATGTTTTACAGAAGATTGCATAGACTAAAAGCAATGTGATATCTACCAGTGTCCAGTAGATGCTTACAGGAATGTAATAAAGTCAATTTATTACACACACATTATACAATACAATGATGGACAGATTAGAATGGTATATATGTTATAGTGAATATGTGTAATCAGTGAATCCTCGTATTCCCTGAAATTTTTAGTGAATACACGTGTTCCCTAAAATGGTCAGGGAATACACGTATTCCCTGAAAATTTTAGGGAATATGCATATTCCCTAATTTTGTCAAGCAATTGCTTTACATATTCACATAAATCAGTGAATATGTGCAATGGGTCATCATAACAGTACATTGCTATAAACAAGCCAGAAAGTTCACTCACAAATATAACCATAGTGTTTCACTTTTCTTGATATGTAACTTTTTCTAAGTTTGCTAAAAGGGGTACTTGAAGACATCTCTAAAGTATCCTAGGACAAGTTATACTTTCAGGGTATACATAAGTTTAGGAGGTAAAAGTTAAATTCTATAGGGTAAATATGAAAACCTAATAACTAATGTGGATATTGTTTAATAAGTAAAATAGTTAGTTTTGTTGTTTACTTTAGCAGTATCCTCAAGTATTGGGTCCTTTTGAATATTGAACTTTTTTGATTATATAAATGTTGGTTTTAAATATTGTAGAGATTATATGGATGTTATTCTGGCTTTATTTTCATGTTGATATCCTGGCTAAAAAAGTGTTAACTATTAGTTTCACAAAGTTGTCTTTTCTTGAATATTTGGAATGGGTGGTTGTTTTGAATTGATAGAAGTTTTAGTTATTCATTGATGATAAATATTTTTGACACAAAAGAATATTTGTTGCAAACTGAATGGTTTCCTTTAAAATAGAATTTATAATAACAAAGGAAATATTTCTTTAATCTAAATCACCTGTTTGATCACTGAAAGATGGGTGGTTTCTTTCTAATTGAAGCTATTAAAGATCAAAGAGGTAAAGACAAATCACAGGAATGAGAAGCCTTTTGGATTAACTGAGAATGTTCATTATACTTTAAGCCTTGCGAGAAAATTGCTATAACAAGCTGATATCTGATAAGTTATATGCATACATATTGTGTAATAAATATGTAATATTGTGGACAGTCAGCTTCTTATGTTATTTTTGCAAACAAAAATATTAAATTTGTAAATAAATTTCATTTAGCTGCTTACATTGGGTGCTTTTAAGTTACGGCATGGCTGCGCAGCCGGTAACCAGCAACCAAGCCAGTAACCAGTTGTCTAACTTCATTGGCACTGAACAGCATATTTACATCCATTTTAAGGGCGAAACATGATGATTTTCTAATTGTTAGTGTATTGAATAAGACAACCATGCAACATAAATATCATTATAATACTATGAAATGTTCTCATATTTCACAGACAATTACTGACAATCAGTGCTACCAGTAACCGAGATATAGCCTTTATGGGATGGGGTTAAAAATTGCACTGTCTCAGTCATTTCCAGTTTTGTTTTTAATAATCATTTGAGTAGTTTAATAAAATTGATACATAAACTTACAATAGATTTAAAAGAGAAATATTTATAAATACAAAAGAACTAGCAAGAATTTTAATTCACAGGATGAGTATTATAAGTTATTTGAAGAGCTCAAGGCTAACAGACATGGACATTACGTTTAGGCAAAGTGATATTTTTATGTTATTCATTATGGTACAATAAAAGCTGCGTTATAAAATCATGTTGGGAGATTATAATAGTTCTAGTAAATTTAAGCACAGTGAGGTTATTTCACAACAATTTCTAGTTAGGGAATACACAGATTCCCTGATCATCCAAAACCAGGAAATATGTGTGTTCCCTGACCATTTTAGGGAATACGTGTCTGAACATATTAAGGAATATGCATATTCCCTGACCACTTTAGGTATTCCCTGATTACATATATTCACTGTAATATATACATATAATGCATAGAATATCTTCAATGTTTGCACGAGTACAAGCTCAATAACAAAAGCATAACTATAGTAAATACACAATAATCATTTTGAGTATATTTAACTATCACAACTGGGAGGAAAATTCAGATTTTTTATCATTCAGGGTTAACTGTAACAATTAAACTACTTTCTCCAGAACAAGATCCTGTGACATGTCATGGCATAATCTTGTACTGCCGAGCATCATGCTCTTGTCATTTTTAGATGAAAATAAAATAATTTTTCAGACATTGCCAAAAATCTCTATTTTAGCTATTTGTTTTAGAGTTAATGCTCTTTACCAAATATCATTATTATTTAAGGATAACGTAAATCAGATATCAATGCTATATCTATGAACATTATTGCATGAGGTCTTTCGTAAATGTTCTCCAGGTTTTAGCTACAAAACCGTCAGAACCTTGGAAGCAAAGGTTGGTAAAATGCCCCAGATGGTACTGCCTGTGCTTATAGGTGACAGGATATTGTACCTCCTGTGAAACCCAGCTACCTCCAGCTACAGTATTTCTACAGAAGCAAATCTGAATTTAGGATAGTGATCACAGTATAATACATAAACATACAGAAAAGACGCTGTGAACATACATGATCCTTCTAGCAAATATATTCTTTTCTCGAGTTACAGAAGGAGACAGGATAACACAGAATTGGGAGGATAGGCCACAGAACAGGTAGAGAAATCACTATATACCTTGTTGATACTATACATAGCTGGATACCACCTATAGTACAATGAAAATTTGAATAGTATATTTTGTTAGGGAATACATTGTCCATACAAACCTAATCTGTTACAATATATGCTGACACATAATGATTTTTATCTTGAAATCTCCATATTTCACTGGATGAGAAGGCATCATATATAGCAGAGAGCACAGATCTCCGTTAAAATCACTAGTACATTTTTGCTATTTTTGGTCTGATTTTGAAAATTGTTTCAAACCGTTTTCTAAAGCTGGAAGAGGACTTGTATCCAGATTGAATATGATTAGGTTCAGTGCTTAATTAAAGATCTTAATTGATGAAATTTAAACAGCGTGCTTTTTCAGACATTATCACGATAGAAACTTTGTGGATTGTTTATTGGCTATCTATAGCATACACACAGAGCAAATTTTACAAGTAAATCAATGTTTATCCACAAAGCTTTCATAATCTCGAATTGAAGGTAGGTTTTAACTTGACTGCCATTTTCCGTCCTCCGCCAGTGGAAGTGCCTCCCCCTCCGCCTCCTCCTCGCCTCACCTCACTTCGAGCCATCCAACCGGAAATAGTGCTCACGTTTGACCCAGATTCGATTCTGACGTCATTTCCGGTGAGTTGCGCCATACACCTTCTGCACTCTCGACCTCCCGCGTAGTGGAGGTAGAAATAAATGGCTCCCACAATTAAAGTGAGGACGAACAAGACCCCAACTATAATAAAATGGACGGCAATGGACGGCAAACCAGTGTCTGCTTCATCATTGAGTTCACTCGTGGTGTCAACCTGATTATAACCGGTGTCTAATGAGACTTCCTGCATTTGTAAACAACTTGGTTGTGTTGACCTCGTATCTTCCCCTCCCTTTTTCTCTGTGGGAAGTTACAGACATGGGAAATTTTCAGGTAGTGTACTGTTACTAGCACAAGGCTTCATATTTCAGATAAATAACAACATTTCTGCAATTGACGGGTAGTATCAACAATGCAAGGGACATAGAGGGGCTAGTTTATTCATCACATATTTTTTTCAGCTGTGCAAGCATAGTTCATTTCTTGTCGTAAATGTAACTTTCTGGATTTATATTTTAGGCAGTAAACTCATTTTCCTGGTGTTCCTGGAGGCTATTGTTTGATTACAATAAACTCAAAAAGATTACTTTTGCACACATTCAGATATAGTTCAATAACTCATGCAATGCCAATAAAACTGTATCAGTTTTCCTGTTTATTGTTTTGTTTCATATTCCTCTGTGAAATAACACACATGAATATATTGACTAAGTTTAAATCACTGCAGTAAAATCAATCCATAGGCATCAAAATTTTCTGGTTATTTCAAAATCAGTCAATGTGAAAGAAAACTCCTCTTTTGTCATTGAAAATTCCACGGATAAACACTTTATGTAAGACAGTTAAAGATATAACAGCAACATCACTGAAACAATCACCAAAATCCTTAATTTGGAATAAGTATGTATATTTATCGTTTCACAAAATATACCTAGACACACAAAATATACTCGAATGGAATACCATAGAAGCACATTCTGTCAAAAGCTATTTCAAATATATCTGACTAGCTCCTCTCCTAATGGCAAATGATACTCCATAAATGCGACTGTTATATACAGGATGACACTTCATTAACCTGGTCATATCGGTCCACCTTCCAGAAAATCAAGCCCCTTTTATCCATTGACAAATATAATGATCTAATTCATCTACAAAGCCTGAGCCTTAATTAACAACTGTCTTTCATCATAAGATCATAAGGACAGGCTTTATGTACATGTAACATATACACGTGCACACAGATGTGTCTCCAAAACATTTGAAAAACCAAATTTTTAAATTTTATTCAATCTCATATTCCATATGATAAAGCACAGTATTCTCCAAGAACTAATCTGCCTCTGTCGTTTATATCCTGCACATGCACTCACAGATATATGTATACATAAAATATGCCTCAATATATACGTATGAATGTAGTTTTTTTCACCTTTATCATTAAACACATAGATTCCTTTGATCTAGCAGAGAGCAGGGAGCTCAATAGGTAGTTGTAAGTACATACAAAAGTGTTCCTCCTCTCACTAGTTTGACTGGAGAGAAAGGGGGAGAAAGAGATGCTGCTTCCATCACAAATCCATCTCCATCTCATTACTCACTAACTATAGCGACAACATCAGCAGCAGTCGTTGGGATGATGCCTCAGTAATGTTATTAGCCTTTATTGTGGCCCTGTTCAGTAAGTCAGAGCTTTTAGGGGAAAATCCCTAAAAAAATGGTAGTCCCTATGTTGAGTCCTTATGTGGATTCAGATTATCTATTTAGGGACCAAGGCACAGGCAAACCCCAGCATATGTGAATATAGCACCCAAGGTTGATTAATAGTTTTTGAGTGAGGAAGTAAGCATTGTAGAAAATCCCCCCCCCCCCCCCAAAAAAAAAAAAAAAAAAAATCTACAGCTTCTATACGGATTCAAATTATTTTTGAGGAGGACCAGGGATATACCTCAACTTGTGTGAAAATATGATCCTAATCTCATACAGGTTTTTGAGTTATGTGTGCTGACAAACAAACAAACAAATGAAAGCAATTACAATAATCTCACCCACAGTATAATAACATGAGTGCTGAGTTTATTTGCAGAAAATCTCAAGAAGCTCCGAATATCTCCATGAATTAGCAGTAGGTCTTTCTTTATAAAAGCAATTTTTCAAGAACACAAGCAAAATCAAAACCGATTATAATACGTATTCTTGCAGGATACACTATCTGCAATTGTATGATGAATGATTAATTAAAACATATGGCAAAAAACTTGAAAATCTACCCAATTCCTTCAAATGTATTTGCACTGGTAGAGAGATGTTCTACTTATGCCCCGATGCTTATTGATACTTAGGTCATCTACTATTTGATTAAAATGTCACATGAACTTCTTCAGTCAAGCAATCATATAATCTGTTAATTTGTAAACCTGTAAGAAATTCTTTTCTAGGTTGTATGACCTGTCTTGTGGCTGCATCAATGAGTCTTTGTACCTGAGTCATTGTAAAGAGCTGGGGTTTTATGTCACTTTCATTAGTCTGAGATGATGTTGGAAAGGTCTCCAGTACATCCAACTTGATCTGACTGGACTGAAAGCAGTGACGGGGACACATAGCCACACACTAACCTCCCATCTTCAAGATCCTTGATTTAATTTCTGGTTCAAACTGAAATGAGAAAGTTGGTACCAGAAGGTGAATTAATGTTGACCTCCCCCATGGCCACAGAGTAGATACAGTGTATAACTGTCAACAACAGAAGCATGATAGTAGTACAACTGTGTATGACCGAGAGACAACCTCCATTTACCTACCGCTACCATAGTCATCAGAACAACTGATACTGAAGCTAAAATGAGTCACGACCTTCAAAGGGCGTAGCTTCACCTTCATTCACAATCAATAAACCTCCAGACACCACCATGACACAACAGTACGAATAGCATGGGTTCATCAACAAATCTTGACAGATATTAGGCATCCTGGGAGGTGGTTCCACTGCTGCGTAAAATTTTTAACCAAAGGTACATCGCCTGTGGGAATTACGGGAACATTACATGATTAGAATCAACCATTGTAGGGCGTGAACCATGCACTGAACCACGGGCAAGAAAAAGTGTCGGTGAATGTTAGTGTTTATGAGCAGCACAGTGAGAAATATTGAAGGAAATGAGCTAAACGGATTTTCAATTTTATGTGAAAACAATTAAGTGTAGCTTATTTCACAGGTAAGGTCATCCAACAACCTGTACATATTACATAATAAGCTATTGTTAAAATGAAGATTTTACCTTAAAATAGACTACACATTATCGAGACGGAGCACCAGGCCACTTTAAAAGACTATGAACTAGGCACTTTTGGTGCAGCCAAAGTGATTCATTTACTTTTTGCGTCTTATATTGAAGCTGATTAAATGCATTATTCAGGTCATGTGACTTCTGAAACTCTATTTTTAGATTCTTTGTTTACCTTATGGTTTTACAGTAAACTTGAGTTCAAAATTTTAAAAACAGATATTTGTGTTAATCAGTATAAAAGTACAAAATGATGGAGAAATTTTAATGGAAGTATCATCAATATTTAAATAGAATTTCTATTTCTTTTTTCACAACATACCCGGTGAGTAACATTTGACCTTAGTACTGAAGTGACATAAAATATATAAAAATGAGTGGATAGACTGTCCCCTGGTTGTAGTTTAAATAGCTTACATTAATGCCTAGTGAAAAAATTACTACTGTATACTATTTGTGGACATTTTGAATACAGCCTTTGAAAGACTATATGTAGTTTTACTACGTCATATATGCAACTGCGCTATTTCCTCAATATTATTCTACCAAACAAAAATGTTGTAAATGTTGCAGCTGTAAATTCAAACTAAATCTGTGTATTTTCTCGTGATTCATATCTTCACACTAGGAAATGTTCAAATAACTGCTATTAAATTACTATGGTAGACTGCTTTTCCTTTTCATCCTTGACGCAAAAATTACAGTACAAAACTGGTTCGTGCTACAACCCTTTGAAATAATGGTTGTAACAACTGTTTAGTGTAGATCAAGTATGAAAAGAGTATGTAAATACAGTCAGTCACTGCAATATAAGAAAAAATACATCTTTTTGCAATCCCGCTAGAAACTCTGGAGAAAAACACATTTTTATTAGTAACCCCAAACCTGAGTAAATAAGCTTCTGCTCACTATAAATATATATGTATATTTACGTTATACTGGAGGTAGATGTCATAGACATATTATTCACTTTAAGTGTAAAATTAAGTCTATGCTTAAAACTTTATTGACCGTGTGCAGCCACTAATTTTTTGTTATAAAATTAGCCAAAAAATATATTTCTGGGATGTAGAAAACAATATTGTAATCTTATTCTGGACACAAAACTTTGATAGTCAGAAAGTCTGCCTTTCTAAAACCCTTAGCATCTCTGTTGGTCTATCTTGTCTTATTTTCAGAAAACAATGCACATTCCAGAATTTGCACAGTCTAATGCCAAAGGGTCATTCTTTGCCTTGACCTATTTGGTTTATACTTCACTCAGTTGGAACAGAAAGCCTGCATTGTTAGGTAGGTAATGAACCAGCATTAATCACTCTTTTTTCCCTGGATGTTTAATGTCATAAAGCTACTATAATGACACCACTGTGGTATGTGTATGAAACTATTTATCTGCTGGAAATTAATTTGCTGTCTTGCTGTTTTAATCAATCAGCAGATAATGAAAAAAGAGAAAGGAATTAATGTTACCCTGGTTGTTATTTGGTTGACCATAATTCTTTATTGCTTTCAGTATATGCAGATTATGCTGGCTACAAATTGGTTTGTACTTTATGTTAAAATACAGTTCCCAGTACCAAGCTATGAAGATCAAGACGTAATGAGAGACAGACTTCTAAAATGTTCTTGGTATAAGTTATTAGTAATATGGTATAATGTTAATGTTTGATTACTATTTAAAGTTGCAAACACAAGGTTACCACAAACTAACAGTTTTTCTATTCTATTCTATTTTGAACTTTTGTAGCACTTAATCTCTGCCAAGGTAGACTCTAAGGTGCAACACCATGTCCAATTCAATAATTATCATTCCATAGATATAGCCAGGTTGACACCACGGAGACCCTGAGTAGTTTACATGCTAAGGTGGGAAAGCCTTATCAAAGAGATAAGATTTTAGCTTCTTCCTGAAACAGGCAAGATTTGGAGCAGAATGGACATCATCAGGCAAATCATCCCAAAGTGTGGGAGCATCAAAAACAAAACTGTGTCCGAAGTCTTTTTTTATTTGTATACAAATGGGTAGTATTGAGGAACCTCCAGGAACCTTTTATCTGGGCGGTTGTTTCTTGTGCCATATCTTCCACAATGGAAAGACAGATGAAAGCTGAAATAGCTTGGATGACCACTGTGAAGAAACTTATAAACTAAAGTGGCAGTTGTGATAATTCAACCGAAATTCAACTACCAACCAGTGGAGATGTTTGAGAATAGCAGTAGCCCATGAGTATCTATTGCAATTTGTGATAATCTTACCAAGTGTGTTTGAATACACTGCAGTTTGTGCATGTTGAAACTGGACACACTTCTGACAAGAGAGTTGCAGTTGTCTAGACGACTACTCACCAGGATATTAGCCGCAAGGACAGCAGCCACACCCGTCAGATACTGCCTGACCTGCCTGAGATCAAGCATTTGAATGAAGCAAGTCTTACAAATATTGCGGACGTGATCAGCAAAGGAAAAATTAGCATCAAACCAGACACCCAGGTTATTTACAACAGCTGATGGATGCAAGAGTTTACCAAATATCCTAAAAGAAAGGTAAGAATCTAATTTCTTTAGCTGAGCAAATATGATGAGCATTGCCTCCAAAATTAACTTTTTGATAATTACGGTTATGAAGTTAGTTTTTTTTAAATTCATCTGAATTGTCAAAAATTGCTATCTATATCCTTGCATTTGCAGGGACATATGTCAGAGATTTTTTGGCAAAATCCCTTAAGCTCGCAGTAGGAGCAAATGTAGTAAATAAACAACGAAATATTTTATACAGATCTTGTCAATGAAGTTATAGATATAGATTTATATACATGTTAGTGATAAAGTCTGATTCTAGTAAATAAATATTAAACTCAATTTGCTGGTTTCTTTTTCTTCCAGGGTGATGTGCTTGATGACATTTGGGTGCCACCGGGCTCACCACTGGGATGCCACACCTTAACTTTATTCAAGGTTTAGTATCACAAGCCATGTGCTTTCATGGGTCATGATTTCATTGGTCGAGGCATGCTGCCCTGTAAAATACCATAGTCATTCTGCCATTTCAAACACAAACAGCAAAGGGGTAACATTTATTTTAATTGCCCCCCTAAAATAGTAACTTTTATCCCCCCATGCAATGTTTGTATAGGGCAGATACTTTGTGTTTCTTTGTATTTTCAGAATGGTATAATTTCTTGTGCATTGGATTATTGTCTCTGGATTTGGACTGCAGGCTGATTTGTTGTATATAATTCCTGGATGTCATGTGCTTCCAGTGACTGGGTATTGGTGGGACTACTGCTTTGTCAAGTTGTTTAAATTCTGCGGTTTCTGCCCCCGGCCATGGTTAGTTTACTGAGGACATTGTCGGTCTCCGTAGTTGCTGGTTTTATTTCTTACTTGCCATAATATTGTGCTTATGGAAGGTTATATTTCATGGACTTCTAGTGATATGCACTGTTGTATGCTATGAACTGTTGATATGGACTGTTATATGCAATGAACTGTTCATATGGACTGCATTATGTAATAAATATTTATATGGCCTTTATATGCTATGAACTGATGATATGGACTGTTATATGTGTGAATGGACATGATAATAAAGACACATATTCTATGATTCATTGAGCCAGACTATTATTGCTAAAGCTTCCAATTTAAGTTATTGGTGTATGGCCTGTTGCCTTGAACTGTAAAGAAAATTTTAACAATGCAGCGGACCAGTCACACCTTTGATGTGTCAGAATGGATGTTGATTCATTCTTTTTATAGAACTTTTCATTAGTGATGGCAGGGCATCACAGGTGTCAGGCCTCCATCCCAAGAGGTTTGGGCTGCACCTTAATCCCTAGTAGCTGGCATACAAAGCATGTATTAATAGGTCAGTTTATGTGGGATCCAGATGACCTGGGGTCATCCAATCAGCAGTCATGTTACATGTACTGGTAGCTAGGCAAGCATCTTTGCATCAGTTTGAATTTTAAGTTCCAAACAGAATGGACGTTTTCAGTTGCCCTCCCTCCCAGTAGTTTTATGTTTATCTTGTAGCTTTAGTTTAGTTTTTAGGGTGTTGCATTTAATTTGTTAACACGCATCATGCGTTATTTTCGCCTTCACCTGCTAGGGTCGAAGGTCATGTCAAAGTTCATCTCAAAATTCCATTTTCTTGAATGTAACTCATGAACATGTGTAGGTTTACAGGATTAACAAGGAATTTGGTAATTATTGAGTGACTCAACTGGCTCAGTAAAAGGTTGAATTAGTATTATGTATGTTTAGCAATGAACAGTGTTCTCAGTATTAATTAATGTTCATATATTATTGAGGGGACTTATAGACTCGGTAAATTGCTGGATTAGTATTACTTATGTCTCGGTATTAAATCTGAACCGATTTATTTACATGTGTATCTGTAATTTTACTCATAATTAGTCATTTACTTCATTTGTTACTCTGCTGTTTTACATGTTATATTCACTGTTGTATGAGTATAGAATTCTGTTCTGTATTGGACTGTAAATAATGTAGTAGTCACATTTATTCTTATGTATTCATGAATAAACGAATTATCCTGGAAACTGTGGACAGCAATCCTGGAAATTCTCCTCGACAGACTTAATGTTTACTATGGAATCAGTGAACTAGCACTTGGCTGGTTCAAATCATACCTGTCGGGAAGGACACATTTGGTCAAGGTAGGTAGCACACTCTCACATCCTGCTGCGCTCCAGTATGGGGTCCCCCAGCACTCCGCCCTTGGCCCAGTTCTTTTTTCTCTCTGCACTAACCCAATTAGTTCAATCATGCACTCTCACAGTAGCATTAACTATCATTTCTATGCCAATGACACCCAGCTATACATAACACTCTCACCAACAAATTTCTCTCACTCTATACAAAATCTAAAGAATTGCCTAAACAACATTCAAAATTTTATGTTCACAAACAAATTAAAACTCAACCCTGACAAAACTGAGATTATTCTGATTGGCTCCAAAAATAACTGTAAACAACTCCTTCCTCACTTTCCGATCAATATTCTCGGTAATCAGGTCTCAACAGCACAAAGTGTTAGGAACCTTGGAGTGGTAGTCGACTCCAATTTCTCATTCTCAGACCACGTGTCACAGGTCATAAAGTTCACCAGAGTTCACGCAAGAGACCTCTATAGAATTCGTCCCCTTTTAGACCTTAACACATCAGTTCTTTTAGCAAATGCTTTGGTGAGCAGCAGATTGGTGAGCAATTCCCTGTTCTTATCACTCACTGACTTTGAGTTAAGGAGATTGCAGTTAGTCCAAAATTCACTGTCCAGGGTTGTCACTCCTTCCTCTAAATACTCTCACATTACCCCTCAACTGAAAAAACTTCATTGGCTACCAGTCAAATATAGGGTACAATTCAAAATAGGTCTCATTACATACAAAATTCTCAACCAGTTTACCTAAGAGAATTAATTCAGCCCTACACCTCTTCCAGAAATACAAGGCGAAGCACCCCCAAACTCAAATTCCTTCATATCCCCACTTTTTACCGTAAAGTTCATAAATCAAACACTTTTCCAATTCTTTCAGTCACTATGCCTCGGTTCTTTGGAACTCCTTCCCCTTCCAAATAAGAAATAGCCCCTCTGTTGCGTCTTTCAGGAAACACCTCAAAACCCACCTCTTCAATTCCAGTTTCCGAACTTAGTCTCCTTCCCTCCTAGTCACACCCACAACTCCGGATTACTGACCTTGAACGTCCCTCGACCCTCCTTATGATAAATGATCTTGTTAAGTTAGCGCACTGAGTTCCCCTTTTGGGGAAGATATTGCGCCTGCAAAGCAGTAGATTAGATTAGAATAGATTAGATATCCGCAGTTTCTTGTTTTCCTCCTGGGTTGGTAGGGGACTGATCTTATCATGGCATCTTACCATTGCTGTCTTTTATGCACACTGCAGTTCTATATTTTGCTCCTACTACCCCCCTTACTTACACCACAATATTTTGTATTCATTATCTATCTGACCTATTTGTCTAGGGATGCACAAATTTTAACACTCCTGCTGTAATTTGCTATCCACATTAAAATATATTATCTTCAGATTGTGCATATGCATTCTAAATCTTGATTTGACCTTCAGATATGACCTCTTTCCTTATCGGTCAAATTCAACAATTCAACCCTTGCCTGCCAGTTTACATACCCCTGCTTGGGTATATTTTTTTTTTTTTTGGCATTAACTAGGATTTACAGATATTAGGGAACAAAATTTCTAAATTGTATCTGGCAGGTGTCATCATGGGGTTTGCCAGGTGACATGACCTAGTACTTTAAAAAAACTTCTTTTCCAGTGCAGGGCTCTTCCTTTGGTACATTGCCTCCACCTCCGCCATTTCGCGGAATTCATTATTTGGCACATTTGGGATTTTTGATAATTGTGTTATGAAGTTAGATGTTTAAAATTCATCTGAATTGTCAAAAATTACTATCTATATCGTTGTATTTGAGTTATTCGTTTATTCGTGAATTGTTAGAGTCCTCTTAATAAAGGTGAGATTAAGCACTATAACATTCCAATTAGAATAAGAATTACTAATTTGAGCATACTACTAAGTTGAAGAGTCCAAGATCAGATCTTTCGTGGTTTTCAGACCTCTGGTTTACAACTAGTGGCGACATTTACCTTTCCTGTCACATCACGTTTAACTTTGTGCATCCAATACTTTTATACTGGCTGAGATCATTGTACAGGACAAGTATTTTCAATTACATCACATCCTAGTAAAAATCAATCTGGTTTTAAAATATGTTTATTCCGTATAGACATCTGTTGTTGTTTTTTTCTTTATATAGATGCTTACAAACTTATCACATTTGCTTAAAAGCTTATTGAAAGCTGCTTACCCCTGATGTGCATAAATCTTTTTAATATGATTAAAAACCTTCATTGAAACATTACTCGCAGCAACAATGTACATATGTCACAGTCAATTTTTGTAATCAGGGAATTCACAAATTCCCAGAATGTTTTTAGGGAATTTGCTAAATCCCAAAATGGACCAGGCAATTCGCGAATTCTCTAAAATTTCTAGGAAATTCACAAACTCCCTGAAATTTTAGCTAGGGATTTCATGAAATCCCCAAATATATTTTATTCTGCTAACCTTTATTAAACAAAAAAAGTTAATGCACATAATCCGTTATTATGCTTCTTTAGGACCATATTTATAACACCATAAAATAATAGGATAGGGGCAAGATTTATTTACAGATAAAAACTTAGATTAAAATTGAAAGTATATTAGTTTTTTATGGAAGATTGCCTAAGAATGCTAACATTTATTGAAAAATGATTATTATTTATCGTCTCTTCTAATGTTTGAACAAAACCTTTACTCTATCTAAACATTAAACTACAAAGGATTACATATACCCTTCCATTGGTGAATATAAAATGTTTTATTCTCTAATATATTTACTACTGCATATGTACAATCCATTACAATCATTACAACTTGCATCAATAAGTTACAGGCATAGGGTCTACTTAAACTAAATACCCTTCCATTGGTGAATATAAAATGTTTTATTCTCTAATATATTTACTACTGCATATGCACAATCCATTACAATCATTACAACTTGCATCAATAAGTTACAGGCATAGGGTCACCTTAAACTAAAGACAGTTTGAGGTGACCTTAACCAAAGTAGGTTAAAACAACCTAAAAGATTTGAAGAAAATCCATAAGCGTACATAATGTAAGTGATCCTATGCCATTAAAGAACTAATTTAAGTAAATATTTGAATTGAAGACATGGTGATTTTAATTTAAAGAAAGAAATTACACCAGCCAATAAGGCATCACCATGTACAAATAAAAAGTTATAAAACCATTAGTGAAAGAGGTGTATAATACTGTACACCCAAAACATTACTTACAGTTAATAGCATTACTGTTAAACTTTTAATTCAGAACAGTGATACACAAGTTACACATGTAAAATTGCAATAATAAATAACATGACTAGTGGAATAGTATCAATAAGTACTTGAGTTAATTACTGTAGATGCTATTCTATAGAGCTGGCATCTGACTAACACTCAGTTACTCATTACACCATATTAAAATAACTTCATGATCCATCCGTAACAGTGAACAATTACTGTCCATTATACACCTGTCTATAACTCATAGCAAAAAACCTTACAGTTGCCATTAACTTTGCATCTCATGCTAAACTTTTAACAAAAAATTAATTACGCATAAGCCATAGAAAGCAACTAAAATTACAAGTTACTAAAATACACAATTGCCAGCTTGATACATATGTTAAATTATATAGCTGCAGTCACTGAACGCGACATGCTAATACTTAGTTCAGTGATCCATAACAATTTAACAGTTATAACTAGCACAAATACTATTAGAATACATGGCTACCTGCTTAATGCAAGTTGTTACATTAATACTAAAATAAACCACGTTTGGATATAAACATCACCCTTATAGTGTGTACTCGGCCCTTAGATAATGTGACTGAGTAAGCCCAATTGAAGCACAAACTAAAATAACAGTAGCCCCACAAAGACCCACAATCAAGTAGAAGTTACACATATACTATTACAAGGCATAAACGCCTATAATTATTGCTGCTACCTACACGTGCATAGCCCTACTTCAAAAACCCAAGGGTCACCCTGAATAACTAATAGCTTTACAGCCCTGCTGTTTCTCAAACCTAAGACCCTGAACTAGTAACGTGAGGGGAAGATTACTAATTAATCAACAGCACATTAAAGCCTTACAACCGTCCATCATTTGGATAACACTATGAGAATCCAAGCTTTCAAGATGTAAACACATCTCCAACCAGCAAGCAATGCTGAAGGTAGCAGTAGTGTGGCCATTGATCAACCTGATGTGAACTGACATGGAGTACACCATTTTGATGGAATCTATTCTCTGTAGGGTTTCTGCTAATTGTAATTGTTATTTTTAGTTGTAATTGAGATTGAATCTTTTTTAACTTGTTCATCAAAGACATGCAATATCCCCCCTTCTCTCTTTGTTGTGGATAATGAACATTGCAGTTAGTAAGTTTTAATACACGAAAGAACAGAAATAGCATTTAAAATATGGGAGTGTTGCAAGAATTGAAAGATTAAGTGTTTGTTTTATAAATTTAATATAATATTCATAATTTTATATAATTTATTTCTAAACATTAATTCAAACTGTAAAAAGTAACCATATTAGTATAGAACTTAAGTAAAATATAAATACAAGTAGCTTCAAGCAAGATATATTATTATATATTACTATTTAAAATACTTTTAATTACAGTTAAATTTTAAAGGTCAAAAGCAAATACATTCAAATTTAGACCTAAATATTAACTATTACTGTGGTATGAATTAGTTGATATACCACACAAAAATATTATAAAAGACTGAAAAGATCATTTAGAAAATCATGTTAGTCTTTACAAAATATAAACTGATTAAAACAAATGATTAAGAATTATTTTGTCAAAATTACTGTGCATGACACACAAACTCATTTTAAAACTAAAAGGTTTGTTGTAAAATCCCATTAGTTTATACAAAACCTTAGCTGAAATGAAATGAAAATTCCCTGGTCCATTTAGGGATTTTGCGAATTCCCTAAAAATGTTCAGAGAATTCGTAAATACCCTGATTACACTGTAACATACATAAAGATTTTGTAATTCTGTATCATGTGCTTAATTTACCAGCAATATTCTCAATAGTTTTCCTTTAAAAATATTGATTTCACATGGATCATGGTTTGACTGTTCTGTTGTCTGACATTTCATTTAACTTTGAAATTATTTTGTGTCCATCAACATCAAATAAGGCATGCCAGTGACTCCTCGTCTGTTACCATAAGTTAAATGTGAAATTATAATCCATTCCCCACCCAACGGTACAAGGTAAAGGTCACCATTCTAGACCTGAAGAACAGTTTAATTCATGGTAAACTCATGGTTCCAAATTGGGAGAATAAAGTGAAAGGATTAATAATTAGGATTAATAATTAGACCATTGGAGAACCAATACAAATTTGTATCCACCGGAAAGACAACTCACCAAAGCCAGTGAACCATCATTTGACATTGAAGGAGGGGCCAAAGGTCAAAGCTAACATCAGAAGATTCCTAACCCAAGATTTTGTATGAGTTGGTTTCGCATTGTAAATCTCTAAGATCAATAATAAGCGAGTTATAAGCACTTTTAAGATTGGCTATACTCATTTGACCTTGAAGGAGGGGCCCAAGATCAAATCCGACCACACCGTGGGTGACCTTGAATTAGAAGCTTCAAGATCAAATGTGTACAAGGTTGTAGAGGACGTGTATATCTGTTATACATATCACCTATGAAGAGATTCAACCTTCTACCTATGAGAAACAGCCCACGGCGGCCATCTTGTTTTATAGAATGAGGCTATTTTCAGCCCCAGAGAAGCTTACCCCCCCCCCCCCCCCCCCCCCAATAAAGATATCCTGCAAATTTGGTGAACCTAGCTGGTGTAGTTTTTTCTTAGAGCTTTAATGCTGAAAATCTCTCTACGTGCGGCCGTGGCGTAGCGAACGCTAAACCAAAGTATCCACCGGATGCCTCCGGTGGATACAATTAACCCAGTAGACACAAAACCGAAGAAGGCAGCTTTTAAAATTACTAGCTTATAGAGTGGCATACAGATTTGAACCCTGACCCAAAGGTCAGTTAGACCAAGGCCAAAGGTGAACAGAAAGGTCAAACTTTCTTTAAGACCCCACAAGCCATGTGATTCAACAGAGGGTCTGTCTCAGCATATTATGATCTCCCAAGCTAGAGTACCGGATGGAGGTCAGAGGGGGTAGAGATCAAGGTCAAAATGCCAACTCCAAGCAAGTCCTTTGCATATTATATCTCCCCAAGGCAGAAAAGCACCGAACTAGGTTTTTATTTTATTATTTACACAAATACTTCTACATACCAAAAAATATTTCTTTTCAAACAACATTTTACACTTTAAGCAAGCATTGCTAATACAAAGCCATGCATAATGGGCTCTTAAATGACAGAGTGCATTATACTAAATCAAGCCTTAATACAATACTAAGCAGAACTTTAAGAATCAGGGCTTATTAACATACAATATTAAAATGTTAAGACAAGAAAAAATTTTCACCCAGCAGTTATGAATACAATTTTCAAATTACCTAATTTAAGGACAATAGTTATCAGAAAGAATGAGGTTAACCTCAAATAAGAAAGTGAATTGTCAGTGATATAGCACACAGATTATAAAACTTTACTTCTAGAAACTGAAACTCACCAAAATTTAAGGAGAAAAAAACCACCATGAATTTTCCTACTTATAAAGTAAATACAAATGCTTGAAAAATATATGATTATAATAATTGTGAAAATTAATCTCACCTAAACACTCATCACTGGGGTAGATGTAGTTTAATGGATTGTAGGACAGGATCAGATAGTAAATTAGTTTGCATGTATCGCTACACACAATCAGAAGACCATATGCCCTGTTCTTTTGCCTCAATGGGGACACCAAAGTCAAAAGCCCAAAAAGGCCCCAGACCTTCTGAAGGTGTGGAAAGTAAGGTTTTTGCGTTCCAACCTAGAATTCTAGAGACTCTTTTGAGGTGTTTCCTTGTGATGCTATCAGTAAGTGGGTGCCATCGACCCTGCCTACATATACAAACCAATGGAACATTCTATGATCCAGGTACTTGGACCAGCATCTTTTGAAGGGCTTTAACAGGACATATGATAGAACCAGGCAGAGGTGGAATGGTTAGACGTGCAACTGTATCTCTGATTTGGATGGTTTTTGATCATTTCACAATAATAATGGCCACAGAGTCAGAAAAACCTCCCTTCACCAAATGCCTGGATACATCAGAACCATCGACATTAACTATGAGGCACAATGTTAGAGAGCCTTAAAATGAAAAGAGGGCCAAAAAGAAACAGGTATATAAACAACTGAGGACATTCTAATTTTAAGATGCAATGAATCAGTAAAAACAGAGGTATTTTTCACCACGAGGGGTCTGTTGATTTTCAGAGAGCGGACAAACATTTTATTTATTTTTTCATCTCTGAAACTGTGCTTGGGAAGAAGGTAGACAATAAAATAAGCTCTGATGGCAGCCAAGTGATTCGAAATATTGGCAAGAGTAATTTGGTTTGAATGCAAGTATTTCATGAAGGATAGCAACAGATGGATATTTACCTGATTTGGTGGCAGTCCAGCCACCACCACCATATATAGCTGAAATAAGCCAAACTTTTCGAGCACAAAGCCCTAAAGTGGCATCCTTGATCCTGCCGGAAACCAACACTTTGACCACAGCCATGTTATCACATTTTGTGTGTGAATTTTTATTGGGCCACTGATTAGCCGACACTTTAAGGGCCACAGCAATGTTCAACATTTCGAGGTGTACAATGGAGTACTTATTGAAATTCTTTGGTATGGGGAGAGCGTAACAATGATTGTTAAAATGCCACCGAGACCAGTTAAGCACGCATCCAGTTTTAATTGGCTTAACATCATAATACACTTTCCAATGAACTGCATCAAGTAAGTGCTAAACCAATTCAGGTCCCTAAAGAAGTCAGGTGTCAAAGCCACTGAAGTCTTGTCACCTATGCCTCTCAAAAATTGAAGCATATAATTTAGAAAAGTCCTGACAGGCTTCACACATTTTGACAGATATAAAAGTGAGCCTAGCAACGACTGTAATTATCATTCTGTACAGGATTTTTCCCTTTACCATTCATTGCACATTTTAATAATAGTTTGTAATTTTTAGGAGGGACAGACATAGTTCTATTTTCAGTATCGCCCAATATACCTCATCAAACCATAGAGTAGCAGGAGCCACCAGCTTCTTTGGGTTTATATCCAGACCCAATTGATGGAGGAGGTTGGATAGCATATTGAAAGCTTAATAATTTTTTGAAGGAGTGCCACAGTATATTAGGTCGTCCACATAATTCAACAGCTCTGGAAAACCATGTTTTTCACAATAAATCTAATGCTATCTGTCACTTTCTTGAGGGAAAGTGAGCCATGCCTGTACTGACATGGTATCGATCGATCAATATAGTAAGAATCTAGGTTAAGACCTAATAAATTGATGTCTCCAGGGTCGACCTTCAATTGGCAAAAGGCCCTACTGATATTTATCTTACACAAGAAAGATCCAGGCCTATGTTGAGTTAATTTATTAATAATACCATCAACAGAAGGATAGTTCTGGACAAATTTAGACTCTAAGTAAACATTCTTTTGAACCCCAGAGTCAACAGATTGGCCCTTAGGCCAACTAAGGTAAACGCTGGTTTGCCTAACATCCAGATCAATTTTTCCTCTTGTCATGATTGGGGAAACATGCAATTATATGGGCTTAGTATCAAAAGGTCCCAACAGAGCCCCATGTTTGATCTTATCTTGAATATAGGAATTAACATGAGAAGTAAATTGATTGGCTTAAGAATGATTGTCTTCAGTGGGGCATAATACAGTACTCCTGTCAAAATGAAGAGAGAATCTGAATTGCAGTAGGTCCACAATTTGTATATCCCAATAATCTTGCAAATTACATATTCATTCCTCAATCTTTAGGTTAGACTCTACCGGAATCAGGGCACCCCAAAAATTAGAACAGCCATTATGTTGGATTAACTTATGCAAAACTATGGGACTAGCAGCAGGCGTATTTTGACATCTGGCTTTACTAGATGTGAGGTATTATTCAGCACCTTTTCCCCTCCTTGAGCGACTCAATATAGTCATAAAAGAGTTTGGCCTGATTAATAACAGTGGGATCAACTTTCTTTTTAGCCAATGACTTGTCAAAATTATCCCATTCCCGAGCCATATGAATTCCTCGAAGTCGAATGTTTTGTCTAGTATCATGCACAACAGTATCACAGACATAAGTATCAATATCAGAGAATTTGTCATCTTCATCATAACTAGGTTCCAGCCCCTGTAAGGGTGCAAATCTGTAGCAACAATATTGCGCCTGCAAAAAAGTAGATTAGATTAGAACAAGGAGCTAAAATAGATGTATTTTCAACCATTTTGTTTTCTGGAGATTGGGTTAACCCAGATTGTTCTTGCTTTACTAGATGTGAGGTATTATTCAGCACCTTTTCCCCTCCTTGAGCGACTCAATCTGCTCACATGTTTTGCTCACTTTGAGTGCTCACCAGAGGTTTAAGTTGAACAGGGCCCTTTTGGACACTATTAGTTCTTTCCATATATGCATATGATATGCCAGGCACTACAGGCCTGTACCTGCTGCTGGTATTGTACCAGTCTCTCCACACACATCTGGAAGCCTTGCCTTCGTTATGAACAGAAACTCTACAAAAGACCTATTGTACACAATTCTAGAATGAAATCATTTTATGTTATCACAAAGTCTTAGATCTTTCTGGACATAATGAGGCTGTAACTTAGCCCCACCGACCATGCCCAGAGTTAATCGTTTTTAATGCTAAACTTTACAATCCAAAACACGGTGGGCACCGATTTTGCCATCCTGGGCCAAGCATGAGCTAAAATGTGCCTATGGATGACACCTTTAGTCTCATGATATTTTGAAAAGTTAGATGAGTTATCATTGAAGTAGACACATGGCATTGGTTTATTTGAGTTTTGAGATACTCGATTTTTCCGAAATTTTTGAGGGTGAATCACAGTTTGAGAACCCATGACATGTCGCTGTGCATTAGCCCTTTGGATCCAGTTAATATTTTCTGTTTCAGACCAGCAGGTCACCTCACCTTGTTCCATTCTGCACAATCGAACAGCATGACTAGCTTATGCAGCTTGCCATGAAAAATCATTTGAGAAGAGCAATAAGATACAGTCCCGAAGACAACAAAGATAGCAAAGGGATTTAAAATTTTTATTAATAACATACATTATTAAAACATGACATGTATTACATAATCTTCATGGCTAACATATGTTTGTAAAATAAGATAACTCAATAGGTATATATATATTAATTTTTTAATTAACCCAGGCCAAACAGAGGCCATAATAAATTTACTGACTGTTAAGTAAACATAACTTTAAATTATGGCAATAGAAATAACAGCAAACCAGTAAGCTATATTACTAGAATGGATACTGACAGGAGCCCGGCACGGAGGGCCATAATATAAAGTACTGCCTGTTACTGATACAAATTATTACTGTATACCTACGACTCAGAGAAACCTCTCCAAGCAATTAAGAAGGTCAGAGGTCAAATAGTACCCCGAACTTTAGATTAAAACCCCAGATAAAGTAAAGATACTGGAAGGACAAAATCCAATGACAGGAGCCCGGCACGGAGGGCCATAATATAAAGTACTGCCTGTTACTGATACAAATTATTACTGTATACCTACGACTCAGAGAAACCTCTCCAAGCAATTAAGAAGGTCAGAGGTCAAATAGTACCCCGAACTTTAGATTAAAACCCCAGATAAAGTAAAGATACTGGAAGGACAAAATCCCCCCGGATAAGATAAAGTAATGGAAGGTCACAATCCCCCAATTAAGATAATGAGTATCAATAGCTGATAAAAACAATAAAATATAAGAAACTCCATCAAATGTAAGAAACCGTTACATGTAACAGTTACCATAAAAACATGTAAAAGATAATTCATTATTAAATAAGTAAACAGCAGCAATTAAAATGTAGCGGTTTAAGTGCAAGGTCAGTACAACAGTAATGCTGAACAACACTCCTATACGAGAGGAAAGAATAGCAATTAATTATGAATGACATGTTACAAAATTTAATTACCGAACTGCCTTCAGCAGTAAAAAGTAAATTTAAGCAATAACGTTATAAGTCACTATAATAAGAAAATATACTATGGACGCCAGCTATATATAATTAGAAGCTCAGTCCCGATCCAGTAGATAAGCAAAGACACCAGTTGACAATTTACAACTCTCCTAAGCAGATCCATGCATTAAACAATAACACAAAGATGAAAGTTCCAGACGTCTGCTGTTACATAATAACTATACAGCTCAGTCCCGACCAAGTTAATACATACAGACGTCTGCTGTTAAATAACAATACAGCTCAGTCCCGAATAAAGATCCTCCAAGTGATAATGAACATCAGTTACAACTAAGTGCAGCATAAGCAGTAGACGAAGCTGCAACCTCCAGTGCACAATCCAGTTGTTGGTGTAACTTCAGGCGACTCCTAAGCGTAGAACAAAGGAGACAACAACATCTCAGCATAATCAAACCCAGGTGTTCTGATAGCAAGGTACAGGGAAGACGTCAGTTACTTGTTATTCTTGTAACCCAGTCCCAAAGCAGTATAGCAACTACAGCTATAATAGCAAATACACACCAAGTACTGTGGCATCGAACAGGGAAGACGTCAGTTACTCATTTGACATGTAACTCAGTCCCAATGAAACAACAGGCCAACTACTGTCAGCCCTATTCCTAGCAGCAAATCCCCAGGGTAGGACTGAGGAGGCACACTTTTCTTGACATCAGGTGGCACAAATGAACTTAACTGCAGCATGACACAAGGCTACAGGCCATCGTCCAGGGCCATGCAAGCTCTTACAGCCCAAACGTGAACAACCTGCCAGAGCTCTTAATGAACGCAACTTTACTGCATCATAACAGACAGCTGAACAAACTGTAAATCATCACACTAAGCAGCCACTCTAGTAGAAACTTCTGTGAATGAAGCCAGGAAGCCAACTTCCAATGCAGTGAAGCCAGATAAGATAAATACATCAATATGGTAAGCAGGCTGGGAGGTGACAGCACAGGCGTAAGCAACCAGCAGGAACCACCAGCACCAGGAGTCATCTCTCAGGCTGAGCTCACCCCACACCCAGGCAATCTGAAACTATCAAATCAGCCTGAGCACCAGAATTAAACAAAGGAGCCCTACCCCAAGGGGGGGAGGGTGGGAAATTTTGTGCACACTGCTTGACATAAAATTTAATAATGACAAATCTACGTGGAAAACAGCAGGCCATGTGGCTGAGCAATTCATCATTCGTCCTTCTGTCTATCTAGGGGTTCAAAGCTTGAAAACCAAGAATCAGTAATACTAAATATCGAAGTAACATTTTTAAGGTTGTCACCAGGACTGAGCCCCTGTGCACCCACATGCACAGAAACAATCCAGCATATGATTTTTAGTATTTAGACAATTATCTTCCCTTATAATCCAATTAAAACATGTCATCTACTGTGTAATGTTTAGTATTTCTGGATAATAAAATACCCACCGTACAACTTTTTTTTCTTTTGAGACAAGATCACTTGCCTACATTCTGACTTGAACATTAGTTGTATCATGACAAGAGTGAAGAAGATAAGTTGCATGAGTGTAAAGATAGATCCCAACACCTAAAGATTGGTCTAAAGGAGTTAAGAGAGTGAAGATTGAACAGATATTGTATATTGAATTGTATAGGTGTTAGATTAATCTGTTTTGGTGGAGATTCTATGCATCTTACTTTTCCAAGCAATATTGGTTAGCAAGCTGAATATGGATTTTAACCAGCTTATCAACAATGTATGACTTCAAAACGACCTGAGAATGAAATGTAAACCAAAGTTACCTAACTATCGAGAAGTAATGTCATATATGCAGATGACCTTTTACTGAAAATATTGTTTAATTTACTAGTAAACATTAAAAAATTACAACCTTTCCGTTATTTAGAATATACACACTACATGCATTCAGACACGTGCTAAGATATGGTTATTAAACCTTTGTCAACCACAAACCACAATTTGTCTTAGCATAATTAAGTTGAAACTTTACAGGGTCAGAATAATAGTATAAGTTAGCCAGTAGTTAGTATAATGGTCACTTTATTGTTAATTGGTTATATTTGTCCTGTATTGGGATTGTCCTATCAGCTTTCATTACTTTTAGCACATGATATGCACACCATTACACACACTGTGTACATGCTGCAAATAACAAGACTCGTTGGCTCATTAACGCGAGTCCAGAAAGTCGGAACCTGCACATCAGTGTCAAATGTTTGGTGACAGCCACATCAGTTTGGCCGATTTGAAACTCAATAGACTGATCATGTGGAAACAAGGACGGGAAGAGTGAAAAGAATTTGCCTTATGACTCACTCTCGACTGACAAAATTCATAATAATCACTGACAACAGTATCTCCTGACTGCTGTTTCAAGGTAAAGTGATGGCCCAGTAGACTAATCGTTTCTTTGGACAAGTTTATTGGGTTCCATTTTTGCAAGAAAATTGGCCTTTTGATGTGATGAGCGCACAAAATAGACTGTAATACCCAAAATATCGGTCATAACACCTAAAAGATTAGACAAAATTATTCATGAAGGAAATACTTACAGGCTTTTCAAAAGATATTTTTAAACAAGAAAAAAATTCTTTCGCTTTACATGCACGGGCTGTCAGAATCATGAGTAGTGCACTAGAGTAGTGCAGAGTTCATGAATTGAGTGATTTAACAGCCGTTTAAGTGATCATCTAAGTCACAAAGTATCTGCCCATACCTGGAACAGACCTCATATGGTCACCCATCTAAGTGCTAACCAATCCTAGTGTCTCTTAACTTCAGTGATCACACTGGAACCGGTCAAGCTATAACACAGACAACTTAAAACAAAAAATAAACATGATCTCTAGAACCACCAGCCTCAGACAGGTCGCTCTAAAAGTAATCAGGAGCATCTACAATCTTTGCAAAACAGATCCCAACCTTCCAATAATGAAAAGATCGGTTGTGACTAAAACTAAGATAACATTGGTATGATCGGGAGGCAAACTTGAGACAGTGGGACAGGAGCTTATCAATGGTCTGTCAATATTCACAGAGAATAAACACACCCTGTTTTAAAACTGAACCGAAAGCACTGCTTATTTGTCAACATGGGTTCTACATTGAACAAGTAATGTGCCATAAGTCAGAAATTTAGTGAATTGAGGCGTTCTAGCATACAAGATTTCACTCGTTTTCTTGGATGTGACTCCATTGACTTCTGTTTTGTGCCAAGTCAATAACCCCTGTGGGCTAATTGTAATAGTTGTTTTAGCAGAGGCATGCATTCTTAAACTCAATACAAATTTTCTTATCTCCATAAATATAGCCCCCCTTCATTTGGGCATGTTTCTTTCTAGTTTGAGTCAACCCCAGATCATCTGCTTCAATGTGAGACCTAATGGACTTGTAAATTCTTTCCAGGAAATTATAAACTGTCTGTGCAGAAACACTGAACACTGTGCATTGATGGTGATTGATCTGTGAACATGATACATTCCACCATGTTAGGGCTATGATAGTCTTCAGTTTAATTTAATCGCCTTGTAACAATGGTTCTGTATGACCAGGAAGATGCAGTGTGTATGCGAATTATATCACCATAACTGATTTATGTTTCAGTTATAAATCTGATAAGTGTTGTATTTACTTGATTTTTATGTGTCAATATAACAAGAACTGGGCTATTGATAGATTGACTTATATTTTTAGGATATAAGAATAACATGGGCTTATTCACAAGATGCAAGTTAAATGAAAATGGTACATTCCTAAAATCTAAAGTAAATATTTCAATAAATAGGCTTTATAAACTTGAAAAATCCATGTTAGTAGAAGTAGGAGACAGGTGTGTTATACCTCAGGTGAATATAACTCAGAAAGGAATACATAAAAACATGTGATTTTTAGAAACTTGAACACGTTGTGGATTTTCCTCTTATTTACAGTAACAGGAGATTAGTGTAACACCAACATGTACAGACCCTTTTGTTTTGACCTTGCGTCCCGTGTGATATGTCGCTGGCCCCTTCACTTACTTAATGTCTCAATGATGTGGCTTGTTGGTTTCTAGTGTAGACACAAAACATATAGCTGAGGTCTATAGACTTAAGCCATCTAACATGAATTCTTAAATAGGAGTTGCTCTGGCGGTGTGTTACCTTTGTAACGACTACGACTTTCTTTTATATGCATAATTTAATAAGAGTGAGAAGCTCAGCGAATTTTCAATTATACGTACCAATATAAATGGCATCATTATCTCAGTCACTAAGTTTTACACTGAATATAATCTGGATTTTCAAAAGATTGTAAAAAATATTGCTTCTTATTTTAACTGCTGATTGATTTCCAAATGATAAAAAGATACATTCCTTAACAACTGCAATTTGATGCAATATTTCATCCATTTAAAGATCCATTTCACTTCCAAGTTTGCCAAAGAAACCCGGAGATATCAAATTCAAACAGATCATCTACTATGGGAGTTTTGAGATGGTCAAAATGTGCTGCGGTAAACTCTGTGGAATAAATAACAGATGAATTTAAGTATTTTTTAAATCGAATACCCTTCTGTTGATAAGATTGACTCCAATCTTAACATAGAACCTGGAAATCTTGATGGTTTTATCTTCTTGACTCCCTTAAAACTGAATACAGCTCTTAACATAGATTTGGTAACGACAATGACGTTCTTTTATATGCATTCAGATTAGTAATGCCAGCCATTAAACCAAGCAGAGTACCCGACAGGGACATATCTGTACACTTTAATATCAAGAACTGGAGCCACATATTTGCGGGTTGGCATTTAGGTCCCAACCTTCATCATTCTTTCACACCTATTTTTGCAACACCCCCGTCATTTAATGGATCATTTAAGTGACACATTGCCCTTTCTGGTTGGCTACTGGTGTGTCCTTAGCTTTGGTCAAGGGGATAATAGCCAGATTTGAACTGGCAGCCTACAACACAAGATTACAATTTTAAAAAAATATATTTTTCTTTTAGTTTTATTTTTATTTGTAAATTTTTGAAGTATTGTCAAGTGATCAGCCAAGTGTTGAAAAGTAATGTCGGATCCAAGGTCAGACGTTCAGCTGGATCAGGCTTTGATTAAGCAAAGTATTTTATCTCAACTTGATGCAATTGGTAAGCGGTTGTCTGTCATTGAAAGTTCAGCTTCTGTTGCCCATCCTGAAGTAAAAAATTCTGTGTGTGGTAGGGCAACATCCATGCAAAACTACCTAATTTACACACAATTAGCCATTATAAACTGCTTCAAGAGCAGGTCGAGGATTGAATTAGACAGTTGTCTAATTCTGATAAAAAGGTACGGATCCGAGAATAAAATCACAGTGTGGTGGTCCTGTTGGTATATATGTTAAAGAAAAAGTCAAGTGGCCCCATGAATATGTACTCGCTGAAAATGCCAACGATAGGTTACTTACAACCAACTTAACCTTACTCAATCCATGGCTGGTTTTTGTCGGATAAAGAGGAGTAATCCTGTCAGATAACAAAAGATCACATGTTAGATTACCTTATCTCCCTTCTCGATGATTCAAATGACTTCTCATGGCAAGCAGCCAAAGCCAGCCATGCAGTTTTGTTGTGTGGGATGGAGCATGGCAAGGTGACAAGCTGATCACAGGCTGATAAGATAGACCAGATCCAAAGGGCTAATGCACAAAAACATCTCCCCCATCTTAATCAATGCATGGCAACCAAAAATTCGAGAAAAGTGTCCCAATGCAAAAAAACTCCAAAATCTATGCCATGTGTGTATTTCAATGGTAATTCTTGTAATCATTCAAAGCACCATGAAACAAAAGGGGTTTTCTACAAGCATACTTGTAGTTCCTGCTTTGCCAAGGATTGGAAGGTTAGTGCTCATAGTGCTCTTGATTGTAAACACAAATAAAAAAACGAGTAACCCTGGACATGGTCAATGAGCTTACCTTACAACCTGGCTGTGCTCGGGACAGTGTTAATAGAAATGTCAATAGAAACTTTCTAAGTAGATGTGTGTTTAACATTGTTATTGATGTTCTGATGTATATAAAGCTTATAAAGCTCCCTATTGGTTATGGAAACAGTGGCTTACTGAAAGTAATACTTGTAAACCTCTGATGTGGTTAAGCAAAATGCTTACTCTTGCAATATTAGTGCTAACAAATCTGAGCCTCTGGAGGCGATGCAGCTGGTTAGCCAAAACGGTAGGCCACCTGGGTCAGTCAAAGTAATCTTGACTGCACACAGGCTTTAAAGATGGGTGGCGGCCATCTTGCAAACAAGATGGCAGATGTAATTTTTTCAAAAGTTGTCCCCCTTGACCCTGAAACAAACACAAAAAACCTGAAGACGATATCTCAAACTGTTTTACTGTAATGGGGAAAAGTAGAGTAAAGAAAAAAATGGAGAAAAAATTGCGAAACCTTAAAGACATCTGATTTAGCGGATATCCTTAATATGCTTTTGTTGCATATCACTTTTATCCCCAAACCCTAGTATGTATTTGCATGCGACTGATAAAATGAGTAAAATATGTATGGTGTCATTTAAATGTTAACATATATCTGTTTCCTGAATGTGAAATCTTTGAGACTCATGTGTATGATGACAAAAATTTGACTTTATGCAAACAATCATGATTAGATATTCTTCGCAAACAAAATGGTAAAAGATCTAGGAACAGTTTATACACTTGAGGGAAAAGTCTACATTGGACTTAACAAATTTAGTCATCAGCCACAAAACCATCCAGGTTAACTGAAGTCATTTTAACGGTATTTTAAGTATGGTCTTCATATTTTTGAAGTAGTGACAACGCACCACATGTTCATGTTGAAAGAGGTTCTTATAAGGTGATAGTTTTAAACCGAAAAATATTTTTTCACCAAAATAACCTTATTAAAAGTTTTTTTAAATCACCATCAAATAATACAATTTAGACTCAGTCACAATAAACGTAATCTGAAATGGAAAACCAGACTTTGCTTTTTTTAAATAATCAGACAAACTGAATTTTTATGCTTTAGAGAGATAAGTATTCATGAAACTACATCCTGTGGTAAATTTCATTAGATGTGAAATATCAAAGGTAGAAATCTAGACCTTAGCTCATAGAGAATGTATGTGGATATTTCTTTTGAGAAATTTCCGTAGTTGTGTGTGTTTACGTTTTACTTTCTGCTCAGCTATAAATTAATCAATCAAAAAAGGACCTTTCTGGTAAGCAACGATAGAAGTGAATGCTCATTTCAAGGTGTTTTGGGATGAAAATGAGACAATATGACTATTTTATAGGACATCCAATGAAATAGGATGTCCTTAAGGTTTCATCCGAATTTATTTTTTTTTCTTTTTTCCTTCACTTCCTTTCCTATACTTTTCGTCATTAAAATAAAACAATTCATGATATTATCTTCAGTATCCTGTGTTCGTTTCCGGGTCAAAGGAGACAACTTTTTGTTTCTAAGATGGCTGCCACCCATTTTTAAAGCTTAGGTGCACCTTAAGTCCAGGTTGCTTTGACTAATTGTCTTCAGACTTGGCACAGTCATACTCATGGGAGGAATGCAATGTTACTGATGCAATGCCTAGTACCACAGGGCGCGTCTTATATGTCTCAAAAAGGCTCCCTAATGTGGGTGTTCCACCACACGACTAAGGCTCCCGATTAAGGGTTTTTGGGGGTCGGTTTGAAATATTTGCTTAGTCCCAGACCTTCTGTAAGGGTCGGTTGTGGTCGGTTGGGGCCGTGTGAAAAATCAAACATGTTTGATATTTCACACGACTACAACCGATTCCTATTTCCCGCCGTCAACAAAATGTCCAGTCCCAGGCGTCCTCAGGCCTCCTCAGACCCAAATTTACAGAGTCGGTTGTTGTCCCAGGCGTCCTGCGACCCTTAGTCCCAGACCTCCGTAGCTTAGTCCCAGGAGGCCGGTTCTTAATCCCAGACTCAAATATGATGCGTATGAATTTCATGCGTCTGAAAGTGAGTCGGTTGCATTAGTCCCCGGAAGCCTCAGACCGTCTGCGGTGTCCTGCGACCCAAAAATCAAGGTCTGGGACTAAGAACCGACTAAGGGTAACCGACCCTAACCGATCCAAACCGGCCTCCCCAGGACGCCTGGGACCACGCATTTTCAGTCTGCGGCGGCCTGAGGACGCCCCAGGCGGCCTGGGACTAACAACCGATTAAGAACCGACTGTTTTCCGCGCGTTGGAAATTAAAACGAGGCAATGAGCAGGTCTGGGACTATATAAGCGACCGCGCACACATTGTCGTTGTTACTGACTGTTTGGCTACTGAGAGACGTGTGTCACTGATTTGTAGGGGTTTTCAGTTTTTATTTCACATTTTATATACTTGAGCTTAAGGCAAATTTCACAGTTAGGAGACACATTTTACTATTTTTTTATTATTTTGTCGACTGGATCATGAGAAAAGAGAAAGGAGGGAAGAGAGGAAGGAAAAAGATGGATGAGAGGGAGAAGGAAAGTCAAGTAGAGGAGAGGAGTGAGGTTATTACAGAAGAAGGAAGTGAGAGGAGAGAGGAGGAGGAGATTCAGGAAGATCCAGCTATTGGGGAAGCTGTGGCAGAAGAAGAAGAGAGGTGTGAGGAAGATCCGGAGTGCCATTCTTCAGCCAAGAGAGCCAGGGTGTGTGCCACTTTTACAGACAGTGATGAAGTTTCCATTGTAGAATTCGTCAAGCTGCACCCTGAACTGTATGACAAGGAACATTCACGTTTCCACGACAGGAACAGAAGAGAGGCTCTCTGGGCAGAAATATCTGCAGAACTTAAGCTCCAGCCCTTTGATGTGAGAAGGTGGTTTGAGTCCCAGCGAACCCGTTATGGAAAGCTGTCTAAGCTGCAATCTGGCCAAGCCCCGAGGGAGATGACCAAGAGACAGTCCTGGGTCTACCAACAGATGGGTTTTCTTAAAACCCACATCAGAAGAAAGGGGGCCAATAGAAGTTCAGGTTTTGAGGCCAGTCCAAATACCAGCAAGCAGGACGAATCACGTGGGTCAACTACTGACACAGAACACCTCGAGTCAAGTGTCCTGAGGGAGAGGAGTCAGTCCATCATTACATCAACACCCGTTTCAACTACAGACTCCAAGATTCTCGAACACTTTGAGCAGATGAGGACACTTATCTCAGGTTTTATGCATCAGAAGTCAGACAGGCAGCCTTTCTTTGACTACGTGGCCTCAGAGGCCGAAAAGATGACTCAAGAAGAATTCGAAGAATTAAAGGGCAAGATATTCAGAGATATCGAAAATATTAAGAGTAACCGCAGACGTCAGCCATTGCCCAGAAGATCAGCCACTGTTACCACGGAGTCCCAGAGGGTCGGCCTACTGCCAACAACCACTCCACAGGCGTCAAGTTCTACTCAAGCAGCAGCTAGCAGCAGTTTTGTGTACTATACACCAAGCCCCATTGGCTTCAGCAACCCGACATCTGTCCTAACTGTACAGGACGAAGGGAGCAGACACAATCTGAGTGGAATCTTAAGCCAGCTACCAGATCTGACATCAACACAGATCGTCGAGCAGCCTCAGCAGCAGCAGCAACAACCGCAGCAGCAGCTCTTTACTATCACCACTTCAGCACCGCCTCAACAGCAGCAGCAGCCTCCTCAGTAGCCATCCAGTCAGGGCGGGTCTTTGACCTGCCAGGCCCTTTTCAGGGCCACCAAATCATCCAAAAACAATTATTCAGCTACGTGTTCTTCCAATTCCCCTCCCAAAACAAAAAAGTTCAGTACAAATACTTATCACAAGAAAAAAATAATTAAAGTCCAACACTTACACCACCCCAAACATGAAACAAATAACCCATGGTACTACACATAACAAAAAAGGCCACATAAAAAAAAATTAAAAGTAACTCCCAATATGGCCATTACTCAGCCCATTTTTAGATTAAAATCCATGGGATAGTTTAAAATCTGTAATTGAAAAGTCCAACACTTACATCTTCCCTAGAGTTAAAAGGCATAATTACATACTTACCAACCCACAAACAGACAAACCCAATACCAAACATAACCCCCAAATGACAAACCCAGTACCAAACCTAATACCCAACTACCCCAAAAAACCCAACCCCAGTAACCAACAAACACACAAACCCAAAAGTAAATAGAACCCATGCCAACGAACTGACAAAGTATTTAGCAAACACAATCCCCCATTATTGAAAGCAAAACTAGTTCCATGGTTATATTTTCCAAATTTTTGTGATTAGAAATGAATATTTAAAATTGAATATTTCCATAAAAAAATTTCTGCTACAAATAAGTTTCCCAGCCATGAAAAAATGAAAATGTTTAAATTAGGATGTGGATTTGAAAATATATGAAATAATAATTCAATTTAGGATATTATGTGTGACTTTGTGTTTGGCTTTTGTTTAAGAGTGGGTTTGTCTGTTTGTTGGGTGAGTAAGTTGTGTTTGTCTGTTTGTCCGTCTCAAGAAGTTATGCTTGGCATGGGGTTTGTCTGTTTGTCCGTCTCAAGAAGTTATGCTTGGCATGGGGTTTGTCTGTTTGTCCGTCTCAAGAAGTTATGCTTGGCATGGGGTTTGTCTGTTTGTCCGTCTCAAGAAGTTATGCTTGGCATGGGGTTTGTCTGTTTGTCCGTCTCAACAAGTTATGTTTGGCATGGGGTTTGTCTGTTTGTCCATCTCAACAAGTTATGTTTGGCATGGGGTTTGTCTGTTTGTCCACATAGCTGATTAATTGTTTTTGGAATATTTGGTAGTCCTGAAAAGGACTGTTATAGTTAGTCCTGAAAAGGACTGTTTACTGCAACAGGACTTATATTCTGCCATCTTGCCAGGCCACCGCTCCCTCATTATTGAAGTAGTCCTTCAGGTAATCCCTCTGTCTTTTGGCCTCTCTAGCAGGGTTTCTGTCTTGGCCACCACCAGCAGCACCACCAATCAATCCACAATCACCAGGCACATCATCATCATCATCATCATCCCCCCCAGGCTGCTGACCAGCAGGTTGACCTTGATACTGGCTTCTGAGTATATTGTGCAGAACCACACAGGTCATGACCACTTCTCTAACTGTTTCTGGGGGTAGTTCAATGGTGGTCCTCATGACTCTAAATCTTGACACAAGGATGCCAAAAGCGTTCTCCACAACTCTCCTGCCCCTTGATATTCTGTAGTTGGCAATCCTTTCCTCCCTTGTTAACAGCCTTCTGCCATAGGGTTTCATGAGCCAGGTCTTCAGGGCAAAGGCATCATCTGCCAAAATGAAGTAGGGGACATCTGTACCACCCTGTGTTATAGGAGCTGGGTCAGGGAAGCCTATCCTGCCATCTTCAATCCTCCTCTTCAGCTGAGAGGCATTAAATATCTGGGCATCTGAGCAAGACCCTTCTGTACCCACATCCACCCATCTGAATTTGTACTGCCCATCTACCAAGGCCAACATGACAATGGAAAAGAACCCCTTGTAGTTGTGGTAGAGGGCTCCAGAGTTCTTGGGTTTCTTCAGGGCCACATGCTTTCCATCCAGGGCTCCCAGGGCATGTGGAACATTCCACCTGATCCTGAATTCCCTCTCCAGTTCTTTCCACTCATCTGGGGTAGTAGGACATTTGAGGTACTCTCTGGTGAACTCATCCTGGATGGCCCTGCAGACCTCTGGTAGAAACTTGGAAATGGTGGATCTGCCAACCCTGAACTGACAGGATAATGATGTGTATGACTCTCCAGTGGCCAGATATCTGATGGTGAGGGCTAACTTCTCCCCAACACTGATAGGAGCTCTGTAGTTGGTGGCCTGCCTGGCTAGACGTGGTTCCAGTCTGGTCTTCATCATTTCAAAGAATTCTGGGGTCATCCTCATGTAGTTGGTGAATCCTGGAATATCTGTGGCATAAAGATCAGCCATAATGTTGTGGTAGGCCCCCCTCTCCTCTCTCTGCAGTAGCCATGGCCTGACCCACATGTTGTGCCTTCTTCTGGGTCTCTGTATGGGTGCTGGTGGTGCTGGTGGTGGTGGTGGTGGTTGCTGTGCTTGACGTAAAAAATGGAAATACATGATTATTTGTAAGTGAATAAAAACCAAAAAAGCCCTAAGTTGTTGTTGAATCTGTCTTCCATTAAAAGGTGGCATCCTGGTGTGTTCCTAGAAAAGCAATGATGATTAGATCGCAAATTTTATATATATATACCCAGAAAATCCAGCAACTTTGAAAAACAATAATCGGGGATCGTGGTCTGGGGAGGCCTGAGGAGGCCTGAGGACGCCTGAGGACGCCGGTAGTTAATCGTGTGTTAGTCGGCTCTTAGTCCCAGGAGGCCTGAGGCGTCCTGGGACCCAGTCGGTTTGTGTCCGACAGGATCGTGGTTGAAACCGACCCGAAAACTGGCTTAGTCGGTTCTTAGTCCCAGACCAGTCGGGGACTGTCTGCGGCCGCCTGAGGCGTCCTGAGGTGTCCTGAGGCGTCCTGGGGACGATCTGTTCTTAATCCCAGACTTTGAAACCGACCCAGTATTCCCGCCCATTTTTGTCTTTTTTCAACCGACTGTGCACGATTAAGGGTCACCGACAGGATCGGGGCTTAATCCTTTGGTGGAACAGGGGCAATAATGTCTTTCCAACATGTTTTATCCCATATAGAATATTTTTTGCCATATTAAAAAATAGGATTGTTGTAATAAATTTTAACGTTTTACTGACTCAGCAATTGTCAACTCTATAGCACATCAGGCGGGCAACTGTGGAAAAAAAAGATTTGTGTCTGCCATCTTGTTTTTAAGTTAGCCACCACCCAGTTTTAAAGTCTAAATCCACACTGCTTTCATCAATTCTCTTCACACTTGGTACAGTCATTGATATTGCTTACTAGAAAAACCCTATTGGTTTGGAACAAAATTGCTAAAAAAACATGGCTGCCATTGACCATTTTGTAAAATGTAACTTCACCAATGCTATGCTAAATACCACATAGCTTGCTCCAAATGTCTCAAAAATGTTCCCATTGTGTTTTTCCACATGTTTTACCCCCATATAGAACACTGTGTCTCCCTTTTTGAGGTATGCTGCTGTTACATCTGCTCATATTTGCATATGTTACCTTACCACAATACAAACAGCTAAAACTATAGAATTATATGTATTTTTAAAAAGGTCAATATATATTCTTGCAGCTAAAAATGAAACCACCTTTTCTACATGTCTCTGGAGGATGTCCCAAGGCCTGCAGGCCTTTAAGGTCTAGTTATTCAACATATTCTCAAGCAGTGGATTATGAAAATGCAGTTTCCTTTCAATGAAGAAAAATTTTCCGCATCAAATAAAAGTGGACAAGAATTTCAACAGAAAGATAGCAAACTGACATGAACCACTTCTCTTGTATTCCAAAACAACCTACAATTATGATCTTCATACTATCTTCATCCTTGGATTATTCATTGGTCAATAAAATTAAATCTAACTATTAAAGAAATCTTCTCAGTGAATATACTCAGGATTCGTAGTAATTGTGGCAGGTCTTTACATTTTGCATTGCAGTTGTTCCCAAAAGTGTACTCCCTACTCATGAGTCTCATGAATGTCTTGCTAACCAAATTGTGATTTTTCTCAGACAAAATTTCCTAGATTAGGGACTTGTTTTGCAGCACTGACTCTTTCACACTCATTGCACCTTCAAAACCATCTACATTTGACTCCTTTCAAGCAGTTCCTGATGAAGAAATTTATTAGGAAATTATGAATCGCCTCAAAATCTTATTTGTTGCACCCATGATCTACTTTTTTGGTTAATGACTGTTTGGACATTCTTCTGCCCTCAATTACTAAGGTTGTTAATTGTTCTTTCAATGAAGGTGTTGTTCTCGCTGGTTTCAAAAAAAGCTGTTTTCACTCCACTAATCAAAAAGGCCTCACTGCTACTGACAATTTCAAGAACAACCGACCTGTGTCACACTTATGCTCTATTTTCAAATTTGTCAAGCAAGTGATCGCCCCCCTATTAAACAACTATGTCAGTTCCAATGGATTTGAGAATGTCAAACAGTTGGCTTATAAGTTAGGTCATTTGACCAAAAGTGCACTGCCGTCAATTAAGCATGAGGTCCATCTTGCTCTGGCTCGAAGTGGGACCACATCTGTTGTGGTGCTTGACCAATGGGCAGCATTTGATATGATTGACCATGGCACACTCCAAGATTTTCTGAGCTCTTGGTTTGATGGTGGTGTAGTTTTGGACTGGTTCAAGTTCTACCTTTCTGATCATTCGCAATGTGTCAAGATTGGTTCTATTCTATCTGATGCAAAGAAGCTTTTGTTTGTGGTGCCTCAGGGCTTAGTCCTGGGTCCAATACTCTGTCACTTATACTCTACTCCCCTCAGCAATTCATTTGAAGTCATCTCATCATTGGTTTCTACTGCTATACAGATGACACATAGTTATACATTCATCTTACACACAATGATGCCGCACATGCCTTTGACAGGTTGAAAACTTGCAAAGATGGTGTCAAAAAGTGGCTGTCTGAAAAAAAGGTTGAAGCTAAACTCAGACAAAACCGAATTCATCATTTTTGGTTCAAAGCTGCAATGTGGACAATTTAAATCTTTATTAGTTAATATTCTCGGATCAGGAGTCTCTCTGCTCTGTATCTTTATAAGTTGTAATGTGTTCAAAATAGTTTGTCAGGATTGCTACCAACACCCCCAACTACTCGCACATCACTCTTGTTAGAAAAACTCTCCATTGGTTGCATATTGAACACCGTTCTATATTTAAGACTGCCTTACTGCTGTTCAAGTTCCAAAAAAGTGGTCATCTAAAATATTTTGTACCTTTTCTTAAACCTAGAAATAGTGTTGATAATAAGTGCAAAAGCCAAGCTGATAGTGTGTTGCTCAAGGTCCCAAACTTTGCCTCTTCAGTATACAAGTCTACTCAGCATTTTGTCCTCTGCTTTGCCTATGATGCTCCAAAATTAGGAATGATTTGCCTGGTGATGTATGATTTGCCACTTCAGTCCACTCATTCAAAAAGAAGCTCAAAACCTATCTCTCTGCAAAAGTATACCACCCTATTTTCTGCTTTTTCCTAGTCTCTGTCCATGGAGCTTACCCCTCCTATATCTCAGTTTAATGAATATGGATTTCTGCTTTCTCTGTATTACGCTCCTAGAGTCTGTCTTTAGATAGAAATTTAGCGCAAAAAATCAACTAGAATTACAATTAAAATTGGAGGGTGGAATTTTTGTTTACTTTAGTTGGATAATGGTTTACACTTATGTTGCAGCGTGAAAGTTGCTAAGAACTAAACATAGGAAACCTCCCTGAATGACATATTCGAATAAATATATGATGAATAAATATTGCATTATAAAATCTTTAGTATGCGTACTAAATTTATTCATCTTCATGGATGATGTATTATTATCCAGCACATTGTTGAAATAATAATAAGAAAGTAAGTCCATATTTATCAAATTAATACAAAAACAACAGCTTTGAAACATTACTACAGTTATAGACACCAGTGAATATAACATTTGTAAACTGAGATTTCTCCGCCATTTCTGTATAGATTTGAAATTAACAAGTGAATTTTGATGAAGCACACCAGTTGAGTTCATCAAGTTATCATTTTTGCTTGCAAACTGCTATAAATATGATTTCTTCAATCGCAGAAAAATGTCTCAAAGAACATAAAACTGAGGTACATCCAGTCCGGTGGAGAATCATAAAGAAAAACAACCTTTTTTCATCTTGATTATTCTTTATGTTGGATTTAATACATGTTAAAATGCCGATTTTGAGGCTAGAATTACAAAACAATAGGATTTTTTAATGGGTCGTCCAAATACAGCCGACTACCTTTTTGACAAGTGTTTTGCTTATTGAATATCACAGGGTCCACAAAATAACAAAAAAGACATGCACAGGGTAGTGAAATACAAGTCTGGTGAGCATTAAGTAAGTTCTTGAAGGTGAAGAATACCCACGATAATTTCAAACAGAGGTTTTTATCATAGGGGGAAGAACGAGAATCCCGGACATTTGGCCAGCGGACATTTGACCAGTGGACGTTTTAGTTCTTTTATGAACAATATGTTTAATCCTTAGCAATTATCAAAGGTCTTTTAGTTTCTTTATTTTATTTGACCAAATAAAAAATGACATTTTAAACTCCATTTGCAATATGAACACAAGTCTTTTTTGCATTTTGAGAAAATAAAAAATAACATATAATAACATAAATTAATAGCATATAAAAAAGTCACTGGCCAATTGTCCTATCCCTCAAAAAAGTCACCGGCCAAATGTCCACAAGCCAAATATCCGCAGCCAAGGACTATGCAGAGGGTTGGAGACAATGGTTATTAATGAAGATCTTCCCACGAACTTCAAAGAATTCCCTTTTGTCATCAAAATTCGCCATAGTCCATATGCAATGCATACAGATAATGTCTGTCCACAATACTCATACAAGATGAGTTGAATCTCTAATTTTAAAATGAGAATGTCAAAGATTGAAATGTAAAAATATATTACAACATTATCATCTTCAATCTAACTAAAGTTCACTTACTATTACTTCACCTAATGTGATATATATTTATTCTGTAAATTGACAAATGCTAAAAAATGAAAATTTTCTTTGCTTAAAAATAATAATCCAGATCTCCGAGATACTTGAATTTGTTTGATTTTACTTTCATTTGGTACAATTTACATGTAACAGTTGGTATTGGATGTGACATCATCAATTAATTCAGTACCATTTTGCTTGTGTTTTGTACCAAGTCAATAACCCCTCTGGGGCATTTGTGATAATTGCTTCAGCGAGACATGCTCACTTCAACTCAAAATGGAGTCAAAACCATTATACTTTTTCTGCTCTCCATAAATCACCGCTATCCACAAATATCACTGAGCGACTGCAGCGGTAATTATACAAATCGAAGACATTTGCATCTATTTCATACAGAAGGCAGATTACTGTTATGCTATTTCCTGATTACAAGAAATCTGTCACAAAGTCATCTCTTTTTCTCAATTTGATGAAGTGGTTTTCCCCGAGTTAGCCTTGCTCAAGGTCCAAATTTGCACCATATCTTTTTTGAAACATGTACACAATGTTTTGGTATTCATATAAAACCCATACATGTTATGGCCCATTCACACTGTCCCGTGCAGTTGTAACAACTCACATTTGAATTTTGCTTCACAAGCTTGTCCTTATTGTTGTATAACTGGACCTTGTATTTGGGTAGGTCATATTTAAAAATGAGTCACCCTGTATGACCAACACTATCACCAATCCAGCATATACATTTCAGTTTAGCATTTTTAGGTCTCACGGAACGTTGTTCAACGATATCAAAATATCAGCTACATGTTGAAAGGGCTGTCCATGTTGTGTCAAATACATACTACTCAGATACAAATCCTGACTAATTAAACCTTATGGATGCTACTAAATCACAAAAATCTTGGTACTCAGATATACAAGCTCATTGAACTATGCTGATGTAAACTCCAGTACATGTAAGAGTGAATTTTGAAAAGTGGAAATTTATCATGTAAACTAAAAGCCTTTCCTAATTGCAAGGAAATACCCTTTTAGGCCAAACTGTATGCTCTTTGAAAATTTCCAGACTTCATATTTAAGTTTTTGTTTTGTTGATTTTCTTTATGTCATATCCACATAACTCTGTGGAAAATAATACTGTCGGTCCACACAAGAAATATACACATGAAGAAATAATTTGATAGATCGGAAGTTTTCTGTCAGATATAGTTTCATAATTAGATGTGCCTTTAACTGTAATAACATTATCTCAAATCTATGACTGTTTAAGGCTTGTGGATATCATGTGACCAGACACATATATGTATATGCATAATAACCATGTGCCCACAATTAAGGACTGTATCCGATGTATGGCTCGTGTACTCAATTATATGATACACTGCATATGTATAATTCATTTCAAAGTTTTTCATATTAAAAAGTTTAATGTTTTAATAATAATTGGCTATTATGGGCTGAATTCATACGTTGCAAATCTAGGACTGCAGTTGCTCGATGCAAGTATTCCCCTGTTCCAGATTGATGAGTGGAGTTTAAAAATGACTCAGGAATGGAAAAATGTAACTGGTTCGGGAACCATTGTGTGGAGTTGTCCACTGCATTTGTGACACTTGTTTCAGGTACACAAAATAGAATAGGCCATGCAGATTTCCTGCAATATTCAGGACACATTTAATTGATTTGATTGTTTTCTAAAATCAAACTACATCATGATGTGAACCCCGAGTAGTATAGGAAGAAGTGACCTGTGATTCCACTGAGAATAAAAGTTCTCACTCCTTGTCCTAGCTGGAAGAAGGGCAAAGGAGACAGTTATAATATAGGTCATTTGGCAAAATGTCCCCAGTCTAAAAAACAGCTAGTGACTTTGCTTTTTGAGCATTGTTTATACCCCAGTCATATGACATTTGATTTTACCTAATTTTATATGTTTTAAGTAAGTCCTCATTCCCCCATGTACCGCCAGATTTTTGTCAGTAAAGCTGGCATTCTGTAATATTCTCTGCTTTCACTGGCCACATTCAAGCAAGTTTTAAACTTTCTGAAATTTCATCCTACCATAGGCGCGGTTAGCTTTCTGAAATTTCATCCTACAGGGCAGTTAGCTATTCTGCTATTTTTCTCCCAATTCTGTGTTATTTTGTCTTTTTCTGTGTCTCCAGTAAAGAAAAATATTTGCCACAACATTACAGTATTTTTGCAGTATTGTTTCTGTATCATTTCTGTGCCAAATCGTAGCCATTGCCCTCCCCAATTCTGATTCTTTTCTTAGTTAACCGTAGCAGGAGATGTGAAGCTGGATTTCAAAAGAGGTACAGCATCTTGTTTTTCTGCAGTCCATAACCACTGGAAATACCACCTGTAGTGTGACTGGGGGATTAATGGCCAAACAAAGTGAGACATCATTTCTATGCAGTGAAAATTTGGGTAATAAGCCTATTAAATGGCATGCAAAGCTAAAATCTTACCTTATAGAGGTATAAAATTTCAAAATAGAAATGTAAATGCACTAACAACAAGTATTTGTCTTGGAGTAACTCACTGCTAAAAGAAAATTGCAGCATTTAGTCAGTGATGAAGGAGAAACATGTCCTCCATGATTACTGAATGTTGCAACAATCTGTCCACTATATCATCATTATACTGTGAGGGTCACAAATATATCTCACTGCTTCTGTTTTATTTGAACTATCATACCCTTTTGTGGATCAACAAAAACCATCTTGTCTTTCCACCAACTTGCACATTTTGCGATTGATCATAAGATCTACACAGTATTAAACATGGGATTGCTACAACTCTTCCCATCCAAAAAGGAGGTAAATACAACATTGGTGCACAGTGGAAGTATAGATTCCTCACTGGAAGCGCAAATTCCTAGAAGTCGGGTGACAAAAAAATACAAAAAAAAATAAAATAAAGTTATCTCTAAAAGTACGAGCCTCAGAGAGCTTGCGTTTAAAAAGACTGGTTGTGCAATCAAAAATGTATGTGTTTATATTGGATTCAAAAGACTTATCTCTTTTTCATGATAAGATCAATTGTCTCCACTTTCTGATTAGTTTGATTTGATTTATTTGGGGCTTAACGTTGATTTCCATACATTCTATAGGTTATATATGAGGAAACCAGCATGTATTAGTTGGTCAAGATTCTGCACTCTAAACTGTTAGCCATCTGTAAGAAACTACCAACTTTCCCACATAGGATCAGATTTAGGGTTCAAACCACCAACCTCAGAGGTGGGAAGAAAGTGTGTTATCCTCTATTTTAATGAGAAGAATAATCATATCATAAAAAGATCAGACAAGATAGATCATAACACCCAAGAGATTTGCCTCTCAACTCAGATCCTTGGCTAGCGATGGACCTAGACTTCTGGAACAGCCTCCCACTTGCTTTACAATCTGCCCACAGCCCCATTAGGGCTGCAACTTCATTCCTGGAGGGACCTTAACTTGTAAATTTAACTGTATTATACAACATGGGGTGATTTGTAAACTTTAATCTCATTGGCCATGGTTTGCCCCGTGGCCCAGCTCTTTCTAACAACTCCTCCATTTGCAATTCAGACTTGGAAGGGGAAACACAGGAACATTTCACCCAGCCCAAGTCCCAACCTTGATTGCTAGGGTCACATTCTTACATATTTTTTCTAGTTTCAGAGAACGCCTGCATATGCTGGCCTACAGACTTCCTTAGGTGTGTCTGTCTTGCAGCCCCTGGACAACCTCTGGACCTTTCGGCTGCCTGCCTATTTTAAAACTTTTAGATCAGAGACACAATAGTTAAAGTTTCAGATGCCATGCTATTACTTAGTATAATCTTGCTTCGCTATAGGAAGGTGTTTTGTCTTCTCTAGTTTAATTGCAAATACTGTAACTATGTAAACAGTTTTACAAGAGATTTTAAGGTAGACGTGACATTATTTCATTATTTGCAATGATAACAACTGTTCTTTCAGACCACGAATGTAAATATTTAATCCTATAGTCTGCTAATTTAAATATTATTTTGAATTACATGGGTGGAATGTTAGCATGTATATATTTATTCAGTCTCATGATGCTAGTCTCTGTATAATGTATAATGGTTTGCATGCATAAAGGACACATGTAGAGTTTTATTACCTGCATTTTGGTTTGTACATGCTATGACCTCATTGGGTTGACCCATGACAAGTTTTCACAAATTGTGACAATTTGTACAAACTTTTGTACTATTTTTTAAATAATCTGCTTTTTTGCTGGTAATTATAATGAACTGGATCTTATACAGAAAACATGCTGGTCTTGCTTAACATCTATACTAAAAATATGTGCTGGTCACACAGTAACATGATTATTAGTATTTATTTTAGTTTTGAGCTTTTAACCTAGCATCGGATCTTATGCTTATTTGCACACTATCCCATGAGGTTAGCTCTGTAGTTAACTCGGTTGTCACAGACCTTGGTACAGCAAAACTCGTGCTTGCTGTGCCAAGGCCATGTTCGTTTATGCAAACTCACACTTCTCTCCATTTCATTAGTCCCAGCCTCGCTTGAACTTGTGGCTTGGATAGCGTGACCGTCACATATCCAGTTCTTTGTTATAGTCTGTGTCTCGCTATGACGTTACCGGGCATAGTTCTGATTTAAACTTTTCTTGTGTGTCCAGGTACATGTCCTCTAACATCAAGAATATAAACAGATATAACTAGCATAGTTCGGGGGTAATTAGGTTTATTTACAAATGATATTTTGGGGTTGGGGTAGCAGGACTACTTTGGACATGATGGGACTACTATTTTATGTAAACTGTCTTAAAAAGTATATATAATGCCTTTGTTTTGGCACCTTACATGAATTTTATACTACTTTGACCTTTATTTCACCTTTGCCTTTGGGTCATGTTTCCTCTTAAAATTCACATCATACAGGTTAAACAGTCAAACTATTTCTCTTATTTACATACACCTACATGGAGTCATTGCATTTTGGCTACTTTTTCCAAATTTACAGCTTCCACTCATTATAACATGGGTTAACTTGGATCATCTTCTGTTAAGCACTGTGACCATCTGTGGGTTGTCACTGCCTCCATTCAGGTGTTCGGATGAATGAATTCGTCACTCCTGTAAATAAATAAATATCATTATAAATTATTCCACTGATGACCAAGGTTCTTACATGGTAGTAATTTGTTTATGCAAAGAAGGTCTTTATAAAGCTTGGACATCATTATTTATGTAATGTTAGCAAATATATAAATATATATATATATATATTTATCCCAATTCCTGGGGTTTCTTTGTCTTGGGGGTCATTTGTTGAATGTGCCCCTACACTGGCATCTTTCAGGTGCGAGTTTAAGGCTCACCTATTTTATGAAGCCTATCCTCCTACCCTCTCCTCTGGTTGTGCAAATGTGTTCTGATGCTGACTCTTTTCTGTCAATGACTCATAATATTTCCGCTATTTTTGGATTTATTACATCTCAGTATTTGATACACATCAATATTTAGCTCTTTAAAAGTTTGTACATGATAATAATAAGATGGACGTAATGCAGTTACTTTCTCTGGCATCCCAATGATACAATTACATTCCAGACCTTCTTGAGTTCAAGGTAAGCCACATGGCCAATCAAGTTACACCTGAGGCTGTACCATCTGAATGTCTAGCAGCAAACTTGTGATAGTGGAATAAGGGTATTCATTGGACAATAAGTTCTGTTTTGATATTATTTATAATTTATTCATTTCTATTGCATCCAAAATCCCTGAGTGTCATTCCTGTGTTCTTCACAACAAAGAGAACTGATAGCAATGACAACAAACCTTTAAATGTTATGAGGTTATCAAAGTTCCATATTTAGCCATGTATAATGTGTGAGAGGCGACATATAAAACCGAACATTTGACCATTAACATCGCAAGAATAAAAGCTAAACAAATCACTATGAAAACTGACAGATATTGGCTGCTGATAACCATAGAATTATACGAACCCATCCTTTTTTTCCTAACCTTCTTCAAGGCTGCCTTGACCATTTTGAATAAAGATTGACTGAATACTTTAGGTTATACCAGCCCATAAGACAATTTTTGATCAAACTATGAACTAAACATTTTTGCTGATGATTTTTTCATCACTATTTGTCTTAAATGTCTCATATCTACTGTAGCTCAAAATGTCTCATCTACGTTAAAGGCTATGTCATAAAACATATTCTGAGTTACTCTACAGCATAAAACATGCGTTCTATCCTATAACTTTAGTCTGAAATATCTCCTTTGCATTCATCAAGGAATAAACATTGTTTCCTTTATACTTTCATTAAGGCACAAAATGTCACACAATGGCATACAACACTCTTCTCTTTACTATCAACAGTAAAAGTAACTTATATCCTATCGTCATAGCCTAAAACGTTTCTTCTTTATAATTACTCTTGGTTAAAGCATCTCCTCTGTTAGATCACTACAGCCTAAAACATCTCTTTTATATCATTAGGATATTGCCTACTATGTCTTGTACTATGTCTCTGCCTTTTAAACAACGCAGCATTTTTAAGACTGTTTTGTAAGTACCTTGTTTTCTAAAGTTTTTCAGCTCCTGCCTTACTCAAGCATTATGCACCAGCAACACCAGGCGCAGTATTATGGATGGAAAGTACATTATCTTCAGTACACAATTCAAAAAGCAGTTCAAAAAGTGTACAAAAACTACTTCAGCCACAGTTTTGTAGAAACTGAAGAAACAAATTGTGAATGTATCTCTTTAGTAAAGCTTGCCCTCCAGAAGACTCCAATTTCCTTGGTGTCTCTGATGACAGCCTGCTATGTCTCTGACTTTTGGAGTTTTCCTTTTCTTGTTTGTTGTAACTTCAGTGCCTTAAAGTCATATGATAGAGATTAAGAACTATAAAATGCACTCATTACACAAATATGTTTATAATTTAAATTTGATATACAATGCTGCTTGGTTTAATAATTTGGCAAAACATGAACTAATTACACATGTATTATGTCTGTACATAAAGCTGACTTTCTTTTAAGAAAAATAATGACACATATATGATACAACTTATAAATGTATTTTACACAAAAAATGCCAACTGGATAAACTTTTAGAAGGCTTTTTAAGCTGCTGTGTAAATATATTTCTACAGTTACGCCTTCATCCAGGCTAGCATTTCAGCTCCCAAATGATAACCACATGCAAATGAATTGGCTCACGGTTTACTGCATATATTAGACAGGAGACTGGCGGTGTAATTAGCAGCAGCCCTGACAAGTCTCAAACAAACTGCGTCAGTCCCTGCTAATATAACCAACCCAGACAGACTTTTTCACTTAAACTCACTTCAATGGATCTTTTTAAAAGAATCTCAAACACATGGAACTATGCATTAGTAATACATTTTCCAGTGTAGTAATTATGCAACTTTTGTTCACCATGCATAAAGAACAGTTCAAAGCTGAGATCATTAACTGTAGTTTGTAGTAAATTCCGTGTTTGTGAATACACCAAGCTAGCCCACTATTATGGGTTCATTTTCTGTGTCTTTGTTCTCTGCTCAGCCCGATGCTCGGTAACAGCTGCAATGCTATGAAATTCAATTACTGCTGCTAAGTGTGACTGCTGTATGTATAAGAGTGTGTTATGGGGCTTTCAGATTTCTCAGGACCAAAAAAAATGTATGGAATTTTATTGTATATTTATACTCAGCACAATATTTTCTTGACTTAAAGTGTGGGCCACGGTAACGCAGTGGTAACACACTTGCCTCCCACCTTTGAGGTCAGTGGTACAAACCCCAAACCCCATCTGAGAAAGTTGGTAGTTGCTTACCGATGGTCAGCAGTTTACAGTACAGAACCTTGACCACCTGTATGTACTGGATCCTCTGCCTATAAAACTACCAATTGTGATATGACCCATAAGTGTTGAAAGCAACGTTAAAACCCCAAATAAATAGATTGACTAAAAGCATTACTTTACCTAACCCAACTTCACAAATGCAGCCCAAGTTCTTCAGTGACTGGCATTCCCCTAAGTGAAGACAGAGGTTCAGGGATGAGCATTTGTGAACATCCCTGAGGTTCTTAAAGCTGCCACAGGGGATAGGTCCTAATGAAACAGGACCGCCTTGTTAAGTGGTCATCCAAGCCTGTATCTGCCTGTACCTGGGTCAGAACCCACATTCTTTAGGTTCCCAAGCTAGTGTGTTATTTTTTTCTTAATTTTTTAACAGAGGACCATTGTTTTAATTTGGCATCCAAGACACTGTGTATCTGTCTGTGCCTGAGATTGAATTCAGGTCCCCTGTGATCCAACATGATTGTTTTATTTGAGAGTTTTATTCAGATACTTTTTCTGTCTGAAGTGCCTTAAAACCTGTTTTCTGATGGAGATAAAAAGATATAAAAGCTATACTAAAATGAGAATAATTGTGGTAACAGTTTGAGATGCAGATGCAGAGGGATTTTGTCCAATGTTTTAATAATTCCGTTCTACTCTGTCAAGTTTGCCCCATGACCAGTTAAATAGTTCCGAGTGTAATCTTATTGGTTGTACAGCTTATCTTTTCTGTAGTAAATATCAGAAGCATGATTGCAAAATTCTCAGAGGCTCATCACATTTTTACAGGTTTAAAACTATTTACAAGTGAGCATTTTTGACCAGAGTAGTCTCAACAGAACTTTTTAGTCGTAAGTTACTTAAGACTCATCTTTGTGGTGCTGCAATTAATTTGCAGACTATTTTGAAAACTTTCCTATGAAAGTTGAGCCAAATAGTTTGTCCCATCAGTCTACTTACCAAATGAAAGGAAAAAAACATCCACTATCCTTGGGTGCATTTTAAGATAGTTTTCTGATATTTTCCAGATAGGGTTCTCCGAAACATTCAAGAATTCTTGTAATGGGCTCCCGAAAATTTTTTGACTCTTTTCTGATTCATCCAAATGTTTTAAGAAGACCTATATGACCATTAGATCAAGATAAGATAGAAAAAAACTGTTTTGTGAATGTTAACATAACCTATAAGATAGGTTTGTAATGGCTTCCCGAACTTAAGATTAAAGATTGGGAACAATTTATGATAATATAAAACCATTTAATATAATCAGGAACACCACCCAACCCCTACCCTCTGAATGTTCTGATTGTTTCTGATTCAAAACTTCCATTCACGAGACAGTCCCGAATGATCTACGAAAGTTCCGATTGCCTCCCAAATAGCATATTTTCAGAATTATAACCCAAGCTGGGATGATGATCACTATATTGGAGTAGGCCCATTGTCCTTTTACTTGGGATGAAACACATGTTTTTGCTTGTTTTGTTACCCTTTTCACAACAAGATTAGTCGTAGCAGCCTGATGAGTTATAAATCAGACAAGCTCGCATTTGAGGAACCTCAGTATAACTGGGGCTTTAGGGACAATGGAATGGAGAAATGTGACATTGGTTTAAAACCAACAGCAAAAGGATGGGTGAGATGTCTACAAGGTCTAGTGCTCATATATATGTAAAACATGAGCAGTAAACCTCCCACACAAGGTTCACCCCAGAGATAAATCCTATAAGGCCAAATTGGTGTGTAAACTGAGATTTCAAAATACAGAAAACCTAGGTGCAAGGTTTTACTGTAACGACCTTTGAAACTCCATTTTTAGAGAATGACTATACAAAAAAACAGCTTCTACAAGGGTTTCAAAACTGTAAGCATTGTGGATGGCATTAATTTAGGGAAAAAACCATAAAATACATGTTTTTATGTTTAGATGTTATTTAGATATTTACACAGCGAGTTGAAAATATAATTAAACTAATTCCTAGGATTATTAAATGATGGAATGGGGCCACGGTGGCGCAGTGGCAACACTCAACTAAGGTCAGCGATTCAAACCCCGGACCTTATGTGGGGAAATTTGTAGTTATATACCGATGATCGGCAGTTTATAGTATAGAACCTTGACCAACTGTATGCACTGGTTTCTCTGCCCACAAATCTACCCATTGTGATATGACCTGTACAGTATTGAAAGCGACCTAAAACCCCAAATAAATAAATATTAATTGATGGAAAACTTCCTATTGGGAAGAAATTTAAATGGTGAGTATAGTTTAGCATAATCTGTAAGACCTAGGTCACACTTTTTTTCATGGGGTCAGGAGCTACAACTGAATGGGCTTGGGTAGGGCACATTCAACAGAGAATGCATGAATGAACACATTCGGGACTATATTTTAAAATGTCAAAAAAAAACTCCCATGACCTCTCACAAGCTGAACTAAAATTTCACGGTAGAGGGGTAAAGGGTGGACAGATTGGTTATATGTAGCTGCTTGTTCTTCAACATGCTCTTGAACAATGAATATGATGAAAACAAATACGTACAATAAATGTGACCTAGGTATTAGTACTTTGGTGACCACCTGATGGTATGAATACAGGAGCCAAAGGACAAATATACATGTAACAATGTGTGAATCTCTAGGCAGCAAATATCATCAAACATCTGCCACTGTGGCCTACTTGATAAAGACACTCGCCTAGAAACACAGTTGACCTGGGCTCGATCACAGGTGCAGGCAGATGCATAGTGGCTCTGGTGACTAGTTGAATGATGGTACTTAGCCATTGGGATTTATTCCTTGTCGTAGGCCAAAGAACCCCAGAAACATTGTCAAATGGTCATTAGGGAAATGTCAGTCACTATAGAGCTTTGGCTGTACTTGTGCTGTCGGGAAGGGTGAAATATTGCTTTGACTCTTGCAGTACAGGAGATATTGAGCTGAGTATAAATATACACTGTAATAGCGAAACAGTATTTGTGATATCGATAACAGTCTCATAGGACGTTGATGGGACTGTTCTAAATCCCAAGTTGAAATTTTCACTAGACATTAGCTTTAGCTATTTTAGCTAAAGAACAAAACGAGCTACAACATTCATTTGTTATGTATTATTATGTATGATTGTTATGTATTATTTATCATGCTTTAATGACCTGTCCCGTTGCACCACTTTCCTAGTTTACTGAAAGGTGTTTTAACTAACCATGTCAATCCTACCTAAACCCTCGAGGCATCAGTAACAGAATATATGACAAATTTACTATTTAACCACTTGGCTAGCACCTCTGTGAGTTTAACCGTTGAAAGGAAAAACTAAAGCCTGACTGAGTTCAATTAGATTCAGAAATCATGTTAAAGCCAAAAATCAATTGAAGTTTAGTGCAAAAACTATATTTTTATTGCGCTACAATAGCTTACCATGTGGGACTGATTGCTGACATTTATAGTTGGCCGTAGCCTCAGGTTGTCCTCTTGTGGTACTCTAAAAGACGTCTAAACAACCATAAGTGGAGATGGATCAGACCTCTGCTTCGGCCTCTAAGCCTGGTCCCTCCAATCAAGCTGTAACTCTGGACCTACCCCATCCAAGACCTCGGACTACCTCTCACTCAGTTGAGGTTATGGAAGTGGACTATGGTCCACCCCTACCATTACGTCTTGGTGCTGATCATGACAACGCATCGGATCAGCCTTCAAGTTTTTCCAATGAAACCTACTAAGGTGGCATCGGCTAGGCCCAAAAAGCATTCTTACTCTCATAAAAAGCATGACATTGAACCGAGGTCCGCCTAGGATCAGTATTCAGGTCAATCTGATAAGCCTTGGGTTGCATCATCTAGACCTACAAAACATGCAGATAGAAGCAAACACAAAGTGAGGTCCAGATATGTGTCTTCATCTTCAGAGGAGGATGAGTCCTCTACACCCAGACACAGGCCTTCAAAGCTCTCTGGGGCTCATTCTGATCAAGACCAACCTCAACACGATCCAGACCCACCTTATTATAGGGAAGTAGCCTTGTCTGACGTTCCCTCTCAATATGCTGAGGAAGTGGACACCTTTAGACGGATTCTTGCCCTCCCTGATCCCAGGGAGTCCATGCCTAGATCCTCGACTTCTGTCATGGGGCTGGACGACGAGAAAGGCCATCAGGAGGTTAGGCCAAGAGGCCCTTCTTCTATATTCCCCTTCAGCTTGGTTATAAAAGATGCCTTTGATAAATTTGAGCATGACTTTCAGGCCGCTAATTTACCTGAGGGTAAATATATCAAACCTCCTCCTTCCACTGCTAAGTTGTACAAGGTGGGACAGCCTTATTATAAGGACAAGATTCAGGAGTTGAATACGGATTTTGCCAAAATCTGTATTACTCCTAAACCTTCTGGGGCCCCTATGGGCAAGGTTCCCCTACCAATTCTCAAGGAATTGGAGCATCAAGCTAGACAGAATATATCCACCCTCCATTTTACTGCTGCCTTTGCCAATACTTCCTCCTCCTGTAATGCCACTCTTGAGAAGTGTCAATACAGCCTGAAGTCAACCTTTAAGAAGGTTAAATCACAAATTCAGAAAAGTGCCAATCCTGAGAAAGCAACAAAACGTGGATATGAACAAGCCTGTGAATATTTGGACATCTGGAATAAGACTGTCTTGTTCAACACAGAGCTCTTACATGCCTCAGCAAATCCTTGGCTCATATACTCCAGAAGGAGGTATATACTATGGGTAACACCGGATCAAAGGGAAGCGGAGATGACCACAAGGCACGAAGCGGAGATGTCCCTTTTACAACCACAACTAGGGGAAACAAGACACCAGGAACTTAGGAACTCGTCCTTTTGGCACTCCTTGTTCAAATCTCAGCTAGTTAAGGAGGGAGAAGACTTCCACCTCAAAAAAGGCACCTCTAAAGACTCTCAGGGTTTTGGACCCTATCAAAACAAGCCCTTTCGTGGTCCCCACAACAAGAAAAGAGGCTCCTATAGGAAACGCCCCCATGGGATCAATTCCTCACAAAGCAGTAACCAATCATTTTCCTCAGGCAGGGGGAAACTGAACTTCAGAAACTCCATGGGTTGTTTTCGACCCCACTGTAGGGGGTGAGGGCATGGAAACCCCTCCCCTCAATGACTCCTTAAAAGCCTCCCTCAGTCCACCAGTAGGAGGTCGCTTCCATTCTTTCAGAAGAGACTGGCAAACAAACAAATGTCCATCCAACATGTTAAACATTATCACCAATAGCTACGTTCTGCCATTCATTTCAAAACCAAGTCTGGTCAGATTCCCTCTGATTCAGTCAGAATACAAGGTCCTTCAAAAAGATCAATTTATTTATTTATTTGGGGTTTTACGTCGCTTTCAACACTGTACAGGTCATATCACGACGGGTAGTTGGAAGGGCAGAGGAAACCAGTACATAGAGTTCGCTAGGGTTCTGTACTGTAAACTGCCGACCAACGGCAAGCAACTACCAGCTTTCCCACTTACGGCCATGACAGGGATCGAACCCCGGCCGCAGAGGTGGGAGGCGAGAGTGCCACCGTGGCCCCATTCAAAAAGATCAAACTCTGGCTACTTGTATCCAGTCTCTTCTGTCAAAGAACGCAATAGAAAGGGTAGAAAATGTAAAATCTCCCCAAGTCCCCAAGCCTCATCAAAGGTGGAGGCCAGTAATAGACTTAAGCAGGCTCAACACTTTTCCACATGTTGGAAAGTTCAAAATGGAGACTCCAGAGTCCATCAGGACCTCCCTGATTCCAGGGGAATGGGTATTGTGGATAGACCTGTCGGACGCTTATCTTCACATCCCCATCCACCCAAACTCAAGGAAATACCTAAGGTTTTGCCACGGGTGTTTCCAGTTCACCTCCTTCCCTTTTGGACTAGCCACAGTCCCCCAGATCTTTACAATGATTGTAAAGGAAGTGAAGCTAATGGCCCTCTCGAGGGGACTCAGACTTCACCAATACTTGGACGACTGGCTGATCAGGTCCCAGTCTCAGGAGGAAGCCCAAGTGAACACTCAGGCAGTGGAAGATCTAGCCCAGTCCTTGGGGTGGATAATAAGTCAGGAAAAATCTTAATTAAAGCCAACTCAGGTGTTTTTGTTCGTGGGCTATAAATACCATCTAGATTCAGCCCTTGTAAAACCCACTCAAGAGAGATGGCTCCCAGAGGGATGCCTTCACATGACACCCTTTCAGTTTCATCTCAAGGGGCACTGGAGATATCCTCAGTCAGTGGACAGCCTCCTTCCTTGGACAGAAACCATTTCTGCACACCTAGATTGGTGGCAAAATCCCACAAACGTGATGAGAGGTGCAGACCTTCATCCCAAAGACCTCATCAGCCAACTATTTACAGATGCCTCACTTAGAACAAACCTCTACAAAGGTGCTGTGGTCAGACAGGGAAAAAAGGCTACACATAAATGTCCTAGAGTTGAAGGCGGTCTCTCTGGCCCTTCAAAGCTTCAAGGACCAGTGTCAGAACCAAACAGTGTTGGTTGCAACGGACAACTCAACAGTGGTAGCCTACATAAACAAACAAGGAGGAACTTAGCACAGATGTGTGCTCTCCTGTGGAAGATCATGACATGGTGCCATCACTACCAGATAACATTGAAAGCCAGACACATTCCAGGCTGTCTGAATGTGATGGCCGACCTTTTGTTCAGGTTGAACCAAGTACAGTCAACAGAATGGTCACTGCATCCGCAGGTGTTCCATCAGATATGTCAAAAGTGGTTCACTCCTCATGTTGATCTATTTGCCACTCATCTAAACCACAAGCTTCCACTGGACGTATCTCCAGTCCCAGACCCAAATGCTTGGGACATAGATGCTCTGAACCTAAACTGAGTGGGTCTCACTGCCTATGCTTACCCTCTGATGGCTCTCCTTCACAGGGTGATCCAAAAAATCAGGCAATGCCATTGCCTGATCATCGAAATAGCCCCAGGCTGGCCAGGGATGCCCTGGTTTTGGGACCTAGTGCAGCTCTCCACAGAGATCCCACTGCAACTTCCGGTGTCAACAACTCTTCTCAAACAGTCCCACAATTATGTGTTTCACAGAAATCCACAACATCTCAACCTTCACACCTGGTGTCTAGGAGTGGACAGCTCCAAGAACAAGGCTTCTCTGTGGTGGTGGCAGAGAGAATTGCTGCCCCTCAGAGATCATCAACAAGGACCATCTACAAGTCAAAGTGGGCCCTATTTGAGAAATGGTACAGAGAAAATTCAGTGGATTTCTCCACTCCCTCTGTGAAACAAGTCTAAGACTTTTTCATATACCTGTACCAAGATTTAAACAGGCACCCCTCGACCATTGATGGTTACAGGACGGCCAATGTTGACACTTTTGGTCCAGCGGGGCACCATATTTCACAAAGGTCAGACCTTCACAGGTTACTCTCCAGTTTTCACAGGGATCGTCCCAAAAGTTCCAGTAATCTTCCAAAATGGAACCTTTTTGCTGTACTCAATGAGCTCACAAAAGCACCATTTGAGCCTATAAAACACACATCTTAATCTCAAAACTGCTTTCTTGCTAGCTTTGGCCTCTGGCAAGTGCCGCAGTGAAATCCATGAATGGGTTGCAAACAAAGTATCTAATCTAGGCCAATTGGAAAAGGTTGCCTTGTTCCCTTCTTCTGACTTTATAGCCAAAAACCAACTAGCAAGAGAAGGTTCCTAAAGTGAGTCTCCATTGACTTTGACTACCATTGTAGATAGACACTACAAATCTACAATGGGAGCTTTCAAAATCTAAGAAAAATTGACATATCTTCCAATCTCAGCTGTAATCCCTCCATCGAACGGTTGGATTCAGCAATCAGTCCCACATGGTAAGCTATTGTAGCGCAATAAAATTGAAAATTTTGATTACTTAAATGTAACTTTTATAAGCTACAAGCTTACCATGTGGGACTGGGGGGAGTCTCATCCTGCCTCCCTGCTGTATTACAGCTGAGGGGTATGGTTTAAATTGCAATGAGAAAGTAGGAAGAGATCTCGTAGAGTACCACGAGAGGACAACCTGAAGCTATGGCCAACTATAAATGTCTATTTTTCTTAGACGTTGGCCGGGCCTGCGGCCATCCAAGAACAGCAATCAGTCCCACATGGTAAGTTTGTAGCTTATAAAAGCTACATTTAAGAAATAAAAAATTTCAAACCTGAGCTAATGTTTCACTGATCTTTGGCTGAGTCCTTGAGTGGTTAGCAATCCAAAGGTTATACTCACAAAGGAATATGTGAAAGATAAGTAAAAAATTAACGTATGTTTAGTATGAATAATGCACACTTTTCACTAATCTTTGCCTAATCCCTTTTCATTATGCGTTTAGCGTTCGCCAGGGTAGACGTTGTTTTTACGATGCGGTTTTAAATTTCTTAATTCTGACAAGGAAAGTAGTCTGTATCTGTCACATTATATAAATTAAGTAAGATTTACAATCAGACAATGAAACTATAACTATATTTTATCACCAAACATTATGAAAATGTTGTTTTAGCCCCAAACGGGTATTATCGCCCACCCGATAATTCCCGCGGTTCAATTTTATTGTTCTCCACAGATTTTACCACATATCTATACCTACCTTCCTTCATATAAAATCGAAATATACAATAACCAAACTATAGCCGTGATTGACCATCCATATCAAAATTTGGTTTCACCAAATTTTATTTCACCTACTCCATAGATATGCACTAATCTTTTCCTACCTTCACAATCTATTACGACCTTTTTCTTTTGGTTCCTTTGGGAAAGACAGGTTTGACATAGGGAAGGTAAGTGCGCCTTTTCTAAAATTTTCATTTTTGGCCTCTGTTGGTCTGGCAATGCACTTCTTGTTCAACTAATCCATAAAGTAGATTTGTCATCATTTCATATTCTGTCTTAGTGATACATTTTTTGCCATACTTATATTTCCTAAACTATTCTCCAAAATGCACCTCTTGCATTTTGCTGTTTACCTCATATTGACTGGCATCAGAGTCAGTGAGTCATCTGAACCTACCATGCACTCAGGTCATCATGTGATCATTGAGTCGGGGATTCACCCATGTGTAGATAGCATCAATTTTGCCTATCTGGCTTTCCAGGGTCACTGTCGAAGGGTGACACATAGTTTCCGGAATGTAAGTCCGTGGACATCATTGCTCCTAGCTCTTTCGGGTGATATTAGTCTCAATCCAGGCCCTGGTTCTAGATCTCTTAATGGTTGTCTTCTCAACGTTAGATCTATCAGAAATAAATCAGCTTCCTTTCTGGAGTTCGTCAAAGATAACAATGCTGATCTTATAGCTGTCACTGAGACATGGCTTAGGCCAGAGGATACTGAAAGTTTTATCTCTAGTATCACACCTCCTGGTTATAAGTTCACTCATGTACCTCGAAATGTCAAGAAAGGGGGCGGAGTTGGCTTTTTCATCAAAGAGGACCTGAGTTTTGAGCAAGTTTCAAAAAACAGTTATCAGGCTTTTGAAATTATCTCCATTCAGATTAGCACTGAGGGTGCTAAAGATGTTATATTTCATGTAGTCTATAGGCCCCCAAATCTCTCAAAGTCGCAGTTCCTAGACAAATTTGGCATGTTCCTCGAAGGTGCTGCTTTATCAGGCTATGAAAACATTCTCCTTGGTGATCTCAATTTTCATTTGGATAAACATGACACCTGGACATTGAAATTTTATGATATCCTTGAGCAATTCAGTTTTACACAACTTGTCAATTCACCCACACATATTCAGGGTCACATATTTTGGATGCTCTATGTGTGAGGGATTCCTTCTCCTGGGCCATTAGTCCCAAAGTTATTGGGGGACTATCAGACCACCAGGCAATTATATTCAGTTTTATCTTCCCTGTCAGGGAATCCTGTAAGTTTCAATGTGTTCCCATCCGTAAAATTCACAAGATAAATATTACAGATTTTAGAATGGATATCCTGAAATCCTCATTAGATGCCCATACAAAACTGCCAGTCTTCTTAGTCATCAATACTTTAATACTTTGAGAAGCCTTCTTGACAAGCACACCCCAATCATGAAGAAAAATATACCGAGACATGCCGAGACTGGTTTCATGAACTGTGACATCCTCAAAGCAAAACGACTCAAGAGGAAATATGAGCGGGCATGGCATCATGAAAACTCAGCCAGTAATCGTAGCCGATACCGGGCTGCAATCAACCACTATAATTTCTTGCTAGAGAAGTCCAAATGCAATCATTATTCCAACATTGTGGCTGAAAACCAAGGAAATCCCAAGGCTCTGTGGAACTGTTTCAAAAAGATCTTACACAGGTCCTCTGCTGCTGTTCTACCAGACTACACAAATAAAACTGACCTTGCGAATACAGGTTCTTCTATGACAAAATCCTCAAGATAAGATCCACACTGCAGTCATCAATACCATCTTCAGTTACTAGACCCAACCCCCCTAAAAATACTCTGTCCTCTTTCACACCTGTGACCGAGGAAGAACTACTCAAAATTCTAAAGTCCTCACCGTCCAAATCATGTGACCTTGACCCGATTCCGACGTCACTGGTCAAGGAGTGTGCTGATATTCTCATCACCCCCATCACTAAAATTGTAAATTACTCGATCACAGAAGGTAGTTTCCCCAACTGTTTTAAGATGGCATATGTCACCCCCCTTCAAAAGAAGCCGAGCCTTGATAGAAATATCCTCAAAAACTACAGGCCGGTGTCAAACCTCAGCTTTATATCTAAACTTATTGAGAAGGTGGTGGCAAAGCAGCTAAATGAATTTATTTCGCAGGAGGGGCTCTTAAATGTCAACCAGTCTGCTTATAAGAGTTCTCACTCCACTGAAACCGCATTGTTGAAGATTCAAAATGATATAGCTCTCTCAGTGGACTCAGGAAAGGCAGTGGCCCTGACATTATTAGACCGATCAGCAGCGTTTGATACGATTGATCACTCTCTTTTATATGACTGCTTGCATGACTGGTTTGGTCTAGATGGTACTGTTTTGTCATGGATCAAATCGTATCTTTCAAACCGTAAACAAAAAAATAAAATAGGTGATAGTTTCTCTGAGGCGGTAATTCTCCCTTTTGGAGTCCCCCAAGGCTCTGTACTGGGTCCTCTCCTTTTCACCCTCTACACTAGTCCCCTCAGTCAAGTTATTTCAAAATTCAATGTTACTCATCACCTATATGCCGATGACACCCAGATCTACCTAGCAGTTGACTCCAGGAATTTTGACTCTAGCATGGAAGAGCTGACCGAGTGCCTCAAGTCTGTACAGGAATGGATGAACGGTGTCAAACTAAAACTAAACCCAGAAAAAACCGAATTTATCATTATAGGTCAAAAAGCCATCAGAGAGTCACTTGCACCAAATTTTCCTGTTCCACTCCTCCAAAACAATATCTCTCCGTCAGTGGAAGTAAAAAACCTGGGTGTTATTTTCGACTCAGACAACTCCTTTGACAATCATGTTGCCAAGGTTTGCAGAGCATGTTACTATCATCTTCGTGATTTGCGACGAATTCGCAAATTCCTTGGAGTTGAGACAGCAATACTTCTGGCAAACGCTATGGTCAGTAGTCATCTAGACTACTGTAACTCTTTACTCTATGGGGTAAGCAAGTCCAACATAGCCAAACTACAGAGAGTCCAGAATGCTCTTTGTCGCATCATCTTCAGACTTGACAAAATGAGTCATGTTACACCCTTTCTGAAAAAACTCCACTGGCTCCCAATTCAACATTGCATCCTGTTTAAGTACAACCTTTTGGTATTCAAGGCTATTAATCTTTCACAGCCCCCGTATCTTTCAGCTTTAATAAGATCGAGCAGTCTCACTCATGGCAACAGGCTATCTATCTCCTCAACCCACCCTAATAAGCACATAGGAAGGCGTGGCTTTGCAGTAGCTGCACCAGCCGAATGGAACAAGCTGCCACAGACTGTCAGATCTCAGCAAACAATAGATGGTTTCAGAAGCCAGCTAAAGACCTACTTGTTTAGGCTGGCATACCCCCCACCTTAGTTATACCCTGGCGGGCGCTTTTTAGATGTCGACCCATGCCTGTCCCTGGACTCTCCCTTCTTGGACTCAAGCGCATTAGAGGATTTGTATCAATTTTGCGCTATATAAATCCTACTATTATTATTATTAATTCAGCTCCAGCACTGAACATCCCAAAAGGTTACTTCAAACCTCTTTCAGTATATCTGAACAGAAAAGATGGTTGAAGAATACTAATTGTAGATTGTAATGGATTATCTTAGAATATAGCTTGGACCATTTTGTTAATACAAATATTCTTTCATCCAAAGTCAAGGTATGCACAATTACACCACCATCAGCTCACATGTTCTCTACCATGATTCTGGTTTCCAATTAGTCGACCAACTGTCAATGATACAACATCTCAAAACAAATCTCCTTTGTAGAATTTTATGAACCATCAGAAAAACAGAATATTACAGGTATTACATTTCCAGGTACACTCCCAACAGAAAGTGGAAACAATACATCAGAGTGACGGGAATGAAACATTTATGGCATTGCACGTGATCTATTTCCCAGTCTATTTCCTTCTATCTGCTTCACTGGATATTACAGAGGGGCTCATTAATTGTTTCCATTTGTTCATCAAGAATACAATCAAGCTTAATTGTACAGACGACATTGATTACTTTTTTTCCTCTTGACCCTCGAAGGGGGGGGGGGGGGGGGGGGGCGAGGAAACTTGGCATTTGTTAATTGGTTCACGAGTGTTACTTGAAAACTATAAATTGTATTGGAGTCATATTTTCACACAAGGTGGGGCCTGCCTGTGACTCGGATCCAGATTATTTGTGATTTTCAGCAATATTCACAGATATAACTAAAAATTGCCATGTTTGTATATCTAGGAGTATTACGAAGGCTCTATTCATATGTTGGGCAAATTTTAGTCATTTGTGATATGAGTTGAGTGAGTACCACTTGTTGTCATAAGGGGGTGATCTGGTGGCCACCATACGATCTGGTTAGTATAAGTTCTAAAAGATTTCTCAAATATTAATACAAATAGGCACTACAGTTGAGTTTTGACTTAAATTTGCAAATGTTGTAAGAGCTTTTACGCAGGTGGTTTCCGGCTTATATGTTACTTACCAAAAGTCTTGCTATGTTTTATACAAGTGTAACCATTAAATGGTAAACTTATGTCAGCCTGTCAGATAGCTTTTCACACCCTTTATGATACGAGCAGGCTTTTTAAAGATACGTGTCAGGGGTAAATGTCCTTGATAATCTTATACTTAGCCAGTTTGGTATTAGGTCACAAGCAGCCGCCTTTGTGTAGGTTCAACTCCCACAAGTGTCAATGCTGAGGGCCTGTCCCAATATGACTCGTTATGAAAAGGTGGTGAACATACCATATGCACATCATTTCGAAGAATCTGACTCATTAGGTAAACACAGTGTGAGGTAAATGAAGGTAGGTTGAAATTTAAATGCTTAAATCAAGCAAGCCATAACCTCCCATGAGAAATGCCACATAAAATGCATTCAGATGTAATACTTGTTTTGACAAAAGTACATGCGAATTCATTATGTTAGCATGCAACATAAACTAGCATTATGATATGAGGACATCATGGATTTAAGTCTGCCACTTGAGACTTTGCTACATGATACATCACACAGTAATTGTATTGCGACTATAAGTAAACTTGAGCTTGGTGACTCCAACTTCTACGCAACCACAAATTAAATTTTAAAAGTAAGGCCACCATACATAAGTAACCGGACAGTAAACTTGAACTAAACTTGGGTAACCTAAGGTTAAAAGAAAGTCATTTATTTGACGTAACGTTCAGGAGCCTTAAATCATTTTGTTTAAAAAGCATGTAAAATTAAGGCCACCTCAATCACTCAAGTAAATTCCAACTCAGCCGAAGTTGACTAAAAACTTACCATCCAGCTGACCAAAACTTACGTTGGCCTTAATACATGTAGTTAACATGTGTCTGGAAATGTATCTCTGAATTTCAATGTGAATGAGAATTACCTAACTGTAGTTGTTATGCTATAAATGAATATTTTATCCTTTGTACCATTTGTTTGGAAAAACCAGCATCATCAAGCAAGTCTAGGGCAACAGATAAATATACATGTAAATTGATTCTAAGAGTCAGTACAAAAATTGTAATAAGAGGACATTATGAACCTTAATGTATCACTTATGAATTCGCCACAGAAAGAACACAGAGTAAAAAAATGTGTCTTAAAAAGCAATGGTGACATGAACTGAAACGCCCTAAAACCCATTTGTAGACAGAGAACCAGAGAACAGGTTAGGAAAGCATTTAAATAATGTTGTTCGCGGGAATATCAATAACACAGATACAACATTGATATGGGTCATCACAGTTTGCTTTATACTTTTTCGTTCATTATTTCATAATACTTTGGTAGTGTTTGTTGATAAGGAAATAGTATGAGGGTTAGATAGGAATTTTTTTATCATGAAAGTTGATCATCCAAAGAAATAAAACAAATCTGGCCCTAATATTCTTCAATCTATGCACATTTAAGATGTATCAATGTACAGAAAACTAGAATTTATATTTAGACAGTGTTGGCAACTGCAAATATTCTCTGGAAGGCCACCAAGTAGTGAGTTTACACATCTGCCAAAAAAGGTAAAACTCATGTTTTTCTGAATTGAAAAACTTGGAAATCTCTCAATATAATAACTAGCTTTGTTTTGAAGATAAAAAAATGACAGAAATGTACAAAAGATAGATTTTGATGATAAAATTTTATGTATTAAGTTGGATTATTTTCAGTGTTAAAATTTGCAAGGATACTTTAAATTTACGTCAAACGTGAGTTATTGTTTCACCTTATGAAGAGTATATATACGTTATTTAAATCCACCTGATGTTATGAAATATATCATGTGCAAGTTGTGAGTCTGTGCACATTGTCAAAGTTCCAAAGTAGAGGTGAATAAAATCCCGATATATATATTCTATTTACATCTTCACAACAAGTATCTTAGAGTATTTACAATTATAACATACAACATAGCATAACCTGTTGCTTGAGGACACCTCAAGTAAGTGAAGCATTGCTGAGATGAAATAAACAGAAAATATAAGGGTGGCCTTAATGTGACTAGCACTAAGGTCACCCTAAGTGGTTTGACGATAATTTGGATTAATTAATTTAAGGTGGCCTCAAAGTAAGAATCTAATTTTACTTTATAGGTGAATTTAAAGTAAACAAAATAGTGGGTGATTACCGAAGAATTTTAAAGGGAAATATCGAAAGGATCTAAAAAGGGGTTATTTTGTGATGGTTGAAGAAAACCCCAAACCCCAGCTAGGAAGTAAAATGTGCATTCGAGATGTTGTGAGTTTGTAAAATATTTTGAAAATCATATTCAGATATAGCAGATATAGCTGGTGCTGAAACATGGTAAAATAAAACAATGAATAGTTTAAGTTTGCTATTTTTCTGTATTGTTATTATTTAAATACGAAAAACGACAAATTACAGTGCTTTATGATAGTTTTCAACTATCTATCAGTTGAATTTATGCCACGAAACCCATGTAAAAGTATAATGTATTTTCAGAAATACATTAAAAAGAAATGGCTTATGAAGCAGCCGATCAATGTACCCTATTCTAATATGGTTAGAATGGTTATTGTAATATAGTTAGGGGAATGTCAGTTACTTGTGAGTTGGGGCTGTACTTGTGCAGTCAGATTGGTAGAATAACGCTTTGAGTCCTGTAGTATATGGAGATATTGCGCTGAGTATAAATACACAATACAATACAATGGTTACATTCAGATTTTGATTAAATTTAGTCATAGGTTTAACTTGAAACAAATCCAAAGCCATTTTGGCTGCCCCATCATTTAAAAATACAAAGTGATACTTTGGTTACAAAATCAAGTATTTTGGTTTACATAAGATATTGTTCTACTGATGCAATTCTGGTAAAAACAATAAGAAAACAAGATGTCATTTATACATGAAACATATAATAAATAACAAAAAAACTGATAAAAATTGAAATTTAATATACACTTGTATGCAAGGAAAAAAGTGAATAAAATTCAAAAGCATTACGTTACTTACAGTTCCATATTCACGATCTGAGAATTATGCAAATGAGTTCAGTCCCCAGTACGTCCCCCAAGACATGAAAACACAAGCATGGGTTTAAATATCTATTCAATCTACCAAATATTTTGATATGCACATACAAGTTATATTACAATTTTCTTTATTCATAAACTTTATATTACTGAACTTGCTTTATGATACCACTGGTTTTAGGAGCTCACAAATGGATCTAAAGAGAATGAAAATTTAGTCAAGGTGATTCAATTCGACTTGACCTTGGAAAAGGGGAGGTCACCAGAACCCAAAGTGAGAGAGGTGAAATTTGTTACAAGGTCAAGCAATTTCCTTGACCTTGAAAGAAATGAGAGGTGACCCCGAATATGGCATGGTCGTAAGGACATGGGTTCAAACCCATGTAAGGAGTGAGAACATGCAACCAGTGGAAACAGTGTATCTGAGTATATACTACATGGTTGGAAGGGGAAAGAGTTCCAAAGAACTGTGGCGTAGTGACTAAAAGAATTAGAAAAGTGTTTAATTGATTTATGAACTCTAGGGACAAAAGTGGGGGTATGAAGGAACTTGAGTTTAGGGGTACTACGTCTAGTATATCTTGAAGAAGTGTAGGGGTGAATTAGTTATCTTACGTAAACAGGTTGACCTTAAATGAGGATTTAGCTTGTAATGAGGCCTATTTTAAATTGTACCCTGTACCTGACTGGAAGCCAATGGAGTTTTTTCAGTTGAGGGGTGATGTGAGAAAATTTTAAGGAATGGGTGACAACCCAGCAGAGTGAGTTTTGCACTAGCTGCAATCTCCTAGACTCAAAATCAGTGAGTGATAAGAACAGGGAATTGCAGTAATCCAATCTGCTGCTAACCAAAGCATTTGCTAGATGTTTTAAAGTCTAGAATGGGGCGAATTCTGTAGAGGTCTCTCGCATGAACTCTAGTGGACTTTATGACCTGTGACAGATGGTCAGACAAGGTGAAATTGGAATCAAACACCACTTCGAGGTTCTTGACACTTTGTGCTGGTGAGACCTGATTACCAAGAATATTGATTGGAAAGCGAGGAAGGAGTTGTTTACCGTTGTTTTTCAAACCTATCAAAATAAACTCGGTTTTGTCAGGGTTGAGTTTTAATTTATTTTTGAACATGAAATTTTGAATGTCGTTTAGGAAATTCTTTAGTTTTTGTATAGCTTGAGAGAAATTTGCTGGAGAGAGTGCAAATTCTTTAGTTTTTGTATAGCTTGAGAGAAATTTGCTGGAGAGAGTGCAATGTATAAATGTGTGTCATCTGCATAGAAATGGTAATTAATACTACTGTGAGAGTGAATGATTGAGCTGATTGGGTTAGCGTAGAGAGAAAAAAGAATTGGACCAAGGACAGAGCCCTGGGAGACCCCATAGTGGAGGGCAACAGGATGTGAGAGTGTGCTGCCTACCTTGACCGAGTGTGTCCTCCCCAACAGGTATGATTTGAACCAGCCGAGTGCCAGTTCACTGATTCCATAGTAACCATTAAGTCTGTTCAGGAGAATGGTGTGGTCAATGGTATCGAACGCAGCGGAGAGATCTAGAAGGGTAAGGGCTGTAACAGACCCTTTGGCCATATTGAGAAGAATATCATTGTGAATCTTAAGGAGGGCACTTTCAGTAGAATGCTGTTTTCTATAAGCCGATTGTAAGGCCGGCATCGTCAAGGTGATTTTGTAGCTGGGCTGCTACTACCCTTTCAAGTATGTTTAAAATAAAGTTTAGATTAGAGACAGGCCTGTAATTTTTTAAAACTTCTTTGTCTAAGGATGATTTTTTGAGGATTGGGGTTACATGGGCCTGAATTACTGAATGAGATGAGATGGACTCATTTTGAGGGGCAAGAGTTTTTGATTCATGACAGTGGAAAGGGAGTAAATAACAGGATGATGGTTTTTGCTACATCAACTGGCCTATGCCACCTTGCTAGGAGCAGTCAGTGGTCATGGATGGAACTTTTGCTTCAGCACCAAAAATTTTCTTCCAATTGTATATTTTCCGTGCTCCTCTTGGGGAACTTCTGTAGCATGTGTACATGCTTTCCTGAATGGCCAATCACAAAATGTATATGAAGAACTCTTTACTGCAGTCAATGAAAAATGTGAAAAGTTAGGGTTTAGCTGTGATCCAGAGCACATCAATATGGACTTTGAGCTTCTTGTGATTAAAGCTTCTGATCCATCTGTGGTGAGCATACCCATATTCAAGGTTGTTTCTACCATCTCACCCACAATATGTGGAGAAAGATCCATGAATTAGGCCTTTCACAACTTAATAAAAATGACAAGGATATTAAACTCTTCTGTTGGATGATTGACGCTATAGCATTTCTGCCTTGTGAAGATGTTTAAGATGGAATGAGTTATTTGCAGTCTGTTTGTCCTGATGAACTACAAAACTTGGTAGCTTACTTGAACTCCACATATGTCTCTTAAAGCTTTTGCACCATTCAGATTACAGGGGGGTATTAGAGAGGAACAGCCACCACTGAGATTAAGAAGAGTGACACCAATGTTTGCCCCAGATATTTGGAATGTCCACACAGTCACTATTGAAAATTATCATTGTACCAATAACAGCTGTGAGGCATGGAACCATGGGTATCATGAAATGCTCTGTCATGATCATCCATCAGTTTGGCGGCTATTGAAGCCATTCAGAAAGATAAGGCTGTGTTATCCACGCCTTTACTCCAGAGGAACAAGACATGCCACCACAGAAGAGAAAGAGAATGGCAACTGAAACTCTTCAAAAGAGACTGAAACAACTGTGTTTAGACTACACCAGCAAAGACAAACTCTGGAAGAGTATTTGAAGTCGGTTGGGGCCACTATCAGACTTCACTAAAACACTAATTAAATGCTGTGGACTAAAGTGCTTGTATTGTTTAAAAGTACTGGTTGTGCTTCAAACTTAACTAAAACAGTTATAAAATGCAGTGAAACAAAATGCTTAAGAGATTTTGTTTAAAAGTTAATGATTGTGCTTCAGAGTTATTGCTCACAAGTTACAGGTTGTTTTGATTGGTCATTATACTAACCAAAAGTTGATCTAAATGTTGCAGATTAATGTAATATAATAAAAAAAATATTAGAGACCTTATTTTATCAGTATTGTGGGCAAACATCTGACTCCATAAAATTTGCTGTGGGCAAAGGTCCTGTGAGCATAGGTCCGTGTGGGCAAAGGTCCTGTGAGCATAGGTCCGTGCGGGCAAAGTTCCTGTGGACAAAGTTCCTGTGGACAAAGTTCCTGTGGACAAACGTCCGTACACTCTAGTGTAGTGGCCCTTGGTGTGTAAAGAAGGGTTAAATGTTAGTTCTCACTGGCGACTCTAACATAGATATCTTGTCTAATGTACTGTTACATCTTTAAAGTCTTAGATTCAGTACTCCAAAAGCATCAACCTATTCGTTTCTTTCAAGCACATCCGTCCACACACACATATTCTGGTGTAACTTACAAATTACTAATCTTTATTTGTCATATCTCAACGCAAAATACAATAGTTTTGACAGAAAAATCAAACACAATTAATTATCTAGATAAATTTCACGCATCAGTTGTTTTTCTCCAATATACCAAAATTTCCAATAAAAAGCTGTGCTGTTTTAAGAATCTTTAAGAATCTGCATTGTATTTCTCAAGGTATCAATTATTGAGTTATTTATGAAGAAAATGATACGTGGTAAAAAGCTCAATTTAAACAACAGTTTATGACATTGTTAAAATTAGTGAAGGATAGTGAAGAGAGAATGAACTGGCCAATTACCCATTAGGGCGTAATGTGTTTACTTCTTGTGGATATCACTATGCAAATACTAAATATGTGTTGTATTATTTCAAATTGAAATTGGAGCATCAACTTTTCTTCTTCTTTTTTAATATATTGGTTTGTGCGTGTAAATTAAAATATGTACAATGCACTAGACAGTAGTTACAAGCATTCAATATTATAAATTATATTCACCAAGTTATCGTCTAGTTGCACATGAAATAACTTAATAGTTTTAATTTACTCCTACTGTTAAGAATGGTTGCCAGTCATGATATATATATCACCGAACTAATGAAACGATAAAAAACTGAATCCACATATTGTTAACACCGTTTACCTTTAAAATAACTTTACATGAATTGTAAAAATTATACAAAAAAGTTAATTATCATTGTGTAATTAGTGAGTATTTCATTAAAAGGCTGAATGATATTTCCTCAGAGACACGATGTTTGATGTCACAATATCAAAGGATAAACAAAAAAAAAACCGCCAAATGGAAATAATTAAAAAGTTATGATTAAAAGTGATTTTATATTTACATAACTCAGAAATCAAGACATGGAGAAGATTTACTCACGGGAGTAGTGAATATTTCAGGATGTCTTCTACTACAGGAATTGAACAACATAGGACTAAACTGGAGGGTTTCCTTCCTATATTTTCCTTCATCACAATCGCTATTGTGCTGATAACATTGTCTTATTCTCGACATGGCTACCTCTTCAAAAGCTTTAGCAATATATCTAAACCAGGCTTGGATAGTGCCACATCAACACCTTCTGTTCTGCCTCTACAACCGTGCTGGCCTCTTGTCAATGTAACCAGTTCAAGTTTCACTACAGATTGCTTCTACGAGTGTCTGGGTATGAATTCACGCCTTCCTCAACATCAGCTAAGTCAGTCTCAAATCGTTGAAGAGGATACTTTAAATGTTTCAACGCTAAACAAGTTACCAGCTTCGCTTCAATTTTTACCAACTTCTAGGAATCCCTGTTTCTTGACTACTAGTCAGAATCATACCAGGTTAAGGTACGGTATTGGCACCCAAAGTTTGTTGGTTCTTAAGAGGAGTTTCACTTTGATACACTAATAGAGCAACATGTATTATTCATCGGTTAAATCTTATCATTTAATATAAACCTTAATGTATTATTTTGTAGGAAAACTTCTGATAGCAGGGGGATTCGTGGTGTAGCAGTTAGAGTGCTCACCTTCAACCTCTGAGGTCACTGGTTCGAATATCAGCCCGTACACTTCATGTTGGAAAGTTGGTCATTGCTTCCAATTAAAGTGCAGAATCTTGACCAACTAGTATGCACTGGTTCCTCCACCTGTAAACTACCTGTCGCAATATGACCTTGGCTGTTGAACATGACGTACAACAAAAAATCAATCACTTCTGAGAGTACAGTGTGTTAAAAAAATACATTGTAACCATTTAATATAAAATATCTTTGCATATTTAACTGACACTGATGAATTTTGACAAAAGTCAAGAAGATGTAACCCCCATTCATGATCATTAGTATATTTTCAAGATCTTTGTAATTAATTATTGGTGTTGTATTTTTTGCACTGACTGCGCTCCCCACAGTTACCACAACTTTACAAGATGCCACTACAGTAAAAATGACCTGCATGTTGTCAGAATAAGTATAACCTTTTTGGTACTTCTAGGTGTCTTCCATATTTCTTTCTCGCGGGTTTTCCAAAGACGGGAACTACTGACCTATATCAGCGCATTCGTCTGCACAGATTCATTCAGAACCCATTGAAAAAGGAACCTCACTGGTGGAGCAACACAAACAGGTAATAACACACTAATGTACAATATTTGAATTATATAACTTGAATCGATACTAGGAAGACGTCTGTCTGATGAGTTTATCTCTCCTAACATGTACCATTGCTTTATGAATACATATTTGAAAATGATATGGTACAAATTTGAGCCTTAAGTAAGGCTACTGTTTGGCTCTCACAAAGAAAAATATTTTTATAGATATTGCTTTGTTACTAGTCCTCACTGTAACCTTCTACAACCTGAGCGCAAATTGTTGAGTTGGATTTCATTTGATTATAATTTTTTTATTAACACAAGCGCAAGTCACAAAATATGCTGAATAGCATTTTACAGGGCACTTTAATGAGCGCTAAGGTAGTTTGTATATGTAATCAGTTCGCTAAATTGGCATAAGACTCGGAATCTACACTCGGACATCACCGCATATGTTTAATATATATAACATCATTTTGGCTGCCATTGTCTCCACATTTTTATGATAATGTACATTGCCATAAATATATTAGTGTTACTGATGATATTCAATAGTCAATTAGGATTCTGTATTCTGTTTTGTCAACCTCAAACTGGTTGTGTGCCAAGTTATCACCCCAGGTAACTAGTAGACTAATAAATCAGAGGAATGCGTTGAAAACAGTTGAAATTTTCCATGTTTTGCGGTATATTTAACAACGGATAAATAATCACAAAAACCCCATCTGGGATCCAGGGGCCGGTTTCACAAAGGGTCTCAGACTTAGGCTAAGTCAGGGACTTAAATCTGAGTCTTTTGTCTTTGCCAAGTCCTAGACTTAAATGGATTTCACAAAGGGTGACTTAGCTTGTCATATAACCACGGTGGTTTTCTAGGTCATGTGACCCTTTATTTCTACTCAAAATATTTTAGTGGTAACATATATCCCTTGTTTAGCTCATTTTATCTTTGAAAAAAATGCTGTATTTTTAAATGGGAAACCTTATAATCACACAGACATGTCCAAAGAATAATGTAGGGCAGTGTTGTATATATTTATTCTTTATTTTCAAGCATTTCAAATTTTGAAGTGAGAAAAATATATGGCGGCCATATTTAAGTCTTTGTTTACAAAAGATAAGCCCACTCTTGGGTAGACTTAGCCAAAGCATAGACTTAGCAGCTTTGTGAAATCCTCCAAGTCTAAGATCACAGACTTAGCCTCATTTTAAGACAAAAGTCTTCAATTTAAGTCTAAGTCTGGGCTAAGTCCTTTTGTGAAATCGACCCCAGGAGAAGCTAAACTTGCTATTGCCACCATTAAAATAATGTGGATGACTAATTCCTGTATTAATGACTTTAAAAGATAAGTAATGTCTTAGTATCTTGTATGTTTAATATACTGTATTTACAACCACATTTTTCTCCAATTCTGTATGTTTATATACACAGGAAGCCATTCAATCACTATCTGGACCAATTTGCACCCAATCATGACTTCCCTAACATGTCAAACCAAGACTACCAAGTAAGAAAAACAGCAACAACTATTTTCGGGGACTTTTCTACAAGAGAATTTTTAGATGAAAATGTGACAGCAGACTGGGTTCCACAAAACTCTACACTGAGCAGAGTTAAGAAGCTGCTCCCTTGTGCAAGATTTCTAGTGATGCTCAGAGATCCTGTGGAAAGATTGTATTCAGATTACTTGTATTTTTCGGGACGTCAGTTGAACTCAACAAGGTTGAAGGACAGGCAACATATAACACCGGAGGATTTCCATTTCAAATGTGTCGCGAGTATTCATTGGTGGAGAGCTTGTTTGCAGAAATATAGAGGAAATATTAGGCATTGTTTACATGTTGCAGGCAATATTACAGGTTTACCACCGATTGGTACATCTCATAGTAAATGCTGGAGTCAACATAATTATGCATGTAAGGCCTTCAAGAATGGCTTGTATTATTACTATATTATAGACTGGCTTCAGATATATTCAAAATCTCAGTTTATATTCATACGCCTCGAGGATTATTCTAAGGATAAAATCAGGGTGATCAATAAAGTGTTAAGGTTTCTCGGGACAAGGTATTTTAATAATGAAGAATTGCAGAAAGTTAAAAAGATGTATAAACAGGTGCCAGGAGGGTCACTTCTCAGAAGTAGCTATCCTCCAATGTGGCAAGAGACAAAAGCTATGCTAAAGAAGTTTTATAGTGAAAGTAACAACAAATTAGCTAGATTGCTTGGAGATGACAATTATAATTGGTAATACATGTAATTTATTATTGTTGTAATAAATTCGAGTCAGTCTACAGTGGGTAATGTTGTGATTTGTCCACTATATTGTTGTTTACTTGTTTGTTTATTTCTTTGTTTGTTTTGCAAAGTGCTGTAACTCAATCCTTCAGTGACTTACAATAACTTATCATATTAATGTATAACAATATCGTTATGATTGTCAGAGACTCTTATTTATGATTCCAAATAATTATGGGTAACTGTGTTTGTACTACTTTTTGCCAGAAATGACTAATTAACAAAGTTGTTGAGTAGTTAGAATATACATTTTAATGTTATGAGTCTTTACAAAACTGTTTTAAGTATGGCCAAAATTGCCTAAATATTTATGTATGTATCTGTTATGTTGAAAAATTAATAAAAGTTAAGTGTTATGTTATATAAGTGTTCATATATACGAAGTTCATATATTTTCATTTGAAAAACCAACATTTCTATTGCATTTACTTCTCTAGGCACATCAACCTGGAAAATGGAATCAGAGTTTAACACAAGTCATATATGACAGAATGTATCTCTATATAGATAAAATGGAGCCCAAGGTAGGAGTCACATAATCATAAAGGATGACGTATGCCCTTTTTACTTTTACCAAACCACAGGAAAACCTGCACTCCATCAGGTCTGAATATGTGCACGTTAAGGGCTGGTTTAGATACAGACACAGGGTTAAGGTTTAATCTTTGCGCCCTGTGTTAAGTGATCCATTTTACTACATTCTTAGTTAGTCTTAATATGAATACCTGTACATAGATCTATTAAGGTATAGCGTATCTAAGATCTGGAGACAAGAAACAACCCATACATGCATATGTTTTCCAGAAGTGCAGAAAAGGGCATAGTAATTTAATTGAGTACATTATACCTAGGCACACCTGTTCTGATATCACAAATTATAGCTAAACAGCCGATGAAGTATGACCTTTTTTACTCTCACCAGGCCACAGGAAAAACTGCACTTCATCAGTTCTGAATATGTACACATTAAGGACTGGTTTAGAAAAATCTGATTTTTCAGAAGTGCAGAAAAGCACAAAGTAAGTTAACTGAGTACATTATTCCTAGGCATAGATTTCCTTACTGCAATCACAAACTTTAACTAAACAGACTCGTCTACTATCCATTATGGTTTGACCAGTTATGAGTCACTTTGTATTTGGATAGGCTATCTTTGGTAAGTTTCTCATTTGCCTAGGATGTTTTGGCTAGAATTCCTCAAAACTCAGAACACGTTATCAGATGGAAATCATACAGAAAGAAAACACATTCAGCTGTTTCAATTCCAGATACAGTGGCATTGGAAATCTCATCTAGAAGAATATTTAAAGCAAAGAGGAGGGTGGTCTTCCATGAGTGTGAATAAAAAGACCAAAATATGCACAATTTTCAAATAAATTGATTTATGCCTATTGGATGGATTGATCCAATATTCCACATCCACCACTGCTCACGCCTCCTTCTGTGAACTGTAGTTGGAGTGTTGTATTTGGGAGTGCACCATTCTGGTATAGAAAACTGCATATCCTTAGCTGAGTGTCGTTTTCCAGTAAAATGTTTGGAAACAGGAGTCACTCTACTATCCTTTGGTTTGTTTACTGAGAGTTTGTGTTCATAGATTCTTGCTCTGAACGCCCTTCCTGTTTCACCTACATACTATTTATCACACTTTTTACAGGTGATTAGATATACAATGTCACTTAATTCACATGATATTAAGTTTGGCCGATTGTTGGATTAGTATATATTTCCACTGATCTTACAGGTAATGTCAATGATTTTGGAAATTAAAGGGCAGTATTTACATTTACCCAGTCTCGAGCAATGAGTGGGTATTTGTTGTTTTATTGGTCTCCATATTACTTGGTGGGTATGAAAGGAAGCCTTGGTAAGCATATCTCTAAGATTTGGTAATCTTTTGAAGCCAGTGATAGGTTTGTCTGGAAATGTATTGGAACAGCTATTACTATGTTGGATTATGTTCCAGTTATCATGAATGAACCCCTTGATCTTTGGGGTGCATGGATTGTATTTGGTAGTCATGACTGGGGTGGTATTAGGTTCTCTTGTCCTTACCTCAAGTAGGTCATTTTGTGTAAACCTACTTGCTCTGAGCATGTGATTTTGAGGGTATTGAATGGGTACCCACTTTTCATGTAGTGTTCAATCATTTTAATTCCATTATCAATGAAATCATCATTTTTGAACAGATTCTCCTAATTCGTAAATTCGGGAGTTCTTCACACACCTCAGCACTTGTCTTGCGTTCCTACCATTTGACATTAGTGGCTTTCCTGAGTATCTTGGTGTGCCATTCAACGTATGTTCTATCTTTGATGTTACTGTCCAGCTCTCACAGCTATATAAAAGTGTAGATTCAAAGGCGGCTTGCAAAGAATCTAACTTTGATTTCTTTACTTCATGTTCGAATTCCACCTGCAGTTCATCTTGTTCAGTGCTTGCCAAGCTTGTGCTTTTCCAATTTTTATGTCTTTATCAGTGCTGGCAACCCATGATGCCAGGTATTTGAAATCTTCTACTTTTTCTAATTCAATACCATCATTTGTTTTTAGAGCAGTCCCCTTTGTATCTATGTTGTTATGTTAAGTTATTGTGTATTTGGTTTTCTTTGCATTGACAGCAAGACCAACTTTTTGGCACTCACTCTCTGAACTCTTGACAGTGTGCTTTGTGCTTGTTCTATTTTGCCTGATTACAGTGCAATGTCATCTGTAATGTCTGGGTCAGTTAATGTAACTGTGGACAGTCTCTGTAAACTTCTGGATGATATGGTGAACCCAAATTGCTCTTCATATCCATTGAGTGCCCGTCTTAACGCATAGTCAAGAACAACAATGAATCAGAATGCAGCAAGTGTATCTCCTTGCATTCAAATTGCTCAGTTTCACCATCTGGTGTTAATACTCAGGCTTTGGTGTTTTGATACATAGTTTCTATAGCATGTACAAGTCTTTCTTGTATACCATATGCTTGTAATATCTTTATCATTTTGCCTGTGTATTAAGTCAAAAGCCTTTTTGAAGTCGATGAAAGTTATTACTGCTGGTTTGTTATTGTTTTTCACTCCTTCAATAATTCTTCATATGGCAAGTATTTGAGATACTGTAGTTCTTTTTGTTCTGAATATGTTTTGATTTTTCCTAAGTTTTAGGTCTAGTACCTCTCTAATATGGTTTATTATGAGTATTAAATATTTTGCCATTATACAGGTTAGGTTGATGCCTCAGTAGTTGTCGGTCACAGATAGATCACCTGACTTAGCAACTGGAATTATGTTCATGAAAGACCATTGTGGTGGTTTGTCACATTGCATATGTGCCTTGTTACAAAAGTTAAGACAGATGTCATCAAAGTCACAGCACTTAAAGACTTCTGGTGGGATTCCATCTGGTCCTGTACTTTTACCTAGTTTGAGTGATGTTTTTACCGTCTTGGATTCATCAAGAGTAAATGGAGTGTCATCTATATCTAAACACTTGTACACTGCTGGAATTGTCTCTTCTGGTTCTTCTACTTCTGGTGTATTGCCCAGTAAATTGCTAAAGTGTGTGAACCAGGTGTTAACCCTCTCCTCTGGACTCTCACCTGCTACTTGACCATCTTTTGCATTCTTTCTTCCAGAGAGCTCATTCACTGCCTTCCATCCTCCCTGAACCTTGTCCATCCATTGTGTTTTCAATCTGCTCATTGCTTCCTCTTCCCTTATTCTTTCATAGGCATCATAGAGTTCTTGCAGAGCTGTTTTCCACTTTATTTTATCATTGTTTGCACTTTCAGTGTAATTCTTATGAGCTTTGTCCATCATTTACCTGATGGGTATTATTTCTAGGTGTTTCGAAATACTACTTCTTTTTGTCTTCACTCTATTAGGCACTAGTTCCTTCATGGCTTGATTGTTAGTCACTACAAAGCCGGCATTATTTTCATCATTACTTCTTTCTTCTAGTATCTGGAATCTGTTTTTGACAGCTATGCTGTATTGTTATTGTAAGTTTGTTTTTTTCCTGAACTGATGCCAGTCAAATTTAATACGTTTTTTTGTGTTTAGGAGCTCTCAAGCTCAGTTTGATGGAACTTGTTACTACTCTGTGGTCCGATCTCAGCATGTGGAAATAATTGAAAGCTCCCACATTTCTTGCACTGTTTCTCCACTTTCTGTGAGTGTGTATATACTCAAGTTGTTTCAAGCTGTCTGATGCTCTCTCTTTAAATGCCCACAGTTTACCCTTTCTTTTCTGGAATTGAGTGTTGGCTGCTATCAGGCCATGCTCCAAAAGAAAATCTACCAGGTGAGAATCTGGTTTATTGAACTGTGGTAAGTGTGAAGGGCAGCTTCTGGTCCAAGTCTGGCATTGAAGTCACCTAATACTATCAGGAAGTTATGTGCTGGTTTTCTTTGAATTGTATCTCCTAGTATGTTGCAGAATTCTTCTACCTCATTTTCCGGTGCAAAATTTTTGTCAGTGCTATAACTGTGCTTTTGGGATTTCCTGTAAACTCAGCCACTAGTAGTGTTCTTGGATGTACTTTATTTACTTTCAATAATGCCTTCCTTACCTTGGCACCTAACAATAATCCTACTCCACCTTGTGAAGCTTGTGCATTGTTTCTCCAAGTTGATCATGTTATTAAATGATGATGATCACCTTCTTTCCTGTATTCTATATCATCGTTGTCTATAATTCTATGTTCTTTTATGCCAATAATCTCAATTTGATTTTTATGTGCCAGATATGCTAATTCCTCTTTCCGGTCGTCCTTTTTGATTGTGTTTACATTAAAGGTTGCAATCTTCATTGAATGTCTGCACTTTAAAAGTCACCTTGGTTTACTACTGTTTTTCACAGGTTCCCACTGTACTTGGTTTAGAGAGCCCACTTCATTCTGTCGATCCACAAGTGGTCAACCAATATTACCAATTCTGTCAGTAATCCTGCTCACTCCCAGAGCTGGAAGTATAGGATTTGTGTTCTGTTGTGATTCCATGTTTTTGCTTTACAAGGCTAGTAATACCTGTGGGCGCCACTCCACACTGGAATACCCTAGGACAGTGGACAAACCAAGTCATCTCATACGACTTCATTACCATCCATCCAACTATAATGCACACTGTGTGTGGGTTTAAGAAGTCACCTCCGTTTGTAGTGACTAAAATCCTGATTGGTATTTTGAACTCACCCTCTGTCGGCGGACATTCATAAATGTTATTTTGATTTCACCCTCTGTCAACGGACATTAAGAAATGGACTTCATGTTTTTATGAGGGCAATTGCACAATTTAACAGGTGCTTTGTTTCTAACACTACTTGTCTCACCAAGTAACATAAACAGCATAGCATGGCAAAACAAAATATTGATTTGTAAATAATCTTTGTAATAACATTTGCTAAGCTTGCAATTTTTTTCTTGTATCAAATGTCAATATTGACACTTCTATTTCAAATCTTGATTCCTTTTAGTTAATTTCCAAGACATTTTATGTTCATAAAAAGTCAAATTGTGTTATCAAAGGAGGCTAGGCACTAAGAAAAAGTTACACCTAGTAAATTTCTTTGGTTAAATAGTGATTCGGTATTCAATCTTATCAAAGAACTATGACAATAATAATCATTCAGAATTTATAACTGTGAGAAAATTACCTACCACAAACTCTAATTGCAGTTTTCTGACGTCACAGCCTCCAACTGTAGTTTCTGATACAGCATTAGGAATTCTGATGCGTTGAAATTTCTATTACATCATATGCATGACAAGTCTAGCTATACAGCATGTCGGTAAAATGTTTTAACATCTAAATAAGGATTGAATTAAATTTATATTCATTTATTTATTGATTAACATATGTAATTTTATCAACAGAATTTTAAATTCTGTGTGCAGAACTTCAAGTCCCACTTAAACCAATGAACCACAATGATTGCAAATTCTCTCTATAGAATTTTTAATTTTGTCAGATTTTAAGTTCAGTCACAACATATACATGATTGGTCAGAATGTTTTCGAGTGTCCTTAACATGAGAATAACGCATATGAATTACTTTTGTGATGCTCTATCAGTTCAATGATGTATTGTAATAACAAGAGATTCAAATTGTCATTTTAGCAGTCACACATATAGTTATAAATTAGTATCAGAGTCCACGACACACTTGTGTCAAAACAATGCCCACTCAAGTCCAACAGATAGCCACATCTGACCTCCATCCTACGTTACTTACATGCTTTCTTAAATTGCACACAATGGTCGAGGAATATTTTTGGCTTGAGTAATTGATCAGAATAAAAGTAAGTTGTTTGGGGTTGTTTGCATGTGATTATTAGAAAAACATTTTTAAAAGTTAACTCAGGTATGTCTTTGTAATATGATTAAAAACTTATTCCAAGTTTATCACTTGATTATCTTGCTGTTGAGGTTTGAATGTATTTCGGATAAAGAGTCTGATAAACATTATTTAGTCTACTTTTAATATGCACACAGTTAAGCGGAGATTAATATTATGCTGGTGTATATGACCAAATTTAACAAATCAATAAAAATGTTGGTCGGAAATAAATAAATCACACTGTAGGTATCAGGTCTAAACCAGTCTTCTACATTTTACCATGCTGCAGGAAGGCGTAGCCATAGCTTTAGATAAAAATCCTTTATTTTGAATATGTTATAGGTTATAGACCAATTAATTACATGGCATTTGTATATGTCAGCATGTTTACTTAATCATCATATTTGACAGAGGAATATAGGGGGCCACGGTGGCAGAGTGGTAACACTCTCGCCTCCCACCTCTGAGGCTGGGGTTCGGTTATTGGCATGGCCTCAAGTGGGAAAGCTGGTAGTTGCTTGCTGTTGGTTGGCAGTTTACAGTACAGAACCTTGACCAACTGTATGTACTGGTTTCCTCTGCTCTTCCAACTACCCGTCGTGATATGACCTGTTCTGTGTTGAGAGTGACGTAAAACCCCAAATAAATAAACTGACAGAGGAATAAGTGATTTTGAATGCCTTTTAACCCTTTCACCTTGGTTTTTAAAGTGTCTTTGCTTTGAAAATTAGGACGCAATAGATGTAAACTGGTACAGTTAGGTTGCCTCACATAGCTTTCATATAGGTAGGTCAGAGGATGGAGGAAAGCAGTGCATACTGGTTGTTCATGATTCTGTCCTGAAAACACTGGCCACCTGCTAGCAACTGTCCACTGTCCCACTTCAGCAGAGGCGGAGAATCAACCCAGGACGTGAGAGGTGGGTGTGTTTCCCACTTCACCACCTTGATCCCTTAATAGGTAGAGATTGTATGAATTATTTAATTTTAAAACATTAAGCATCTCATGTGTGTAAACTGATCCCTGCAACCCCTACGTTGTCCTAGGGCACAAATATTGTTAACAGAACTTTGCATTTAACCTGTAACCAAAATATTTTCTGATGCAAAAGTACACCTGTATTAGCTGTTGATTGATGGTGTACCCACATTTGGAGTATTCATTTCAATGTAGAGATTGTATTATCGCCACTGTAAAAGCCTCTATAAAGGAACTACATTAAAAGGTTTAACCACGAGGATTAAGTTATTAAGTATAATAATTGTACCATTTAACCAAATCAAGTCATATTGATATAGATATTGTGTCTCCGAAGAATTTGTCCAAGAGCAGACCATGAGGCAGCCTCACTCTTCACCTCTGGGATGGCTGACCGTTCTCATGTATGGAACAGCATTCCTTCTTCCTGGTACCTTTGGGCAACTGACTTATGAAATCAGCATCAATACAAAGCTGGTATGTGCTATCATCACTGATAATTCACTGCTTCAACCAGTTGTTTCATTTTATGATGTTTTGATGGTATCATGGAAACCAGAATTAGTGTTTGCTCAACATCTGATTTAGACTGAGTGCACATTTCCTTCATGATAAGGGATATTTTAAATGTCAGCACATTCGGATTGGTTTTACCATGCACTGTGTGCAATAACCACAAAAAAAACAGGAATAGTGCCAAAGCCAGTCATGTCAAGTGTGTATCAATTTAATTCTGTATCGTCTGAACATTATAATTTTAACTTATATAAATCACAAGATACGTCATGTTAATATCATATTGTTTAAACACTGTTATTCAGGTATGTTTATCATAATGAAGGTGAATTTCTGCAGCACCCAAAATATATTACATATCCTGCAGATGGGTCTGTAAATAGCAAGTATTTTCAGTTGTACTAGTTCATTCAGTTTCATTATACTCACATCCCTTTTGATATTTATACATACATTAAAATATTGGACATGACCAGCTATAATTACCCAATTTCACGGTCAGAAGTTTGCTTTCAGACGGCCACCCTAATGAAGTCCTGATTTGAATCTTACTGCGAACCTTTCCTTAAAGAACAATCGTGATCTTTTCAGTTGTAACCTCTTGGGTATGAAAACCTATCTTTCAGATTATATGTCCACTTTTATCATGATACAAACATGTATTTCAATACAAAAGGATCTTAGTGATCTTGTCTCAAGAGAAGAATAGTGTTACAAGTCCATCGATTAATCTTCTCTACTTCCCAATAGCATTTGGGACTTGGCATGACGATTTATCAATAAGAATTCTGTTTACAGGGAAGCAGGTCACAAATCCTAGCTTTTTTAACCTTTTCAGTTGGGACAAGTCAGTTTTTGGAGGACATTCCTGTTTTTGCCTTTATCGGCAGGATCAGTTAGAATTTAGAATCATGAAGGTCTCTCAATTAATCATGAATGTTACATCGAGGTATTAGTGGCTGTAGTATTTGACATTTGCTACTCATTGTTTGAATGATTCACTGTCTTTATAGTATGGAAGTTTAAATATATACCCATTATTTTAAATTTTAGGTGCTATCCACCACTGAGGATGAATACCTGAGTTTCTGTCTGGATCCTTACCTCAAGCATGATCTCTCTACTCCCTGGGGTACTCTGAACTTCAGCCACCCTCGTGTTCACACTCTGGCTGGAGGACTGTCTCCTGCTATTCTTAGGTTAGAAGTATTAACACATACATACATATGAACAAACTCAATTGACCCCATAACCATCTCTGAAAGGTACCCAATAACATAAAGAGAATTCGTTCTCTCAAAACTAGTAAGCTTGCATTAAATGTCGAATGCATGATTCGTAACCCATGCTTAACTCAGGACTGTCTCCTGCTATTTTCCTGCTAAACTGTCTCTAGTTGTAATAAGTGATTTGTAACCCACTTACATCCCGTTTTCTCACATGTGTCTAGTCATTTTGCTTGTTGCTGAGGGCACTGAAAAATAATAAAAAAATGCCTTGTACATATTCACAGGTTTGGGGGCACAGATGCAGACTGGTCAGTGTTTTATAATGTGACGTCATCCAAAGGACAAGAAGAAATATGGAATATCACAAAACGGGTAGTGGAAGACAATGCTTTCATCGTCCCACTCTTCCCTCAGGTAGGTGTGTTTGATATAAAAATGCAAACAAAGATGCAGTAGTCAGTGTGCTAAATTAATAAAAGAAATTGACAAAATGCATAGTCATGGAACGATCCAGGCCATCAATCCAGGGTTATGACTGTGAAGGGAGGGAAGAATACTAAACAGAAAAACAGAAACAAAGACCCATTAAACAGCACAAAAGGTCAAAATAGTAACAAAGTAAAAATTTAAAAAAAACACTATTGTCAAATTGTGAGAAATAATCTTTTTGTTTTATCAAACAATAAATCATTTGAATAGAATCTTGAATATAATTATAGACAATATTCTGATACAAAACTGTATTTTTTTTATTTTCAGGACATTGATAACCTTCACAGTATTGCTGAGTCAGCAAAAGGTAGATTATTATTTGATCTTAACATACAACAGAGATACGGGAAGCAATGGAATCCTAGCAATGCCTTACAACTCATGAAGTACCTCGTAGAAAGGGGTTATGCACCAACTATGGACTTTGAACTCGGCAATGAGCCTGACTATCCACAGTTAAAGTTAGATGGCAAACGAATTGGTCAAGATTTCCTAATTTTAAAGAGTCTACTGAATCAAATGCCTGAATTCCAGAAAAGTAGGCTGGTTGGTCCAGATATCAGCATAGAGAATGGAGGTGAAGAATATGTAATTGCATCAGACTTTGCAGCCACAGTAAAGGATAATCTAACAGCTCTGACCTGCCATTTCTACTATTTTGAAGGCCCTGGAGCCAAACTGAGTCAGTATTTTGATGTCACATACTTTGAGAAATTTGAAGAGAGAATTTCAACATGGCATGATTTGGTCCAAAAAGCAAGTGGAAGCGACATCGATGTATGGGTCGGTGAGACAAGTGATTCATACAACAAAGGTAATATTATTGTATTAAGGTACTTTATTGAATGATTATTAGTTGCTAAGGTAATATTGTCAGAGAAATAAAATTTTGTGATTTATGTTACTATAATCCTTGCCTTGAAACCAATCTTTTTGCGTAAAAACATATTGTAAGTTAACATACATTCTGATCATCTTAGAAGTTGTTTAGATGTAGCACGCCAGTTGCTTAATTGCTCTTGAAAAATACTAGGATAACTGCAGAGGGGTAATTTAGATTCATATGTTATTATTTATTCATAGTTTAAATGCCGAAATACAATTAGTCTAAAACACCTGTCACTTAACCAAAATAGTTTATTTATTTATGACATAGAAATAGGCCATTGATTTTTTTTTCAAAACTGCCTTGAGTTATCACAATGACAAAACTAGCTAAGCTTTAACAATAACAGATGAATTTTCATATTAACACAATGGATTTAACCTTTTATTTAGAAATAAACTAGTTCAAATATGTGGGATGGACAAAATTATGGTGAATTGACCACATCTTATTGAAATGTTACTGTGGGACGTTTCAGTATGATAATCAATTACATCATAATCAAACATTATTTTATCTCAGGTACACCCAATGTGACTAACCGGTATGTCTCTGGATTTCTCTGGCTGGATAAACTTGGGGTTGCAGCAAGGAATGGCTACAAACTGGTTGCCAGACAAGACTTCTATGGTGGTAATTACCCACTCATTACAGACATGCTTGAACCCACTCCTGATTACTGGCTCTCTCACGTCTTCAAACAGTTAGTGGGCAAAGAAGTACTTAAAGTTGCCATCAACTCAAGTAAGACATCAGGAGAAAGGTTCAGGGTCTACGGTCACTGTACTTCACCCAGGGCTGGTTACTCTGCAGGCAGCATTACTTTGTTCATGGTCAACATATATGCGGGAGCAGTAGACTTCTATATAGATTCCAGGTTTTATGGGTCATCAGCTGATGTGTACTTGATGACCCCTCCAATGGGGGATCTTCTTTCTCCATTTGTGGAGTTGAATGGAGTCAGACTGCAACTGGTTGATGATATGACTTTGCCTAAACTGAACAAGAAGGAAGTTTTTTTGGCAAATATAATAAAGATGGATGCTTTATCTTATGGATTTGTAGTATTAAAAGATGTAAAAGCTAAAGCATGTTTAGGAGTGCTGTAAAATTATATACCTATTCAGACAGGTGGCAATACATGAACTTGAATAATATGGCACAAGTAATTATGGCTTGCTCTCATAATATTGAATGTTCATGAACTAGACTCAAGTGTCTTGGTGAATTGGAAATATCTTTGTCACTTGAAATCCTTGTATCCTTGAAACTTTTTAGATAAAAATTTACTAAATCCTAACCAGTTTGTGGATACAAAGATATAAGCAGGGTTTACTTCTTGCTTGAAACTCGTGATTTCGTGTTTTATCACAATGTTTCAGTAAAGCACATTTTAAAAAAAAACCACCCATAGAGCGCATACCTCCACCAAGATCAATCGTCTCCAGCATGGATTTTGCGTACAATTATAAGGAATCCTTTAAAGTTCATGGTAGCAGACGGTGATCCAAATCACCACCAAATTCTAATCATCTGTTCCTTGTGCTATTGTCAACATTTCCTGCAAAATTTCACCAAAATCTACCAATAAATTTTCGGGTTATTTGCAAACAAACACAAGCACTCTGAAGGGAGCCAAGTGCAGAGTTTGCACATTTTGCGCAGAGCATTGAGTAAATGGTCTCATTGATTTCTATGGCAATACAACTAAAAATTCCAGAAGCAAGAAAATTGACTAAATTGTGCCCAAATTTGAATCAGTTCTTTCTTGTAACATTTCTGGTTTTCCTTAAAAACTTTTTAACAATCCGTGCAGTAGTTTTGAAGCTATGCTGTAAACAAATGGCTGCAAGGGAGGAAGTCCAAATGGAGTAAAGCAATAGCATCAGACAACAATAAATTTTTATTATTAACATTAAGAGTTTGTTAACTGTTAAAAAATACTTATTAGTTATCACTTAAAGCATTTACTATACATATTAGTTCACATAAACCTATCTCATATCAGAGTTACATTGCTTGTATTTACCATTACTGAACAACAGAACATTTGACCTGGAAAACTATTTTTCACCCTTAGTTAGATACATATGGGTTAAGCTATTTCTTTCCAATAACTCAATAAATTAAGGCTATATGACAAAATCCTCAACCATTATGTTATCACTAAGATTATATACATTAACACATTGCAGACCCATGATGTAGTCACTACTGTTATCATAATTTATTAAAGACACCTGGCTGACTATCATTGAGTGAGCATAGTTCTGTAGCTTGTGAAAAAAGCGTAATGACATATAAACTTATGAGTTTAATTTTTTTGTGACCTGCAAGGTCAAAATGTCATTTGTTAACTTGTTAAAAAAATATTTAGGAATTAAGCTAAAATTAGAGTGTTTGATAAGTGTTTGATAAGCTGCTAACCCAAGAAAAAAAACATTTTCACTTGGGATTGGGAGGGTGGGTTTTCCATGTCCACTCAGCCATATGAACCTCACAACTGAGGTTTCTATGCTATCCAAAGCCTTTTTAAAGGCAATTTGGCCGGAATTTGGCCAGAAGGTTCACCTATTCACTCAACTCCAATCGCCAAACTCATGCATATTCATAACTCATAAGTTTATTTCTAATTACAATGTATAGCTGTCTGACGACAGTGTGCACTGACCAGTAACTCAAGTTGTTCTTTTACTAGTACCTGACATACCATTACTGGCCACAAACTAGGTGCACATAGTTTAATATTAAGACAGTTAAACTCCGAAAAAGTGGCCAGTACCAGGAAATAGAGCGAGGCCCGATAGGGCCAAGATTTTCAATATTTTCTGGTACTGGCCACTTTTGAGGAGTTTGGCTGTTGTAAACCCCACTCTATATCCTATCTGATGCCTGGTCCGAAGATATATGATACTCTGTACCCGAATCCTGCAATTTCTCTTTTTACATGAATGGATTAATCCTCCATAAATGGTCATAGAGAGAAAGTGTCCAGTATGTATTAGTATAGGCATATCAGTCAAATAGTTAAAACCTGCTAGTGAGGTTTACTGAATTTAAAGCGTCACCTTCAACTGAACTGCTGCGTTACATTAACTTCACATCGCCCATGACAAACAAACTTACAAACTGAGACTGAATAATATACCTTGTAAAAATTTAGCAAGGCAACAACCGAACAGAACAATTAAATTACTTCTTTGATGGAGGTAAATGTTATATTATTCTCACTGGTTGATTGATACAGGTAATTTCCTAATGCCCAGTTTGTCTAGCATTTGTGTAAACCATTGAAAACTGGTGAGCAATTTCCATTTTAGTAGCACTAGAACAGATTCCAGCACACAGCCTCAGTTCAAACGTCAAAGTACAGGTCCTGTGAGTATAGCATTGCCACCAGTTCACCTAGAGATCACAGCCTAGTTTGTTGTGATCACATCATCTAATTGTAAAATTAGTGGTCAGTAGTATTACATAAAGTACATAGTACTTTGGGAGCATGGTCAAATACATTGTGAGCATAACATGATAATTAAGCCATGCTCACCAAGACGTCATGCTCCCATGATCTTCTTTTTATCACTATACAACAATAAAGCCCTAAACAATAAGCTGTGCTCACAAACTCTTCTAGTGGTCACGTGATTCCCAGGTGAACACCACATACTAAGTCATACTCATGAGATCTCTCGTTCACTGCTTGGTACATGTCCAAATCAAAATACCAGTGTCTGCAACGCGTTAACGGTGGCCTAGTGAGTAACACAGAGGTAACACAGTGAGGTACACAGAGGCCATGAGTTCGATCCCAGGCACAGACACATGGCGGCTATGATGACCACTTAAAACGATAGAAAGATGACCACTTAAAACGGTTTTATGTCCCGTTCAACAGCCTGGGTCATATTGGGGAAGGTCTTCAGCATTGCCACTTGTTGGAGTTGAACCCACACAAAGGTGACTGTCTGTGATTAGATGCCAAACTTGCTAACCTTTAGGCCACTGAGAATCTCTCCCTTTGTCATTGAGTGCTCTCCCAAGTGGCGCCCATTTCAATAGCTAAGGGAATATCAGGACAGGCCCGCAGTAAAACCCCATGTGTTGTCAGAACCTAGATTTGAACCCATAACAACTACAGAGATGAGAGATCAGTGTTAAAATGCCAAACCAACTGGTGAAATAACCCGACTTCTGGTGAAACTTAAATTTATTTATTTATTTGGGGCTTTTACATCGCTTTCAACACTGTACAGGTCATATCACGACGGGTAGTTGGAAGGGCAGAGGAAACCAGTACATACAGTTGGTCAAGGTTCTGTACCATAAACTGCCGACCAACAGCAAGCAACTACCAGCTTCCCCACTTAGATAGGGCTGTGAACCGAACTCCAGCCTCAGAGGTGGGAGGCAAGAGTGTTACCACTCTGCCACCATGGCCCCTGGGTGGTGAAACTTAAAACGCACATTTGAACTGTCACCATTTGAAATACGACCTGGATAGTGGTTTGTCAAAGTTTAAACTTGTGGGCAGTCTAACTCACACAGAGGTGACAGTCTGTGATTACATGCCAAACCTGCTCACCTAAGTGGCTATTCAGTTTAATATGAAAATTACAAGCTACCGCCCTGGGTGGGTTCGACTCCCACAAGTGGCAATGCTGAGGACAGGTCTCAGTATTGCCCTGACTGCTGACCAGGGCCCGTATTCACGAAAGGTCTTAGCCTGGGCTTAGGCTTAAAGTTGAGACTTTTGTCTCAAGTTTCTGCCCAAAACTTTTGTCTTAGGCTTAGTGGTATTCACAAAGAATTTAAGACTGGTCTTAGGCTTAGCCAAGGGCTCAACTTTAAGACTGGTTGGTACTGGGCTTAAATTTTGTAAAGAGGACTTAAATACGGCCGCCATAAAATTTTCTCCACTTCAAAATTTGAAATGGCTGTAAATAAAGTACAATTATACAGAACATCTCACTAAAGCAGTCTTTGGAAGTTTATATGTGGTAACAAGGTTTTCCATTTCAAAACAGCACTTTTCCTTAGATAAAATGCATTAAATGAAGGATATATGTCACCAATAGTATAGTTTGAAAAGAAAAGAAAGGTCACATGACACAGAAAACCACTGTGGTTATTTGATAATCTTGGACTTAGCTAAGTCACCCTTTGTGAATACAGTTTTAAGACAAAACTTAGCTGAGACAAATGTCTTAACTTTAAGACTGGATTTAAGCCTACGGCCTGGCTAAGTCTAAGACCTTTCGTGAATGCGGGCCCTGGACCTTAAACATCATGTTTGACTTTGTAATACTATCTTTTGTGATGGTGGCTTGTCGACCAAATATCACAGATCTACTACACATGGAAGTGTGCAATGATCAAGTACTGGTCAAGTACATAGTACACATCAACATATCCTCCCACAATACTCACTATAATACCAAAATTATTGGTCGAAATTCAAGTATCAATGATGTTTATCTTGAATCAGCACAGACAAAACCCATAGAGTCTATGCTGAATCTTGAGAATACTATTACTATTAAACTCGCGAACACTTATCAGAAGTATATTTGAACACACTCTGTACTGAACCTGGTAGCATACAAGGACTGTCTAATAAGGAGTTTGAAACATTTGTGATCATGTGACTAATTTGTACTACCAGCTTGTCTAAAACACAACATATCTAGTATATTTCCTGTGAATTAATTTTGCATTTAATTAAAATGGGAAGTTGTGGCATATTTTCTGTTATACTATTAGTGTGTGGAGTATCACAAGGATTGTCTGCAGTAGCTAATGACCCAATGCAATATGTTGTCAGTATCAATTTAACGCAGGTAAGGGTCGGTACTAAACCTCGAAAGTGAGTTGGAAGGTTCAAAAAGTATTGGATCACAATTATTTGGCCACAGGCAATTTTACTTCAAACTGAACGCAAAATGTAAAGTAAAAACAAACAGTAATTTTATTCTGGACATACTATATGTAATGCAGGTAATGGCAATAAGGTACTCCAGTTAGCTAAGTTTTACTACATATGATTAGATAAGAAATAGAATATATTTTAACCTAAATGTTAATATTTTACAGCAAGTATAAAACATTTTTGGAAGAAAATAACTAATATAATTATTACTTTGAGTAGTAATAATGTCCAAATGAAAAAAAAATGTTTTTCAAAATGATGCCAAAATTTTGCACAGACAGCTTTTCATAGCCATAAACATTCCCTGCAAATTTGGTGAAGATATCTTTATCAATAAATGAGATATTAAGGTTTATGTAAAAACGTAACGTACGGACGCACAGACGAAAGGCATTTTAAAAGCTCCCGGCCACAGCCTTCGGCCACTGGCAGAAGATAAAAAGCAATGTCTAGTAACTGAGCTAGCGGTGGCTATTTTCACCATCTATAAAAACAGTAGGATATAGTGTTTCTTTTCAGTTTTATAAGTACATTTTAACATATTTTATATCTTCTACATGCAATGTAGATACTTGACTTTCCCTGCACAGTATCTTACAGTGCAAATATCACCTATGAACTTGCAACAAAACATATTGTTTTTAGTATAGTTTTAGCCTGGGTTTATATTTTAATGTCTTTATCATCAAGCAGATCATTAGTGATATACAATCCAATTACATAATCCACTTGATAAAGAAGGCCACGGCCATAGCGGTTATCTCCCGCCTGAGGATCAGTAATAATTGAGAACTAAAGGAGATATAAGGCCTTTGTAGAAAGATAACCCCGCTTGACATTGAAGAAGGGGTCAAAAGTAAAAGTCAGCAATTGGAAAAGAGTCTCGGGCCATAACTTCCTGTAAGGCGTTTTCACATTTGGAACCCCTAGTAGCAATGATAAGGGAAATATAAGGCCTTTCTTTTTAATAGGATAATCCCATTGACATTAAACATGTGATATGATGGCCATTTTGTTTTCGAAACAATTCCAAATTACTATCAGGCTAACTTTCCTAGCTATATTTTTTGTATAAATTTGATTAACCTAGCTGCAATATTTTAGAGCATCTTGATGATTTTGAGATAATTGGCTATGGTGGCCATTTTGTTTTTCAAAATAAGGCCAAAATTGTTCTCAGACAATACACTTGCAGACCAGAACTTTTCATGGTCTGTCTTTACATTCTGAAGCCATAGCACCAATAATAAGGGACAAATAAGGATGGTTTAATGAGGGTACCTACCGTTAATTTCTTTACCTAATGCTATTTTCTAAAATTTAAAAGGGAAAACTACCTAAAACCATTCTATGCTTGCAATTTGATGAATTAATAATAAGTAGAATATCATTTTCATCAATTTTTACTTGCAAGTGAAAACTTTGAATACTACAGTTTATCCTTTAAACTTTCGACTTTGAAAAAACAGTTAAAGTGTAAATGATAAAAATGCAAAACAGTTGAAATTTTTCAGTGGTACCAACTGTTAATCTAGTGTCTTTAAAATGATTTAATGTGTAGTGAACCAGTCAATCATGGTACATACAGTTTACTATTTTACCCATTTATATATAAAGAAACACAAAACGGTAAAGCACCCACTTCCGTTTTACTGTTTTATGGTTTTGGAATATAGAGTTCTTCCTATTTACATTTTGACTTGATCTAACTAGGAAAACTGTATAAGTGTCAGGATTCAAAACAGAAAACAGCCTTTTTCCTTTAGACTGTTTATGGTATATTTTAGTAATTCATACTTTGTCACAGCCAATTAAGTGAAGGTCATTTCCTTGGTAACCACAGTAGTCTTAATTGTGACGTCACAATGTTAAATTTAAAAATATTATTGGGTTTTAAAGATTTTATATTGGCAAATAATTTGAAGGAATTGATTAAATATTTGGTAAGTGGGTGAAACAAACTATGGAGAGTACATCTACTTTGTGGTGACCTTAAACTCCTGCCAATAAGTTTATTATAGCAACTTTAAGGTTATCGTTTACAGGGCCAAAATAAAAAAAACCTCAGTGAATTTCACTGGGTGCTATTTGGACATTGAAAGCTGTATACTGTAAGTTGGTCTTAAAATCTGAAAAATAACAACTTGTGAATGACTTAAAGGTTTCTCAGTCAAGGGTTAGTCAAGCATTAGTACGGAGCCCAGGAAGGCCAAGTTTGCAAAAGCCAATTTGCTGAAGACTGATTTGACAAAGGGCTGGCTGCCTGTTTTTGAGTGTTTATAAGGTCCTGTGTCTCCTTTATTATAAGTATGTATGTCAAAGTTACTATACAGAGTTGAGGAACCACCATCATTTGTATAAAATGATCTATTTTTACAATAAATAATTTACGTTATGGCTAGATAAAATGTACACTGAAAATACATATATAATTGCTGAAAAGATTCATTGTGACAAAATCGTCATGGAATATATCAAACAGACTGTGTTGTGACATCTCTAACATGAATGACATCATAGACCTTTGAAGTGTCGGTTCTCATCAGCACATAGCTGTCCCCCCTCCCCCTACCTCCCGCAAAAAGACAGAATGGGGCAAAAATAAGAAAAAAATAAAAAGCTATTGCATTAAATAGTAAAAGGACTGATATTCATTGATGCTTAATGCCAGCATATAAACTGCTAAAAGGTGTATTACACATTTCTCATTGACTAGCTAGAAAATAAAATTAAGTATCCAACCCTTTCACTGTTGGAAACAGTAAAACAATAAAACGGATGTGGGTGCTTTACCATTTTGTGTTTCTCTGTATGTGTAATTGGAATGTACCTTTTACTATTTTTTGAATTAATTAAACTGTAAACAGAAAAAGGAGGATTGACTGTTTTTAAAAAGTTCTAAATATGGAAGGGTTTTCAAATTAACAGTAGGTACCTTGTGAGGGGGTTTTAAACCTACTCTTTTTTATTATTCCATATTCATAACATGCAAATTAATTATAGGTGTGTTTCAGTTTGTTCAGTGCGAAACAGTAAAAGGGTTGTATACTGTTTACCATTTCAATCCCAATAAAAAGAGGCCAGGTAAAGAAATTACGGTAGGTACCCTCATTATGATTTGGTGTGATGACCCTTTTAACGTTGAAGCAGGGGTCAAAGGTCAAATTAAACACCTGGAAAAGATTCCTAGGCCATGACTTCCTACAAGTTGTTTTCACATTCCGAACCTCTAGGACCAATAATCAAGGTACATACCGTTCACTAGTTTACCCATTTATATACACAGAAACCAAAAACGGTAAAGCACCCACTTCCGTTTTACTGTTTTGAAACAGTTAAAGGGTTAGATACTTAATTCTATTTTCTGGCAAGTCAATGAGAAATGTGTAAAGCACCTTTTAACAGTTTACATCCTGTAATAAAGCATCAATGAATATCTGGCCTTTTATTGTTTTATATCATACCTTTTAACTCTTTCACTATTTTTGCCAGATTTTGTCTTTTTGGGGGGGGAGTGGGAGAGGGGGGGCCAGCCATGTGCTGGTCGGAAGTGAATCTTGTGGTTATACTTCAAAGGCCTATGACATCACTCATGCTAGTGATGTCACAACACAGTGTGCTTTATATGTTCCATGTGGATTTTGAAACAATTCATTTCAACAATTATATATGAATTGTCAATGTAATTTAATCTAGCCAGAACTGATGTAAATGATTTATTTTAAATATACATAATTTTATACAAACGATGGCTGTTCTTCAATCCTGTATTGTAACTATGACATGCATTTTTGTAACAAAGGAGATACAGGACATTATAAGTACTCATAAACAGGGAGCTGGACAGATCAGGCCTCAGCAACTCGCTCCAAGTTAAATTAAACAATAATATGTAATGCAATAACAATATTTTTAGTGCTTAATCTCCATCAAATAACAGACAATATGGTCAACATTTATTTATGAATAGTATGAATAGTATCCTTGCATCCTTAATTCTAACTTGGCAAAGTGTGATGCAAATGGAAGAGGGGTTGAAATTCAATAGGCCAGGAAAAGTACACTGGCCAATGAAATAACAGATTACAAACAGCATGGTGATGCATACTAAATGTTAAAGTTAAGGTTCTCCCCAGGGAATGACCTAGTTGACACCAAGGTATCAACCCGCACAACATGTGGATCAGGCCAAGGCTACTACAGAGAGAGGAGAAGGGGGCCTACCACAACATTATGGCTGATCTGTATGCTACAGATATTCCAGGATTCACCAACTACATGAGGATGACCCCACAATTTTTTTAAATGATAAAGACCAGACTGGAACCACACCTTGCCAGGCAGGCCACCAACTACAGAGCACCAATCAGTGTTGGGGAGAAGTTAGCCCTCACCATCAGATATCTGGCCGCTGGAGAGTCCTACACATCATTATCCTGTCAGTTCAGGGTTGGAAGATCCACCATTTCCAAGTTTTACCAGAGGTCTGCAGGGCCATCCAGGATGAGTTCACCAGAGAGTACCTCAAATGTCCTACTACCCCAGATGAGTGGAAAGAACTGAAGAGGGAATTCAGGATCAGGTGGAATGTTCCACATGCCTCAGAGCCCTGGATGGGAAGCATGTGGCCCTGAAGAAACCCAAGAACACTGGAGCCCTCTACCACAACTACAAGGGCTTCTTTTCCATTGTCATGTTGGCCCTGGTAGATGGACAGTATAAGTTTAGATGGGTGGATGCAGGTACAGAAGGATCTTGCTCAGATGGCCAGATATTTAATGCCTCTCAGCTGAAGAGGAGGATTGAAGATGGCAGGATAGGCTTCCCTGACCCAGCTCTTATAATCCAGGGTGGTCCAGATGTACCCTACTTCACCCTGGCAGATGATGCTTTTGCCCTGAAGACCTGGCTCATAAAGCCCTATGGCAGAAGGATGTTAACCAGAGAGGAAAGGATTGCCAACTATAGAATTTCAAGGGGCAGGAGAGTTGTGGAGAATGCTTTTGGCATCCTGGTGTCAAGATTCAGGGTGATGAGGACCACCATTGAACTACCCCCATCAACAGTCAGGAAGTGGTCTTCACCTGTGTGGTTCTGCACAACATACTGAGAAGCCAGTATCAAGGTCAACCTGGTGGTCAGCAGCCTGGGGAGGACGATGATGATGATGTGCCTGGTGATTGTGGATTGATTGGTGGTGCTGCTGGTGGTGGCCAAGACAGAAACCCTGCTAGAGAAGCCAAAAGACAGAGGGATTACCTGAAGGACTACTTCAACAATGAGGGAGCAGTGGCCTGGCAAGATGGTAGAATATAACTCCTGCTGTAGTAACCAGTCCTTTTCAGGACTAACTATAACAGTCCTTTTCAGGACTAACAAACAGTCCTTTTCAGGACTACCAAATATTCCAAAAACAATTAATGAGCTATGCTTGCTACAGACAAACCCCATGACAAACATATCTTGTACCAATGCCCAAACAGAGAAACCCCAGGCCAAACATAACTTGTACCAACGCATAAACAGACAAACCCCATGCCAAACATAACTTGTTCAGACGGACAAACAGACAAACCCCATGGCAAACAGAAGTCACCCAACTGACAAACAGACAGAACCAGTGCTAAACAATATTCTCAAAAACAGGACCCAAACCCAAAGATGAATTGCTAAATAGAATAAATATTGCATATAATAAGAAAGCTAAATCCTCATTTCACTTAATTTGGGATTTATTTTGGAAATATATTTTAAACAGAAATGTTTTCCTGGAAATCTTGAAAATAAATTCTTCTACTCCACTTGACAAATAATTATTCGATATAACTAGTAAACTGATTTTAATAATTGGAGATTATGTTTGCAAAACACTTTGTCAGTTTTTTGGTTTGGGTTTTGTTTTCTATTGGGTTTGTCAGTTTTTCGGTTGGTGGTTATGTTTGTCATTGGGTTTGTCTGTCAGTTGGGAGTTATGTTTGTCAGTGGGTTTGTCTGTCAGTTGGGAGTTATGTTTGTCAGTGGGTTTGTCTGTCAGTTGGTAGTTATGTTTGTTATTGGGTTTGTGTGTTTGTGGGTTGGTATGTGATAATGCCTTGTAACTCTAGGAAAGGTGCAAGTGTTGGAATTTTCAATTACAGATTTTAACTATCCCATGGATTTTCAGCTAAAAATGGGCTGATTAATGGCCATATTGGGAGTTTTTTTTAATATTTTTTTATGTGGCCTTTGTTGTTATGTGTGGTACCATGGGTTATTTATTTCATGTTTGGGGTGGTGTAAGTGTTGGGCTTTTTTTTTTCTTGTGATAAGTATTTGTACTGTTTTTTTTTGTTTTGGGAGGGGAATTGGAATAACTTGCAGCTGAATAATTGTTTTTGGAAGATTTGGTGGCCCTGAAAAGGGCCTGGCAGGTCAAAGACCCGCCCTGACTGGATGGCTACTGAGGAGGCTGCTGCTGCTGTTGAGGCAGTGCTGAAGTGGTGATAGTAAAGAGCTGCTGGTGCGGTTGCTGCTGCTGTGGCTGCTCGACGATCTATGTTGATGTCAGATCAGGTAGCTGGCTTAATATTCCACTCAGGTTGTGTCTGCTCCTTTCGTCCTGTACAGTTAGGACAGATGTAGGGTTGCTGAAGCCAATGGGGCTTGGTGTATAGTACACAAAACTGCTGCCAGCTGCTGCTTGAGTGGAACTAGACGCCTGTTGAGTGGTTGTTGGCAGTAGGCTGACCCTCTGGGACTCCGTGGTAACAGTGGCTGATCTTCTGGGCAATGGCTGACGTCTACAGTTGCTCTTAATAGTTTCAATGTCTCTAAATATCTTCCCCTTTAATTCTTCAAATTCTTCTTGAGTCATCTTTTCGGCCTCTGATGCCACGTAGTCAAAGAAGGGCTGCCTGTCTGACTTCTGATGCAGAAAACCTGAGATTAGTGTCCTCATCTGCTCAAAGTGTTCGAGAATCTTGGAGTCTGTTGTTGAAACGGGTGTAGATGTAATGACGGACTGACTCCTCTCCCTCAGGACACTGGACTCAAGGTGTTCTGTGTCAGTAGTTGAGCCACGTGATTCATCCTGTCTGCTGGTATTTGGACTGGCCTCAAAACCTGAACTTCTCTTGGCCCCTTTCGTCTGATGTGGGTTTTAAGGAAACCCATCTGTTGGTAGACCCAGAACTGTCTCTTGGTCATCTCCCTCGGGGCTTGGCCAGATTGGAGCTTAGACAGCTTGCCATAACGCGTTCGCTGGGACTCGAACCAACGTCTCACATCAAAGGGCTGGAGCTTGAGTTCTGCAGATATTTCTGCCCAGAGAGCCTCTCTTCTGGTCCTGTCGTGGAAACATGGATGTTCCTTGTCATACAGTTCTGGGTGCTGCTTTACAAATTCCACAATGGAAATTTCCTGACTGTCAGTAAAAGTTGAACACACCCTGGCTCTCTTGGCTGAAGAATGGCACTCTGGATCTTCTTCACACCTCTCTTCTTCTTCCACAGCTTCCTCAATAGCTGGACGTTCCTCAGTCTCCTCTCTCCTCTCAATCACCTCCTCTGTAACTTCAACTCTTTCCTCTACTTCACTTTCCTTCTCCCTGTCATCCATCTTTTTCCTTCCTCTCTTCCCTCCTTTTTCTTTCCTCATAATCCAGTCGACAAAATAATAAAAAAATAGTAAAATGTGTCTCCTAACTGTGAAATTTGCCTTAAGCTCAAGTATAATATATTTAAAAAAACTGAAAACCCCTACAAATCAGTAACACACGTCTCTCAGTAGCCAAACAGTCAGTAACAATGACAAAGTGTGCGCGGTCGCTTATATAGTCCCAGACCTCCTCATTGCCCCGTTTTAATTTCAGACGCACGGAAAAGAGTCGGTTCTTAATCGGTTGTTAGTCCCAGGCCTCCTGGGGCATCCTCAGACTGTCGCAGACTAAATTTGTGTTGTCCCAGGCATAATGGGGAGGCCGGTTTGGATCGGTTACGGTCGGTTACCCTTAGTCGGGGCTTAGTCCCAGACCTAGATTTTTGGGTCCCAGGACACCGCAGACGGTCTGAGGCTTCCTGGGACTAATGCAACTGACTCACTTTCAGATGCACGAAATTCATACACAACATATTTGAGTCTGGGATTAACAACCGGCCTCCTGGGACTAAGCTACGGAGGTCTGGGACTAAGGGTCGCAGGCGGCCTGGGACAACACACGACTGTGTAAAATTGGGTCTGAGGAGGCCTGAGGAAGCCTGGGACTAGACATTTTGTTGAGGGCGGGAAATATGAATCAGTTGGAGTCGTGAGAAATATCAAACATGTTTGATTTTCCTCAAGGCTTCAACCGACCACAACCGACCCTTACAGAAGGCCTGGGACTAAGCAAATATTTCAAACCGAAAATCAAAAATCCTTAATCGGGAGCCTTAGTCGTGTGGTGGAACACCCACATAAACATTTATGCTCTAATGTTTAAAAAATGTTTTATAAGCATTCTCTATGCAAACGTTTTACTGAAAACATTTATTAAATGTCTATAAGATAACTCCAGAAACTAGGTTTGACTGAAAATGTTTTTAAAACATTTATAAAATAGCTGAAGAAATTAAGGTTTTGCTGGAAACATTTTTCAAACATTCATCATGAAATGTTTGATAAACAGTACACATAAAATGTTTAAACAACATTGCTTTTCAACTGTTTTAAAAACATTCTATCAAAAACGTTTTTTAAACCTATAATTTTAAACCTTCACCTTCAAACATGTCCAAACAAAGATGGCGGTGAGCAATAATAGGGGATTTTAGAGGACTTTGTCAAAAATTTTAGACATAAAAATAATATTTTTAATAGTGAGCAACCATACAAAGATGTTGAATTTGACCTCTGACCCCATTATCATTCAGACATTATTGTGTTCATTAATAACATTTTTCTAACATTTATGGTTAAACATTTAATAAACGGTTTGCATAAAATGTTTTAAAAACATTCTGTTACAAATGGTTTTCGTAACCATCATTTTTTAACCATTGCAAAAGTTTGCAAAACCCAAAAATGTTTACTGGGTTACAGTATGAAACTTTTAAGGTCAAAACAAAACCTATGCATCAGTTATATTTTTTTATAATTGGCCCTGTAAGTGGTAACCTTAAAGTTGCTATAATAGACTTATTATATGGAGTTTAAGGTCACCATAAAGTGGAAGTACACTCCATATTTTGTGCCATCCTCATACCAAATATTAATGAAATTCATCAAGCAGTTTTGGTGTATTTTAATTTATTTTGACAATATAAACTCTATAAACCCATTCACATGTTTAAAATTTTGTACTGTGACGTCACAATCCAGCCTACTATGGTTGCCAGGGACATGGTCTTCACTTATATAATGCTTTGAAGGCCAAAATATACCATAAACAGTCAAACAGAAAAGGGCCATTTTCTGTTTCAAATCCTGTCCCTTATACAGTTTTCCTAATTATAATTAGTCATTATAGGTAAAGGGTAAGAATACTGTATTTCAAAACAGTAAAACAGTAAAACGGAAGTAGGTGCTTTACCGTTTTTTGTTTCTCTGTATATAAATGGGTAAAGTAGTGAACGGTATGTACCTTGATTATTTACTGTTTAATGCAATACCTTTTTACTGTTTTTCTATTTTTGCCCCATTTTGTCTCTTTGGGGGAGCGGAACTGGGGGGGGGGGGGGGGGGGGGGGCATCCACGTGCTGGGGAGGCTTGTGGTTATACTTCAAAGCTAATGACGACGTCACTCATGTGAGTGATGTCACAAAACAGTTTTTCTTTCTATATTCCATGATTTTTAACACTGATCAAGGCATTCATGCATGTTGAACAGAAATATATACATTTTTAATGTAATTTGTTTGTTTTATAGAGACCATATTTTATACAAATGTTGGTGGTTTCTAATTTATTAGAGAATAAATACTTTTAAAAACAGAGGTATTCACTGATATACAAGGAAATACCATACATGACGCATTCATAATTATTGTAAAATATGATATTCATAAGATCTTGCATACATTTCATTGTAGTTTTGGTTTTCAATTTATTTAAGGAAATTACACCAGTGGAAAGTAAAGCATTATGAAACCAAATAAAACTTTATTGATGAGGAGAGGTATTGTTTAATTACTTTCCAAAACGATGATAATTTTTGGAATATTTTATGAAAGATCAGCTCCTGTGAACCTAATGGTGTGTTTCCACTAGAGGCCGACTCTACGACTCTGTATTTTTATAAGGTGGTTGCAAAAGTCGGGGGGTCGGGGACAAAAATCCCAAAAAAGGGGGTAATTTTTGGGTCGGCTTCAACTCCCTGACTGGACGTGAAACATACAGGCTTGTCTGGATCTACAGGCTGACCTTTCGTGGGGTTGGGATGTTTTCTACCAGACAGGTCTGGAAACTATCAGGACAAGCCATGAACCCCCAACAGACAAGCCCCCAAACCCAAAAGACAAGCCATACTGACAAACAGACAGGCCTAGAGAAACATACAGATACCCACGACCAGACTTAAAGTTAGTATTGCAAGTACAGCTTTTAATGAATTTTTGATTTATGGGAAAAAAGGAGGATCAAGTGTCGACCAATAAACAATTCTTAAACTAGATCACTAGTACATATTTGGATCCCATCACGTGACTAAAATGTCAAAATATATTTTTTTTGTTATTTTAATCACAATTTCCACGTTTTGCTTCAATATACATAAATAATAAAATCAATGTATGTCTGCTTCAATTTATAAAGGAAAAGTCATTTAAAATATAAAATTTTCTTTAAAAGTTATATCCTGTGGAAAGAAGCAGGGAGAGATGTGCTTCTGACAATCTCACACTTGACAATGAAAACCTTCTGCTTGTTGCTGCCTTTTATACTCCAATTTCGAGCTTCTGGGAAAGACCCTATTCTCATGAAGGCAATAAACATGCTGCAGTTCTGGTCACGTGATGGGATCCAAACATTTACTGGTAACCTAGTTTTAGATTTGTTGATTGGTCGACCCTTGATCCTCTTTTTTCCCCAAAATTACTTATGGGTTTTCACAGTGAAAACAAAAATCTTGTGATTGCATCCAAATAGTTTGTCAAATTTAAAAAAAAAATGCCCTGCTGAAGTAGGCTGAGAATTTGTTTATTATGTCACCACATAAAACACTTGTTCAGGTTTCTCAATTACCGGTATATACAGCATACATGTGGACCTTTTCTACCTCTTAACTTTAAAATTATGATCACTTGCTGTGTTTCTTTGTCATTCTTGACATAATTTTTATCAAATTTTTACCTGACATCATGTTGAAAATGGACTGCAAATTAATAGTACTAAGTTGCAAAAGACAGGCCGGCTTCATGTTGCGACATGCCTGCAAGTCATAATGACAAGCCTGAAAGGGTTACAGACAAACCTGGAAGTGTAACCGACAGGCCCTTAAGTTAACCAACAGGCCTGTTGCTAGGGGGCTGAAATTATGGTCTGTTACATGGATCGGGAAGGGTTGGGGAAATATCAAACATGTTTCATATTTCACCAACTCTCCTCAACAGGCCGGGAACTTACAACCAACCCTAACAGACCATGTAAACATTGGCCCCGACCCTCTTTAGTTACTGACATTCCAGCCCCAGTGGAAAACCTGTATAATAATGGCTTATAATGGAGGATAAAGGTTTTGCACCCACATCTTATGGGGTAGTTTCACTGAAGCCGACCGGTCAGTAACTAAGCATTTTTGGAGGGATGGGAACAATGTTTACACAGAAGGTTAGGGTCGGGTGTAGTTTCCAGGCCTGTCAGAGAGAGTTGACAAAAGATCAAACATGTTTGATATCATACAGTTGGTCAAGGTTCTGTGGTGTAAACTGTTGATTATCGGTAAGCAACTACCAACTTTCCCACATGTGGTCCAGGGGTTTGAACCACAGACCTCAGAGTTGGAAGGAGAGTGTTACCACTGTGCCACCGTGGCTCCTCAGACTTGCAGAAAAAAGGAACAGGCCTCATAGCTCCTGCACCACATATTGGTGATAGGATCTGTCTGGCGTGTCCCCTGACCTCTGTAATTTTACTTAATTGTATTGCTGGCAGTCAAGAAGCAAAACGTACTTTAAAAATATCTACATTTTTAAAATTTTGTGTCATTTATGATTTAATTTTCCTTATAGTTTGTAAATTAAATAATTTTTAGTACTAAATAAAATTTCTCAGTACCCATTCCAAACAAGAACTTGGGGGCCATGTGGCACAGTGGCGACTCTGAGATTAGAGTTCAAATCCCGGCTGTACCTTGTATGTACTGGTTTATGTGCTTCCAAACTACCGTTCACAATAGAAACAATAATGTACTATGTGTGATGAAAATTATCCTACAAAAATACATATTTCAAAGTTTTAGTTGTACATAAACCCTACTTGAAATTGTACTGATGAATCATAAATTAATTATTGACTACAAAAATTTATTGTTTGTGTCTGGCCCCCAGTTTATGCACAACCATTTACCAAAGTGAATTGAATCTGTGAGGTCACTCTTGTCTGACCTTAATGGGTAACCTTAAAGTCATTTGTGAGTCGTTATTGCTCAGATTTTAAGGACATCTAGAGTGTACAGTCAAAAAATGACCATGTATCAAATATAGCTGAAATTCGCCAAGTATTTTTTATGTCAGCTGACTGACATTATGTCATCACTCTGCGGCGTGGGTGTACGCGTCCGCGTCCGCGTGAACAACTTCTTCTCCAAAACTACAAGGCCTAGAGACATGCTGTTTTTTTAAAAGATACCTTATCTATCGAGGATGAAAAATTGTTCAAGGCATGCAAATCTGTCTGTTCGTCTGTTTGCTAGAGACATTACAAGAGGGGTACCCCCACCAAAAGTGTGAAAATTTCAACTTTTTATCACAATTTTCTCAGTGACTATTGCAGGGATTTCTCTCATATCTTGCATATATGTACTAGGCCAGAGGTAGATTCTCTTGTGTGAGTATGAGACCTGGATCTGTCTTACTTTTTTTTTAATAAATTTTTTTGATAATTTTTAATGCATTAAAATTCATGAAATCATGCACTAAATCACTTATAACTTCAAAAGTGTTGCATTTATAGCATTTTGTGAAAATATGTTGTTCAGCTACTTTTTTCATAGCTACAATATGGTGAGTAAGTTGGGTGTCTGTCTCAATAGCTAAGTGAGTAATAGCTACTTTTGGGCTTTTCAGTAACTTCCATTATTAGTAAAATCACTTGTAACTTAAAAACTATTGCATTTAGAGAATTTCGTATAATATGTTATTCAGCTACTTTTGGGCCAGCTATAACATAGTGAAATTTCAGACCTGTAGCTCATGGCATAGCTGAGTAATAGCTACTTTTAGGTTATCACTGTTGAGTAAATCGCTTATAACTTGAAAACTATTGCATTTAGAGAATTTCGTATACATATGTTATTCAGCTACTTTTGGGTCAGCTATAACATTGTAAAATTTCAGACCTGTAGCTCATGGCTGAGTAATAGCTACTTTTAGGTTATCACTGTTGAGTAAATCACTTATAACTTGAAAAGTGTTGCATTTAGAGCATTTTGTTAAAATATGTTATTCAGCTACTTTTTTCATAGCTACAATATGGTGAGTAAGTTGGGTGTCTGTCTCAATAGCTAAGTGAGTAATAGCTACGTTTGGGCTTTTCAGTAACTTCCATCATGAGTAAAATCACTTGTAACTTAAAAACTATTGCATTTAGAGAATTTCGTATAAATATGTTATTCAGCTACTTTTGGGCCAGCTATAACATAGTAAAATTTCAGACCTGTAGCTCATGGCATAGCTGAGTAATAGCTACTTTTAGGTTATCACTGTTGAGTAAATCACTTATAACTTGAAAACTATTGCATTTAGAGTATTTTGTTTCAATATGTTATTCACCTATTTTGGGGTCAGCTATAACATAGTGAAGTTCCAGACCTGTGGCTCATTTCATAGCTGAGTAATAGCTACTTTGAAGTTCTCACTGTTGAGTAAATCAGTTATAATTGGAAAACTATTGCATTTACAGAAATTTGTGCAAATATGTTATTCAGCTACTTTTGGGTCAGCTATAACATAGTGAAATTATAGACCCATAGCTCATGGCACAACTGAGCAATAGCTATTCTCAGGTACTGACTGTTGAGTAAATCAGCTATAACTTGAAAAATATTGCATTTGGAGTATTTTGTTAAAATATATTGTTCACCTACTTTTGGGTCAGCTATAACATAGTGAAATTACAGACCTATAGCTCATGGCATAGCGGAGCAATAGCTATTTTCAGGTTCTCACTATTGAGTAAATCAGTTGTAGCTTGAAAACTATTGCATTTACAGTAGTTTATTAAATATGTTGTTCACCTACTTTTGGGTTAGCTATAACATAGTAAAATTTCAGACATGTAGCTCATTGCATAGCTGAGTAATAGTTCCTTTGAGGTTCTCACTGTTGAGTAAATCAGTTGTAACTTGAAAACTATTACATTTAGAGTAATTTGTTAAATATGTTATTCACAGAATTTTTGGTCAGCTATAACATAGTGAAATTGCAGACCTCTATGTCATGGCATAGTTGAGCAATAGCTACTTTCAGTTTCTCACTGTTGAGTAAATTATTGTATCCACTGGATAGCCACAGTGTGTAGAGAGAGATTTCACCATTACTGCTCTGATGAAAAAAAATATTATAGCTAGCTTTCTTAAGTTTGCAGTATATATTAATAACCATAAAATGTTGTCTGGGAATATTTTTGGCCTCATTTTGAGAAACAAGATGGCCGCCACAGGTGTTTTTTGTCAGTCATGAAAAGTGCTTATATCTCCCTTATTATTGATCCTAGAGGTTTGGGATGATAAACCAACCTGTAGGAAATCATGGGGTGGGAATCTTTTGGTGTGGTCAGATTTGACCTTCAATGACCCCTCCTTCAAGGTCAAACAAGGATAGCCAAACTTAAAAGTGCTTATAACTCGCTTATTATTGGTCCCAGAGGTTTGGGATGGTAAACAGACAAGAAATCATGGGCTGTGAATCTGTTGATATGGTCCGATTTGACCTTGGAACCCTCCTTCAAGGTCAAATGAGGATAGCGAAAATTGAAAGTGCCTACAACTCGCTTATTATTGGTGACAGAGATTTGGGATGGTAAACCATCCCATAGGAAATCATTGGCTCGGAATCTTTTGGTATGGTCAGATTTGACCTTTGGACCCCTCCTTCAAGGTCAAATGAGGACAGCCAAGCTTAAAAGTGCTTATAACTCATTTATAATTGGTCCTAGAGGTTTGGAATGGTAAACCATAGGAAATCATGGGCTGGGAATGTATTTGTGTGGTTAGATTTGACCTTGGACCCCTTCTTCAAGGTCGAACGAGGATATTGCATTTGTAGTATTTCTTTAAATATGTTTTAACCTATTTCTTACACTTAAACAATTACCTTGTTATTTTCCTTCATAATACCATTTACAGGGCACAACTTTTTTATCCTTTTCTTCTGTCAGCTTCGGAATTTCTTTCGAACTTGCTGTTCAGTTACCATTTACTGTATTTCTGTACAGCCCTTTTCCTGATAATTATTCTGTCCTATAATCACCTTCACAAATCAAAAACACTCAGTCAGCTGACACAGTGCCCGTTCACGGGCACTCTCCTCTTGTTTATAATTAGCCCTGTAAGTGGTAACCTTAAAGTTGCTATAATAGACTTATTGTACGGAGTTTAAGGTTACCATAAACTGAAAGTATGCTCCATACTTTGTGCCATCCTCATACCAAATATTAATGAAATTCATCAAGCAGTTTTGGAGTATTTTGACAATATAAACTCTGTAAAGCCATTCACATGTTTAAATTTTGCACTGTGACGTCACAATTCTGCAGGCTACTATGGTTGCCGGGGATATGGCCTTCACTTTATAAGTTATGGGATACTTTGAAGGCCAAAATATACCATAAACAGTCAAAGGGAAAAGGGTCGTTTTCAGTTTCAAACCCTGACCCTTATACAGTTTTTCTAATTATAAAAAGTCAATAGGAAAAGGGTAAGAATACAGTATTTCAAACCCTTAAAACAGTAAAACAGTAAAACGGAAGTGGGTGCTTTACCGTTTTCTGTTTCTCTGTTTATAAATGGGTAAAGCAGTGAACGGTATGTACCTTGATTACCAATATTAGGGGAGATATAAGGCCTTTTTAATAGGATAACCCCGTTTGACATTAAACATGTGATATGGCAGCCATTTTGTTTTTAGAACTAGGCCAAAATTACTATCGCACCAGCTTTTCTAGCCATATAGCTTTTGATGAAGCTAGCTGGAATATTCAGATTCAGAGCACCTTTATGATTTTCAAACAATTGGCTATGGCAGCCATTTTATTTTTTTTTCAAAATGAGGCCAAAATTTTTCACAGACAGCTTTTCATGGCCATAACCATTCTCTGCAAATCTAGTGAAGATATCTTTGTAAATGAATGAGACGTGACGAACGGACGCAAAATATTATTCAACTGGCATTTGGTAAGCACAAATAAACACTGACAGTTAAAACAGTTTTCGTACTTCTAATTCTAATTGAACTTTTATAGGGCTAAATGAGAAACACAGAGAAAATGCCAGACAGGACAAATTTATTGTCAAGGGTGAGTGTGCTCTCTTCCCTTTGAAAAGAGATAACATTTCACCTTCTTTCTAGGAGAAAAGAGGGCGAACAACATCCTCAGGCAAATCATTCCAAATCTTTATAAATAAAAGGCACACAGTAATTAATATACAAAGAAATACATATGAGACTATAGAAGGAATAAAGATGTATCTTCCATTTACCCTGAGCCTACATTATATTTCCACTTTATGCATTAAATCAAGGTTGGGCATTAATGTCTCATAGAGGTCTTGTCTATTTATCGACATGTTATTCAAATATGTCATTTGACTATTTCTGTAACCATTGGGTCACAAAAACATTTCTAAGAAAAAAAACTGCATTTTTTTACAAATATTTCAGATATTGTCAGTCACTGAAGAAGAATACTTGAGCTATTGCCTTGATCCTTACTTGAAACATGATTTACCAACACCATGGGGGACCTTGAACTTTAGCAATCCTCGAGTGCATACACTGGCTAGAGGATTGTCACCTGCATTGCTGAGGTAAATATGATAACAACATGCATGTCTATGACTGTTCAAAATATAGAGAAAAGACATTCACATGGCATGGCAAATGCAAAGGTGTGAAGAATGGTTAGTAACGAGTAAGAAAGTGTACTTTTATGAGAGCATAGTTCAGATCATAGAGCAGAGTTCTTTTGCCATTTACGAAGTAGTCGTGATATATTTACACCTTGCACACACGTAACATCCCAAAGCAGATATTAGCAGACTTTAAATATGATTTAGTATGGCTCAGTTAGTTTCTGCATCCCTTCAATATGCTGGCAATGTTTGATCATAAGCATTGTACACAGTGGTGTCTACTTAACACGTTATTTGAAGAGGTTCACTAACAAAAAAATGAAATTGTAATCTTATGAAACTTAAAGCTCTACACTAATGCTTGTTTTTTACTCTGTTGCCATATTTTGAAAGATACTTCATTTGACCAGGTTTGGAGGAACCAATGCTGATCACTCTGTTTTCTTCAACGCAACTACTCCGGAACAGAAGGCTGAAGTCTGGTCTATCCTAAACAGCCTTGCAAAAAGTAGTCAATACATTGTTCCAATATTCCCAGAGGTAAGAGTTGAAAAATGTGAAGTTCATTTGCCACTTTTGTTGTCATTTTTATAATTTTATTAATGAGGTTCACATTCATATTGTTAACATATATAAATATAGTATAGCAGTATATAGTAGAGGTTGTCCGATATTAGCATTGTATTACCTATTCTTTCACATAGATATTAATTCAATATTGGTCACTTTATAACTCACTGTAGATGCATTGATACTAACTCAATGGTAAGATATAGCTTATACTTGTACAAATATACTAAATTTTATGTATGTGTACCGTGCGACCTATTCTTTTTTTATGTTTACAGGACCTTAACAACCTTCATAGTTTAGCCAAATCATCTGAAGGAAAACTTCTATTTGATCTAAATCTTCTGTTACGTTATGGTGAACAATGGGATCCAAACAATGCTTTGAATTTGATCCAGTATACCAAAGAACAAGGTTACCTGAAAGATATGTATTTTGAGCTTGGCAATGAACCTAACTTTTTCACTTTAAATCTTGATGGGAAAAGAATAGGTGAAGACTTCTTGATTCTGAAATCATTGTTAAGTTCTTTTCCAGAGTTAAAAGATGCAAAATTGGTTGGACCAGATATTGGTAATGTTGCCCCAATACCATCAGCATTCGCAGAAACTGTTAAAGATCAGATCAGTGCATTCACCCTCCATTCTTATTATTTCAAAGGACCAGGAGCAGCAATCAGCCAGTACTACAATGTCATGTATTTTGATAACTTTGAGAAAGAAGTCATATCATTCAGGGACCTGATGTGGAAATCTGCTGGTGCCAAAGTAGATGTATGGGTGGGTGAAACTAGTGATTCATATGATAAAGGTACACCGAATGTTACAAACCGTTATATCTCGGGATTCCTTTGGCTAGACAAACTGGGCATTTCTGCAAGACATGGTTACAAGCTAGTAGCCAGACAGGATTTCTTTGGTGGGAACTATCCTCTCATTTCCGATGAATTAACCCCAAATCCTGATTATTGGTTGTCCTATGTCTTCAAGCAGTTAGTTGGACCAAAAGTCTTACAAGTGAGTGTCAGTGGGTCAAACATAAGTGGGTTGAGGTTCAGGGTGTATGGTCATTGTAGTTCAGCCAGATCAAACTACCCAGCTGGCAGTATAACCCTCTACATGGTCAACATCAACTTGGGTCCGATAAGGTTTTCCTTGGACTCACAACAGTATGGAGAGCATGCTGACTTGTTTATAATGACACCAGGAAATGGAGATCTCTTGTCTCCATATGTCAACCTGAATGGGGAACCCCTGAAGCTGATAAATGATGAAACATTGCCTGGCATAAAAGGAGTGGAAGTGTCTCTGAGTAAACCTGTGATGATGCCAGGCTTATCTTATGGATTTGTGGCTTTGAAGCAGGCAAATGCTCAGTTGTGTTGAAGTAGATTGATTTACACATTATTCTTATGCTTCAGTTTTTGTGCCAATGTTTTTGAAATAAAACTGTGTATGCACTTAAATAAAATTTACGTTCCAAGCCAGTATTGTCATGCCAATAATGTTGTTCGCCATTTTGAATACATTTTTTTCTATTGTGGACTTTAACACGACTTATGAAAAGTAATCTGACCACCAAACTTTAGATGTCGACTGGGTATGATGTCTAGAAGCTTAGAAATTGGAAAATGCTATTCTAAATCAACCTGTGGGACGTTCGGAAGTTCGGTGGCATACTAGAATCATTTAGTGGTTAATTGGGCTTTTTAAGAGATTGGAGGTCTTGTCAACAGAATATTCGATATCCTTAAACAATATAACCACTGTTTTATTACAGGGAACAATGACAGCTAGACTGTCGCTGAATTTTCAATTGAAGTACTGCTGTATAACAGGGACCAAGTGGTGATCAAAGTTCTTATCCAAATCCTTATATTGTAATAAGGAGGAATAATAATGTCCAAAACATGACTTAAAACTTACAATTCAGCAATCATACCTTAGGTGACATTGTTCAAAACTTATTTTATTCAAAACTTACTTATTTCAGATAAACATCTGACTGACATCAGTATACCCAACATCTCAGTCTAATTTAGACCACGTTCGACTAAAAGTAACAAAGTTCATTTGGAAATTGCAAAAAGCAAAAGAAACATGTACAGATTGATGCCTGTCACAAGTGCTTTCTCCAAATATACTTCTCTTATGGCTTATTCACACTGTTCCGAGCAGTTTTATCAACAAATATTTGAATTTTACTTCACGACCTTGTCCTTATTATTTCATGAATAGACCTTGTCTGTCGTTAGTGCATATTCATAAACGAGCTGCCCTGTAAACCAACTCCAACCAGATATATATTTTATGGTTTTGATATTGATATTGGTTATTTTTTATATCTTTCTTTCTTCGAGTTTAGGTGCCATTTGGTCATTTATTCCATAGATGTCCACGACACTGAAATTTTGCAGTTTTCCCCCACTTTTATCAGTATTTATTTGAGTTTGTCACAAAAACCTATATAATTAAACATATGTCGTTAGGTTGTTTTTTATCATGTTAATTCTGTTCAATAAAAACTATTAAAGAAACAGTTTATTAGTAGAATACTATAGAAAACGTCATAGTGTCTGTTTGTGCATGAACACTTACCAGTGAACAAAGATGCCCAACAACTGAGAGGAAACTTTAAGTTCTCTCTGCTTATATCCTTTTGGTAATTGATCAGTATCAATAATAATCAGCAGGTATAAATAAAAATATTTTAACGGTTTTTAGCAGTTTATAGTTTCTGTTTACTTATTTAGTAAATATTTGTAAGGTTTTTATTCCAAATACAAACGCTATCAACCACTTATCAGTGCTAAGATGGCGGTAACATGAACACAATATGGGGCTAATCTTGATGGCACCCATATCTTTTACTTGCTTGGACTGTGTGAGATACACCAGAGCTACAACACAAAGTAATTGGTAATTATTTTAAAACAAATGATTTTTATAATTTGTGTGTAGGTCCTAAGGGTGTTAATCGTCCATTGTAAACCACAGCATGAGGAAATATGCTTCCTTGATAAACTGCATAAATATGAAAATCTTCTGAAACAAAACTCCAGAAAAAAGGCGCGAAAAATATGGGTCAGTTTCACTTCCTTGACAGGATGTAATGCATTCCAGCATCTTGCCTGACTCGGGATCGGGATGTTTTGTTTTTTTCAAATACCAAATGGGAAACTATTGGGACAAGCCGTGAAGCCCTAACCAATAGCTTGCATCAGGTAACAACAAGCCATAGTGACAAACTGACAAGACTGGATCAGTGTTCTAATCCACCTCCACTGGAGTGATTAATTTCTAGAGTCGGAATCAAAGAAACACGAAATAAACCCGTTCTTGCTGTTGTTACTCATCTTTTATTGCTCCAAAGATGGCGACTAAACATTAACCATACTTTCTACAGAAGCTTAGGGTGCTTTTGTTTTTATTGAGTTAAATATTTAGATTTGCAGAAAAGGACAAAAAAGAACACATCCGAACCCAGGACATGTACGTGCCATACAGACAGCACCTTCACCACAGCCCCAACCACCATCCAGGCGAAGAAGGAAGCCACAGAACCCTTGGCTCATGCCATGGATCTGCCGAAGAGAAGAAAAGGATGTTGTAGCAACCTCCTGGTTAAAATAACACCGACTGATATCCCAGGTTACCAGAACTTTGTAATGATGCCCCCCCAAGCAGTTTTAACTTCACTGAGAAACACTCACAAAACACATCAAGAATGAAGTCACCAATTTTAGGAAGCCCTTTACTTACAAGTTACAGTGAAACTGGCAATAACACTGAAACATCTGGCAACAGGGGAAGCATACAAGTCATTACAGTATCACTGGTTGGTTGGCCATACCACCATACGTAAATTCATCCCTATTACCTGCATGGCAGTCCATGCTATATTCCAGGAAGAGTGTTTGACCTGCTGTACCACTCCTGAAGACTGGAAACTGGATCTAGGCGACGTTCTCTTTGGGCACTAGACGGGAAACATATCAAGTCAAAGAGATCTGGGAGTAAATTTTACAATTACCAAGGCTTCTTTTCCGTTGTGTGGCTAGCTCTGGTCAACACAGACTACAGAATCTTCTGAAGCAGCTTGTGAGTGATGTGGATCTTAATCATAATTATGTACAAATATTTAACTGCAGCATGTTAAAGAAAAGGATCAGGGATGGCACCTTGGAGTTTCCACCTGAACCCCTGCGGAAGGGAGGGGAAGATTGCAATATTTTACTGTGAGTGATGTGGATCTTAATCATAATTATGCACAACTATTTAACTGCAGCGTGTTGAAGAAAAGGATCAAGGATGGCACCTTGGAGTTTCCACCCGAACCCCTATGGGAGGGAGGGGAATATTGCAATACTTTTACTGTGAGTGATGTGGATCTTTATCTAATTATGCACAAATATTTAACTGCAGCGTGTTGAAGAAAAAGATCAAGGATGGCACCTTGGACTTTCCAACTGAACCCCTATGGGAGGGAGGAGAAGATTACAATATTTTTTGCTGGGTGACCACACCTTCACCTTGATGCCTTGGCTTGTTAATCCTAGCAAGCAGATTCAGGGTCCTACTAGGCAAAGGACAAAGGTTGTCAGAGACAAGTTTTGACATGTGTTGCCAAGGTGGCATGGTCAGGGAACCCACCCAGCAGATGACATAGAAGCCATAGCAAATGAACCAGTAGTGACTGTGCCTGATGAAAACTGCAGGAATCCTTTGAGAGAGGAAAAGCAACAGTGAGACTTACTCAAGGATTACTTCAATAACCTTGGTGCATTGGCTGGGCAGGAGGAGAGGATATAAGATGTGACAGGGACCTACCCTAGGGACAGAAGTAACTGGCATCTATCAGTCCTATTCAGCGCTACCCAATTATTCTGAGAACTTTTATTTAAGCTAGTATTTTACCAATGTCCCTCAAATTTCCAACAAATTTCCCAAAACTTCCAATAGATTTCCAACAATTTTTCAAAGAATTTCCAAACAAATCAAAAGTCTCATAATAATGTTCAATAACTTCAACACAAGTTTTTAAAAATGTCCCACACTGAATGAGAAAATTTATAAATTCTCATATTTTGTTCATCTTTTGAAATGGATTTAAGTTTAAAAGTTTACAAAAATGAATTAATTTTTTTTTTCAACTTAGCTCTATTGTTCTTCGGCTTGCCGTGAACTTATGTCGAGGTGCTTGAATACCACAGGCAGCCAAGTGTTTCCCAAAAAGATGGTATCAGTATAGAACCGGTCTGGAAGTGACTACCTCGGGGCAGAGAGACACAAGACAGTTTCAAGGTGGGGGCAGAGCCATGGTTCGGATCAAGAGTCCTGGAAGGTCAATGAAATATTAAAAACGTTTGATATTTTCCCAACCCACTATGACAAGCCGGGAAACTACAACTGACCCAAACTAGCATTGTAAACAATGCAGCCGATTCTCCAGAAAACCTTAGCAACTGGCAAGACGGCTATAGTGGAACAGCCACATTAACAAGAAATTCATGAAGAGGTTTATGAGACTTAAAAGGACGAGAAAGGCACTGGATTTCATTTGTTTTCACACATATTTAATATTGTAAGCTGGTGTCTTTATATCGTTATGACCCATTAGATACCACACTAACCTAAGAACACAGAGGACCTATGGTCGATCCCAGGTACATCAGATACCTAGTAGCTTGGATGACCACTTGAAATGGTGGTTCTCTGTCATTGGGTTATATCTTCAGTGGCAGGCTAAAGAGCTCAAGGGATGTTGACAAATGGTCATCCCTGAGATTCTGTCTTTCAGTTATGGGAATGGCAGCTTGGAAAGCACTTCTGCACCTAGAATGAGTCAAATAACCGTTTGAGTCCTATAGTAAGGATATTTTGTGCGGAGTATAAAAATGCAGTACAATATACAACACAGTGTATTTCACAAGCGAGTATGTATTGCACGATGAAACAAGTTCAGGGGTTATGGTGGGGCAGTGATAACGCACTCACCTGCTACCTTCAGTATCAGAGTTTGAATCCCGACTCGACCTCAAATGGGGAAAGCTTGTAGTTACCTGGTATTGGCGATTTACAGTAAAGAAGTGAGACCAAGTGTATGTACTGGTTTCCTCCGCTCCCTCACCCACCACCTGTTATAATATAACAAAGATACTGTGTGATACATTTACTCATTTATTTGGGGTTTTACATCACTTTCAACACTCTACAGATCATATCACGATCGGTAGTTTTGTGGGTAGAGGAAACCAGTACATACAGTTGGTCAATGTTCTGTACTGCAAACTGTCGACCATCGGTAAGTAACTACCAACTTTCCCACATAATTAGTTCCGGGGTTTGAACCGCTGTCCTCAGGGGTGAGAAGCGAGTGTGTTACCACTACGCCACCGTGGCCCCTACTATGTGCTATATTACCCTAAATAAATATGTAGATAGCTGTACTTGGATAATAAACTAAAGTGTGCTTCCTCATGAAGATACTTCCCTAAGGATATACTGCCTGTTTTATCATATGTGCTTGAGATAAGTACTGTTTAAGTACATTGACAAACCTCTTGTGTGTTTTTTTACAATTGTATATGTTTCTGCATGAAAGAATATAACACAATGAAACTTTTAAAGGAATATTCTCTAAAATATTGATTTTCATAAGCATTTGTTGTTTGTAACAATGTCGATAGATACACTGAAGTGGAACGTGTTCTTGTTACTACAATTAAGTTTGCTATGGCAAAGGATATTGATTACATCACAGAGCAAGAAGTATGATATCTACATTAATTTAACCAAGGTGAGAATCAGTGTATTGATTAAAGTTACAGCACCTGTAACCACAAGGCTTGTGATAATTTATTATTCGTTTTATCAGTTGTGTCTTTGCAAATAAACTAAATATTGAAATCTTACTCAGTAGTTTTTGTCTGGACCAACCAAAATATTACCTGAACAATAAAAAGATGAATATGAATAATGTAATATATACTAATAAATGCGAAAGATTTTATATCCAATTTAGATACTTTTCCACCGTTGCGTTAAGTTTAATCAGTTAAACTTCAAATTTAATGAAATTGTGATAAAGTTTTTTTGTTTTTTTAAATATAATGACTTTATTTCAATGAGGTGTTTTATTCAGATATGACTGGATTTCAGTTCGATATTTCCAAAGGGGAATAAGCATGAAACCCCATGTCAATCAAATCTGCTATGTGTTGAATATCTATGTATGCCTATTAAATCTAAGTAATGGCCATTGACTAAAGGTCACTTTTTGACCCTTAATGTAAATCTCGTCCAACAAATGAAATCGACAAAAGTCCATGTAATTACTCAGAATCAGACCAGAATAACAAAATGTTGCAAGCTGTATCATCATGGAATAAATAAATTTAGCATTATCACCCATCTGCATCACATGGATATCAAAAAGGTTTTTTCTCATGTGTAATGAGTACTTTTACATGGACTTAATCTAAAAGAACATCTCCTTGTATGTAGACGTGTGCCCTGGTCTGCAGTAGCTATAGCTTAAAAAGCCTAACACAAGGTGGGGCTTTTCAGATAATAATTAAATAATAAATAATTTATATTATGCTTAGATAATAACAAATCAATAATAAAGACAATAGGATAGTGCATATGTGTTTATGAGTAAAGCATCCTGCCCAGGACAATATGGGAGATTCACTGCAGGTCTGACCCATAATAGCTTAGATGTTGAAAAGACAAAAAAGCTGCATATCAATCTTTGTTCTGTGCTGTACATTCCATATACTTTTAGTTTGCATTAATTGTGACTTTTTGATGGGTTTTAAACATCCCCTTTTTAAGATATTACAGAGGCTATATTATCTTAGTTTTATTGGGGAAATAAATTCATCGAAGACTGATTTGGTACATCTATACATTATCGATTGTTAATCATGGGTCTGCAACCTGTAGCTTTACAGTTTTTAGGTTTAACATATAAATTTTCCATATTTTCCATTTTGATAGCCAACTTCGATTCTTATGATGTCACGATGAGACTGGAGTTGAATCTGTTTTTGATAATGCTCAATTGAGCCCTCGTTTGATCATGGAGTGTACCATATATATCAACGATCTTATGGGATTGCTCCACTGAAGCAGACCCTTACCAAATCTAGGGTCGGTTAGCTGAGTCAGGGTTTGGGGACACAAAAACATCAAAAAGTGCAGAAAAAGTAAAGGAGGTCGTTTTACCTCTTCAACGGGATGTAGTACATCCCAGTATGTCTGGATCCAGATCACAACCTGACTTGGGGTCAGAATAATTTTTTGCACAATAAGATGTAAAAGTATTACGACAAACCAACAAGTTGTGTCTGGTCACATCGAGCCATAGTGACAAACTGGCAAGACTGGAGCAGTGACCGAACCAACCAGCCTGATTAATTTCTGGAGTCGTGATCGCCAGTTGGAATCCAAGCAGCACTACAGAAAGCCTTTATTGCTGCCGTTACTCATCACTTACCACTGCCAGCTCAACATTAGAGGCACTTTCTACATAAGCTAGGGCCCTGTCATCTTTAGAATTGGCTCGAAACTGCCAAAAACACTGAGACACCTGAGGCAACTGAAGAAACTTACAAGTCATTACAGTATCACTAGCTGGTTGGCTAAACCACCATATGTAAATCCGTCCCTATTGTCTGCAGGGCCATCATTGCTGAATTCCAGGAAGAGTATTTGATCTGCCCTGCCACTCCAGAAGACTGGGAACAGATCAGGAAGCAGTTCAGAACTGGATGGAATGTCCCCCAACACTGCTGGGTGGTACTATATAACAAATGATGAAGAGATGAAGAAACCAAAGAAATTGGGGAGTAAATATTACAGTTATAAAGGCTTCTTTACCCTGGATTTGCTAGCCTTGATCAACACAAAATACAGATTCCTTTGGGTAGATGTTGGGTCATTTGGGACTTCTTCAGATGCACAAATATTTCACCACTCATGTTGAAGAAAAGATTGAGAATTGAACCTTGGGGCTTCTGCTAACTGAACCCCTGCAGAAAGGAGGGCCTGCTTTGAATTATTTCTTGCTAATTGATGATGTCTTTGCCTCATGGCTAGTGAAAACCTACAGCAGAGAAGACACCTCACTAGGGAAGACAGAATAGCAAACTACAGGATCTCCAGAGACAGGAGGGTGGTTGAGAATGCCTTTGGAATCCTAGCGAGCAGATTAAGGGTCTTACTAGGCACAATACAGCAAAGACCAAAGGTTGCCAGAGACATTGTTTTGACATGTGTTGTGTTGCACAACATGATGAGGACACACCAAGGTAGAGTAGACAGGGCACCCAACCCACAGGTGAGGTGCCATAGTAAATGTACCAGTAGTAGGCTGATTTTCTTTTTTTTTTCTTTTTCTTTCATTCCCTGACAGCCCATCACAAAAACTTTTCCCTGAGTGATTTCACCAAGAAGTGGTTTTATCCAATATTTTACCTCCACCAGGAGTTTTTTTGTCTTTTTGTGTTTGTTTGCCTATTTGTCTGTCCATCTGTTGTGTTTTTTATGTTTAGATTACTCCAGAAGTAATGAACTTATCTTTATGAAAAATTTTATTTGGGAAGGCCGGGCCAAAGGAAGAAGTCACCAATTTTGGGGAAAGATATGGATCATATTTTGGATACAAAAAATCATGAATTTTCTGAGGTCCCATTTTCAATGTATTTTCAGTGACTTTGGCTTCCTACATGATACTTCTGTAAAAGTAATAGACAAATTTTGATGATAAATCTTTCATAGGAAGGGCTTAGTCCAACATAGCCTTAGCCTCCAATACAAACAATAGATAGTCAATAATACAATACTATATAACACTTGCGAGGCTGGTCAAATCGTGTCGAGCATTTTGCTCTCTGTGAGTGCATCTTGTGTGTATTGGGATCATGTGTTTTATGTTGGGAAGTGTGATGTTTTGTTGCTTTTTTTTTTTTTTTTGGGGGGGGGGGGGGGGGGGGGGGGGGTTAACATGCAGCTTATTAATTGTTTTTGTAAGATTCGGGTGGTCCTTTGAATCAGCAGTGGTCCTGAAAAGGACCTTCTGTAAGTAATTGCAATAATTCTACTGCTGTTTGTTTTGGCTGTGATGACTGCTGAGTGGCTGTGCTGATTGCTGTGGAAGCTCTTGCTGCTGTGTGGTTAGAGGAGAGGTAGTGTGTTGATGCTGGTCACTTGGCGTAAATGGTTGAGGTGTGTCCATCTGGTGATAGATCATGACAGACTATATATTGACAAAATGGCTAGAGAGGCCTCAGCTGTTGTATGAGGTTTCTTCTCCAGTAACAGAGGCTACAGACGCTAGGTTAAAGCTCTTGGTGAAGTCCCAGGTTGTTGATTGTCGACAAGTATGCGGTCTGTTATCCTCGTGACACCACCTTGTCTAGTTCAATTGGTTGTATGACCCGGCTTGCTTGTGAAGGAAGAGCATCTGGGTGTCAGAAATAGTCAGGATGTATTCCTTGACAGCAGTTGCTGGCTGTTGTGGCTGCTGCTGGTAAGTCTGTGGCACATATGTTAAGTGGCTCTGGAGCTCCTAGAAAATGTCAAAATTAAGTTATTATTGTCAAGTCTTGAGTCTCACGCAAATTTAAGGTTTTATTAATAATATGAAGTTTGTGTTGGTGCCTTCGACACGTGCCCCTTGATACTTCCAATGCAAGTCGATGATATTTAACAGTTATTAGTATTTTAATATAAAACATAGGCTACAAGTATATTGCTGTAGGTTATATCGACAACTGAAGAGGAATACTTGAGTTACTGCCTTGATCCATATCTCAAGCATGACCTGCCAACACCATGGGGCACTTTGAACTTCAGTGACCCCAGAGTGCACACATTGGCTGCAGGGTTATCCCCAGCCATGCTCAGGTAAATTATTTGTTGTATTTGTAAATTTTACAACCGCTGAATATAAAATGCCTGAAATATACTACTGCTGCTGTCAGATTTATTTATTTATGTTTGGTAGATTTGCTCCAAAATATATTTGACTGGAGGTAAAGAGATACAGCTAATATATTTGGACATATGTTATTTTGAATTATGTAAATCTATACTATTACAAGTTTATTTGTTTTTGTCTGGTTTATTCCTGATGGGTTTGCAATACCATCCAGGTTACGGAATTTGCTTCAACCAGGTACGCCCATTTCCTCTTGCAACTAATTCACTGATTGCTAGATTGATTTAAACATATCATTTCATATATTTGAGACGGGGTTGAGGAAAACGGTCCATCTTAATACATCAAGATGCTGAGTCACACTGCGAACAACTGCCTAACTTTTCTGCTCAATGATATGGTTGATACTCAGTTGGATTTGACTTTGATAATAAGCTTGCCCAAAGTTTATTTTATTTGCCTGTTGGTATGTATATGTGATAAAATATTCAACTTTGACACCCTGTTCACAGTTTCATGCTTTTACAATAGGTTTGGAGGAACAAATGCAGACTATTCTATGTTCTTCAATGCAACAACAGCATCAGAACAAGCTGCCATCTGGTCTATTGTGAAGGCACTTGGGAAGAGCAGCCAGTACATTGTACCTGTGTTTCCACAGGTATATATTTTTTAGTTTTAAACTGATCTTAATTATAACACATGATTAGTGAGTGAAGATTTGGAAACAGAATCCAGCAGCCAGTTTATAGCAAGTGCCAACTTGCTTATTGTTTACAGAGATTCAATAAACATTGACATAGATGAAGAGAATGTGGCTTATTATTGCACCACCAACTGAACAGCAACAACACAAAATACTCTAATTCTATTCATACTTTATAGCTATTAATCTCCATTAAATACGGGACGTTAAGTTTCAAAAACCAAGAGCAAATTCCCCTATGGAAAGTTAAAGGGACGAGGAAAATGTCAGCACCACAAAAAGGCAATATTAATTAAGAGGCTGTGGTAGATATGCTTTAAAATAAAGTGTCTTTCGGAAGGAGACAATAAAGGGTGAGGTGTTCTTGTTATACTGTTCTTGTATTTGACAATCATTTGTTTCTATAAATAGTGTAATAATTTTTTTTTCTAAGTGTACATTGTCCTGTGTTCTTGTGTTTTTATTTGTAACAATTGTTGTCTTGTATATGTTGTATGTTAACAAAAATAAAATAAGAAAAAAAAAATAAAGGGTGAGGTGTAATATGGCATTGATGCATAATAAATTGTATGAAGTTTTCCAAAGAAGCAGAATGATCATGGGGTAATCAATGTTGCCTTTGGGTTGAATCACAGTTCACTGTTGGCAACCACTTGACAACACATACTAGTATCCCTTGAATAACCCTGAAGGATTTACAATTTCAAACATCGTATCATTTTCTGATTTCATGGGGGTGGGGACTACAGTAATATAACGTGATTTTACTTGAAGAATTCCTATGTTTTGAATCACTGTTTTTCGGGGGGGGGGGGAGGGGGGGGGTCATTGAAAATGCCCTGTGACGTTTTGCTTTTTTTTCTAGCCGTGCTTATATTGAGTATATACCATTAGCACTTTTCTTTATTTTTTACAGGACATCGATAATCTCCATAGTTTAGCCATATCTTCCTCTGGAAAGTTACTTTATGATCTTAACCTTCTTCTGCGATATGGTCAACAATGGGATCCAAGCAATGCTCTCAAGCTGATGCAATATATTAAAGAACAGGGTTTTGGACAAGATATGGCTTTTGAGCTGGGAAATGAACCTAACTATTTTGCACTAAAGTTAGACGGCAAAAGAATTGGCCAGGATTTCTTGATTCTGAAAGATTTATTGCAGGCAACATCAACACTCAAAAATGCACCATTGGTTGGTCCAGATATTCACAACATTCCATCAATATCAGCACCTTTTGCAGCTACTGTGAAAGATCAAATCAGTGCCTTTACTCTTCATTCGTACTACTTCAATGGAATGCATGCTAATGTAGCCGATTACTACAATGTCAAATACTTTGATAATCTTGAACAAGAAATTACTTCATGGAGAGACCTTATGTGGAAAAATGCTGGTACCTCAGTACCTCTTTGGATTGGTGAAACAAGCGATTCAAATAACAAGGGAACAAAAGATGTTACCAACCGGTATGTCTCTGGATTCCTTTGGCTTGACAAGCTTGGTATTGCTTCAAGAAATGGTTATAAGCTAGTAGCCAGACAGGATTTCTTTGGTGGTAACTATCCTCTCATTTCTGATGAACTATCGCCTAACCCTGATTACTGGTTGTCCTATGTCTTCAAACAATTAGTTGGAACAAAAGTTTTGAACGTGACCATAAAAGGGTCAGACACACAGGGGTTACTGTTTCGGGTATATGGTCATTGTGTATCAACAAGATCCAAATACCAACCTGGTAGCATTGCTCTGTTTATGGTCAACATCAACTCCGATGTCATAAGTTATAACTTAGACTCGAAAGTATATGGAGATAGTGCAGATTTATACATAATGACACCAGAAAATGGCGATATTCTATCTCCATATGTGAACCTCAATGGCTCTCCACTGAAAATGATAGATGCTCACACACTTCCGGTATTAAAAGGTGTAGAAATACCACTTGCAGGTCCCATTGTGATGCCTAGGATGTCTTACGGGTTCTTAGTACTTAAGCATGTCACTAGCAATGTGTGTTCTGTTTGACAAGTTTTTGTTTGCATGAAGATTACTATGAACTCAACAGAGGGGAACATCGACAGACTGTATTCACAAATGTTAACCATTTAACCATTTATGACAAGTTATGAATTGTACTTAAATAATTTTGTTCCTTGCAATAAAATATAATTACTATAAAATATAAATCAGTCGCACAAAAAATTTGTTTCTTTTCTTCAATGGCTTGAAATAGACGTTTTGATAAATGTAATCAATATTATTATTTAAACCACACTTTTGGTAACAGACAATAGAAAAAGTGTGAATTCTTTTTCACGAATCCACACTTTTTATCTTTAGAATCCCCACTTTTTACTTCAGAATCCACACTTTTTAGCTTCAGAATCCACACTTTTAAGGTTGATAATTCACACTTTTTAGTTTAAGAATCAACACTTTTTAGAATAAAAATTCACACTTTTTAAATTGTTTAATTAAATCACCCTGATTATAATGTAATAAGGTGAACATAGTCTGACAATTTTAATGTTGAATTTTTTAAGAAATGTGTTTTACAAGACATCATTTCAAGGATTTAACACATTTAAACCACAATTGTACAAAATATATGAAAATTATATTCACTTCACAAAAAAAAGTTTCAAACTTGACACTGACTTTAAATAATCTTAAGATTGAGAACAAAAATTGCTTTTAACATTATGAGTAATTTTACAATCTCTAAGTGTATTTGTACTGCAAGTGATTAAGTTGTACAACTATCCTGTGAGAAAAATATCCAAATGTAAAATGGAGCATCACAAAGCTTCATTGGTGAACAAGCTTCTTGCGATATCCAGTATGACTGAAGCACAATTTTTCTTTATCCAACAATCCAAAACATTTTATGAATAAACAGCAGGTTACGCACATTCATTTTAAATCGTTTTACATTGCTGTATCTGAATTGAGATATGCTGCAAATCCTCAGCGGGAAAATCCTTCATCCAAAGTGAAGCAGTAAATGGAATCCATTTTCTTTTAAAAAAAATAACCGCAGACTCGGTACATAGATTTAAATTGAGATCCTGACCTTTCATAACTCTCTGGTTTGTTGTACCCCCAAGTTCTCAGATAGCTTTGCTATCCAGTCCAGCAAAACTGAAAACAATTTTGCACAATACAATAAACATTATGTGATGCTAAATCAATTTTGGGGAAAATATTTAATGATGGTGTATTTTCTGAGAAATTAGTACAGAATTATGTTTTGTCATTTGATAGTGCAGTCAATAATTTTTATGTTAACATATATATTAACATTTTGACATATAATTTAAAATTTAATAAAATGTACAAAAAACACAGTAAAATGCAATGAAAAAAAGCAAAAGTCAAATACCTTACCTTTTCACATCACTGTGAACAGTCCATTTCTGTTATGTATGTTTTTTTAATCCTTTTAACCTATAATCACTGATATTTTTATATTTACTTTGAATAATAAACAGGAACAGGCTTTTTCATACATTCTCACTGAACATGGTTGCAAAGCTGCAAGTTTGACACCATAAATGCTAAGGGCAAATGCACCAGCAGAATACAAAAGATTTAATTAACTCAAATGAACATTTTCAGAATCAACACTTTTTTTCAATGTTCAGGTCACCACATTCAATATAATTAGAGATTTAGGCCACGTATATGTAACATTGGTTTTTACATGGCCTCTTTTTGTGGTTTAAGCCAGAGAAACCACTCGAAAGTGTGAATTCATGAATCAGAAAATTACTCGGCCTTCGGCCTCATATTTTCTGATTCACGAATCAACACTTTCTCGTGATTTCTCCTACACATAAATATGACTATTATAACAATTCGCATTCCCATATGCAACTGTAACGATTTTGGTAACTTATGACGTCAATTAAATAAAAGCATTTGTTATATTTTCAAATATTTATCTTCTGAACAAAGATAATCACACTCTAGTTCACCAAATATTATTGCCAGCCATAGATCAACTGTTTTACAACAACTTACGTTTACATTCTTGTATAATATCATCCTATACTACAGATGCAGAGCAAGTAAGTGAAAGTTGCAAAGTGTCATGTCATGTATCAATACAATAACATTAACCAAATTGTAAACAGATAAGGAGCTATGGTTAATTATCCAAATGTCAAACTGGACCATGCTATAGAGCCTCTTTAAGGACACTGTGAGTCGTAGATTAACGTGTATTGTGATTACAAGAAGATCCGAGAGCAAATGACTTATTACGTTGTGATAACCAGATAACCAGTACGACTCATTTTTATCATGATCACAACTTAATTATGATGTGGTGATAACCACTTATTTTCTTCTGGTCACTAGATGATCTGCTGCTCAGAACTTATTTAGTTGTGGATACCAGCTGATGTGGTGAGAATGAGATGATCTTGTGGTCACGGCAAAATAAGTCGTGATCACCAGGTGATCTTATCATCACCACATCATCTGGTGATCACAGCTAAATAAGTCGTGAGTACCACATAATGTGGTGATCATGAGAACATTAGAAAGTACTCCTAGAGCAAAAACCTCCGCCAGAGCAGTTGAGTGTGCAGAATATGATACAGATTTCCTAAATGTAATACTAGTGTCTGATCATAAGCGCATAAAAAAATTCAGAAAAATACATTTATTATATTTGGGAGGTAATCTTAACCACCAACCCAGAATTATTAAAAATGATACTGTTATAAATTTGGGATGATTCTTTTGTGCCCAGATCATGATCCAGGTCTTTCCCAAATGTTAATAACGTCTTCCATTAATCTAGCCCTGCCCACATAAAATTTGATAATGATTTGATAATTTGTTAATTGGGATTTTATAGCACTTAATCTCCCCTTTACAAAGAGGACTCTAAGGCACAACAAACCCAAAAACCAATCAACCAATTTCAGTATCCAGGGACAGAAAAGAGGTCAAGCACCACAGAGAACACCAGGGGCAAAATCAAGACTAAGGTGGGTATGCCTTGGTGTACAGGTAGTTTTTAAGTTGCTTTCTGAAAGAGGTTAGGAAGGGAGATGCACGAATCTCATTAGAAAGAGCATTCCCTAACAGTGGGGGCATCAAAAGCAAAAACTACAACTAAACTGTTTGACAGATTTATGAATAGAAGGACAGAACTTTGGAATGACAAGGAAATTACTGCCACTTTGACGGCGGCTGGTACTATAAGAACTGCTGTAGGAAAGATATGGAGCAAAATACTTGGGAAAACCAGGGTGAGGAAACTTATAACCAAGTGTGGCTGTCGAGAATTCGTTAACACAAACAGACAGACAAACACACAAACGAACACACTCATAAAAATAACCTCTTTGGTGGGTATAATAACTGGTGTTCAAAACATAATTTGGTGATCACGACTCCCAAAATAAATGAAATATACAGACGAGAAGAAGAGCTGTAAAAAGACCTCTCTGGTGATATATACTACCTATTTGTAGAATGCATAGTTTCCGAGATATTTGTGAAAAGAATACAAAGGCTATTGACACTTTTATCCATAATATGGAGCAACGAACTACAATGTCCCCTTGTATTGCTGACGTATGATAAATGAATTGAGGTTACTAATGATGCCGTTATGATTCTGATGTGTGTTTTCTTGGAATTTATGGACATGATCTCATTTATCTGAATATTTCTACATAAAGACTGTTGCACTCAAAAAAATGGGTTTTCCCACTCAGTGAAACAAGTTTTTATTTTATTACTGCAGATTAGAAAGTAACTTGTTTTTCATTGTTAAAGACCCCCTCATTTATGTATGAAATGTAAGCACATCTCCTTTCTGAAAATATTTTTTGTATACAGGCACTTCCATTACTTTTGTGTCAGGTGTTTGGTCAGGAAAGAGTTTCATTGCAAATTATCGCCAGGCAAAGAGAAATACAAATCCCCTAATTCTTTGCTTACGCCTACCCACCAAACCGTTACAGGCAGAGTAGTATTCATTATTGTATTCATTATTGTATTTAAGCATCTTCCACAGAGCCTAAGAAGAGACATAGAACTGTTTTCTTATTATATTTTTATCTCGTTACCGCAAGATAGTAAATCATTACCACAAGTTAGTAAGTTATTACCACAAGATACTAAGTCATTCCCACAAGTTAGAAAATTGTTACCACAAGATAGTAAGTCGTTCCCACAAGTTAGCAAGTCGTTCTCACAAGATAGAAAGTCATTACCACAAGATATAAACTCGTTTCCACAAGTTAGAAACTCGTTACCAAAAGATACAAACTCGTTCCCACAAGTTAGCAAGTCATTACCACAAGATACTAAGTCATGCCCACAAGATACAAAGTCATTCCCAAAAGTTAGAAATTTAGACAGGGGGTTAAGACCAGGGAAAAATGGCAATCTTTTTGTAAAAAAAAAAAAAAATGGTCTGTGGAGAAAGAAAATGTAAGTTATAGTATAATGTGTATAGAGAAACGGTTGAGAATGATAAGACTGCAATTTACTGCATGAAAAGACTATGCAATTTGCAGCACAGCAAACATGAGTTTTACTGTATCCAGGTAGAGCTTATATGAAAATCTGATGGAGATCCTACAAGGTATGCTGTGCCAAAAAGCATTCATCCAATGTAACATACTGAAATATCTTAGAAAGACGAAGAAAAGTGCCATAAAACAGGTACCTCTAAAAGACAGTAATTCAATATATCTGTCATAATAAGAAGGTGACCTCTGAAGGTCACTATGTAGGTAACTAAGAAGAATAACCATTAAAATTGCTAAAACGATAACCATAATGGTATAAAAGTTGGACATGTAAAGTGATAGGAAACATGCAACTTCTGAAGGTCAGTAACAGGCATTAGTAAACTTGAATGGTATGCTAGTAGATGGGTGACCTTTATATAACTTAGGTATCATGGACAAAGAAATTGTTCGACCGAGTAAAACTCGTGGGAATGACTTCATATCTTGTGGCAATGACTTGCTATCTTGTGATAACAACTCGTTAACTTGTGGGAACGACTTAGTATCTTGTGGAAACGACTTGCTAACTTGTGGGAACGACTTGCTATCTTGTGGTAACAGCTTGCTAACTTGTGGGAATGACTTAGTATCTTGTGGGAACGACTTGCTATCTTGTGGTAACAACTTGCTAATTTGTGGGAACGACTTAGTATCTTGTGGTAATGACTTTCTATCTTGTGGTAACGACTTTCTAACTTGTGGGAACGACTTAGTATCTGGTGGTAATGACTTTCTATCTTGTGGTAATAACTTCCTATCTTGTGGGTACAACTTACTCTCTCATGGTAATGAGATAAAAAAATGCCAGGAAAACAGTTCTATGTCCCTTCCTGGGCTCCGTAGTCTTCTTTATCTTTGCCACCATTAATTTAATGTTTGATAATATTTATGAATTTTGAAATTTTAATGATTAAATCAAGTTATAGCTGCACAAAGCCATATCCACATACCATCAAATCAGCTACTGCGCTCTGTCTAAACAAATCAAATCATGTGTTTTTATAGTGTCTAATCTCTGTACTAGCAGCATCTAAATCACAGCAATATAATGATACTTCAACATTTTCCCAGCTATTGGATGTGTGTGATTGGTAAACTGGAATAAACGGGGTAACCAAGGAAAATTCTGGTGGAAAGCCCTGTCGATTCAGTAGGTTTAATTCCCTGAAATGTGTCAGTTTGAAAGCACTGTTAATATCAAGGGGCAGTTAACTCCAGATATTTTTCCCTTTTTTGGGACTAGTAACTTTAAAGGTTTGGATAAAGGAACAGTTCAGTAGGCTCTGTTGGTCCATGGCAAGTACAACTTCATAATGACAAAACATGACACGTGAGAATAACACGTTTTACAATAATTGTTATTGCAATTGTAGAGAGATTTATGGGTTGATCCCTGACTTAGCTAAAAGCTTATCCTTATGATGATTAAAGGTTTTCATTTACTGTCAACAGTCCCCAGAGGTTTATTCACAGTGTGTGTGTGTGTTGAGAATAAAGGATAACTACACACACAGCCAGCACAATAAGTAAACAGCTACCAGGAATATATAATCTTATTGATTGATTCCACCCAGTTTTGATTTATTGACACACATTAGAACTTAAAACCCAAGATATTTTTGTTGGCACAATGGAAGTCTTATTTTAGCTGGTTGTGTAAATTTTAGCCAGAAAGTTCCTTTCACTTATTAAACAGTGCCTCAGTGATGTTGACACACTGTATTGATCCTTTAGTTATTTGGAATAATGTTTCACAGTTTCAAATCTTTCAAAGGATATTCTGTGTAAAAGACAATTCTGACCTATTTAAAATGGAAAACTGAAGAAGATGTCCTTGTTTCATTTGTGATAAAGGATTTGTTGAAAAATAAATCAGGCCTTGCTTTAAAATGTGCTAATTTCTCAATCAAGGATATTCTGTAAGAAAAGGGATAAAATCTTCACTGTAAAAAATATTTTGGCGAACTAGGGATATAAAAGTGAGGAGTAGAGGACATAAATTACAAATACTTTGTGAAAAAGTAATCTCCCATAATTATAGTGGATCCTTCTAACTGGTCATAGTGTAATATTAAAATATGGTGTAAGTATTTATGAGACACTGTTTAAGACTAATATTTAGTCGAGTTTTATACTGATAACAAATTATTCAATGATGCCTGGCCCTGTAAACCAAGCAATGTCATCTAGGGTGCCTCCTGTAGCTGAAAACTACCCTCCTCCAGGTATGTATAAAATAACTGTTAACTTTCTTTAAATGTCTTTTAGTTAAATATAAAAAGAGTTCTTCATTGCTTTTTAAGTCTCAATGGTTTTTTTTCACAATGAACTATTTCAATAACTTTACAGATAAGTGATATCCTAGAAGTTAATTTTTTTTAATTTTTTTTTTTTTTTTTTTTTTTGGGGGGGGGGGATATTTTTTCTAATTATTAATAAATCCAGGATTAATGATCAAAATCCATTTATTTAGTCTATTAGTACTGAAATGCTGAAGCACCAAAGAGCCTTTTCCAAGTCCATAATATTTAGTTGTCTACGTTTTGGGGGTATTATTTATCAACTTACTTTTACCCTAAGCTAAATTAAGTTGATAGAACAGCCAAATAGATCAAAGTTTAGATTTTACAGCCCTTTCCACAGCCGAGGCTATATCAGAAGAGGGCTTCAGTAAATCCTGCATAGTGTAATGACTCATGAGGTAGATTTGAATCCAGCACGACATGTGTGGAAGTCACATATATAAAATGTTTAACTGTTCACAACTTGACCAATGAGGCATGATTTATTATAGTCAAATCAGTACAATTCGTTTCATAGTAGAATATTTCTTTCACCTACCTCTTCAAATGATCTTTTGTTGATAAGAATAGCTTCTGTTGAAAAGAATAGATTAAGTCTCATGGCTATATAATTACTGTAACAATGGCATCAATACTGAGCAATGTGGATTAAACATAAAAACTCTTTTCTTTTTTTTTAATTTACGCCTTTTAATGACACCAGTAAACATTTTTAGGTTTTGCAAACGTTTGAAGGAAACGTTTAGCAAAGGTTAAAAAATGATGGGTACGAAAACCATTTGTAATGGAATGTTTTTAAAACATTTTATGAAAACTGTTTATTAAACGTTTAACGATAAATGTTAGAAAAACATTATTAATGAACATAAAATAATGTCTGAATTATAATGGGGTCAGAGGTCAAATTCAATATCTTTGTATGGTTGCTCACTATTGAAAGTATTATTTTCATGTCTAAAATTGTAAGATAGTGGCTTAGAAATTGTGCCCCCATTGAATTCATACTTTTAGGGATTGCATGTCGGGCAATTTGTGATATAGTCCTCTAAAATCCCCTATTATTGCTCACCGCCATCTTTGTCTGGACATGTTTGAAGGTGAAGGTTTAAAATTATAGGTTTAAAAAACGTTTTTGATAGAATGTTTTTAAAACATTTGACAAGCAATGTTTTTTAAACATTTTATGTGTAGTGTTTATCAAACATTTCATGATGAATGTTTGAAAAACATTTCCAGCAAAACCTTAATTTCTTCAGCTATTTTAAAAATGTTTTAAAAATGTTTCCAGTCAAACCTAGTTTCTTGAGTTATTTTATAAATGTTTAATAAACGTTTTCAGTAAAAACATTTTTATAGAGAATGTTTATAAAATGTTTTTTAAACATTACAGTAAAAACATTTACTTAGAAACGTTTAGAAAACCAAAGATAGGGTTCACTTAGGTTTTAAAAACGTTTTATAAATGTTTAAACCATTTAAAAACGTTTCTAATGTTTACTGGGACCTTCAGCGAATTTTCTAAATGTATGACTATCAATAAAAAAACTGCAATTTTACTGGAAATATTTTATTTTCTAAAAAGATATGCTGTTGTCCAAATATTATCAGGTATAAAGTTTCGGAAAAAAGGAATGGATTATGATGTTTTAAAAAGGCATATGATGTTCAAAACATACAGTGAATGTCAGAGTAAATCCATTAACAATGTATTCAAACACTTTAAACCATCGTTTTAGAGGGATACGGATGTTTAATAAACAAAAACTTAAATACAAGTCATTTCAGTAAAATATAGCTTTTTGTGGTCATCGAACAAATTCTGTAATACAAATAGTATGGATTTTTTTGTGAAGACTGTGAATCACAAATTGTAACTTTCAGTATTGTTGCAAGCTGTATCTAATGCATTCAATTCTAAAATGTTGTACGTTTTCTAGGAGACATCTTTGTACTCAGCCAATTATAAAATCTCCATTGTTACAGAAAGACATTATCCGACAAATGCTTGGGGAGTCCCGAATGGGCAAATTCCTAATGGAAATTCAAGGGAAAGCATTGAGATACCACCGCAGAAGCTGAAAACAACTGCTCTTAACCAGCCGGTTGTTCCAGTGCCAGACAATACACCATCTAGGTAAATATATCCCACAGCCTTAATACGCAGGTCTAACGCCTTCATGTTTTGTGAAAGCGTAAAACTCTCCAGGTGTACCGGAAACTGTAAAAACCCGCTGAGTTATCTTCTCCTTTCAAATGGTCTGTAGGGAAACAAAAGGCAAAAAAAAAAGCACACATGTCTGAAAACAAGTCCGTAACTGTAGGTTGTGTGGTTGTTACGACCAATGGGCAATCAGAAAGTGTTGGCCGGTGAGAAATGATGTATAGTCTGTAAAAGTGCCTATTGTCGCCCATTTCTCTTAAAACAAAAAAATGTTTAGTGACTAACTTTAAAAGTGTTACCAGTGCAACACTACTTTTAAAAGCCTGGCATGGTCTTATGATAAAAGTAGGTGGCTGTGCACAAAGATAAACGGTCTTCAGAGCTTTTGAAATCTAAGTGGTGAAAACAAGCTCGCATAAACTACACTTGAACACCAACTTTTATGCTAGATTTAGTATTTAGTTTATGTTAAATTGTTGTTTAGACTACTTACATTTGGAACATTCTGACTACTGTTTGTCTATGTTCTTGGCCATTTCAGGATTCTGTTTAATTTACACATTTTAATGACCCTTAGCAAATTTCCTTAATGTAAAACCATAAATTTAAAACTTTAATGTTACTTAAAAATATTGAAAACTTTCCCTATATTATATTGGGAAAGTTTTTTGTTGTGTTTGCAAGAACAAAATTAAAATCCAAATGTATTTCCATATATGGTGTAAAATTGTGGAATAATCTAAGCAGTGACATCAGTGGAATAAAACCTTTTCAAAAATTTAAATCAGTGTTGAAAAGGTATATAATTGAGTCTTATAAAGAATAAGAAAATATAATCATATCTCTCAACTCAGTTTATTATGGGCAGATAATTAATTATATATAGAAAGATTTTCTTAAATAAAGTCATATTACATTCTACATTGTGTTCACGTTAAGATTTGTGGGGGCAGCACAACTTATAAGCTCAGCTTCAGCTGCCTCCCTTTCAATAAGCCAGTATTAATTATTGATTATTATTAACTATAATTATTTTATATGAGTCTATAATTATCTATATATCACGTGCTATTGTTTGTAATATCTGTACTACACTGTCATTTGATGCTATGCATGGCTGAAATAAACAATTGTTTATTATATTTATTAAATCTTTAATCTAATGGCTGTTTTAAAATAGCCAAATAATATTTATCTGCCCATTTCAAAACCTCATTTGGTTTTGAAGTGGCTTAATAATTTCAAAACCTCATATAAGTGGTAAGATCAATAAAAATATATCAGTTATCTATAAAGTAAAGAAAGTGGTAAGATCAATAAAAATATATCAGTTGTATATAAAGTAAAGAAAGTTATAAGCTTTGATGCATTAAAAACATTATATACCTCCTTGATTTTACCATATTTAACTTACTGTTGTGTAATTTGGGGCAATGCCAGTAAATGTAACATGATCAAAGTCATTGTATTGCAGAAAAGAATTCTAAGAATAATTTGTAACTCTAACTACAGAGAACATACTTCACCACTTTTTAAGAGATGTAAGTTACTAAAATTTAGTGATTTAGTAAATATAAATATTTTAATAGTGATGTTCAAAGTGTATAATAATTTATTACCTGAAAATATTCAAATATTCTTTTTAAAGAATGTGAATTGTCATTATATAACTAGATCACATGGTAAATTTATGTTCCAATATTCTAGAACAAATTTAAAATCTAAAAGTGTTTCTGTCATTGGTGTCAAGCTTTGGAATAGACTCAGCAATGAGAAAACAAATATAACTAATAAACTTGTTTAAAAAAGTTTAAATATGAGGTTAAAAAGAGTATGTATGATATGTATGTTTGAAAAAAATGTTATTTATAGGTGCTTTAATTTGTAATATTGCAATTTCAAAATTGCATTTATTTAATAAATATATAGCCTTGTAGAATTATAACTTAGATTAAATATAATTGTATGCGTATAAATAGGTAACCAGAAACAGGGGTGGCACTCATCAAAAGCCAATAGCTTCTGCCAACTCCTTTTCCCAAATTTATATAATTTATATGTATTTTGAAGATGTCTGTTGCTTGCATATTACTTTATTTTTTGAAATGTTTTTTTATATAACTATATTGTAATTTGTTATTTCACAACTATGTATGATTATACATTGATTATTATATGGGAAATAAACCTAAACCTAAAACCTATGTGAACAGAGTAAATAAAGCTGTTTTCTGTGATGTTGATTTCATTGTTAGAGGCTCAACATAGGCTGAAATATTACATATGAGTAGCAGGGAAGATACCTGTTATTTTAATACATTGATTACTTATTGATTAGTCTATGCCCAATCAACAACAGAAATTAAGTGCAATTAATATTTACACCTAAAAAAACCTAATCCAAATTAAAGGAAGGCTTCTCCTCACCTGACCCCGTGTTTCCTTAACAGTAATTATTCTTTGATGTTGTTATCAATCACCCTTTAAATAATTATTAACGCTCGACGATAGGAGAGGGTTATTGTAATCAGTTTGTTTCTGTCAGTCTGTCTGTCTGTGCACCGTTTTGCCCTTATAACTCAAAAACTGTACCATCAATCGAGCTCAAATTTGGTGGGTAGATATTTCATGGGGTACAGACGGAATCTTCCAAATTTGGTGTAATTTGTTTGAAAATTAAAGTCAGGAGACAGGTTTTTAAATTTTTAATTGGGTATATACAGTGAAACCTACTTGTCTTCAAAAATCAATATCATGATAGGATTTCCTCCTCATAAATTCTTGCCTCATCAGGTATCCTCTGTGGCTGTGAGTGTAATGTGTAGAACTTGTAATCTCATGGTTGGGGTTCAATACCAGTCAATTCTAATTTTTTTTTTTTAAATTTTTTTTTTTTAGGTTTGTTTTAGCAATTTTTTTAAAGGTCTTTTAAAAAGAAAAGAAAAAACCACAGCATCTAAAATTTTACTGTTCAAAAAAAAACTTTAATCAAGATAAAGTGTTCAACTTGATGGACAATAATAGATCAATTGGGCATATACAGAGAAATCTGATTTTCTTTATTGCATAAGTAAAAAAAATCAATATTTTGCTGTCTGATGATGTCATTACTTAATGATGTCACAATGCAATTGTCATTGTGAGGTCACAAAACCTAGCTGCTTGTGATACGTGTGATATACTTCTCATTAAATTTATGTCTTGAAATTGACATAAATACAATTGAGAGGGAAGTGGTGTATTTGTCATGTTTATTTATTTCTGTTTTTTTTTTTGTTTTTTTTTTGTTTGTTTGTTTCAATTTCTTGACAGTCCATCACAAAAATTTACCCTGAGTAATTTTGACCAAGAAGTGGCTTTTAACCTCTACCAGGAATTTATGTTTGTTGTGTGTTTTTTTGTCTATTTGTCTGCCTGTTTTTGGTGTTTAGATTACTCCAGAACTAATGAACAGATCTTTATAAAAAAATTGTGAGTAGGACCTGGTGAAAGGAAGAAATTACTAATTTTTGGGAAAGACGTGGATCATATTTTGGATACAAAAAAATCATGAATTTTCATAGGTCCCATTTCAATGTATTTTAATGATTTTAGCTTTCTACTTCATATTTCTTCAAAAGTAATTAATAAATTTTGATGTCAAATTTGAAGTAGGAAATTAAGGGACTAGCCATGGGAAGGAGTGATTATAGTTTAGGAAAGATCCAGTTAATATTTTGTATACCAAGAAGCCTCCAGAATTTCTGGAAATGCCACCATGATGGATGTGTGTTATACTTTATAACACTTGTGAGACTGGTCACATCGAGTCGAGCGTTTTGCTCTCTCTGAGTGCATCTTGTTTGGTTTGGTTTGATTTCCCCTCTTGTTAGTGAACCAGGGAAAGGCCTTTAATTACAACAAAGAACAAATTGGGTAGGATTAAAACTTTTTGAAGATGTTTGGGATTTTTGTATCCAGAGTCAGGCAAACTGTGATCTGGATCTTTACCAAAATTTAATCACTTCTTCCTGTGGTTAGGCCCTACCCACATAATTTTTTACCTGGGAGGAGAGAGGGTGGCAAACTTCCCAGCAGAGGTATACTTTAACAATTTCAATCATAAAGCAGTGTGATTCATTCATTATACACAGGTTTTAAGTTCAATCATACAAGAGTTTTAAAAGTATTTTTCTAAATTTTCTAAAGTCACATTAATTTTTAAAAACTGTTAGCTGTATATAATAAATATTAAATACCGGTAGTTATTTTCCATTGAAGAACTACATTTTTACAGATACAGTAAAAAACAGTACATAAAATTTTATAAAGATGTGTTCATTTGTATGGGAATTATCACAAACACCGACAAACAAAGGAATGCACAAA